>LR989952.1:16780970-18099393 GCA_905147015.1 Laspeyria flexula | reverse complement strand
AACCTAACCTAACCTAACCTAACCTAACCTAACCTAACCTAACCTAACCTAACCTAACCTAACCTAACCTAACCTAACCTAACCTAACCTAACCTAACCTAACCTAACCTAACCTAACCTAACCTAACCTAACCTAACCTAACCTAACCTAACCTAACCTAACCTAACCTAACCTAACCTAACCTAACCTAACCTAACCTAACCTAACCTAACCTAACCTAACCTAACCTAACCTAACCTAACCTAACCTAACCTAACCTAACCTAACCTAACCTAACCTAACCTAACCTAACCTAACCTAACCTAACCTAACCTAACCTAACCTAACCTAACCTAACCTAACCTAACCTAACCTAACCTAACCTAACCTAACCTAACCTAACCTAACCTAACCTAACCTAACCTAACCTAACCTAACCTAACCTAACCTAACCTAACCTAACCTAACCTAACCTAACCTAACCTAACCTAACCTAACCTAACCTAACCTAACCTAACCTAACCTAACCTAACCTAACCTAACCTAACCTAACCTAACCTAACCTAACCTAACCTAACCTAACCTAACCTAACCTAACCTAACCTAACCTAACCTAACCTAACCTAACCTAACCTAACCTAACCTAACCTAACCTAACCTAACCTAACCTAACCTAACCTAACCTAACCTAACCTAACCTAACCTAACCTAACCTAACCTAACCTAACCTAACCTAACCTAACCTAACCTAACCTAACCTAACCTAACCTAACCTAACCTAACCTAACCTAACCTAACCTAACCTAACCTAACCTAACCTAACCTAACCTAACCTAACCTAACCTAACCTAACCTAACCTAACCTAACCTAACCTAACCTAACCTAACCTAACCTAACCTAACCTAACCTAACCTAACCTAACCTAACCTAACCTAACCTAACCTAACCTAACCTAACCTAACCTAACCTAACCTAACCTAACCTAACCTAACCTAACCTAACCTAACCTAACCTAACCTAACCTAACCTAACCTAACCTAACCTAACCTAACCTAACCTAACCTAACCTAACCTAACCTAACCTAACCTAACCTAACCTAACCTAACCTAACCTAACCTAACCTAACCTAACCTAACCTAACCTAACCTAACCTAACCTAACCTAACCTAACCTAACCTAACCTAACCTAACCTAACCTAACCTAACCTAACCTAACCTAACCTAACCTAACCTAACCTAACCTAACCTAACCTAACCTAACCTAACCTAACCTAACCTAACCTAACCTAACCTAACCTAACCTAACCTAACCTAACCTAACCTAACCTAACCTAACCTAACCTAACCTAACCTAACCTAACCTAACCTAACCTAACCTAACCTAACCTAACCTAACCTAACCTAACCTAACCTAACCTAACCTAACCTAACCTAACCTAACCTAACCTAACCTAACCTAACCTAACCTAACCTAACCTAACCTAACCTAACCTAACCTAACCTAACCTAACCTAACCTAACCTAACCTAACCTAACCTAACCTAACCTAACCTAACCTAACCTAACCTAACCTAACCTAACCTAACCTAACCTAACCTAACCTAACCTAACCTAACCTAACCTAACCTAACCTAACCTAACCTAACCTAACCTAACCTAACCTAACCTAACCTAACCTAACCTAACCTAACCTAACCTAACCTAACCTAACCTAACCTAACCTAACCTAACCTAACCTAACCTAACCTAACCTAACCTAACCTAACCTAACCTAACCTAACCTAACCTAACCTAACCTAACCTAACCTAACCTAACCTAACCTAACCTAACCTAACCTAACCTAACCTAACCTAACCTAACCTAACCTAACCTAACCTAACCTAACCTAACCTAACCTAACCTAACCTAACCTAACCTAACCTAACCTAACCTAACCTAACCTAACCTAACCTAACCTAACCTAACCTAACCTAACCTAACCTAACCTAACCTAACCTAACCTAACCTAACCTAACCTAACCTAACCTAACCTAACCTAACCTAACCTAACCTAACCTAACCTAACCTAACCTAACCTAACCTAACCTAACCTAACCTAACCTAACCTAACCTAACCTAACCTAACCTAACCTAACCTAACCTAACCTAACCTAACCTAACCTAACCTAACCTAACCTAACCTAACCTAACCTAACCTAACCTAACCTAACCTAACCTAACCTAACCTAACCTAACCTAACCTAACCTAACCTAACCTAACCTAACCTAACCTAACCTAACCTAACCTAACCTAACCTAACCTAACCTAACCTAACCTAACCTAACCTAACCTAACCTAACCTAACCTAACCTAACCTAACCTAACCTAACCTAACCTAACCTAACCTAACCTAACCTAACCTAACCTAACCTAACCTAACCTAACCTAACCTAACCTAACCTAACCTAACCTAACCTAACCTAACCTAACCTAACCTAACCTAACCTAACCTAACCTAACCTAACCTAACCTAACCTAACCTAACCTAACCTAACCTAACCTAACCTAACCTAACCTAACCTAACCTAACCTAACCTAACCTAACCTAACCTAACCTAACCTAACCTAACCTAACCTAACCTAACCTAACCTAACCTAACCTAACCTAACCTAACCTAACCTAACCTAACCTAACCTAACCTAACCTAACCTAACCTAACCTAACCTAACCTAACCTAACCTAACCTAACCTAACCTAACCTAACCTAACCTAACCTAACCTAACCTAACCTAACCTAACCTAACCTAACCTAACCTAACCTAACCTAACCTAACCTAACCTAACCTAACCTAACCTAACCTAACCTAACCTAACCTAACCTAACCTAACCTAACCTAACCTAACCTAACCTAACCTAACCTAACCTAACCTAACCTAACCTAACCTAACCTAACCTAACCTAACCTAACCTAACCTAACCTAACCTAACCTAACCTAACCTAACCTAACCTAACCTAACCTAACCTAACCTAACCTAACCTAACCTAACCTAACCTAACCTAACCTAACCTAACCTAACCTAACCTAACCTAACCTAACCTAACCTAACCTAACCTAACCTAACCTAACCTAACCTAACCTAACCTAACCTAACCTAACCTAACCTAACCTAACCTAACCTAACCTAACCTAACCTAACCTAACCTAACCTAACCTAACCTAACCTAACCTAACCTAACCTAACCTAACCTAACCTAACCTAACCTAACCTAACCTAACCTAACCTAACCTAACCTAACCTAACCTAACCTAACCTAACCTAACCTAACCTAACCTAACCTAACCTAACCTAACCTAACCTAACCTAACCTAACCTAACCTAACCTAACCTAACCTAACCTAACCTAACCTAACCTAACCTAACCTAACCTAACCTAACCTAACCTAACCTAACCTAACCTAACCTAACCTAACCTAACCTAACCTAACCTAACCTAACCTAACCTAACCTAACCTAACCTAACCTAACCTAACCTAACCTAACCTAACCTAACCTAACCTAACCTAACCTAACCTAACCTAACCTAACCTAACCTAACCTAACCTAACCTAACCTAACCTAACCTAACCTAACCTAACCTAACCTAACCTAACCTAACCTAACCTAACCTAACCTAACCTAACCTAACCTAACCTAACCTAACCTAACCTAACCTAACCTAACCTAACCTAACCTAACCTAACCTAACCTAACCTAACCTAACCTAACCTAACCTAACCTAACCTAACCTAACCTAACCTAACCTAACCTAACCTAACCTAACCTAACCTAACCTAACCTAACCTAACCTAACCTAACCTAACCTAACCTAACCTAACCTAACCTAACCTAACCTAACCTAACCTAACCTAACCTAACCTAACCTAACCTAACCTAACCTAACCTAACCTAACCTAACCTAACCTAACCTAACCTAACCTAACCTAACCTAACCTAACCTAACCTAACCTAACCTAACCTAACCTAACCTAACCTAACCTAACCTAACCTAACCTAACCTAACCTAACCTAACCTAACCTAACCTAACCTAACCTAACCTAACCTAACCTAACCTAACCTAACCTAACCTAACCTAACCTAACCTAACCTAACCTAACCTAACCTAACCTAACCTAACCTAACCTAACCTAACCTAACCTAACCTAACCTAACCTAACCTAACCTAACCTAACCTAACCTAACCTAACCTAACCTAACCTAACCTAACCTAACCTAACCTAACCTAACCTAACCTAACCTAACCTAACCTAACCTAACCTAACCTAACCTAACCTAACCTAACCTAACCTAACCTAACCTAACCTAACCTAACCTAACCTAACCTAACCTAACCTAACCTAACCTAACCTAACCTAACCTAACCTAACCTAACCTAACCTAACCTAACCTAACCTAACCTAACCTAACCTAACCTAACCTAACCTAACCTAACCTAACCTAACCTAACCTAACCTAACCTAACCTAACCTAACCTAACCTAACCTAACCTAACCTAACCTAACCTAACCTAACCTAACCTAACCTAACCTAACCTAACCTAACCTAACCTAACCTAACCTAACCTAACCTAACCTAACCTAACCTAACCTAACCTAACCTAACCTAACCTAACCTAACCTAACCTAACCTAACCTAACCTAACCTAACCTAACCTAACCTAACCTAACCTAACCTAACCTAACCTAACCTAACCTAACCTAACCTAACCTAACCTAACCTAACCTAACCTAACCTAACCTAACCTAACCTAACCTAACCTAACCTAACCTAACCTAACCTAACCTAACCTAACCTAACCTAACCTAACCTAACCTAACCTAACCTAACCTAACCTAACCTAACCTAACCTAACCTAACCTAACCTAACCTAACCTAACCTAACCTAACCTAACCTAACCTAACCTAACCTAACCTAACCTAACCTAACCTAACCTAACCTAACCTAACCTAACCTAACCTAACCTAACCTAACCTAACCTAACCTAACCTAACCTAACCTAACCTAACCTAACCTAACCTAACCTAACCTAACCTAACCTAACCTAACCTAACCTAACCTAACCTAACCTAACCTAACCTAACCTAACCTAACCTAACCTAACCTAACCTAACCTAACCTAACCTAACCTAACCTAACCTAACCTAACCTAACCTAACCTAACCTAACCTAACCTAACCTAACCTAACCTAACCTAACCTAACCTAACCTAACCTAACCTAACCTAACCTAACCTAACCTAACCTAACCTAACCTAACCTAACCTAACCTAACCTAACCTAACCTAACCTAACCTAACCTAACCAGAGCCAGGAACCCCCACAATTGCCATGTCGTCCTGACCGTCTCGCCCGCGGTATGGGGGAGGGCAATCTATGAGCGTAAGCTCAGGATTGACCTCCAGCGTGTCGTGGTCGAGGACCAATCCCCACTAGTGCAGTGCACCCGGTGCTTGGGCTATGGCCATAATAAGCGGCTCTGTAAAGAGTCTGCCGATTTATGTAGCCACTGTGGAGGCCCGCACATGAGAGCAGAGTGCCCCGATAGACTGGTGGGGACAGCTCCGGAGTGCAGAAACTGCAAAAAAGCAGACATGCAACAGACGTCCCACAACGCCTTCAGCAGTGAGTGCCCAATCAGGAAGAGGTGGGACACAATAGCCAGAGCCTCCGTAGCGTACTGCTAAGGGCGCCCCACAGGAACTTTGCAAGTACAAAATACTGCAAGCGAACCTCCAGCGCAGCCAGCTTGCCACAAACGAGCTTCTTCTAGAGGCAGCGAAAATGAAGGCAGCCGTAGCGCTGCTCCAGGAACCCTATGTGGGTGCGGCGCGAAGTGTCAGGAGCTACCGGGGTGTGAGAGTGTTCCAGAGCCCACAGAGAGGAGGAAACGGGACTGTCAAAGCAGCCATTGTCGTTTTCGACAATGACCTTAACGTAGTGCAGTACCCGCAACTCACCACGGACAACATCGTCGTGGTGGGGATCCAAACCAGGGCATGGACGATCACCCTGGTCTCCTACTACTTCGAGCCGGACCAGCCCATAGGGCCTTACCTGGAGCACATAAAGAAGATAGCCCGGGAGATAGGCAACAAGAGGATGATCGCTGGAGGCGACGCGAATGCAAAGAGTACTTGGTGGGGCAGCCAGAGCGAAGACGCTAGAGGAGAAGAAGTCTGCGGAGTACTAACCGAAATGGACATGCATGTGTTAAACATGGGACATGTACCAACGTTCGACACTGTGAGAGGTG
The DNA here is from genome assembly GCA_905147015.1 of Laspeyria flexula. Lineage (NCBI taxonomy): Eukaryota > Metazoa > Arthropoda > Insecta > Lepidoptera > Erebidae > Laspeyria > Laspeyria flexula. Next base: position 18,093,114 of record LR989952.1, on the reverse strand, counting down.
GAAGGAGGCTCTGCAGCCATGTCGATGTGACCGCATGCACGACGGATCTGCTCGGACTTGTGGACGATTGGCAGGTAATAGAAGGCCTCACAAGCTCGGACCACAACGGTATGTTGTTTGGTATATCCCTTCAAAAATCTAAGGGCACACAAATACTACGCACTACACGAACATACAACACACGAAAAGCAAATTGGAGTCAGTTTCGTGAGAAACTGACCCAAATTATGCTAGACACAAAACTCACCACACAACACGTTACACAAATAGAAGACACACAACAATTAGACAACACAGTAAACACATATACACAAGCTATCACAGACACATGCACACACACAATACCAAACAAAAAACATACAGATACACTTACCATACCGTGGTGGTCCGAAGACTTGGCAGCCATGAAGAGGCAAGTAGCCACCCGCAGACGACGGATCCGCAATGCAGCACCGGTTCGCAGGGACATGGTTGTAGAGCAGTACCTGAAACAGAAAACAGAATATGAAGAAGCGGTTAGGAAAGCTGCTGAGGATAGTTGGAGGGACTTCTGTGGAAAGCAGGATAGGGAAGGGGTGTGGGAGGGAATTTATAGGGTCATTAGTAGGGTAAGGCGCAGGGAGGAAGACGTTCCACTGATTAAGGATGGCAAGACCTTGAGTGCAGAAGACTCTGCAAAGCATCTGGCAGAAACTTTTTACCCGAAGGATCTGAAGGACGAAGACAGCTCACACCATGCGCAAACAAGAGCTTTGGCGGAAACAGCAAATGATGAGGGTCATGGTGAACATGATCCTCCATTTGAAATGGAAGAGTTGAAGGTTGCTGTCGAGTCCTTCAATCCTAAAAAAGCCCCCGGGGCCGACGGATTCACTGCCGATATCTGTTCAGAAGCCATAAAAGCTGAGCCCAAATTCTTTTTAGCACTGCTGAACAGAGGAATGCAGCTGGGCTACTTTCCAAAAGTGTGGAAGGTGGCGACGGTGGTGGTCCTCAGAAAACCGGGAAAGGAAAGATACACCGAGCCAAAATCATATCGGCCGATTGGGCTCCTGCCCGTGCTGGGGAAAATTTACGAGAAGATGCTGGTGGGCCGCCTCAAGTTTTACGTGTTGCCACGTATAAGTACTCGCCAGTTTGGCTTTATGCCGCAGAGGAGCACTGAGGACGCCCTCGTTGCTCTCATCAAACGCATCCGCGAGAAACTGCAGCAGAAAAAGCTGATAACTTTGATCTCGCTTGACATCGAAGGGGCGTTTGATAGTGCGTGGTGGCCGGCAATAAAGACTAGACTGGCTGAGGAAAAATGCCCCGTGAACTTGAGGCGGGTCATCAGCAGCTACCTCGATGATAGAGGGGTAGATGTTAGGTATGGGGGGGCGTCGCATACTAGGGCCACAGAGAAGGGCTGCGTCCAGGGTTCCATAGGGGGACCTATCCTATGGAACCTCCTGCTAGACCCTCTCCTACGGTCGCTTGAGAATAGGGATGTCTATTGCCAAGCGTTTGCTGATGACGTAGTCATGCTTTTTGACGGTGGTGAGGCTAGGGAGATTGAGGGGCCGGCCAATGCTGCTCTCGAACATGTTCGTGAGTGGGGTGTCAAAAATAAGCTTAAATTCGCGCCACACAAAACGTGTGCTATGACCATCACGAAAAAGCTCAAATTTGACACCCCACGCCTGAGCATGGGCGGGATCGGCGTTGGGATGTCCCCAGAAATCAAGATCCTTGGACTCACCATCGACAACAAGCTGACTTTTAACACACACGTCGCAAACGTTAGCAAGAAGGCAATAGGCATCTACAAGCAACTCACTAGGGCGGCCCGAGTGAGCTGGGGACTCAGCCCAGACATCATTCGGACCATTTATACGGCAGCGGTGGAACCAGTGGTGCTGTATGCGGCAGCCGCCTGGGCCCCCGCAGCAGAAAAGATCGGCGTCCGGAAACAACTGGCGGTCGTTCAAAGGGGCTTCGTACAAAAAATGTGTAGGGCCTACAGGACGGTGTCGTTAAACTCGGCCCTGCTGCTCACTGGGACCCTCCCCCTTGACCTCCGTGTCCGCGAAGCCGCGGCACTATACGAGGCCAGGAGGGGGGCTCCCAGGATAGAGTTAGCCGACAGGGAGATCGAGAGGGCGACACCCGCCCTGGAGGCCCCGCACCCTGCGGAACGCACGGAGCTGGAGTTCAAATGCCTGATAGACGAGGAACAGCACACACGCCACAGCGATTACGCTGTGCGCATTTACACGGACGGGAGCAAGATTGAGGGCAAGGTCGGAGCAGCGCTCTCCATTTGGAAAGGAGCAGCAGAGACCAAAGCCCTCAAGCTTGCTCTCGCGCCGTACTGCACCGTCTATCAGGCGGAACTTCTGGCTCTGTGTAGGGCCACGGAGATCGCGGGAACACTAAGGGAGGTATCAGTCGGGATTTACAGCGACTCTCGAGCTGCCCTGGAATCAGTGACCGGCTTCGGATCCTCTCATCCCCTGGCAGTCCAAGCAAAGAGCAACCTAAAAAGTTGCATGGTCCAAGGCAAGGCAGTAGCCCTGTTTTGGATCAAAGCACATGCTGGCCAAGGCAAGGCAGTAGCCCTGTTTTGGATCAAAGCACATGCTGGACTGGCAGGGAATGAGAGGGCCGATGAGCTGGCAAAAGAAGCTGCCCTGAAAAACAAGAGGAGGCCGGACTACGATCGGTGCCCTGTCTCATTCGTCAAACGTAGCATCCGTAAGGAGACGGTTGGCGAATGGGATAGGAGATACCGGTCGGAGGAAACGGCCTCGGGTACCAAAATGTTTTTTCCGGACGCCGCTGCAGCCTTCGGCACGGTCAGGAGCATCAAATTGGACGGGCCTTTAACCCAGATCCTCACAGGGCATGGTGGGTTCTCCTCGTACTTGAACCGTTTCAAGTGCAAGGGGGACCCATCCTGCCTATGTGAGCCGGATAGAGAGGAAACGGTGGAGCATCTCATCCTAGAATGCCCCATATTCGCGCGAGATAGGTACGAATTAGAGATGACCCTAGATATAAAGCTAGTGAAGAGCAACCTACCCACAATAATAAAGTGTAGAGACCGAGAGAAATTCTTTAAATTCTGTCATAAAATTGTAAAAGTTGTAAATAATAGGAACAAATAGGTTAAGTAAAACATGATGCCACCACATACTGCGTATGTGGGGGTCATCATGTACAACTGTATAATAGTAATAAGCTTAAATATAAGAATAGATATAAGAATTTGTACGTAAATAAAGATAATGTAGTTAAATAAAGAAATCACGGCAATGCTGCCCCCCCCCCTGTACACTCATTGAGTACCCTAAATAGAAATAATAAAATATATATAATAAGTAAATAGAGCAAACATAGTATAGATAGGTGGGAAACCCACCCACGTTATGAATGACTGAGGAAGGATAAGAGAAAGAACAAGTATGAGGCATGGAAGTACGAGAGGAATAAGAGATAGAACTTGAATGAAAGAGAAGAGTACAAATAGGCACCGACCATGTTGGTGGTGTAGTATAAAAAAAAAAAAAAAAAAAAAAAAAAAAAAAAAAAAAAAAAAAAAAAACCTAACCTAACCTAACCTAACCTAACCTAACCTAACCTAACCTAACCTAACCTAACCTAACCTAACCTAACCTAACCTAACCTAACCTAACCTAACCTAACCTAACCTAACCTAACCTAACCTAACCTAACCTAACCTAACCTAACCTAACCTAACCTAACCTAACCTAACCTAACCTAACCTAACCTAACCTAACCTAACCTAACCTAACCTAACCTAACCTAACCTAACCTAACCTAACCTAACCTAACCTAACCTAACCTAACCTAACCTAACCTAACCTAACCTAACCTAACCTAACCTAACCTAACCTAACCTAACCTAACCTAACCTAACCTAACCTAACCTAACCTAACCTAACCTAACCTAACCTAACCTAACCTAACCTAACCTAACCTAACCTAACCTAACCTAACCTAACCTAACCTAACCTAACCTAACCTAACCTAACCTAACCTAACCTAACCTAACCTAACCTAACCTAACCTAACCTAACCTAACCTAACCTAACCTAACCTAACCTAACCTAACCTAACCTAACCTAACCTAACCTAACCTAACCTAACCTAACCTAACCTAACCTAACCTAACCTAACCTAACCTAACCTAACCTAACCTAACCTAACCTAACCTAACCTAACCTAACCTAACCTAACCTAACCTAACCTAACCTAACCTAACCTAACCTAACCTAACCTAACCTAACCTAACCTAACCTAACCTAACCTAACCTAACCTAACCTAACCTAACCTAACCTAACCTAACCTAACCTAACCTAACCTAACCTAACCTAACCTAACCTAACCTAACCTAACCTAACCTAACCTAACCTAACCTAACCTAACCTAACCTAACCTAACCTAACCTAACCTAACCTAACCTAACCTAACCTAACCTAACCTAACCTAACCTAACCTAACCTAACCTAACCTAACCTAACCTAACCTAACCTAACCTAACCTAACCTAACCTAACCTAACCTAACCTAACCTAACCTAACCTAACCTAACCTAACCTAACCTAACCTAACCTAACCTAACCTAACCTAACCTAACCTAACCTAACCTAACCTAACCTAACCTAACCTAACCTAACCTAACCTAACCTAACCTAACCTAACCTAACCTAACCTAACCTAACCTAACCTAACCTAACCTAACCTAACCTAACCTAACCTAACCTAACCTAACCTAACCTAACCTAACCTAACCTAACCTAACCTAACCTAACCTAACCTAACCTAACCTAACCTAACCTAACCTAACCTAACCTAACCTAACCTAACCTAACCTAACCTAACCTAACCTAACCTAACCTAACCTAACCTAACCTAACCTAACCTAACCTAACCTAACCTAACCTAACCTAACCTAACCTAACCTAACCTAACCTAACCTAACCTAACCTAACCTAACCTAACCTAACCTAACCTAACCTAACCTAACCTAACCTAACCTAACCTAACCTAACCTAACCTAACCTAACCTAACCTAACCTAACCTAACCTAACCTAACCTAACCTAACCTAACCTAACCTAACCTAACCTAACCTAACCTAACCTAACCTAACCTAACCTAACCTAACCTAACCTAACCTAACCTAACCTAACCTAACCTAACCTAACCTAACCTAACCTAACCTAACCTAACCTAACCTAACCTAACCTAACCTAACCTAACCTAACCTAACCTAACCTAACCTAACCTAACCTAACCTAACCTAACCTAACCTAACCTAACCTAACCTAACCTAACCTAACCTAACCTAACCTAACCTAACCTAACCTAACCTAACCTTTTTTTTTTTTTTTTTTTTTTTTGTGACGAAGAGGAAATGCCTACGCATTCCCCGCCGCCGGGGGTCCGCGACGAGGATATGTGGGACTCGCACCCACTAAAACCTCTCCGGTGGCCACCATCTGTGCGTTGAGGGGGGACACTGGGAACGCGGGTATGCTGCATCCAGTGACCCCCTCGCACGTGTCCTTTTTAGGACACGAACCCGGGGGTGGGTTGACCCCACCCCGATTTGTCATCCCTGGTGTCGGGTGACACAACGGGCTGCGCCACCACAGCCCGCTGTCTTCTCGAGGAGCGCATAACGGAGCAGCCAGAGGACCCCCCTCCGACCACACCGCGCATCCACGAGGAACGATGGTGGTTATTTTTTATAGAGGTTGACTTCCTCGTAGCCGCCACTCCGGAGAATGGCAGCCCTCGTTCCCGACCCTTGCGGATCGGGTTTACGAGTTAGGCGGCGCACTGTTGCGCCTGGCCGCTCGCGGCGGCTTGGCGGTCTCCGGCGACTGATCTACGTCGCCTACGCCTTCGTGCGGGATCAGCGAACTCGCGATCCCGCTCGGCGGCCTCCTTCTGGAGCATGACCGCTTCGCAGAAGGAGACCCCGGCATCCCACTGGGCGGGCCCCGCCAGCATGGCCTTAACGACAGCCGGCGGGGACAGATCCGCCCCAAGGTCCAGCGAAGCGACCAGGACCCGCCGCTCGTTTGCCCAAGCCGGGCAGTGTTCGAGCGTGTGCTGTGCGGAGTCCCGGTCGCTGTCACAATGATGGCAGTGTGCCGTCGCCTCCCGGCCTATCCTGCACAGGTACTCACCGAAACAGCCATGTCCGGTGAGCACCTGCGTGAGCCTGTAGGTGACGCAGGCTTTTTTGGTCTTCATCCAGGCCCCGAAGTTTGGCAGGATCGCCCCGACGATGCGCTGGCGCGCGTACCGCGGCGAGTGTAGCCGCGCGCGCCAGTCATCGAGCGCCCATCGGTGCGCATCCCGCCTGAACTCTCCAAGCGTCTGACCCGGCGCTTCGTTCCCCCCACGACGGGCGCGGCTCTCGTCATAGACAAGTGCGTCCACGCCCGCCAGGATGTCAAACGGGGGAAATCGCGCCAAGAGCGTGGCCGCCTCGAACGATATCGTCCTGTAGCCTCGTGCGATCCTCATCGCCACCACGCGCTGCAGACTGCTCAATACAGCTTTACAGCGCGAGGTATTCGTGAGGCGATGTGCCCAAACCGGTGCCCCGTAAAGGGCCATGGACCGCACGACGCCACCGTAGAGGCGGCGGACCTCTTCCCGCGGTCCGCCGAGGTTTGGCAGGAGCCTTTGCAAGGCGCCCGCCGCTCGGCGAACCCGAGGTGCCAGACGCTCGAAGTGCTCTTCGAAGGCCCAGCGACCATCCAAGGTGAGGCCCAGGTACTTCATGTACGGCCCCACCGTCACCTCTGCGTCACCTACCCGTACAATCGACGAGGGTGGCGCCTTACCCCGAGGCAGATGGTGAAACCATATCGCCTCGGTTTTATGTGGCGCCACCCGGAGGCCGAGTTCTCCAATGGCGGCGACGACACATCGCACGCCCGATTCAGCGAGTTGACTCGCATCGTCAAAACTGGTCCCCCGGGAGAGGATAAGAGTGTCGTCGGCGTAACAGACGACACTCACCCCGGGGGGGAGACCGATCCGCAGGACCGCGTCGTAGGCAAGGTTCCAGAGCAAGGGGCCCAGCACTGAGCCCTGAGGAACCCCGCAGGACAGTCCCCTGACATGGACTCCGTCCCGGCCCGTGTACACTATGGACCTGTCGCACAGGTACGCCCCAACGATTCGTCGTAGGTAGGAAGGCACATTATGGTGTTCTAGTGCCCTCCGAATCGCCGACCAGGGGAGGGAGTTGAAGGCGTTGACAATATCCAAGCTGACAGCCAACACCACTCCCCCCCCACGAACAGTTGGCTCCGACAGGGAGCGGACGCGCTTAATCGCGTCTATCGTCGAACGCCCCTGCCGGAAGCCAAATTGGTGTTCTGACAAGTTGGGGCCCTCATGCGACAGGTGCTCGCTGAGGCGGGCGGCTATCACGCGCTCAAAGAGCTTGCCCGCCTCATCCAGCAAGCAGATGGGCCGGAACGCGGAGGGACTGTCTGCGGCCCTGCCTTCCTTCTTCAGTAGGACTAGATCGGCCTCCTTCCATTTGGTGGGGAAGACTCCGTTGCTGAGGCAGCTAGTGAATAGCCACCTCAGCCTATCTCCCAAGACCGATAGCGCTAGAACCCAGGCCCGCCCCGGGATCCCATCGGGGCCTGGCGCGGTGTTGCGGGCTGCAAGCCGTCGTACAGCCCGGTCCAATTCCCCCTCGGTCACTTCGTGCTCCCAGTGACCCGTGCCATCCCAAGCGGGTTCACGGGGCGACAAGGGGTTCGAGGGACCATCCTGGACCCTTGGGAAGAGAGTATTTACTACCTCTCCCACGAACTCCGGGTCCAGGGTCTGCGTAAGAGGAGGAACCCATGGTTTGAGTTTGGCCATAACCATTTTGTATGGCCGTCCCCATGGGTTTCCGTCCAGTCCCTCGATTAGCTCGTTCCAGGACCGGGCTTTGGCTTCCGCGATGGCTGCAGAAAGGGACTTCGCGGCCATTCTGTAGTTGTTGTGCGCGCTATCGGTCTCGGTTTGGTCTGTTCGTCTTCTACGCCGGACTCGCTGGAACCGGCGGCAACCTAACCTAACCTAACCTAACCTAACCTAACCTAACCTAACCTAACCTAACCTAACCTAACCTTTTTTTTTTTTTTTTTTTTTTTTTTTTACGTAGGAATGCGCCTTATGCATACCACACGCCCGGGTGAGACGTGTGGTTATGTTGGGCTCCCCAGTATGCGACGGTACCGGTATACCAACTAAACCTACGGTGTTCCTTCAGACGACCCATGTGCCGGGGAGCGAGGACGCTTGCGCATTCTTTCGCTATCCCGGCGGGTCACGGCCCGCCATTCCTGGCGGGCCCCGTCTGATTTGGAGGGCCTTGCCCTCCCTCACGAGAGGCGCGCGCGGAACACATGCGCGCCACCGTCTCGGGCCTGTACTGGTCGGGCGGTGACTGCCCTAAGGCCACCGCCCGCAGGCCTTCCCCTACGGAGGGCGTAGGTCGGCGACGAGCGCCCTGCGACGCCCGGTACGTCGACTGCGGGAGGGGAGGGTAGATGTAAGTTCCCTCTCCCTTTCTGCCTCCTCCTTCTGGCCTATTACCTCCTCGCAAAAGGAGGCGAAGGCGTCCCATGCCCCCTCATCCCGGACCATGGCCTCGACCACGGCCGCCAAAGAGAGGGCACCCGCTCCGATGTTCGCGGCGAGGTCACGGCGCTGCACGGCCCATGCCGCGCACTCCACCAATGTGTGGAGCGCCGTGTCCTCGGGGCAATTCCCGCAGTGGTGACACTCGGGCGTCGGCTCACGTCCGATCCGACACAGGTAACGGCCGAAGCATCCATGCCCCGACAGCACCTGCGTCATCCGGAACGTGAGGGCGCCATGTCGCCGCTCAGACCACTCCTCGAGGACGGGACTTACCGCCACCACCGTGGCGTGCCCGGCACTTGGTTGCGCAAGTCGCGCCCTCCACTCCTCCAGCAGGACCATGTGGAGCTGGCGCCGCTGCGCCCCAATTTCTTGAGGCACAGGGCGCAAGTCCATCGCCAGCCCTTCCTCGCGCCAACGGAACAACGACGCGAGGACCTTGGCATCCAGGTCCCACGGAGGGGATCCGCCGAGGAGGCTCGCCGCCTCGAAGGATATCGTGCGATACCCGCGGACAATCCTGACGGCCATTGCACGTTGCGGCCTCCGCAACAAAGCGATGTTCTCGGCCGCCAGGTTGTCGGCCCACACGGGAGCTCCGTATAGGGCCATGGACCGCACGATCCCCGAGTAGAGCCTCCTACAGGAGGCGTTCGGGCCCCCAAGATTGGGAAGCAGCCGCGACAAAGCACCCGCGGCTCCCATGAGCTTGGGGACCAAACGCCGGAAATGTTCCCTAAAGTTCCATCGGCTATCGAGGACGAGCCCAAGGTATTTGAGCGTCGACTCGACGCCGATGCGAACGCCTCCAACGATGATGTGGGATCCCGGAGGTGGCCCATTTCGGGGGCCATGAAAGCAAATGGCCTCCGACTTGTGAAGAGCCACCTCGAGACCCAGCCGCCGGATCCGACCCACGACCTGCGCAACCCCAGCTGTTGCTAGAATCGACGCCCGCCGAAAATCCCTCCCCCGTGCTGCTACGAGGGTGTCGTCTGCGTAGCAGGTAACGACAACCCCCGGGAGCATGGCTCCACGCAGCACCCAGTCGTATCCGATGTTCCACAGGAGCGGGCCAAGAACCGATCCCTGTGGAACACCGCACGACATCTCTCGCCGACCCCACCCATTTTGACCCGGGTAGATCACCGCTCTATCGCTAAGATAGGCCCCGACTATGCGACGGAGGTAGGCCGGCACCTGGTGGTAGATTAGTGCCTCCCTAATGCAACTCCAGGGCAAGGTGTTGAATGCGTTGGCGATGTCGAGAGACACCGCCAGCACCACCTCACCCCGGGACAAGGCCTCCTCCGCCTGACTCCTCACACGCAAAATGGCGTGCACTGTGGAACGCCCGCGCCTGAAACCGAACTGATTGTCCGCCAGATCCGGCCCCACTGCACTGAGATGTGCGACGAGGCGGTCAGCGATAATACGCTCAAAAAGCTTCGCCACCTCGTCCAGCAGCACAATGGGCCGGTAGGCGGACGGAGAGTCCGCCGGGCGTCCCTCCTTTTTGAGGAGGACCAATTTGCCGGTTTTCCATCGTAATGGAAACCGGCCCTCCTCCATGCACGCACTGAGGAGTCCCAACAGTCGGGGCCCGAGCTCCCGTAGGGCCAGAACCCATGCACGGCCAGGAATGCCGTCAGGCCCTGGGGCGGTGTTTTTGGCTTGGAGCCGTTGCACCGCCGAGCTCAGCTCTACCCGGGTCACTTCGGGCACGTCGTCGCCATCGTCCGCGTCGGTCATAGCCATGGAAGGCAGAACCATGGGCGGAGGAGGGTGCTCCTCCCTCGCAGGGAACAGAGCGACCACCACCTCCTCCAGCAGCTGGGGGCGGAGACCCTGGGACAGTGGGGGAGCCCAGGGGCGGAGTTTGCCCCTGACCATTTTGTATGGACGCCCCCACGGATCTGTGTCCAGGGTCCGAATGAGGTCTTCGCGGGCCTGTGTTTTGGCCCGCTTCACCTCCAGCTGCAACCTCTTCTTGGCCGCCCTGTACCCCTCGTACAGCTCTGCCTCCACGGCATCGGCACCGGGAGGGCGGCGACGTCTTCGGCGGAAGTTAGTGTACTGGCGTCTTGCTGCAACGCAGTCGCGACGCATGCTCGCAATCTCTTCCGACCACCAGTACACCTGTCGCCTTTTGGGTGCGGAGTGCACCCGAGACATCGCCGCATCACAGATGTTCGTGAGCGACTCTTGGAACCACTCGGCCTCTTCTTCAACATCGTCAGGCCTGTCCGGTGCTGACACCCAGGCCTGAACGATTGAGGCCTCCAAGAGTGCCTCCCGGTCCAATGACTTTAGCGACCAACGCGGACTGTTCCCAACCGGGGCTGCTCCGGCCGGAGCGCCAGCGTCCAGGGCGGACACGTCGAACCTTATGTAGAGATGGTCCGACAACGTCTCCACCCCGTCCTCGACACGCCAGCCGGAGACATGGCGGGCCAATGCAGGACTGGCAAAAGACAGGTCCACAATTGACCCGCCCTGCTGACGCACACACGTTTGTACTGTGCCCCGGTTGAGGATGAGTAGGCCCTGCTCCACGGCCCACTCCTCTACCACCTCTCCCCTGGCGTCCGTGGCCGGGGAACCCCAAGCCGTAGACTTGGCATTGAAGTCCCCGAGGACGAAGACAGGGAGAGGGTGGCAGCGGGCGACGACGGTGCCCAGGTAAGCTATTGCCACCTCGAAGTCGGCGAGAGACATGTTGGGGGAGAGATATACCCCCACCACGGCAAAATCCCCCATTCGAGCCGCCACAATTCCACGGCCCTTAGAACCTAACCTAACCTAACCTAACCTAACCTAACCTAACCTAACCTAACCTAACCTAACCTAACCTAACCTAACCTAACCTAACCTTTTTTTTTTTTTTTTTTTTTACTTGGGGAAATGCCTGACGCATACCCCTCGGTCTTGGGGAAAGAACCGAGGGGTTATGTGGGGCTCGCACCCACTAAAACCCCAAGGTGTTCCTCTCGTCGCGCTCTGCTGTGGTCACGGGAGCGCAGGAACATTCATCCGCGACCACAGCGACGATGGCCCGCTACGGGCCCCCTCTCTGCCGGAGCTCAGCTCCGGCGGTGACGTGCGGGAACACGCACACGTCACCAGAAAACGCTCGCGGTCGACTTTCCCCAAAGTCGCCCGCCTTCTCCCGCCTACCCTTCGATGGCGGATCGGGTCACTGAGGGCATCGTCTTCCCTCTGCCGTTCCGCCTCCTCCTTCTGCCTCATCACCTCTTCGCAGAAGGAGAGCACTGCTCCCCAGTTCGTCTCGCTCTCCAGCATGGCCTTCACCACTGCTGGGAGCGAGAGATCCTCGCCTATGATCGAGGCCAGTGCAGCGCGCTGACCCGCCCACGCCCCGCACACCTCGAGGGTGTGCTGGGCTGTGTCCTCCGGGGAGCCGCAATGATGACAAATACATTGCGGCTCCCTCCTCGCGACCCGGCACAGGTACCTCCCGAAGCAACCATGCCCCGAGAGCACCTGCGCCAGGCGAAAGGTCAGCGCCCCGCGCCTTCTTTCGGCCCATTCTCTGAGAACGGGCCGAATGGCCTCGATCGTGCGGTGACCGGCGCTCGGTTCCGCAAGCCGCTGCTGCCACCCGTGAAACAGGGCCTCTCTAGATCGGCCCCGCAGGTGGCGCAGTTCCTCCGGTGAGGGCTCTTGCCCTCGGCTGCGGAACTCAGCCGTCAGCCTGTACACGTTGGCCAGCACGATGGCCTCCAGCTCCCAAGGTGGGGCCCCTGCCAAGGCGCAGGCCGCACCGTATGAAACGGTGCGGTAGCACCTGGCCGCCCTGCGCGCCATTACCCTCTGCGGTTGTCGCAGAAGGGTAACGTTCTTGGCGCACAGGGCGTCCACCCACACTGGGGCCCCGTAGAGAGCCATCGACCTGATGACCCCCGCGTACAGGCGACGACACGACGCGCTCGGTCCCCCTATGTTGGGGAGCAGGCTGCCGAGAGCCAAGGCGGCGCTGGTGAGTCGCGGCACCAGCCGTCGGAAGTGCTCCTTGAACGACCATGTGCCATCCAGAATGAGACCTAGATAGCGCATGGCCGCTCCCACCGCTATGCTCTCACCGCTCAGGATGAGCTGGGCCCCGGGAGGTGGCTTCCTCCGGGGTCCGTGAAAGCACAGCGCTTCCGACTTATGTAGGGCCACTGTTAGGCCCAACCGCCTTATTCGACCGACGACATGGGCGGCTCCCGCCGTGGCGACTAACTGCGCCTGACGGAAGTCCCGCCCACGGGCCGTCACCAACGTGTCATCCGCATAACACGTCAGTCCCACGCCGGGAAGGTTGCTGCCGCGGAGCACCCAGTCATAGGCGATGTTCCACAGTAGGGGTCCAAGCACCGACCCCTGGGGAACACCGCACGACATCCGCCTTTGGCAGCGACCCTCCTGCCCCTGGTACACCACAACGCGATCCCGCAGGTAATCAGAGACGGTGCCGCAGAGGTAGGGAGGCAACCTATGATAGAGGAGTGCCTCCCTAATACACCCGAAGGGTATCGAGTTGAAGGCGTTGGCGATGTCAAGGGACACCGCCAACACCACCTCGCCTCGCGACACCGCCTCACCCGCGATCTCCCTCACTTTGAGGATCGCGTCGACGGTGGACCTACCCCTGCGGAAACCAAACTGGTTGTCCGACAGGTCGGGGCCCTCCGTCGTCATGTGCCGGACTATGCGGGAAGCCACTACCCTCTCCAGTAGCTTCCCGACCTCGTCCAGCAGCACTATCGGTCGATAGGACGACGGAGAGTCGGCTGGGCGGTCCCCTTTACGTAAGAGGACCAAACGGCCCGTCTTCCACATTTGTGGGAAACGCCCTTGCTCCAGGCAGGCTGAGAACAGCCTGCGGAGTCTACCCTCAAGGGCGTCGTCGTCGAGGGCCATCACCCAGGCTTTGCCCGGGATTCCGTCCGGCCCCGGAGCGGTATTTTTTCTCCGGAGCCGTAGCACGGCAGCGCCAAGCTCGGCTGCCGTGACCTCTGGCACCTCAACGACGTTGTCGTCGGTCTGGCTCTCGGCCGAAGGTGGCGCCATCGGTGGAGGCGTGTGCTCCTCTCTGTGCGGAAACAGAGTGGACACCACCCTCTCCAGCATATGCGGCTGGAGAGTCTCCGTCACAGGTGGTGCCCATGGACGGAGCTTGCCTCGCACCTGCCGGTATGGGCGACCCCATGGGTCTCTATCGAGGGAGGCGAGAAGTTCCTCCCTAGAGACCTCTTTTGACCGGCAGATCGCCACCTTCAGGGCTGATTTCCTCTCCTGGTATGCAGCCTTCAGGAGAGCTTCTCTGGCTTCGTCGCGGATACGACGTCGACGGCTTCGGGTGTACTGGCGTCGCGCGGCTATACTCGCCGCGCGTAGGTCCGTCAACTCCTCGGACCACCAGTACACCTGGCGTTGCGGGGAGAAGGGCTTGGCCCGGGGCATCGCTGCATCGCAGACGTTCGTCATAGCGCCCCGGAACCATTCAGCCTCCTCCTCGATCCGCACCGGCCCCTCAGGTTCAGGCACCCATGCCTGAGTCAGGGCCGCCGCCACAAACGCCTCTCTATCGAGGCGCTTGATAACCCACCGTCGATTGGTCTCGGACAAGATCGGGCGCCCGGGGCCGTTGGACGCGGAGACCGACCACCGGATGTAATTGTGGTCGGATAGAGTCTCCACGTCCTCTTGCACTGCCCAGCCCCGGATGCGGCCAGCCAATACGGGACTCGCGAATGCGACGTCCACGATCGACCAGCCGCTGTCTCGCACGCACGTCGGGGCGGAACCCCGATTGAGGAGGGAAAGGCCGTGGGCAGCAGCCCACTCCTCCAGCTCTCCCCCCCGAACGTTGGCCACGGGAGACCCCCACGCCAAAGACTTGGCGTTGAAGTCCCCCGCAACCAGAACCGGCGTCGGGTGATTCTGCCCGATCACCTCTCCGATCTCATCCAAGAGCACCTCGAAATCCGCGAGGGTCCCGTTGGGCGAGAAATAAACTGACACAACCAGCATCTCGCCCAACAGGGCTGCAACGAAGCCCCTACCTTTCACCACTCTCGCGAAGCCAGACACCCCGAGAGTGGGCCGGATGGCGATGGCAGCCATTCCGCTGACATCAGCCACCCAGTTGTCCCTGTTAGGAACCAGGTAGGGCTCCGACACCACGGCCACGTGAATGGACCACTGCGCCAGAGTCTGCACTAGCAGATCCTGCGCTCTGGCGCAGTGGTTTAAATTCCCCTGGAGGAAATGGAGGTCCATCTATTGGACCTCCATTGCGCCAACCGACTCAGCGGTGCCACCGGCGTTGGCCGGTGATAGCGCAGGCTGGGACGAGCTTGCAGTTGCTCTGTTCCCAGCCCTCCTCTTGGACTTTGATGGGGACGGGGCCTTGCATTTAGGCCCGCCCATCCGGTGGTCCGTGGGCCGCTTCGCAGCACCGCACAGAACGCAGTGCGGTGCCGCCGTACAACCGGCAGCCTTGTGCCCTGGCTGGCTGCACCTGAAACACAGGTCGCCGCGGTCCGCCTCCGAGGTGCACGTGGCTCGGGTGTGCCCGAGCTCAAGGCACTTGTAGCACCTCATTGGGCGGGTCTCTAGCAGCACGACACGTGCTGAGACCCAGCCCACAAGGAGGCGGCCTGCCTCCGTCACCTTCTTCGCTGCCAAGACGGGGCAGCGAAGGACCAGGGAGCCTGAGCCACCGGCGGCTCGGCGGATTGTACCAGCCTTGACGGCCTCCACCGAGCACCCGCCGGCCGTCGCCAGGGCTCCCCTGACCTCATCCGTGGTGACGGAGTCATCCAGGCCGTTTACGCGCAAGTCCGCGCATTTTACCGGCCTGGAGACGGCGACCTTCTCGGGAGCTAAAACTCCCCGCAGCCTGTCAGCCAGGGCGTCCGCCTTGGCCTCAGCCTCTGCCCGCAGCCTGTCAGCCAGGGCGTCCGCCTTGGCCTCAGCCTCTGCTCCCGGGACCTCCAAGAGGGCAGCCCCAGTCGCGGCCCTCTTAAACCTTACGGCCGCGATGTTGAGGTCGGCCAGCCTAATTTTGGCCTTGGCCTCCCCGATCACGGCCGCGTAATCCACACCGGCCGCGACGGCCTCAGGCTGCAGCTGCAGGATGATTGCAGCCGAGCGCGGAGGCCGGAGCTTGGGCACCCTCTTCGGAGCAGCTGCCGGTTGCACAGCTGCACGTTTGCCAGCCGCCGCCTTTCCCTTGGACCCCCGTTTGACCACGGTGGTCCAAGGTGCGTCCATGCTCTTGGGCGCAGGTGGCAGCGGACGGGACTCCGGCTGGGTGGCTGGGGCCGAAGTTGAGGACTTCTTCCCCTTACCTTTGCCCTTTCCTTTAGGCGCAGGCAGAGGTCCGGGCTCCGGCTGGGTGACCGGGGCCAAAATCGAGGACTTCTTCCCCCTTCCCTTCCCCTTGCCCTTTCCCTTGGGCGTGGGGTTGGCAGGGGGACTGGTCCCCGATGTTGAAGGCCCCGGTGAAGGCGGCGACGACGGCAAAATGGCGCGCGGTGGCGACGACGGCAGACCGGCGCGTGACGTCGACGGAACAGGGGAGAGGACCTCCCTGCTCCTCACGGAATCCGCCCGCAGAGGTGGGCGGAGGGTCTTAGCTGGCAGGAGCCGGTCCTGCAAGCCTTCGAGCCGGGCGTTCACCATGGTCCCAACCCGGACCATGATGTTGCGCTCCAGCTCCTGCGCAGCAAGACCAGGCGGCTCCTCCTTCCGGCCGCCGGCCGTAATGGCCTTGCTCAGCTCCGCCAGTTCGGCGCGGAGCTGTGCCATCTCCTTTTGCAGGCGGCAATTATCCGCCTGCAATTTGGCGGTCTCTTCAGAGACGGTGCGAGCATGAAGCTCCTGCACCGCCCCCTTAATGGCCACCGTGGCCTCATTGAGGGCCTTTTGAAAGGTCCCCTTTAGGCGGCTTGACTTGGTCGCCACCAAGGTCACCATCTCCAGGCCCTTGGCCACCCGGTCCTGTAGGACCGCCGCCGTAGCCTCCGCTGTCGCTACCCCAGAGGCAGGTAGTCTTGCCCTCCTAGACTCCTCCGTCAGGAGGAGGATTCGATCCTCCGCCGTTCGGGTAACCTCCTCTCGGCGGGCGAGAAGAAACTCCCGCCGGGACAACCCAAGGCCTAGCCCTATGCCCGAAGCGACTTTCGGGGCAGGGTCTTCGGCAGAGGAGGCCTCCGAGTCGGAGTTAGGAGCGGCCACCTCCGAGTGTGGCCGCTTTCGCCCGCAGTCGGCAGATGAGGGCCGACTGCTCACCGTCTCCATCGTGTCGTCGGATTCCGACAACACGACCTGAGGGACGTCATCGACCGACGAGTCCCTCGAGCGCAAAAAGCGCCCCTTCGCATCACGCAGCTGCCGCTGCTTCTGCACCTTCTCACCTTCCTTCTTTTTTAAATTTATTAATGATGAATCCATATCTGATCCCACGAGTAGAGACGAAATAAAGGTCGACCCCCGGGTGACGCTCATTCCGGGGGCAAGCCTATTTACCACACTGGGGTCGGCAGGTGCCAGGGGGTTTTTAAGACTTTACTGTCTGGTTTTATTGAGATTTCCTTCTCGCAGGCCGGCCAATGAAGGCAAGCCCCTCGGTCCCGTCGAGCCGCTAGACGTGATCAACGACACTCGACGGGATAACGATGTGATGTTGGCAGGGTCGGGTTTCCCCTCCCCTATATGCCCCGTGATTTTTTAGAGAGGTTTTCTTCCTCGCGGCCGCACCCCGAGAGGTGGCGGCCCCCGCTCCAGCGCCCAAGGGCCGGCTTACGGTATGGGCACGGCGGCCGAAGCCGCCCCCGCTAGTATTTTTTATAGAGGTTTTCTTTCCTCGCAGCCCCCACCCCGAGAGGTGGTGGCCCCCGTTCCAGCCCCTAAGGGCCGGATTACGGTATGGTGTCAGACTATTCGCCGCCACCCGGCAATATGCATGGCTTGTCATGATAGAAGCCAAGAATTGCCGAGTGACGTTGCCCGGGGTGCACCGGCCAGAGCAGAAGGCTCCGGCTCACGAGGAGGTTATCTGACTTCGCCCCCAACCTAACCTAACCTAACCTAACCTAACCTAACCTAACCTAACCTAACCTAACCTAACCTAACCTAACCTAACCTAACCTAACCTAACCTAACCTAACCTAACCTAACCTAACCTAACCTAACCTAACCTAACCTAACCTAACCTAACCTAACCTAACCTAACCTAACCTAACCTAACCTAACCTAACCTAACCTAACCTAACCTAACCTAACCTAACCTAACCTAACCTAACCTAACCTAACCTAACCTAACCTAACCTAACCTAACCTAACCTAACCTAACCTAACCTAACCTAACCTAACCTAACCTAACCTAACCTAACCTAACCTAACCTAACCTAACCTAACCTAACCTAACCTAACCTAACCTAACCTAACCTAACCTAACCTAACCTAACCTAACCTAACCTAACCTAACCTAACCTAACCTAACCTAACCTAACCTAACCTAACCTAACCTAACCTAACCTAACCTAACCTAACCTAACCTAACCTAACCTAACCTAACCTAACCTAACCTAACCTAACCTAACCTAACCTAACCTAACCTAACCTAACCTAACCTAACCTAACCTAACCTAACCTAACCTAACCTAACCTAACCTAACCTAACCTAACCTAACCTAACCTAACCTAACCTAACCTAACCTAACCTAACCTAACCTAACCTAACCTAACCTAACCTAACCTAACCTAACCTAACCTAACCTAACCTAACCTAACCTAACCTAACCTAACCTAACCTAACCTAACCTAACCTAACCTAACCTAACCTAACCTAACCTAACCTAACCTAACCTAACCTAACCTAACCTAACCTAACCTAACCTAACCTAACCTAACCTAACCTAACCTAACCTAACCTAACCTAACCTAACCTAACCTAACCTAACCTAACCTAACCTAACCTAACCTAACC
The DNA here is from genome assembly GCA_905147015.1 of Laspeyria flexula. Classification (NCBI taxonomy): domain Eukaryota; kingdom Metazoa; phylum Arthropoda; class Insecta; order Lepidoptera; family Erebidae; genus Laspeyria; species Laspeyria flexula. The sequence continues at coordinate 18,074,433 of LR989952.1, read as the reverse complement.
TAACCTAACCTAACCTAACCTAACCTAACCTAACCTAACCTAACCTAACCTAACCTAACCTAACCTAACCTAACCTAACCTAACCTAACCTAACCTAACCTAACCTAACCTAACCTAACCTAACCTAACCTAACCTAACCTAACCTAACCTAACCTAACCTAACCTAACCTAACCTAACCTAACCTAACCTAACCTAACCTAACCTAACCTAACCTAACCTAACCTAACCTAACCTAACCTAACCTAACCTAACCTAACCTAACCTAACCTAACCTAACCTAACCTAACCTAACCTAACCTAACCTAACCTAACCTAACCTAACCTAACCTAACCTAACCTAACCTAACCTAACCTAACCTAACCTAACCTAACCTAACCTAACCTAACCTAACCTAACCTAACCTAACCTAACCTAACCTAACCTAACCTAACCTAACCTAACCTAACCTAACCTAACCTAACCTAACCTAACCTAACCTAACCTAACCTAACCTAACCTAACCTAACCTAACCTAACCTAACCTAACCTAACCTAACCTAACCTAACCTAACCTAACCTAACCTAACCTAACCTAACCTAACCTAACCTAACCTAACCTAACCTAACCTAACCTAACCTAACCTAACCTAACCTAACCTAACCTAACCTAACCTAACCTAACCTAACCTAACCTAACCTAACCTAACCTAACCTAACCTAACCTAACCTAACCTAACCTAACCTAACCTAACCTAACCTAACCTAACCTAACCTAACCTAACCTAACCTAACCTAACCTAACCTAACCTAACCTAACCTAACCTAACCTAACCTAACCTAACCTAACCTAACCTAACCTAACCTAACCTAACCTAACCTAACCTAACCTAACCTAACCTAACCTAACCTAACCTAACCTAACCTAACCTAACCTAACCTAACCTAACCTAACCTAACCTAACCTAACCTAACCTAACCTAACCTAACCTAACCTAACCTAACCTAACCTAACCTAACCTAACCTAACCTAACCTAACCTAACCTAACCTAACCTAACCTAACCTAACCTAACCTAACCTAACCTAACCTAACCTAACCTAACCTAACCTAACCTAACCTAACCTAACCTAACCTAACCTAACCTAACCTAACCTAACCTAACCTAACCTAACCTAACCTAACCTAACCTAACCTAACCTAACCTAACCTAACCTAACCTAACCTAACCTAACCTAACCTAACCTAACCTAACCTAACCTAACCTAACCTAACCTAACCTAACCTAACCTAACCTAACCTAACCTAACCTAACCTAACCTAACCTAACCTAACCTAACCTAACCTAACCTAACCTAACCTAACCTAACCTAACCTAACCTAACCTAACCTAACCTAACCTAACCTAACCTAACCTAACCTAACCTAACCTAACCTAACCTAACCTAACCTAACCTAACCTAACCTAACCTAACCTAACCTAACCTAACCTAACCTAACCTAACCTAACCTAACCTAACCTAACCTAACCTAACCTAACCTAACCTAACCTAACCTAACCTAACCTAACCTAACCTAACCTAACCTAACCTAACCTAACCTAACCTAACCTAACCTAACCTAACCTAACCTAACCTAACCTAACCTAACCTAACCTAACCTAACCTAACCTAACCTAACCTAACCTAACCTAACCTAACCTAACCTAACCTAACCTAACCTAACCTAACCTAACCTAACCTAACCTAACCTAACCTAACCTAACCTAACCTAACCTAACCTAACCTAACCTAACCTAACCTAACCTAACCTAACCGTTTTTCACTTTTGTATCTTTTTGTGATTTCTTTTGACAGATACGTGTACTGGGACACCCTAGCGACAATTCCCGAGGGTTAGACCCCAAAAATTTGCATTAGAAATTTGTTTTGGCAATTTTATTCTAAAATTTTTAGTTTATACCGATTTTCACATTTTCACTTTTCCAAATTTCCTGAAAATCTCAGCTTTTATCACGAGGAGGGCGCTGCACTCTCGGCTCCATCTGAAACATAAAAAAGTTGTTAGAAACTGTGATTTTTCCCCAAAATTCATATTTTATACTTACATTTCTGCTTATACCTTTTTCCCTGACCCCCGGAGGTGTCCGGCATATTTTTTATAGGACTGGCGCAGTCGCGCCGCATCCAACGACACCAAGAACGCCCGTCTACAGCGTTCCTGGACTTCAGGACAAAAATTTTTGTCTGTTCCCCACCCACCCACCCGGTGGTCATCACTTACGTAGGTCGAGTGGATTTGGGGAACGACAATATAAATTTTTAAGTTTTTGTCATTGTATCGTCTTTGTTTTGTTTTATTTACTTGTTTTACACTTTTGTATATTAGTTTTATTTATTAAATTATTTTTACATTTTATTTTATTTTACATTTATTAAATTATTTTTATTTTATTTTATTTTAATTATTTAAATTATTAAATATTTAATTAATTGTTTTTAATTTATACTTATATTGATTTTATAAACTTTGTTAGTGTAGCCATGTTCGGCATCCGCACCCCCCCGAAAACGTCCAGCACGTTATCTACGGCGAGACCCTCTGCGTCCGGAGGCGAAGGGGCCTTGGTCAGGCGCAGTGTGGGGGAGATAGAAGCGAAAGCTCGCGCTTCGGTATCTCCCCCCAAAAAGACATCTGCGCCGAAAAACAAGGCCAAAGAACCGACGGGCGCAAAGGAGTCTAAGTACCCCAGCCGAATTGCGGAGGCGAAGGCTTGCTTGATGAAGGGCAAGATGGCCATCAACAGCAGCCGGAACCTCCGCACGGACATCAAGAGCGACGTGCTGGAGGCCATCGAACGCTTATACGCTCTGGTAAAGGAGTCGGTAGCCGAACATGGCGAAGGGGTTAAGCGGGTGGATCCTCAAAAGGAAAGAGAACCCAAACAAATGGACACGCAGCCGCAAGGTGATAAAGAAGCAGACTGCACCCTTACAAAAGAGCTGAAGGAACATGGAAGGATATTGGAAGAAAACAAGAAGGAGATGATAAAGTTGAGGGAAGAATTACAGAAAGCTCCGGTGTCCTACGCGAGTGCAGTGGCTGCGCCTCCAAAGCCCAAACTGCGGGGGCCCGCAGCCATTCACTCGATTATCGTCACTTCAAATGACGCGATGGACACCGGAGACCAGGTCTTAAATAAGATAAGAATAGCAACAGAGGCAGTAAAAGAAGGCATAAAGGTTGACCGAGTCAGAAAAGTGAAGGACCAAAAGGTCATACTGGGGTGCAGCTCCGCAGAAGAACTGGAGAGAGTAAAGGAAAAATTAAAAACGAAGGGACAGGACCTAGGCTTCGAGAGCATTCGGGGCAGGGACCCGCTGATTGTCCTCAAGGACGTGATGAGTTATAACTCGGACGAGGAGGTGCTTACGGCGTTGAGAGCGCAGAATAAGCACCTCCTCGAGGACATCGGCGGCGACGATGACCGGATGGAGGTTCGGTATCGGAAGAAAACGCGGAGTCCGCTGGTGGCCCACATAGTGGTGAAAGTCTCACCGAAGATATGGGGCCGCCTGACGGACTCTGGCTCCGTACATATCGACCTCCAACGGGTCAGAGTCGGAGATCACTCGCCCCTGGTCCAGTGCTCTCGATGCCTAGGATACGGGCATACGCGGAAGTTGTGCGAAGAAAAGGAGGATGTTTGCAGTCACTGTGGGGGACCCCACCGAAAAGACAAGTGCGAGGAGAGGTCTTCGGGGGGGCCACCCACGTGCTGCAATTGCAGGCGGGCGAAATTAGCCCACGCACACAACGCATTCGACACAGAATGTCCCGTGAGGAAGAAGTGGGACACCTTGGCAAGGTCGGCAGTGGCTTATTGCTAAGGTGGCCCCACTTCAAATAGCAATCAACTCCAGCGTGAAACAGTGTGTTGTCTTGTGTCGTCCTTGGGGAAAATTGAAGAGGGTGTGTTCTGCTCAGGCCGCTCATTCAAACTCGACCCGGTCCCGCAGCGCGACACGCGCGCAGTACCACTGTCTCTTGGACAATATTGTTGGCAATATATGCCAGAGAAGTGACGTCAGGCAGGAGGCATCGCGCTGCGGTCGACTGGCATGTGTCGGCCTGGGCATAACATTCCCTCGGATAGAACTATGTGTGTCCTATCGTTTGTACTGTAAGTGTCCATTATGTCGTAATCCGATATATATCGTTAGGTCCTTGGTCGAATTCTGCACCGGGGTGCAGTGGTGAATTCACAGAGACAAATATGATGTTTGTACAATGGCATTCTACCGTGCACACCGGTGCAGGTTTCGATCAAATGAATAATGCAAAAAATAGATTAATAGTAAAGTAAACTGGAAATAATTGGAACGTAAAATAAATAAATATACACAAAAATCTGAAGACCCTTCCCAAAATATATACAACTAGGAAAATAATTAACAAATGCTCATAAGGACCTGGATTATGTCCGGGGATCTACTCGCGGAGTACACAAAAGTGTACTCAAAAAAAAAAAAAAAAAAAAAAAAAAAACCTAACCTAACCTAACCTAACCTAACCTAACCGGTATTTCACTTTTATCTCTTTTTGTGAATTATTTTGACTGATATTTGTACTGGGACACCCTAGCGACTATTCCCGAGGGTTATATTTCAAAAATTTTCATTAGAAATTTGTTTTGACCATTTTATTCAAAATTTTTTAAGTTTATACCGATTTTTCAATTTCTGCTTTTCCAAATTTTCTGAAAATCTCAGCTTTTATCACGAGGAGGGCGCTGCACTCTCGGCTCCATCTGAAACATAAAAAAGTTGTTAGAAACTGTGATTTTTCCCCAAATTTCATATTTTTTACTTACATTTCTGCTTATACCTTTTTCCCTGACCCCCGGAGGTGTCCGGCATATTTTTTACAGGACTGGCGCAGACGCCCCGCGTCTAACGACACCAAGAACGCCCTTCTACAGCGTTCCTGGACTTCAGGACAAAAATTTTTGTCTTTTTCCTTGACGACTCACTAGTATTGTGTAGTAGGGAAACCTACCTTAGGGGACCGAACCTCGAAATTTCGTATTTCACTTTTATCTCTTTTTGTGAATTATTTTGACTGATATTTGTACTGGGACACCCTAGCGACTATTCCCGAGGGTTATATTTCAAAAATTTTCATTAGAAATTTGTTTTGACCATTTTATTCAAAATTTTTTAAGTTTATACCGATTTTTCAATTTCTGCTTTTCCAAATTTTCTGAAAATCTCAGCTTTTATCACGAGGAGGGCGCTGCACTCTCGGCTCCATCTGAAACATAAAAAAGTTGTTAGAAACTGTGATTTTTCCCCAAATTTCATATTTTTTACTTACATTTCTGCTTATACCTTTTTCCCTGACCCCCGGAGGTGTCCGGCATATTTTTTACAGGACTGGCGCAGACGCCCCGCGTCTAACGACACCAAGAACGCCCTTCTACAGCGTTCCTGGACTTCAGGACAAAAATTTTTGTCTTTTTTCCCACCCACCCACCCGGTTGAAGCTCCACTATAGACGGAGGGTGGAATTTGGAGGACCGATTTTTAAAATTTTTGATATATCGCTCCAGACAGAGAGACGAATATAAAACCAAAACATTAGACCTCTAGGACCCTTAGTTCCAGAGTTATAAGCAGCAAAACGCAAAATATATTGACGAATTCACTCGGTAGTATCCACAAAACCGAATTCAGAACTTAAAATAATTATATGTGTTAGTGTGTTTGTTTTTTTACACTTTATATATACATTATACAATTATACACATTCTAAAAGAACTTTAAGCTATTTTATTTTATTAATTTTACAAATTTTTAATTAATTATTTTATATTTACAATTATTTGATTTTACACTCAGGTTATTAAATCCGATATGTTCGGAATCCGCACCCCCTTGAAGGCGTCCAGCACGCAGCCTGAAACGGCAGGTCCCTCGGCGACCGGGGAAGGGCCCGTCCAAGTCAGGCGTAGCGTGGGGGAGATCGAAACCAAAATTCGGTCTTCGATCTCACCCCCTAAAAAGATAGCAGAGCCGAAAAGCAAGGGCAAGGACCCTGGCCCGGCCGCCAAGGAGACCAAATACACAAGCCGAATCTCAGAGGCAAAGGCCTGCTTAATGAAGGCAAAGGCAGCTGTTAATAACAGCCGCAACCTCCGAACAGACATCAAGGGCGACGTGCTGGATGCCGTCGAGCGCCTTTATACCCTAGTAAAGGAAGCGGTGGCGGAGCAGGGAGAGGGACCCAAAAAGCAACAGACTTCACTCACAAGTACAACACAAAAACAAACTGAAGAAACAAACAAAGCAGAGGAAATGAGCTGCACCCTAATAAAAAGATTGGAAGACCACAGTAAGATGCTAGAGGAAAATAAAATTGAAATGGAAAAGTTGAGGGACGAACTTAAGAAGGCTCCGGTATCCTACGCGAGTGTAGTGGCCGCGACGCCAAAGAAGCAAACGCGGACCCCGACGGCCATGCACTCGATAGTAATAACATCGAACGATGAAAAGGATACCGGAGACGAAATAATCAACAAAATTAGAATGGCCACAGAGGCTGTGAAAGACGGCTTAAAAGTAGACAAGGTGAAGAAAGCTAAAGACAGGAAAATAATACTGGGGTGCAGCTCAGCAGAAGAGTTGGACAAAATAAAAAAGAAACTCCAAACAAACAGCGTAGACCTGGGCTTCGAGGGCATTAGGAACAAGGACCCATTGGTGATTCTTAAAGAAGTGATGAGCTACAATACCGATGGAGAGGTGCTTGCGGCTTTAAGAGCGCAAAACAGGCACCTCTTCAGGGATATTGGTGGCGATGACGACCGGCTGGAGGTTCGATACCGCAAGAGGACGCGGAACCCGTTAGTGGGCCACATAGTGCTGAAAGTATCACCAGTGCTGTGGGGTCGCCTGACGGGTGCTGGGTCCGTGCACATCGACCTCCAGCGGGTCAGAGCAGAAGATCACTCACCCCTTGTCCAATGCTCTCGATGCCTAGGCTACGGGCACAGTAGGCGCTTCTGCAGAGAAAGTAAGGAGATAGTTTGTAGTCACTGTGGGGGCGGGCACATGAGGTCGGAGTGCGACGTATTTAGGGCGGGAGGTGCTCCCTCCTGTTGCAACTGCATTAAGGCAGGCACAGACAGGACGGGGCACAACGCGCTCTCGGATGACTGCCCAGTAAGAAGGAAATGGGACGCATTGGCGAGGTCGACTACGGCCTACTGCTAAGGTGGTCCCAGGCAGAAGTAGCAATAATGCACCGCGCGTTGACGTCACAAACCAACACAGATACAGGGCCCTCCAAGCAAATCTCCAACGAAGCCAATTGGCGACGGAGGAGATGATCAAACAAGCCTCTACGAGGAAAGTGGCATTCGCCCTGATACAAGAGCCCTATATTGGCAACACAGGTAGGATGAGAAGGTACGCAGGCACAAGGCTAATCCAGAAAAGTGGAAGCGATAAACCAACCAAATCGGCTATTGTCGTCCTCGATGATGAGCTAGACATCACCCCGTGTCCCGCGCTGACGACTGAGAACATCGCAGTAGCGAGACTCAGAACCGAGGCGTGGGAGATGGGGGTGGTGTCGATATACCTAGAGGGCGACAAACCCACAGAGCCTTACCTGAGCCACATCGAGACCGTGCTTGCCAATATAGGGACTAAAAACGTGATAGTGGGGGGTGACGTCAACGCGTGGAACACATGGTGGGGGAGTGCGAGAGACGACGAAAGGGGAGTAGAAGTAATGGCTACCCTCGAACAGCTAGACCTCCACATACTCAACAGGGGATCCGAGCCCACTTTTGATACCATTAGAGGGGGAAAGAGGTTCTCGAGCTGCGTAGATATAACCACATGTTCGGCGGACATGCTCGGCCGACTGGAGCGATGGCGATTAGTAGCGGACCTAACTAGCTCGGACCACAATGCAATCCTGTTCGACGTAAGACTGGATAAATCAAGTGGCATAGACATTAAAAATACAACTAGAATTTACAATACAAAAAAAGCTAACTGGGAACAATTTGGAAGAATTTTGGAGCAAAAATGGAACGAAAACAATGTAACTAAATTAGAAATAGAAAATATCAATAATAAATTAGAATTAGAACAAACAGTAACAAAAATTTCAAAATTAATTAAGGAAACTTGCAATGAAACTATGCCACTTGTTAAATCTGGAAAGAGAACAGGATTGCATTGGTGGACCGACGAACTAGAAAGATTAAAGAAGGACGTGAAAACCAAAAAGCACAGAGTCAGGTGCGCCGCTCCGGTCCGCCGGGCATGGGTTGTGGAACAGTACGTCCAGGCTCAGGACCTCTACAAACTGGAAGTTGGGCGGGCTCGGATCGCCAGTTGGAAGGAGTTTTGTGAGAAACAGGACCGGGAAAGTATGTGGGACGGAATTTATAGAGTGGTGCGCAGAACAACCGCGCGGGAGGAAGACCTCCCACTAACAAGAAATGGGAAGCAGTTGGAGGCGGTGGAGTCGGCGACCCTGCTGGCCGAAACATTTTACCCGGTGGATGAAACCGAGCACGACAACCAAGATCACAAAGAGATCCGAAGAAAGGCCGACCAAGTGAATGGAGGAGAACATGATGAACCATGGGACCCTCCATTCACACCAGAAGAGTTGAAGCGGGCCGTGCTCGGTTTCAACCCCAAAAAGGCCCCGGGGTCGGACGGCTTCACGGCCGACATCTGTAGTGCGGCAATCGCCCAAAACCCGGACCTGTTTCTCACAATGCTCAATAAGTGCCTCGCGCTCTCGCACTTTCCCGATGCATGGAAGGAGGCCACTGTCATCGTCCTGCGCAAACCAGACAAAGACGACTACACGCACCCCAAATCTTACAGACCAATAGGACTTTTACCTATTCTAGGGAAAATATTTGAAAAGATGATCATCAAAAGGGTCAACTGGCACACTCAGCCCAACGCAAGCACAAAACAATACGGCTTCACGCCACAGCGCGGTACCGAGGACGCCCTCTATGTCCTAATAAACCATATTAAGGAGCAAATTAAAGCCAAGAAGCTAACAGCGCTGGTATCACTGGACATAGAGGGGGCCTTCGATAGCGCGTGGTGGCCAGCCATAAGATGCCGACTAGCTGAGGCAAAATGCCCTATAAATACAAGAAGGCTAATAGACAGCTATCTTGACAATAGAAGTGTGAAGGTTAGATATGCGGGGGCTGAGTGTGTCAGAAGGACAAATAAGGGGTGCGTGCAGGGATCAATAGGGGGTCCAACACTATGGAACCTCCTGTTGGACCCCCTATTGAAACAGTTGGGCGATCGGGGAGACTACTGCCAGGCTTTCGCAGATGATGTGGTCCTGATTTTCTCGGGTGAAACGGCCCTAGAAGTCCAAGGCAAGGCAAATGCCGCTCTTGAACATGTTCGGCGATGGGGTGTCACAAATAAGTTAAAGTTTGCGGCCCATAAAACAAAAATGATGGTCATCACCAATAAACTAAAGTATGACACCCCATTGCTGAGCATGGGCGGGATCGGCATAGCGCGATCTCGGGAGGTGAGGATCCTTGGCCTTACGATAGACGAAAAGTTAACATTCAACACACATGTGGCGAATGTGTGTCGGAGGGCCAGGGATCTTTACAAACCGATCTCGCGCGTGGCCAAGATTCACTGGGGCCTAGACCCCGAGATAGTCAGGACCATATACACGGCGGTGATCGAACCGATCGTCCTGTATGCGGCGAGCGCATGGGCGGGTGCGGCGACGAAGGTAGGAGTTAGAAAGCAGCTAGATGCGGTGCAGCGGGGTTTTGCCCAGCGTATAATCAAAGCGTACAAAACGGTCTCGTTGAACTCGGCCCTACTGCTCGCTGGGTTGCTTCCTTTGGATCTTCGGATCAGGGAAGCGGCTTCTCTTTTTGAAGTGAAGAAGGGGTATTCCCGGCGGGTAGTTGGGGATCGGGACATCGAGACCCTGACTCGTTTTACAGAGGTGCAACACCCCGCTTCCCTGATAGGGCTAAAATTCTTGAAGGTGATGGACGGTGCAGAAATGGAACAGACAGAGAACAATGGCCTGAAAATATATACGGACGGCAGTAAAATTGAGGGGAGGGTCGGCGCAGCGCTCTCCTTATGGGAGGGCGGCGTGGAGACCCGAACCAAAAAATTAAAACTGGAAAGTTTCTGCACCGTCTATCAGTCGGAATTGCTCGCCCTATCAGAGGCGACCGAATTGGCGCTGCACAGTGCGGCGTCTAGCATAAACATATATAGCGACTCGCGAGCAGCTCTGGAAACAGTCGTCGGAGGTGTTTCCCTCCACCCCCTGGCGGTAAAAACAAGAGCGAATATTAGTACCCTTATGGAACGCTCCAAAATACTGAATTTATTTTGGGTCAAAGCACACGCAGGGCTGGAGGGAAACGAGAGGGCTGACGAACTCGCGAAAGACGCCGCACTAAACCTGAAAGTCAAGCCGCACTACGCGAAGTGTCCTGTTTCATTCGTCAAGCGACAGATCCGGATCGAGTCGGTTGACGAATGGAACAGGAGATACAGGGACGGTGACAGTGCCTCAACCACGAAGTTATTTTTCCCGGACGTATTAAGTGCGCAGTGCGTCATCAGAAAGATTAATCTGGATCATGTAATGGTCCAAGTACTGACGGGACACGGCGGGTTCTCCGAGTATTTGCACAGATTCAAATGCAAGGAGAACCCGGCGTGTATCTGCGATCCCGACGCATCGGAATCAATCGTGCACGCCCTCACAGAGTGCCCGGTATATGTGAGAGAGAGGTTTGAATGCGAGATAAATATAGACACCACAATAAATAGAGAAAACTTGAAATCGATAATGCTAGACAAAAAGAAAAGAAAAATATTTGTAGAATTCTGTAAAAATGTTGCGAATACGCTGATTGGTAGAAACAAAACTTAGCCCAGGAAAGTAAAGATAGTTTAAATGAAGAAATGCTGGAGATTTCTAGTAATGACTAGAAACTTATAGCAAAAGGATTGGAAGTAATAGTAGGAATAGGCTAAGTTCTGTTTCTACAAATTGATATACAAAAGGAAAGAAACAAAAATAGAAAAGAAAAGATAGTAAAAGATAATAAAGACAATATAAGAAAAGACAACATAAAACAAAGACAATATAAAATAAGACAATATAAAACAAAGACAATATAAAACAAAGACAATATAAAACAACGACAATGTAAAACAAGACAATATAAAACAAAGACAATATAAAATAAAGACAATATATATTTGAAAGAATAAGAAATAAATCTAAATAATGAAAATAAAACTATGTAGAAAAGGTCCCTAATCCTGTTAGGGGAAAAAAAAAAAAAAAAAAAAAAAAAAAAAAAAAAAAACCTAACCTAACCTAACCTAACCTAACCTAACCTAACCTAACCTAACCTAACCTTTTTTTTTTTTTTTACGTAGGAATGCGCCTTATGCATACCACACGCCTGGGTGAGACGTGTGGTTATGTTGGGCTCCCCGGTATGCGACGGTACCGGTATACCAACTAAACCTACGGTGTTCCTTCAGACGACCCATGTGCCGGGGAGCGAGGACGCTTGCGCATTCTTTCGCTGTCCCGGCGGGTCACGGCCCGCCATTCCTGGCGGGCCCCGTCTGATTTGGAGGGCCTTGCCCTCCCTCACGAGAGGCGCGCGCGGAACACATGCGCGCCACCGTCTCGGGCCTGTACTGGTCGGGCGGTGACTGCCCTAAGGCCACCGCCCGCAGGCCTTCCCCTACGGAGGGCGTAGGTCGGCGACGAGCGCCCTGCGACGCCCGGTACGTCGACTGCGGGAGGGGAGGGTGGATGTTAGTTCCCTCTCCCTTTCTGCCTCCTCCTTCTGGCCCATCACCTCCTCGCAGAAGGAGGAGAAGGCGTCCCATGCCCCCTCATTTTGGACCATGGCCTCGACCACGGCCGCCAGAGAGAGGGCACCCGCTCCGATGTTCGCGGCGAGGTCACGGCGCTGCACGGCCCATGCCGCACACTCCACCAACGTGTGGAGCGCCGTGTCCTCGGGGCAATTCCCGCAGTGGTGACACTCGGGCGTCGGCTCACGTCCGATCCGACACAGGTAACGGCCGAAGCATCCATGCCCCGACAGTACCTGCGTCACACGGAACGTGAGGGCGCCATGCCGCCGTTCCAGCCACTCCTCAAGGACGGGACTTACCGCCACCACCGTGGCGTGCCCTGCATTTGGTTGCGCAAGTCGCGCCCTCCACTCCTCCAGCAGGACCGTGTGGAGCTGGCGCCGCTGCGCCCCAATCTCTTGAGGCACAGGGCGCAAGTCCATCGCCAGCCCTTCCTCGCGCCAACGGAACATCGACGCGAGGACCCTGGCATCCAGGTCCCACGGAGGGGATCCGGCGAGGAGGCTCGCCGCCTCGAAGGATATCGTGCGATACCCGCGGACAATCCTGACGGCCATCGCGCGTTGCGGCCTCCGCAACAAAGCGATGTTATCGGCCGCCAGGTTGTCGGCCCATACGGGAGCTCCGTAAAGGGCCATGGATCGCACGATCCCCGAGTAGAGCCTCCTGCAGGAGGCGTTCGGGCCCCCAAGATTGGGTAGTAGCCGCGATAAAGCACCCGCGGCTCCCATGAGCTTGGGGACCAAACGACGGAAATGCTCCTTGAAGTTCCATCGGCTATCGAGGACGAGCCCAAGATATTTGAGCGTCGACTCGACGCCGATGCGAACGCCTCCAACGATGATGTGGGATCCCGGAGGTGGCCCGTTGCGGGGGCCATGAAAGCAAATGGCCTCCGACTTATGAAGAGCCACCTCGAGACCCAGCCGCCGGATCCGACCCACGACTTGCGCAACCCCAGCTGTTGCTAAAATTGCCGCCCTCCTAAAATCTCTCCCCCGTGCTGCTACGAGGGTGTCGTCTGCGTAACAGGTTACGACAACCCCCGGGAGCATAGCCCCACGCAGCACCCAGTCGTATCCGATGTTCCACAGGAGCGGACCCAGAACCGATCCCTGTGGAACACCGCACGACATCTCTCGCCGACCCCACCCATTCTGACCCGGGTAGATCACAGCTCTATCGCTAAGATAGGCCCCGACTATGCGACGGAGGTAGGCCGGCACCTGGTGGTAGATTAGTGCCTCCCTAATGCAACTCCAGGGCAAGGTGTTGAATGCGTTGGCGATGTCGAGGGACACCGCCAGCACCACCTCACCCCGGGACAAGGCCTCCTCCGCCTGACTCCTCACACGCAGAATGGCGTGCACTGTGGAGCGCCCGCGCCGGAAACCGAACTGGTTGTCCGCCAGATCCGGACCCACTGTACCGAGGTGCGTGACGAGGCGGTCAGCAATAATGCGCTCGAAGAGCTTTGCCACCTCGTCCAGCAGCACAATGGGCCGGTAGGCGGACGGAGAGTCCGCCGGGCGCCCCTCCTTTTTGAGGAGGACCAATTTGCCGGTTTTCCATCGTAATGGAAACCGGCCCTCCTCCAAGCACGCACTGAGGAGTCCCAACAGTCGGGGCCCGAGCTCCCGCAAGGCCAGAACCCACGCACGGCCAGGAATGCCGTCAGGCCCTGGGGCGGTGTTCTTGGCTTGGAGCCGTTGCACCGCCGAGCTCAACTCTACCCGGGTCACCTCGGGCACGTCGTCGCCATCGTCCGCGTTGATCATAGCCATGGAAGGCAGAACCATGGGCGGAGGAGGGTGCTCCTCCCTCGCAGGGAACAGAGCGACCACCACCTCCTCCAGCAGCTGGGGGCGGAGACCCTGGGACAGTGGGGGAGCCCAGGGGCGGAGTTTGCCCCTGACCATTTTGTATGGACGCCCCCACGGATCTGTGTCCAGGGTCCGAATAAGGTCTTCGCGGGCCTGTGTCTTGGCCCGCTTCACCTCCAGCTGCAGCCTCTTTTTGGCCGCCCTGTACCCCTCGTACAGCTCCGCCTCCATGGCATCGGCACCGGGAGGGCGGCGACGTCTTCGGCGGAAGTTGGTGTACTGGCGTCTCGCCGCAACACAGTCACGACGCATGATCGCAATTTCTTCCGACCACCAGTACACCTGTCGCCTTTTGGGTGCGGAGTGCACCCGTGACATCGCCGCATCGCAGATGTTCGTTAGCGACTCTTGGAACCACTCGGCCTCCTCTTCGATATCGTCAGGCCTGTCCGGTGCTGACACCCAGGCCTGAACGATCGAGGCCTCCAAGAGTGCCTCCCGGTCCAATGATTTAAGCGACCAACGCGGACTATTCCCAACCGGGGCTGCTCCGGCCGGAGCGCCAACGTCCTGGGCGGAGACGTCGAACCTTATGTAGCGGTGGTCCGACAACGTCTCCACCCCGTCCTCCACACGCCAGCCGGAGACACGGCGGGCCAACGCAGGACTGGCAAACGACAGATCTACAATTGACCCACCGCGCTGACGTACACATGTTTGTACTGTACCCCGGTTGAGAATGAGTAGGCCCTGTTCTACGGCCCACTCCTCTACCACCTCTCCCCTGGCATCCGTGGCCGGGGAACCCCAAGCCGTGGATTTGGCGTTGAAGTCCCCGAGGACGAAGACAGGGAGAGGGTGACAACGGGCGACGACGGTGCCCAGGTTGGCGATTGCCACCTCAAAGTCGGCGAGAGACATGTTGGGGGAGAGATATATGCCCACCATGATAAAACTGCCCAAACGAGCCACCACAAAACCACGACCTCTAGAGACCGGTTCCAACAGTGGGGCTCCGGAAGCCTGCGACACAATGATGGCTACCGAGCCGCACTGGTCGTCGATCCAATCGTCCCGAGGTGGGACGAAGTACGGCTCGGCAACCACCGCCAAGGAGATATTCCACTGCGCCATGGACTGCAGGAGAAGATCCTGAGCCGCGGCGCAGTGGTTTAAGTTTGTCTGTAGAATTCGACGAGAGGCCATTACTGGCATTCCATATTATTCTCCTGCTGTGTAATGGTCACCGGTTTCCCAGGCGCCGATTTTTTAGGACCATTTCTTCGGCTCCCCTTCGCTGGGGCTTTGCCCTTGCCAACGGAAGCGGTGCAAGTCTTTGCACCGATTCTGTGGTCCGCAGGTTTCCCATATGCCGCGCACATAACACAGTGTGGCGCGGCATCGCAGGAGCCTGCTACGTGACCTACTTGACCACATCGGTAGCAAATGTTGCTACGGTCTGTTGTAGAGGTGCACTTTGCGCCCAGATGCCCAGTTGCCAGGCACCTAAAACAGCGAGTTGGTCTTGGCTCAAGAAGTCTAACCTGCACCGACATCCAGCCAACCAGCAGCCGCTTCCCATCTGTTAGTTTTTTGGCTGCCGTCACCGGGCAGCTCACAATCACCGAACCCATCCCAGAGAGATCGGCACGCACGGTACCTAATCTGATTTGGTCCGGTGTGCATCCTCCCTTTTGCGCAACGGCAGCAGTTACCTCTTCAGAAGTGACGGAGTCATCCAGGCCCGAAATACGTAGACTTGCGGTCTTCGTGGGCCTGGATACTCGGACTTCGTCCTCTGGGAAGATCTCTCGCAGCTTGTTGGCGAGAGCATCCGCCTTTTGACCGCTGGTGGCACCAGGAACTTCCAGCATCCGGGCCCCGGTCTGTGTCGGCTTACAGCGGAGGCCCGTGATGATTCCCAACTCAGTTGGTTTAATTTGGGTCTTTGCGGCTGTAAGAAGCTGAGCATATGTTGCACCCTTTTCGAGTGCTGCCGGCTGCAGTGTTAGAACAACTGCAGACGAACGAGGTGCACGCAGAATTGAGTCCTTTTTCTTTTTGGCTTCAATTTCCTTCTTTTTCTTTTTTGCCTCTTTCTTTTTGGCCTTTTTGTCCTTCTTTGTGCTGCCGACCGTTACCCATTCGCCTTGATTGGGCTTAGGGGCCGTCGGATCAACTCTCGACGTGGCAGCACTAGTGGTAGCTGTCTCCTTTGGTGCCGACGTCTTGTCTTTTTTCTTGACCGCCTTCTGTTTTAGCCCCGACGGGCCGGCAACTGGCTGATCACCTTCAGGCAGTGACGTCTTGCTGGCGGCCGGCTCGGATGTAGTTGCCACTGCAACTGCGTATGTCTTTTTCGTGGCTTTTTTAGGAGCTGCTGGGTTAGAAGTAGCCATTTTGGTGTCCACCGTCTTAGGAGCTGCTCCCGAAGCGAGCGGGGGCCGCAGCAGTCGTCCCTCCAGTACTGAGAAGCGAGTGTTGAGATTCGCTAACTCATTTTTCAGCAGGAGCACCCACTCTGACTCTGCTGCCTCCTTAGGCTCTTCTCCGCTATTGATGCGCTCCTTTCTTATTTTATTGAGGTCAGACCTTAGTGCCTCATGCTCCTCCTTGATGTTTTTGATTTCGGCTGCTAGGCGGGTATTTTCCCTCCGCAGCCGTTTGGTCTCCTCTGATGTTGTCCGGTTGAAAAGGACCTCAGCCACCTCGGCAATTGTGGCTGCGGCCTCGTTCAGGCCTTTTTGGCATGTGCCTTTGAGCTTTTTGGAGGCCTTGGTGATGGTTTTGATTGCCACCACCGCCTCCTCTAATCGCTCCTTCAGGACTGCCGCAGGGAGTTCCTCCGCATCTATTGATGACTCCGATAGTCGGCTAATACGGGAGACCGAAACTCTATGAGTCACTTCGGCAATCCTCCTCTCGTTCTCCGCCTCCTGTTCCATCTTATCCAGGGCACGCTTAGCCTCGGCCGCCTCTTTGCGGGCTTTGCCGATGCCCACATAGCGGCCGTGCTTAAGAGCACCCTGACCACGTCCTTTCTTTGATGTTATAGACCCCTCGTCAGAGGAGTCCTCCGACAGCGGGCGCTTCAACCACTGTTTGATAGTGGAAGTGCTGCCCGCGCTAGTTTCTCCAACGGTTATGAGGCTGGTGCCCGAATCAGAATCGGACATCTCCGATCCAGCCCCAACAATGTCCATCGGCATACGTTCGAGCACCACCCGCGGAACCGAGGGTGTTGCTGATCGCTCCGCCAAATTTTCCTGTACAATATTTACATTATATACATTATGTGCAATATCTACACCTTCCTTCCTATCTACAGTCTTAGAACTAGAACTTAGCCTACTTTTACTTACAATATTTACAGGTTTTTGTTTTTTATTTGAGTCATCCATATCAAATCCCACGAGTATGAGTCGATCTAAAGGTCGACCCCCGGGTGACGCTCATTCCGGGGGCAAGCCTATTTACCACACTGGGGTCGGCAGGTGCCAGGGGGTTTTTAAGACTTTACTGTCTGGTTTTATTGAGTTTTCCTTCTCGCGGGCCGGCCAATTAAGGCAAGCCCCTCGGTCCCGTCGAGCCGCTAGACGTGATCAACGACACTCGACGGGATAACGATGTGATGTTGGCAGGGTCGGGTTTCCCCTCCCCTATATGCCCCGTGATTTTTTAGAGAGGTTTTCTTCCTCGCGGCCGCACCCCGAGAGGTGGCAGCCCCCGCTCCAGCGCCCAAGCGCCGGCTTGCGGTGTGAGCGCGGCGGCCGAAGCCGCCCCCCGCCAGTAATTTTTTATAGAGGTTTTCTTCCTCGCAGCCCCCACCCCGAGAGGTGGTGGCCCCCGTCCCAGCCCCTAAGGGCTGGGTTACGGTATGGTGTCAGACTATTCGCCGCCACCCGGCAATATTCGTGGCTTCTCATGAGAGAAGCTAAGTAATTGCCGAGTGTCGTTGCCCGGGGTGCACCGGCCAGAGCAGAAGGCTCCGGCTCACGAGGAGGTTATCTGACTTCGCCCCCAACCTAACCTAACCTAACCTAACCTAACCTAACCTAACCTAACCTAACCTAACCTTTTTTTTTTTTTTTTTTTTTTTTTTTTTTTTTTATTTTTTTTTTTTTTTTTAAGAGGGGAATGCGTTTACGCATACCGCCCCGTGCGGGGACACGGGACGGTTATGTGGGACTCGCCGGCAGAGGCCGGAATACCCACTAAACCCCTCTGTGCACCGACTCTTCGCTGTAGCGGGTGGGCCGCCGGAACTTGATATGACATCAGCGGCCAACCTAACCTAACCTAACCTAACCTAACCTAACCTTTTTTTTTTTTTTTTTTTTTTTTTTTTTACGTAGGAATGCGCCTTATGCATACCACACGCCCGGGTGAGACGTGTGGTTATGTTGGGCTCTCCGGTATGCGACGGTACCGGCCTACCAACTAAACCTACGGTGTTCCTTCAGACGACCCATGTGCCGGGGAGCGAGGACGCTTGCGCATTCTTTCGCTATCCCGGCGGGTCACGGCCCGCCAGTCCTGGCGGGCCCCGTCTGCTTTGGAGGGCCTTGCCCTCCCTCACGAGAGGCGCACGCGGAACACATGCGTGCTACCGTCTCGGGCCTGTACTGGTCGGGCGGTGACTGCCCTAAGGCCACCGCCCGCAGGCCTTCCCCTACGGAGGGCGTAGGTCGGCGACGAGCGCCCTGCGACGCCCGGTACGTCGACTGCGGGAGGGGAGGGTAGATGTTAGTTCCCTCTCCCTTTCTGCCTCCTCCTTCTGGCCTATCACCTCCTCACAGAAGGAGGAGAAGGCGTCCCATGCCCCCTCATTTTGGACCATGGCCTCGACCACGGCCGCCAGAGAGAGGGCACCCGCTCCGATGTTCGCGGCGAGGTCACGGCGCTGCACGGCCCATGCCGCACACTCCACCAACGTGTGGAGCGCCGTGTCCTCGGGGCAATTCCCACAGTGGTGACACTCGGGCGTCGGCTCACGTCCGATCCGACACAGGTAACGGCCGAAGCATCCATGCCCCGACAGCACCTGCGTCATACGGAACGTGAGGGCGCCATGCCGCCGTTCCAGCCACTCCTCAAGGACGGGACTTACCGCCACCACCGTGGCGTGCCCTGCACTCGGTTGCGCAAGTCGCGCCCTCCACTCCTCCAGTAGGACCATGTGGAGCTGGCGCCGCTGCGCCCCAATCTCTTGAGGCACAGGGCGCAAGTCCATCGCCAGCCCTTCCTCACGCCAACGGAACAGCGACGCGAGGACCTTGGCATCCAGGTCCCACGGAGGGGATCCGGCGAGGAGGCTCGCCGCCTCGAAAGATATCGTGCGATACCCGCGGACAATCCTGACGGCCATCGCTCGTTGCGGCCTCCGCAACAAGGCGACGTTATCGGCCGCCAGGTTGTCGGCCCATACGGGAGCTCCGTAAAGGGCCATGGATCGCACGATTCCCGAGTAGAGCCTCCTACAGGAGGCGTTCGGGCCCCCAAGATTGGGTAGTAGCCGCGATAAAGCGCCCGCGGCTCCCATGAGCTTGGGGACCAAACGACGGAAATGTTCCTTGAAGTTCCATCGGCTATCGAGGACGAGCCCAAGGTATTTGAGCGTCGACTCGACGCCGATGCGAACGCCTCCAACGATGATGTGGGATCCCGGAGGTGGCCCGTTGCGAGGGCCATGAAAGCAAATGGCCTCCGACTTATGAAGAGCCACCTCGAGACCCAGCCGCCGGATCCGACCCACGACTTGCGCAACCCCAGCCGTTGCCAAAATCGACGCCCGCCGAAAGTCTCTCCCCCGTGCTGCTACGAGGGTGTCGTCTGCGTAGCAGGTCACGACAACCCCCGGGAGCATTACTCCACGCAGCACCCAGTCGTATCCGATGTTCCACAGGAGCGGGCCAAGAACCGATCCCTGTGGAACACCGCACGACATCTCTCGCCGACCCCACCCATTCTGACCCGGGTAGACTACAGCTCTATCACTCAGATAGGCCCCGACTATGCGACGGAGGTAGGCCGGCACCTGATGGTAGATCAGTGCCTCTCGAACGCAACTCCAGGGCAAGGTGTTGAACGCGTTGGCGATGTCGAGCGACACCGCCAGCACCACCTCACCCCGGGACAAGGCCTCCTCCGCCTGACTCCTCACACGCAAGATAGCGTGAACTGTGGAGCGCCCGCGCCGGAAACCATACTGGTTGTCCGCCAAATCCGGCCCTACAGTACTAAGGTGTGTGACGAGGCGGTCGGCTATGATACGCTCGAAGAGCTTCGCCACCTCGTCAAGCAGCACAATGGGCCGGTAGGCGGACGGAGAGTCCGCCGGGCGCCCCTCTTTTTTGAGGAGGACCAATTTGCCGGTTTTCCAGCGTAAAGGAAACCGGCCCTCCTCTAGACACGCGCTGAGGAGTCCTAAAAGTCGGGGCCCGAGCTCGCGCAGGGCCAGAACCCAGGCACGGCCAGGGATGCCGTCGGGTCCTGGGGCGGTGTTTTTGGCTTGAAGCCTTTGCACCGCCGCGCTTAACTCTACCCGGGTCACTTCGGGCACGTCGTCGCCATCGTCCGCGTCGGTCATGGCCATGGAAGGCAGAACCATGGGCGGAGGAGGGTGCTCCTCCCTTGTAGGGAACAGAGCGACCACCACCTCCTCCAGCAGCCGGGGGCGGAGACCCTGGGACAGTGGGGGAGCCCAGGGGCGGAGTTTGCCCCTGACCATTTTATATGGACGCCCCCACGGATCTGTGTCCAGGGTCCTAATGAGGTCTTCGCGGGCCCTCGTCTTGGCCCGCTTCACCTCCAGCTGCAGCCTCTTCTTGGCCGCCCTGTACCCCTCGTACAGTTCCGCCTCCATGGCATCGGCACCGGGAGGGCGGCGACGTCTTCGGCGGAAGTTGGTGTACTGGCGTCTCGCCGCGACGCAGTCACGGCGCATCAGCGCAATCTCCTCCGACCACCAGTACACCTGCCGCCTTTTGGGTGTGGAATGTACCCGAGACATCGCCGCATCGCAGATGTTTGTAAGCGACTCTTGGAACCACTCGGCCTCATCTTCAATATCGTCAGGCCTATCCGGTGCTGTCACCCAGGCCTGAACGATAGAGGCCTCCAAGAGTACCTCCCGATCCAATGATTTCAAAGACCAACGCGGACTGTTCCCAACCGGGGCTGCTCCAGCCGGAGCGCCGGCGTCCTGGGTGGAGACGTCGAACCTGATATATCGGTGGTCCGACAATGTCTCCACCCCGTCCTCGACACGCCAGCCGGAGACATGGCGGGCCAACGCAGGACTGGCAAACGACAGGTCCACAATTGACCCGCCCTGCTGACGCACACATGTTTGTGTTGTACCCCGGTTGAGAATGAGTAGGCCCCGTTCTACGGCCCACTCCTCTACCACCTCTCCCCTGGCGTCCGTGGCCGGGGAACCCCAAGCCGTGGACTTGGCATTGAAGTCCCCGAGGACGAGGACAGGGAGAGGGTGGCAGCGGGCGACGACGGTGCCCAGGTTAGCCATTGCCACCTCAAAGTCGGCGAGAGACATGTTGGGGGAGAGATATACGCCCACCATGACAAAATTGCCCGAACGAGCCGCCACAAAACCACGACCTCTTGAAATCGGTTCCAACGGTGGGGCTCCGGAAGCCTGCGACACAATGATGGCTACCGAGCCGCACTGATCGTCGATCCAATCATCCCGAGGTGGGACGAAGTACGGCTCGGCAACGACCGCCAAAGAAACGCTCCACTGCGCCATGGTCTGGAGAAGAAGATCCTGAGCCACGGCGCAGTGGTTTAAGTTTGTTTGCAGGAGTCTGAAAAGGGCCATTATTGGCATTCCATTTCAAACTCCTGCTGTGGAATCGGCGCTGTCCTCACAGGCGCCGATTTCTTAGGGCCGTCTTTTCGGCCCCCCTTCGCCGGGGCTTTGCCCTTTGCGACGGAAGCGGCGCAGGTCTTGGCTCCGATGGTATGGTCTGCCGATTTGCCGTAAGCCGCACACATGACGCAGTGCGGCGCGGCGTCGCAGGACCCTGCTTTGTGGCCGTCTTTTCCACAACGGTAACATAGGTTACTACGATCCGTTGTGGAAGTGCATTTAGCACCCAGGTGTCCGGTTGCTAAACACCTGTAGCACCGTGGCGGTTTTGCGTCGAGCAGTTTCACCTGCGCCGATACCCAGCCAACCAGCAGCCGCTTCCCGTCTGTCAGTTTCTTTGCTGCCGTCACCGGGCAGCTCACAATTACTGAGCCCATTCCAGACGAGTCAGACCGGATAGAACCCGACCTGAGCTGGTCTTGGGTACAGCCCCCCTTCACGGCGACGGCAGCAGTAACCTCCTCAATAGTAGTGGAGTCATCCAGGCCCGAAATCCGCAGACTTGCGGACTTCATGGGCCTGGAGACTCGAACTTCTTCAGCAGGGAAGAGCTCTCGTAGTTTTTCAGCGAGAGCATCTGCTTTCGGTCCACTGGTGGCTCCGGGTATCTCTAGCATCCGGGCCCCGGTCTGGGTCGGCTTGCATCGGAGGCCCGTTACGATGCCCAAATCAGCTGGCTTGATTTGGGTCTTGGCCTGTGTGAGAAGTTGCGCGTACGTGGCGCCCTTTTCTAATGCTGCTGGCTGCAGTGTTAAAACCACTGCAGCCGAGCGAGGGGCACGCAACATTGCCTCTTTTTGCTTTTTAGCAGCAATTTCCTTCTTGGCCTTTTTAGCCTCCTTCCTTTTGGCTCGTTTTTCCTTCTTCTTGCCGCCAACAGTTACCCATGCGTTTTGTGCTGGTTTGGGAACTGCCGGGGCCTTGGGGGTGGCAGTTTCAGTAGCTGCCTTTGGTACCGTCGCCTTTTTCTTATTATTTATTCCAGACGGACCGGCAACAGGCTGGTCATTCGCTGGCAATTGCGTCTTGGTGGCAGCAGGCTTTGTTGTTATGGCTGCCGCTGCTGCATACGTTTTGGCCGGTTTGGGTTTACGTGTGGCACCCGAGGCTGCATCTGGAGTCGAACCCGAGGCGAGCGGAGGACGCAACAGCCGGCCCTCCAATGCTCCAAAGCGCGAATTTAGGCTCGCCAGTTCTTTTTTAAACAGGAGCACGAGCTCTGATTCGGCCTCTTTTGGACTATCGCTGGTAGAGTTGCGATCCCTTCGTAATTTCTGAATATCCGATCGCAGAGCGTCGTGTTCCTCCCTAAGTTCTTTAATTTCAGCTGCGAGGCGAGCATTCTCCCTCTGCAGCTTCTTGGTCTCCTCCGTGGTAGTTCTATTAAATAAGGCCTCGGCCACCTCAGCAATTGTGGCCGCAGCCTCATTCAGACCTTTCTGGCTGGTACCTTTCAATCTTTTGGAAGATTTGGTAATGGTTTTAATTGCCACTACCGCCTCCTCCAAACGTTCCTTTAACACTTTTGCCGGAAGGTCTTCCGCATCCGTCGAAGATTCGGAGAGTCGGTGGACTCGTGAAGCCGAAACCCTCTCGACGGCCTCCGCAATCCTCTTCTCATCCTCAGCCTCTTGATTCAACTTAGCCAGGGCACGTTTAGCCTCGGCCGCCTCCTTGCGGGCCTTTCCGATGCCCACATAGCGGCCGTGCTTTAGAGCACCTTGGCCACGTCCCTTCTTTGTCGTTATGGACCCCTCATCTGAGGAGTCCTCCGACAGCGGGCGTTTTAACCACTGTTTTATGGTTGAAGTGCTGCCCGCACTCATTTCTCCGACTGTGATGAGACTGGTGTCGGAGTCAGAATCCGACATCATTGAACATCCAGCCTCCACAATGTTCATGGGGATGCGTTCCAGCACCACCCGCGGAACCACAGGTGATTCCGGTCGCTCTACCGACTTGTTATGTACAATATTTACAAAGTTTGTACCCTCCGAACTATTTACATTATGTACATCCTCCTTACTATGTACAGCCTTAACATTAGAACTTATCCTACTTCTATTTACATTATATACAGTTTTTTGGTTTTTATTCGAACAATCCATAATAAATCCCACGAGTATGAGTCGATCTAAAGGTCGACCCCCGGGTGACGCTCATTCCGGGGGCAAGCCTATTTACCACACTGGGGTCGGCAGGTGCCAGGGGGTTTTTAAGACTTTACTGTCTGGTTTTTATTGAGATTTCCTTCTCTCGGGCCGGCCAATTAAGGCAAGCCCCTCGGTCCCGTCGAGCCGCTAGACGTGATCAACGACACTCGACGGGATAACGATGTGATGTTGGCAGGGTCGGGTTTCCCCTCCCCTATATGCCCCACAAGTGATTTTTAAAGAGGTTTTCTTCCTCGCGGCCGCACCCCGAAAGGTGGCGGCCCCCGCTCCAGCGCCCAAGGGCCGGTTTACGGTGTGAGCGCGGCGGCCGAAGCCGCCCCCCGCTAGTAATTTTTTATAGAGGTTTTCTTCCTCGCAGCCCCCACCCCGAGAGGTGGTGGCCCCCGTCCCAGCCCCTAAGGGCTGGATTACGGTATGGTGTCAGACTATTTGCCGCCACCCGGCAATATTCGTGGCTTCTCATGAGAGAAGCTAAGTAATTGCCGAGTGACGTTGCCCGGGGTGCACCGGCCAGAGCAGAAGGCTCCGGCTCACGAGGAGGTTATCTGACTTCGCCTCCAACCTAACCTAACCTAACCTAACCTAACCTAACCTAACCTAACCTAACCTAACCTAACCTAACCTAACCTTTTTTTTTTTTTTTTTTTTTTTTTTTTTTTTTTTTTTTACGTAGGAATGCGCCTTATGCATACCACACGCCCGGGTGAGACGTGTGGTTATGTTGGGCTCCCCGGTATGCGACGGTACCGGTATACCAACTAAACCTACGGTGTTCCTTCAGACGACCCATGTGCCGGGGAGCGAGGACGCTTGCGCATTCTTTCGCTATCCCGGCGGGTCACGGCCCGCCAGTCCTGGCGGGCCCCGTCTGCTTTGGAGGGCCTTGCCCTCCCTCACGAGAGGCGCACGCGGAACACATGCGCGCTACCGTCTCGGGCCTGTACTGGTCGGGCGGTGACTGCCCTAAGGCCACCGCCCGCAGGCCTTCCCCTACGGAGGGCGTAGGTCGGCGACGAGCGCCCTGCGACGCCCGGTACGTCGACTGCGGGAGGGGAGGGTGGATGTTAATTCCCTCTCCCTTTCTGCCTCCTCCTTCTGGCCCATCACATCCTCACAGAAGGAGGCGAAGGCGTCCCATGCCCCCTCATTCCGGACCATGGCCTCGACCACGGCCGCCAAAGAGAGGGCACCCGCCTCGATGTTCGCGGCGAGGTCACGGCGCTGCACGGCCCATGCCGCACACTCCACTAATGTGTGGAGCGCCGTGTCCTCGGGGCAATTCCCGCAGTGGTGACACTCGGGCGTCGGCTCACGTCCGATCCGACACAGGTAACGGCCGAAGCATCCATGCCCCGACAGCACCTGCGTCATACGGAACGTGAGGGCGCCATGCCGCCGTTCCAGCCACTCCTCAAGGACGGGACTTACCGCCACCACCGTGGCGTGCCCTGCATTTGGTTGCGCAAGTCGCGCCCTCCACTCCTCCAGCAGGACCATGTGGAGCTGGCGCCGCTGCGCCCCAATTTCTTGAGGCACAGGGCGCAAGTCCATCGCCAGCCCTTCCTCGCGCCAACGGAACAACGACGCGAGGACCTTGGCATCCAGGTCCCACGGAGGGGATCCGGCGAGGAGGCTCGCCGCCTCGAAGGATATCGTGCGATACCCACGGACAATCCTGACGGCCATCGCTCGTTGCGGCCTCCGCAACAAGGAGATGTTATCGGCCGCCAGGTCGTCGGCCCATACGGGAGCTCCGTACAGGGCCATGGATCGCACGATCCCCGAGTAGAGCCTCCGACAGGAGGCGTTCGGGCCCCCAAGATTGGGTAGTAGCCGCGATAAGGCACCCGCGGCTCCCATGAGCTTGGGGACCAAACGACGGAAATGCTCCTTGAAGTTCCATCGGCTATCGAGGACGAGCCCAAGATATTTGAGCGTCGACTCGACGCCGATGCGAACGCCTCCAACAATGATGTGGGATCCCGGAGGTGGCCCCTTGCAGGGGCCATGGAAGCAGATGGCCTCCGACTTATGAAGAGCCACCTCGAGACCCAGCCGCCGGATCCGACCCACGACTTGCGCAACCCCAGCTGTCGCTAAAATTGCCGCCCTCCTAAAATCTCTCCCCCGTGCTGCTACGAGGGTGTCGTCTGCGTAACAGGTTACGACAACCCCCGGGAGCATAGCCCCACGCAGCACCCAGTCGTATCCGATGTTCCACAGGAGCGGGCCAAGAACCGATCCCTGTGGAACACCGCACGACATCTCTCGCCGACCCCAGCCATTTTGACCCGGGTAGATGACAGCCCTATCGCTCAGATAGGCCCCGATTATGCGACGGAGGTAGGCCGGCACCTGATGGTAGACCAGTGCCTCTCGAACGCAACTCCAGGGCAAGGTGTTGAACGCGTTGGCGATGTCGAGCGACACCGCCAGCACCACCTCACCCCGGGACAAGGCCTCCTCCGCCTGGCTCCTCACACGCATGATGGCGTGTATTGTGGAACGCCCGCGCCGGAAACCGTATTGGTTTTCCGCGAGATCCGGCCCTACCGTACTGAGGTGTGCGACGAGGCGGTCGGCAATGATACGCTCGAAGAGCTTCGCCACCTCGTCCAGCAGTACAATGGGCCGGTAGGCGGACGGAGAATCCGCCGGGCGTCCCTCCTTTTTGAGGAGGACCAATTTGCCGGTTTTCCAGCGTACTGGAAACCGGCCCTCCTCTAGACACGCACTGAGGAGCCCTAACAATCGGGGCCCGAGCTCCCGCAGGGCCAGAACCCATGCGCGGCCAGGAATGCCGTCAGGCCCTGGGGCGGTGTTCTTGGCTTGAAGCCGTTGCACCGCCGAGCTCAGCTCCACCCGGGTCACTTCGGGCACGTCGTCGCCATCGTCCGCGTCGGTCATAGCCATGGAAGGCAGAACCATGGGCGGAGGAGGGTGCTCTTCCCTGGCAGGGAACAGAGCGACCACCACCTCCTCCAGCAGCTGGGGGCGGAGACCCTGGGACAGTGGGGGAGCCCAGGGGCGGAGTTTGCCCCTGACCATTTTATATGGACGCCCCCACGGATCTGTGTCCAGGGTCCGAATGAGGTCTTCGCGGGCCCTCGTCTTGGCCCGCTTCACCTCCAGCTGCAGCCTCTTCTTGGCCGCCCTGTACCCCTCGTACAGCTCTGCCTCCATGGCATCGGCACCGGGAGGGCGGCGACGTCTTCGGCGGAAGTTGGTGTACTGGCGTCTCGCCGCAACACAGTCGCGGCGCATCAGAGCAATATCCTCCGACCACCAGTACACCTGTCGCCTCTTGGGTGCGGAGTGCACCCGTGACATCGCCGCATCGCAGATGTTTGTAAGCGACTCTTGGAACCACTCGGCCTCCTCTTCGATATCGTCAGGCCTGTCCGGTGCTGACACCCAGGCCTGAACGATAGAGGCCTCCAAGAGTGCCTCCCGGTCCAATGATTTCAAAGACCAACGCGGACTATTCCCAACCGGGGCTGCTCCGGCCGGAGCGCCAACGTCCTGGGCGGAGACGTCGAACCTTATGTAGCGGTGGTCCGACAACGTCTCCACCCCGTCCTCCACACGCCAGCCGGAGACACGGCGGGCCAACGCAGGACTGGCAAACGACAGATCCACAATTGACCCGCCGCGCTGACGTACACATGTTTGTACTGTACCCCGGTTGAGAATGAGTAGGCCCTGCTCTACGGCCCACTCCTCTACCACCTCTCCCCTGGCATCCGTGGCCGGGGAACCCCAAGCCGTAGATTTGGCGTTGAAGTCCCCGAGGACGAAGACAGGGAGAGGGTGACAACGGGCGACGACGGTGCCCAGGTCGGTGATTGCCACCTCAAAGTCGGCGAGAGACATGTTGGGGGAGAGATATATGCCCACCATGATAAAACTGCCCAAACGAGCCACCACAAAACCACGACCTCTAGAGACCGGTTCCAACAGTGGGGCTCCGGAAGCCTGCGACACAATGATGGCTACCGAGCCGCACTGGTCGTCGATCCAATCGTCCCGAGGTGGGACGAAGTACGGCTCGGCAACAACTGCCAAGGAGATATTCCACTGCGCCATGGACTGTAGGAGAAGATCCTGAGCCGCGGCGCAGTGGTTTAAGTTTGTCTGCAGAATTCGACGAGAGGCCATTATTGGCATTCCATATTATTCTCCTGCTGTGAAATGGTCGCCGGTTTCCCAGGCGCCGATTTTTTAGGGCCATTTTTTCGGCTCTCCTTCGCTGGGGCTTTGCCCTTGCCAACGGAAGCGGTGCAAGTCTTTGCACCGATTCTGTGGTCCGCAGGTTTCCCATATGCCGCGCACATAACACAGTGTGGCGCGGCATCGCAGGAGCCTGCTACGTGACCTACTTGACCACATCGGTAGCAAGTGTTGCTACGGTCTGTTGTAGAGGTGCACTTTGCGCCCAGATGCCCAGTTGCTAGGCACCTAAAACAGCGAGTTGGTCTTGGCTCAAGAAGTTTTACCTGCACCGACATCCAGCCAACCAGCAGCCGCTTCCCATCTGTTAGTTTTTTGGCTGCCGTCACCGGGCAGCTCACAATCACCGAACCCATCCCAGAGAGATCAGTACGCACGGTACCTAATCTAATCTGGTCCGGTGTGCATTCTCCCTTTTGCGCAACGGCAGCAGTTACCTCTTCAGAAGTGACGGAGTCATCCAGGCCCGAAATACGTAGACTTGCGGTCTTCGTGGGCCTGGATACTCGGACTTCATCCTCCGGGAAGAGCTCTCGCAGCTTGTTGGCGAGAGCATCCGCCTTTTGACCGCTGGTGGCACCAGGAACTTCAAGCATCCGGGCCCCGGTCTGTGTCGGCTTACAGCGGAGGCCCGTGATGATTCCCAACTCAGCTGGTTTAATTTTGGTCTTTGCGGCTGTAAGAAGCTGAGCATATGTTGCACCCTTTTCGAGTGCTGCCGGCTGCAGTGTTAGAACAACTGCAGACGAACGAGGTGCACGCAGAATTGAGTCTTTTTTCTTTTTGGCTTCAATTTCCTTCTTTTTCTTTTTTGCCTCTTTCTTTTTGGCCTTTTTGTCCTTCTTTGTGCTGCCGACCGTTACCCATTCGCCTTGATTGGGCTTAGGGGCCGCCGGATCAACTCTCGACGTGGCAGCACTAGTGGTAGCTGTCTCCTTTGGGGCCGACGTCTTGTCTTTTTTCTTGACCGCCTTCTGTTTTAGCCCCGACGGGCCAGCAATTGGCTGATCACCTTCAGGCAGTGATGTCTTGCTTGCGGTCGGCTCGGGTGTAGTTGCCACCGCCACTGCGTATGTCTTCTTCGTGGCCTTTTTAGGAGCTGCTGGGTTCGAAGTACCCAGTTTGGTGTCCACCGTCTTAGGAGCTGCTCCCGAAGCGAGCGGGGGCCGCAACAGTCGTCCCTCCAGTACTGAGAAGCGAGTGTTGAGATTCGCTAACTCATTTTTCAGCAGGAGCACCCACTCTGACTCTGCTGCCTCCTTTGGCGCTTCTCCGCTGGTGATGCGCTCCTTTCTTATTTTATTGAGGTCAGACCTTAGTGCCTCATGCTCCTCCTTAATGTTTTTGATTTCGGCTGCTAGGCGGGCATTTTCCCTCCGCAGCCGTTTGGTCTCCTCTGATGTTGTCCGGTTGAAAAGGACCTCAGCCACCTCGGCAATTGTGGCTGCGGCCTCGTTCAGGCCTTTTTGGCATGTGCCTTTGAGCTTTTTGGAGGCCTTGGTGATGGTTTTGATTGCCACCACCGCCTCCTCTAATCGCTCCTTCAGGACTGCCGCAGGGAGATCCTCCGCATCGATTGATGACTCCGACAGTCGGCTAATACGGGAGACCGAAACTCTATGAGTCACTTCGGCAATCCTCCTCTCGTTCTCCGCCTCCTGTTCCATCTTATCTAGGGCACGCCTAGCCTCGGCCGCCTCTTTGCGGGCTTTGCCGATGCCCACATAGCGGCCGTGCTTAAGAGCACCCTGACCACGTCCTTTCTTTGATGTTATGGACCCCTCATCAGAGGAGTCCTCCGAAAGCGGGCGCTTCAACCACTGTTTGATAGTGGAAGTGCTGCCCGCGCTGGTTCCTCCAACAGTTACGAGGCTAGTGCCCGAATCAGAATCGGACATCTCCGAACATCCAGCCTCGACAATGTCCATCGCTAAGCGTTCGAGAACTACCCGCGGAACTACGGGTGATGCCGATCGCTCCACCGATTCTTCTCGTGCAATATTTACATTATTTACATTTTGTGCAATATTTACACACTCCTTATTTACACCCTTAAAACTAGAGCTTAACCTATTTTTATTTACAATATTTACATGGTTTGGTTTTTTATTTGAGTCATCCATATCAAATCCCACGAGAATGAGTCGATCTAAAGGTCGACCCCCGGGTGACGCTCATTCCGGGGGCAAGCCTATTTACCACACTGGGGTCGGCAGGTGCCAGGGGGTTTTTAAGACTTTACTGTCTGGTTTTTATTGAGATTTCCTTCTCGCGGGCCGGCCAATTAAGGCAAGCCCCTCGGTCCCGTCAAGCCGCTAGACGTGATCAACGACACTCGACGGGATAACGATATAACTGTTGGCAGGGTCGGGTTTCCCCTCCCCTATATGCCCCACCAGTAATTTTTTAGAGAGGTTTTCTTCCTCGCGGCCGCACCCCGAAAGGTGGCGGCCCCCGCTCCAGCGCCCAAGGGCCGGTTTACGGTGTGAGCGCGGCGGCCGAAACCGCCCCCCGCTAGTAATTTTTTATAGAGGTTTTCTTCCTCGCAGCCCCCACCCCGAAAGGTGGTGGCCCCCGTCCCAGCCCCTAAGGGCTGGATTACGGTATGGTGTCAGACTATTCGCCGCCACCCGGCAATATTCGTGGCTTCTCATGAGAGAAGCTAAGTAATTGCCGAGTGACGTTGCCCGGGGTGCACCGGCCAGAGCAGAAGGCTCCGGCTCACGAGGAGGTTATCTGACTTCGCCCCCAACCTAACCTAACCTAACCTAACCTAACCTAACCTAACCTAACCTAACCTAACCTAACCTAACCTAACCTAACCTAACCTAACCTAACCTAACCTAACCTAACCTAACCTAACCACATTAAGGAACGGATCAAAGCTAAAAAGCTCATAACATTAGTATCATTGGACATAGAGGGCGCCTTCGATAGCGCGTGGTGGCCGTCCATCAGGTGCCGATTAGCGGAAGCAAAGTGCCCGCTAAACTTACGGAGGCTGATGGACAGCTACCTCGAAAATAGAAAGGTGAAGGTTAGATACGCGGGGGCTGAGTGTGTCAGAAGGACAAACAAGGGGTGTGTGCAGGGTTCAATAGGGGGTCCAACACTGTGGAACCTCTTGTTGGACCCCCTATTGAAACAGCTTGGGGATCGGGGAGATTACTGCCAGGCATTTGCTGATGATGTGGTCCTGATTTTCTCGGGTGACACGGCATTAGAGATCCAGGTGAGGGCGAATGCCGCTCTCGAACATGTTCGGCGATGGGGTGTCACAAACAAACTAAAGTTTGCTCCTCATAAAACCAAAATGATGGTTATTACTAATAAGATCAAGTATGACACCCCACTGCTGAGCATGGGCGGGATCGGCATCGCGAGATCACGGGAGGTGAAGATCCTTGGCCTCACGATAGACGAGAGGTTGACATTCAACACTCACGTGGCGAATGTCTGTCGCAGGGCCAAGGATCTTTACAAACCGATCTCGCGGGCAGCCAAAATTCACTGGGGTCTGGACCCCGAGATAGTCAGGACCATATACACGGCGGTAATCGAACCGATCATATTGTACGCGGCGAGCGCATGGGCGGGTGCGGCGACCAAGGTCGGAGTCAGGAGGCAGCTCGATTCGGTGCAGCGGGGTTTTGCCCAACGGATTGTAAGAGCATACAAAACGGTCTCGCTGAACTCGGCCCTACTACTTGCCGGGTTGCTTCCCCTGGATCTTCGGATCAGGGAAGCAGCCTCACTTTTTGAAGTAAAGAAGGGGTATTCCCGGCGAGTAGTAGGAGACCGGGACATCGAGACCCCTACGCGTTTTACCGAAGTGCAACACCCCGCTTCCCTGATAGGGCTGCAATTCATGAGGGTGGTGGACGGTGCAGAAATGGAACAGACGGAGAACAATGGCCTAAAAATATTTACTGATGGCAGTAAAATTGAGGGGAGGGTCGGCGCGGCGCTCTCTCTATGGGAGGGCGGCGAGGAGACCCGAACCAAAAAATTAAAACTGGAAAATTTCTGCACCGTCTACCAGTCGGAATTGCTCGCCTTATCGGAGGCGACTGAATTGGCGCGGCTGAGTGCGGCATCCAGAATTAACATCTATAGCGACTCGCGATCAGCATTAGAGACAGTCGTCGGTGGAGTTTCCCTCCACCCCCTGGCGGTAAAGACGAGAGCGGGCATACAAACCCTTATGGACCGCTCCAAAATAGTAAAATTATTTTGGGTTAAAGCACACGCGGGGTTGGAGGGAAACGAGAGGGCCGACGAGCTCGCTAAGGATGCCGCACTTAACCTAAAGGTCAAGCCGCACTACGCGAAGTGTCCTGTTTCATTCGTCAAACGACAGATCCGGATCGAGTCGGTTGACGAATGGAACAGGAGATACAGGAGTGGTAGCGGTGCCTCAACCACGAGGATATTCTTCCCGGACGCGATTGAAGCACAGGGCATCATCCGGAAAGTTAGTCTGGATCACATTACGGTCCAAATATTGACAGGACACGGCGGGTTCTCCGAGTACTTGCATAGGTTCAAGTGCAAGGAGAACCCGTCGTGTATTTGCGACCCAGAAGTATCTGAGTCCATCGTGCACGCCCTCACAGATTGCCCAGTGTTTCTCAGAGAGAGATACGAGTGTGAGATAAATATAGATACAATAATAAAGAAAGAAAACTTAGAAATAATAATGAAAGAAAAAAAGAAAAGAAATATATTTATAGAATTTAGCAAAAAAGTAGCGAAGACATTGATTAGCAGAAACAAAACCTAGCCAAGGAAAGAAAGCAAGATAAGAAGGTAGGAAATGCTGGAGATTTTTAGTATAGACTAAAAACTTGTAGCAAAGGAAATGAAGTTTAAAGTAGGAGCAGGCTAGGTTCTGTTTCTACTAAAGGAATAAGAAAAAGGTAAATAAAACAGAAAGAAAACAAGAAAATTATAATATTGCAAAATAAGTAAAGATACAAAAACTGCGCTAGAAATAAAAATAAAAATTGTAGAAAATAAAACCAAGAAAACTAAGGTCCCTAATCCTGTTAGGGGAAAATTGAAATAAAAAAAAAAAAAAAAAAAAAAAAAAAAAAAAAAAAAAAAAAAAAAAAAAAAAAACCTAACCTAACCTAACCTAACCTAACCTAACCAGTTACGCTCGGTCCGCCGTCCTGAACGCCACGTTTTCGCAACTCTCCGCACTTAAAAATTGAAAAAAGTGGGTTTTTCTCGCGCTATTGTGACAAACGAGGCATCAAAAGTTGCGCGTTGACGAGGCGCACACGCCTGTGCACTCAGTTCCACCCGCAAAGTGAAAGTGCAGTGAGAAAGTGACGAAAACTGAAAGTTTAAAGGTTATGCTACACTAAAACTGGAGATAACACCTGATCCAGAATCGTGCCCCTAGCACACGATACATCGTTGGATGCGTCTTGGCGGGCCCTACAAAACGAGCCCAGCCACGCCAACCCCCGACGTGCCACTGAGACGCCAGACCCGGAAAACCATAAACCACGTGGCCACGAGGTCAGCGTTCCAGTGGACCTAGGACCCTGAAACTTTGCTGAAACTTACTCACCACCATTTAAGGACGGACCCCGCAAGTAACAGAATTTTAAGTTCAATACTTTATTTTTTATGAACAATACAAGTTCCAAACTTCAACCCACTCTAACTAGAGAAGAAAGAAATTTTTCAAAATTCTGCAACTGCTATTAGTTGCGCGCTAGCCCATAGAAGACTTCCTGAAAATTTCAGAATTTTAAGATTTTATTTGAAGCCATAGCAATTAAATTAGTAAAAATTTTTCAAAATTAATATTTTTTATGTTTAATTTAATATTTTAATATTGGAACTATATACAATAGATAAAGCAGATTTTTCCCTAGATATAAGTATTTTTTGTAGATTTTTAAGACAACTGACTCCGGAGATACAGATTTTTCACTGTTTTTCGCTATTTATTCCTAAATAAATAGAAAATTAATTAATTTGACCTCCCCAGTGGCTTTAACTCACCACTGGGAATTTGTACGAGCCCAAACTCGGGCTATAAATACATAGTTTTGACAAAGTTGGACATTGTCCGCCATTTTGGTTGACGGGTTGCCAACTTTAAACGTCTGTATCTCCGGCCCCAGTGATCACATAGCTACCGGATTTTGACAAGAGACAGCAGCTAGACTGCTCCTATACAACTGTAAGCCTTTCAGGCGTTTTCAGGCTGAAAAGTTTTTCAGCGCTGAAACCCCCTTCAGGACACGCGGGAGGCTTAGCCGAGTTGTCCATCCAAAACCCGGATCCTCTACGACAAATAGTTCGGAAGTTATAAGCTCCCAAAGTTCATTTTTGACAGCTCGGCGGCCATCTTGGATTTCTCTAAACTGCAATAGCTCCGGAACCTGGGGTCGTACGAAGCTGGGGTTTTTTCCGCATTGCTTAGGGGGCCCCAGAGAACACATTTTTCGGGTGCTAAGGCAGTTTGGAGGGGGTAAATTTTCAGGTTCCTGAAAGGGGTTCCATCGCAAAGGGCAACTTATGCCAAGCCAGAGGAGCCCAAACACGCCCACTCTGCGACCCTCCGTCTGGGAGATATTACCAGTCAAAGTTTGACTTTGACAGTTCGGCGGCCATCTTTAAAATCTTTAGAGTCCCATATCTCCCGAACGGGGTGTCGTAGAGAGGTCGGGTTTTCTCGAGACACACCAGCCGGCTCCCCCTAAACTAAATTTTGACGTTTCAGGCCTTTTCAGGCACAAAATAATTTTCAGCCTGAAAATAGGCTCAACGGATCGGGCTCGCCGAGCTCAACTCAGGGACCCCAAACACCAAGGTATTTGGCCCAGGGACTCCGGAGATACAGCAGAACAACCATTTTCTGGCGGCCATCTTGGTTGGCAACCAGAAACTTTGGCCCTCTGTATCTCGGGAGCCCTTTGACCCAGAGGTACCGAGTTTGGGTTCATTGTGAAGGGCTCGGGGAGGGCTATCCGTTGGGCCCAACGAACCGACTCTACATAGAGTCGGCAAAATTTTTATATTTTTAAGATTTTTAATTTTAGTTATACTATATTATACTGTATTTATATTATAATTTTATTGATATTCCGTGTCGTATTGACAACAGAACGATTCTCGATCTCTATTTTTTATCATCTCTACCACAATTTTCTCTTATTTTATTTTTACGGCTCTATTGAGTACCACTTGAGGAGAGACAGGGCGGCCTAGAGACCGCAAAGGTTTATTGACCGGGTTTATTGACCCACACACGGACAAAGCCTTATTGGGCTATATACACGCCTGACTCTACACGCCAACATGTTCAGGACGCCTAACGGAGCAAAGGACAACAGACCAAAGACTGGGCGCGAGTCGCCACAAGACAAAGAGAAGGCAGGTCCTTCAAACATGCCCCAGAACGTGCGAAGGTCCATAGAGAACCTAGAGCAGGCCATCGCAAAAACTTCTCCAACAGGGAAATCGACGGGACCTGCTCGGCTCCCAAAACCCTCAGACACTTCCCCACCAAAGAAGACTCTCACAAAAACGAGAGCTCAACTGCCGGCTACAGGATCGGCCACTGTGACCAAGTTGAAGAAGAACCCTCCCCCGCCCACACCAAGTCCCATGAAAACCACGGGCTACTCTAATAAGGCAGAGGAAGCTGCGGAGGTTCACAGGAAAGGCCTGGAGAACCTCCGCAGGTTCCAAAACCTCAGAAGAGACGTCCGGGTTCAAGTAGAGGAGGCGCTGGACCGCCTCTTTGAAATGGCAAAAGCAGCCCCACCACCACTAATAGTCAGAAGATTAGAGAAAGAGCTGGAGCTAGAGGGAAGGGACAAAAGTAAAACAGCTGACCACACGACTCAGACGAGCTTCGTGGAGGAAGGAAGAAAAGAGGAAGGAAGTAGGAATGAGATCAAAGACGGAAGCCATATACTGGCAAAAATTGAGGAAAATTCAAGACTACTCCAAGAGAATAGTAGGAAAATGGACGAGTTAAAGGAGATGGTGGAGGCGCAAAAGACCGTCCTTGAGAAGACGACTTACGCGGGTGTAGTGGCTGGAAGCCGGCGCGGGGGCAAAGGCCCAGAGCAGGCGTCCCTACACTCAGTAGTCGTCTCCTCAAAGCAGGAAGGAGAGACTGGGGAGGAGGTGTTGGAAAAGGTTAGAAAGGCAGTGGATGCGAAGGAGGGATGGGTGAAGGTTGAAAAGGTAAGAAAGGCTAAGGACAGGAAAGTGATTATGAGCTGCAGCTCAGAACAGGAAAGAAGGAAAGTAAAAGAGAGGCTGGAAGCAGCAGGGGAGGGCCTAGTCGTCGAGGAAGTCAGAAACCGCAACCCGCTCTTGATTCTGAGGGATGTACTCAAAGTACACGACGACACGGAGGTCGTCCGGGCCCTCAGAAATCAAAACCGGGAGGTCTTTGGCAGCCTCGACGGCGGGGATGCCCCTATAGAAATCAAGTACAGAAGGAGAGCCAGAAATCCTCACAATTGCCACATCGTCCTAAGCGTCCACCCTAGGACTTGGAGAAAAGCAATAGACGAGGGCAAGCTGAGGATTGACCTCCAGAGAGTCACGGTTGAAGACCAGTCGCCGCTGGTGCAGTGCACTCGGTGCCTGGGCTATGGCCACAGCAAGCGGTTCTGCAAAGAACCCGCAGACCTGTGTAGCCATTGCGGAGGCCCACACCTGAGAGCAGAGTGCCCGGACAGGCTCGTGGGCACTGCGCCAGCGTGCAGAAACTGTGTTAAAGCCGAAAACCAGCAAACGGGCCATAACGCCTTTAGCAGTGAGTGCCCCGTCAGAAGGAGGTGGGAGGCACTGGCCAGGGCCTCAGTGGCATACTGCTAAGGGCACCCCAGGCAAACCCCACCAGTACGCAATAGCGCAGGCGAACCTGCAGCGCAGCCAGCTGGCCACCAATGAGTTGCTCATCGAAGCCAAGAAGCGCAAGATGGCAATAGCGCTCATACAGGAACCCTATGTGGGCTCAGCGCAGAGGGTCAGGAGCTACCAGGGTGTGAGAGTCTTCCAGAGCTCACAGAGAGGAGGAGGTGGGACTGTAAAGGCGGCCATCATCGTTTTCGATGATGACCTAAACATAATACAGTACCCGCAACTCACCACGGACAACATCGTCGTGGTGGGAGTCCAAACCAGAGCATGGACGATCACCCTGGTCTCCTACTACTTCGAGCCAGAGCACCCCATAGGGGAATACCTGGAGCTCATAAGGAAGGTGGTCCAGAAGACAGGGCCGAACAGGCTGATAATAGGAGGAGACGCGAACGCAAAGAGCAACTGGTGGGGTAGCAAGATCGAAGACCAGAGGGGCGAAGAGATGAGCGGAGCCCTAACTGAACTCGACTTTCACGTCCTCAACGCAGGAGAAACTCCAACTTTTGACACTGTCCGAGGAGGGAAAAGGTACTGCAGCCATGTCGATGTGACGGCCTGCACAGCGGACCTGCTCCAGTACATAGAGGGGTGGAGAGTGGTCGAGGACCTAACAGGCTCGGACCACAACGGCATAGTATTTAAAGTATCACTGCAGAAATCGCATGGCACACACATACAACGCACAACACGCATATATAACACAAGAAAGGCAAATTGGAGTCAGTTTCGTGAGAAACTGACCCAAATTATGCGCGAAACACAACTCACCACACAACACACTACAGAAATAAAAAACAGAGAACAACTAGACTACACAATCAACACATACACACAAGCCATCACACAAACATGCAGACAAACAATACCAAACAAAAAACACTCAGAAATACTTACCGTGCCGTGGTGGTCCGAGGAGCTCGCCGCGAAGAAGAAGATGGTGGCAACCCGGAAGCGCAGGATCCGCAATGCAGCACCGGCTCGCAGGGGCATGGTTGTAGACCTGTACCTGAAACAAAAAGAAGAATATGAGACAGCAGTCAAGGAAGCAGCGGAACAGAGTTGGAGGGACTTCTGCGGGAAGCAGGATAGGGAAGGGTTATGGGAAGGGATATACAGGGTGATTAGCAGGGTAAATCGGAGAGAAGAAGATGTCCCCCTGATCCAAGATGGAGTAACCCTGGACGCCGAGGGCTCCGCTCGTCTACTGGCGGAAACTTTCTACCCAAGGGACTTGAAGGATGAAGACAACTCACACCATGCGCAAACAAGAGCTTTGGCGGAAACAATAAATGACGGGGATCATGATGACCATGACCCCCCGTTTAGAGTTGAAGAGTTGAAGGTTGTTGTCAAGTCCTTCAATCCCAAGAAAGCCCCAGGGGCAGATGGATTTACGGCCGACATTTGCACGCATGCAATAAATGCGAATGTAGAGTACTTCCTGTCCTTAGTGAACAAATGCATGGAGCATGGATACTTTCCCAAGAGCTGGAAGGAAGCAACAGTCGTGGTACTTCGCAAGCCAGGCAAGGACGACTATAACGTGCCAAAGTCGTACCGACCAATCGGGCTCTTACCCGTACTGGGTAAAATCTACGAGAAGCTGCTGGTGGCCCGCCTCAAGTATCACATCCTGCCGAAGATCAGTCCTCGTCAATATGGCTTTATGCCACAACGGAGCACCGAGGACGCCCTCGTTGCCTTAGTCACTCGCATACGCGAAAAACTAAAAGAGAAAAAGTTGATAACTTTGGTTTCTCTAGACATCGAGGGCGCCTTCGATAGCGCCTGGTGGCCGGCCATAAAGACGAGACTGGCGGAGGAGGGTTGTCCTGTGAACTTGAGGCGAATCATCAGCAGTTATCTCAGTGACAGGACCGTGGAGGTTAGATATGCCGGAACGACTCACAGGAGAGAGACAGAGAAGGGATGCGTGCAGGGCTCCATTGGCGGACCAATACTGTGGAACTTGTTGCTGGACCCACTTCTAAGATCGCTGGACGAGAGTGGAGTCTACTGTCAGGCATTTGCGGATGATGTGGTGTTGCTGTTTGACGGTGGTGAGGCCAGGGAGATTGAGGGGCCGGCCAATGTCGCCCTCGAACATGTCCGGGGGTGGGGCGTCAAAAACAAGCTGAGGTTCGCACCGCACAAAACCTGTGCAATGGTGCTAACCAAAAAGCTCAAATTTGACGTCCCACGCCTGAGCATGGGAGGGGTTGGCATTGGAATGTCCCCCGAAATCAAGATCCTTGGACTCACCATCGACAACAAGCTGACATTCAACTCCCACGTCGCAAATGTCTGCAGTAGAGCAGTCCAGATCCACAAACAGTTAGCAAGGGCAGCCCGGGTGAGCTGGGGTTTGAGCCCAGATATAGTACGCACCATTTACACCGCTGCCGTGGAACCGGTTGTGCTGTACGCAGCAGCCGCCTGGGCTCCAGCTGTTGAGAAGTTGGGAGTCCGGAACAAGCTAGCCGCGGTGCAGAGGGGATTTGCGCAGAAAATGTGCAAGGCCTATCGCACGGTGTCACTCAACTCGGCACTCCTGCTCACGGGGACGCTCCCTCTTGACCTCCGAGTCCGAGAGGCGGCCTCGTTATATGAGGCCAAGAGGGGGGCCCCCATACGCGATCTGCCGGGCAGAGAAGTCGAGAGGGTGATACCGGCGTTAGAGGCTCCACACCCGGCGAGCTGCATAGGGCTGGAGTTCCGCAATCTGGATAACGAAGAACAGTACTCCCAGCACAGTGACTATGCAATACGCATATTCACTGATGGGAGCAAGATTGAGGGCAAGGTCGGGGCGGCGCTGTCCATTTGGAGCGGCGACGCTGAGACCAAAGCCCTCAAACTTGCTCTCTCGGAGTACTGTACCGTGTACCAGGCGGAACTACTGGCCCTGTGCAGGGCGACGGAAGTGGCTTTAGCACATGGCGCGAACAGCTTGGCAATATACAGCGATTCTAGGGCGGCCCTTGAGACAGTGACGAACCCCGGCTCCTCTCATTCCCTGGCAATCAAAGCGAAGAGCAATCTAAGGAATTGCATAGCCCAAAATAAGGCAGTCGACCTTTTTTGGATTAAGGCTCACATAGGATTGGCAGGGAATGAGAGGGCGGACGAGCTGGCAAAGGAGGCAGCCCTGAAATCAAAAAAGAGGCCGGACTACGACCGGTGTCCTGTCTCGTTCATCAAACGTAGCATCCGAAGGAGCACGGTTGATGAATGGGACAGGAGATACCGGACGGAGGAGACGGCCTCCGGAACCAAGCTGTTCTTCCCCGATGCAACCGCGGCCCACAGATTGGTCCGCAAAATGGTCATAGAGGGGAAGACCACGCAGATTCTAACGGGGCACGGTGGGTTCTCCTCATACCTGAACCGGTTCAGGTGTAAGGACAGCCCATCCTGCCTCTGTGATCCTGCAGTAGAAGAGACTGTCACGCATCTTATCCTGGAATGCCCTGTCTTCTCTAAAAGGAGGTACGAGGTAGAGCAACTTTTAGATGTAGACCTGGAAGTAGGAAACTTACCGAGAATAATGAAAAGTAGAGATCGGGATATATTTCTGGAATTCTGTAAGAATATTGTTAATATAGTAAATAAGAGAAACAAATAGACTAAGAAAAGCATGACGTCGACATATGTGGACCATATGCACAACGTCATGCGAAAAATGTAAAGTAGTATTTAAGCGTAATGTAAAGATAGAATTAAGAACATTATAATGTAGTAGTTAAGGAATCTCTGTAAAAAAAGAAAAAGTACAACGCTGCCGTGTACCCTTATTGTGTTCGTCCCCTCTACCATAAGAAATGTTGAATAATTAAATAGGCACCGATTATGTTGGTGGTGTAGAACAGAAAAAAAAAAAAAAAAAAAAAAAAAAAAAAAAAAAAAAAAAAAAAAAAAAAAAAAAAAAAAAAAAAAAAAACCTAACCTAACCTAACCTAACCTTTTTTTTTTTTTTTTTTTTTTTTAAGAGGGGAAATGCATTACGCATACCGCCCTGTGCGGGGACACGGGACGGTTATGTGGGACTCGCCGGTCTTAAGAGGACCGGAATACCCACTAAAACCCCTCTGTGCACCGTCGCTTCGCCGTAATGGGTGGGCCCTGGAACTTGTTACAACATCAGCAGCCCACCCAGCGACAGCCCCTTACGGGGCACCGACACCGGACCCTTTCGGGCCCTAACACCGAACGACAGCGTCCGGGTGCACCGGGGACGCTGTCGACCTTCGCGGAAAGGAGCGGGTGAGGAAGTGAACCCCGATCCCCCACCCGCAGCCTTTACTATGGCGGCATCAGGCGCATATGCGCTCGCTGACGCCGCCCAGTTCGCCGGCGGCGGATAGGCTCCGCAAGGAGAGATTCCTCCCGGAGCCGCTCCGCCGCCTCCTTCTGCGAGATGACTTCCTCGCAGAAGGATGCGACCGCTTCCCAACTCCTGTCGCTGCCGGCCATAGAGCTCATGACGGCCGGCAGCGAGAGGTCCTCTCCAACGACTGCGACGAGGCCACGGCGCAGCCCTTCCCACGCCGGACAAGACTCCAGCGTGTGCTGCGCCGTGTCGTCGTCGCAGTCGCAGTGGTGGCAGACGGGACTCGATTCCCTCCTAGCGACCCTGTACAGGTAATGCCCGAAGCACCCATGCCCGGACAAAACCTGCACCAGTCGGAAGGAAAGGGTCCCGTGCTGCCGCCCCATCCACTCCAGAAGGATCGGCCGGAGCGCCTCCACGGTCCAGAAACCGGCCCGTGGAGCCCCCAGCCGACCCTGCCACTTAACCACGGTGGCTCTGCGGGCGACCTCGCGCCACTCGCGCACCTGTTCGGGCAGAGGGGACCGCCCGTCCGCCCGAACTGCCGCCACCCGCCGATACACTTCGGCGAGCACCTCCGCCTCCAAGTCCCACGGGGGAGTCCCGGCCAACGCGCACGCCGCGTCTGCCGACACGGTGCGGTAACCGCGTATGGCTCTGACCGCCATCATTCGTTGAGGTCTCCTCAAACGATCTCTATTTTGGGCGGTCAGAGCCGCCGCCCACACCGGTGCGCCGTACAGCGCCATGGACCTGACTACCCCCGTGTAAAGCCGGCGACAAGACAAGCTGGGTCCGCCCAGGTTCGGCAGTAAACGCCCTAGGGCGGACGCAGCACCCTCCAATTTTGCCGCCAGCTGTCGGAAGTGCTCGTCGAAGAGCCACCGCCCGTCTAGAATCAGGCCCAGATACCTCATCTGGGCCTGCACCGGTACGAGGACCGAGCCAACATTGATTGAGGCGCCGGCAGGTGGACCACGACGGGGCCCGTGAAACATCAGGGCCTCCGTCTTATTAAGGGCCACCCTAAGCCCCAGCGCCTCAATGCGCCCGACCACCTGGGAGACCCCCGTGGTGGCCAGGCGCGCCGCCTCCTCGAAGTTCCGTCCCCGGGCTGCTACCAGCGTGTCATCAGCGTAGCAGAGTACGCTCAGCCCGGGGGGAAGTTCGGCGCGCAGGACCCAGTCGTAACCGATGTTCCACAAGAGGGGGCCAAGAACGGACCCCTGCGGAACACCGGCCGACGTCGCCCTGCGCCCAACGTTGGCGTCTCGGTCCTCGTACAGGACGCTCCTCTCCTTCAGATAGTCTGCCACCAGCAGCTGGATATATGCGGGCACTCCATGATACCGGAGCGCCTCCGCGATGCTGCTGAATGGCAGACTATTGAAGGCGTTGGCGATGTCCAACGACACCGCCAACATCACGCCGCCTCCCATGACGGCCTCCTCGGCCGCGGCCCCCAGGGCCAGAATGGCGCCAACCGTCGAACGCCCGGTCCGGAAACCAAACTGGGCGTCCGACAGGTCGGGGCCGACCTCGCGAAGGTGCCGGACGATGCGGGCAGCGAGAACTCTCTCCAGCAACTTCCCCGCCTCGTCCAGCAACACGATAGGCCTGTAGGCCGCGGCCGAGTCCGGGGCCCTCCCCGGCTTCGGCAAGAGCACCAGCCTCCCCACTTTCCAGCGCTCAGGGAACCTTCCGGACGCCAAACAGGCGCCGAAAAGGTCCCTGAGGCGGTCCCCCATGTGGTCAAGGGTCAGAGCCAACACTCGGGCCGGAATTCCATCCGGCCCGGGGGCGGTGTTCTTTCCGCGGATTCGCAGAACAGCCGCCCCCAACTCCGCCTCCGTGACAGGCGGAACATCTAAGTTAGCCTCCCGGACATCGGCCAGATTGGCCATCGCCGGGGGCGTATGCTCCGCCTGATGTGGAAAAAGACCCTCGACCACTTCCGTGAGGAAGCTGGGCTGGAGAGACTCGGTAAGGGGGGGGCCCTGCGCGCGGAGCTTCCCAAGCGCCGCGCGGTATGGGCGACCCCAGGGGTCACGATCGAGTCCCTCCAGCATTTCTGCTCTTGCCCGCTCTTTGGCGCGACAGATGGCCAGCTTGAACGATTCTCGCGCCTCGCGCAGAGCCTCGAACAGCTGGCCCTCCCTCTCATCTCCGCGGTGACGCCGCCGACTGCGAGTATGCGACCTCCGGGCACGAATGCAGGCCGCACGGAGGTCAGCCAGCTCCTGGGACCACCAGTAAACCCCCCTCTTGGGAGGCCGACGCCGGACGCGGGGCATGGCCGCATCGCAAACCTGCGTAAACGCATCGCAGATGCGGTCAGCCTCAGCGTCAATCCCCTCGAGGGGAGGCTGCGGAGACAGCCAAGCCTGAACAATGGCCGCCTCCTCTAGTAGGTCCCTGTCCAACTTACTCACAGCCCACCGCGGAAATCGGGGAGCTCTGTCCGCCGCGTGACCCCTGCCGGGGTCCTGGGGACTTCGGGAGAGCTCTACTCGGATGTAACGGTGATCCGAGAGAGTCTCCGCCTCCTCCAGGACGCACCAGCTCTTTACACGCGCGGCGACGGCAGGGGTAGCGAACGAGAGGTCCACTATCGACCCCCCTTGCCGCCGAACG
Organism: Laspeyria flexula; assembly: GCA_905147015.1. Classification (NCBI taxonomy): domain Eukaryota; kingdom Metazoa; phylum Arthropoda; class Insecta; order Lepidoptera; family Erebidae; genus Laspeyria; species Laspeyria flexula. The sequence continues at coordinate 18,030,505 of LR989952.1, read as the reverse complement.
CACGTGTTGGTGGCACCTCTGTTGAGAAGACAGAGGCCCACCGAATCAGCCCATTCCTCGACCGCTCTTCCACGGGCGTCCGTCCTAGGGGACCCCCAGGTCTCGGACTTGGCGTTAAAATCCCCCAGGACTAAAACGCGGCCCGGTGCCAATCGCCGTATCGAGGTCTCCAGAGATGTTAAGAAGACCTCGAAATCCGCCAGACTCCGGTTGGGGGAGAAATACACTCCGAAGAGCAAAATTCCCCCCCACTCGGCGGCAACGTATCCCGAGCCCTTGTCTCTGAGCGACAAAGGCGGGGAACGAGACGCCGTGGAGCCGACGATTGCCACGGAGCTGTCCCGATCACCCACCCAGTTTGGGCGAGGAGGGACGTAGTACGGCTCCGCGGCTACGGCCACACCTATTGACCACTCCGCCATGGATTGCAGGAAGAGATCCTGCGCTCCGGCGGAGTGGTTCAAATTGGCCTGGAGGAGGAGGATATGTTCGCAGTCCATTATTGAGACGGCGAAACAAACACATCCTCCTCCATGCTGTCCACCGTGGACGGTCGAGCGACGCCGGAGGCAGTCTGGGTCGAGAGACTGCCCCCAGCACTGGACTTAGAAGCCCCGGGAGGGGGTCTACACCCCTTCTGCCCCACAGAATGATTGGCGGGCAGGTTGCCCGCCTTACATAAGGGGCAGTTGGGAGCGGCGGAACAGGCCGCTGCCTTGTGCCCCGGCCCACCACAACGGTAGCAGAGCTCCGTGCAGTCGAAGCTGCTCTTGCAGGCAACGCCGACGTGCCCCGTCGTCATGCACCGGTAGCATCGCGCGGGCCGAGGAGCCAGCAAGGTGACCCTTGCTGAACTCCAGCCCACGAGGACGCGACCGGCCGCGGCCAGGGTGTTGGCCGCAGCGACGGGGCACTGAGCCCACACAGCTCCGACCCCACGTGGGCCAGGGCGGATGACGCCGACCTTGATAGAGACCAGGGGACAGCCAGTCACCTTGTGAATGGCCCCCTGGACTTCTTCGGACGTCACAGAGTCGTCCAGACCCGAAATGCGCAACTCTGCGCACTTGGTGGGCCTGGCGACTCTTACGCCATCCTCCGCCGCAAAAAGACCCCGCAGCCTCTCGGCTACAGCGTCCGCCGTCTTGCCTCCGTCCGCACCGGAGAATTCCAGAATTCTGGCCCCGGTGCGGGCGACGCGGGTCTTGACGCCGTTGGGGCCAAGGTCGACGGCCCCGACGTCTTGCCGCGCCCTCCGGAAGACGTCCGCGTAGGAGAGACCGCTCTCCGCCGCCTCCTGGGACACCGTGACTACCACGGCGGCCGATTTAGGCGGCTGGAGCCTCCCGGGCCTCCTCTTCTTCTCTTTTTTTGCCGCAACTGCGGTCTTTTCCGCCTTCCTCTTGTCGCGCCTTCTTTTGCGCTGAGCCCTTTTCCTAGCCCCAGCCGTCTGCCATCCCTCATCGGAGGGAGCAGAAGGGCCAGGGCCAGGCGTCGGCGCGCGCGGCAAACGCGCAGCCGAAAGGCCAGGCCTGGAGGCGCGAGCTTCCGCCGGAGTCCTGAGGGTCGGGAATTCCCTCTGGGACACTGACGGGACCTTGGTAGGACCCGTCACCCGGCCCGAAGTCCTGGACCGGGGTCCGGCGGGTGTCGGCGCTGACGCCGCCGCCGCCGCAAAAGACCGGCCCACCGTGACCGGTGGGGCTGGCTTCGCTACAGCGGACGAACGTACGTCCGCAGCGAGCGGCGGGCGGAGGCGCGGTTCCGGCGGCAGTCTTGCCGCCAGTCCCTCCAGACGTGCGTCAAGCATGGTCCCGACTGAGACCATTACCTGACGCAGCTGCGCGTCCGACAACGAGGAAGGCGCATCCCCCGTTACATTTGGCGGCGGCTGCCGCTGACCAGCTCTTAGCTGGCGGAGCTCGGCACGAAGCTCCGCCATCTCCTTGCCGAGGCGGTCGTTGACCGCCCGGAGATGCTCAATCTCCTCGGAGGCGGTGCGCTTAGTGAGCACATTTACCACCTCCCGGAGCTGAGCAGCCGCCGCCTTCAGGGCCCCGACGAACGTGCCCTTCAGCTGGGTGCTCCGCGTCGCCACCGTCAAAATGGCGTCTACGGAGCCCCCAGCCGACCTGACTAGCTCGTCGATCGAACCGCCTTTGTCCCTCCCGGAACGGACCTTGTCCAAATACTGTGTCGCGGCATCAACCGCGACACGCTCCTTCTCTGCCCTTGTGCGGGCAGCCAACTCCCGTTGGGTCAAAGAGGCCGACCCCTGAGTCGCTGCAAGGGACTCAACTGTCATCGGGGTCGGCGTCTGAGACCTGGAGCTCACCGCCGAAGACCCCGATGGTACAACCCTTTTCGGAGCCGGAATATCCGGCCCCGAATCGTCCCTAGAGCTGGCGAGGCTCCGCTTCCTGCCCAGGCGGCCGCTTGCCGCACTATCGGGCCGAACGTCGCTCAGCGAGCCGTCGTAGTCGAAGTCGAGGTCCAACTCAGACCCCGACCCGCCCTCACCGCCCACTGAGCCCCGCCGACTGCTCTGCCGCGATCGCGACCGCGACTGCGGCCTCAAACGAGACCGCGCAGCAACCGGCTTACCGGGCCGCACAAAGTTAGAAGGGCCAGATTGGCCCATCTCTGGGCACGCCAAGATAGGCGAGCATGCCCTATCCCCCCCCCCTTGGCCACTTTCGGTGGCCCGAAGAGAGCGCTCAAAACTGGGCGTGAGCGCACTCTCTTCCAACTGCGAAGCAGCTGGGCGGTGTCCTACAACACCCTCTCTCGTCTTTTTGGGTTTTTTTAAATTAGTCAAATCCATATTGTTCCCACGATTAGAGACGAAATAAAGGTCGATCCCCGGGTGACGCTCATTCCGGGGACAAGCCTACTTACCACACTGGGGTCGGCAGGTACCAGGGGGTTTTTAAGACTTTACTGTCTGGTTTTATTGAGATTTCCTTCTCGCAGGCCGGCCAATGAAGGCAAGCCCCTCGGTCCCGTCAAGCCGCTAGACGTGATCAACGACACTCGACGGGATAACGATCTCTCTGGCAGGGTCGGGTTTCCCCTCCCCTAAACGCCCGGTGATTTTTTAGAGAGGTTTTCCTTCCTCGCAGCCGCACCCCGAGAGGTGGCAGCCCCCGCTCCAGCGCCCAAACGCCGGCTTGCGGTGTGAGCGCGGCGGCCGAAGCCGCCCCCCGCTGTTTATTTTTTACAGAGGTTTTGTTCCTCGCAGCCCCCACCCCGAGAGGTGGTTGCCCCCGTTCCAGCCCCTAAGGGCCGGGTTACGGTATGGTGTCAGACTATTAGCCGTCACCCGGCAATATACAAGGCTTCTCATGAGAGAAGCCAAGAATTGCCAAGTGACGTTGCCCGGGGTGCACCGGCCAGAGCAGAAGGCTCCGGCTCACGAGGAGGTTAACCTAACCTAACCTAACCTAACCTAACCTAACCCGTTTTTCACTTTTGTATCTTTTTGTGATTTCTTTTGACAGATACGTGTACTGGGACACCCTAGCGACAATTCCCGAGGGTTAGACCTCAAAAATTTGCATTAGAAATTTGTTTTGGCAATTTTATTCTAAATTTTTTAGTTTATACCGATTTTCACATTTTCACTTTTCCAAATTTCCTGAAAATCTCAGCTTTTATCACGAGGAGGGCGCTGCACTCTCGGCTCCATCTGAAACATAAAAAAGTTGTTAGAAACTGTGATTTTTCCCCAAAATTCATATTTTATACTTACATTTCTGCTTATACCTTTTTCCCTGACCCCCGGAGGTGTCCGGCATATTTTTTATAGGACTGGCGCAGTCGCGCCGCATCCAACGACACCAAGAACGCCCGTCTACAGCGTTCCTGGACTTCAGGACAAAAATTTTTGTCTGTTCCCCACCCACCCACCCGGTGGTCGTTACTCACGTAAGTGGAGTGGATTTGGGAATCGACAAAATAAAAATTTCTTTTAATTCTGTTTTTGTGTCGTCTTGTTTCGTTTTTACACTTTTTATTCGTCTTACACTTTTGTTTATTATTTTATTGTGTTAATTTGTTAAATTTTATCTTTATATTTTAATTTTAAAATTTTAATTCTAATTATTTTTACATTTTACTTTTATAATTTATTTTAATTACAGTTCCATCTACATTATACAACTTATACAAATTTTTAAACTAGGAAATAAGACAACAATTAATTTATTTTAAATTTTTACAAAAATTGATTCGGGCGAAACAGGTAGCTTCGCCATGTTCGGCATCCGTACCCCCCCCGAGGACTTCCAGCGCGTCATCTGCGGCGAGACCCTCTGCGCCCGGAGGTGAAGGGGCCTTGGTCAGGCGCAGTGTGGGGGAGATAGAGGCGAAATCGCGCGCCTCAATCTCACCCCCTAAGAAGATAACTGCGCCGAAAAACAAGGCCAAAGAACCGACGGGCGCAAAGGAGTCAAAGTACCCCAGCCGAACTGCGGAGGCCAAGGCTTGTTTGATGAAGGCCAAGATGGCCATCAACAACAGCCGAAACCTCCGCACCGACATCAAAAATGACGTGCTGGAGGCCATCGAGCGCCTTTACGCATTGGTAAAGGAGTCGGCGGCCGAGCATGGCGAAGTGGTAGGAATGCGAGTGGATCCACGGGCAGAAGAGGCTCCCAAGCAGGTAGGCAATCAGAAACAGGTAAAAGAAGCGGACTGCACCCTAGTAAAGAAGCTAGAGGAACATGGACAGATGCTGGAAGAGAATAGAGAAGAAATGAGGAAATTAAGAGAAGAATTGAAGAAGACTCCGGTGTCCTACGCGAATGTAGTGGCCGCACCCCCAAAGTCCAAACTGAAGGGGCCTGCGGCCATGCATTCGATAGTAATCAAATCAAACGATGCTATGGACACCGGAGATCAGGTGATCGAAAAGATAAGGATGGCAACAGAGGCCGTAAAAGAAGGACTAAAAGTAGATAGAGTAAGGAAAATTAAAGACCAGAAAGTGATACTAGGGTGCAGCTCCGCAGAAGAGCTAGAAAAGATTAAGAAAAAATTAGAAGCCAGAGGTCAGGGCCTAGGCTTCGAGAGCATTCGGAACAGGGATCCGCTGATTGTCCTCAAAGATGTGATGAGTTACAACTCAGATGAGGAGGTGCTTAGGGCGCTGAGGGTGCAGAACAAGCACCTCCTCAAGGACATCGGCGGCGACGATGACCGGATGGAGGTTCGATACCGCAAGAAAACGCGGAGTCCGCTGGTGGCCCATATAGTGGTGAAGGTGTCACCGAGGATATGGGGCCGCCTGACGGACTCCGGCACGGTTCACATCGACCTCCAGCGGGTCAGAGTCGGAGATCACTCACCCCTGGTTCAGTGCTCTCGATGCCTAGGCTACGGGCATACCAAAAGGGTGTGCGAGGAAAAGGAGGAGGTGTGCAGTCACTGTGGGGGACCCCACCGAAAGGACAAGTGCGAGGAGGTGTCTTCGGGGGGGTCACCCACATGCTGTAACTGCAGGCGGGCTAAATCAGCAAACCAGGCACACAACGCTTTCGACGCGGAATGCCCGGTCAGGAAGAAGTGGGACTCCTTAGCAAGGTCGGCTGTGGCTTACTGCTAAGGTGGTCCCACTTCCTAAAGCAGTAAATTCCGGCGTGCTGACGAGGTGTTGTGTAGCCACAAGTTACAACAAGAAATTGAAGAGGGTGTGTCCTGCTCAGGATGTTCATCATAGCTTGACTTCGTCCCGCAGCGCGACACGCACGCAGATCCACTGTCTCTTGGACAGTATTTTAAAAAATGCATGCCAGAGAAGTGTAGACAGGCAGAAGGCATCGCGCTGCGGTCGACCAGCATTTGTCGGCCTGGGCAGGACATCCCCTCGGACAAAAAATCAAATGTCTGATCAAAGCCGTGAGTATTGTCTAGACAGTTTACTTCCAAATGTTTTTAACCACCACCAACAAAAAATTCGGGCTGAATTCTGCACTGAGGTGCAGTGGTGAATTACAAGGGCAAAATAAATTTTGTATATTGGCATTCTACCCTGCACGTCAGTGCAGAGTTCGGACAAATCATAATTAAATATATAAATAATTGAGTAAATTTAAATAGGAAATAAGAAAAATTAAAAAGATAAATACACAAGTAAGTAACTTTATATGCTGTAAATCCCCCCACCAAACTACTCGAATGCTATAAATAAATAAAAATAGGCAAAAAAGGACCTGGATCATGTCCGGGGATCCACACGCGGAGTACACATAAGTGTACTCCTTAAAAAAAAAAAAAAAAAAAACCTAACCTAACCTAACCTAACCTAACCTTTTTTTTTTTTTTTTTTTTAAGAGGGGAATGCGTTTACGCATACCGCCCCGTGCGGGGACACGGGACGGTTATGTGGGACTCGCCGGCTGAGGCCGGAATACCCACTAAACCCCTCTGTGCACCGACTCTTCGCTGTAGCGGGTGGGCCGCTGGAACTTGATATGACATCAGCGGCCCACCCAGCGAAAGCCCCCAACGGGGCACCAACACCCAACGACGGCGTCCGGGTGCACCGGGGACGCCGTCGGCCTACGCGGAAGGGTGCGGGTGAGGGAGTGAACCCCGATCCCCCACCCGCAGCCTCACTAAGGCGGCATCAGACGCAGATGAGCGCGCTGACGCCGCCCTGTTCGCCGGCGACGGATTGGGTCAGCAAGGAGGCATTCCTCTCTGACCCTCTCCGCCGCCTCCTTCTGCGAGATGACGTCCTCGCAGAAGGATGCGACCGCCTCCCAACTCCTGTCACTGCCGGCCATCGAGCGTATGACGGCCGGCAGCGAGAGGTCCTCTCCAACGACTGCGACGAGGGCACGGCGCTGTTCGTCCCACGCTGGACAAGACTCCAGCGTGTGTTGCGCCGTGTCGTCGTCGCAGTCACAATGGTGGCAGCCGGGACCCGACTCCCGCCTCGCGATCCGGTACAGGTAATGTCCGAAGCAACCATGCCCGGACAAGACCTGCACCAGTCGGAAGGACAGGGCCCCGTGCCGCCGACCCATCCACTCTTCCAGGATCGGCTGGAGCGCCTCCACGGTCCTGACACCGGCACGCGGCGCCCCCAGCCGATCCGACCACTTCACCAAGATGGCTCGGCGGGCGGCTTCGCGCCACTCACGCACTTGTTCGGGCAGAGGGGGGGACTGCCTGTCTGCCCGAACTTCAGCCACCCGCCGATATACTTCGGCGAGCACTTCCGCCTCCAAATCCCACGGGGGTAACCTAACCTAACCTAACCTAACCGAAGGCTATGCCATCATCAGTGACTCAAGGTCCGCCCTGGAAACCATTGTAAACAGCGATTCCCTGCATGCGCTTTCTGCAGAAATCCGGACAAACATAGCAAAAATAGAAAGTCAAAACAAGCGGCTAACGCTATGCTGGATCAAAGCGCATGCGGGAATCGAGGGCAACGAAAGGGCGGACCAACTGGCGAAAGAGGCGGCACTGTTCAGTAAGACTAAGCCAGCGTACGACAAGTGCCCCACCTCGTACGTCAAGCGGCAGATACGTAGAAGCGCAATCGAAGAGTGGAACACACGTTACACCAGCGGCGAAACCGGCAAAACTACCAGGCTTTTCTTCCCAAACGCGGAGGACGCGTACAACATCACGCGCAAGTTGAAGCTCGACGGAGTGATCACTCAGGTTCTCACGGGGCACGGTGGATTCTCGGAGTACTTGAGCAGATTCAAATGCAAAGAGAGTCCATCGTGCGCGTGTGAGCCTGATAGAGAAGAGACGGTCGCTCACCTGCTCACCGAGTGCCCCGCGTTCGGGAGGAGAAGACTGGAGTTAAGCTTTACTATAAACGCGGACATAACGCAAGCCAACATCCCACTAATCATGGAGGACGCCACAAAAAGACCAGCATTTTTAGAATACTGTAGGGAAATAGCCAGAATAGTCATAAGCAGGAACAGAACAAAGTAGACGTACGCACGCCAAGCACGGCGAGTGTGCGTCTACTTTGTTCAAGGAAGATAAGGAATGCTTGTAATGTTTAAGTAAATTAAACATCTAAAAAGAAAGCATTGGAAACTAGATAGTCTAAAGAGCTGAAAGAAAAATAAGGAAACAGAAATACAGTTTAAAAACACAAGTCTCAAAAATAGCAAAAAAGGAAAAGTAATTGAACGGAAACAGAAAAGAACTGTTTTAAAAAGGTCTCTGATAATGTCAGGGGGTTCATTGTAAAAAAAAAAAAAAAAAAAAAAAAAAAAAAACCTAACCGAAGGTCAAAAGTGTTTCGTCAAGGGTAGTCATAACGTCGCGGAGAATCTTAACACCGCGATTCAGCCGGTATGCACAACGCCATCTATGGAGATTTTTGTCAACTCTTGACATATAAAACAAAACGCGTTTAATAACGTAGTGTTGTTACGATAGTGCCAGACAAATAATTTTTTTTTTTTTTTTTTTTTTTTTTTTTTTTTTTTTTTTTTTTTTTTTAATAAATAAATAATTTTTAATAAAATAAGTAAAATTAGTAGGGATAAAAAAAAAAAAAAAAAATTACTCCAACATTCACCAACTGTGGTGGATAAAAGGTACAACCTATTGTGTTTCTTACTCGTTCATCAGCCAGTATTTAGAATTAAATTCCAACATAATGCCATATATCACGGAAACGGTTTGACCGATTTAGATGCGGTTTTCTGTAAAGTGTGTGCGGTTCTTGGGGAAAGGTTATTAGATAGGTGTTATGTTAATAGCTCACCAGGGGGTGCAAAAATACAGTGATTTCGTTGAATGCTTTGTGCCCTCCTATCTTTAAAACGATTTGACTGATTTCAATACGGTTTTCTGTAATATATTTATGATTTATCGAGGATGGTTTTTGGATACACGATATTGTATTTTTTCGCCAGGGGGCGCTGCAATAGACTAAGCAAACTTATGTTTACAGTTATCTGTAAAATAATTAATTCTGTTACTGTATAGGGACACGTAGCATTGTAGTACTGAGATATTGATTACACTCATGAGGTTAAGCAACTTCGGATAAGGTCAGTTCATAGATGGGTGACCGTTTATGCAATTTTTAGGGTTCTGTACCTCAAAAGAAAAAATATATTAAAAAAAAAAAAAACTGGCCAAGTGCGTGTCGGGCCACGCACAGTGTAGGGTTCCGTAGTAGCCCGTTATCACAATATAGTACAATTCTGTTGGGGTACTCGAATGAAATAACCCATTTGTACAGCGCCATCTAGCGGCAGTATTGAAAAACTTATGATTTTTGTTCATATATTTTCAAGTTGCTCGCAAATAGGTTTTTAAATCACGCACACAGAGCCGGAACACGCACACTTGGCGGGCATTTTTACAATTTTGACTTCAGAACTATGACAAGTATCCAATGGGGTAGTCAAATATCGATTATGGTATCAATCTGCCCAAAAACAACAAAGTTCAAGATGGCGGGCATTTTTACAACTTTGACTTCAGAACTATGCCCAGTGATCAATGGGATCGTCAGATATCGATTTTGGAGCCCATCAGACAGACAGCAGACCAAAAACAGCAAAGTTAATAATTTAATATAAGGCGTTTTTGGGCTGTTTTCAAAAATCATTTTAAAATATTTCCAAAGGGATTGCGAAAATATTATGGACAACATCTTGCTTAAAGATAAAGATAAAGATATATTTATTTGCTTTAAACATGTGTGGTTTACATAGGTTTTCAATTGTTGTCATAGGTATCAACATGTTTTGCTAAGACTAGCGTTCAAATATAGTTCATTGAATTCAAATGTCACAATAGTAAAATTATTAAATATTAAAATAAAATCATAAAATTATTACAAATTTATTAAATTAGAAATTTATTTTTGAAATCGTCGAAAAATATTGAAATGTCATAATAATAATGTCAAAATTTAATGTTAATAAATCAGCAGTTCTATGTCAATATTGATTAGATAAAATGTCAAAATTAAAATTTATGTGTCAAGTACTCATTAATATTGTAATAACATTTTTGTGATAACATTTCTTTAAGTCTCCTTTTAAAAATATTGATATTAAGATTTTTGAAAACGTTTGGGAGCTTATTATAAATTTTTGGTGCGATACAATAAATGCTATTACCCAAAAGAGCAGTTTTGGCGTTGTGCATACGTAGTCGATCTTTGTCTCGTCTGTTGCGTTGAACAGTGTCAGATAAAAGAGGAAATAGGGTAGAATTGGTTTTCACAAATATACATACCTCTAAAATATATAGAGATGGTAATGTTAGTATGTTGTGTCTACGAAAATATGGTTGGCAACTATAATAACCTTTAGCCCAAACATAGCCCGAATACAACGTTTTTGGAGTTTAAATATTAATGTCTTGTCAGTTGAATTGCCCCAAAAAATAATTCCATACCTTAGAATGGAGGCCACTGATCCGTGGTAGGCGGTAAGTAGTGCATCTACATCAACTGTTGGAGCTAACTTTAATAGAGCATAAGAAGATCTACTCAATCTATTAGCAAGGTTCTCAATGTGGCATTTCCAGTTCAGTTTTTTATCTATAATAAGCCCTAGAAATTTAGTACTTTCTAACTCTTTTATAATTGTATTTTCATAGGTTATTTTCATTTCCGATGGTGTTTCTACACGTTGACTAAAATGCGTTATATTTGTTTTATTTAAATTAATTTTTAAATTATTATTATTAAGCCACGAAATTATTGATGTCAGAGAATTATTAATGTCAGTTTCATAAGTGTCAAGATTATTACATGTAATTGTCATTGTACTGTCGTCAGCAAAAAGGGTCATTGGTTGAATGGTAGAGTTTGGCAAGTCATTGATATAAATATTGAATAATAAAGGTCCCATCACACTTCCCTGGGGGACGCCAAATTTAATTAAACGTTCATTGAATGTATGGAGTACTTCTGTTTTTGTGTTTCTGTCTAATCTAGATATAATTGTTACCTGTTTTCTGTTAGATAAATAAGATTCTAATAGGCTTAAAATATTACCTCTTATACCATAACACTCTAATTTGTCTTTTAGAATATTAAAATCCACATAGTCAAAAGCAGCGGTCATATCACAGTATATTGCGCACACTGGCGTCCGTTTGTCAATGTTGGTCATTATGTTCGATAGAAACTCATATATAGCCATGTTAATTGTAAAACCTTTTTGCTGGTGGCAAAGTATGGAGTTTGTCTCTAGGTATTTATATATTTGTTTATATATATTTTTTTCAAATATTTTCGTTATTATGAATAAAAATGCGATTGGCCTATAGTTTTCCAGTTTGTCTTTATTTTCTTTTTTATGCAAAGGTTTAATTATTGATAATTTTAAGGCTTCAGGATAGGTACCATTGACAATACATAGATTCAGTATATGACTGAGGTGATGACATATTTCATGATCCACGGATTTGATTATTTTTGTTACTATCTCATCTTGACCCGCGCTTTTTGTATTTTTGAGATCCCTTATTATATTCAGTATATCAAGAGGATCGCAAGGGTACATAAACATAGAATCTTTTTGGGTTTTAATGAGAGATGTGACCTTCTGTCCGTAACCTTGAAGAGGTACAACTTTGTCAATAAAATAATTATTGAAAGTGTTTGCTATCGTCAGAGGGTCAGTAGTGTAGTTGTTACTATCAACTTTTAATTTCGTAATGTCATTCCTAGGTACATTGTATTGTTTATTATTGATGATTTCCCATGTAGTTTTGGCTTTATTGTCAGAAGTCTTTATTTTGTAGCAGTTTTGAGCTTTCTTTGTCAAGTTTATAATTTTTTTAAGAAGTTTATTGTATTTTATAAAGGTAACGTAGTTATTTTGTGTCCGTTTGTAGCGATATATCCATAGGAGCTTTCTTTTCTTCTTACTACATGTTTTAATGCCGTGTGATATCCATGTAGGCTTTTTATTAACATTTATAGTAATTGTACGAATGGGAAAGCACAAATCATAGAACAACTTAAATTCTTTTATAAACAGATCATATGCTACGTTTACGTCGTGTACTTGATAAATTTCCGCAAAAGACAAATTTTGTAAACAGTCCTTAAATTTCAGGATATTTTCTTTTGAGTAGTCACGCTGTCTTTTACGCCAGTATTTAAGAGTACATACATTTTTAACTGGACATTTTAGTAGTTGAGCTGTGTGATCGGACAGGGCAAATTCAATTACTTCAGCTTTGCATGGCCTACAGAAGTTATGTGCTAGGTTATCAATGCAGGTTTGGCTTGATAGCCGTGTCGGTTGGTCTATAGCTAATTTTAAATTAAAATTTGCTAAGAGACATTTAAATTCTACAGTCACGTTTTTTTTTTTCAGAACGTCAATATTAAAATCCCCCACTATCAATGTATTCGTATACTTTTTTTCACTTATTTCAAACAATACTTGCTCTAACTTTCGAAAAAATATATTAATGTTTTCTGTTTTAGGTGTTCTGTAGACGCAAACGACGGCAATTCTATATTCTAGAAGTTCTATTGCACAACATTCAAAAATACCCATTTGTGATAATTTGGCTACCTCTGGTAGTTCTTTACAGGAGAACCCTGTTTTTAATAGTATACAGGCTCCACCTCTTTTACTATTTGTCCTGCTATAACATGCGGCTAGGTAATAATTAGGTATGTTAAGATAGGCCTCATGGCCTGAGATCATAAAATGTTCAGTGATACATATCACGTCTACAGATATATTTTTGTCTAAGAGTTCATTAAGACAAACAGTGAGAGCGTCTGATTTAGAAGATAGGCCGGCTATATTTTGATGGAGTATATACAAATTTTTACTTACGAAAAAAATTATCATTATTTCTAGATTCGCAATGTCCAATATTTTTTGTATCAAATTCGATATACTCAGTATACAAATGGTTATCAGAATCATGAACATAATATTTTAAATTGTCAAATATATTTTTGATTCCATAGTTATTGATATAGCCTTTATATTTTGTAAACATTGTGTAGTCATTCGACAGGTCTAGGTTTGAGTCAAAGAGTGTGGCATACTGGTGTGTATGAACGTCAAGATAGAGAAGATTATTGAATGTTTCTACTCTCCAATTGAACATAACATTATAGTAATTAAACCTATATGTCGGCAAACATAATATTATATTTGTGTGATGGAGATTTGACAATGTTTCTCGAACTTTCAATATAATATTAAAATAATTTGGAATAGTCGTTTGGAAGTCTGCGTGGCCAATCATAATAATACAGTAGTCGTTCGTGGTATAATTCACAAGTTTTTTATCTAGGTTTGAAATAAGATTTTCGGTGTCACAATCAGGTGTAATATAATGGCATAACTCTACGTTTGGAAATGTGTTTTCGGCTATAGATAGTATCTTATTTCTGTTGTTACTACTTACGATGCAAATTTTACGTTTACACTTCTGGGGTATAAATGTTTTTTGAGTGCTCTTGGTTTTAGTGTCAGCTATCTGTTTCTCAGTCGTTTCGTTTGACATATTAAGTTTTCGTTGCGATGTATGGGTTTTATCTAACACTGGTGATTGTGTTTTTGTATTTTTATTTGAGTCGGCTGTTTTTTTATTATTTTTTGGAGTATTGTTACTCATTTGTTTAGAGTTTTCGCCTGCCATCCTTTTGTCTTTGATTATGCTTTGTTGAGTTTGTGTTGCAAATTGCTCTTGAGTTTTTGTAGGCGTTTGATTTTTATTAAAAAATTTCATTTTCTTTTTGCGCCCCGAGGCTGGTGTCATATTTATAATTTCTGTAGAATTAATTTTCTTGTATGTATCTATTAAATTTCTGCATTTTTGTAGATCTGATTTCAGTCTTATGTTCTCAGCATTTAAGTTTTCTATTTCTGCATGTGCACTTTCCATGTTGTTTGACATCTCCTGGAGTTTCTCTTGTAATTCTAAGACATTTTGACTCGTATTGAGTGTAGTATCCCGTAGGCTTAACATAGTTGTATCAAATAAAGTAGTATTTTCCGTAGATAGGTCATTTAGTGAGCTGGTCATACGATGTTTACGAAGAGTAACATTTTCATCCATTGTTTTTGAGATAAGCGCCACCTGTTGTTGAGCTGGCGAAACTGCTTGTTTGATCGATAACAAAACGCTTGAGTGATTGGTGGTGATACTACTCCTCGCTAGATGGCAGTGGTTATCAAACAGTTAATTAATTACTGTAGCTATTCTCCACAAGTGCGCTAGTTTGTACGTCGCAGGTTCAAATATTTTTTCATAACGGTCACATATTATTGTCAATTGAACAAATTTATTCTAAAATTGTTGTCAATATATAATTAAGTATAGTTCAAAGCACTGCGTACCTTATATATAAGTTGTCTAATGTTCATTTATCACAGATGTTTCAGTAATTAGGTGGATTTTGTTTCAAGTTTATTTGTCACTTACAGTTTATGTTTTTGTCACTGTTCACTGTCAATTTTTCAGGATAACACTTGTATGTGATATTTAGACAGTTATAGCACTATTCGTATTGTTCATATGTACAGTAACTTTGATAAATTATTTTTATTTAGTATATTATTCACATGAACACAGACTCAATGTTTACTAGATGACAGCGCCATCTGTTTTTTTGTAAATTGTTTGCAAAATGTAAAAAAATCGACTTTTTAAGCACATATATTATAGTGTATTTATAATATTTTCTGAATAGATCGACTAAAGGACTATAATGTAGACCTTAAAACAAGCTTTTTTTTCTATGAATTTCAATTAGGTACTTTAGTCCCTGGCGAATCTGAAAGTGGGCTTGTTTCGTAGAATTTCTTAAAACGCTGTGCGAAAGAACTAACTAAAATACGTATAATAAATAGTCTGTTTTTTTCTTAATGCACTTTTTAGACAAGAAAACTGTTGTTCATAATTATATGCCAATAATTACTAAGCTAGGTTGATTTCATTATATTTCATATATAATTAAACATTATTTCATATTTCTGTAAGAATTTCTTCGTTTTCTTTTGATTTAGAGAGTAAAATAAATAAATAATAATAGTAAAATATTTGTTCATAGACTTATGACGTAAAGTTAAAGTTATTGTTTTGATTTTAGTGTCCACGGTCCAAGCATTCATGAACTATACGAAGGAGGCGGGGCTCTTTCGGGGATAACGTCTATTAATGCACTGGACTAATACATTTTGAAGTTAGGTTAATGGCGAACTACTAGGAGTACCTACTAGGTAAGTATATATAGATCTCACAGATTGTGGTTAGTAAAAGTAGATCGTCGATATAAAAGTTATTTTAGTGAATGTGCAACTAAGTACTTCTTCTCCGAGAGATTAAGGAAATTGACAAAACAGTTATTTTTAGGATTTTCTCTACACATTTATTGATGTGATTCGATAAAAAGATCTTCGGCATAATTTATAATTTATTTCTTAGACTAAAACTTAAAAACAAATAGGTAGGTACAATATTTTGTTATGACCATTGATATTATCATAGCTCCGGCATGTACCATTAAGTAAAACACAGTAAAGCAAAAATAAACTACAGGACGTCTTGGCCGAGCGGCCGAATGACACGTGGCTGCCGAGACCGTTCACGCCCGTTGCGCAAAACACTCCCAGCGCGCTCTCGCTTGCCCCGCGACGGCGCCAGCTGGCAAGTCGGAGCAACCCCCTCGGGAGCCGCCTCGGGGGCCGCCGCCTCGGGGGGCGTCGCCTCGGGGGGGGTCGTAAGCGGGTGGCGGCGGCGCCGACGCACCCGGCGGCGCCGAGGGCGCTCCGCCCTGTCCCCACAGTACTGCTGCAGCATGAGGAGCGCGCGACGCTTACGCTCGATCAGCTCGTTGTCTGCTTCGGTCGCTGCCAAGGGCGCACAAGGCGGCGGTGTCATGGCCGCCGTGAATTTGTCCTCGTCACGCTCCGCGTGGCTCGAGGAGGCGGGGGAGTCCGCCGGGCCGTGGGTCGAGGATTCGGAATCACCGACACCGGATTCGGGTGCAACGTCGCGCATAATGACGCCATCGTCGTCAGCGTCGCTCGAATCTCCGGCGCCGACATCCACGTGGGCGGGTACCACACTGCGGGCGACACGCATTAAAGATCTAATTGCGACAAATCAAACACTTGGTCTTTTAAAATAATTATAAATAAGATTCCTAAACTTGGGAAAGATCATATGTTAGTTTCTTCTTACCAACCAATAAGTCTTCTGGCAGTATTATCTAAGCTCTAATAAATAGAATGTAGAAAACTCTTTAAAAACAAGCGCTGATGCAAGATCACCAATTCGGCAGCAGGTGTCCGCGACTCAGCAGCACGAAGCGCGGGGGCAGCGCGAACAGTGTGCGCAGGCGCCGCCGCAGCCAGGCACGCGCACTAGGTATTGTGGTACTCACTCGACGGTGTCGTCGCGGCACAGCACGGCGAGCGGCTCGTCGCTGGGCAGCAGGTGTCCGCCACTCAGCAGCACGAAGCGCGGGGGCAGCGCGAACAGTGTGCGCAGGCGCCGCCGCAGCCAGGCACGCGCACTAGGTATTGTGGTACTCACTCGACGGTGTCGTCGCGGCACAGCACGGCGAGCGGCTCGTCGCTGGGCAGCAGGTGTCCGCCACTCAGCAGCACGAAGCGCGGGGGCAGCGCGAACAGTGTGCGCAGGCGCCGCCGCAGCCAGGCACGCGCACTAGGTATTGTGGTACTCACTCGACGGTGTCGTCGCGGCACAGCACGGCGAGCGGCTCGTCGCTGGGCAGCAGGTGTCCGCCACTCAGCAGCACGAAGCGCGGGGGCAGCGCGAACAGTGTGCGCAGGCGCCGCCGCAGCCAGGCACGCGCACTAGGTATTGTGGTACTCACTCGACGGTGTCGTCGCGGCACAGCACGGCGAGCGGCTCGTCGCTGGGCAGCAGGTGTCCGCCACTCAGCAGCACGAAGCGCGGGGGCAGCGCGAACAGTGTGCGCAGGCGCCGCCGCAGCCAGGCACGCGCACTAGGTATTGTGGTACTCACTCGACGGTGTCGTCGCGGCACAGCACGGCGAGCGGCTCGTCGCTGGGCAGCAGGTGTCCGCCACTCAGCAGCACGAAGCGCGGGGGCAGCGCGAACAGTGTGCGCAGGCGCCGCCGCAGCCAGGCACGCGCACTAGGTATTGTGGTACTCACTCGACGGTGTCGTCGCGGCACAGCACGGCGAGCGGCTCGTCGCTGGGCAGCAGGTGTCCGCCACTCAGCAGCACGAAGCGCGGGGGCAGCGCGAACAGTGTGCGCAGGCGCCGCCGCAGCCAGGCACGCGCACTAGGTATTGTGGTACTCACTCGACGGTGTCGTCGCGGCACAGCACGGCGAGCGGCTCGTCGCTGGGCAGCAGGTGTCCGCCACTCAGCAGCACGAAGCGCGGGGGCAGCGCGAACAGTGTGCGCAGGCGCCGCCGCAGCCAGGCACGCGCACTAGGTATTGTGGTACTCACTCGACGGTGTCGTCGCGGCACAGCACGGCGAGCGGCTCGTCGCTGGGCAGCAGGTGTCCGCCACTCAGCAGCACGAAGCGCGGGGGCAGCGCGAACAGTGTGCGCAGGCGCCGCCGCAGCCAGGCACGCGCACTAGGTATTGTGGTACTCACTCGACGGTGTCGTCGCGGCACAGCACGGCGAGCGGCTCGTCGCTGGGCAGCAGGTGTCCGCCACTCAGCAGCACGAAGCGCGGGGGCAGCGCGAACAGTGTGCGCAGGCGCCGCCGCAGCCAGGCACGCGCACTAGGTATTGTGGTACTCACTCGACGGTGTCGTCGCGGCACAGCACGGCGAGCGGCTCGTCGCTGGGCAGCAGGTGTCCGCCACTCAGCAGCACGAAGCGCGGGGGCAGCGCGAACAGTGTGCGCAGGCGCCGCCGCAGCCAGCGCACGCGCTGAGTTGGGCGCACGCACACATATGCACGCGCACGATTGTCGCTGAACAGCCGCTGCATGCATACCTTAATGCGGTAACACGCGCCCCATTCTTCACGATCTGATTCATGATTCATCATCTAGAATTAGATACAATCTTATACATATTTATATCAGAAGTGAAAAAAAATCGATATATTTTATTAAAATATCTATATCAGCATCGACACATGGAGAAAAAATTACCGATGATCTCGCTACATCGGTAAAATTTTCTATAATTATATTCAATACCGCTGACGCCATCATATATGTCATGGATCACACCTGGACTTATTCTGTGTGACAGAGATAAACTGCATCAGAGAAGAAAACGCTGTCCTGACAACCTAATACTTTAAAAGAAGTTTGATACAAAATTTATAGAAACTTTTCTATCAAACTTCTAAAAAAGATTAAGAATACTTAGGAACAAATTGAATTACACAAGGCTGGCAATAACAGTAAGCACCTTTGGAAACAAATGATAAATATTGCCTACACTTGGAGACAGCTACTGACTGTTACCCATTTCTAGCAGCTAATAACGTAAATAATTATTTTATAACTGTGGGAAAAAAATCAATTACGGTCATGTCAAAGGCAGACTCTACAGTCTTAAATAAAATTAGTATACAATCTTTTGCTATGTTAGATACTGTAAAGCAAGAGATTGCACAAATAATTTCTGGGCATACAGATGATTGTGCCGTGCTGTGGACTGGGATAGTATTAGTGATAAGATCCTTAAAAATTTTGAAGATATTTTTGTGCCTCCCATAACCCACATATTTCAACTCTGTCTTTCTAAAGGGATTAAGAGAGCAGTAGTAATACCTATATTTATATATATAGTCTGGAAACCATAACCTAATTACCTAGACCCATATCCTCACTCCCAGCTCCTTATATTATTTATTATTTATTAATACATTAAGAACAATGAGAACTGAAAGCGTGTATACAACAATTATTATTCACACTTAGTCCCTACACAGGATAATATCAACAAGATTCACTTAATAGAATAAAGTGTTAAAATCATCACATCTAAGTTAAATACTATCTAGTGATAGGAAACATTCAAAAATAACATCATACATTTACATTGACATCAAACAAACTCTTCAGCCTTACAATATCAGTAAAGATACTGATATTAAAGAGCTGAAGAAGAGTTTTGGTTTGGTTCAACGCGCATTCATGAACTACGAAACTGAATTGAAAAAATATTTTTCTGTTGGATAGCCCATAAACGCCCATAAACCCACTTATCCTATATACATCATGTAACGGCCAATAGGGGCTGATTATATATACTAGCTGTCGCCCGGCACTTGGCTCCCGTAGATCATAATTTAACAGCGATAAAAATTATTACATATTAAATAAATAATAACTTATTTGTGTAGTCATACTTTTAACAACCTTTTTCTTCGTGAAATCCCTAAGTACAATTACTTTTTAATACAAATTACAACTAAAATACTGTAAATTAACAAACTGAGACTTGTGTTACATTTTACATTACAACACTCAAAATCATAACTGGATGTGAACTGTCTGCTGGTGACATCTGTCATGTATGAAATTGACAATTTGACACTTGACATTAAGAACCAAAGACATTTTTAACGACCTTATTAGACTTATTATTAGATTAATTATGTCGGAGATTTTAAATTAATTAACTATATAATTAATTAACTATACACAATGTCAGTAATTAAGTAGTATGGTAGTAATATTATTATAATTATATTTTAAATGTTCAATTCCACAAGTCATTACGAAATTTGTTATTTATATATTATTATAACAAATTTCGTAATGACTAACCTCTCGAGCGCCGATTAGTGTAAAATAAGATTCTATCTTATGGTTCCCGATTGTTCCATTTCTGTGTCAAATCAAAGCAGGGCGGGCAGTGACTTTTCAACATTGACATGTTGCCTGTTGGCGGGAATGTCATATGTCAGCGGTAACGTAAATCGCGCCACGCCCTGTCTTCGGATTTTGGATAGTAGGGTTTTTAGCCTTACTTATGTAATTTTTTTTATTTATTATTGTTTACATTTATATTAATATTTTATGTATTTTATCATATTTTATAGTTTTTTATATATATTTTGTTGTTTTTGTTTTTGCCTATTTTGTTAACTGGGCCTACCAGAATATCAGCGTTGCGCGGGCCGCGGCTAATTTATTGCGGCAACATTAGCTGAGGTAGGTACCATTTTTTTTGGTCATCTACAGGAGCATGATGTCCAGTATGTTTCTTTTAGTAAAATAATTTAAATCCTATTGTGTACCTACATGTTATCCTGTAGCTGTTTTTTAAAATAAATGTTTTTTCTTTCTTTTTTTCAAATCAAACAGCGACAAAATCAGTTTCAAAGACGCCTATCCAGAGGTCAGTCTTGGATTTATAAATAGGCCGTATAGGCCGCGGCGGGGTGGCAGATTTCAGAGGATAACGAATTTTCAAAATTTCAAGGAAAACGCCTTGTCTAACGACGCGTGACTTTTTTCTACTATAAAATAATAAAATAATAATAAACAAATTGTTTATTCAGCATAAATAGTACACTATTACATAATTCTTAAGATTAAAGATAAGGTACAATAATGTTTGGTGCCTGCACTAGGAATATTCCTGTGTCGCAGGCAGTTTATGAGCACATTTTATTTACTGTACAAAATGTACAATTACATCATAAACCATGTTTCGTAATGAATTAGATACTATCTATTATAACAAAATTAAAAACAGATGTTTTTAGTTTATTAAATCTAATTAAATAAAAAGATTACGTGATATTAATTGCTTTCTTGCATTAACTAATTTATTATTATGTAGTCTAGAGAAACATTGGTGTCATCAAAAATTATAAAACTGGGTTAAAGACAATGCAGTTTATGTCACGTCCGAGGCTAACTTAAATTACATTTGTTTTTGCTGATTCTGCTTAATATTATTATATCTATGTGTTGAAAAAACTAAAGTGTAATGAATAGTGCGATGGTCAGTTATCGCTGAGTATGAAATAAAAATATTGAAACATATAAGTTTAGTCTTAAGCAAAATTAAATAATAATTAAAGTTAGAACTAAATACATTAGAAATACAAGCTACGTAATTTTTGGTTTGAAATTGAAACAATGTAACCCTTAGACTTCCCCATAGTCTATAGAGTTAATGTATTTGTCCTCAGCGAATTTACGTGCGGGACAAGATTCATCACCCGTCTTGTGATCAAATTTCTTCTTATAACGTTTACACGTTGCACAGTTTGGGAGAGAAGTCTTGCTGTTACAATCCTTAAAAGTATGACCCGTCTCTCCACAATGGTTACAAGTGGGGCTGGATTCTTTGCAAAATTTGGCAGCATGTCCAAACTGTTGGCAGTTAAAGCACCTAGTAACTAGCGTAAAATCACGGACTGGGCATGATGTCCAATTAATATAGATACGGCCTTGAGTGATCAAATATTTTCTAACGTTGGCGGGGACTTCAATAATATAGTTGCAGTAAGGTAGTGATCTATTTCCCGATCTATGGCTCAATTTGATAGACTCCAGGAATGAATCCCGCGTAGTATTTGGGAATTTATCCGCAAGGTTTTGCTCGTAAATACATTCAAAAACCTCTTTTTCATTGAGAGCTACAGGGACGCCAATGAGAACAATTCTAGGACGGCGCTTAGCAGGCTCCTCGATGGTGAGACCTGAAGACATAAGTTTCTCTGACTTTCGAAGTTTTTCGATGTCTCCTTTTGTTTCAGTGCTAATTAGGACACCTCCTTTTCCCACTTTTCTCACTCCACGTATGCGCAACTTCAATTCTTCTGGTGAGATGATTTTCTGCACGAGTGACTTGGTATCTTCACTGGTCTTACTCTTATCATTTGGATAGATCGCAACTGAACTTAAATTTTCAGGACGGACAAAGTTTTGGGCACCTTTTTTCACCATATTGGCGAAAGAGATCCCTTCATTTGGACTCAGCTTATCCTCCACGACGTCCTTGAACTGTTTCAATGAGTTCGATAGGTCCTGTTGCTCCTGGAGATTATTTATGGTAGTGTTGGCTGAGATGACTTTTTGTTTCATAGACAGATACAAAATAGCCATCTGAGACGTACCACTCGTCACGTTACGACACAAGTTTGTAACTCGTAGTTTCTGGTCAGAGTTCATTTTCCCCTCGCTGACAATAGTACAGATATTGTTTAAAATATCATCTATGTGCTGTGCCCATCTCTGCATCTCTGTTGTAGGCAAGCATTCGGATTCCCTTTGCGGACTCGAACCTGGACTTGACATAATTGTCTTTGAAGCACTAGTTTTATTTAAAAGTAGTTTAGTTCATACTTGTTAGCTTGCTAGCTGACAAAACAGCCGGTAAACACTCGCGACACACTTAACTTTATTGCTTACACCATTAAATTAATATTGTTATAATAAGTACTACCTAATATTTCATTGTGAACAAAAAAACACGTCCGCTCCGTACGAGAGCGTAATGATCACTATGAGGTATTGATAGGTACACATTAATCAAAGGGCTCAGTTAGTTAGTACTACAAATAAAAAAATATTATTTTAGAAAGGTATGTACATGGGGCAGCGGAAATAAAGTGGCCTACACTCATAAAAAATATAAATCCGGCAATGCCAGAGGTATTGGTATAATTATACAGATCTATGTCTGTGGGGTCTTATATATTAGTATCCTTTATTTATAGTTCACCCTTTTTAGTCTGTGCTCAGTTTGTTGTCTGTGACTCTCTCTGTAACTGTGGAATAATCAGAACATTCCTTAATAGTCTGTGAATCAGAATTATTTTACTATACCTATTGTGAAAGAATTCGTTAAGATTGAGTTGTTTATTTTGTGTGTTTTGGGCAGATTTTGAGTCCTTTTTTTGCAGTAGGATTTTTTAATAGAAGTTTCTTGATAACTTATGTGCTACAGGAAAATCGTGGTACATTTTTAGTGTTTTCGCATATTCAAGACACCGAGTACCTACTCGTTGACAGGAGAGCGTCTCAGACAACAGTGATGATATTTGGGAAGTATCACCACGGGGCTTGAGCTGGCCGTGAGTGGTGCAGCACGTACTCGGCGCAGACGTGGCGGCGGCAGCATGTCGAACGTGGAGAACGTGTGCCCGCAAGTGTTGCGCGGGGTAGCGCGCGAGCTGCGGCGCCTGGCGGCCAGCCCGCCCGCCGGCATCAAGCTCGTGCTGCGCGACGACGACCTCACTGACGTGGTTGCACACATCGAGGGTCCCGGTAATTCTTTATCATTTATCACGGCCGTGAGTGCCCTGGTACTACAAGAAACAGAACAGCCGGGGCAGGCAACGCACTAGTTACCAGCCCTTGCCTTGTTTTAGGAGCAAACGGTCAATATGACAAAGGTTTGCAAATTATTGTCGTAGGCGTAAACGCTCTTGTTTTCTGCTTTAAAATGAAATGAAATCTCAATCATTCATTCATCCAAGTTACAAGTAACTCTTATGATGTCACAAGTTAAGAATGTAGAAGGTTATTCAAAAAACAGTGTCAGCAAATTAGTCTACAACCGGTTCGCTGACAGGGTGGAGCTATGACAAGAACAGGAGAATCGAACTCAAAACCTCTGTCTCAGCAGTCGGGGTTACTAACCACGAGACCATGGAGGCTGAGCTAAAAGTAGGATTCTGTAGTCTGTTCCATAAGGTTTAGTTTAGTCTTCTTACTGGCCCAGGAAGTCACTCCACTCTTTTAAAAATATAGATAGTTAAGACTTGTAAGTTACGAATTGGGTAGGGTGTTAAGTGACACAGCAGAAAACTCTTTTTGGGTACTCTTATTTGACCTGTGCTGTGTTAGAAATTTAAAAAGTACTTTTAACCAACGTCTTTGGTTAAAAGTAGTTTTTACTGAAAAAATCTGTCAAAAACAACTTTTAACTAAAGATGTCAGTGAAATATTTGTCTGTAGTACTTGTAGCTAAAGTCGTCATTTAAAATGCTTTCGACAGAGAAATTTCCGTCAATAGTACCTACTTTATCTATTACCAAAATGATAGATCTGTCAAAAAGCAATGATTTAAGGGCAGATCCGAAATGGATAAGTTAAGTTAGTAGGCTTTTCCAGTGATAATAAATACATTTTTAAATGTACATACTTATAACAAATGACATCGGTTATAAGTATGTTGACTAATATTTCAGTCAGAAGTACTTTTAACCTGTGTCTTTGGTTAAAAGTACTTCTGACTGATTTAGGGTAGATTTTTCTTTGATTTGGATTTTTCGGCCGCATCTAGAGTAGTCGGCCGCATCTGGAGTACTGCTCTCACCTGGGCAAGAGCACCCAAATAACAGCTCGACCCACTTGACTCCCTCCAAAGGCGGGCTGTTGGAATCGTCGGTCATCCCAATCTGACGGACAACTTGGAATCATTAGAGCAATGGAGATACTTTGGGTCACTCTGCGTGCTCTATTGATTATTATTATTATTATTATTATTATTTTATAATGCACTAGCAGATCATGGATCTGATGCGTGCATATCATTGCACTTGTGTTTAATTTGTTTTTAAGTGTTCATCGAGTCTATTTTTGAAACAGTTCACAGATGGTGCACTAATCACAGTTTCTGGTAGATTATTCCACATAGTCACTACGCGATTTGGCAAAAAGTGTCTTCTAGGGTTGCTGGTAGAATGAGATCTAGAAAGTTTCAAGGAGTGTCCTCTCAACTGGGTATTCGGGTTCATCAAATAGAGGCTGCCGATGTCTCTAACATTGTAGTGTCCAGTGAGCACTTTAAATGTTTCAATGAGGTCTCCTCGTTGCCTACGTTGCTCTAGTGTGGTCAATTTAAGTTCAAATAGACGTTCTTCATATTTCTTATTTTTTAGACAAATTACCATTTTGGTAGCCCTACGCTGAACTTTCTCCAGAATCTCAATGTCTTTCTTGAAGTATGGACTCCATATTTGAAATGCATATTCCAGGAGAGGTCGGATATATGTCTTATAAATTTTCAAAAATAGGTCTTTAGTAATGATATTGAATGCTTTCCTTATAATGTACAGTATCGAATTGGCCTTCTTTACTATATTTGTGATATGAACATCCCACTTCAGGTTATGTGTTATTGTTACCCCTAAGTCTCTTTGGGTAGTAACAGGTTTTATTGGCATGGAACCAATTTTGTACTTCATCTTTGGGTTGTTGCTGCCCATGTGTAAGACTGTACACTTTGTTGCGTTCAGTGTTATGAGCCAGTCCTGTGTCCATTGTACAATACGGTCTAAGTCCTGTTGTATAATATTGTGACTGATGAGAGGATTACCCATTATTTTGGTATCATCAGCAAATATAGACAAGTCTGATTTGATAGCATTTTTGAGGTCAGTAATGAAGATTCCAAACAAAATAGGCCCGATCACCGATCCCTGCGGCACACCACTGTATACATTGTGAGATTCCGACAGAGTATCTCCCACTCTAACTTTGAATTTTCTGTTAGTTAAGAAGTCAGATATCCATTGTAGGAGCTCCCCACGGATTCCAAAGTGCTCCAGTTTCGCTATTAATCTTTTAATGGGTACCCGATCAAAAGCCTTCTCATATTCCAGGTAAATAGTATCTGTGGGTTGATGGTTACTCCAATTAAGTGTCCATTTGTTGAGACATATCAGGAGGTTGGTGACGGTAGACCTCTTAGGGACAAATCCATGTTGTTCGTCGATAATGATGTTCTCCATACTGAGAAATTTTCTTACTTCTGCTGCTATTATTTTTTCCATAGTTTTGCAGGCTATACTTGTGAGGCTAATGGGGCGGTAGTTAGCTGCGAGGAATTTATCTCCGTTTTTATATATTGGCGTTACATGCGCTTCTTTCCACTCCTGTGGTAGTTTTCCTGTTTTCAGGGACACATTCATTATGTGTGCCAGCTGGTGACATACCACATTGCTACACTGTTTCAATACTATAGAAGGCAGGGAATCTGGCCCCATCGAACTTCTATCACTAAATGTTTTCAAAGTACTACTGACAATATCTGGTGAGATTGTAACAGATTCGATAGATTTGGCAGTACGAGGCATTTTTATAGAGGGAATCGAAGTATTTGGTGGCTCTACAGTATATGATTTCTGAAATTGTTTAGCAAATAGGTCGGCGACTATCTTCTGGTCACTAGTTATATTTTTATCGTCATCTTTTAATGACGGCGGTACTGATACGGTCGAGGCAAGCTGTTGACGTATGTACGAGTAAAAGGATTTAGGTCCTCTATTCACAATTCCTTTTTCAAATTCTATTCTTAATTTTCTAACTAAGGTTACAATTTTATTATTTATTTTGCGATAATCTTTGTAAGAGTCATCAGAACCTTTTAATAAATATATTTTCCATAATTTTTTTTTATTGTCAATCATATTTAACACATGCTGATTAATCCAGGGTTTATTTATATTTCTATTGCTGTGTCTGTAGGTTAAAGGAACATACACATTAATAGCCTCATGCATTATACTCGTGAAGTTTCTCCAGGCTAGATCGACATCAGAAAAATCGGGTACTATGATGTTGTTTCTTAAAAGTGTCTCACTCATTTTGCCATAATCGGCATTAAAGAAATTTCGTCTTTGTGTGTGTTTGTGGTGCTTTATACATAACTGATTTTGTATTTGCATTGTGGCCATAAGCACAAGATGATCGCTCTTTCCTATATTAGGGTGGTGTTCTACTTTCGTGCATAGATTGTCTTCACTACAAAGGATCAAGTCCAAAAGGGATTCACAATCATTTCGTTTTCTTGTTATATTTGTTACCAATTGTTTTAAATTACTGTTGATATACATATCTACAAATTCTCCATGCAGTTTATTGTAGTGGTTAATGTCCACGTCATATAATGGCCACTTTAGGTCTGGGAGGTTAAAATCCCATGGGGAGTGCTTCGATGAACCCCATGATTTGGTGCCATCGTCGCCTTTCTATCATTGCACCACTTGACGCCGCTGTCTGTAGGCTTAACCCACACTACCTGGAGCCAATACTGTCTAATACGGTAAGGTTCCAGCGATCATTCTTCCCACGTACGTGTAGGCTCTGGGGTGAACTTCCTACAGCGGTTTTTCCTGAGCGCTATGACATGTCCTTCTTCAAACGAGATTTAAAGAGAGCTATCCTCTCATGGTAGGCAGCGGCTTGGCTGTGCCTCTAACTTTAAAAAAACACAACAACAAAAAAATAAAAACTAAACTGGCTAAGCTAAACTAACCTGTGTCTTTGGTTAAAAGTACTTCTGACTGATTAAGGGCCGATGTTTTCATCGTCCAGGATGTTATTTTTTTGGATTTTAGCTGGTTCGATTACAGAGTGTGGCAAGCCAATTTCCGAAATTATTTGAATGCAGATTTGTTTCTTTTTAAAAATAAAGGAATGTTTCCTTTGAGTAAAATTATCTATCTCAAGTATTTAGAGTACTTTCCCTCCAGGTGGCATTACAAAACTCCACTCTGTATAATATAACTACAAAATATGGCATTCAGCTATTAGGTACTTATTTAAGGAATTTCTAGCAGGTCAAATAAGAGTACCCAAAAAGAGTTTTCTGTTGTATCACGTAACACCCTACCCAATTTGTAACTTACAGGTCTTAACTATCTATTTTTTTAAAGAGTTGTGACTTTCTGGCCATTACATTAAGAAGACCAAACTAAACCTTATGGAACAGACTACACAATCCTTTTAGGTCAGCCTCTGATGCCTGCCCTTAAATCATTGCTTAGCGACCGATCTATCATTTTGGTAATAGATAAAGTACTATTGACAAATATTTTACTGACATCTTTAGTTAAAAGTTGTTTTGACTGACTTTTTCAGTCAAAAGTACTTTCGTTTTTGGTTAAAAGTCGTTTTTACTGAATTTTTCAGTCAAAAGTAGTTTTGACTGTAACATATACATAGTAGTCAAATTAATGATCAATTACTACTTAGGGCTCTTTCAATGTAGATGTTTGTTGTCCTAATCCTAATGCAGTGCTGGAGCGGTATAGTTTCGTCGTTTTTGACAAAGCAAATTGGATGACAAGCCAATATTTTTATAAAATGAAGCTGATCTGATGATGGAGCTTGGTAAGGAAGGTGGCCATAGGAATTCTGTTATAAAATGATCTTGTACCACTGAGTTGGTGCTCATTTGATTTGTCTTTAAGAGGAGCACTACTGTGGAATGAAGCAAGCGGCTGGGGCATAGTACCGACTGTCTTAATTGAGAGACCCTGTAGAGTTGAATGTTTTAGGCATAGATAATACATGGTTATAAATATATACGATGTGCACAGCGGACACGCCGTACTGGGGCGGCACGTTCCGCGTGCGGCTGGTGCTGGGGCGCGAGTTCCCGGCGGCGCCGCCGCGCGCCTACTTCCTCACCAAGCTGTTCCACCCCAACGTGGCGCCCGACTCGGGCGAGGTCTGCGTCAACACGCTGAAGCGCGACTGGCGCCCCGAGCTCGGCCTGGAGCACGCGCTGCTGGCCGTCAAGTGCCTGCTCATCGCGCCCAACGCCGAGTCGGCGCTCAACGCCGAGGCCGCGGCGCTGCTGCGCGACCGCTACGACGACTACTTCGCGCGCGCCAAGCTGCTCACCGACATCCACGCGCGCCCCTCCGCCGCGCCCCCCTCCGCGCCCCCCTCCGCCGCGCCGCGGGCCCCGCCGCACCCGCGCCGCAGGGAGGGCGGCGACGAGGAGCCCAGCGCCAAGCGCGAGCGGCGCGGGGCCCCGGACAAGCGCCGCGTGCTCAAGCGGTTATGAGCGTTGTAAATACTAATATCATTTGATTAGTTCCGTTTTGTGTTATGCGTGAGTGAATTTGTTACTTTGGGGAAACACTAATGCGCGCGGTATTTAGTTTTCTTACGTAATGAATAGGCTATAGTCATGTAATGTAATTATGAAAATTTGTATTGCTTTAGATTCTACATTACCTAATTATTAATTAATACAATAGTTTCGAAAAAGTATGGTGTTTTAATGTGTACACATGTTACACTCGAACGATCACATCGCGTTGCACTGACTTGTGCTACTTGTTGTGGTAGGTACAATACGTGTCATTGCTCTTTTGAAAACGCTTCGGATGTGTTCTGCCAAATTCATGATGATGAACGAATCATCGAATTGGTCTGAGAACCTGGTATAATGCTTAGTCCATATTTTGTATTATGGGGGTTATAGCTTCGTCATGTCCATCCGTGGTTGAGTACTAAATGAACACTGCGTTGCACTACACTCAATGGTTATATTCAATGACTCTGTGGGTACGTTAACAAATAATTGTGTGATCTTTAAACCGAACATTTTAGAATACATAAAAAAACAAAATTAAAAAAAAAACCCACGATGAAAACGTCTGTACAAAAGAAGAAACGAAACATATAAAAAGGTTTAAATAATTTTATTTTAAATCCCCGACGAAAAAAAAAAGTAGCGTAAAAACAATCCCAAGATAAAAAACAAAATTAAAAATTTTGAAAAAACCCACGACGAGAATATCTGTACAAAATAAGAAACGTAACATATGAAAAGGTTTAAAAAACTTGTATTTTAAATGCCCGACGATAAGAAAATAAGTAACGTAAAAACAATCCCAAGAAAATCCGTCGGGGGCTGCCATACCCTGACTTGAAACGATGGAAAGTATTGCAGTTTTATGTATTTGATACCTACGTAATTATTGACAATATTTAGTTTACAATATATATTTTATACTAGAAACAGTAATGATATTGGCAGCTCCCCGACGGATTTTCTTGGGATTGTTTTTACGCTACTTATTTTCTTTTCGCCGGGGATTTAAAATAAAGTTATTTAAACCTTTTTATAATTATGTTTCGTTTCTTCTTTTGTACAGATGTTTTCGTCGTGGGTTTTTTCAAAATTTTTAATTTTGTTTTTTTATTTTAAAGTTTTTCAAAGAGCGCCGCCCTATCTTACTAACTGTAACTCCTACAACATTTTAAGAACCTTGACAGGTAAGAGTTTTATACCTACTTTTCGATTTGTAGGGTAACGTACTAACGTCCCTTTCTCAAAACGGCCCGCTGCAAAAAACTTGAGTTTTTCGTGAATTGTTTAATTTACTGTTACAGTAAGTCTAGTAACTTGAAATTATCATTTTTTAATTTAATTTTTCTTAATTTAAACTTTTTAAGGAGCGCAGCGCCTTACCTTACTATGTAAGTAACTGGTAATCACTACCAAAGGTTTTTCCTACCTTTGGCAGTACGTAGATGCTCTAGAATAAACGGTAACGGTCAAGTGCCAATCGGACCAGCGCACCGAAGGTTCCGTACGATTATGCAATTTTTTTATATACTTTTATGTGATTAAAATGTATTACCCATTTTTTGTGATTTAAATGTAAGACATGAGTAGGTAACGGGATAAGTCAAGGTGTAAGCTAAGGGGCTAAGGGGGTGCACTAAAATTTTTTTTTGTCGTATTCTGTGGCATGGCAATTTGTTGTTCACAACAATAAGCCGTTAATCTATCCAATATTAATTTGATTGTGTTCTTAGCTTGGTGAGACACCACTCAATTGGGTGCCTCATTCAGTCCTGTTAAACCTATCGAGTTGTGTAGGAACACTGTGTCTCTTTAATCGCTTATAGCGCAAACTTTTGTCTCCGCTCAGTCCAAGTGCAAGCTCGTTTTTATGTTTTGCAAGTCTTTTCTGGTAGTTAATGCTATACTTTGTGATCTCCTCTTTCACAGTTGGTAATTTCAAATCATGATATATGATTTTATTACTGATGTAATGCGGTATGTTAAATATGGTTCTAAGGGTTTTGGTTTGGAATCGTTCCAATATCTCAATGTTGCTATTGCTAGCTGTACCCCAGAGCTGGATGCCGTAGGTCCATATTGTTTTTAGGATGGCTTTATATATTGCCAGTTTGCTATGAGTACTCATCTGTGAGTGGCGTCCTATAAGCCAGTATATACTTCGCGGTCGAGTTGCTTCCGTTTTGCCCATATGTGTTTTTGCCAAGTCAGCCTTCGGTTGGTTGTCTTGCGGAATTTCGTTCTTGTAAATCGTCACTGGGGGACAAGTTTCTCTCTTGAGCGTAAACGTTACTTGTGTTGACTTGTTCTGATTAACTTGCATTCTCCAGGTGTTAAGCCATTTCTCAATTTTGTCAATGTGATATTGTAGGTATTCAGATGCTGCTGTTGGATTGTCATGTGTAGATAGTAGGGCCGTGTCGTCCGCATATGTTGCAACTATAGGGTGCACTCAAATGACACTTTTTTTTTTCTCAAAATACGAATAATGTAGGTTTAAAAAAATTATATTTAATTTTTTTTTTTATGGAATTTGCATGGAGCTTCGACTATATTATATATATATATTTATTTATTTGTTGACTTGTGTGCTCATCCGTCGCACAAAGGTGGCCGGAGCCCCGCTTGGCGGGGCTTCTACTTCTGGGTGGTTTGAAAATAAAAAATAACCCTAATCTCATCAGTCCGATTCGGATTGCTCTGAATCGGGGGGTGTTTAGCTATCGCACATTGATTGCCGTAGCCGGACTGCCTTCGCCGTTAGCGCAGATTTCCACCTATAATATAATAGCTTGTATCTCGAAAACGGTGCGTGCTATCGCAAAAATAATAAAAAATTGTCTACCTTGTAACCTGCAACGGGTGCAACCGTTACAACCCTGAGCTCGGGATTGCTATAAGTTAGAATAAATAAGGTAGGTAGGTGTTTATATAACGTCAGTCTGGAATAAACTCACTTACTAATTTATTTTAAGCTTATCATTGTATACCCCAGTACTAATATTCAGTGATATAACAATACGAGATCGGTTTTCGGATTTTTTCCTTTACTTGTACAACTTGTTATTGCTTCTTGCCAAATTTCATGATTCTGGGTCATCGGTAAATTCTCTATAGGTTATGATCGTCAAGATAAATCGATAAAAATGGAGCATAAACGGCTGTACCTTTTGATTGCGTTAACCTAGAATTTTGATTTATTTTTTACGCCGAGGGTTTGCAGACCCAAGTATATGAAATTAATTTCAGCTGTATACCTCTACGCGTTCTTGAGAAAAATATTCTAGACAGACAGACAGACAACGGCGTGATCCTATAAGGGTTGCGTTTTTTCCTTTTGAGGTAACCCTAAAATTGCATAAACGGTCACCCATCTATGAACTGACCTTATCCGAAATTGCTTAACCTCATGAGGGTAATCAATATCTCAGTACTACAATGCTACGTGTCCCTATATACAGTAAGGTCTAATTATTTTACAGATAACTGTAAACATAGGTTTGCTTAGTCTATTGCAGCGCCCCCTGACCAAAAAATACAATATCGTGTATCCAAAAACCATCCTCGATAAATCTCAAATACATTACAGAAAACCGTATCTAAATCGGTCTAATCGTTTTAAAGATAGGAAGGCACAAAGGTTTCAACGAAATTAGTGTATTGTAGCGCCCCCTGGCGAGCTATTAACATAACACCTATCTAATAACCTGTCCCCAAGAACCGCACACACTTTACAGAAAATCGCATCTACCTTTCACCCCAAACGCATATACTGTCTCCGTTCCGTCGTGGGTAAAAATGAAGAAACAAATGAAATAAAGTCTGATGTATCATGCATAATAATAACATAATCTTTTATTATTAAAAAGAAAGGAATGGATGTAGAAGATAACACGCCGCGCGTCACTCGGACAAGTCTCGGGCAGGTACCACAACACTTCCCCTACTCTGTCCAAATCATATTTTACAATATTACATAACCGTGTTCAACCATGTCAACATTGTAGATACCTACACGAAAGATGTCCAAGTATGTAGATAGAAGGTCGCACTAGGCTTCGGGGCCGGGCGGGGGCAGCAGGAAGCGCATGCAGAGCGCCGCCAGCGCGCCGCCCAGCATCGGGCCCACCCAGTACACCCAGTGCACCCGCCACGTGTTCTGCAGCAGCGCCGGCCCGAAGCTGCGCGCCGGGTTCATGCTGGCGCCCGTCGCGCGGCCCTACAGACGACAAGCTTTCGTTCAATTAATCACTTTGTTGCTCCTAACAAGTAGGTACGTCTCTAAAAGAACTCGGGGAGTAGTGATCAATGGTTATCATTCGGCTTTCATTGATGTGACGTCTAGTGACTCTAAAAGACCTTTATAGTCAAATCCTTTATTTCATATATATCAATAAGATACCCACTTATGAACGTCATACAGAGCCAAAAAAGGGGTCAGCAAAATTTGCGTACGGCCGGTTCATTGTCAAGGTTTGTTATTTACCCTATTTAATAACGACATAGTTGTTTTCAATATTTTAATTAATTCTTTATGCTGACGACCTCAAGGTTTATAGACAGACCAAATTGCAGAACAACAGTTACTAGGTAATCATTTTTAAGAGGATCTAAATTACAGATTACTGTTTGAAAAACAAATTACACCTAAATATCCCTAAATGCATTAACTTCACTAAAAACGTGAATATATAAATCCGCTTATTCTCATAATAATAATGATAATATACCTAAACCTTGCAAGAATAGCCATACTCGTACATACCATTGGCGTGAGAACTTGGCGTATAACTTGACGAGCAACTACACCTTGATATATAGGTACAATAATAAAATTGTCAGCAATGCACATTTGTACAGTTTCATTGGGACCTACTTGTCTCAGTTCTATTAAAAAATCTTCAAATTCTTCTAAGTGCTACTGGTGGGCTCGGGTCTCATCTTCTCTAATAGAGAGCTGAGATGGTTTATTAGGGCATAATCCACTCACGCCGGCCTAGTGCGCGGGTTGGTGGATTAGGCATACTCATAGAATTTCTTTTAGCAATGCTTTATCGAAGCTGCTGAACTTCTGCGTCTTGCTAAGGCGTCATGTAACAACCTAAGTAGTCTACTTAGGTACATAAAACACAACCTTATAAATATAAAAATCAGACGTGTTTATTGCTTGAGTCTATGTTTTTATTATTGGACACTTGTGTAACAACTAATGTGACTGTTTTCGAAGTAGGTAGTTCCTAGATGACAAGATCTCTGTGTGGAGTGACCAATGCTGGCAAAACATAAAAGTAAGAAACGAGCCTTGGAGTTAAATAAATAATTATTCTACATAGAGACCTTAACAGGCGGGACCAATAATGAAAAAGCCTTCATAGTTATAGTCATAGTCTTTATTTCATTTGGATTAAACACATGATACATAAGAACGTCGTACAAAGCCAAGTCAAACAAAAGGTGCCGGCATATTTGCCTAAGGCCAGTTCACTGACAAGGTTGAGCTCTGAGAAGAACTTTGCAACAAACTCAGGCCACTCTTTTTTAATCACCATAGTAGTTACAATTTTAATTGGTTAGCTTGAAATAGCGCAGAATAGTAGGTACAGAACCAAAACACCATACTAAATTCAATACAATTTGGATATTTAAAAGAAAAAATATGTAGGTAAGTACGAGTATATATATTATAATATATATATTATAATAATAACTTATTTCTATCAAACTTTAATTTGATTTTATGTTGTGGGATCATCACTTGGTTGGGTAAAGGAATTAAGTTGATCTAGAATTTTGATTTGTCCCATATGGGGACCGATTTGTTGTCTGTTTTGGTCGTTATGTAGAATTGTTTAACTTCAAGGCTTGTTTCTTACTTTTAAGTTTATAATTTAGGCGGATGGCTTGTTCTCTAAATAATTTATTTTTTAATTTATGTATTATAAAAAAAAAATTGTTTAGCGCAATCGTACTCATTGTTACAAGTGTTTCTATTCGCATGACGTACCTACCTAACTTCCAAGTAGTAATAATAAGCCTTGGTCTTATGTACTTTGTGAATAACGTTCGGAAGTGTTGGATATTAAATAAAATGACAAAATAGTAGCACGAGTGCCGGGTGTCGGTCGAGACTCGAGTGCCACTCACCGCCACGTATATGAGGCCTGCCAGCACGAGCCCCACCTTGATGGGCGCAGTTGGGTCGTGGCCCGCGGGGTCCGCCCACAGCCCACACACCACCGCCACCAGCACGAACGTGATGCCGAGCTCGATGATCACGGCGCGCAGCGGATTGAGGGACGGCGCCGGCACCGTCAGGCACAGCCCCGTCGTCTGGGTGGTGGGCAGCGTGGCCAGCACCATGGCGTAGCCGAGCACGGCGCCGATCATCTGCGCCGCGAAGTAGCCGAGCGCGCGCAGCGGCGTCATCTTGCCGAACAGCACCGCGGCCAGCGTCACGGCGGGGTTCATGTGGGCGCCCGACAACAAGCCGAACGCGATCATGTTCGCCGTCACCACGAACGCGAACGCGAGCGCGGGGTCCGGCTGGCCGATGCCGCACTCGAACACTTCGAAGCTGCGGAACAGCACGCACGACGTGCAGCCCAGCCAGACGAGCAGTAACGTTGCCAGCAGTTCCGCCAAAAGAGCGCGCCCAACTTGCGTCCACCCCTCCCACCATCCCATGCCTTCTGTCAAACATAAACACCGCGTTAGGAAAACAGCGGGCATAGCTCGATTCAAACTTAATGGTGACTCGGATATTAGCTGCTGCCGTACGTTACTTGTCCAGTGTGTCCAAGAGACATTCGAACTAACAATGTTTGTTAAACTATAAAGTACCTACTTACCTAGGTTCTTGAAACTTCTTACCTAATTATTAGTTACAGTCAATTTACAGAAAGGCCCGTCCTCCACGTCGAACTCATACTTCACCTGAGATGATCAATGCTGAAAGCAAATTTGGTATCACTTAGTTACCTTACGCATTACGTACTTACCTACCTACATAAATGTGCACATATTGCTTAAGTTATTACAACGTCAATGGCGAATACATCTCACACCTTTTGCTTGCCGACGATATCGTCATCGTGGCAGAGTCACTGGAACAGTTGAGCGAGATGCTGCACAGCCTAGATGGAGCCTTTCGGCGTGTCGGTCTCGGCATGAACTTGGATAAAACCAAGATTATGTTCAAAGAACATGTCATGCCGAGACCGATTTAACACGACGGATCGGTTCTCGAAGTTGTTCAGTATTGAAGAGTATGTCTACCTGGACTGGACAAGTTATCCAGCTCGGTAGAAAGGCTGGGTTGGGCAACATTTGGCAAACTACGTTGGGTTTTCTCCGCGCCACTGCCGTAATGCCTGAAGACCAGTCTTCGATCAATGCGTCCTATCAGTTATAACATAGGGTGCCAAGAAATGGATACTCACTGTAGGACTAGCCCACAAACTAAAAGTCGTGCAGCGAGCTATGGAAAGAGCTATGCTCGGCGTCTCTTTGAAGGATAAAATTCGCAACGAAGTAATCCGACAAAGAACCAAAGTTATCGACATAGCTTGGCGAATAAGCAAGCTGAAGTGGCAGTGAGCTGGTCACATCTGCAGAAAGATCGATGGACGATGGAGCAAACGTGTCCTAGAGTGGAGACCAGCGACTCGGCAAACGTAGAGCAAGACGCCCAGCTAGGTGGACCGACGACCTGGCTCTGACTGGATGCGGAAGGCGGAGGACCGAGTGTTATGACGCGCGTTAGAAGCCTTTGTCCAGCAGTGGACTGCGATAGGCTGAGATGATGACCTAATATTTAATAGGTACTATCTAAAGGTAGGTATATTATCTACAATTATTAAGGACGTATTAAATAAATGAATATTTCTACATACCGGTATACAAATAGTACAAATAGAACCGGCTTTGCTAGTTAATACGTAAGTTTGATCCAACGTACCTAGGTATCAAATGTAGGCAAAATATCGATGCGCACATTGACTCATTGTTAAAACATCTGCGTGAACTGGTCGAGCTGGCGAACTTTGTTGTTGTTCAAATGCATCTACAACTACACCCAGGACTGGTGCTGTCTGATTTGTGTTTGTAGGTGAAACTGTGGAGGGTGGACTATTTAGTAACGTTTATTGTTAAAAGTTGTAATTAAGTAGGTTACCTATATTGAAACTGACATAGCTGTAGCTGTGCTTTTTTGTTTTACCTTTAGTTGTTCTATTATCTATTATTATAAGCGGTAGGTAAGTACTCACCGCTGCTGCTGCTCATTTAATTATTTAACCACTTAAAAACCAAAATAGGTACATTAAATAATTTGATTGCGTCACGCGTTTTCTTGAACCTGTGGAGGTAGTAAATATTCGGTGTAGTAGGTACTTTCTATTTAAAATAATATGAAAAGAAAGTTCCTGCAATAAATAAAAAAGATGATACAAAAATAAAAACAAACATACTTTATAAAACAGATATTAAGTAGATAGGTAGTGAGTAAATTGACCACCATAAAACAAAGAAAATTTAATATCCACTATTAGCAAAGAGAATACAACCAATATGTTTTGTTTTACCCGAGTTTTACATTGAGTTTTACCGGTGAACGCTAATGACAAGTTGTCATTAACAACTATGTAAATGTAAAATGACAACTTTACGCAAAGAGATTATCACCAAAGAGAATATAACCTCTACGTTGTCGCGAACACGCTCCACGCTGATAGAATACCAAAACTTTTTGAATGATATACGCTATGCGCTAGTATGAAAGTCTTGGTATCGAAATGTATTCTAATCTGAATTTGTCTGGGGATCGCTCTAGCTAAATGCTATTCGCAGTACATAGTGGATGTCGATACTAAGGCCGTAGTACTAGCGTACCTACCATTAAAAAGTTTCTCGTTAAGTACGTACCTACGTACATCTTTCGATCTAGATAGACAAAAAGACAAGTCAAAAATAAATCAACATGTTTTATTAAAATTAAAAACCTTAATTTAACGTAAAAGTAATATATAAAGTAACGATATACAATGTGAGAGCTTAAACTTTGTCGTTGAGCGGTATTTCGGCGTCAGTCGGCGGCGCCGGCGACTCGGCGGCGGCGCGGCGCGGCGCCAGCACCCAGCGGTGCAGCAGCGCCGCCAGCGCCCCGCCCAGCAGCGGGCCCACCCAGTACACCTGCAACACGCGCCTCCGTCACTCCTCCGTACCGCACACCTTCAGGTCGCGTCCTGCGTCAGTGCTACTCACCCAGTGATGCGCCCACTCGCCCTGCAACAGCGCCGGCGCGAAGCTCCTCGCGGGGTTGAGACTGGCGCCAGTCGCGGGGCCCTGCCAGACGTACAGTACAGTACATGTAATTAGGTTTATTATTATAATTATTATTTAAGTAGGAAATACTATAAACATTAATTGGATTCTCTGCGAGGTCGATATTAGTAGATATTATTGGTAAACTGACCCCAGCATACACGAGACCTGCGACGACGAGGCCGAGCTTGAGCGGCACGGTGGGGTCGGGCGCGGCCCACGCGCCGCAGACCGCCAGCACCAGCGCGCCCGTCAGCACCACCTCGATGCTGACGGCGGCCAGCACCGACACGCCGGCGCCGGGCAGCGTCACCGCCACGCTCTTCGCGAGCGCGTCTTGCGGCGACGTCGCCAGCAGCCCCCCGAACCCGAGCGTGGCGCCCAGCAGCTGCGCCAGCACGTAACCGAGGGCGGGCAGCGCGTCCAGCTTGCCGTACAGCAGCGCGCCCAGCGTCACCGCGGGGTTCATGTGCGCGCCCGACACCTCGCCGAACGCGCACGCGTTGGCCACCACGATGAAGCCGAACGTGAGCGCCGGGTGCGTCAGCGGCACCGCCGCGCCGCCCAGCGGCACCATGGTGATGCAGCCCAGCCACACCAGCAGCGCCGTGGACACCAGCTCCGCCAGCAGCGCGCGCCACCAGCGCACCACCCACCCTCCCGCTCCCATTGCTTCATCTGGAACGTACAAGAGCCCAACTTGTCACAAGCGTCATAACGTCATATTCATGCCTACGTTGGTGACAAAAAGTTTTATGAGTTTGTGTACTGTTGGTTCAGTTGTTGTAAAGAGACAAAGACAAAGACATATTGCGATAACTGCGATACATGTGCATTGTGCTGTTCAATATAAAATTTGGATCCGTTCCGACAGTCTACCCAATCGGGCATTACAATATTAGTACTTAAAAGCTAAATTAAAATTATGTGTAACTAATACTTATTTGCAAAAAAATCTGTTAAATTGTAGAATACAGACTTTTTTAACCACTTTTTTAGAGTTGTTTTAAACAATTTCCCTTCAAGTTTCTTTATGTTTACACTTTTACAGCTACCTAGGTGATTAAATATTCTTATTTCAGTTATAAGTTATAATAAGTGCTCTTGTAATAAATAACATTATTAATCCTTGGCAAGTTTAAATCGTGTTTATATATATTCCGAACATTCGGCTTGGTGTCACATTTACGTTTCAAAAATATAATATTATTCTTAACGAATACGCTTAATTCGAGAATATAAATTCCTGTGAGTGTCAGGAAACCCTTTTCACAAAAAACAGATCACAGAGATTCGAGATTGTGCATATTGTAGATAATTCGTAAATTAATCCCCATGGTTCACCTCTAGAACAGTTACATTTGTAACCGGATCTACTTAGTAGAACTGGGACAGAATTATTAGGTATGTAATGAAGTCGTTTAAAAAGTGAACCGACGGGGAACCTATGCGGTATGCCCAAATGTTCATTGGTTCCGTTTAAAGCAAAGACAGCTTTAATAACCAAAATGCTCACGGTAGTCATTAGCTCTCGGAGAATCTTAACACCGCGATCCAGAAGATGATGTCATAAAAATAGTGTCATCTATGAGACAATATATATAAATATAAGAACTATTGAGAAGATATTTATATAAATGTCACATTGGCAATTATCAAAAACTGAAGACTAAACAAGAATGGATGTCTGATAAGTGTAATAAAATATTAATGTTATTTGTTTTAGATAAATACCTTCTATTTTACCAAAGTTGCGTTAAACTGATTAAAAAACACACGGAAAGAACATACCTACATAAATAACTAAAAAATAAAATAAATAGATATTATAACAAAGTAAATATCTTGTCTGATCGTTGATCACGTCGACGTCCCACTTATTCCCTCTTATTTAATTTTCTATTATTTAAAATTTACTAATTACCTAGAATCTAACTTTAAATCAACTAGCACAGAATTTACAAAGAATATTAACGTAGGTCGTCATAGGTACCTACCTATCCTGTTTCTATAGCACAAGAGAACTGTTTTGTACTGACAAAACTGTGAAATCACAACTTAATACTTATATAAACGGCCATTTAAAATACGGCCTTTTATAATTGTTTGTAAATAAGCCCTTAAAAGGGCTATAGTAGTAACACAAATACAAATCTATCACGAGAGACAACCGGACAGCATCATTATAGATATTCGTCTATCTATACGATACCCTTACCCACACCACCTAGAGAAACAAATAAGAAGGAAGGATAGCATTATTGCTTTACCATTCACGAAATTATAAAGCTATAACCAAGGGCTATAACTGATTACAAATTAATGCTTCTTCTTCACATATAAATAACTAACACGTCCATTTTCAGTGTTTATTAAACATTCTTAACAAAAAATCCTACTATAGTAACAATTGCTCTGCGAAAGATTTTTTGCTACTAAAAGTTAAAAGGCGCTAAGATTTTTTATGGAGTCGATTAGGATTTTTTTCAAATGGTTCGTGAGTTCGTGTAATATTATATAGGGCCTCCAAATAGAAGCGTCCGTGATTCGAATAAACTAAAAGTGAACAGGTTTTGCTACAAATTGTCTCATAACGTATAAAGTCATTTGGTCTAATTTCATTTTATTATCGTTCATAAGATATAATCAACATGAGATATACCAACTGTTGATTCAATTTCTTTACATATAATATAACATTTATTTATTCTAAAACTTAATTAGTATAACGTTGTTTGATATAACGTTTATTTAATCGAAAATCATTAGGTCTAACGTTTAATATATATAAAAAACGTCATTTTGGTTAACACCCCGACTCACTCACACTTTTTTTTTTACACCACCTAGAAAAAGGATCCACCGCCCTCGACCTATCGTTATATAGTTTTCATCATATTGCACTTCGGTATTTTGAGAATAGTAATTATCAACATTAGGAATATTGAAATTTAGGAATTATAAAAATAGGAGTAATGATAAATCGGAATTGTTATATTCGGAATTTTGAACCATTCGGAATTATGAAAATCGGTATTTTGAAATTCGTATTTGTGACTGTCAGAATAAAGTTTATGTAGTGTACCGATAATAATATGTAGATACCTTTCAACTGGCGCGTGTACTCGTATATGCACAAACGTATCGTGCAGTTCTTCTGGCACTCGTGCACTGACCTGTATTATATGCCTACTATACGTACACATAGACACGACTCTCCCACCATTTTTTCATTTTTCGAAACCATTTTTACATATTTCAACCGATTTTTATAATTTAAAGGCCAGGAGAAACTACATTTTTAAAAAATTACCCTCCTTTTTTGCAGTCGGGTAAAACGGAACGCAGCCGAGTGCCGCTAAATCTACAAATCAATATAAATCAAATCTAATAGAGTAAATCCGTCTAAATCATGGATGTCCTTAGTCTAATTAATAATCTATATTGTCGTTGACAAAAAAAAAATAGTTTGCCATTTACCGTGAACGAAATTTTACTACTTTTTGTGAAAAATTAAGTTAATATCGGGATTAAAGTGGTTGTGAGGTGTTAATAAGTGATAATAAAGTTTATTTAGGGAAAAGGGCCTGTATTAGAAGATTTAGAATTAGAAGTGCTGTGCAGTGAAAATAAAGTTTTGTGTTAGGTTAATGATTTTTCACAATTTTCAGTGTTATTTATATATTAAAGGGCCAAATTAGTAAATAATTCATACTCCTACAATTAAATAATAACTTATTACTCGTTATTTTCATAACTAAATCAACAATAAACACAAAACTACTTAACCTAACTTTTGCTCGCCGGCCGTTACTGTCATTCTTAGAAGACCTAAAATATTTTTGTCAAGTCACTAAATTATTATTCATCATCATCATCATCTTAGCCTATTGCAGTCCACTGCTGGACATCGGCCTCTCCTAAAGGTGGATACAGACTTTGCAAGGCATGCGCCACGCACGTGCGAGGGCGAACCAACGTACGTC
Source organism: Laspeyria flexula (assembly GCA_905147015.1). NCBI lineage: Eukaryota > Metazoa > Arthropoda > Insecta > Lepidoptera > Erebidae > Laspeyria > Laspeyria flexula. Next base: position 17,988,435 of record LR989952.1, on the reverse strand, counting down.
GGCAAATGCTTCAAGATCAAAGTGCCTCAGTGCGAGCATTACATTGTTTGTGGACGTAGTCGCGCATGCGCGTATGAGCTGTGCGCCGCGTACGATATCCACGTAGGTACGCCTCGACTGAGAAAATGAAACTGCGTTAATGCGTTTGTTCGGGCCGAGCATGTCAAGATTTACATTAAAATTACATATTGATAGTCATTATATTTCATGTCAATGTTTTATCTTAAGGTATTCGTCAACAGAATAATATTGTTTTGCTAGCAGAAGACAATTAACTCTGCTTTCTGCTCTATTATTATTATCATTACCTATATATATTATTATTTCGATACGCAGTTCTGTTCAATGGACAGGATATCTTCAGATGGTGTCTTTTGCTCTTTAATTTACCAAAAAGATGCATACTTATTTTTCTTTACAAATAATACAATCTCCAATGCACAGCCGAAAAAAAATTATAAATACAAGGTACAGTCAAAATCTTTAACGCTAAGAAATGGGGTTTACAGCTTTCAGGGGGCTTTATATTACATATAGTCCTGATGCATTTGTTTTGGGATATAAAAACTCTCTCGACATCTGTTGAAAAAATTCCGAGCTAGGAGCGCCTGTCTGCGTTTACGCATAATCTATGACCGTTATAATAGTGTAGCCCGAACGGCATTACGAAAAAAAGGAGCGGGGGTGCGCGCGGACAGTAACCTAGCTCCGCCCATACGTTCAAGGTTATGGGGCCAACAATCGCCTGTTGTCAAAATACCTACATACACAGTTTAGAAAGGCAACTGTAATTTCTGTTACCAAAATTGAGATCTTCACTAGTATAGAAAAAAGACCTATGTACATATATGATTGTAGCGTACAGAGGGAAGCGACTTTATTTTATACTATTTAAGGAAGCAGAATATGTTCTTACGTACCTATTCATCATCATCTTCATCAGCAACCCATTAAGTCCCACTGCTGGGCTCTGGTCTCCTCTCCTCTAACTAGAGAGCTGAGAGGGTATTATACCTATTATTAGGTACCTATTATTGAATTAAATTTATTCACAGACGTTACATTATTTGTTATTCATGCATGATAAATTACTGTTTTCAGTGGTAAACAGGTGTATAACGTATCTGCATAATTATGTAGGATACCTATAGTTTCAACGTTTAATATATTAACGTACACAATCATATTGATCTCGACATGACAATACTTTAAATTTACTTGAGAATGGTGAACAAAATAATGGTGTAGTTTTTACAATTACCTAAATGCATTGCGAACAAGGGGCACGCTAAAACATATTGTTTCATCATCAATCATCAGCAATTTATTAGAGAAATGTGTAAACAACTCGCTTGTCACGTATCCCAAGAGCCCGCGACGGCTAGACCTTCGTTATTTTACAAAAGCTGAAAGTTATGCAGTGCATGTCCCCTATACAGGTAAGCACTAAGAACTGTGTTTACTTTGGCAGGTAACTGGTACTAAAGGTGTATAAAATAGTACCTTACTTTCGTCATAGTATAAAAGCTAGAATTAATTATGTTACTTGGGGACCTATACAAAGATGTTACCCCAAAAGCCGGACAGTTTTAATGGTTTGTACACATTGAAAGACCGCTGTAGGTGCGAGCGCGAGTGCTTATAGTTCAGTCAACAAAGGGGTTGTAGAGTGCGTGAAAAGGAACCTAAGCGATTTCTTCGAAAACTTGTTAAGGATGCTTAGAAAGTGAACATACTAAAAGTCTTGACGTTCCGGAGGTGAGCCGGAGTGGGGGGGGGGGGGGGGGGTAAAGGTACCATTTTTGAGTTTTTGGCTTATAACTCAAAAACGGTACGTTCTAAGAGAAAAAGTTCCTTCTACTTAACAAAAGCTTATCAAATTGTCTACAACTTTATGCTGTACACTTTTCCAAATTCCCAACAGTTTTTGAGATATGGCGCACAGAGCACGAACCTTGTACTTCGGTAAATAATCCATCCTAAAAGTTATTAAAACATAATAAATCAATGCTTATGAATAATTTGCATTGTTTATTTTATTTATTGATTTGATTGTTTATTCATTCATTTATTATAATTAATAACATTTTTTTAATTTCTGTTAGGATCCACCTGACCCGGTAGCTATATGTCATCAATCTTGCAATATAAATTTAAACTACTTAGTGATGTCCGATTTGAGAGTAAATTTGGGATGCCTTTATAAATCGGATGCATTGCAATATTTTTATAAATTGGAGTAGATCTGATGTTGGACCGCGAGGTGACTACGGAAGCTCGGTCTTCAATTGACGCAATCAAATCGAGATCGCAAATCGAGTTTGGGCTTTATGAAAATTTTGATACACTATATTATGTGTTTAAAGCTCAGCCTATTGCAGTCCACTGCTGGACATAGGCCTCTCCCAAGACGCACCATAACACTCGATCCTCCGCCTTCCGCATCCAGTCAGACCCGGCGACCTTTTTCAGGTCGTCGGTCCACCTAGCTGGAGGTCGTCCTACTCTACGTTTGCCGAGTCGCGGTCTCCAGTCTAGGACACGTTTGCTAAAATCTCTCGTAGTCCTCTATTAACTAACTCGGTAAATATGATATATCTAATTAATTATTCACAAACTTTTTGTGACAACCCTATTTCCATAGAAATTCAGAAAAAACTTAGAAATGCTGCTTTGAAATCTCTGAACTCCTGCGTGATACAAATTCAAAATTTTCTATATAGGAAGACACATTATTGAAGTTTATTTTGCTGCTAAAAGAAAATAATGCGAAAATAATGCGTCATAGAAAATTTAATATTTTTTTTTGTGAAATTCATAAAATAATTTTTTTCTCACTTGCCAGAGCACATAAAGACTTCTAATTTATGCACTCAATTACATACTAATTCTCTTCAATTAGTTGGTAATTTTAAATTAGATTAATGTTGGTTAATGTGAGGTAAATACTACAAAAATCTATATTACAAAGTTCAATGACCTTTCAAAAAAATCGTATCATGAAAATTAAGTAATTTTTTCAACTAGTTTCATATTAATTAAGCTGTATTACGATTATACCCTATATTATACGACTATAACGGTATAGGGTGTCCGATACTGAGTTGTTTTGACATACTGTGCATTGGTGTAATGCTCTAAGTCTACAACAGCCGGTCAAGTGCGAGTCGGACTCGCGCACTGAGTGTTCCCTACTAAAATGATGTGCGATCGACGAAAGTAAATTATTGTTTGATAGAGATAAACAGTCATTTTTTCTTTGAGTATGGTATTTTGGTTCTGGATTTAAATACCTAGTCTTTGTTTTGGTTTATAAAAAGAGTGGCCAGAGTTTCTTGCCAGTTCTTCCCAAGGCTCAAGCTTGTCAGCCATCAGGCTTAGGAAAATTTACTGACACCTTTTTTTGGCTTTGTATGACATTCATAAGTATCATGTTGGTCGTTAAATCATATAGGTATGTGATCCAAATGAAATATAATATATTGAAGCAATTTTTCTTTTCATATTGTTTTATATAAATTTTTGTTATTGGTATGTGTAGTCTGGAATAAACTCTCACTGTTGTTCAAATTTACTTCTTCCCAAATAACATAATTTTAGAGCAACGGGAAGTACCTACCCCCTTTTTTTTTTTTTTTTTTTTTTTAAAACAACGCCCGCACTAGGGAACAAGCCCTGTGTCGCGGGGAGCTTTACAAACATGAAACTAACGGACACAAAGTACACCCAGACTAGAAACAAATATCTATGAATCACACAAATATTTGTCTCGTGTGGGAATCGAACCCACGTCACCCAGCACGGCGATGTAGTGGCGAGGCGACCACCTTAACCACTGCGCCACGGTGATTATGTTTTGATTCATTTGATCACCAAAATATGCGACAAAAATGGAGCATAAACGGCTGTATCTTTTGATTGCGTTGACTTAGCTAGAACTCTGAGCAGACCTGAGTACTTGATATTAATTACACTCGATACCTCTGCACGTTCCACGTTCCTGAGAAATAGGTCTAGTTTGTCAGACGAATAGACAGACGGAGGAGGGTTTTATCCTGCAACAATGTGTGGATGCGGGTAGGCAGAAGTTTATGTGAACTCACCAGAGATGTTATTGTGAAGCAGGAAGCAGGTATGTATTGATCACTCTGTTGAACTTTCTACAATGTACTACTAAATAGGTGTTAGGGCACGCATTGTTAACCTTTGCCTCCTAGCTAACGACGCCGACGCCGACGCCATGCTCTTGTAGGTAATTGATGAGACAGCGAGGCGGAGGGGACCTCGACTGCTAGAGCTCGCGAGTGGCTGCACACGCTGCGCAGGCACACCAGCTCAGCGCTTTGTGTGCCCACTAGTGCCGACTACATTCGTCCATTACTTCATTAAATATTATGTTATTGACACAAGTTATCGAATCAACAAGGAGCGGCTAGTACGTAGTACGTGCACGTACGGCGAGTACAAGGACGGTGATCGCTGAAGGAATCTAACAAATATTATAATAACCTCTTCTAATGTTATTGTGACCCAATATAAATAATCACCTGTTGTGACGTAAGCATCTACCACTTACATTTTATTTTTGTCTTAAAACTTGGTCTGTAAACATGTTCTTTAGGTACGTTAGAGATAACTACCTAAATAAATTGGACTTTGATTGTGTTATTCAGTAAATATCTATGTTATGTTAATAAACGTACACTCACACCCTAACAACTGATATTTAAGATATATAGGTAGGTACATTTTAGAGCAAGTTTGTTGAGTTTAACAGCGACCCTAGCGGCACCTAGCTGTGCTTCAGCCACTGCCGCTGTGGCGAGGATACGAGGCCGCCCTACAAGAGACTTCAACGACTACAGCTGCACCTTACACTTCATAGTTCATACAACAATAAGTAACTAGATAAAATGTTTCATAGACTTCAATCACAAAATAAATAGGTACCTACCTACTTCAAATGTTACAATAAAATTATATGATATTTATTATCACAGGTTGATGTTATTTACCATCGCGAAGAAGCCGATGACTACGACCACTGATTAATATCAACAAATTTAATTAACTACCTAGGTATATTGTCGATAAATATCCAGGTGTAGGTAGGTAAGTTCTGGCGCGCGACGGGAGCACGTGTGTTTACATTTTGGAAAGAGCAGCGCAGCAGCGCCAGCGGTGACCGACAGCCCGCGGACGTTTGTGGGATATTTATAAATGTACATAAATATTGCGACCGGGTACTGACCGTGTCGGGGCCGAGCCATGTGTCGTCCGGAGAGCGGCAGCCGACGAGACACGTGCGAGCGGCGCGGCGCGGCGGCCTGGACTGAACTGGACTGATCAATTAGTGATCACCCACCGACACTCGGCGCGCCTGACCGTGAGGCGCCGGCGCGCTGCTGGGCGGCTCCGCTTCGACTCTTTCTCTTACACCTTTACTGCTCCAGCACATGTCCCCGACACCCCTATATTATGCACACACTACATGTTCTAGCTAGGATGTGCATAGAACCACAGTAGCAGACAGATCACACAAGTAATTATCTACTTATTTCTTGAGTTTACGCAGAAGCAGCCATATTACAGTCACTTGCTTAGGCGATGGACAGATTGAAAGACGGAGGTCACAGAGAGTCGTTAGATAGATATAATTAGTCAATAACACGACACGACACACCTCCCAAACGTCACCAATGCAAGAAAATTGAATGAAGTAAGTAGGTAACCAGGTGGTTCCTAATTAATACAATTACATCACTACAACCTAGATTAAATTGTTATTTACAAGTGTATGCGCGCGTAACGTTCACTTAAATAGCTAATGTTGTCCATATTGATAAAGAACAACTTGAGTGAGATAAAGTAACAGTAGGTGGCTACATATAGGCGACAGGTTCATATGGGATTACTAAATAAGATAATAAGAGGATAGGCATGTGATTAGTTGCAAAAGACACGAAATAACTAAGCCGATGCCGATGCGTTATCTAGTGAGCCAATTAATTGGGAATTTAGGTAAATACAGCGGACATGACACACCCGTAGCAGTAGAAACATCAGTGTTGTGCTGCGGAGACTCGTGTCGTTATATTAGGTAGAGTTGTAGTCGCTACAAGGACCTAGAGAGCGCCGCGACCACCAGCTGAAGCTGGCGTCGCTTTGGACCAGGAACCAGGGACCGTAATTCTCACACAATAGAGATACTATCTCTATAGATATATTTTGAAAAATAATGACATCTTCCTGGAGAAATCTCTATAAGTAGAGAAGATATCTCTATTGCTCGTTGCGGCGCATTGCCCATAATAATTAATTAACTACATTATGTTTGTTAGTAAGATTCGATCCTTATGGTTGACCCTATCGATCAATGCCATAAAAGTACAGAATGTAATTTTTTTGAATTTTAGCTGGTTCAATTCCCGGGTGTGGCAAGCGAATTCCCGAAACATTTTGAATGCAGTTTTGTTACTTTAAAAAAAAAGGAATGTTCCTGAGTGAAATTATCTATGTGTACCTCTATAAGTCTCAGACCAACAAAAAAGAAAGACGGAGCATCGCGAACTACAAAATGAAGCCACCTGTTTGTCTAAGTATGTGTTTTTTTTATTTATTTAACGGCATTTGTCTATGTGTTTGTTGTCAGGGTTGCCACTTGTTAAACATTTTCCCTATAATTTGGGGAATAATAATATTATGTGGGATATTGGACGAGTAAGATATTGTTGAGTATGTATTGTATCTCAATTATTGTCAAGGACTTCTATTCCGAATAAAAACTTTATAGGTACATCGCTAAATTATTTAAAAAAACCAAACAATTAGAACTTTCTAATTCTTTGTTGTTTTTTTATTAAAGACTTCCGCTCTTCCATTTAGCATTATCTATTAATTTACATTTTAGTATGAAAAAAATTATAGGTAAATATTAATTACCATAGTGTTAGATTTACATAAATTTGTTAATTTGTATTAGCTCACATAATTTTAATTAGTCTATTGTTATACGTGACAACTTGTCATTGGCTTATTGTCATATATTCTAGTGTTACTAATGTAGTTATTTAGCTGTAAGTCATCCATGTACTTAATAAAATAATAAAAAAAAAAATAACTATTTTTAACCGTTTGTAAACAATACAACACTGTATAGGTCATAGACCTAGGATCCGCGTATAGGTAGTACTTATTATTGTCAAAATAAATTATTTTTTATATCTATTAAATAGTTTTATAGGCAAATTTAAAATTTAGAGTATAAGTTATATTTTGCATTGATTTATGTTGTGAATTTATATTGGTTAATAATTTATAGAATAAAACAATCTTGAATCCTGTCAGTGTCACGCTTTGTCGCTGTTCACACTTATGCTACAAGTAACAACATATTCACAATTTTATTCTTTGTCATTTTACTCGACCAATTGCATGCGTACAAATGCCAAACATTGTTCCCTAACCCCCCTATCCACGATTCATGTAATTCAATTTCTAGTTCGTTACAATATACATTCGCTACTTGACTTCCATCTAATACGCATTTTTATTGAATAGTCCAAATTTACATAAGCACTGATCAAGATCACCACGCTAATCAGCACACAACCACATCTCGCCAACATAGCACGAAATTATAGTCCACTGCGCAAGAAATTCCACGTGCCGACCACCTGATTCCAGTACAGTAGCAATATTAATAATAATAATCATTAATTTATTTCGATTTATGTTGTAAGGTATGCGGAATCGTTTGAAAATTATTTTAAAAAAATCGTTTAATATTTTAAATCGAATCATTAATATGTTAGGTCTTCACAAAATAACACAAAAGAAAACAAATCGACAGAGTATAATCTGTGGTATAATTAAATGGGAAAATATCAAATCATAGCTATGGCCACTTTATTGTTTTTGTTTGTTGGCGGTTTTTGTACCAAGTACCCTCAAAGTAACCTTAAATTTAGATATAGTGTGTGTGAGTGAAATGTGATTCCGTGAGATTTTTTATGTGAGCTACTGTTGTTTTTATAACCTTTCACTACACAGGAAGGCATATTTTTTTTTTTTATTTGATATACTTCTAGACGACGCGACGCGGCGTCGACTCGTGACGTACTAAAAGCAATCGGCATGGTGTTAGTGTAGGTGTGTTCGTGAGGTTGTGTGTTTATTTGCACCGGCTTGGTTTTACTGGTATTGTATGTGGTGAGTCGTGTATCTTTTTTGTTGGTCTGAGCCTCTAGTATTAATAGCACTTTCCCTCCAGGAGGCATTACAAAATTCCACCCTGTATATACAATGATGTAAAATTATATTCACACAATATTTCGTCAGTTAATCGCAGATAGAGAGCCGCTATAGCCCGCTAATAGATGTAGCGAGGCTAAACTGCCAACGCCCATTACATTTGCATAGTTAAACAAAACAGAATTCGTAAAGATAGACGGGATTATATGTAGGTAATTAATAAAAACCGATTATGAGCATGTCGTACCATGCTCAAATGTAGCAAAAGATCTTATCGTAGAGGTATCTTGATAGCGCTTACGCCTTTTTGTTGAGTATTTGAGAAGCTCAGTTTTTTGGCATAAACTTAGAAACGGTTAATTCGATCATTACTTACATGTTCAAATTAATTTTCATTGGAAGCATTTATTAAGCGTTACCCTTGTGATTTTTTTTTAATGTTTAGGTTTAGAAAATAGAGTGGGACACAATTTATGCTATTTTTATTTTGGGAGCGATTATTTCCCAAATTATTTACTTAATCAAAAAACGTTCTTAGAAACCTTACTTACCTAGGTACTACAGTGTTTTAACGTTTACGAATGTAACGTGTTTTTAAATTCGTTACCGTATACTGGCAAAAAAACTTCTGTTACATGTATGGACCCCTTAAAAATGTTTATTGAAATGAAATGAAATCTCGTTTATTCATCTAGGTTACAAGGTAACACTTATGAAAGTCACGAGTTAAGAATCTAATAGGTTATCCGAAAAGTAGTGTCAGAAAATTTGCCTAGGTACGACCAGTTCGCTGACGGGGTGGAGCTATGAGAAGAACTGGCAAGAAACTGCCACTCTTTTATAAAAATGAATAGCTCTTAGAATCTTTTGTAAATTACAATTTGGGTAGCGTGTAAAGTGACGCAGCAGCGCACCACGTAATTAGAACAGTTAATAGTTTCAAACAGTTTATTATTTATGATTTAATTACAAAACTAAGTAGATGGATTCTCTTTCATCAGAATAACACAACAATCCTGGTTGTGCTTGAGCAAGGGAGAACTCCACAGAAAAAGGAATGAGAACTCCCTCAAGTAGGTACCTACTACCTACACGCCAATGGCATAAAAATACAACAAAAGCCATCTAATAACTAGGAATTACAACTTAAAACTGATGATACACTTAGTAGTCGTTCACAATTCAAAATCACCCCTGTATAATAGGGTGATTTATTAATGGCCCCTAACATAGGTTAGGTAAACATAGGTATACCTAACCTATGTTTTTCTGCCTCATTTTCTGAACATGTATTGTATCTATAGATCCTGTACCTACCTATACTGTATTTGATACACCTACATATTTAGCTATAAATTTTAATAATAAGAACCAATATTAACTCATTAGTAGTTGTGTACATTATCTGGTGCACAAGTAGATAAGGTCACAATACATTTGTATGTACTGAGTGATAATATCGGAGCCGCCTAGACGGCCCAATACTTATTGTTTTCTATCTCGAGTATCTGCCTACATGTATCAATTCTAATCTTGTACCTACTTATCAGTCTAATATAATTAAAGGTATGAATCAATTTAAATCTTTTCAACAATAAAGTATTCAAGACGAGTCATAATCATAAGAATTTATTTGTGTAAATGTGGTTAAGGTTACATTAGTGTTATATACACATATACAAACAAAATAGAAATCGTACAGCACATTTGCCATCTGTAAATGATGACATATCTACAAATGTACTACATAGATAATAAATCAAAACTCAACATAAACAACTACCATTTACAATTTAAATATTCGTTAACCGTGTAGAAACATTTTTCAGTTAGTCACTTGAACAATTGTTTTTTGAACTTATTCATAGGTAAGTCTCCTGCGTCTTGGGGTAGTTTATTATAAACGCGTACAGACATTGCATAATTTTTCGACTACAAACTTCAATCCTTATCCGAGGAAAAACAAGATTATTTGGATACTGCGTCTTAAATTTACAACTACAAGTATCTTTCTTAGTAGGTACAGAATAAGTTAATGTTGTTCTTTACAAAAATACAAACTTCATAATAATATTTTTTTTTTCTTTTTTTTAATAGTTTTTATTAGAATATGTTTATAAGGGTTAACAGTGGCTGCCTTATCATTTAATGTCGTATCGTCGTTTACACCCTGTAGGTATATAGCGAGTAGCGACATGGTAATGTCAGCAATGAAAGATGAAAGCTTTCGGAACAAAGGCTTATTTGATACCCAACGTTCCATAATAAGGCGGCCATAAATATGCAACTCCGAAATGAAATGTTTTTTTTATTTCACACGTTGTAATATGTTTAGGTAAACGTAAATTATTAAAATTTTAACATATTAAATACATTTAAATAAATATTTGACGACATTAAGCTTTAAAAATGTCTCACAGTAATTTTGTTTAAGACGTGATGTATTTAAAACATTTTATTTTGCTAGTTTTAATGGTAAGACTGTGTAAATAATGATTATTTATTAATAATAACCGTAGAGGAATAAAATAAAATAGCAAAAGTACAAAAATAAGTTTTATACAAATACAAAACAAAACACAAAGTAGGTATACCAAAATATATTAAATTTAATCTCAACAATATTAATTTTTAATATATCTAAGGACTCATTAGGTACCCTATCCAAAACATCTTTAGAGACTTGAGAATTCAATTGGCAGTATCATCTAATAAACTTTGGAGCCCGACTTCAGCGGATGATTCAGTAACTGTTATATCAGAAGGATAACAGTGTTTTTTAGAACCCACGATATTTTGGTAAGATGGTCAAATATTCATTGAAAACTTATTGTCTATAAATTTCTTTACTAATAAATACTGATGTCGAGTTAACTGAGCCTCAACAATAAGCGATAAAGCTTCGCTAAAATCAATTTCACGAAAAGTTATTGAGCTATCGGAGGCATTGAGCAACGAATGTACAAGAGAAGGATCTTGTTTAGACAAATCAGCTACTCTTCTCCTTTTTGTACGCTTACTGGCCTCGTGAAAGTCAATTTTCGGACAGCCACGCGATGAAGAAGTTGATGGTTCAACTTTGTCAAAGTGCTGAGATGCACGTAATTCAGTTCGATTTACATCAATTCTCTGAACTACATGTAGCCAATCTGAATTTTTTTTAAAGATTTTAGATTTAGTTAGTTTCGACTTTGCCCAGTAATGGGCAATTCGTTTACATACATTCTTAATTTTAAGTTTGAAAGTATTTAAATCAATATATTCGATGTCACTAGAAAAGCATGATTTTTCGGTCAGTATCCAGGACATGTTGAGTTTTTTCCTTTTGATTACCTACTTTAGAGTGCCATATTATGTCAAAAATAGACATCGATATAGAACATTTGAAAAATGTAGCTAAAACAATATGAAAGCTGAACTTAAAAAATATTTTTTTTTGCTATACTATGGAATTGCATACTTTGACACTCCTTTATGCTAAGAAGAGGTCGCAAGGAGGCGTTGAAACTTATAGCTCATAATAAAGACATCCTCTTTATTCGGAAAACATGTACCTCAAGTGCAGCCAAGAGCAGCGAAAACTTGTAGGTCGAAACAAATAAAAGTAGGGGCACTGATCCAATTATCAGCACTTTAAGAGTAAGTCCTAATTTAAGCCCGTTTATCACATTGAAAAATACTGTTCCACCCGTTATGACGAGTTTTCTAGTTTCAATATTAAATCAGTAGGATGATTATTTTAAAAAAACATGTTTATCTTTATCCAATTTCTTTTTTAGATAGGCAAGAGTAAAAAATGACCATCTCACCATTTACTAGCACCATGACCACCAATTAGTAGCATAGACTGAGCCAATTAACAGCAGTGAGGGTGGTATTGAAATTATATGAAATAAAAAATTGTTATTAGGTTATTATCTCTTTTATTAACTAGGGGTAGGTAATATGTGACTGAGGATAGAAAAAATATTTTACTTATAATCTAATAGTATTTATAAACTTAACAAAGTTCATCTTTATAGTTATGTAGGTATCTAATTTAGTTCAATCTCATTAGAAACTGTCTTACTTAATAATATAGTAGGTAGGTATTACTAGTACCTAGATAGGTAAGTACAAACATTTCATCATCATCATATCAGCCCAATGACGTCCACTGTTGAACATAGGCCTCACCTAATTTCCATCACAACGAGCGAATTTATGAAAAAATTAAAAAAACATTTAGCAGTAAGAAAATTTAATAAAAAAACTAGTTAATAAAGATAATGATATAAAGAGAAGACTTTAGTTGTCATTTCTTTGACCAACTTGCAAAGTTCTGAATTTAGTTTAATATCGGAAAGAATTTTGTTTTTTTTAGGAGAGGATGGCATTATCAGCACTATGCTGACAAATGGCAAATTTATTTTAACAACATACTAAAATTTGGATTCTGAAGGTATAAACTTATACTTTTACGAAAAAAAATTGAATTCTATGAATCAAATAAACACGGTTTACAATTAAAAATATGGAATTAGTATTTACGTACTATTTTCCATTTCTCAACACCAGTGCTGATAATTTGGAATTTGCAAAATATTCGATCCATATATCAGCACCACATTTTTTAACAATATTTCACTATAATCTCAAATTTTTCTTTTCAAACTAACCTCATAAACTACCTAAGAAATCAGAAAAATCTAAAGTTTCAGTATAAAATATCTAAAACATGTAATATAGTATAAATTGTAAACATTTGAACTTACCTTCGATCACTAAGAACAGGCAAAAATAGGACGAACTGCAGGACACAAACGTTTGTTTACAAAATTTTCGCCATTGTGAAGTCGGAAAGTATAGAGTTTCCAGTAATAGAATTCCAAAAACATCCATTTATTTATTTTTTAAAGTAGTAACCCAAATTAATTAGTGAAAACCTTATAATTTTACTATTTATTCGGAGTGCTGATTATTTGGTGCAGTGCTAGCATTTGGATCAGTTACCCTATATAAAAAAAAATACCAAAATACTACCCTCACTATAAAAAATAAATTAAATGTGCATGAAAATAAACAAGAAATGGTTGATAATTAGGGGTACACACCATGTTCTTCAATCTCCATGCTTTCACAATACGTAAACACTTGATTTTAAATAGTGACACTCAAAAACAAAGTGATTTAATTTTGATGACTCAAACGTGGTGATATCGAGTATCGCGATGCGCTTACTTTCGATACGCAAAAGTGAATGATAATTTGAATTTATCACGTTGATATTTGCAGTTTTTGGAAGCTCCTTAACTAGTTAATTACTTAGTGATGTGATCTAACCGGGGTGAACTAATGAAATTTTTCGATTAATGGCCTATGGCGGAATCACAGTGGAGCGCTACGTGGTTAATCGCTCACACATTGTTTCTGGGAAACACACGCCCTATTCATGTTCACAGAATTGCCTCAAAAAACTATGCTGTATCTAAAGCTGTTTGTTTGTTTGAAAATTTAGTTAGTCTCCACAGTGCATAAACAAACCTATTAAGGTAAAGGCACCTAATTCCGCGGTGTTTTCACTACAACTCAAAAGAACATTAAAAAATAAGTATTTATTATGCTTTTGTATAGAATTGGTTATTTTTATCGGAAGTGTTAGACATCGTATTTTTGAAAAATACTCACAGTTTGACAGTAAAAGTTAGTTAAATATGATAAATGGTGCAAAAATATGAATAAGTCCAAGGCACCTAATTCCGACTTAAAAATCCTAATTCCGATGCAATTGGTTCCTAATTCCGAGTGCAAAAAATACAATGGAAAGGCTATTGGGAGAATAATACAGGATGTTCAAAAATCAAATCTATTTATTATCTTTGAATTTTAAATCAGTCTTAGTCTCTGACTTATATGACTAACAATTGGTATCATAATGTATCACAATTTACTTACATTTGTTGTTTAGAAAAATAAAATTATTATACTTACATTGAAACATTAATATCGATAAGCCTTTTTTACTACATGTATATAGAGATATAAACATAGACAGACATTAATGAGCATTATCAAGTTTTATTAAGTTTATTAAAGTTTGTATAGTACATCTGCGACTGAGTATATCGGATTATAAAAGTAATTTTCAGAGGCACATAATTATATTCTTTCAGTTACTAAAACCATATAAAAGTGTTTAAGATTCTGCGTAAATAATGAACACTCTATATTTAACGTGTGTCAATACCGCGAAATTAGATACTCATATAACCTAATTCCGACGTAAATACATCGGAATAACGTTTTATGATACTAAATCAAGTTTTCTAATTCCGAGTAATAAAAAGTAAAAGATATTTTAATATCGTACAAATAAATGAATGTATAATTGCGGTATCTTTGACAAAATATATAAAAAACACTCAGGATTACATCAGAAAACATTAATACCATTACTTTCTGTACTTAATTCTTCCATACAACCAATTAATAAAGTACTTAAGCAGACAATTTTTGTCCTGCTATAATTAGTAAATGCGACGCAACAGTGTACCTCGGAAATAGATTTTTATATTTACGGATCATTTAAGTAATTAGAACTAAAATATTAAGTGTGTAATCATAAAACTGCCATCAAAATATTAAAAAAAAAAAACGTCTCTAAAATTGCATTTCCGTGGCATACATCGGGATTTAGGAACCAACTAAAATATTTGGCACCTTATGCCGCGGTATATTAAACACTAATTTCCTCCTCAATTTGTAAAGAAAATACACAAATGATAAGTGTTTTCGGTAAAAATATTACCCTTTCAATATCTCAACCTATACAAAACTCACTCAGTATAGAACTATCATGTAAAACACTATTTATCAAAACGTAGTACTCTCGTGCGTAAGGTCCAAAATGTATGAAGCATCCGTTCGAGTTAGCTGCTAGCGGCTAACGGACCTGTTATTTTACAACGTACACACACTAAAGTATTTATCTGTTCATATAAATATGGACAGATAAATTATTATTTGATTAATGTATTTTTCAGACAAAAATAACTCGTCAATTACTTGAAAAAGCCATTAATCTAATCCATAAATCTACATCGGAATTAGGTGCCATTTTTAGAACCCCTCGGAAATAGGTGCCTTTACCTTAATTTTGGCACAAATATTGTCAACATGACGTGCTTTCCAGTACCTACACTGCGCGTTCCAATGCGTGGCCTGACCACCACTCGAGAACTTTTTTGCCCCATCGGCCATCTGTTCTGCAAGCTATGTGGCCTGCCCACTGCCACTTCAGCGATGCGATTGGGTGAGCTATGTCGGCAACTTTAGTTCTCCTGCGGATCTCCTCATTTCTGATTCGATCACGCAGGGAAACTCCGAACATAGCTTTCCATGGCTCGCTGAGCGACAGTTAGCTTTCTAATGAGCCCCATAGTTAGCGGCCACGACTCAGTGCCATAAGTTATCACTGGAAATACACATTGGTTGAAGACTTTTGTCTTCAAATATTGGGGTATTGTGGACGAGAAAATAGTGCGTAGCTTCCCGAACGCTACCCAACCGAGTTGGATTCGGCGGTTAACCTCTTTCTCGAAGTTGGTTCTACTTAACCAGACCGTTTGTCCTAAATGCATGCTTTATATGGTAGAACATCATGATCTAAAACATTGGAACAACAGCCAGCAATGTATTTGTTAACACTACATAATGTTCAGCAAATAAAGATTTGAGTTTGAGTTTGAGTTTAAACTCCTAAGTATTCTAATATTCGTCAACAATTTCGAGATTAGAGCTCCTCACAGTAATAGGGGTGGGCGCTACATGGCGATTAGACATAACGTTCGTCTTATCCATATTCATTTTAAGGCCCACCCGTTGAGAAACTCTCCCGAGGCTACCGTGCATTGTGTTTAGGTCCTCCAGTAATTCTGCTATGATCACGATATCGTCGGCAAACCAAAGGTGGGTGATGTACTCGCCATTGATGTTAATTTCAAATCCGTCCCAGTCCAGAAGCTTGAAGACATCTTCCAACGCAGCTGTGAACAGTTTCGGAGATATCACATCTCCCTCTCTTACAGCTGCAGTTGGATAGGTTTCAAACGAAATATGACCTAGAGAATAAAATAACTAAAAGTTTACGCGACGCCATTACGTGGTTAGAACAAAATAATTTAAGAATTAATATGACTAAGACAAATGTAATACAATTTCAGACATATAATAGCGAACAGACCAAACTTGACATATATTATGAAAATTATCACTTGACTAGTACTAATGAATGTGTCTTTCTTGGGATAACTGTTGACAAATTTTGTAATTGGAAGCCACACATTGACAAAATTCTCAGTAAAATGACCGTTTTGTTTTTGTACTCAAGAAAATAAGTATAACAGTAAATCTAGAGACTGCTTTAGTAACATACCATGCATACATTTCCTCACTACTTAGATATGGCCTTATAATCTGGGGCAATTCAGTAGATATCGACAGAGTGTTTAAGGCACAAAAAAAATGTGTAGGAGGAGCAATGTGTGGAGCTGATTTCCTCGACAGCTGTAAACCACTATTTATAAGGTTTAAGTTACTTACACTACCATGTCTATATATATTTGAAATATGTATGTTTGTTAAACAAAATTCAGAATTATTCATAACCTTTCATCAAAAAGAAAATAGCAGAACTCGTCATAAAGAAAAATTATGTCTACCAACAATAAGGCTGGCATTGTATAAAAGAAATGCTTATTGTATGTGTGTCCAAATATATAATCACTTACCTACCTCTATAAGTAGCTTGCCATTACTGCTATTTAAAAGGAACCTAATTAAATTACTGCTAACTAAAAATTATTAGGTATAATGTAATAGAATACATCAATGACAAATGTCTATAAATTATTATCATTGTATAATAATAATTTAATCATATGAATGTGTGTAATAATGACATCACCTACTATAATTATTGACATTAGAAATTTTGACATGCACTGATAACCTTATATGTCTTTGTTTTGACTGCATGATTTCTTTTCTTTGCACACCATTGTTATGGTAGAATGTACCGAACTATTGTAAAAATTATTATCATCTGTATTGTACTACATTCTTGCAAAATAAATGATTTGATTTGATTTGATTTGAGCTCTGATCCTGGAGACGAACAGACATGGTGGCGTTTCTGTACAAACAGCTCAGCACCTCGACATACCGATAGTCAATTCGGCATCTCTGGAGTGCCTGAAGCACTGCCCATGTTTCCACCGAATCAAAGGCTTTCTCATAGTCTACAAACCCTAAGTATGATGGCCGGTTATACTCTTCGGTCTTCTGTCTAACCTGCCGCAGCGTAGGTATGTGGTCTGTGGTACTATAGCCTCTTCGGAACCCGGCTTGTTCTGGCTGGAAGTCGTCAAGCCTGTAATGACTCTCGAAAACAGCTTGTACACATGACTAAGCAGCGTGAGGGGCCTGTAATTTTTAAGGAGGGTGTTATCGCCCTTCTTGAAAAACGCCCCTGTGCCTTGCTTGTGGCTTGTTACTCGAGTATGACGGTGTTAAAGAGCTTCTGGAGAACTTTAAGTCCCGGTTTTCAACCCGCTCTCAGAAACTCAGTCGTATCACCATCCTCACCCGGTGCCTTGTTGTTCTTAAGCTGTTTCAGAGCCATACTAATCTCGTACATGTTGACATCCGGGATATCTTCGGTATAGTGTCGAGTCCTCCTATCTGACTTAAAAGTAATTTCTTCATTTGTTTAATTGAAATTAGTGATCTCAACGAATTGCTAGCTTTTTGGCCAGTCCTGAAATAATCCAGCCCATTTGTCGTCATTGAGTGGCCAACTTAATTGATACTGGTCGACCCCTATTGGTAGCGGCGTAATATTTCATGGTGTATTAAATCTCAGGCTCTATCAGTGTTCTCTTTGTGTCTTTAGAATTTAATATTGCATCAGAATTTAATATGCAGTTGTATGGTGCGCCGTCAGTGTTGTGTCGTCCAGAATAAAGAGGGTGTGTTCTGCTCAGGTCGAACATCTAAACGTGACCCCATCCCGCAGCGCGACACGCGCGATACATAGCTGTCTCTTGGACCACATTGTAGTCAATGCAGGCCAGAGAAGCGCAGTTTGGCAGAAAGCATCGCGCTGCGGTCGACCTGAGCATAACATTCCCTCGGGAGGAAAATAAGGTTGCCTATCCAAATTGTCTCGTCATTGTCTTATGTCCCTTGTTTGTTGTCAGATTGTCCATTAGTGTTGTTATTGTTTGGATCGGATTCTGCACCGGAGTGCAGCGGGGGATCTAATCAGGCAAAAATGGTTTTTTGTACATTGGTCATTCGCCCTGCACTTCGGTGCAGAAGCCCATCAAGAAACGCACTACAGAAGTCTTAGAAATATTATTGGAAGATGAATGGTTAAAATTTTCCAGTAAAAAAAATAAAAGAAATGTAAAATCACCTACCCTAAAACAAAAATGAACAACCCAGCAGATCAGGACACGGATCATGTCTGTGGATCCCTTGGCAGAGAGCACAGTAAAAGTGTACTCATTAAAAAAAAAAAAACCTTAACATAAAGTTCAGATAAGCACCAACTTCTATCAGGAATTAGAAACACTAACACTTTTTGTTAGAAGCAGCAGCATAGAAGGTAGGTATGTGTCGTGTACGTTTACTTCCCACCCGGAGGGTCACATACTGCCTACCTATATAATATATATACAGGTAGGCAATATGTGATATATTATAATAATTGATCGTATATATACGATCAATTATAATTATGTATAATATGATATAAAGTACGTAGTAGGTAGGTACCTAGTCTTGCAAAGATTGTACGTTCGGGTCTGATCTTGCAATTAAATTTTAAAGCAGTTTCTTCAACCGATTTTAAATTGGATGACAATGCAATATTTTTATGAAATGATGATCTGATGATGGAGTTGGAATGTGGCCAAGGGAACTCTGTAAAACGACGGTAACTAGGTACCTAATAGGTATACCATTGAGTTTGGGCTCATTTGCTTTGTCTTGAAGAGGACTCCAACTTTTTTCCGAATCTAAAGCTTGTGTGAAAATTAAATAATTTTCTAATTAAAACTAATTTAAGTACCATTGTTTGGTTAACAGTATCTACCTG
The DNA here is from genome assembly GCA_905147015.1 of Laspeyria flexula. Lineage (NCBI taxonomy): Eukaryota > Metazoa > Arthropoda > Insecta > Lepidoptera > Erebidae > Laspeyria > Laspeyria flexula. The sequence goes on along the minus strand of LR989952.1, from coordinate 17,969,042 downwards.
TCACAAACAAATATCAACAAAGAGCTATCTATCAAACTAGTAGATAAAGTGAGACAATAAATTAATTCTATGTGCGGCATCAAAAATATCTATGGTTTACTGTTAACTATTAAATACGTTACGAGTAGGTACAATATAGTAGGTATAGTGACATGCAGTTTGTACTTTAAATAATTTTTCACTGTTGTATAGTTATATTATAATTAATTATTATTTTTTATGCTCTAAGTACAGTTTTTGAGTTAGGATTAAAAAAAGTACCGTTCTCGTCTCCTCAACTCCAAAGTTTGTGTTGAGAATAATAGTAGGTACCTAGTACCTATTAACAAACGCTCTGATTTGGTTTGCTTCCGAACTAAATCTGACCTAGAGTAGTCCTGCAAACTTAATTATTATCAATTCAGTCCTCCTCGGTCCACTAGTTTGCACATTGGATAATAATGGTTTGTTCTACTATATACTTATACTGAATTCGAATGTGTGGACGGTTCATCATCATCATATAATATCATCATCTGAAACTCTTTTCAACTTGATATGACTAAATTCGTCACGTCCTTTATAATATATATATATATATACTTAGTATATAGTTTCGCCCATTCTCTTCTTTTTTTTTTCGCTTTTTACGTTGTGGCTGTACCGTTGCTGCAATTGTTGCCGCTCCCACCATAATGTTTGTATCCAATGATATATATCCGGTCGACCGTAGATGAAACAATCCGGTCGTCCCTAGCGAGAACATTGTGTTTAATTTATGTGTTAAACATTGTGTTTGATTTAACATTATATTTTTTCCATAATAATACTTTGTCATAATCTCTGATATTACGGACCCCTAGGCGCGCGAGTCTGAGACCCCTCGTTATACCCCCAGGGTTTGGTTCAGTTATTATTATGATTTGTTGGGCCACTAGTGGCGTCCTTGCTACCTCGACCAGAATTGATCTATTGTATTGATATATTGTTATTCTATAGTTCTCTGCTTAGTCCTATAGAGGCTAGGAACTTCCAGATTGTCTGAGCAGAGAGAGACCGTATCTCATCTGGTTGCACCTGGTGCTGTCCTAAAAGGATGCTCCTTTTGTGCATAAGTGGCCCACATGAGCATAGGACATGCATTGCTGTCTTATCTGTCTCTTGGCAAAATCTGCACATTTTGGATTGGCTTAGGTTTAGTTTAAACATATGGTAGTTTAATTTACAGTGACCGGTGAGTATTCTTGTCACTGCCGACGTTTTGTACCTGCTGAGTTGCAGCAGCTCTTTGGTACTTTTAATTTTATGGCCTTTGATAAGTTCTTTGGACTGGTTCTGTCCTGGGGCAGATTGCCACGCACTTTGCGCTTTATTTTGGCATAGGTCGTTGAGGAGGGTCTGGACCCTTTGTTTGGGAATTTCACAGAAAGGTTTTGGTCCTCTCATTAGGTTGTTAGCGCCGTTTCTGGCCAGTGCATCTGCCTTTTCATTCCCCTCTATTTCCGAGTGTTCCGGGACCCATCGAATTATAACTCTGTTTGATTCCCCTAGGACATTTAAGATCCTTACGCAATCTTTTACTAGATTTGAGTTGAATTCGAAGGAGTTTAGAGCCAGTAGTGCTGCTTGGCTATCAGAGTTGATATAGATTGTTTGGTTTTTAAGTCCTCGTTCTAGGCTGATTTCAGCACATTTAGTAATGGCATAGATCTCCGCCTGAAAAATCGAGGCTTCTTTGCCCATGCTAACGCTAAGGTTGTGTTTGGGCCTTAGACCGAAGACGCCACAGCCTACATCAGGTCCTATTTTGGAACCGTCTGTGAACCAAATATGACTTCCCTTTTTATGGTGTAACTGGCTATTAAGCCAGTCCTGCCTTTCGGGTAAGTATTTCAATTTGGAAATGTTTTATGAAGTTTGTTTCTGTGTGCATGCCGTCTGCTGGCATTTTCAGAATAATGTATGTAAATACCGACACTTTTAGTTTAGTCAGTGTTTGCGATCCCCACTTAGAGTTTGCTTGTGTGTGTAGTCTGTATGCGCAGGTGCTTGCTTCTTTTTGCACGTGAAGGTGGAGTGGAGCGAGGATAAGCAGTGCATTTAGAGCATCACCGGGTGTGGAGCTGAATGCTCCTATTATCATGACACAAGCAGTACGTTGTAAGCTGCAAAGCTTTTCGACAGTTGTCTTTTGGTTGGTTTTGTGGGACCATACTGCGCAGGCGTAGGTGATTATCGGCCTTACGACAGCCGTATACAACCAAAAAAGCCATTTCAGGTGTAAGACCCCATTTGGCGCCAGCCATGAGACAACATATCCAAAGGGCTATTTTGGCTTTTTGAATGATGTTATTTAGGTGAGTGTTCCATGTTAGCTTTTGGTCTATTGTGACCCCAAGATATTTCACCTCATCATAATAATAGGTTCAGTTAGGTAAGTAGGTAGGTATGTTGAGTGATGAAAACGGTCGAACAGTTATGTAAGTAAGTAGCTAATTGTCTTATCAGGGTCCAAGGAGGTCGTGCCTTATTGACAGAATCTTACAGATTACATTATAATTTAATTGTACCTAGGTACCTATCTTGTTCAATTTATATCTATTTATCTTTGACAATTTTCAAGTTCAAATTGAGCAGGTAGGTAGCCCTACTGGGGACTCCGACAAAATTTAAGCAGCGGATTTGTTGATTTTGGCCATAGCAACAGAATTTCAGTTGTCCACCCACCACCACATCACTTGCCTCCTATCTCAAAGCAATAACGATCATGACAGTGCACCTACTTCAATTTAATCCTTTTAAAAGTTCTAAATAAGTTAGCTAAAAGTATAGGTACCTACAAATGGGCATGTCGAGACTTGAGTATAAGTCGAGTAGCGCACGTGGTTGCGTGTCTCTTGTTCGTCTGCCGGAAACCTTGTCTAAGTGGTTAATACACATTGTTGACTCTACGTACGTTACGTACGTAACGTTTGTTCTAGAAGCACATAATGCAGATAACACTAGTTTACAAAATTTAACTTTTTGTCTGTTGCTGTGAATTTTGTGGGTTTTTGTGTGATTTTTGATGACTGTAACTTTTGTATAAGTCAACATTAAAAAGACATAAACTCTAAAAATCGAACTAAATATCAGTACCTACTTATGTTCAGCATCCAATACAACAGTCAAAACTAAATTGTCAGTCTTCAAAAATACATCTGACCTCTTGGTACAATACAATCAAGGTCCAAATTCATCAGAAGAACGTGATACTCATTTTGTAATTGCATCAGAGCCAATATGCTTCTCACAAAATTAGTTACATGATCTTGTAAGAGATTTAAATCTTTCTAAACAAGCTTCAGAATTGTAAGCATCAAGAATGAAAGAAAAATATTTTTTTTTTGAGGCACTAAAATTACTTTTTACCACGAAAGGGAGTTATTTAAGAACTTTTAGAAGACCTCCTTTTACAATTGTAAACTCTGGGTATTGCATATGAGCATAAAACTCCACTTCCTCCATAGTCATTTAGACAGGTTTTCAGAAAATTTAGGAGTTTAATGAGCGAAAAGCCAGTAGAGTGTATGCATCAAGATTTACGGGACAAAGAGGAGCGTTGCGTTATCAGGGTTTCTGGGATAGAAATATGATGTCTGACTATTGCTGGGGTATTATACGCCATTTTCCTAAGTTCACACATTAGATTTACCTGAAACTCATAAACTAGAGCTGATGAAAAATTTCTACTTATATATTTGTAATTAGCATATAATATGTAGTCGGCAACAGCAAAAATGTTATCAGCAACAGATTCACTGTAAACTAGTGTAATCATGCGCTATAGGTTGGTATTTCCAATTTAAGTTCACTAAGAGAGAAGATTAGAAGACGACTTACTGATGTAGGTACCTACTTAGTATAGCGCTATATCAAAAATTATATTTTCAACTTGCAAATAAATAAAGTTTGAAGTTTGAACTTGACTGAAATAGCCCATAGATCACCAGTTCTTTTTGAATTGAGAGACTTGAATATTTTTATTATGTCGCTGGGGTCAGTATATTTATAACTAAAAATGATACTACGTAGGTACATTTTGCCGTGTTACTCTCAATCAAGAGTTCAGCTTTAACCGGGCAAGAATCTAAGGAGCTGGTTGTGTTTACCGGTATGTTAACAAAAAAATTATTAAATGCTGGAAGGCTGGAATTTAGTTAGTAGTTTTTTTTTTTGGAGGTAGGCGCTTAAAAAGTAAAAAATTCTCAACATATTTTTAATTATTAAAATTAGAAATATCAACTTTAAAGTGCCCAATTTGTGCTATTAGAGCATAATACATAGGGGAGAGTAGGGTAATTGAGAATGGCGGGTAATTGGGAACAGCTAGGTAAGTAATACTTCTCCCCGCACCACACCGTGTTGCACACATTCAACAGATGCAACAAGCGCCCCGGAGTGCGCACGAGACAGTCAGAGTGAAACGCCGCACGCGCGCCGCCACGGTGAGTCAAACATTTATTTTTGCATTTCTGGTATAATTTTTGTTGTATATGACTAAAGATGTCAATATCATAGTTTTGAGTTTAGAGGCACCGTATTTCACGACAATCTTATATTATTTTATCTATTTTAAAACTCCAAGTGATTTGAAGGTTATTAAAAATACTGTTAAGAATTACCGCCATTTTGGTTTATATTGTCTACTTCGGGTAATTGGAAACGGCATCAGGCGGGTAATTGGGAACGTTCCCAATTACCCCATTTCGTTCTCATTTACCCCTAGTGCTAATAGTTATTTTTTTTTAATTGTTTTAACGTCACATATTGTTTTAGATGCCTCGGAATTACGTACGGAAGACTGAAACTAAATACCAACTTGAAGATCTGCGCCATGCAATTGAAGATGTCAGAACTAAGAAACTTACACTGGGCAAAGCTGCTACCAAATACTCAATTCCAAAAAGATTGGATCATGTGTGCCATTTGTAAACTCTGGGCACATGAAAAATGTACTGCTGGCGAGACTAGTAAAGGTTACGTGTGTGATATGTGCCACACTAACTAATTATACTTTTTTATACAGATTATAATGAGCCGTTCCTAATTACCCCGCACCGTTCCCATTTCCCCCGTGGGATGATCTCATTTACCCCATAGGGTATCGGGTAATAAGGAACAGGAATACTTCTTGTTTTCGTTCACATTTTTAATAAAACGTTGATTTTTTAAATCTTTTTTCTATCTAATAATTAGACAAATAAGCAAACATTATGTTTTAATAAAAGTTGATTATGTTCTTGACTTTTATCTTTTATTTTTGAGCATTGGTAGTTAAGTGTTCCCAATTTCCCCACTTTCCCCTATGTGAGATAAGTGTACTTACTCACCACCTGCCAGCACACAACTAAAGTAGCACATATATCAACGCTATATAACCTCTTTTAAAGCACACACAAAATGTCACAGAAGGCTGTATTTATCTTATGTACTTAGTCAAGTCACTATTTTTCTTTTAATTTTGCACCTACCATGTTCTTCTCTGCATCAACCTAAGGTTGGCAGGTAGACAATGCCTTTGGCATTAAGCCCACCGTTGTACCATTAATGTGCATAAAGTTTTAAATAAAATAAATAAATTTAGTTTAGTTTACTATACCACGCTGGTCGGGTTGGCATAGGGATTTTTTCGAATTTTCCTTTTCTCGCAGTGCTCTTCTTAAGACTCGCCTTTTACGACACCTACAGGTTGAAATATGGGGTAGTGACAATATGTATTCTTAACCCGTCACTACACGGACATAAGTGGAATAAAACAAACATATATTTATATATATGTTTGTTTAAGCAAACAAAAAAAATGTGATTTGTGATGTGATAACAGACAATAGGTACTTACTCTTTAAGAATATGAAGAGAAAATGTCGGATATCAACAATGTCTACCAAAGAACGATAAAAACGGCTAAATAAATATTTATGTGAATCACAAGCTAATTTATTGTAAAAAACCCACTCCGTAACTCTTGCATAGGAAATAGGTAGGTATGCGTACATACCTACAATAAAAATCGAACACAAAGGTTATGTTTACATTAAAGTAGCTCTACCTAATTGTTGATTGGTACTCACCTACGCTGTTTATATACTCACATATATATCATACGATAAATAACATTTTCTTTGAATTTTGATTTTTTTGTAGTAGGTAATGTCTGAGCTGACGTCTTTAGTGAAAAGTAGTTTTGACTGATTAAGAGTTTTGGCTGTAACATAATTATCTTTGCAAATTAAACTTATCTATGTTTTATATCAGTATCCAAAATAGGTACATAATTACTTATATATCAGGTAAGTTTAATAATAACTTATCTTCAGTATGCCATCAACTGCCATTAGGTACCTACTGCCAAAAGATTTTTTAATCTTCATCCATCCAAATGTTGACTGGAAGAACAGAACTGGCCATTATGATCATACCGAACTAACTAAATAATTTACATTAATGTGTGGTGTGCAAAAAGTGTAATACTTACATAATTATTCTCTATCTATTTATATAAAATAAACATTTTGCGCGAACACTCGTCTAATACGTATTGTTTGTTATTTGAGTTAGAAATAGAACGTAATGTTCTTCACTAAAAGATTTTTAGACTTTTGTGAATGATACCTGATCATAATTCATACGTAGAGCGTGCACATAAAAATTCGAAACATTCGATCGTCTTATACTTTTAAGTACATCCTTCAGTATAGAGCATAATTTATTACAAACAGGTACCATTTACCTACCAAACAAAACGAGACCTAAGAAAGTAATGTCTGCGTCGGCGCCGCGTCGCGGGGCGAACCTGACACTCGCTCTACGTATTTTGTCATCGTTTGGAGCGATGACAAAATAAGTAGAGCGAGTCAGAGAGATGACATTATTATTTTATTTGTTTACCTACTTATTATGTTAATTTTAGAAGAGTCATTCTTATGATGCACGATAACCTCTAGGAAAAATTGTTAATTATAAATAATATGTAGTAGGTAGGTACCTAGTAAGCATATTTTTTTAAGTATTTTATATTAATTTAATTTAAGTACGTACTGACTTCGTTTTATACCTGCCTACTTGCTATGTATACCTACCATATTATTATGCTCACTGCATCACTCTGATGTAAACCGAGCAGGATGACATGTCTAATTGGCATTATGCCATACCTACCTATATGTTTAAACTTAATATATTAATTAATCGATTGATTTGCGCAGTATTATTAATTTAGTACAGATTAATGTTAATGTATCACAAAGCTCCTAGATATCTAGACGTCCTTGCAACTTGTGATGATGTGAAACTAACCAAGTGTTGGTTCTAATGTTCTTTAGATAGTTGTTGCACTTAGGCCACGCTTCATATAATATAACGGGTGGCAGGACAGAAATCTCGGTACCCCCGAGAGTGCTACCTATTACTTGTTGTGTCGCGGGTGCCGACAACTGGGGATCATCATTGGTTGGGTGTACTATGCCAAATCGAATGCCAAATAATCGAATATCAATTGATCGACCACTATAAATCGAACATCCAAATACTCGAACGTTCATGAAATCGAATCGTTAATAAATCGAACATTCAATATATCGTACACTCAATACATCGAGTGTTCAAAATATCGAATGTTTGTTTGATCGAGCGTTCAACGCATCGCATATTCATTCTATCGAAATATCAATATACTGAATACTTTTTATATAGAATACAAGAAAAACACAAAATTTACTAATAAATCACATTTAATCTTTAATTATTATCTTAATATTTTGTGTGAATTGCAATTGCACGGAGAAACTTAATTTAATATTTTTTCAATCTCATTATCATCCCTTTTGCCTCTTTTTTGTGGAGTAGGTCTTCCCAATCCCGCGTTTGCCTTTTCAATTGTCCTATTTGTTATAGCTTGCTCCTTAACCAAAAATTCTATGGTAGCATAAAGACCCCGTTTGTGTTTATCGAGCAACGTGTTGCATCTTCTGTGCCATCCTTCAATGTTGTTTTGAGTTCTAGGAAAACCCAGTGTATTATTTTGAAAAACAGACCACAGTGAAGGTGGAAACATCGGTGATGAGCGTGCTATAAATAACCTACTACCTAAACCTACTGCACAAAAAAGAGGCAAAAGGGATGATAATGAGATTGAAAAAATATTAAATTAAGTTTCTCCGTGCAATTGCAATTCACACAAAATATTAAGATAATAATTAAAGATTAAATGTGATTTATTAGTAAATTTTGTGTTTTTCTTGTATTCTATATAAAAAGTATTCAGTATATTGATATTTCGATAGAATGAATATGCGATGCGTTGAACGCTCGATCAAACAAACATTCGATATTTTGAACACTCGATGTATTGAGTGTACGATATATTGAATGTTCAATTTATTAACGATTCGATTTCATGAACGTTCGAGTATTTGGATGTTCGATTTATAGTGGTCGATCAATTGATATTCGATTATTTGGCATTCGATTTGGCATAGTACACCCATCATTGGTTGCCATTTGCACAAAATGGCTCGCTCGAATGCGTCGCGTGAATGACACACATACATTCTTTTCAATAACTAAATAATTTCGAAACAACGTACCTACATACATACACATAGGTACAGTTTCTGTATCTAGATATCTATTTATTTGCGTAAAGTTATGTAGCACTGTTTGTTGGGTCAAGTATCGAAGTGTATAGACATGAGGGTTGAGGTGAGACTGTAGTGAAGTAAATAATACCATAAACTACATCGATTACAAACAATTATGTCCACCCCTTATCAGTTGTACGTATAACAATAACAAACACGCACAGATAACCTCGCCATGTTAAATAAGCACAAGCTCCTCCCGCCGTTATCTAAATATTATTTAGCTTGAGTGAATATCTGTTATAACATTCCGTGATTTTTATAGACATGACGTAGGTACGGCGCGTAGTACAAATAACGCGCCATATCAGTCAATAACAAAACAACACATACTATGGTCGTGTTCTTACCTAACCTCACAATATTGTCGCTTAAAACTTGGCGCCATCACCATAAAGTAAGACGGCTGGCGCGGCACACAAGTTATAAAAATCACGGGGCAGCGGGTTATCGTCGTGTTCGAGTGTAGATAGCGACGCGGCGCGGCGACGCTTATACACAGAGGTCAGCCTCAAATCTCAACCGACGTCAATGTCACTTGATAACGCAATAAAGCGGAGCTTCAACACATTAACAAAACATGACGAATTTTAATACAAGGCCCTATAATTATTATTAAAATTTGTCAAAGCTCTTTCCCATCCGTCCCTTAAGATCCCCCCCTACCACAGGAGTATCTTAGTTTTACGATTGAAACAGATGCAGTCCTCGTGTTGTGGAGACCTTATGATAGATACGAAAACTCTTTGCCAAAATAGAGTCCATATGTTGTATGTTGCCTCCATAAGTTGTTACAATCACCTTAATTTGGACGAGACGAACGACTAGGAGAAGAAATACCATTATTTTTCTTTTATCTATGTGGCAGGCGCGGGCGCAGGCCTGTTATAAGCTCCGAGTAGATAAAATCATTATACCTGCAGTCTAAACACAAGTGCTAGGTAGGTGCTTTGTTCTTGGAACTTTGGTAACTAACCATTAGGTACTCACCAATAGGAACACAAACAGCATGTTACCGTAGCGCCTAGTGTACTGTAAAAGAACGAGAATTACGTTGCGGTCGTTTGTTCCTGAATTGGTTGACGATACTTGACGAGTTTATACTAGTGTCCGACCGAAATTTCGGTTTCGGTTTCGGTTTCGGCCGAGTTTCGGCCAAAAATCAAGTTTCGGCGACAGTTTCGGTTTCGGCCAAAATTGGCCGAAACTTTTGCCGAAACCGAAACTGATTTCGGAAGTTGTCGTGCACGCTCGACTAACTTCGTTTCTCGCGGCAACGCTTTGGCGGCCCTATTCGGGAATTGTCGTGCGCCGTTCGGATAGCTCTGTAGCAACAAAATTTAGTCGGTGCGTTATCGCCCGACGCAAACATTCTTTAGAGGTTATTCTTTAATGGAACTGATGACATGTAAATTTTTGTTTCGTTTCTGTACTTGATTGATTTATACAGGGTCTCTCGTAAGTAATGGATAACTCGTTACAAGCAAGAAAATCCCATTTTTATTTCAGGGCTGCCAACGGTGTGAAAATGGTACACACATTTAGATTTTTTTAAATTATTCTCCTTTGCCCACTCAATCCGTTGCCATTTCAAGAAATTTAGATATTTTTGTGTAATTGTTTTATATCGTACTCCTTGAGACTTGCATTATTTAATTTAATTACATTTTGAGTCCTCATTAACGTAAAATATTATTTAAATTAACATTTCAAGCTAATTTTTCCGATTTTTTTTTCTTAATTTGTAGTTTTAACCCTTGATTGTGAAAAAAAGTACGGTGCTATAGCTGCCCATTATCTTAATAACATCTCTAGTATGTGTAGATTATAAAAAGGTATAATAGTGTGTACTTAAGCAAGCGTGCTAAGTAGTTACAAGAGCAAAAGAACTAAGCAAGGTCGAAATTTCTATTTTTCAATAAATGCTGTAATATTCGTGATTTATGTTATAATACTCCAAGACATGATTTTATTCAATTAAGATACCAGTTTTAAGTTGAATAGTATCTAATTACATTTTTATTTGCGTTGATAAAAATCTATGCGAAAGCTACCAGGACATGTCAATAATAAAACGAGTTTATTTCTACTTACAATATTTATTGTTTAGATTACTACACCAAGTGCTCAAAATGTCCACTGCGAGGGCGAGCAGCAATGTACCCTCTACATCTCCTAAGTCCTAATAACAGATCTTTTGATCATGCATGGCCAGTTTCTTTGATGCATGGCTGTACAATTTTTTCCTACAGGCCCAGTAAAAAAATTCCAACGTGTTTAGGTCTACCGATCATGTTGGCCATAAAATTGGACCCAAGCGCAGTGCATTGCTGCACGCGTCGGACACTTTGAGCACTTAAATGTAGTAATCTGAGCATAGTAATAAATATTGTAAGTAGAAAATAACCTCGTTTTATTATTGACATGCCCTGGTAGCTTTCGCATAGATTTTTATCAACGCATATAAAAATGTTACTAGATACTATTCAACTTAAAATTAGAATCTTACTTAAATAAAATCATGTCTTGGAGTATTTTAACATAAATCACCAAAATTGCAGCATTTGTTGAAAAATCGAAATTTCGACCTTGCTTAGTTCTTTTGCTCTTGTAACTAGTATTTATTGCTCGCTCAAGTACATACTTTTATACCTTTTTATAACCTACACATACTAGACATGTTATTAAGATAATGGGCAGCTATAGCACCGTACTGTTTTTTCACAAACAAGGGTTAAAACTACAAGTAAAGAAAAAAAATGAAAAAATTGCCTTAAAATTTTAATTTAAATAATGTTTTACGTTAATTAGGACTCAAAATGTAATTAAATTAAATAATGCAAGTTTCCAGCAGTACGATATCAAAAAAAATACACAAAAATATCTCATTTTGTTAAAATGGCAACTGAATGAGTGGTCAAAGGAGCATAATTTAAAAAAAAATCTAAATGTGTATACCATTTTCACACCGTTGGCAACCCTGAAATAAAAATGTGATTTTCTTGCACCTTGACATTAGAGCTACCACCAGGTAACGGGTTATCCATTACTTACGACAGACCCTGTATAGTTAATTAAATATTGAGTCAGTAACTTTGTTTTGTTGTTATTAACAGATCAAGTCACATGTAAAAAAAAGATTGTAAATGAAAAATGTGAAGTGTTTTATTTGTTAAATTACGTTGTATAGGTAAACTTATTTCAAGATTTACTGTGTTTCCATTTCATGTCCTAATTAATGCAGAATAATGGGTAAAATGCACCAATTTCAGTATTTTAAGGAATTTTATACTTGCTCACGTGAGTTTCGGTTTCGGTTTCGGTTTCGGCCGAAACTGAAGCCACGGCCGAACATTCGGTTTCGGTTTCGGTTTCTGCCGGAAAACCAGTTTCGGTCGGACTCTAGTTTATATGTTCTTCCGGACTGGTACAAACTATTTGGAATGAATAAATGAATACCAATTACTTTCGAATTTGAATCTCTTTGACCGATAGATTATATATCGCGGGATATCTCGGTAAACAGTAGCAGTATCTGTGTACCAAATAAGATACAGATCCCTTCAGCCATTCTGGCGTTCTTGAGTAACAATATACATATACATACAACATACATCCTATTTTATAATTTATCTAAAGTAGCTGTTTTTATTATTGTAAATTTTGGCTGTTTTAAATATAAACCTGTTTAAGATAAATTGGTCTACATTCCACACCAAACATGATAATTTATATTAATGATCTTCAATAAATAGTGTAGGTAGGTATAAAAATAATAATCTACAATATAACAGATTACAAATAATTGATTAAAGTAAGATTTAAGCAATACAGCTAGTATTGCTTAAATTTTAATAATAATTATTAACCGAAAATAACTCAAATATAAATTATTATACTACATTATAATTATGTTTATATTTTATTTATCATCATCATGATCATATCAGCCCAATGACGTCCACTGTTGAACATAGGCCTCACCTAATTTCCGCCACAGCGAGCGATTTTGTGCCGCCTGCATCCAACGGCCACCCGCAACCTTTACTAGGTCGTCGGTCCATCTGGCGGGGGGCCGCCCCATGCTGCGCTTTCCAATACGTGGCCGCCACTCGAGAACTTTTTTGCCCCATCGGCCATCGGTTCTGCGAGCTATGTGGCCTGCCCACTGCCACTTCAGCGATGCGATTCGGTGAGCTTTGTCGGCAACTTTAGTTCTCCTGCGGATCTCCTCATTTCTGATTCGATCACGCAGGGAAACTCCAAGCATAGCCCTTTCCATGGCTCACTGAGCGACAATTAGCTTTCTAATGAGCCCTATAGTTAGCGGCCACGTCTCAGTGCCATACGTCATCACTGGCAACACACATTGGTTGAAGACTTTTGTCTTCAAACATTGGGGTATTGTTGACGAGAAGATAGCGCGTAGTTTCCCGAACGCTGCCCAACCGAGTTGGATTCGGCGGTTAGCCTCTTTCTCGAAGTTGGACCTACCTAACCGGACCGTTTGTCCTAGGTATGTATATTCGTCAACAACTTCGAGATTAGAGCTCCCCACAGTAATAGGGGCGGTCGCTACATGGCGATTAGACATGATTTTAGTCTTGTCCATGTTCATTTTGAGGCCCATCCGTTGAGAAGCTCTATCGAGGCTAACGAGCATTGTGCTTAGGTCCACCAGCGATTCTGCCATGACCACGATATCGTCGGCAAACCGAAGGTGGGTGATGTACTCGCCATTAATGTTGATGCCAAATCCTCCCCAGTCCAGAAGCTTGAATATATCTTCCAACGCAGTTGTGAACAATTTCGGAGATATTACATCTCCCTGTACCGCACCTCGATATACCGATGGTCAATTCGGCATCTCTGGAGTGCCTGTAGCACTGCCCATGTTTCCACCGAATCGAAGGCTTTCTCATAGTCCACAAACGCTAGTGGCTAGTTATACTCTTCGGTTTTCTGTATAACCTGCCGCAGCGTATGTATGTGGTCTATGGTACTATAGCCTCTTCGGAACCCGGCTTTTCCGGAGGCTGGAAGTCGTCAAGCCTGCGCTCGAGACGATTCGTAATGACTCTCGAAAACAGCTTGTACACATGACTCAGGAGCTTGATGGGTCTGTAATTTTAAAGGAGGGTGTTATCGCCCTTCTTGAAAAACAGTACCACCACGCCCCTGTGCCATGCTTGTGGCGTGTTACCCTCGAGTATGACGGTGTTAAAGAGCTTCTGGAGGACTTTAAGTATCGGTTTCCACCCGCTCTCAGAAGCTCAGTCGTAACACCATCCTCACGCGGTGCCTTGTTGTTCTTAAGATGTTTCAGAGCCATACTAATCTCGTACAGGCTGACGTCCGGAATATCTTCGGTATAGTGCCGAGTCAGTCTAGCTCTTGGGTCTTTCGCTGGACTGGCAACGGGTTTCGATGTCGACGTGTATAACTGCCCGTAGAACTTCTCTATCTCCCTTAAGACCTCTGGTTTGGACGAGACGATGCTACCGTCTTCGGTCTTCAGCCTTGTCAACCGGCTCTGCCCAATAGACAGATCTTTCGCGAACACTGGAGCCTTGCTTCAGCTCTATTGTCTCTTTAATACGCTGGGTATTAAAGAAACGTCTGTCGCGTGTTAGTGATTTCGAGATCTGTCTATTGAGCCCTGGGTATGACAATGCGTCACTCGAAGACTGCAGCCTAAGGTCCCGTCGCTTTTCCATGAGCCTTAAGGTCGACCTTAAGGCTCATCCGATTATTTTGGTTCTATTTGTACAACGGGTCTTAAAGAATTTGGACCCAACCGTATGGACAGTTTCCACAAACATATCATTGGTATGATGATACCAATTATATGTTTGTGGAAACTGTCACTACAGTGGATGCACTGTAGTGAAATTTAGGCACTCGAAGAGGTTTTGAAAGTTCGAGCTGAAAGCTTTCGGGATTTGGATGTGGCTGGTTGTAGGTCGGAGCATGGGCTTCATCAGTCGGCGTCTTTCTAATCGGAGGTCAAGGTTCAATGTGCCTCTTACCATACGGTGATCACTGCCGGTTTTGACCGAGTCGATCACAGAGACATTATCGAACACTTGTCTCCTTGTCGATATGATGAAGTCGATCTCATTTTTTGTACAACCATCCAGACTCATCCAGATCCACTTCCTGTGGGGCCGCTTCTCGAAGAAGGAATTCACCATAAAGAGGCCTTCCTTCTCCATGAAGCTAGCATTAGCGGCTAGCATTTGCCCTCTGGAGTTCCGTTGACCAACTCCAAATTGCCCCACCCTCAGCTCATTGCCACAACGTGTGCCCAATTTCGCGTTGAAGTCCCCCATCACGACGTTAAAGTGTGTTTTGGAGGAGTGTATGGCCTTGGATATGTCCTCATACATCTCCTCCATTTCGTCGTCTGGGTGTGTCGGTCGGTGCATAGATCTGGACGACCTTCAGCGAATATCTTTTCGATATTCTGAGTATCAGGTACGCAACCCTGGTCGACACACTGTCGATGTTATTGACGAGGGACTTGTGGATGATAAACCCGACACCACTTTGGAATAGCTGGTCATCCCCCCGGCAGTACAGCAAGTTACCCGAGTTCAGGGTTATCGTGTCCCGTCCCTGTCTTCGGACCTCTGATAACCCTATTATGTCCCAGTGTAATTTCCTAGTAGCTTCTTCCAGCTCCACTATTTTCTCGTCAGCCCGCAACGTTTTAACGTTGTATGTTGCCAGGGCCAGTTATTGGCCTACTGTTACCACGCTGGCCAGACGGGTTGGTACAGGGTTTTGTTTAGAGTTTTCTTTCTCTAGCACAGTTGTCATGGCGCGATTTTCCCTTAGTCACCTCCTACGACATCCCGGGAAGGAAGGGAGTGGTGACATATGTATTCTTAGTCCCGTCACCACACGAGAACTTAATACTCAAATATAAATTATGTTGGTTCCTAATAAATTTAATCATTATTCTGTGATAAATGTTGAATTACACAATTACACTCCGTTTTTTTTCGATCTTGTATCCATGTTTGAAGTTATTTAAAATGTTCCATTTTTGCCTTTTGGCTACGGAACAGTAAAAACTATAGTATAGATGTATTATATTGACGTTACTCGTGGCGTAGCGGTTAAGGTGGTCGCCTCGCCACTAACATCGCCGTGTCATGTGGTGTGGGTTCGATTGTCACACGAGATAAATATTTGTGTGTAATTCATAGATATTTGTTTTAAGTCAGGATGTACTTGGGATCCGTTAATTTTACTGTCTGTTTATAAAGTCCCCCGCGACACAGGGTTTGTTCGCAGGGACGCGCACACTGTCAAGACAAATATAATAGTGTACAGTCTCAGTACAGTCACTGTACATAATTTGCTGACGGCCGCGATTTTTACTATGCGGTGCGTCATATGCAATTTACGTATAATTATTAAAATTAATATATTTTACTCAGTGTGCAATTGTGCATTAAACAGTGTGACAAACAACTACCATTAGAGTAAATAATAATAATAATAATATTCTACCACATTCACACAGCGCCATCTAGTCCCAAAGTAAGCAATTATATGTGCTTGTGTTAGGGTACTAAACAACTGATATACTACATAAATACATTTTTTTTTTGTAAATACATACATATTATAGATATATTAAAGATTAGTTATCAGTCCATTTACGTGTAACTTAACTACGAAATAAACTAAGTGTAAACGTGCTGTGATCTTTCTCTACACACTCCACTAAAACCAATCTGTTCAAGTGTGCGAAACCGTACAAATGGTTAAATGTACATACTTACATAAATAAAAATCACCCAGTCGGTTGGTTGGACCTTTATTGCAGTTACGCAAAAAATCAGGACAAAGAAGGAATTCGAAGAATAGATCGGACTGAAGTCTATATTTACAAGTAAATAGAATGTACAAAACAATAGTTAACATAACGCTACGAGTAACAGTTGTCGCCCGGCGCGGGCGCGGGGGAGGGCGCGGGGGCGGGGCCGGGCGCGGGCGCGGGCGCGGGCGCGGGCGCGGGCGCGGGCGCGGGCGCGATGCGCGGGCGCCACACGCGCAGGTAGGCGAGCGTGCTGAGCAGCGAGCCGCCCAGCGGGCCCGCCCAGTACACCTGATACAAGTCACAACACCACCTTTACATATTTTAACCTCTTATTGTATACACCATATAACATATAACGATGCCATGTCTTTATATTTTAGTCTTGCTGCTACCAATTTTGTTAAGCATATGTACAAGTATGAGAGCGATGAGGAAAGAAAAACTAGACATAGTACTCGAAGAAAAGATATACCTTCCATACTGCAGCCAAAATTGAATGTTGTACAACATAGTCATATAGTGCAATCAGTTGCGTTATATAATAAGTTACCTGTAGAATATAAAATAATACACAGTACAAATATATTCAAAAACAAGCTTAAAACATATTTAGTGGAGAAAGGTTACTATAGTGTCGATGAGTTCATAAATGACAACATTTAATATAATTTATTTAATATAATGGATACATTGCATCTAGTTAATTTTATATTTGAATTTATTACCTATTTATTATTATTGAATTATTATTTTAAAAATGTGCAACGTATTATTTTAATTAATTATTTATTGTAATTTAATTTTTAATTAATAATATGTATTTTCAACACAATGTATATTGTATAGAAATAAATGACTTATGACCAACGAGCCACTCACTTGAACAAGATAAGATGCTAAATGAGTCATCAATTAATTTTACATGCGGCCAAAAGTAACAGGTAAGTCAGAGCTAATTAGGTCATCAATCTTGGTGCATTGGGAGCGACTTGAGAGGTACTCTTCAATAAATTGTAGCTGATTACCTCAAATTCCTAGCCTGTTTAGTTTAATAAGTAATAGTGACACCGACGCTCTATCAAAAGTTTACTAGATCTAGAAAAATGCCTGTTTTTTGCCAGAGCGTCAATGTTTATCACGTGTTCAACAATTTCGTGGACCGTATCACAAGTTGATTTGCCAGTTATTTGCACAATTTGATTTTTGATGTGTACGTCCAATCGTTTTGTAGAACAAACATTTACATTACATATCTTTACTTTGTTTGAAGAGAAGATTACGTGTGTTGTGTGGTTTAATTTTTCTGTTTAGACGTTGTGTAATAATCGATTAACCTTGACGGTTATAAATTTACTACACAATTTGTTTTTTTAATTTTTCATTGGTAGTAAGAATTAATCAATTATAGGATGTGCTGTAAGTGGTGGACCAACAGGATATGGGGAATAGATGGACTTAATATCTATGAAAAACACTTAAGTTTCTGGTCCTAGGTCTTGTAATTTTGAAGTTATGTCCTAAGTTATATCCTAGCTCTAGCAGGGACAGCCCTCTCCGGGCTTCCTACAGAGGGAGTCCAGAGGGAGTATCCCGGTCAGAACCAGGGCTGCGTGGAGCGACACTGTTTTGTATGCCTTACAGGATTTTTTGTAAGAAGTTGTTTTTTGCCTTTGGACGGCGCTGAGGTGTTTTTGGGTCATGATCTTTTTTGACTCCATCTCTCATGCGCTGGCGGCGTAACAGCTATTGTCAGCCCCAGTAATTTTAATTCCTTCATAGGGCAATGTCGACCTCTCCCATGCTCAGACGTGGCGTGTCGTATTTGAGCTTATTGGTTAGAACCATTGGCGAGGTCTTGTGTGTTGCAAATCTCAGCTTATTTGCGACACCCCAGTCCTGAACATGTTAGAGTGCGGCATTGTTTCTCCCTTCCCTCTGTGTGGTGTTGTCCCCGTCGACGACAAGGACAACGTCATCATCTATAAACGCATGCACGTAGTCGTTTCTGGCCTTTTTAGGAGAGGATCCAGCAGCAAGTTCCACTAATATAGGGCCTCCAATGGCGCCTTGTGCACATCCCTTATTCGAGCTTTTTGTGAACTTTTCCACATATCTCACGGTGACTTCACTTCTATCGCTCAAGCAACTGCCCATGGTCCTCCTCAGGTTCAGTTCAGTGGACAGTTTTGCTCAGCCAATCTAACCCGTAATGCCGGCCACCAAGCGCTGACGAAGACTCCCTCTATGTCCAAAGATACTAGTACAACTATTGTCTTTTGTTTTATGTATTGCACTGAAGACTCCCTCTATAGTATATATATAGGGATATAATATAGGGAGTCTTCAGTGCTCCTTTGAGGCATATATCGGTATTGGCGAGTACTCATCCAAGGTATTAAGTGAAACTTGAGGCGGGCCACCAACATCTTCTCGTATGTTTTGCCCAGATTTGACAGTAGGCCGATAGGCTTGTATCATTTTGCTACTGCGTGGTGTAATCGTCTTTGCTTGGTTTTTTTCATTATCACTACTGTGGTTCTTTCCAGATCATCGGGAAGTAGTGGTATTCTAGGCATTTGTTGAAAAGGGTCAGGATAACTGTTACACGGCATTATAAAGGTTAGCTCACCACGGCCGAGTCGACACAAACAGTAGCGAGTATGAAGGGTGCAACTATCCCAGTGGTAGGTCCACTTGTTGTTAGCTCACCCCGGCCGAGTTGACACAAACAGTGCAAGTATGAAGGGTGCAACTAATCCAGTGGTAGGTCCACTTGTTGTTAGCTCACCCCGGCCGAGTCGACACAAACAGTGCAAGTATGAAGGGTGCAACTAATCCAGTGGTAGGTCCACTTGTTGTTAGCTCACCCCGGCCGAGTCGACACAAACAGTGCAAGTATGAAGGGTGCAACTAATCCAGTGGTAGGTCCACTTGTTGTTAGCTCACCCCGGCCGAGTCGACACAAACAGTGCAAGTATGAAGGGTGCAACTAATCCAGTGGTAGGTCCACTTGTTGTTAGCTCACCCCGGCCGAGTCGACACAAACAGTGCAAGTATGAAGGGTGCAACTAACCCAGTGGTAGGTCCAGATGTTGTTCCACAGCGCGGGCCCGAAGCTGCGCACCGGGTTCATGCTCGCGCCGGTTAATTCAACCTGCAACAATACAATACCAATGTATTATTTTTCTTATTGTATTTATTTGAGAACAAATTATAGTCTTAAACTAGGTAATTATTATTATTTATCATACAATCTTACACATAAAATTCAAAGCCTGATTCACTGACTTATACTCGACCACTGATCCTAGGGGCATGAAGACTGGATGGTGTCTTTATTACGAAAATGTTATCTATTTTGTAATTCAAAACAATTACCGGGCATTTCAAGGTTTGCACATATAACAAAGTACTTATAAAACCTGGACGAAGTCGCGGGAAAAAGCTAGCTATATAAGCTAAACCACAGCTGTAGTTCCACTTGTTGAATAGAAACAAGAGTGGGAATCTATAGGGAACCTGCGCTACGATGGTGCTGCCACTGACAGCCACTGGCGCATGGCGCCGAAAATCCCAAACTTGTATTGTGTTGTGTTAGTTATGTACCTATTATCTGCCTTGTATTACTACATTAAATCGAGTAAACTGAAATCATTTTTATAACATTGAACCTAATGCATTGTTGCATTGTTGGAAGAACCAATAATCAAAAAACAGTTCGACATAAAAGTGTAGAAACTAATTATTTGGGAACTAAAGCATTTTCATTTTCTGGTAGCCCCGTAGCTGAAACTATCAACTTAATGTTTTCGTTACCTAAAAAGTTTATATCCATGGGTTATTGAATAATATTACTAAAAGTCAAAACCACGGTGAAGACAACGTGCAGAAAACTGGCTCACCCCAACAAGTGTGAGTAAATACCAAAAACTAGTTCCATTCGTCAAATAATATAGTGGAAATTTTCAGCTTCGAATGTTTCGTATTTAAGCAGATATTACTACATTCCCTTCGCCTTCATTGACTGTATCTTCTAGCTGTCACTCTTCGCGTGAAAGTCAAGATCTGTCAAGATCGCTTTTGTGGCGTGACGTCATACTCGACCACGTATTTGACATTTGCGCATCGCGTCGCTCACCTACGACAACGGGTTAGTATATCTTTATTTGATATAGATCTATATCAAATAAAGATTATGACTAGGACTACTCGCTACGGGAAGGGAGTGTGTGTTACCGCGACGAGCGACAGGGCGGCCACGGTGAGGCCGATGCGCAGCGGCCACGAGTCGCGCAGGCCCTCGTTGCGCGCGTCCCACGCGCCGCAGTTGGCCAGCGCCAGGCAGCCGCCCAGCACGGCCTCCACCAGCAGCGCCTGCTGCGGCGCCAGGCCCGGCGCGGGCAGCGTGACGCACGTGGCGCTGGCGGGCGGCTGCAGCAGCAGCAGCGCGGCGCCGCCGAGCACGCCGCCCGCCAGCTGCGCCAGCAGCAGCGCCGCCGCCCGGCCGCGCGTCACGCGGCCCCACAGCAGCGCCGCCAGCAGCACCGTCGGGTTGAAGTATGCGCCCGAGATGTGGTCCAAGCTCTGGAACACACACCCTCGACCTATAACTCGACGTACAACTATCTTATTTTTCCTTCGGTCGAATGTTCAGTTGTGGTTCAGTGTTTAATTTCGTCATTGGTTTTAACATATGAATGTGAAGTAGCCACTAGTAGCGCGCTTATATCTGATCACTTATAATATATTCTTATAATTCGTTACAATATCTGCTTCTACATCTAGATTCGCTCTACAGTAACTTACATTTTAAGAAGGTACTTTTAACCTCAATGGCAAAATAATCACAATTACATATTACGAGTATTTATAAGTTCGTTTACAAATTTTGAATTTCCATAAACTATAAACTATGACTGCACCAGAACCGATTAGCGTAAACCTGAAACACCAAAGGCATTATAAATGCGTTGCCAACCCTTCAATCCCGGTGATGTCTGGACACCATCAGTATTAATGGTAGTTGCTGCTGCAACGGTAGCGCAGAGTCAGAGTTATTTCTCCAGGCGGACGGCTTAGTTTGAGAGACTTACCTCTCTTAGAGCTTCTGTCCAAGTTTAGTTTTAGTTGAGTTATCCAATGTACATACCTACCTACATGTCCTAGTCGGTATTACTTATGTATACTGAAATTGTTTATGTAAGAATGTTCATCCCGCGATGTCATTAGCAAGGTGGCAGTGCACCGACCTATTTAAAATTATCAAGGATAAAAAAACGTTAGTCACCTAATCATTGCATAGAACAACACTTCGTTACAAATTTGAATTTTTACATCTACCTATTGAGACTTTATGAAACGCCTAGGAAAGGTCGATGGTCCTACATTTGATTGCATGAAACACGAAACGCTCCTTCGAAAGCTTAAAGATTATGGTATTTAGAGATGTTGCATTTGATCTCATAGCCACTTACCTAAATGACAGAACTCAATAGGTACATATAAATGGAAATTAATCTTCTGGATTTGCTACCTGTAAAAATGGGCGTTCCCCAGGGCTCTATGCTCAGTACTTTTCTGTTTCTAGTTACATAATAATATATGATTTTCCTTTCTTTGTAAAGGATGTTGATACATAATTTTTTTTGTTGTAAATGGTTCTCTCGCAAAAGTTATTGACTGGTTTACTACAAATTTATCTATCGTTGTTATTCAAAGAAAACTAAATATAAAATATTCACAATGCCAATTGTTAGAGACACAATAAAATTAATTTACACAAGCTTTGTCTGCAACTTCGTTCGCGTGGATTTCAATTTTTGTTTAACCTGTGGCAAAGGCAAATATCTCCCCCAAGCTGTCTCATACTTAAACCTAAAAATAACAGCGACAAGGTTTTCAAATGTTATTATTGTAATTTTTTTCAGATTTTTAGGTTTTTAACGGTTGAGAAAATAGAGGAGGAGGAGGCACAATTAATGCTACTTTCAGAGCGTTTAAAAATAATTCTTAGAAACCTTAAAGTGTTTTTATACACATATTTCGGACAGATCTGTCCGAAATATGTTGTGCAAATGGTAAATGTTAGTTGGAAAAAAATTCAGCTGCTGTTGCATGTAGGGGTGCCTCCCTTAAAACTATTTATATTTATTATTTAACTATCAAATCTAGTAGCGGCCCACACAAGGCATCTATTCTCTAAATTTCATCAACATACCCCGACTAGTTTTTGAGTAAAATGCCTGTGACATACGGACGGAGAGGACGAAACATTAAGGGTTCCGTTTTTGCCATTTTGGCTACGGAACACTAAAATGCTGCACTCAGAAATTTTCGGAAATTCGCTTGCCTACCTGGAATTAAAATTTAATTGACCACGATTGTTAGAGAGATTCGATCCTTATGGTTGACCCCGTCAATCGATGCCATAAAAGTACAAGATATTATTATTTGGATTTTAGCTGGTTCAATTCCCGGGTGTGGCAAGCGAATTTATGAAAATCATTGAATGCTGTTTCTTCTTAAAAATAAAGAAATGTTTCCTTTGAGTAAAATATCTATCTCAAGTATTTAGAGTACTTTCCCTCCAGGTGGCATTACAAAATTCCATCCTGTATATTATAAAATTCTTGCCTCAAATCAAAAAAATCAACAATCTGTCGCATTATTTATCGCAATGTCAACGTGTATATGATTGATTTAATATATTATCTGTTAAGTAGGTGGATAATCCTAATCTGGATCGAAACACATTACAGGCGCAACGAGACGTTCATATCGGAAAAAACTTTGTTTAATTACCAAAGACACCTAGAAAACTAGCAACAAATTGAAAAAAAAAAACAAACTGATAAAGAAATTGAATAAGCGAAAATGTTTATTTCATTAGAATTGTTCAAATTCAGAGTAATTGACACAGCGCCAGGGATACACTTCATTTATTTGGGTAATACTTTGATAATTAAATTTGAGCAATAACGACAACAATTAGTAAAGGAAGTAAGTAGTAGGAATAGAATGTAGAATAGTAGTATAGTAATAATAGAATGTACCTGCACGAGGAGGGTGACGACGAAGCCGGCGGCGACGGCGCGGTGCATGGGCGCGGCGGCGGCGCCGGGCCCGCAGCCCGCCAGGCAGCTCAGCAGCACCAGCAGCGCCGAGCCGCACAGCTCCGCCAGCGCCACGCGCCAGCCCACTGCACGCCCGGACACTTTACTACTATGTCATTCACTATTATATTATGTGTGCTAAATCTGCATCCGCATGGAAATCTGAATTTATTATTGCGAATGCGGGTGCAAATACAGATGCCCAAATCGATGCAAAAGCTCCTGTAGTACTTGGTACACACCTCCGACCTGTACTTGCTAACGACCTCAGCCTATAGTCTATCATTTCAACAGGCTCTCAAATAAGAATATTACCTACATATTTATATGTTATAGTAACAACCCTAAATTCTAGTCCCCGTACTTGTAGAGTACGTCGTGTACCAGTACTGTCCTCCGTGCCGCTATATTGTGCCGGACTGTGTCAGTAGGTCCCGGACGCCCGATGCTTCCGCACACGTTTAAGCCGTATTGTAACAGACTTTACATAATATACAATTTTACATCATAGTTGGGTTTTACTTGCGTAGAGAGTACCCCGACTATAATGTTCTATTTAATGGTGGCTACATCTTGGGATGCGTTATTATCACATATTTGTTCCTTCTGTTCTGTTGTCTAGCTCAATTACAAACAAATACCAACTAGACACTATGTCGTGTAATGAGCGTTCTGCACCGAGATAGACATTATACGGAACCTTTTAAACTTCGCGACTTGTAGACATTTTCAATTAGGATGCAACGACTCTACGTACCGTATTATGTTTATGGAATAAATAAGGTATTTCATATTAATATAAAAGGTAAGTGACGTAGACCCGTTGCATAATAATTTAATATTATACGGAACCTCGATCTAAAATTTCTTACTTAACCTAAATTTTAATTTTCAGCTACAAAGTGCAGAATTATTAATTAGTTGCCGTATTGAGCAAATACAATATGATGAATGACGTGCAAGTTAATTGTATTTGTATATATTATTTATGATACATATCTTTACATTGGACAAAGCCTCTGCAGTACCTGATGTAAGTTACCTAATTAAATAATCTATACCGATATTTGCAGAATTAATTTTCTGTGCAATTTTTCTCCTTTTTCTTTTGTCTCTCTCTATCAAATTTCATCATCATCATCATATCAGCCCAACGACGTCCACTGCTGAACATAGGCCTCACCTAATTTACGCCACTGCGAACGGTCCTGTGCCGCCTGCAACCAACAAATAGTCAAATTTACATGTAGGAAAATTAAGACATTCCTATTGGCTTTGAATAGTAGATAATAACTTTCTGGTTGGTAAATAAAATATGTAGGTAGGTACATCCTGTCATTATTTATAACTGATATTAAGTTATCTTTGTAAATCAGATGTTATCACTACACATGAATATATATTTGGTTAATGCTACGCCTGCGGTATCAGCGCCAACAAATGTTACATTTAGCACAGAATATAGCTCCCCTTAGGTAAATATAGCTGATGGCATTTGATCTACCGTCATAGATCTATCTATCTTTGATACATCTACCTATCTTATCATTTCAATCTACTAGTCAAGTGTAGCTGAGATTTAATATTTAACAATATGTAGGTAGACGTTTTCGTTCGTTTAGAAATCTGGCACTATGTCATAGCAGTACCTAAAATTTCTACAGAGTTGTCTATTTTCATAATTTTCAATCAATCAATCAATCAATCAATCAATCATTTATTTGCATTGAATGTATGTACAATATATTTGATCTTAAAGCTAGGTATTTAGTTCTGATACATTCCACCCATTAGGCATGCAAAAATTAATAAAGATAAAATAAAATACATAGTCACATCAGGCAATATAGAAACTTAATTATATAGGTAAATAGGGAAATTAAATTAGTAGATTAATAATAAGTATTTATGTCAATTGTGTTATTAATGTCAAACTATAAAATGATGATTGTCAAATTTTATAAAAATTTAAATTATTAGATGTGAAATTGTATAGAATGAAAGTTATTACATGTCAAATTGTATAGGTATAATGAAAATTGTAAAATGTCAAATTGTGAAATATAATGCTGATTATTTATGTTAAGCTGAATCATCAAAAAATTGTTTAACTGAGTAATAACATTTATTAATTAAGAATGTTGTGAGATCCCTCTTGAATTCACATAGGCTTTTATTTCTAATATTTTCAGGTATTTTGTTGTATACTCTAGGTCCCATACAGAATATACTCTTTTTCAGCAGTGCTGTATGTGATCCAGGAATGGTCAATAAGTGCCTGTATTGGGATCTCAACAATGTAGGTCTTTGGCTTGTTTCAGCCACCGACGGAAACAAATGTTTGTTTTGCTTAACAAATAAGGCTATTTCCAATATGTAAAGACATGGGAAAGTCAGTAATTTTAGGGACTTGAACACTGGGACACAACTATCAGTATATTTTAAACCTTGCATGGCTCGAATACACCGCTTTTGGGCCCTGAATATGATTTCTCTGTCAGAACAATTACCCCAGAATATCACTCCAAATCTTAAGACACTGGAGACCAGTCCATGATATGCAATAATTACTGTTTTCAAACTAACTTTTTTACTCAATGCATGAAGTGCGAATGCAGATGTGCTCAATTTTTTACATATATCTTCTGCTTGGTATCTCCATGTTAAGTGGCAATCTATGTGAATACCTAGAAAGCGTGTGTTATCTACTTTGTTTATTGTCTGACCATTGTAACAGGTGTTAATGTTTTTATGTGAGAGTAGACGTTGATGAAAATGCATAATATTGGTTTTCTCTAGGTTAATAATTAAATTATTGCTGTTCATCCAGTTTATGATATTTTGAAGTGTACTATTAATGTCTTCCTCATAAAATTGTTTGTTTGATTCTTTGACAATAACTGTGCTATCATCTGCAAACAATACCATTGGATGGATTGTATTTCGTGGTAGATCATTGATATAAATCAAGAATAACAAAGGCCCGAGCACGCTACCTTGTGGGACGCCATATTTTATGTCTCTGCTCATTGATTTATAGTTTGCTTCAAATTTAGTTGTACTGCATATCCTAGAAATTACAGTATATTGTTTGCGCCCGGTGAGATATGATTTTATTAGGTTTGAAATGTTTCCTCTGATGCCGTATGAATTTAGTTTATTTAATAAAACGTCGTGGTTCACATAATCGAAAGCTTTCGACATATCCGTGTAGATTGCGCACGTAGGGGATTTTTTATCCATGCTCATCATGACATTGCTTAATAAAGCATACATAGCCATATTTATGTTTATATTTTTTCTAAATCCCTTCTGTTCCTCACAAAGAATGTTGTATTTAGCCAGAAAAGAATGTATCGCGTTATAAATTATCTTCTCGAATATTTTAGAAAATACTGAAATTAAGGCGATGGGTCTATAATTGCTCATATTTTTTCGGCAGTTCTTTTTATGTAGCGGTTTGACAATAACTGTTTTGAGAGCTTCTGGAAATGTGCCTTCAGTTATGCACATATTTATAATGTGGCTTAATGGTTTAGCTATGGTATTAGATACATATTTTACAACAATAGTCGAAATTCCGTCATACCCAGTGCTTTTTTTATTTTTTAGTGATTTTATTATTCTATTAACATCTTGCGGAACGACTGGAAGCATGAACATAGAATGATTGTTTGTGGGTATAACCTTAATGTTACTTTTATTTGTACTATATCCTAAATCTGATACTTGATCAATAAAGTAGTTGTTAAAGCAGTCTGCAATTTCGTCAGGTCTTGTGATTAAGGTCCCATTTTTATTGATTACATGTATAGTTTCCCTTATATTATTGCTATTACTATTAATAACCTGCCATGATGCTTTTGATTTGTTTTCAGATTTGTTTATTTTATGATTATTCTGACATTTTTGGGTTAATTTTATGATCTTTTTTAGTTTTTGAGAATAAATTTTGAATTTAGATTCATTTTCAATTGTTGGTATTCGTCTAAACTTCCAAAGTAGTTCACGTTTTTTCCTGCTGCATATTCTAATACCTCGAGAAATCCATTTTACTTTTTTATGCGATTTGATTGTTATTATTTTCCACGGGAAACACAAATCATAGAAGAGTAGAAAAAGTTCAAAAAAATTGTTATAAGCTATGTTCGCGTCACTTGTTTTGTAAATATCAGGGAAGGACAGACTCTGAAGACAGGTATCGAATTTGACTAGATTATCTTTTGAAATGTCCCGCCGTTTTATCTTCCAAGACTTGATTAGTGGAATGTGTTTTACTGGTATTTGTAACAGTTGGGCAGTGTGGTCAGATAGTGCTAGATCTAATACTTCATTTTTACAACCTTTCTTAATATTGTGCGCAAAATTGTCTATACAACTTTTACTTGCGAGTCTGGTTGGTTGTGATATTGCCAGTTTTAAATTGTAGGTCATGAGAAAACATTCAAAGTCCAA
Organism: Laspeyria flexula; assembly: GCA_905147015.1. NCBI lineage: Eukaryota > Metazoa > Arthropoda > Insecta > Lepidoptera > Erebidae > Laspeyria > Laspeyria flexula. The sequence continues at coordinate 17,940,981 of LR989952.1, read as the reverse complement.
AGATAAACTATTTCTTTTTAAAATATCAATGTTAAAGTCCCCGCATAATATTAGTTTTGTATCATATCTAGTAGACAATATTCTTAAAGCTGAGTCTAAAGTTTCATAAAAAATATCTATATTACTACTTCTAGGTGGTCTGTAAACGCACAAAATCTTTATATTATGTTGTAGCATTTCCACAGCACAACATTCAATAGCACCTGGTTTAGATAAATTAGCTATATTGCTTAATTCTTTATAATCGAGGCCAGCTTTGACTAGTATGCAGGCACCGCCACGTTTTTGTGTATTTCTTGAGTAGCAAGCTGCTAACCTATAGTTTGGTATGTATAGCAGGTTTTCCTGACCGGCCAGAATAAAGTGTTCTGTTATACAAATCACACTAAGATCTTTACTATTTTTAGTTAATTCATTAATGTGAATAGTTAGCGAATCAGATTTGTTTAGAAGACCAGCCATGTTTTGGTGTAGAATATACATATTTTTGTTATTGACGAAAAAAATCTGTGTTAGTTACGGTACAAGTATTTACGTTATTTAGTTTAATCTTCAAAATCAAAAAATCTTCTTTTCTAAATCAAAAAATATTATTTTATGACTGAACCAACTGACTGACTGACTTGGATTTTTTTTATATTTTTCTCAGAACAGGTACAGCCTATACCATCGCCCGGTAGCCGCTTGAGGTTGAGTTTCGGGACACCCTGTATATTATATAGGTAAGTATGATCTACGTAGTGCGGTTTTGTTTCATAAATTGAGCAGTAATAGTAGTTACACGCGGCTTTGACTTTATATCAGTTTAAACTGTATAGTACGTGTGTTACGTTATCCCGGTCCGGTGTACCCTTGCTACGTCTGTTAGCTACTACAATCTAACTTTTGGAATACCAAATTGTTGGGAGTCTCATCGAAATGAAGCTACTCACGAAAAATTTGGACCAGGGATCGTGTACATTTGTTTGCAACGCGGTCGAACATGGACCAAAAATGAATTAGTCAGTTTTGTCCACCTGCAGCTCGTAGTGTCGCATGTCGTAGAGACGCAGACACATCCGCGCCGCCGCTACTTGTTTGGTTAATCATGACGTTACCTAAACTAATAATATAAAACGTACGATATGAGATTGGGACAGTTTATTTTCTGAAGAGATACCTAGTTTCTAATTTCTTATCACGGTTTAGTCATCAATAAATTAGTCGTTGACGTAGGACGCAAGGATTATTTGTTTTAGTCTAGTCGACTTAGATAGGAGCTGGTATAATTACGCTTTTATTACTGGACTAAGTTACATAATGTTGCTACTTGTAGGTAGGTACTGTTCTGGTGTATAATTCTAAATTAGGTTCCTGACTACTTATTATATAATAGCCCAAACAAAAGTCAAGAGGTCAAAAAGAAAACGACAGGTGCGATGATTGACGCATGAAGATAAACTTATATGAGATTGTTACATATCTACTTGGACTACAATAATATATTGGGTACAAGCAATGTTACATCCGTCTCGTGACGGACATCCGCGTGTAGTGATTAAGAATACATAATATTGTCACTACCCCATCTCAACCCGTGGGTATCGTACAAGGCGACTGAGGGGGCAACCTTAAACAAACAAGAGCACTGCAAGGAAAATTTTAAAACAAAATCCTATAGATACCTACCAACCAACCCGTATGGCTAGCGTGCTATAGTGGGCTAAACTCGGAGGAGACCCGTGCCCAGCAGTGGGACGTAAATGAATTGTATTGATGATGATGAATGTTACGTTTCTATTTATTTACTTATTCCTTATTTGTAACAAATTATGAACATGTTCCTAACAACGTAGTGCCTGACTGACCTATGATTGGATAACGATATACCTACCTATCTATCAGGATTTCATTTTGTAAGTTTTATAATGTTATATTATTGCTAGAATATTTTTTGTTTAAGATAGTACCTAATTATTTACAGTATTATAAATACCTATATAGTCAGAAGTAAATAAACAATGGCTGTTTCTCACAGTCACATGGCAGGTGGTTGTCCACACTATATACGTCTGTTTGCCACCGACGTGGTTTAAAAAATATATAAGCTAAGTAATCTAAATAACTTTTTATAAATTTCGAGGTACAAAGTAATACGCTGCTCGCTTATTCTTAATACATTTTTGTAATGTTTTTAAAGTAAGGAAAACATTTCTTTTTTATTATTTTAATAAATAAATACCTAATTTGCGACTTTTTATTCCTTAATATGTTTAAAGTTTATTTTAAAATGTCAGTTGGTTCAGTTGTGTTGTACAGTATCCAAACGTGAATAATTGGTAGGTACTTACTAGTGGCGGCGGAGTCGCGCTGAGGCAAGCTGTAGGTGACGCAGACGGCGTGCGCCGCGCCGCCCGCGTCGCTCGCGACTGACGTGAGGGCGTCGGCGGGGCGCGCGTCTCCCATGGAGGCGCCGGCCGTCGGGCGTCGGGCGTCACGCGTCGGGCGTCAGGCGTCAGGCGTCAGGCGTCACGGCGACGCTACTCCACGTCTTCGCTTTGACTAAGCTCACTACCAACTAATTGTCTCGTGTCGTATGCGCACTAATTTTCACACCCTTCTATACTTGTATATGGATGTTGTCGATGAAGTCATCTTAATATTTTCGTCGTCAGTTTTTCTTACTTAACGTCCATGTTATTGTTTAATGACTTTTCACCGAATCTACCTACTAACTACTATTTCATACGGAAGACAGTGTCAGCTGAACCTTGCTATTGTCAAAATGGAAAAGCTTTGTGTTGATAGTTAGAAAGTGAAAAATACAGTGAGAGGGTTTTTGTTGCCTTGCAAAGTGAAACAAAAAGTTGGTAAAGAAGCTACCTACCTAATAGGCACTCGATTGCTTTATTAAGTATCAATCTAGGTTCTTTAAATTTCAGTACAATATTATATATTGATAGACTATCTTAAGTTTCCATTATAAGGTAGGTAGTAGGTGTACCCGGCGGCACATAGGTAGGTTTGTGTTGTTAAATCATAACATTATTACCTCACTATTCACCTTAAAACCAATGTTATGGCGAACTGTCAAGAACTTTCGGACATTTATTTACGGATTTTGAACAAACATACATTTACAAAGTTTAATACCTATATATATTACATATCTATGAATAGATTTTATCGCAACAAGATACGCCCACTGTATAGATATTGACGTTTATCCATAGGGGATAATTGACATAATTGTCTACGGTCCGTCCCTACATCCCCTCTGCTATGCGACTAATATAAAATGGTTGTGTTGAGTCTCCAGTTCTACACAGTGATAAACTAAGAGCTACCAAGTGTCTTGTTGACCTAATTTCTTCATATAATGGGGGGAAGGAGAACGTTCTCTTAATATTATCTCTGGTGATAAGTAGCCTTAAACCTACTCTAAGTCAATATTAAATATATTTATGTTAGCATTGAGACATTGCAAGTTAACGATTGTTTAGTATAGTATCAGGTCACTAGATCAGTGGACCCTACTTTTTGTGCTTATTGATTCAAAGGAAACAATAAACTTTTTGCACTTAGTGACTACACACTGTATCTAGAATCACCACTAGTTTTTCACAATAAGGATAACAAGAGAGACGAGCTCGGCGCGCATGGCCCCAACACTAAGTAGGTCCCCCACGACACGTGCGACACTCGACAACTACAAGTACCGTATTACTGCATTAACTACTAAGTCATTACTAATATCAATGCGAATGTAATACAATTCTACACTTATATAGATATAGTTGTTTGCTGGAACTTCTGAATTAATTACTTTAAATAATCCTTTACAAGAATGTTGTGTGTTAGGTAAGTATTAAATATTGAGTTAGATAAGCGGTAGATGTTTGCTCAACTATTCTAACTAATGTTTGTGCAGTAAGTAGTTCAGCTGCGGCACAAGCTAAACAAAAGATAAGAGCACTAGATCGCGACCATCATATATCAGCTCAGATAACATGCAGCACACACGCTTCCTTGAGAGTCATAGTTGGATCTGCTTTTTAAATTCTAGCCAACATTGTTTTACTGCAGCGCTAACATTCAATATATAAACATTACATTCAACCCTCTTCGTCAGTTCTGGGGTCACTGTTATCATGCATATAATAAAGATTCATTTGCAAATTTGATAAGTATTTGGTTTATATTACAGAATCACACACACAATGAAACACTCGTCATTATAATTTGGATCCTAATTCGTCACCGTCCAAATTGATCATATTCCAGATTCGTAAGTTTACAAATTGGTCATTTTCCATTTTCGTCATATTCCAGATTCGTCAACTCGTCATTGTACAGTCACATGAAATCGCGAAAAGGTGTTTTCAGGATTAGTAAGTATCAGGGCAGATTGTATTAACTAGAACAGTTATACCTTGTACCTACTTCGGGTATTAGACGATAACTTGCACATATGTATAAAGTGAAATAGATATACTTTAAGACATAATTTAAAACAGAAATCGAAATAAGGTTAATTTAATATTTAGAATATTTTTTACAAAGCGCTGTCTAGCCCAAAGTAAGCTAAAGCTATGTTATGGGATCTAGGCAACTGATAAACATACATAATTTATATATATTTAAATACGTATAATTATTATATGTATTATACATAGAAAAATATCCAAACTCCCAAATAAACATTTGCAGTTTATACAAATATTTGTTCCTGGAAAACGAACCTGCGACCTCAGAAATTATAAAATTAAAGCACAATGTGAAGAACCTTACCGTTATGTACTTACTTTTATTTGGACGGGCGAGTGTACAATGTACATGGTATCACCAATTTGGAATATGACAAATCTAGAGTATAGTAAATTGGAAAATGATAAGTTTGGAATATAATATATTATATAAGAGGCTAGTGTTGGTCCAGTCCGCAGGCTGTGTTCGGTGTACAGTACATAAGTATCTACAGTACATAAGCTAGATAACGCATGCTGTAGCGCTACTGAGAGAGTAGCGCCGCCTGTCTCATGCAGTTGACACTAGCACAACAACTACAAGTACCAGTACTACGCTATACTTTAATACTACGTCACAAGTGACGTGTCTACTAGTTTATATTAGTTCTACGCGGCGTCGAGCCGAGTCTCCTCGTGATACTGTACTCGGTACAAGAACATTTTCATCCCGAAATCGAAAACTGGTGATAGTGCTGCTGATAACTGATAGAAGGCGACAAACAAAAAATTTACAATGTAAATATGTAGATTTTTTTCATAAAGTGGTAAGTAAAGCTTAACATGATTTTAATATAAATTTAAAATGATGGTAGAAATATCTTAATTTAATTCTTTTTTACATTATTTTCATCATTCAGAAATTTAATTATATACGTCCGAGAGTTGAAAGCAAAATTGCATAAATATATTATACGGCATTGTAGTCCATAACTTGTTTGAGTATCACGTTAAGAGTCACCAGCACTATCGCCAGTTCTCGATAGGGAGACGCCTCCCCTTCCATCCTGGAGGTGTATATTTTATTTTATAGATATCTGTGGCACAAGGGCGCGGTTGTCGGAGGAGGAAATGAAAAGCGAGAATGCGGAATACAAATGAGTTTACTGTTTGTGTCTAGAGGCGCTGCAGGGCGGGCGGCGGCGGCAGCAGCGCCAGCTCCAGCTCGCGGCGCCGCGCCGCCAGCCGCGCGTGCAAGTACCGCGCCACGCCCTCGCCGGCCCACGCCTGCGCGTAGAAGGCGCCGAGCCGCTCCTCCTCGGCCGTGGCGCCGGCGCCGCCCATGCTCTGCGCAGGCGGGGGGTGGGGGGCGGTGAGCGCGCGCGGGGGCGCGCGGGGGGCGCCGGGGGGGCCGGGGGGGGCGCCCCCGCCGCGCCGCACACTCACCTTGAGGTCGCGGGACTGCGACACGAGCCACTTCTGAATGAACTGCTGCGGGTCCATGCTGAAGCTCAGGAAGAACTCGCGGTTCGTCTTCAGCTGGTTGATGGTGTCCACCTGCGACACATAACTCGGTTACGAATGCGAGGGACGACTACACTTGTATGTACAAGACCCCTCGACTACACTTATTTTACCAAAGTTTTGATTAACTATCCATAATAGTACATTATGATATAAGTGCGGTAAGTTGATAATTACAGCCGAGGCGATATTGCTAGGCTACAAGGAAGCAAAGGCTGTAATTATCAAAGCGCACGAATGTCATACGACGTTTTATAACATATTTGCGAGGAAATAAATAAAATTCGGACTTTCTTAGAAATAAACAAATACAGCTAAAAGAAATAGCGCGCGGAATAATTTTTACTTGTCACAAATTATCGATGCGCGCGCATCAGCGCTTTTTTTTAAGACAAAAACAGAAAAACAGCCAATATTACTTATAAAGTAAATTAATATTTTTGTGTTTTAGTACAGATAAATTGTTGTAATTTATGGTCTAAATTAATTAAATTAAAGAATTAAATGTTTATTTTATATAATTATATCATAATTATTTTATCTCCCAAAGTTAATTTTATTCATAAAATGTTGACCACTTTTATGACATAAAAACTTTTTGCTAAGATTTAAAAAAATATGTACCGTTCGTTACGTACGGAGCCCCGCGATTATTATTATGTGAGCATGAGAAGCCGTGCAATTTACTTTACATTACCGCACTAGTGCGTAATGGGATACATTACGACACTGAAATTGGTGAAATAAGAGACCCTTTACGAGCAAATATGTTATAAAATGCATTTAATAAGTATTATTCGACGGTGACCTATACAGTAACTGTATAGTACATTTATGATTTTATCTACACTCAAATCGAATAATTCGAATTACGAATTAAAAGACGGTTCTATACAGACGCACTTTATAAACGCATATACATAAAATTAAAAATAAAACTCACCGCCAACTGTATCATAAAACTCATTATAGTAGCGCTATCTTTTTTTTATTAATTCATTAAACTAATCTATGGTTTTAGGCTGAATATGAAAAAAAAGGCGCACGCATGCGCAGTTCGAACTGTGAAATAAATGGCGCGCGCATGCGTAGTTTGAACTTAATTTCCCGCGCTTCCCATACATTTTTTGCCGATCGTGTTGATTCCAAAAAGTTTACTAAAATCCTGTAAGTGATTAAAATATAATTGGAGAAGAAAGTAGTGACGGCGAGATTTTCACTCCGCCAGATATTCTAGACGTGGCATCGGCGTTAACTGAAAGTCTCCTGCCAGAAAAGTCTAAAAAAAATTTACAACAAAATGTACCAAGAATTCATAGATTGGAAAATGGATAAGAAGGCAACCTCATTTTCGGAAAATGTTTAACTCGCCTATTTTTAGAAGCTACCACAAAAGTATAAAGTGTCTTCTTTATGGTCCAAATATTCAATGCTCAAGTCTACATCAAGCATCTATCACAATGTTGATATCACTAAATATTCAAAACTAATAGTGTAGTCCGTACAATCTGGGATAAAAGCTCAATAAAACTAAAAGATAAATTAACTATATTGATTGAAAGATAATTAGATAGATAAAATGCTAGATGAGTACGCGACACGACCGTTGTCGGTATATGTTTATTGCGAACTAATTAATACAATTAATAAAAGTGATGAATGAAGTGAACTGCTGACATGATACAATTTAAATTGATGAATGTACGAGTATCGTATGACGAGGATCGTACAAATAGCATTCTTGAAACGCAAATCTGAGGGCTACAAAGCGAAAAAGTCTAACACTTTCTCAGCCGAGCAGTTGAATATGTTCTTGAATGAAGCACCTGATCAACTATATCTTTTTACAAAGGTAAGTTACCTACTGCAACATATGCGAATGTTTGGTTATCAAGCTGTGCTAAGTAAACAAATACTTATTCATTTTCGTATTACTTGTTGCAGGTTGCAGTAGTATTTGGTATAATGGGTGCATGTCGACGACAAGACCTGTATAATATTGAATTGAAGGATGTGGAAGTTTTTGAGTCGACTAGAATTATATGACAGTTGCATAAACTAGTATTATACAACACACAACACTTTATTATACAAGTCTGAGTTTCAAAAAAAACTAAAAACATTTCTTTTGAAAGGGTGTTACTATTTGATTGATGATTTATAAATTATGTGTTATTGACATTTCTACTTTTTCTTTTTTACTATATTTATTAGTTGTACTTTATTATCTTGTGACATTTTATATTAAATAATTTAATTAATTGAATTTATAATGTAAAGTAATTTAAAAAAAAATGTAATAATTCAAACACAATGTAAAAATTGTTGTTGAATAAATGAATATGAATATTATTTATAGTAGGATTCACAACGTAATTTTTTATAAAATAGGGTGTAGCCTTTGGAACGGTCAATATGGGCAAGTCCGAAAACTATAAGAGATACGAAGGCCTGTTCTAAGAAACCATGTCATTGATTTTAGAGAAAGGAAAAACTACTTCTTGGATTTTAAAAAATATGTCCTCAGTTTGGGAAAAGAACCCTATTCAAAAATAAAATGTATGTCATGATGATTGTGTAGGTTTTAATTAGTAAATGGCTTTTAAACTTATATTAATTACTCGTTTTATCCAACTAATGATTTATATAAGTAAATTGTCAACAACAACCGGCTCGCGTTGTATTAGTGACGAATCCGGATGGATTGTTAAAAATGCATATCCGCGGATACGAATATTAGGTGTCAAGACTCATAGTCGATCGGAGATGTTGCGCGTCCCCTTGGCATACGTACCGTCTCGTGTATCTTGGCGTCGAGCCCCTGGATCTCCTGCTGGTTGGCGGTGCTGAGCAGGAAGCTGTTCATACGTACCGTCTCGTGTATCTTGGCGTCGAGCCCCTGGATCTCCTGCTGGTTGGCGGTGCTGAGCAGGAAGCTGTTCATACGTACCGTCTCGTGTATCTTGGCGTCGAGCCCCTGGATCTCCTGCTGGTTGGCGGTGCTGAGCAGGAAGCTGTTCATACGTACCGTCTCGTGTATCTTGGCGTCGAGCCCCTGGATCTCCTGCTGGTTGGCGGTGCTGAGCAGGAAGCTGTTCATACGTACCGTCTCGTGTATCTTGGCGTCGAGCCCCTGGATCTCCTGCTGGTTGGCGGTGCTGAGCAGGAAGCTGTTCATACGTACCGTCTCGTGTATCTTGGCGTCGAGCCCCTGGATCTCCTGCTGGTTGGCGGTGCTGAGCAGGAAGCTGTTCATCTGCGTCTTGAGCGTGTCGTCGACCTCGACGTCGATGTCGTAGCAAGCCGTCTGCTTGGTGTCGTGCGGCGGCTCCACGGCGATCACGTGGTTGATGACGATGGGGTCCGGCGGGTGCAGCAGCGCCCCCAGGCGGCCCGGCACCTCGGCCAGCTTCATGCGCGGCGTGCCGAAGATCTGCTCCAGGTACTTATCGCAGAGCACGAACTCGCGCTCGTGCGGGTCCTGCAGCTTGTGCGTCTTGACGTACTGCCACAGAGCATTGACGATGACGGGCCGCGTCTGGGTGTGCACCCCCAGCAGGCGCGCCAGGCGCTGGTCCAGCTTGAACTGCAGCGGCTGGTAGTCCAGCAGCAGCAGGATGGTGCAGCGCACGTTCTTGTAGCCGGGCCGCTTCACCTGGAACCCGTCCGTCTCCTGCGTAGTCAGGGTGCGGTGCCACTCCACCAAGTGGTTGTCGGGCCCGTACAGCTCCTTGTCCAGCTCGATCACCAGCGACTTGAAGAACGACGAGAACTTGCGCTTCACCTGCAACACCTGCGCCCCGCCCGACACGTTAGTGGCGCCACTCGGCGGCGACACTCGCGGCACAGGCTGATCCGTGCTGCGGGTGCCGCCGCTGAGTGAACTAACTATGGACATGAAAACCAGTTAAATGTATTACTTTATTGGGATCGTTTTTAGTGTCGTCGAGCAGTCGTCCCTCCACGCGCAGCTCCCAGGACGGCACCGCATTGTCGCCCTGACCTGGAACATACACGACACCATGCTATTAGTATTAAGTACTCGTTTATTAAGTACTAGATATGTCCTGTGTGTCTTTGTGCTCCCGTGGCTCTCTGTTTGGCCACTACTCAGCACCTATTGATTGTAGCATAATAATAAATAGCCTTCCTCGATAAATATCTAAAATAATTTTTCAATTCGGTTCAGTATTTCCCGAGATTAGCACGTTCATAATATTAGTACTTATAGATAATATATAGTATTTACCTACTCGAGCTGAAATAGATGTAGAATGTTTGTTAACAAATCTAATTTAAGATTTCAATTATAATATTATATTATCTTGCCAATATCAGTGGCTGTAGCTGTAACTTCTTATTTGAAACATTACAAAATAATAATCCATGTTGTTTTTATTACTTTAAAAGCGTATTAACAAACAGAGTGGCATCGTCGCAATTTAGTATCGTTTTTTTTTTATTTCGTGGTTTTCAATTTATTTTTGTTGAACTAGGGATTATTTTAAGAATTTATTTTAAATGGAATAATATGCCACTCACCCGGATAGAAAGTATTCGATATGAATATCCTGAGTTTCCGCTTCTGTTTCATGGGACGCTTGAGCGCCTCCTGTATGTCGAGGCGCTTGCGCATGATGGTGGCGTCGAGCTTGCGCTCGAAGGCGAGCAGGTCCATGTAGGCCTGCGACTCGGGCACCAGGTCGCGCACCTTCTGCGGCAGGATCTTGTCGGCCAGCCGCTTCTTGCGCTTGGCGGGCTGCCCCGGCGCCGCCGCGTAGTCCGCCGCGTACAGCGGCTTGTGCGGCGCCAGCGGGGCCCGCGCCTCCGCCGCGCGCTTGGGGGGCGGCGCCGCAGCTGGCGCCGGCGCCGCGCGCACCCCCGCGCCCCCCCCCGGCGCCGCGCCGCCGCCGTACGCCGCGCCGCCCGCCGCCCGCGCGCCCCCCGCGCCGCCCACGCCCACCGGCGGCGGCGTGAAGCCGCTGCGAGCCTGCCACGAACATGCTCTACTTGTTATGATCAGTGCAATATTCAATGTGTGAACAATGCCTAATATCCAGGTAGTGACGGATTAAGAATGCATAATGTAACTGCCCATCTCGACCCGTGGGTGTCGTAAAAGGCGACTAAAGGAGTACCCTTATGTAGATAAGAGCACTGCAAGAAAAAGAAAATTCGAAACAAACCCTATAGAGGTACCAACCTGTCTGGCCAGCATGGTATAGTAGACTAAATTTCCTCCCCATTCTTTAGAGGAGACCCATGCCCAGCATTGGGACGTTTATTGGTTAAAATGATGATGATGATGAACAAGGAGTAGACATGAATATCCTGAGTTTCCGCTTCTGTTTCATGGGATGCTTGAGCGCTTCCTGTATGTCGAGGCGCTTACGCTTGCACCAATAGCATTGACACTTGCACACATCTTGTATATTCCTTTTAGAGATAGATCTATGTAAGAAGCTATTTAAGTAGGAATTCCGAAGTTAAGTAATAACAACTAACCATGTAGGTAGCATAAAAGAGACAAAAGTATAAGGACAAGTAACTTTCTTAATGTGGATTTGTAGAGCTGGCAACTGCATACATTTTAAATCATTTATTTTGCCATATATAAAAAACAAATACATTTACAGATACAGATACAAAGAAAGGAAACAATATCTTTGATACAACAATTTAATGTAGACGCATAAATGTAATAAGGTTACCTTTTTAATAAACACTAAGAATTCAGTCTGTGTTAAATTCATAATTAATACAACCAAAATATTTGATAAATAACCCACAATATTAGTTGTCACTGTAGAACTTCTGTACTAGTTTTGTACATACAATTAATTAACACATTGAACACTACACCACAGAAACAATAGGAAAAGACAACAATATCTGACATGTTTAAAGTATTTTCCCCAAAATGGTAGACAGAGGTGAATCATACCAACATTTTCCAGCTATTATGTAAGATCCCATGTAATAGGGTCAATGCTATTGGGATTAATGGAGCTCATTTATTTTCTAGATTCCAGGCTACCAAGAGTCTTTGCCCAAACCAGGGATTATACCTTTGACCTTTTATGCAGCAGTCGTTTCATTATATATTATACATAGATTAGTACACTATATAGTAATAGCATGAATATGAGAGCTACAACTGAACAACCTGTAACTAGTATGTACTGTAATTACTTATATATTTTTTGTCATCTGTCATCAAGGACTATATTCTACTTTTTAGGGTTCCGTAGCTCTGACTAGGAACCCTTATAGTTTCGTTATGTCCGTCTGTCTGCCTGTCCGAGGTTTTGCTAAGAGACCGTTAGTACTAGAAAGCTGTAATTAATTTGTAGGAGTGTGTATATCAATTACGTGGACAAAGTGGTAAAATAAAATTTTGGAAAATATTTTTTTTTAGGGCAGCTATATATGGGTATGTGTGAAGTGGGGATAAATATGTTTTTGTCGTCTACCCCATCGTGTGGGGTATCGTTGAATAGGTCTTCTAAAATGACTTGGGGGTTACTAACATTATTTTTCGATTTAATGGTCTATTTACGAAATATTAAACTTTAAAGAGCAAATTTTTGTTCCAGTAGGGCGTCCCCCCCTCTAAAAGCTAAACTGCTGACTTGAAAAATCTGTAAAAATTCATAATGATAGTGCATTTCATGAACTTTAAATGAAAATTATAGCGGTTAAGATAACTTTATTAGTTTAGCAGTAATAGTCGTTGAACGTGGGTGTTGGATAATTTTGTACCAAATACAAAATCCTTAGCATTAATCCTTTATAGTGACTAAGATAAAGTAATTGCTTGTTTTGTTTTCTTTAAATACTGCGCTTCTCAACAAAAGGACATAAGCTAAGTGTGAAGATACGCTCTTTTGATGCGGAACCCTACATTGAGCATGGTCCGAAATGCTCTTAACGGGTTTTTTAACTTATAGATTTGAAAATTTGTTTTGACTATCAAAATAAAAAGTACCCTCATCAATATTTTTGACAAGGGTGGCTTTGGAAGGGTGAAATTGGGGATGAAACGTTGTATGAAAAGATCTTTGTTTTGAAGTTAACGTTTTTCAAATTAGTATTGGGATAGAAACTTAAAATGTTTTTTTTAATAGTTTTGATAGGGATGGGGGGATTCAGGGGGTGAAATATAATAATAAAAACTTACCCTAAGGGATGAAATATATACATACATACATAGCATCAGGCCTTTTTCCCGAAGGCTACCCCTTTGCAGAGGTGTTTCGCACCAACATTTCGCCAGATATGTTTGGTCCCATGAAATAGTGGGATGAAATAGTTGTGAAAATTGATATGGATGTCATTTTCTAGGTTTTCAGGGACGCTGATTTTATAATAAATGTTATCTTTAATGACGTAAAATGAAATTCAACTCCTGTAGTGGGGTGTTGTGGAATTAATAAATTGCACTTAAAACAAAGACCTATGTAATATTGAAATCTACGCGGACGAAGTCGCGATAAAAGCTGGTATTAATAAGAATCAAAAACCTAACAAAACTGTACAACACAGTGTTGTTGCTCAGTTTTCCAGTTGCTTTATCAGATTAACCATCAAATTACTAATTTGCATGAAATGAATGCAGTGCAATTGACAACGTGGCATGTTCTGTACTAGGACGCGACGAGCATCGCTGATATAATGTGCACTAGTACCTACAGCGCAGTGTGTAGTGTGTATCTCAGCTGTCACTTATTGATGACATTTACGATTAGTGCGATGGACTCAACCACATACACTGGTATGTACTTAGTTAGGTACTACATCAGACAAGTTTTGTTCTAAGTTAGGAGCTTCTTCAGTACGATGACAATCTTTTGGAAACTGCATTTGTATTAATATTCCAGTAAGGTCAAATCGCGGTAATTTAAAAAACAAATAAGTAATAAAAATTGATAGTGGTACTTAGATCTAAGTAAAATCTAAGTAATAATAAAGTTAAATCTAAGTGGTAACTACTTAAGCCGTAAAGTTAAAGCTATTTACTCTTGACAAGTCGTGCTTTTTAGATGTCTGCAGAAGACCTGTTTTCTGCAGACATCTCAAAAGCAACAATGAGCACATCACTAGGTAATATAGATAACGGGATATGGCGGAAAAGTATAATTCTTGTGTATAATTTATAGTATTATAAGTAATATTATATATGTATAATATATAAATATAATGTGAAAATAAACTTAAAGTCTAAAAATTTATGTTTTTTTAATGGTACATATTTGGTGTATATTTTGCCTTATTTTTAGTGCTATTTTGGCATTTTGATTGTGCATAAATATAATCCGATGTCTAATCATAATAGATTCTATTAGTATTAAATGTCATGTCACATTGCTAGAACAATGTGTGGATAAACTGTTTATTCAAATACTAGTAATAAAATAACATAGTTGATTATAATATCTTCATATTTTATATAACAATTAGGTAAGCCTTCTTCTATCAAGGTGCTGGTGGTAGGTAACTACAAACTACAATCAATAATATTATTGTACTTAGTGACAGGCACTTTGTATACTTTTTACATAGGTACATCATGTACCTACTTAAGAATTTTACACATCAGTGATTTGTGGTCATCAGATATCAGAGAGCTAACTAAACAATCAGCAAAGAATGCAATCTAATGTAGGTAGCCAGGTACCATAAGAATGCACAACATTGATGACGCTAACAATAAACACTTTGGAAACTAAACAATATCAACTTGTATTATTCAAACTGTAAACAAAAAGGTCTTACGGGGAAGTTAGGTCCTGGATATGGTCTAGGCGGCATGGGGGAGCCCTGCGGCTGTGCGGGCCCTGGGTATCGTTGTTGCGGCTGCATGGCGCCGGGAGGTGGCGCGGGGCTTGGGCCGCTTGCGGGGAAGCGCTGCGCCATTATATCACTGATTCTGTATTACACTTAACTTCTAAAACATCACTATCGCTTATTATTAGGGCGTAAATTAAAATCAAAAGCTCAATTATTTTATCAACCGTAAATAACTGAGCGATCTGTCATTTGTATGTCTGTCATAGAAAGAAAGTAGGTACTCTGTGAACAACGCTTTCGATATTTTTTTATTTTATTTAACGGCTATGGATACATGTCTTTTAAGCCCACTTGTTAAGCCGCTTTCGCTTTGGTCATTTTGTATTGCCAGACAGCCAGTTACCTAATAATATTCGTGAAAATTTTACTGTGTGCCACACCGCGTGTAGCCTATCTTTTTTTAATACGTTTGATTGTATACTAATTATGCGAATGCTTTTTTTGAGTGAATCTTAGAGCATTAAACCAAATGCGTATTACATTCTGTAATAATTATTTTGTTACAGGTGTATAATCAATGATATGGTATGCTATTTTTTAACATACAATATCATTGTGTATAATATATTGAAGATAAAGTAATAAAGGTCAGATTTTATTTGACCTCCGATATAAAATAATAAGTGACAGAAGTCTCTTTTTATGGTACCTGTTTTAAAAGGGCTGTGGTTTAGCGGGTTTAGCTTATCATCAACATCATAATATCAGCCCAACGACGTCCACTGCTGAACATAGGCCTCACCTAATTTACAACAATTATATATTATTATTATTATATAATTTATTTACCTATATATAATTATATATATTATATAAGTTCTTGATTCTTGGGTTTAGCTGCTTACCAAATTAATTAATCGTGACTCGTGGTACTTATCTACTGTCGTGCATAAAGTAGTATGTCGTGACGGCGCATGGCGTGCTCTGGCGTCAGGGGCGGATCTATTTGGGGCTATAGGGGCTGCAGCCCGAGGCCCCGAGATATAAAGAGCCCCCGGCCCCCTGATTCTGAGCTGTCGGAATATTTTCGGACAGAACTGTCAGTTTATTTAAAGTTAAAAAACAGAATGTTAAAAAAATAGATGGATGTAGAAAAATCCTATATTCATCAGTTTTTAGTTTTCTAACCGGTAAACTAATTTCTAACACTTAACAACTTAAGCTGTAAAAGTAAAAATACGTCGTTCTAAGAATGGAAAAAGTTTACGATCCGGGAGCAAGCAGGTGTCATTAGATATGTATTTTCCCCCGAGTGTCTTATGATATGTGACGTCAACAAAAAACCAATATGGCGGACGTAAACTGTCAAAACAGACGTTTTTTAGTGCCATTGCAATATGGGTATCAGATGAAAGCTAATTAATAGCCTAATTCAATTAAATATGCACTAACTATTGCCTGCGGCTCTACTTTTCTCTTGTAACCTAAATAGCTTCACCGATTTTGAAGTGCAATGTGTTGTTATATTCGTATTCATCACCGAATCCTAGCCTATAGACCTTTTACCCGTGATTCGAATTAATTGCTTTAAATTCACTATCAAAGGTAAATTTTAGGCAGTCGGGTTTTTTGAATTAATACTTGTGCTTGTTGTGTCGTGTCGCGTCATAACCCTCACCAGCGCTCTCTTGCGCAATCGGTCATCGGTGGCGAGCAGTCAACGCTACGAGTGCTACGACAGAGCGGAGCGCGTCGGGACACGACACGACATAGGAGCAAATATGACCATATCCAATAATTTAAATGTATGGAACTGATAAATATAATGCTTCGAGAACGTCACGACACGCTATATATTTCTGCCTTTAGTCAAATTGATATCTCATCTTAAACATAGTGGTTATATACTCTGTGATGATCTCATCATCATCAGCAACCTATTAACTAATGTCCCACTGCTGGGGTCGGATCTCCTTTCTTCTATCTAGAGAGCTGAGGGGGTTTAGGCCATAATCCACACATTCCATTTTTGGGATCAGGCGTTGATAAAATTGCAAGATATTTATAGTCTTTTGTAAGTTTATTTAGATTATTTTGACCATTGAACTTGCATCCGCGCGCTACCTCCTCCCTATCTATGGTTTTGACCTAGCCTAGCCAGTGAACAATATCTGCAAAAGTGTTATTTATTTTCAGCTTATTATTACTTAAATCCGTGCATTTGACTAATGCGGAGCTGTCGTAGTTACCATTAGATGTTAGATTTTATTCGATAAATCTGTTTGACGTAAGAAAATTATCAAACAATAATTTGCCGTTTCCGTCGAACAGTAGGTATGATATGTGGGAACATCACTTGGTACCAACTATGTATTTGAAAACGGTAAACAACAACTAACTTCCTACAGCGGTGTTTCCTGAGCGCTATGACATGTCCTTCTTCAAACGAGGTTTAAAGAGAGCTATCCTCTTAAGGTAGGCAGCGGCCTGGCTGTGCCCCTGGCATTGCCAACGTCCATGAGCGGCGGTAACCACTTACCATCAGGTGGGCCGTCTGTTCGTCTGCCACTTTAGGCAATAAAAAAAAAAAAGCATTTTGTGAACACATTATCTTCAACCATATATTTTGAGGGAAGAGACTGACCCGGCCAATACCACAAGTAATGACAGTTTCGTGAGCCTGACCTTCTGAAAGTCTGACCATTTCAAAAGCTGACCTTATGAAATTCCAACCATTTGAAAATCTGACTATCTGAAAATAAAGATGACAATCCCTTCTTATTTTTTTTTATTTTTTTTAAAGACAACGCCCGCACTAGGGAACTAGCCCTGTGTCGCGGGGAGCTTTACAAAAATGAAACTAACGGACACAAAGTACACCCAGACTAGAAACAAATATCTATGAATCACACAAATATTTGTCTCGTGTGGGAATCGAACCCACGTCACCCAACACGGCGATGTAGTGGCGAGGCGACCACCTTAACCATTGCGCCACGGTGACAGTCGATATCGAGATCGAGACATAAAATGTGCTTATGAAAAGAAAATGAAATGTATGATCTCAAAACGCTTCCACCTCACCAATATCAATACCAATACCAAATGAATGAACAAGAGTAAAATAATACTGATTCCTGCATAAAGAAAAATAATAAATATGAACCAACCAACAAGTATCAGTCTTTTTACCATTTAGATAATCATTAATGGTATAGAAGCCTCCCCCCATTAAATGTTTCTTGATCAGGTACTTTGAATTTAAATAAGGGTAGGTTCATCATCTCAATGAGCGGTTTGTATACAAACGGGATATATTAACGATTACGAACTTAATCACACAAAAAGCAACGAGTAATCTTCTACTTCGTGGTGTTTTTTAAGCCAACCCTCAGGTATAGGGGTTTTCGAGTTCAGTTCAGGGACTTTGATAAGAAAGTAGTAACTATTACAATTTTGTACTTTAAGCCATTGGACAATGCACATAAAATTCAAGCCCTACTGTACCTAGTGAATATTTCAAGATTTGTTTTTTTATTAAGATTTTTGATTAGCTACATTAAAAAATCTGTGTAAATATCTAAGTCTACACGGACGAAGTAGCGGGCTTTAACTAGTAGTAGGTAGGTTGGAAAATAAATATTGCCTCGATTTAACTACAAATCCTTGTAGGTAAAGTTGCGACTGTTTGCGCGTCATTCGTTCAGTGGTCGTGTGAATAATAATCGAATGAATATTAACCTACCGAACCGAACTGCGATACGTTTACTTACCTATTTAGAATTTAAGATGTGTTTACGTCATTCAAATGTCGTTGTATAATGCGCCTGTATGGACTTTGCGCTTCGTTTTGAGGGGTAGGCCCTCGCTCGCTCACCGACACACTGATTGATATTCACGAGCGCCGACAGCGACTACGACACCGGAGACCTCGCACCTCCGCACTTAACCCTCGTTAGGGTTAAATTTTTTCTGGTCACCTATTGTTGAAAATCGATGTGCTACCGATAACAATCGCTTCCAAAAGTAATTTACATCGAATTTACCTAATTTAAACAAGCTAAAAAAGTCAAAAGTTAGATATTATACCTATTCAGCTCACTGCGGTATTCAATTTACCTACCTAGTAGTTGAGAGGTTCATAGTCAAGTTAATTTAGTTGACTGTCCGTGGAGTGGAAAAGTGGAGTGATAGCGGACGTACCCAGAGGAGGGCTTTGGAGTTTAAAATCCTCGCGAAATATTTAAAATATTTCATGCTCAGAGTCTGTTGTAGCCGTCCATCGCTGCGTGCGTCGGTCCGTCTGTCAAGCAAGACCCATTTTCTCAGGAACGCGTAGAGATATCAAATAGGTTCTCAGCCCCCTGATACAGACTCGTCCGATTACTCCGTCGTAATCTTTTTCAAATCTTAGTATGACGTATTTTTACGGCTTAAGTTATTTAATGTTATAAAATGGTTTACCGTTTACAAAATTAAAAACTGATTAATAATTGGTATTATTGGTTGGCCGTTGGATGCGGGCGGCACAAAATCGCTCGTTGTGGCGGAAATTAGGTGAGGCCTATGTTCAACAGTGGACGTCATTGGGCTGATATGATGATGATGATGATGAAACTGACATTTCCGGCCGAAAATATTCCGACAGCTCAGAATCAGGGGGCAGGTCTGCAAACCCTTGGAGCTGTTAAAAATTTAAGTTCTACGTAAACGCAATCAAATATGCAGCCGTTCGATAGATCGCAACGGAGGCAAACATCTATAGGGTACTTCTTGTTGATCTAGAATGATGAAATTTTACAAGAAGCTAATACAAGTTGCACAAGTAAAGGAAAATATGAAGACCGTCTAGTAGCATCAATGTAATATATTTGAGAGGTTATAAAATGATATGTGTAAAAACTTAGCGGAATAGTACCGGCCGGCAGCGACAGACCGGAGAGGAGAGGCCGGCCGGATTATTGTAGCCTATGGAAGCCTGCAACACAAGAGCAATCATGGGCGCGTTGCCGGCCCTTAACAAATATATTTATTCATCTTTTTCTCATTGAAAATAATAGAAGAACCAAGTAAATAGATTCATAAAATTTCACTGAGCTCATACCACAGAATAAGTAGGTAGATAATTAGTAGGTACTAACGTACTCATACTATTGAAGATATTCGGTCTAGCCACGAACAGCCAGACAGACCCTTTTATATGATTTGTACACAAAATATAAAATAATGAAGTACCTATATTTATGAAGGGAACCTTGCGTGTGTGAATAGCAAATCACTTGTAAGCAAATCGTGTTATAACTTTTTGTGACTGTATTATCTGTATAAACTAGACAGACATGGTTGATGTCAGTGTATTGCTGTTATGTAAGCAACGGGCGTCCCCAAACAACTACTGGAAGAACTAATTTATTATTTTGCTGTAATTAGTACCAGGTCTAGGCTAGTACTTCATATTATTAGGTATATTCGGGTTCATTATACAGAGTGTCCCAAAACGTAACAATAACCCGGCAATGAGAAGAGGCCTTTTAGGAGGTTTAGTAAAAATCAAAATAAATGATATCACGATACGTAATTTCGGTTTTGTAATCTTTTAAATCCGCTTCCTATAACTGATTTTGAGTATTTTATGAACTGAAAAGAGTTTACGTCATCCGCGCCCAGTTTAATTTTTTATCTGGCTATATAGCAGATTTTTTTACAGAATCGTTATTAGTAGGCCTTTTCTCCATTGTAGGGCATTGTTGGGTTGCGATCACAGACTGTACTCATATCATATCCAGTAAACTATTTTACATAAGCTAGGTGTCCTCTATTTGACCTTGTTTGCTCCACCGGCACACAGAGCGACACTGGCATCGTGTAGATGCTGGCAGTGCCAGGAATTTAGTTATGTGATGTTCACAGCAACCTCCTTCAACATAAACGTCATCGTCGTGCTCCCAGACCACGTAGAAACACGTCTTTCCTGCTAACGGAACAGCACTTTATTTGCATGCCAATTAGGTTAAATATGGAGGACTTAAACAACAATGTAAAATCTTAAACTGTACCTATATTTGCAAATAATTGAATTTAATTGAACTTACTGAAAGCGCTCTGAAGCTCTTATATATTGCAGGTAGGCAACAAGAAAAATCTAAAAGAATATAACGCAATTTTCTGTATTATGGAGACTTAATTCAAACGAGATATTGTAAATTTTGCGACATTGCCTCATGCATTGCATACTTATAGTAGCTCTAGCCACGTTTGTGTCTAGATTATATCAGCTGGAGCTAAAGCAGCTCCAGCTGATACAATCAAGACACAACAGTGGCTATGCTCGTCAAAAAATTATTTATCATAGTCGATATTTTAACGCAATTACGATTTGAGTGAAATATGTACATATATGAAGTAAATAAGTACCTAAGTCAAATGTAGGACATTGTAAATCAGAGGTCACACTTATATAAAACGGGGTTATCGAGTGCCAGTGGAAAACATGACGCCAGGAGTCGCAGGGGCTTCGCGTAGCGATAACTGGAGATAAAAGTTGGAACCGATCCGTAAGTACCTATAATAATAATAATATAATATTCTACCACAATCACACAGCGCCATCTAGTCCCAAAGTAAGCAATTATATTTGCTTGTGTCATGGGTACTAAACAACTCATATACTACTTAAATACATTTTTTTTTTGTAAATACATACATATTATAGATAAATTACACCCAGACACAGAACAAACCCTTATGCTCATCACACAAAGATTTGTCCTGGGTGGGGATCCGAACCCGCGACCTCCAGCTTAGCAGTCAGGGTCACTAACCACTAGACCAACAGGCCAGTCAAAAACCTATGCTTTACTTATATAAATTTTTAGATAACTACTTGTGCAAAATTCGCCACGTTTCCTACTCTGAACTGCCTCTGCGAGAATACATCGGAATATATGGTCTCCACGTAAGAATGGAAACTCGTTATTGACACGCGCTTCAAGGGAAACCGGTACCGACTGTGTGGTGATGAGGGGGAGGAAGCTGTGGACATGATGAGAACTTTTAGTAGTGGTGATGTAGTGGGTCGGGGGTGGTGCTGGCGCAGTGGTGCTGGCGCAGTGGTGCTGGTCCAGGAGCGTGGTGCGTTGCGGGCGGGTCGCGGGCGTGGGGCGTGCGGCCCGCGGCGCCGCCTCCGCCGCACCCAGCGGCGCCGCGCGCCCGCCGCCGCCGCCGCCGCCGCCGCCGCCAGTCTGCGCCAGTCCGCGCCCGGCGCCGCCGCCGCCTGCACGCGCCCCGCGCCGCCAGCGAGCGCGCCACACTGCACGCAGCTTCGTTCTGCTCGCTACCGACCCTGCTGCTGCAATTGGAGTGGCGGTTCGCATCTTACCGGGCAGCATTAGAGTCGTATATCTATTTTCTAATACTGTCAGGTAAAGATGTCGTCCGCGCTCCACGTTCGACGTTCATCGATGGAGATTCTGGCCACTCTCGGCGAAACCGGTCCGGCGACGACGGATATACTGGCCGGGCCCGGCTGAAGCAGCAGGTAACCGCCGACGGACACGTGTGATCGCACCGCGTGCGCCGGCCCCGCGCCGCAGGGACTACTCGACGCCGGATTTTATGGTAACCTACAGTAAGCGTGTTACGAGCCGACGAGCGCCAGCGCCGCTGCACCTGACGGTTGTCGCACAACATGACGTCACACGTGGTGCAGGACGTGTCACGCAGAGACTATGTGAACTGTTGATTACGACCGACACATTGATACATAATCAATTTAATTCGTCAAGTAGCTAGTTTTCCGCTCGATCCATCGGCCGTTTGACGCCTCGTCCGTCCGCACATCAACAGTTACCGAACGACAACCGGTTACGCATTAAGGACGACTTCACAGAGTTGTTAAGTTTTAAATGAATACTGTGACATGAAATTTTTGTGTCCAACGAGATACGTTGTAAATGTACAGATAATAATTATTTAGTGGTACAAACGCCATCTGTCCGATAAAGTGGCGGCGGAGAGCGGGCGGGACGCAACAGTTGGGCTCGTAGTCGTAACTAATGAGAAACGCGTAACAGTCGAGTTGTTCGGAGCTAGAAACGCTTCCCGAAGTCGATGTTATCAACATAATCCGCGCACTGTTGCGTTTCCTCATCGTCGGTAACGTAACCCACTTAACTAATTAAAATTCCTCATGGCCGGCAATGAGCACGCGTTTTCAACTCATTAACTCCGCGTACAATATTCCAGACGAGGCCGGGGCGCGCTCCACCTCGCACTAGGTCGCGCCACGTCGCGCCACGTCGCGCCACGTCGCGCCACGTCGCGCCACGTCGCGCCACGTCGCGCCACGTCGCGCCACGTCGCGCCATGTCACGCCACCACGCGCCACCTCACGCCACACGTCGCTCTTCATTAGTAAACATTGTTTACACGATCGTGTCTAGTTGATGGCATTTCATCAATGTCATGTTGTCTTCAGTCGAGGACCATGCCGACTAGTAGTAATGTAGTAATGCGTTGGACAGATTAGATGCGTTTGTGATTAGTTGAGCACACTCGTGTGGCGAAGCTCACGCTGCCCAGTGGCAGGCCCCAGCACAGAGAGAATAATCAGCATTCACGTGCTGATTATTCTCCGGAGATGCGGTACATTATTCATTAGTGCATGGAAAGTTTTGACTTTCCGAATATTAAGATGTGGGTCAAGGTCCGAGCTTCACCACATGCGCTGACACGTCGCTAGATGCAACCTCCTTTCTGCGCTTTTTAATTATCTACACTTCTACTACAGCTTCCGTTTATAATGCTCAACCTCTCGTCCGGATTAAGTAGCTAACTTCCCAGTTAAATATGAGAAAGGTGTAAGCGACATATATATTACATTAATCATGAGTGATCATAATATATGCCGAGATTCGTTCAACAAACAAACACTTCCGCTTTATAATATTAGTATACCTAGATGATTGGTTGTGGCTTTTTTGATTAGTCGTATACTGGTATGCAATCTAAACTTGCTCAAAATATAAGGGTGTGAATGCGCCTGTCCCGTGCCCGCGACTAGTAGCGCGCGAGTGCTGTAGTAGTGATGCTGGTCGCGGCGCGACGCCCCCCGGCTCGTCCACTAACTACTCGATAACGCGCCGGTGAAAGCCGCAGTAAATTAATCGCTCAGGTGGATTCCGCTTTCGAAATGAATTTTTATCGGTATCGGAGAGTGTCGCCGCTCGGGACCGGTTCTTAATTTCCTATAGGTGCGCGCGTTGTGCATCTATTTCGGGAGTCGTTGACCGCGGGTTTGGCACTACGCGTACAGGCGGCCGGTTTTATTCTGTTCGTGTCGAGAGTCGTTCCGGGAGCGGCCCGCCCGTTCGACGGCGATTTCGTGTAAAATTCGGGCGTATTTCAGGCGATGACGTAACACGCGGGAGTGCGTCGTCCCCAGGCGCCGCGAGGGACATGCCTAATCGAGCATAATGTTATTAATAAGACGGGGGCGGGCCGCGACTCGCCCTCGCATTGTCCACCGGGCGCATGCGATGGCCCCGCGGGCCCCGCTCAGCGCTCGGCGGCGCAGCGAGCTGCACGAAGCATTGTTGCGCTATTTATACCGACGCGACGGCGACGCCACTTGTGAACTGAGCGGGCGCCATCATTGTAGCACTATCAACATGCTTCAGCATTACAGGTGGAGGCCACGCAAACTTCATCTACAACTCTGATCGAATCTACAATATAAAACGCTAAGTTCAGTTGTTAGAGGTGAAATTGTGCAACAGACCGGTTTGTATAAAGCAAGCAAGCATCTAACTAATATGTAGTAAGTAGATAGTCCCAGGGACGCGGACGGTCGGTCGGAGGTCGTGTCGGCTCCGTGTCGAATGCACGCTAATGTGTAAACAATTGAACTGTATCGTTTATTAGAGTCATGTTGTTGCCGCGCCTCCATTCTGTGTTTGTTACAAAGACATTCAGCAATCACAAATCATTTAGTAACGACTCTGTACACATTGCGGTAATGAGCGCTTAACAAACAGTAGCAATACGATGTTATCCATTTTAAACGAATGTCACAAGATCAGTGAGACACATTTATTAAATGAAGTAAATATGTAATGTGATTCAATAAAGGTAATGTTGTTCGTTGTGTATCAAATAAGTGAAGTGAGCAGTATTCATTTGTGTAACGACACTATTTGTATCCTCGCACCAACTCGCAGGAACGTCTCGTCTGTCTCTATAACTATCGCTAGTTTCTGAACCATACCAACTAATATAATATACGTTTTATATCTCTATTGAGACTATAAATATATTTATCTACACTCAAATCGAAAAATACTAATTACGAATTCAAAGACGGTTCTATACAGACGCACTTTATAAACTCATATACATAAAATTAAAAAAAAAACTCATTATAGTATGGTCTAATGGTTAGTGACCCTGACTGCTAAGCCGGAGGTCATGGGTTCGATTCCCACCCAGGACAAATCTTTGTGTGATTAGCATGATTGTTTGTTGTTGTTTCTGTGTCTAGGTGTAATTTATCTATAATATTATGTATGTATGTATATATTTCCAAAAAAAATACTGTATCATAAAACTCATTATAGTACCACTATCTTTTTTTTATTAATTCATTAAACTATGGTTTTAGGCTGAATGTGAAAAAAAAAGGAACAAATATACATACAAATAAATTACTTCCTTGTAACCTAGGTACCTACCTACTTTGTTTAATTTCAATTTTTCCTTTGAGTGAAGATAAAGTAGTGTATGAAACCGCATATAACGTAGGTATTTAAACAGTCGAGTCAACCTGTAGCATCGCAGCATAAACAGACTCTCGTGTTTAATACCCCTTCTTATATGACAGTTGCATAAACTACTAATACTTCTACTGTATTAGTTTTGAATCGTGGACTCCTTGACTTTTCGATACCTCTTATAGTTTGTTTTAAACATAGTAGGTATGTAATACGCTAAACATCATCTCGTTCAGTCTCTTATCAACTTGGGTTAAGTTGTAAGTTCAATTTGCATGATGGAACACAAATAAACAGTCGACACATCGCCGACACATAAACATGTTTTTATATGACAAGTAAGTAATTAGTTTGTAAAACATAGTCAAGTTCATGTCAAGTCATGCTCATCAATTGTTTGTTCTCATTTGATAAGTAAACTATGTCATAGTCCACATAAGCATCGGCACTTAATTAAGAAATTATATATCGACTAGTTATAATACAGGCTTTGCTTAACAAATACACGTACCTAATGATAGTTTTGAGCTAAGTTATTATAATCGACAGCAGAACACAAGGTTCGCAGGATAATGCTATGTATATTTTGGACACAAATTAGCATTCAAATGTATAGTGGAGTCGATACAAACTGGTTCTACCGCAGACCAGTATCGTAGTGGACAACCTCCACTCTCTATGGCGCAGACATGTTTATGCATAGCTCACTTAACTTTATTAGATTAACATTAGATTTGTCGAATGTCAAATTCGTCGATATGGAAGCGACGTGCGTCCATGCCGACACGAACACTAACAGTACGGGGTGTTGTGTCCCCCGCGGGAGAGCCTCTGTGTCGAGCGGCGCGTGCAAAAGACATCAACGCTCTCAGCGCAGCAGCCTTACGTATGTAGTTATAGTTTAGTTCATTACGTAGCACGCCATGCAATCTATTGTGCAGCTCCTCCGCGAGCCACGCCGTGCTGCGGCACTTGTCTTGCGAACTGTTGTCGTGTAGGTACACATTAAATTAATAACACCTAACAATGAGCTCTCGAATCTTATCGTCGACTATAAAATAGAGGTCATGAGATGAGAACAGGTGGCGCTACCTATTATTATGTAAATAAATAATTAATTTACAACATTAACCTTATTATGAATAAGTTCCGTCGGTAGAATTGGCGTACACCGAGTGTCTGGCGTGTGTAGTGTGGCTACATCGTGGTGTTAGATCAGCTGGTGCGTGACGTCACCCATGTGCAGTCTCCGTGGTGTGCTGCAGGTGGCGCGCGGGTGCTCGCTGTAGCGAACTATAAATAGTTGTGATTGTTGTTGTTGTGTGTGTAGACAGTCGCGCGTGTGCGTGTCTCTGCGCGTCAACTATAAATACGCGCTCTTGTCTCAGCTCCGATTCGTCTCAATATTGAGAATGTTTGGTGAATGCCACGTGCGTGCTACAGCTGATACTCAATGCAAAAATAATAGTTAGCAGCGATGTAACGAGACAAGGTTTAGTGAACGTGGCACGTCGGCGGCGCCGGCGCTGCGACCTCGCCGCGCTAAGTTCAAGGCGCCCCGCCTCGCGCCGAGCCTTCTCCACTGCCTACCCTGTATCTGCCGTCGCGTCACTCTGAACTCTGAAGGGTTCCGCAACATCATAACATAAGGTGCGAGCCAGTGGTGAAGTAATAACTGAAAGTTTCAGACATGTTATAATGGACGGTGTTAATATTAGCAGAAGTGTTCTATTTATAACCTAACGATTAGTCACACAGAATACTACATCTACTACATACTTACATTGATCAGAGAAAATACTTGTGTGGTCAAGCGTTCATTATGTACTACTGAAACCTAACGACTTTACGGTTTGTTTCGTAGATGAGTATCATTATATTTATGAGCAATGGCTTCTAATTACCCAGAAGGCTCCCATCGCTTACAGACGTTCTTAATTATCAATGACGATCAAACTTTCCGAAGCTCGACAATGAAGTGTCACAACACAAACATTATACCAGGCAGCCATAATATATTATGTATATTCACAGAACAGAGATAGGTTTTAGAGGAATATTAGTGAACACGTAACGTAACGTCCGTATGTTGTCACTGCTGCACTCAATCACTCAATAAATCAATCAATAATTTATTTGTAAAACATAGGTAACACAATAAAGATCTTAAATAAAAATTACAGTACTTTATGTTTTGCCCTGATACATACAAATATCAAGTACAAATGCTTATTGGCACTCTTGGCAATATGTCACGTTTATGACACGTTTCGGTTTATTTTCAGTACTTACTTACTGAGCCTTATACTCGTAGCTCATCAGTGTACAAATTGACTTTATTTTCGTGAAAGTGAGTGAATTTAATTGGGACCAGTATTAGTTATTTATAACTTAGGTATATACATATATCTAACAGAATAGATGCATGTACGACTAGGTCGTAGTCCCTACACCTACAGTCTTGTACAAATTCTGAGAGGACGTCTGATCCACTGAGCTCCGTTATCATTTGATTAAAGCGGCATTAGGAGATAAGACTTTTGAGGCCTTCACGAGCCATTAATTAATGCCTTTAATAAAGTTTAAATGTCATGGTCTCAAACTATTTAGGTTATTGTGCGAGTGCATAGGCAATTCAGGTGAGCTGCTTCTGTCGGTACACTCATAATGGTTTTTTGTAGTTTCTTGTGTATATTATATAAAATGCGGCTTAAAAACTACAGTTTAACAGTAACGGTCAGTCTCGCACACGAGGAGATTCATAACGGACGGCGGAGGCTTTGGACGAGCGGGCGAGGAGGGGGCGGGGTGCGGGTGCGGTGGTGCGGGGGGGGGGGAGGTGCTGCAAAGGTCAGGCGTGCACCTGCGGCGCGCATAGCTGGTCCATTGATCACAATGGCCGCTACCACATTACCTATATTCCACACGCACCGGTTCGCGCAGGCGCACTGCTCACGGCTCACCAATAACTTGTTCAAACATTTGCGGTTTGTACAAAGTTATCACATTATTTGTGGTCAATTGTCTCAATCATCGATACTTAACTACAAAGGAGACACGTCGCATGTAGGTACTACCGATTCGAAGGAGGCATTAGATATCAATATATTTTATTATAATACTAGCTTTTGCCCGCGACTTCGTCCGCGTAGATTTCGATATTACATAGGTCTTTGTTTTAAGTGCAATTCATGAATTCCACAACACCCCATTACTGGAGTTGAATTTCATTTTACGTCAATATTATCTATATTGGTACGCTTGACTACATTTTCGTAATCAGCGTCCCTAAAAACCTTGAAAACGACATCCATATCAATTTCTAATAATTTTCACACCTATTTCATCCCTTAGGGTAAGTTTTTCAAACACCAAAAACAACCCATCAACTCACTTCTACTGAAGGTCTAATTGCGTATTATCCGTCCATAAAAACCTAAAAAATAACGACTAAGTAAGACCAAACATATTACTTGAAAAACAAAGAGCTATCTATTTAATATTTCACCCCCTGAACTCATCCCTATCAAAAATATTAAAAACATCATTTTAAGTTCCTATCCCAATACTAATTTGCAAAACGTTAACTTCAAACAAAGATCTTTTCATACAACATTTCATCCCCAATTTCACCCTTCCAAAGCCACCCTTGTCAAAAAAATTTATGAGGGTATTTTTTATTTTGATAGTAGTACCCCAAAAAATATTTTCAAATCTATAAGTTAAAAAACAAAGAAGTTTCATACAATCGTTTTTATCCCTTTTCACCCCCTTAGGGGTTGAATTTTAAAAACCCTTTCTTAGTACACCTCTAGACATTAGGACAAACACACCCTCCAAATTTCAAGTCGCTACGACTAGCGGTTTCGGCTGTGCGTTGTCTGTCAGTCAGTCAGTCAGGACAAAGCCTTTTATAATATGTATGGATGGTAAAATTTTTATATTATATATTAGTAGCCTCCACCCGCGACTCCGCCCGCGTGGCATGTCGCTGTCATTAGTTGATTTCAGAGTATAAATCCAAATTTCATAAAGATCCTTTCAGCTGTTCTGGCGGGATTGAGTAACAAGCATCCATCCAGGTATGCGTCCTGCGTCCACCAATCCGTCCTAACTTTTCGCACATAGCATAATGGCTATATTGGCAGTATACTTTCAAATATATAAAAACTAAATAGAAACAACAAGTTAATTAAAGTATTGTTTAGTTGATACTTATGTGTTATAAATTGGAACTGAACCATTTGCGTTCAGTTCAAAATGTGAAACATTGAGTGGCCGTACATAGCCGTATTCGTTTGGTACTAAGCAGTTACGTAGGTATCATTGTTTTAGTTAATTGTTAAGAGACGCAACGAACCGTTATATACTCATAAAATTATGGAGTCGAGTTGGATTTAAGAATATACAATTTCTGTCAAGTAAAGACCGTAATTATTCATTATTTTCTTAGTTAGAGCTGAACACGTTGCTATCCTTGCATCAATATGAGAGGGAATAGGCGTTAGGGCTAGTGTTGGCTTCAAAGTTCAATAATATTTAAATTATTGATTTGAATGACAATTGGCAGATTATTCAAAGAGATGAATACTGAAGAGATGAAGCTAGTGAATTTATAGGGAGCAAACCTAACCCCCGAAAATAGTTAGACAATTATGTCAAAAAACCTGCATCAAAATGGGCCTATTCGTTTAGGAGCTACGACACCATAGACAGATACACAGACACTTTAAATTCATAACCTCTTTTTGTGAGATTTATAGTTGTCTGTAAAGCTCACGCTCCCTGTAAATCTCCTCTCGTCCTTGTATTGGCAAGGATAAGCCGACTCCGTTTCACATCATTTGACCTAATTAAATAGTGGTGTGTTAAATTAATATCTATTATAAATAGCACTGGTATGTATGTATGTTGTGTACATATACATATATTTTTTGATATAACATAAATGCTATTTCAGCTTAATAAATAAAATCGGTTATAGTAACGAATAGCTCAAACCAAGTCGTAGATATACCAATGAAACTTTTCCTTTTGAACATGTCCAAATTATCGTTCTGTCGAAAATATCAAGCAGTAGCTTAACGACTATTTATCTTATTAATCCTTTGTTATCAAAGTTGATTACATTTATTTGTGACATGCTAGCAATGTTCGTATGATTATTTCATTTAATTATATTTTTATAGTATGTACTTATCTACGAAGCACATTCAATACTTCATTAGTCTTTAAAGTCAGTATTTTTATATTTAATAATATAATATAATAATAATAAAATCGGATCGTTGAATGGCTTAGCATTTATGTTTTGACACAAGATTAGCATCCATTGGATTTATAACTTCAATGAAATTCAACTTTAATAAGATAGTTAATTGTATCGAGACAATTAACTATCTCGATCGAATAAACAAATCGATAGCTAGCAAGCAAATAAGAATATGAATATAATATATTAGTACCCACACTAAGTGGTAAGGTACTCTCACAGTCACAGGGCTAAGGGCTACTACACGTTGCAGGTTGCAGCTACTGACGTACTTATCTGAGTTTAGGTCTGTCAATTATTACACAGAAAAGAATATACAGACGCTCATATATCATACAGTCATCTTGGTGACAGCACATTCAAATGAATAGTTGGAACACAAATATTGCATTTTATGGAAATCATTCAACCTAATAAGTACACTACGTCATTAATACTATGGAAGTCTGAATGGCGCTAGTATAGCCATGTAACTTGCCCATTTTGGGCTGCGGCCAACCATGCACCGTCGTCCGTCACCAATTGTATCGCTTCTGCTGTTCTGTTCGCTATGTTATTGTTTGTGCGCTATTAAGTGTGGATAATGTAACAAACGTTTGTGTAGTGCTGAGGAGCCGCCGCGGGCGGCGCTGCGGCGCTCCGGTCCGGGCCGTGGTAGCCGCTCGTATCAGCGCTGTTCGTGTTATCTCTCGCTCGTAATCGCCTCATTATCACCGATATTGCCCAGTTTTAGGATAAAGTTTGATAACAAGTCGTGTTGGTCATTTGAGCGCTCTTCACGACACCACAACCTAGTTACGTAGTCACGTAGTCGCGACAGCAGCGCCACTCAGTCTTCCACGCACTAACAACCGATGTGGTCAGCGAGGTTCATGCAACTTGTAACACGTCCGTAATCATTCACGATCATGTATATGAACATAATATATGCAGTCGTATGATGAATGTGACGAAGGTATCATTCTGTGGACAAAACACAATGAAAATCTTATTGAGGAATTTGTATAGTATGCTATCAAAAATTAGCGTTGTGCGACAAGTACCCGTGTGTGTGTGGGGGCAAGGGGGGGGGGGGGACACATGACAACAGTGCACACGGTCTCATGTCCATTTGGTGGATGGTCGGTCGGCGACCCCGCGCGGCAGGCCGGCCGGCCGTGGGCGCCCGCGATAAACTTTATATATTCATACGCGGCGAGCTGTGAGCGAGCCCCGCGCCCCCCTGCGCATGTCCAGTCCCGTTACTTTTCTTGCTTTCAGATCTCGTTCGGTGTTTAATTCTTGTTTTAAAACTGGCTACGCTGGGAGCCGGAGCCGGCGCCGCCGCCGCTAATGAATGTGCGCCGCATTAACATGCACCACCAGCGCCCCGCGCCTCGCACCTCCTCGGGACGTGGGGTGCATCTGCGCCTCGCCTCCCTCAACAATATTTCCAATAATACTTCTTCATGGTGTACGTCCTATCAACCTAAACCACATGTCAGTAGAGTCATCAACATTGTTAATACACAATAAAATAGTCGCACATATTCTGAAGTTTCAAGATATGTATGAAATGACAAGTTCAAGTCAATAATCACACTTGTTTGTGTTCACACCCACCTGTTTTGCGAACAGCTATCGATCTTGTCAGAACTAATGATTAGAGCGAAACATGAATGAAACGTGCAGTTAGTGCGGCCCATTGTTGACATAGTAGTGGAGATTGTAGCACCACAGTGCACACAGTGCACAGTGGGCGACGGCGGCGGCGGCGGCGTGACGAACCATTTAATGGCTCATTCATCAACGGTCATTGAAGAGTGCGCGTCGCACGACTTTAACTCAAGTGCAATAACAACAGTGGCTTGTTCCGACGCGCACTTAATCACTTCACTATAACGCACTATCAGAGCCGGCGCGCGCCGCCATGCGCCATGCGCCATGCGCCATGCGCCATGCGCCATGCGCCATGCGCCATGCGCCATGCGCCATGTGCCGCGACGCGACGCGACGCCACTCTTTGTCGCGGACAGGAGCGCGTCATTTACATCACTTGCCATATTATATTTAACTTGTATATGATCCCTTTCCCTAGGATTTTAATGTGCAACACAATTTGGCGGATCAGGCATATCTCAATATATTTGACTCCTACCTGTACTTTCGCACAATACGGTTAGGTATATAAAAATATAGTAATAAAAAATATAGTTATTATATGTATGTACATATATGCGCACAACTATATCACAACCATAAGAATTTGTTTTTAACGTACGTGCCCACGTGTCATTCACGTACAGGTGCCATTACTCAGTTACAAATAGATCGTTTTCATTTGAAAGGTTATGAAGAGTCAGGCCCATCTCGTCACTAATAAAAATCATACCCCGACTCGTCCCCGTATCATTACAATTAATAAATAAATAATTTTAATTAAATTACAGAAAGTAGAAAAAGCAACTGAGCCCTTATCCAGCAGTGGGCGTTGTTGGGCTCATATGATGATGATGATGATGATGATGATACAACTTATAGAGACCAAACCACTTTTTTATTTAACGGACCTATCTACGTTTTTTTTTTTTATTTTTTTTTTAACCTAACCTCGACGAGTCGGGATTTTTAGTATGGAAAAAATGTTTGATAACGAAGCGGAACCACGAACTAAAGGTACCCTTCCGATCTAAGCAGCAGGCAGCACTGCTACCGAGATCGGAAAGTTACCTTTAGTTACTTGAAAAAAATATGTTTATCACCAACTTCTTTCTGACCTATTTATCGAAGAAGGCTACTGCTACTATTACTATTGCTACGACCAATAAGAGCTGAGCAGTGGAAAAATAAAGAAGGATCGGTCCCGCCATTGTTTGCGCGAGACCTGTACTAATAGAAGTATAGATTTGAACATTTAGTGTATGGTCCCAAAGTAAAGTGTCGATGTCGACCATACGTTTGTGGCACGGTGCACAGTGGGTCGAAACTGCTATAAAAGGGACATAGGATTATTTTTTACAAAATCCACTTAAAAAAAATACCTATCGAAAGATCTTGTCATTCTGATCAATAGTTGTTATTACACGTTTTTCTCTAAAAGTAATAGTTTGCCTGGAAAAAAATATTTTCTCTTTTAGTTGTATGGAATGAAACAGAAAGTCCTAAAATTTGGCAAAGTCTTGAGAGGTCTTGCTTTAAAACTATTATAGGCTTATTCTTTGGGTTGTTAGCTATAGTTCTACGCTTTCAGCGCACACCCATATTTGCCCGTTCAAAAGATATGAGGGTCAGTAAATCGATAAAAAAAATAAGTAAAAAGTACTTTGTATTGATAATATCATTCATAAAATAATTGTGTTACATTATAATACTAATTATTCAGTAATATTAATAATTTGGAACGCATATTTTATGAGAAAAAGTACTTACAAAAACACATTCAAAAGTTATGAGGTTCAGTAAAATGAAAAAAATTATAATTTGGAAGTATTTTTTTTATAATATCATTGCTAATATAATTGCCTTATATTTATATATATATATATAATGCAATATAATACAGCACTTTGGACTTTTACCCATCGGGAAACTATCGGAAGAAGCATCAGAGGCTCGAAATAAAAACTTTCGTAAATACAGAGAGAGCCATTCTAGAAAAGTAAGTTGAACAGCAACAAATGAAGATATCTTGCATAATCTTCTCTTGTCGTCTGATCCAAACTGACCTTTCTTAGGCCAAGAATGCTGAAACAACCAAAAATGGTTCTCTTACCAAGAGCAGTCGAGCTTTTGATATCTCTTCCAACTGACCCTGAATTAGAATTTATAGATGTACATACTTTATGAGATAGTGATAGTGAATAATTTTTTATATAAAAAATTACATAAAAAACAAATGGCTTTACTATAATAATAACTCTAATTATAAAACTAACTCTAATTCTACTCTAATAAAATTATTCACTATCACTATCTCATAAAGTATGTACATCTATAAATTCTAATTCAGGGTCAGTTGGAAGAGATATCAAAAGCTCGACTGCTCTTGGTAAGAGAACCATTTTTGGTTGTTTCAGCATTCTTGGCCTAAGAAAGGTCAGTTAACAGTTTGGATCAGACGACAAGAGAAGATTATGCAAGATATCTT
The DNA here is from genome assembly GCA_905147015.1 of Laspeyria flexula. Taxonomy (NCBI): domain Eukaryota; kingdom Metazoa; phylum Arthropoda; class Insecta; order Lepidoptera; family Erebidae; genus Laspeyria; species Laspeyria flexula. The sequence continues at coordinate 17,906,058 of LR989952.1, read as the reverse complement.
CATTTGTTGCTGTTCAACTTACTTTTCTAGAATGGCTCTCTCTGTATTTACGAAAGTTTTTATTTCGAGCCTCTGATGCTTCTTCCGATAGTTTCCCGATGGGTAAAAGTCCAAAGTGCTGTACTATATTGCATTATATATATATATAAATATAAGGCAATTATATTAGCAATGATATTATAAAAAAAATACTTCCAAATTATTATTTTTTTCATTTTACTGAACCTCATAACTTTTGAATGTGTTTTTGTAAGTACTTTTTCTCATAAAATATGCGTTCCAAATTATTAATATTACTGAATAATTAGTATTATAATGTAACACAATTATTTTATGAATGATATTATCAATACAAAGTACTTTTTACTTATTTTTTTTATCGATTTACTGACCCTCATATCTTTTGAACGGGCAAATATGGGTGTGCGCTGAAAGCGTAGAACTATAGCTAACAACCCAAAGAATAAGCCTATAATAGTTTTAAAGCAAGACCTCTCAAGACTTTGCCAAATTTTAGGACTTTCTGTTTCATTCCATACAACTAAAAGAGAAAATATTTTTTTCCAGGCAAACTATTACTTTTAGAGAAAAACGTGTAATAACAACTATTGATCAGAATGACAAGATCTTTCGATAGGTATTTTTTTTAAGTGGATTTTGTAAAAAAGAATCCTATGTCCCTTTTATAGCAGTTTCGACCCACTGTGCGGTGTACCTAAATAGTCATCATTTATCTGCCTCAGTGTATGTGTGTGTGTGTGTCTAAGCTCAACTAGTGGTTGCCACATGAAGCTATTTATTGTGCATTTTATAATTACAAAATAGACTATAGGTTATAGATGCCATTAACAGGACTGGGCTTTTGTATTTATGTTTGTCACTACATTGAAGTATTTGTTAACTGTTATAAACAGCCAGTGCCACGTGTTTAGTTAGTGGCGTCGTTCCGCGCCAGGCCGCCACCGTACTTCGCCATTAATCACTAAAGCACACAATGCTTTACCTTTGACCGATTCGTCATCACTCAAACCACAGAACAGAGATAGTTTACTCTAACTAACTCTTGCACTGAGCTGTCTTTTATCTTCTCCATTAGGTACGCCCTTTGGGGGGCTAAAACACCACTCACTCACATTAACAAGTCATTTCGTTTTAACGACAAGACATTATTTTTATCAAAAAAAAATTTGTTATGTCATCTTATTGACAGAGGTTTGTATCGTATTGGAATTTGGTTTATTTTGTAACTTATTGCAAGCAGCACGTAATTTTTTTTTTGCATTTCATGTCATCAATAATCATGCTCATAATATATGTAGCCTTGTCTTAACTTAATTTATCCAAGTGGACCGTCACGAGGACACGAATAAACCTCTTGGAGCTAAACCAGCCTCTTGGAGCGCCAGAGTCCCAATTCCTCCTCTCAAGCCCCTACGTTTTCCTTTTTCTTCCTATGTCCCTTTTTCGTAAGCAGCGGTTTCGTTGTATTTTCCTTTCATTGTTTAATCAAATCAATGCTAAGAGAACACAGACATATCCATGGACGGCTGTACCATGTTACCACGTGCCATCAGGTGCGTCGCTTGCTCGGCTGCTAAATCAGGCAATAAAAAAAGCCAGTCCGAATGCATCGATTAGATTCAATGATAGTTTGGTATCAGTTGTAGGGATCTCACCTCCCGCCGGGCGCCGAGTGCGAGCGTGGTGGGTGCTACTGACAAGCGGCGGCGGCGGCTGAGCTCTTCGGCTGCGCCTCGCCTGGGGCTACTTCGGAAGCGCCGCGACCGCCGCGACGTGACGTGGAGCTACTCTAGCGCTACTACCACCTTCGTGAGGAAATACACTTGTGCGGTTTTATCTACAATTATATTAACAAATCGTCGAGATTGTGTTATGATTTTGAGCTCCTCGACATATTTTGTGTACTTTAGATATATTGAACTATTCTTTATTTATTTTAAGAAATCTTACAGACTAATGCAATTATAATTAAACACATAATATAATGATAAATACTGGGTTTTTTAAAGGTTATGTCCTTATTAACAAGCTTCCACATAATATATACGAGCAAGCAAGAACATTACTTAAAAAAGAAAGCAAGAACATTAATTTGAGACCCTAGGATAGACAAACGATAGAGGACAGTGTATATTTACCTGTTGTCGAGGCTGTGGTAGAGTGTGCAGTGGTGGAGCTAGGCGCTCGGCGCTTGTGCTCGTAGCTTAGTGCGTATATTATGTAAATAGTAACTGAGATTGTATGTGCGGCAAGTTAGTAATAGACACACGTATGTGGAGCCAATAAACAAGGTGACAGGTGGTGCGCCCTGCATGCGCATCACCTCACCCGTGTACTTGATATCTGTCTATAATCTCTGTGTTAAGTTGCATTATGGTTAAGTGTTAAGTTAGCGACAGTAGAACATGGTGTTTGGCTCAATCTGACCAAAACGACGTCTGTATAAATATAGAACATTCTACTGATTGTTTAGTTTATGTCTCTTCTAGTTTCATCTCCGCTTCGGTACAGTTCGGAGTTAGGCTCCAAGTATCTGCTGCAGAAACAAGGTGCCCTAGAAGTGGCTCTTCAATCTGCTTGCATGCAGTATATACATTATAGTGGTGGTGCTGGAGCCTGCATTTCTATACTTAATAAATTATAATATAATATTGTTTTATAACTAAAGAGAAACAAACAGTTTTATTTAAATAATAGTATGATAAGACAACATTTAAACCTAAATGTTCCTTAACTTGTACTAATTAAATATCAATTTGATGTCTAACTAACTTAGATGTCTTTATTGGTCCTATTTGGATTTTCCTTTTATCTTGTAGTAGATCCAGACGCACCCTCTAAAATAGCTGTAATTATGATAATCTTACTTTACCAAAGTATCTAACATAAATATATGGAATCAAGTACATTACCTATCACTTATTGTAAGGAAGTCAGGTAGGCTCTGTGAGAGCGATGCGAGCGCGACACGTAGAATGTGCTGAGGATGGCAAGTGGTCACGTGACACATGTGCAATACGTACATGTGTGCAGTGCATACACACTCAGCACATTCATTGATAACTTTGACCGCAGCTATTTAATAATACTTCTAATAGCGTTTAGTGTGTGAACCCAGTCTACAGACAGAACCAACACATCCTATACAAAACTCGACTTTGTATCATAAGAGTTAAAGTTGTATGTCGTGTGAAAGTATTTGAATGTCGATACGTAATAGATAATTGTTATTCGTGTTTAAGAATGTTAAATCAAGGAAACGTGGCCATGTTTTGTGAGTTAAATACTCTTTATTGTGTCGAGTTAGTTATAACAGTTTGTGTTCTACTATAATAATATATTGTACTTATGTTAAATACATAATTGATTATACGATGGCTGGACTCGCTGATCACGAGAATATAATGTATCATGAGGTAGAGACCACTTATATTTATAAAATATTTAATGACCAACAAAGTGCCAGCTATTCACGCCTGCAGGCTATGTCGAGCGCATGGCATCTTCGTTACAACTCTACACTAAATAATAATAATAATAATAATAATATTCTACCACATTTACACAGCGCCATCTAGTCCCAAATTAAGCAATTATATTTGCTTACTAAACAACTGATATACTACTTAAATACATTTTTTTTTTTTTGTAAATACATACTTATTATAGATAAATTACACCCAGACACAGAACAAACCTTTATGCTCATCACACAAAGATTTGTCCTGGGTGGGGATCGAACCCACGACCTCCGGTTTAGCAGTCAGGGTCACTAACCACTAGACCAACAGGCCAGTCCAGTCCAAATAAAATCGTCTTTGTCAGAGACTCGTAGCTAGTACCAGCCATTGATGTATATCATAGCAGTTGTCTAGCGTACCCTAAACAAGCTCACAGCCTTATAAATCCGTTGTATCTATATTATATCGTATAAATCGTAATCCAGGGAGATATCAACAAGGTATCATAATTATATTCTTTTCATAAAATTTACTGGTTTCAAAGTTATTGCTTGTTCATGTAATTGTGGTTACGCTTTAAGTGACGCGCTGTTAAGACATTCACTCAAGGCAATTCTCTGAAGGTATTTGAAGACCACAATTCAAAGATAAACTTACTATGCTGGTCATCACAGAATTTTTATTTGCGAAATAAAAAAATTCTAAAGGAAAATATTTCTTTGTTATGTATTATGTGTAAGATTTAGTAAATACAATATATTGTGTAGTTCAGCTATGTTTCATACGTACAGTCTGTAGTGCCTAGTGGAGCTGTTGAATATCAACAGCATGTACATGTACATTGTACGCGTACGTAGCTAATTGAACAGTTAATCTGTTATGATTGCCGTTACGTCGTGTTACGGTACGTTTTGTTTTGTTCAATATGTTCCACAGCTCACTGCTCACTGCTCTTGCTCACTTACACTATAACAGCTATGCTATGTTATAACACAAGTTCATCTCAATTCATTTCTAACAGCAAACCATATACTTATATGAATTTGAAGGTTAAATATTGTACAACGGATTTTTGTTCAGGAAATCCTAATATAATTAATAAGTAAAGTTATATTTGAAGATATTTTCAGTGAAAATTGTCATGAATAGAGTTGTAATGTTCAGTGTAATGTGTAGAGAATATAATGTAACGTAGATAACAAGCAAGTGTGTTGTGTGTTCACGTACTCGACTGACTACTAATATAATAATATATTAACGTATTGTATACTCATTTCACATTGGCCATTTATTTTGTTTTAACTACTATTGTGTTTCGGACAGTATGAATATCATGAATGACATTATGTTCGACGTGACACGCACACATGCGCACCGCCAGCTAGTCACTAGTGTGTGGAGGGGGGGGGGGGCAACTGTCACATGATCCAATTGTAACTTGCACATATTCAAATAAAATCGTTAAGTCGTTATCAACTTTGTTTTAATTCTGTCTCGTCCTTGCCGCGCGCCGTCGTCTGTGTTCAGCGCTGAGGACACACGCCTCTAATAAACTTTATATGAGTTAATCGTTTGTACCGTGGGCGGCCGCGGACGTGCTGCGAGGTGTTTGAACCGACACTTATTGTTTTTTGTATATCTTACATATTATAGACAAACGTTACACAACATGACTGTCTATGAAAAGATTCGTCACATAACTAAACATCCATTTGTTCCAGTGAACAACAAGTTGCGCTCCTTGAGTCTAGCAAAAAGTAGTGTCGCGAGTGACAATGAGCGCAGCTAGTGAACGCTTTCCTATTGTATTACATAAGCAGGTGTAACAGCGCGCGTCAGCGGGTCGGCTCACAGGAATCAAATTCCTTGCAAATTGAAGCGACGCCGCCACTGAGTAAGCACAACGGGCCGGTTACCATCCGAGTGTCGTACACGCGTCTATTAATAGTCGCGTGTGTGCGCCTGTGTGTGTGTACACAGACAGCGACGTGCGCGTGAGTGCGCGGGCCGCAGGTGCAGGCTCTCGCGCCAGCCTTGAGCCGTGAGCCATGAGCCGTGAGCCGTGAGCCGTGAGCCGTGAGCCGTGAGCCGTGAGCCGTGAGCGAGCAAGTGTCGCCACGAGAAATTATTTGATGGCTGGCGCTCACGCCGCGCCGCCGCCGCCGCCGCGCCCTCTACATTAACATACCCACAACAGCGCACTACGGTCACATAGCATCGTCACCAACCACTGCCTGTAGAAATACTATCAATATAATATTATGTATACATACCTACCTAAGAAGATATTTACAAACACACTTTGTGTCCTTAATCAAAAATCTACGACTCTACGTCTCTACAACTACATATCGCGAGCCCCATTTGGTACCTTGTAGCTAAAATCGTGACCTACGAGCTCCAAAGCGCGAGGCCCACCTGGGCACCTGGGCACCTGCTAGCTACAATGATTGATCATACTCCTCACGTTAATACAAGATACTCGTACACACGCTATAAACCTCGATGTGAATTTTAAACGCGATTAACTTATAATTGAACAAACTTTAAACTTGCTGTGCTCAATTAATTTATGTTTGGGTTGGAACGGACTTTAATCATCATGCATCACATATATAATCCCAAGGTAACTTAATAATAATATGAATATCATTATTAAACAGAATTCGACCTGAATACGTAACTTAGAAACTAAATAACTAGACGGTATGTATCACTATTCTGTTCCCATCGTACGAGTATTAGACAATATTACAATAAGGTCATTGTAGAAGTAGTTAATAAAAGTGCGAACAATCAATACCTAATATCAATCCGTTGATTGAGTAATTGTCACTAGAGATGCTAATGTTCTGTGATAATAACGCCACCGCACCGCACCGCACCGCACCGGTACCACCACGCTCATTATTCTGACTAGTTTAAATGCTGCCAACAGCGTAATTCTACCATATAAATATAATGATGTTTCTTATTGTAAATTGATTAAAAATCCTTTTTTAAACTACGATGCGGCAAACAGGCCTACGGCTTACGGTCCGCCTGATGGTAAGCGGTTACCGTAGCTTATGGAAGCCTCCAACAGCAGGGGCATCACTAGTGCGTTGTATACTCTTCAAACCCCTTCCTCAGGCCAAGGAGCTCAATGTTAATTCTATGATGAAGTAAGTATGGGTGGGTACCATGTGTAAACTAAGCTCATAGGAGAGTGCGACATGGCGCCAGCAGCGCCACAGTGGCATGCCGACTATGTACACATGCATATATGTATTTATGTTAAATGAGCGCGTACTATAAACTAACACATTAAAGTTGTATTGTCAACTCGTACATCATTCTTTTATACTAGACTGTGTCGCACAAAGTCGCTCGCTGTGCCGGAACTTAGGTGAGACCTATGTCCAGCAGTGGACGTCATTGGGCTGATGTGATGATGATTCTATGTCAATGTTTTTATTATTACGAGTGGGCGTGTATAAAACGAAGATTCAACGTATTCAAATATTATCATTATATTCTATTATTATTATAATGGATGGATATATTGATTGTTACTCAATCACAACAGAACTTCCGATAGGATTTGTATGAAATTTAGCTCAAAGATCGATTATAGTCTGGAATAGAATAGCACATATATATTGCAATTGACCGACATAGCACGCGAGTGGAGCTGCGGCCGGAAGTTAGTAAGTTTATAAGTCACTGCTTGTGCGTTACGTATAAGTAACAGACAATACATATATTGTAAATATTCGATTGGTTATTTACAATTCATCTATCTTCTCGTCAGTTTGTGCTTAAGCGGAGTCATCACCATTGCGCCTGCACACTATCAATTCTTTCTGTGTTAAGTTTCAAGTAGTCAGTATTACATGACGTGTAATATTATGTAATTAATAAAGAATGTTAAAGTACAGCGAGTTGTACGAGCATCTGTTGTATACACACATGTTTGTATGTTAACACTCCCCCACCCCGCCCGCCGCCCCCCTCCCACCACGTAGTTACAGAACAATGACTATCACTTTTATTGACATAACTAATTGAGTGCACTACTACTGTCGCGCTACCATGTCGCACACACGCTACCTACATATTATTATCATTACATACACCTTATATCCCGAGGATAGGCAGAGGTCCCATGAAATAGAGAGCGAGCCTATTGTCGTTAACTGGGAACATTTTCAAATTACGGGCTGATACTGAGCATTTCAAGACAGAAAACTCAATATAATGAATGCCCCAACCGAAATAGAACACAGCAGCCCCATACATACTTGCCGCCTCGCTACCGAGATAGTTAACATTACCATTAGATAGCAGTTCTATATTAGATAACAGCTCATCATGAGACGAGGCGCTTTTGCCCACAGCACTCTTAGCAAAACGCCGAGCACGCTTGTCACAGGCGCACGATCTGGCCATCGCAGTAGGTAGCACCTTACTGTCCTGTAGCTCCCCTAGATAAGTGTCTGTTCTAAATATTTGAATGACGCGTCCCTGATATAAGCTATTGACAAGTCACGTGATCAATGTACCAATGTCACATATCGTTAGTATATATAGATCCAAGAGATTGCCACTTGTCTAGTCGCCCTGGTAATGCTATTTTCTGAGGTGTTTCGGTGTCTTATTGTATTGGTACACATTTTAAAACATTTTTCCTTGTACTAGACACCAAACCTATAGAAGTGTTAAACAAGAACGGTTCAAAGTGCTATAACAGCCGCAGCCGGGTCCAACGACCGCGCGGCGCGTTAATGATTTAACTTAATACTGAGCTCGTATGAATAGTAATGATTACGTAACTACTTATCGCAAGCCGAAATACTTGCGACCAAACGTAACAGCGCCATTACTATGTGAACACATCAACTAATATCATTTATTTAATACCGATCTGTTTTAATCGTATTCAAAACTATTAACTATAGAGAGCTCGCGCTGCCGAAAAACTGTTAAACTGCTTGCTAGAATAATTTAAGAAATCCACCTAATTATGTAATTTGGAGAAACTCCGAACTGAAATGTTAATAATTGTGAATGTGAATGAATGTAGTTGAGTGTGTATTGGAGTGCTAACAAGTGACAATCGACGGTTTGTCATTCAACAGTGTAGTGCAGACACAGAGTCGACACAGCGCCAGCAGGAACGCCGCGGCGCACACAGTGTCGGCGCGCGCCCGCGACCCCGCGCACACATTAACATTCTAATTTATGTCACTATTAACGTTCCGTAAACACCGCTTTAGTCGAATCACTGTCTCATTTGAATGTCTCAACGAATCAAACTCCGATCAACGTTGGTTTTGATCCTCTTTATCGGCTATTGTCACGCGAGTCCACACTTTCAGAAAGATCGACAGATTGAAAAGTTTGTGCTCACAGTGGGGCACACCCGCCGACCTGGACAGCTAGCAAACAATATTCATCGGATGATCTATAATAGTGTATTTACCCCAACATTTGATACAGATGACTGAAATGGAAACACTGTTACTATTACTACTTACATTGGATGAACGATCATTTCAAAATAATAATGCTGCAAGAGCGCGGCCGCGGGCGCGTCTACTCGCCCACTAATTAATTCTAATTAAGTACTTACTTAATTAAGTCATTTAAATGTGTTAACTACATTTTTAAGGTTACAATGAGAGTTGCTCACCGCATCGTTATGTGCTTCTAATGTTATATCAAAATCTCTGAATAACTGGAGATTTGTATCAAACAGATTTCATGTAATTCAAGTATGTGACATATTCTATTTTCATTATATCAATTTTAATTATTTTTTAAAAACATATTTATTATTTTTTGCTTAATTGCCTCGTTACGTTTATTTATGCACTTAGGTACTTCAACTAATTCCCTGCATCACCCAAATGGTTGACTGGTAGAGAATGCCTAATGGCATTGAGTCCGCGTGTTCATATGTTGTATGAAGTATTAAATAGATAAATAAATAATAAAATGAATAATTGTTAATTAGAAGTGAAGGACAAATCATCGGAAACATTCGAAAATGCTCACGTTTTTTACAACCCTGACTTTACAAAATGAATATTTACTTATTTTAATAAACTGTAAATATGTCAACAAGAAATTCCCAAGTTGTGTCATTGCAGCATGTTGGCACCGATTATAACTACTCCGTGAGATATTTAAGGTAGAATAAAGTAGTAGTGGTCGGAAGAGGCGCACACCAATAACATAGTTGCATCACAGCACCCAGCACCTGTGGGTGGAAACTGTTGCGAATCTGTGAGACACGTCCGAAGTTAGCTTCCTGGTCCATAAATTTGGCAGTTTAGGAGCGTCGAGCGTCGAGATGTACCTAATGAATATGGAAGAGAACGCGGTGACAGAGCGGCCGCGGCCGGTGCCGCCAACATTAGACATCGACGCGCCGCGCCGCGCCACACGCCCTACAGCCTCACCAATACTCGGTAAACATTAAGAGATACGTCAATATGCTGCCAATATATGCTACATTAACGCTCAATATATTTGACTAGTTTAAAGCAACATGTCGTTAAGAAGAAACATACCAATTTAGCAAAACTTGAAATTGAAAAGAATGGATATGAAATTTTCAAAGATGTACTCAGTACGTAACTATGCGAATAGAAGTTACGAGACATATCACCAACATCTTATTGACATATTGTTAAATGGTGTATAGATGAATAATAAAACTAAATATTATTTTCCTCATGTTATCGATTGTTGTGTAAACATAATTAGAAGTGAGTGATCGACGCGACGCGGGGCGCGTGACTCTGGAGCGCCACTCAAATAAACAGATAGTGATTGTTTACCAATCATTACAGAACCTCACATAATGGAACTTATGAATGTCTCAATTCTAATCTGAACTAGTTCTACTGTTTGTTAAAAAACGCGCCACGCTGACATCTCTAACCGCCTTCTTTTAACTCTGGCAATATACTTCTTGTATACTAACACCATTTATGAACTATGTTCTTCAATTTCTCAGTTTATGTTAGTTTTATTCAAAACTTGCCGTTGCCCGCGGTTTCAGCTACGTACATACATAGTATTTAATTCCGGTGACCCGTACCTATTATTTCCAATTTTACTGCTTTATGAGCCATCCTCGGACTTTAACGAATATTTAAAGAATAGAATTAGCTGAATTGGTCCAGCCGTTCTTAAATTATTGCGTGACCAAGGGAAATAGGAATTCACTTTATGTCAACGCCGGTACCCATATAATATATTTCCAAAAACATTTTTTTACGATATTTAAGCAGTAAGTAGCACTTGTTTTTACCAAGTAGTAGAAGAGTTGTCTATCTACACGACGCGCGACACCGACGTTGTCCTTCACGTGAAATAGTCGTGAGAACCCAGTTTATATAGATGAAGTTTTATTATTTGTTATTTATAGAATCCATTCATTAATTGGACTTGAGTGTTCAGTAGCTGAACGCAGTGGCAGCACTCGTCGCTAGCAAATGTTTGTAATTATAATAAACATAAATCGGTGATGGCTCCTGGCGCTGGCGGCCGCGTCCTGCTCAAACTGGTTGAGAGCACGCCCACCACTGACCACTGCTGCACTGTGGTGTAGTACTATACTCTCTCTGCTCGTTACGCACTTATACACTTTGTTACTACTGGTTAAAACTCCTATTCATAGATTTTCAGCTGCCTCTGTATTACAGGGGGTGTTTATACGATTGCTAAGTTTGAAGCAATAACGGTTTCAACTCAATTCTTAGGAGTTTAGAAATGTACCCCGTTAATGGCAACAGGCTCGCCGCCTGACCTCAGACGTAATATTACTGGTGAAATGTGGGTGTGATTATAACCTGTCTGAATATAAAAGTAAAATAATAGAAGTATTATATATTCATGCAACTGTCTTTCTTAATTTGTTTAAGTTATATTTTATGCTATCAAATCCGTGTAGTGACGGATTAAGAATACATAATGTCACTACCACATCTCAGCCCGTGGGTGTCGTACAAGGCGACTAAGGTACCCTTATGCAGATAAGAGTATTGCGAGAAATGGAAAAATCTAAACAAACCCTATACCAACCCGTCTGGCCAGCGTGGTATAGTAGGCTAAATTCCCTCCACATTCTTTGGAGGAGGTACCCGTGCCCAGCAGTGGGACGTTTATGGGTTGAAATGATATGCTATCAATAACTTTTATTTGATGAAACTCACCACCCCGACACGAAAAAAAGGCAGGTGAATTCTGCTTTCTACTTCTGAATGTAGAATGCAGTTTCGTGTTGTGTGGGATGGTACCAGAGTGAGCCACTATCGAGGCGAGATGGCTATCAGTATCGGCCGATGATCGAACTGGACCAGCTAACTGTACCGGCGCGGGACGGTGCGTGGCGCGACAGGTTGTGTAGTGGACACTGTTCAGTGAAAGCTTCACCAGCGCTTTTGAATTGTGCTTGATTTGCAGCCGCACTCGGCTTCGATAATATACCTAAATTAAATAATTAATTATGTTTGCAAATGTACACAGCTAGCAGATTCCATTCTGATATTTTAATGATTTTAAAGGTATACTATAAGTAAACTGTTATAGAAAGTAAAGGAATGTGCTATGAATTTCTCATAATAGATTTTATATGTATTGGTGGAAGTAAGTAGACAGTCAAAGTGTTTGGAGCACATGTATATTTAATTACTTTTACTAATTTAATTACAATATTTATTTAATTACTTCAAAAACCGTTTTTCGGAATATACTTTATTTATATCTATCATTACCGTAGTCAACGCTAAATTTAAAAATATAAAAATTACACCATTTACAATAAAGCTTCACAAAATTTTTCACTCTAATAACAAAGCATATTTACTTATATTAGATATTGCTCGAGCAAACTCTCTGAATTCTATATTGTATGAAAGGTGTGCTGATATAAAACACTTATAGAGTTAACTTGTTTGTTTTGCTCCACAAATAAATATGTAGTTCGCAGTGAACCAGTCGCTGTCAATGTTGTAAAGTGAGTAAAAAGCAAATAGAAGTTTGTGAATTTAATAGTACTGAACTGTGACAATCGTGACGAGGACGTTTGGTGAACGCTTCATTGATAAAGAACTTTTTGTGTACATTCATAGTCGTTGTATGGACTACGGATTAGGAAGCTATTAATAAAGTCCGATCTATTTGTGTAACTGTTTTATCTGACCACATGCGCCAGATAAGTGCACACTCAACAGTTTCTACAATAATAGCGCGGAAGGGACACACTGTTATATTCATTATTGTTGACTGGCCTGTTGGTCTAGTGGTTAGTGACCCTGACTGCTAAGCCGGAGGTCGTGGGTTCGATCCCCACCCAGGACAAATCTTTGTGTGATGAGCATAAAGGTTTGTTCTGTGTCTGGGTGTAATTTATCTATAATATGTATGTATTTGTGCCGCCCGCATCCAACGGCCACCCGCAATCTTTACCAGATCGTCGGTCCATGGATGCGGGCGGCACAAAATCGCTCGCTGTGGCGGAAATTAGGTGAGGCCTATGTTCAGCAGTGGACGTCATTGGGCTGATATGATGATGATGATGATGTATGTATTTACAAAAAAACAATGTATTTAAGTAGTATATCAGTTGTTTAGTACCCATAACATAAGCAAATATAATTGCTTACTTTGGGACTAGATGGCGCTGTGTGAATGTGGTAGAATATTATTATTAAGTATTGTTTATTCTGTAGATGTTTCTGCCAAGCCTTTTGTACTAAACTGTTATAATATATTAGTAAAACTAATTAGTTGTGTTTGGTTATGATTGGTAGATAAATAGGTATAATTTTAATGTACCCAGGGTCTAAAATAGTAGTAATGGCACTTAACCCATTAATGCTTAGGTTCGTCGGGTCGAGGCTGGGCAAGGGTCTCCTCTCGTCTAGCGAGAGCTGAGAGATATTATATGTACTTACCTACATAATGTTGGTCGAGGCGAGAGTAGCACGGGGCGCGGGGCCGAGTGCCGAGGGCTCGAAGTGGTCGGGTCGGTCGGAGTGGTCAAGCGGGTGTGGGTGACCGGTTCGACTCCCGCGCTGCACTCGCACTTAACGGGACTATCATGTTTGTGCCAATGTGCTATACTTAACCAAGTGCTTGTAATTTTGTATCTAATTACAATTATATTTGGTAACAAACTACTTTGTTTTATACATTCAGTTATTTAAATGATACATTTTGTTTTATAAACCTCTAAGAAGTTACTTTGCCATATCTACATTAATACCTACAACTTGTAATAGGTACTTATGTTTATAAATTAATAAATGGTTTGATTTGATTTGAATAGTTTTATTATCAACGGTACCTTAACCAAAAACGTTAACTTAAAGTATTATTACTAAACTGCATTAAAGTTGCAAGAGTTTTACTTTATGATTTGTGTTTTCATCAGAAACAAGACAAATCTTGCTCCCTCGTTATAAAATATTTGATATCTATAGTACAGTGCACAGTAAGAGTTCATTCATTTGTTCCTATATGTTACCTAACTTAATACTTAGGTACGTAAAACACAATATTTATGAGCAATTGTAGGTACTATCTCGTATCGCTACTATTAGCTACAGTGTCTATCGGTTCTCTTCCGCTACACACAATGGCTATAGTACAACATTGCAACATGATTGTGTGACGTCACGTCACGTGGTCGTGTCGTGTCGTGGTCGTGGCTCGCTCGGACGTCGCGCGTCGCTCGGACGGGCGACGCGCGTTATCTTATCTACGCTACTGCAATTCCCTTCCGCTCACCAACGGCACTCAAGTAAACAGTCAGCCAATGTTTTGGCGATAAACTTCACAAATATACGGACTTATTTATATACGTAATATGTGTATGGCTGTAAGTGTATGTAGTGTAGATGTGACGAACCTTTTAGCACGAATGTCTCGGTGAAGCAGAACCTTTGTGTTGGTGTAACGATTGCTAGCTGCTTGTAGTTGTATCATGACACTGGACTGGCATCTCGGAACTGGCTTTAGCTTTGTGTTTTGGTAAAGTTTATACCAAAATATAAATAAAAATTATACCAAAATATCTCTGAAAAGAATCACTTTACCAAAAGTTTTTCACAGGTATCATCCCAGAAAAACACGAACTTTCACAAAAACAGCGTGAGATTATTACTAGTACATAGTTAATTAAGTCTCCCTGTGTCTAGTGTCATTAAACTATTCTGATATCACAGATTCAATGATTATTGTCTTTAATTATGAAATTAAAAACTATAATAATTGAGTAGAAAACCGACATTTCGATTAGACACCTGTCTCTATTCTATTCAATATTATCTAATAATTCTCAGATACAGCAACCAACAGCACTACTAGTCGTTTGTTGGCGAGGTTGCTTGCCATTACAACCTTTATCTGCGTATATATTATTATATTATAGTGAAAATATACCATATTTGATAAGTATGCCGCCGAACAAGTAGTCGAGATACTGCGACACCACCTGCTCACATTAACATTTTTATTTTATTTATAACATGCATAAAAATAGGAGGCGAGTACTGCATGAACAACTAGCGACCCGCGATACCATGCCTTGGACGAAACTCATTCTTGAAATTTGCATTGCAATGTACGAGTAGGTACACGTAGAATTTTAATATATTGTTCAAATTTTGTGAGTACTAGGGTCAGCATCAAAAGTAGCTGATCACATCAAAACGCATGTAACTATACCGTTGCACACATACATTACTTAACAAGACTAATGTCAGTTTACGATAACAATTGTGTGAATGTATGACGTTATTGTGAAGAAGAGCTAAGAAGTTAGTCAATATTTTCTAACTTCAAACACATTTTGTCTAAAGTTTGGTTACTTTCCAAAAGACTAAATTACACACATTTAACTTTTCATTGTTTTTATCGAGGATACAAGCTATATTATGACTGGAGAAGATGTATGAGTGGTAGCGTTTACCAGTTGTGTGGTGGCAGATCGCATAAATACACGAGATACGGGTGATAAGTTTGTTGAGAGCAGGCGTGGGCGCCGCCGCCGCGTCGTGGGACCTCCGCTATAGTCCGCTCTGCGTCTGTTCTGTTTATATTGTGCTCACTGCTCACGTGCTTCGGATACGACTGCTACTGGACCAACTAAACACCACTAGGTCGGTATAAGTACCTATGAGCTTACATGCTAGTGATAATAAATATACTGCATTACGTATTGGTACATAACGTCGGTGTCGATCGTAAGTTAAATAAAACAGTGTGTGAACAATATTGAGTTCTTGGTAACCAGTCGATCATAATGAAAAAGGTTGCCAAAAATTCATAAGCCGTGGTTATAATGTAAGTGGTGGCGCGGGAGTGGCGGGGCGGGGTGCGGGCGCGCGGGGGCGGGTGTCATTTCACTAATTAACTCGTTGGGCGCGGCGCCACTCCATTACCGACTGTTTATTGTGACAATTATTCCACCTGAGCCACCCCCGGCCCTGCACCCCGCCACCCCGCGCCTCGCCCCGCGCGGCTCATCATTCACCAGGCCGCGCCGGCTGCTCGCCGCGCCTTCATTTACGCCTCTGATACACTTTCCTTACTTCACTATTTTTGGTCACTATCTGATTGAATGAAACAAACACTGTTAAGGTCTCTCCATGTCTCAAGTTTCAAGCCAAGCAACACATTGCTTACTCGTAACTTACAAATGAGTGAAATTACGCGTTCAATCAACTACTTATATAATTCCAAAAAATATTTTAGCGATTGATAGCCCATTTATCAGGAAAACTATAGGCTATGTAACATCAGGCTAAAACGAATAAAAGCTGAGTACTTAGTGCAAAAAGGCAACAGATAGTCTTCATAATAGAGAATTGTGAGCCACTACCACTAAAGTGGAGCTATTGGTACTTATGACACTTATGCGGGTCTACCATAATAAATATCTGCTCACTATCAGAGAGTTGTCTACTAAGGAATGCAATTCGCAACCTCAAGATTTCGGGTAGTTTTAAAAAATATAAGTATTGTTTAATTCTTATGACTCAAAACCGACGAAAACTGATTTGACTTGATTATGTTCATGAGGTTAAATAAGATAATATTGTATTATTTAGCAATCAACAAAAATGAGAAAAAAAGTAGTTCTAAGAGTGTTTTTGGCAACATTTTCAAAAGTAAGTAAAGTGTTATCTGGTAAACAGCATTTAGTGACAGTCGCTATGTACCCAGCAGCTGAAAATGGATATCACAAGCATGAGTTAGTTATTAAGTATAAGCGAACTGCAAAAAGCTACTCCACGTTCTCCAACACCCATATAAAAGAGTTATTGAGTACTGCTACCCAATATCGTCAATCTTGACATTATATTTCGGGAATTCGGGATTGATGTCGAAAAATCATTCTCGCTCGGGATTGCATTCGCCAGTTCTTCCATCTGCACAACGAATTGTTACAAGATTGTCTTCTTATTTGATTTAAAGTTCACAAGAATTACATCTTACTAATCCATCCATACATTTTATAAAAGGCTTTGTCCTGACTGACTGACTGACTGACAGACAACGCCCAGCCTAAACCGCTGGTCGTAGCGACTTGAAATTTGTAGGGTGTGTTTGTCCTAATGTCTAGAGGTGTACTAAGAAAGGGTTTTTTAAAATTCAACCCCAAAGGGGGTAAAAAGGGATAAAAACGATTGTATGAAACTTCTTTGTTTTTAGGGTTCCGTAGTTCTGACTAGGAACCCTTATAGTTTCGTTATGTCCGTCTGTCTGTCTGTCCGAGGTAATTTTGTAGGAGTGTGTATATTAATTACGTCGACAAAGTGGTAAAATAACATTTTTGAAAATATTTTTTTTTAGGGTAGCTCCCATACATGTGAAGTGGGGATGAATATTTTTTTGTCGTCTACCCCATCGTGTGGGGTATCGTTAAATAGGTCTTCTAAAATGACTTAGGGGTTACTAACATTATTTTTCGATTTAATGGTTCATTTACGAAATATTAAACTTTAAAGAGCAAATTTTTGTTCCAGTAGGGCGTCCCCCCCTCTAAAAGCTAAACTGCTGACTTGAAAAATCTGTAAAAAATCATAATGATAGTGCATTTCATGAACTTTAAATGAAAATTATAGCGGTTAAGATAACTTTATTAGTTTAGCAGTAATAGTCGTTGAACGTGGGTGTTGGATAATTTTGTACCAAATACAAAATCCTTAGCATTAATCCTTTATAGTGACTAAGATAAAGTAATAGCTTGTTTTGTTTTCTTTAAATACTGCGCTTCTCAACAAAAGGACATAAGCTAAGTGTGAAGATACGCTCTTTTGATGCGGAACCCTACATTGAGCATGGTCCGAAATGCTCTTAACGGGTTTTTTAACTTATAGATTTGAAAATTTGTTTTGACTATCAAAATAAAAAGTACCCTCATCAATATTTTTGACAAGGGTGGCTTTGGAAGGGTGAAATTGGGGATGAAACGTTGTATGAAAAGATCTTTGTTTTGAAGTTAACGTTTTTCAAATTAGTATTGGGATAGAAACTTAAAATGTTTTTTTTAATAGTTTTGATAGGGATGGGGGGATTCAGGGGGTGAAATATAATAATAAAAACTTACCCTAAGGGATGAAATATATACATACATACATAGCATCAGGCCTTTTTCCCGAAGGCTACCCCTTTGCAGAGGTGTTTCGCACCAACATTTCGCCAGATATGTTTGGTCCCATGAAATAGTGGGATGAAATAGTTGTGAAAATTGATATGGATGTCATTTTCTAGGTTTTCAGGGACGCTGATTTTATAATAAATGTTATCTTTAATGACGTAAAATGAAATTCAACTCCTGTAGTGGGGTGTTGTGGAATTAATGAATTGCACTTAAAACAAAGACCTATGTAATATTGAAATCTACGCGGACGAAGTCGCGGGTATAAGCTGGTATTAATAAGAATCAAAAACCTAACAAAACTGTACAACACAGTGTTGTTGCTCAGTTTTCCAGTTGCTTTATCAGATTAACCATCAAATTACTAATTTGCATGAAATGAATGCAGTGCAATTGACAACGTGGCATGTTCTGTACTAGGACGCGACGAGCATCGCTGATATAATGTGCACTAGTACCTACAGCGCAGTGTGTAGTGTGTATCTCAGCTGTCACTTATTGATGACATTTACGATTAGTGCGATGGACTCAACCACATACACTGGTATGTACTTAGTTAGGTACTACATCAGACAAGTTTTTTTCTAAGTTAGGAGCTTCTTCAGTACGATGACAATCTTTTGGAAACTGCATTTGTATTAATATTCCAGTAAGGTCAAATCGCGGTAATTTAAAAAACAAATAAGTAATAAAAATTGATTGTGGTACTTAGATCTAAGTAAAATCTAAGTAATAATAAAGTTAAATCTAAGTGGTAACTACTTAAGCCGTAAAGTTAAAGCTATTTACTCTTGACAAGTCGTGCTTTTTAGATGTCTGCAGAAGACCTGTTTTCTGCAGACATCTCAAAAGCAACAATGAGCACATCACTAGGTAATAGAACATTAATGATCATGCCACAAAATTAAAAAAATACAGTAAGTACCTATTCTTTCTTCTTGTCTGATAATTACGCCTTCATGTTCTACTATTTACATGTTTGCCTGAATTGCACATTTAGTATGTTCAAAAATCCAGTTTTAGAACGTACCTAATAAAAAGTACTTAACTATTTAGAATGTTATAGTGGTTTAATTATAAATAAATTTATATAGGTACGAGTCTTGAGAAGCTATCTCTAGATCTCAAGTGTTCTTGGTCTGAGTTCAATATGGGGCGGTGTCGATTTCTTTTTCAGTAAAAAACTCGGCCATTACGAGATGATGGCGAGATAATAAATTAGCCAAATTAGAACTCGCCGCGTGCCTACCTATGTTGCGTGTTACCGACGTGACTGTATTAATGGTCATAGTTGAAAGTGTTACATACCTACCTGCTCTTCTGAATTTGTATTAACAATTATACAGTGTCCATCGTTGAACGATACTTGTAATAATTAAATTGTAATAATCATTTTAAAAATGACATAACTAATGCTGACTGATGACTGGCCTGTTGGTCTAATGGTTAGTGACCCTGATTGCTAAGCCGGAGGTCGTGGGTTCGATCCCCACCCAGGACAAATCTTTGTGTGATGAGCATAAAGGTTTGTTCTGTGTCTGGGTGTAATTTATCTATAATATGTATGTATTTAGAAGAAAAAAATGTATTTAAGTATTATATCAGTTGTTTAGTACCCATAACACAAGCAAAAATAATTGCTTAATTTGGGACTAGATGGCGCTGTGTGAATGTGGTGGAATATTATTATTATTATACCTAATGCGTCTGTTTGCACCTAAAACTAATAGAACGAACGAAATGCAGGTGAACGTCGTCTTTATGTACAATTATGAAGCTTTGCTGATATTGAGTGTTTTGCTTCTTCACCGTCTAGCTTTAAATTACAATTAATTAAACACATTTCCTCTATATAATCATCATACATTGTCTTCATAACTATCCATTACATTCTAGTATTAATGCACCATTCTTACTACATCTAAGTAAATTGTACTCTGTAGGTACCTACATAATATTGTATTGTCTGTTTGTGGACAACGGAGCTGGCTATGCTGTAAGTAATATTTTAGTACCTAAGTTATTTACTAAGTCCTCGGTGTAACTAATTGTTGTCTTAAATAAATAAAAAAAGTAATATAAATATATATTTTGACAAACCGTTGGGCATGGTCTCCTCAAGAGGTTTCCAATAGAACCGGTTTAATCCGGCTTGCACCCAGCGCAATCTGCACAATCCTACACTCCGGATCTGATCGTATGATGATGTTGATGGACATTTTAATCACAAGTCTCCTGTAACTAATTGAGGATAATATTATATACCTATTAGGTATATTATTGTAATGTATTGTTTATTTTCTTTAGATATTGTAATTGATGCCATATATCGTCTTATGCCTACTCATAACGAAAGAAAAATAAACTAATTAGTCTACGGTTAGTAGGTTGGCCACGATCCACGATTCAGTACAAAGGTTTTCTTCTCTTGCACAGATATATTTAATTGTGAATACTGAATTGTGATAGTGGGTTAGTTTCCTAGTTCCTAGTGTCCTAGTGGGGACACTAGGAAGGACAAAGGGCGGGGTGATACACTGTATCCAATACAGTAGATGTATTTATACTGTATACAAAACGCCAAGAATATGTAACAACCAAACCGTTTGCTTGTTCAGTGGGTTATAATTTGAACAATTCACGAAATGATTTCATTAGAACAGAAGCGTGAAGTGTGTGCGTTTGTGTGTAGCAGAACATCTGGAGTGAGCAGCGCCGCGCCGCGGATGCTAAATGGACGTTTTTATTCGCTAACGTGAAGGCACGCGTCGGTGTGGGTTCGGTGCCGAGTCGATGAACTTTGTTTGTGTTTGCTCACACAATTATCGACAATCCACGAGTGCTTAGAGAAGTGTTCTATGCAGACAAACCGCAGCGTGCCTGCAATACTTACTGACGGTACTTTCCCTTTCCTTCAGTGGCTCCTGACACCTGCCATCGACATTTATCTATATTTTAGACGCAGGATGTCCCTTTCAGTAAAATTGGTCATCATCATATCAGCCCAACGACGTCCACTGCTGAACAAGTAAAACACATTTCAAAGATAGTAAAGTTTATATCCATCCAAAATTTGAAATGTGTCGGTCAAGCAATTTCCTCCTTGCTTTCATACTATGTTGTATGTTATTTCCTTGATTGAAACCTCATATATATCAAAACACTATACTAATAATTGTGTCTCAAACATATTTCTACTATTATTATGCCTAGAATAGATTGATGATACCTTTGATATAAAATGTGTGATTTTTTTTGCGTGGGAATGCTTCCTTACGGTGAAGGAGTAAGAATATTTATTATTGACACCATTTCATCCTTCTCATTTCATGAAGCGACTAATAGAACATATTACAATATCTACATCTCATTCAGCTGAAGAAAAGAACAAAATAAAACCCATTGACCAGCATAGTAACCGTACAATGAAGTCGTGTGAGAAGAGAACCTGAACTGTTGAACACAGCAGTGGGAAATAGTTGAGTAGCTCCAAACAATCAAATAAAGTAGCTGTGTAAAGTAGCAGTATCATAATATTGTTTGTCAAGGTATGCCTTCTGCGACACATGATGTGCGCATGGATATAGTTAGGTACTGGGACAGTGGCGTCGGCCTCGAGCCGGAATCACGCCGGCGCCGGGTCACAGGCTATCGGCGGAGCTGTGGAGGTGCCGATACCACGCGGGTCACCGCCTAGCGCCTGCACATTGTATACTTATTAACGAGACAACGCTACCAAATAAATTAACAATACATAATGATTGCAGTGCTCCATTCTCCTCAGTAACGACCGCTGTCTATCGCTTAACAATATACAGTTTCTTGCTCTAATTACATCTGGCGACATACGCGACCCATTTTGTACATACTCACACATGCGCCGTGTGTGTGTGTGTGTGTGAGGCGTGCGCGCATGTGTGCGTGCGGGTGATAAGAGGTCGCGCGATAACCCGGCGGAGGCCACCGATCACTCGGAAACTTCGCGTTCAACGAATTAGAACCGCACGGACATCGAGCAGCGCCGGAGGAACTCACTACTGTCGAGTGCATTCCTGCGATGCGTCCCGAACTCATTTGTATTACTATTTATAGCGCACTCCTCGCACTCCTCGCACTCCTCGCTCTCCTCGCACTCCTCGCACCGCTAACAGTAACACTTGTGCTAATGAGCGGCGCGTGGTGTGCGCCACGTGGCAGCACGGAGGTGCCGGGGCGGGGGCTCCACGCCGCACTACTAGTATTTAAAATATGAGCTCGTTATCGGTGCGCGAATAATTCTATAAAAAACTGTTCAAGGAAAACAATATAATATTTTATGAATGGGAGCGATACCGCCGGCAGCGGCGCGGCATGCGACATACCACATAGCAAATATACTGCAAACTTTGCGCATCAACGGTATTTTTACTAATTTGAATTTCATAGCAACATCTCGATCTGCTCAACAGAATTATTATGCAGTGCGATGGGAGGACACAGTGAAATTATCACTGTGTAGCCAAACTGTTATGTAGCTGATCAAGGGGGAAGGTCAACAGATAACAATACAGCGACTTGGTTACTGTTGCCTGTAGGAGTGAGCGATACGATAACGTGTACGGACGATATTTCTTTACCAAGAACTCGCACATATTTTCTTGTTAGTCACACGACGGTGAGAATAAAGGCCAACAGTACGCACTTGACGCAGTCGACAGAGTAGGTATCTGACTTGTGTCGAGCACGTGGCGCGGGGAGCCCGGGACCGACGCTCTGTCTGTGAGAATGGTGTCGGTCGACAACGTCGCCGGGCACAACAATTCATTACATTATGGCCTCGCGTGAATTTCTAATAGAAAATCGTTGCTTCTCAAATTTATAGGCCGACGGAACATAAAATAAAATAAATGTGACTGTTGAAAAATATTCACAATTAGTATGTATTTAGGTTCCGGTATCTACAGACACCGCGATTTGTGGCGTCGTTAAAATAATTCTAATTTAGTGGGTTTTCTATATTAATAAAGAAATCTGTGTTTTATGTAACATCATAAACTCAAAACCGCGAATGTGTTCATTGCCGTAAGTATTCCGCGTACGATACAGAACCATCCAATCTACTCTAGGTCTACATGTTATATCTACCATTTAGGAAATCGAATCCAGAACTACTTATGGCATGGACTGGCAGACTAATGTGGCTATCTATAGTGCCTTACAGTAAAGTATAACACGTGGGGGAGATAACTCGTGTTTGGCAGTGTGTGCTAGTGTTGTCTGTGGCCCGCCGCACTAGTATGTGGTGTCTGCCCAGCGCATGCGCCGCTCCGTGCGATAAACACGCCAATCGGAAAGTGTTCCATGTTCGCACAATTATGTTTTACTTAGCACGTACATACATATACACAATCATAGCTACTCGACGATATTGTTATATATATTTAAGGTTAACCAGCGATAACCTAATCGATAAGATATCAAAGTAATCGAAAGGAATTCGAACTATTGCACCATTGACACAAATCCTCTTCTACTTGCAATTAAAGGAGACGCTGCAAATATAGTAGAGATCAGTAGAACCATCTCTAGATCCGATCGTTCAGTTCAAGTATACGAAGATGAGACTGGTCGGTGTCCGTCGATGACTCTCTAGTAGATAACACGAGGAAGTGCAGTTTAAGGTCAAAATACTTCTAAAACTTTATTATCATTGTCATTATGTTTAACTGAAAGTTTTTGTGTAGGTGACCAGGCTGCAGTTCTCACTTATTTACTTTTGCTTGATAAGTGACAGCTAACATCTACCGATCTAGGCTGTAGAAATCAAACCAAAGGGTAACAAACATGTTGCCTAATGTCACGACTCACGACACGTTGTGATCTTCCGGTGAGTGTCGGTGGTGTCGGGCGGCGGCGCGGGGCGGCGCTAGTCGCGTGCCTCGCGTTAATTACCAGCAGCGCGCAAATGAATTAGGCGCATGTCTCCCGCCGACAAACAATTGGATTAGCGCCCTGTCGGTCGCTCTCATAACTACTCATAAGTGTTAACGAATAGTTGCCGACGCTGTGGGTACCTCCTAGTATGTATAGATCACTGAATGCACTTTGTTTGTAAAGAACATGACCAACAAGCTTACAAACAAAGTCATGTGTACATACTATTGCTGAAGATGATACAATCTAGCGGTGGACTTGAACTTGATCCTGCTCCCAAAATATCGCAACTGACATTAACACAAACAAAATATACTGCGTGTCTTCAAATGAAGTCCCTTTGCTGACAACCTAGGAGTGAGACCGCATGGATCAGCACAGCGGCAGCGTTCAAGTTCCGCCGAATAAACTCTGGAGAGCCAACATTGGTGCACAGTGCAATATAATCGGAAATATTTGAAAGACAATAAGTGGAAAGTGTCGTAGTTATTATATTGATATAGCGCGCGTGTGGGGAGCCCCGCGCCCCGCGCCCCGCGCCCCTCGGACACACAGGGGTGTGTCACGGTTGGTACACGTGTGACGTCACCAAGCACGCTAACACTACGCACTGTTCTATTTGACGATGAGTGACAAAACTCTCGTAGCCTACATAACCATTGAGTGTTCCTTAGTGGATCCAACTTCACCCAACGCTTCACTTGATTTCAGCCAAGAAACAGATTTGGCTTCGCTAAATAACATTGTGATTAAGTAATACAGGATTAAGAAGTGAATAAAGTGAAGTATCTCGATGAGATAATTATTATGATAACTGCTATGTAAGACACAATGTCCTTGTGAACAGACAGTTGTGTAAATCGTCGTTAAGCCATTTCAAAGTTACTGGTATCCAAATATTCGACGACCTAGGTTGAATCGGTAGACCAATGTTTGTTAATTATAAGTCGGTATTTCTTTTAAGTATAGCGACTTATAACGGTAACTTATAGTGATATATAATTAATAAACAGCACACACAACTTAATGACTTGCGCTAAAATAGTTTATCTGTTTTGTATACTTACAGATAATAATAATTAATTAACTACTAGTAGCTGATACTTGGAGAATCGACAAAAGTATCTAAATATGTAAATATATTTAACCGGCTTTATTTAATTGAGATGGAAATAACTCGTACACATAACAAATGAGTTGAGAATATCAACATATTCGATGCGATTGATATCGGATGTTATGCAGGGACTTTATGAATATCTCTGTGAACTTTTCATGGCATCGGCTGTTTTTACTCATTAATCATGTAATCATCAGAGTTTTTGTTCAACTTACGTTCAAGTGAGCATTGTTACGAAGGACACTCATTTACAATAATATAAAACACAGAGCTAATATAAAACAAGGTTATCGATATGAACGCGAGCTAACTGGATATTGGAACAATATTGGTGTCGAGATCGGCCGTGAACTTGCCAATTCGATAAAACGAGTACTGGTTATGTAAAGCGGCTCGATTCTCATAATAATAAGACAGTTCGGAACATTTACTTGTATCGTTCTTGTTACTAACACACACGAGTTATGCCCGAAGTTTCCTACAGTATAAATTAGCATTAGGAATATAAGCGAACTTGTGGAAAAATATAGGCAAGGTTGGTTGGCGTCGGCGCTAGGGTTGTCGCTCATCTAATACTTAGCATTGTTGTGTACACACAGTGCACAGTGCACAGGCACCAGTGAACGAGCAGCACACACACTTTTTATTAGTTATTTAACGTTCCGCTCGGTGGGTACACAACGTATTCTGGGAACGTATAAACTTTAAATTATAATCTACTACATAACTAGTAACGGAAAAAATTAACATTCTTTAATTATGTTATGTTTTTATGTGTCACTAATTCTTGCTCAGTGTTGCAGATTGTAGCCAAATAATTCCTGCAATACATAAGAAAGATATTTATTTTTGTTTCGGCCACATTTGTTTCTAAACTCTGGGCAAGAATTTCTTATGAATTTCGGGAAAGAAACACCCAAAACAATTCTTGCCCGATCCAGGAATCAAACCCGGACCTGTCGGGCAGCAGTCTAGTCGTATACACTCCCAGCTGCGCCACAGAGGCATTCAGCAACTCAAACTGAAAATACACCTCGTTTATTAAAAAAAAGTTTAAGTAGATTCTGTGTCAGAATAAATGTATCGAGGGACATCCTTATTGAATCAAATTTCACAATCTTGACGGCAACACGATGACGCGAGTGTCCCGCGGATTTACTAAATGATATTTTCCTCAAATATTAGAAAGTTGATCTTTATAAAATAGTTCGTTTTCTTTGTATAAAATATACAAATCTATTTCAAAATACATAACACTTTTTGATATTAGTTCTCAACTGATATTTAGAAGACAGTTACAAGTATGTGGAGGCAGGCTATGTACAGGTAAGCTTTATAGGTATAAGATATATTATGTAAAATAACAATTAACACGGTGAGAGGTGCACAGTGGACTGGTGCACAGCTACCTGTCATTCTGTCTTCGATCTTCAATGTAGAAAAAGTGTACATTGCATTGTTCTTTTGTAAAATTGTATCACTAATCTAGCATGTGGCTATTCATTGGAAATGCATGTAAGTAGATCATTAAATGATTACAAAACATGGACATTATAATAAAGTGAAGATTAAAAGGGCGCGCGGCCACTACGCGTTTGTTGACCTCCAAATATGAAGTAGTGCGCTATGGGGCGAGTGGGGCGAGCGGGGCTAGTGGGGCTAGTGGGGCTAGTGGGGCTAGCAGGGATGGTTTAATGTGCGCCATTTGTCAGCGCGTTATGAGACAGCGGCGGACACGTGAGCCGCGCCCTTTCACTCGATCACTAATAATGCTAATAACTGACGATGCACGTCCGCCGCGCCGCGCCGCCGAGCTCGTCGCGTGCTACAATTAATAACAGGCCGCACAGCGCCGCCCGCTCCTAATGAAATACTATGTATCGGCCGATCTACTGCGCGTATTCCCAATGTGATGCTCACTCGAATAGCGTTAAATTAATTAACTAGTTATATCAGCACAAATTGTAGTTCTTCTGCAATTTTAAGAACTTACTCAGGCCTGTAATAAATGTTTAATGAACCATCTGACATTTATAATGTGTGTATAATCACCGTTATATAAAGCGCCAAAAAATTTTAATAAAAACAATCGATCACAATAGTACCTACCTACATATGAAGTGGTTTTAGATTATGATGAACGACCAAAGAAAACGATGTCAGCACGTACGATGTCCGCTGTGTCCCGCTCCACAGGTCGCGCGCCCCGCGCTACAGGTGGCACGGAGGGTGTGGGCGGCGGCGCGAGGTGGCGCCACCCTCCCGTCACTGTGACACACGTGGGCCCGCGACCACTAATGATGTCACCGCACAGCACAGCCAACATGTCAAACGTCGCGTCACACTCCAACAATACTTGTTATAGCTTTATTATCTCTTTACTTTGTTAATAAAAGGCCCCTGTCGCCGAATATTATAAGGATTCCGAACATTCGGCGACACTGACCACTTCCAGATACATAGTAACTAACTGACTTAACTAAACCATTACAGCAGCACATCACTCCTCACATATTTGTAATTGGAACACTGAGATCTTCTTTATTTGGTACAACTACCAACTTAGCTGTTTATTTTGCTGCGCTACATACAACGTGTTAAGAATACAAACAAAGTACTAGTCAGGACAATTTATGGGAAAATGTTACTTTTTAAGGAGTTCTGTAGCACTTGAGTTAAGAATCTATTTAAATGTCGCCGTATACATTATGTAGAATGCAACTGCATCTTGTTGACTATAGAGTGGCAAGTACACCGGCCGCTGACGTCACCGCGCTCGTGTGTGTTGTGTCTCTCGCCGCGAAGTGAACAGCGTCGATGCACATTACTAACAGACATAGTACATTCAATCAACGGCTCGCGAACTATTCTTACTAATAACTCATTCAAGTCAAGTCTTGTCCATAGCTCATGTGACTGCTCCACTGCTAAAGTGAGTCGTGGAGGAAGTCTCACATCAGCTGATTGAAGATACAGATGTCAAGTGTCAATAGAAGTTCAGATAGAAAGTTAATGATGTCTTCGCTGAGAATTTTGGGATGATATTGTTGCAACCGTGAATGATACCGTACATTGGGCAAATTGTGATGCGCTTCGAGTTCACTTTATAATTATTTGCAAATGTCTGGCATGGTGAGCAGAATATAGAAACATCTTATAATAGTTACTAGAAGCAGCTAATCTGCTATCGAATATAAAATGAGGACTAAATAAAAATAACTAAGTAAATGTAGTCTCACGCTACATCAAGACAATAATATGATATAACTGCATGAATAATAAGTAACACAAAGTGTAGAACTGTAGAGTGATGCCCAGACGCTACGTAAACAAAAAATATGATTCAGCGCGCACTTAGGAGTAGTGAACACTGTCCAAGTGTGCGAGGACTCCGTGAGACCACAAGTGCAAACATTCTACTTAAATAATCCTACTAATATTATAAATGCGAAAGTTTGTAAGAATGTTTGGATGTTTGGATGTTTGTTACCAGTAAACGAAAAAACCACTGAATAGATTTCAATGAAACTTTGCAGTAATGTACCTTATACATCAGAATAACATATAGGCTATATTTTATCTAGATATCGCGTAAATTGGCTAAACCATGAGAACAAATGTAAAGTAAGTCGGAGAAAAATCTGCCATCTTATAGCTATTTCTGATTTCTCTACGTAAACCATTAGTTTTACATAAGGACAATGTATGGAGGAATTGTTACTCTTAAATAGTTATAAAAAAAAGTCCGCAACAGCATATGCCTATCTTTTATGTGGAAGTCGATATAGAGAGAATAGTGAGCAAGAAATACATTTAAATCGGATACTGCATTTAAAGTGAAAAATTTCATGGTATTAAACTAATTCGTAGGAATGTAAATACCTTTATCACTTTTGTCATTTAATGTAGATAATTTTTGTCGTTTACACTAAGTTATTTCGACAAATAGTTTAAAAGTTATTACGATATTAAATGAAATGTATATAATCCCAAAAATCTTATAATAATACTGTATGTCACCCGTGACTTCGCTTACCTGTTATTTTGTTTCTGTGACCACAGCAACTTTTCACTTTTAGAGGGGAAATTTCGGCCAATATTTTCTAAGCACAGATAATTACTTCAGATTAAATATGTTTAATCTTACGTAACCAACCAATATTACGTGATTGATTAGAATAGTACTTATCTTTGTAAACATCCATCCCGTGTCTTTTTGGTTAAAATTATCAAATATACAAACAAACATTCATCCTTTCAACTTTGTGTATGTATATTACTATATTTATCAACGTCAGCCCTAATGACAATTCAGTATGACAGATTAAAAAGAAATCAAAGATCTCTTTTTTCTTTTTGCTTACTATACAACCTCATTACTTGAATATATTACTAATCATTCACCAGTAAATTCAAAGAATATATTATGACAATTGTGTAGTAAAATTATCAAATAAAGTAAAATATGAAATAAAATATTTTTTGTAGAAAAGTAAATACATAATTATATTGCAGTATCAAGGTAGTATAGTAGCAGAATACAAATACCATAGACCTAGGATCCGCGCGCCATTTTTATGTATTCGCGCCATTTATTTTCGGTCTAAAATTTGACATTTGACAGTGAATTATCATTGTATGTATTTATGGTCGCTAAAGTCATAAACTAATAAAAATAAAACAATTGTGGATATTGTAAAATATGAAATAAAATATTTTTCGTTGAAAAGTAAATACATTGCAGTATCAAGGTAGTATAGTAGCAGAATACAAATACCATAGACCTAGGATCCGCGCGCTTTTTTTTTATAACGATTTTTTTTATTTATGGCGGTACGAAGTACGCCGGGTCAGCTAGTATACTATATTTAACTGCGACTGTCGGAAAGTATTGGTCTACTACTTTGTCATTTACTTCCATTCCTAGCAAAATCTATAACATATAGTAATTACTGATCACACTATCTATGTTTTTAAAGAATGGCGTGAGTTTCTTACGAGTTCTTCTCACAGCTCCCATCCCTTTAGCGAAGTTGCTGTTGGCAAATTTTGCTGACACAATTTTTCGAATAATCTGTTACATTCTGAACTTGTGAATTTCATAAGAGTTACTTTACGTGTTTACGTTAGTTACTATTACCTAGAAGAATTAACGATATGTCATTTCATATTTCATTTCAACAGTAATAATGAAATTCGGACGATTTGCTTTAGTTGTGTGAGCTAATAATTTAGAGAACTTGTGTTGAGAGATGCGTGTTCCTGATGTAGGTGTTTGGTCAGGTTTTTCATTATGAAGTCCATTTTTTGCAGCGCTGATTTATTGTAGGATGTTTGCTAAGAAATTGTAATACCAATTGGATTAATTAAGTAATTCTTTTACATGAAATGAGAAGTCTCGTAATGTGTTTAATTTTTATA
This sequence comes from Laspeyria flexula, assembly GCA_905147015.1. NCBI lineage: Eukaryota > Metazoa > Arthropoda > Insecta > Lepidoptera > Erebidae > Laspeyria > Laspeyria flexula. Next base: position 17,875,460 of record LR989952.1, on the reverse strand, counting down.
TTTAAATTCATTTTTGGGATTTCAAATCCTAGACTCAGATAAATTCTTTTAATAATATAAAACTTCTAGTTTGTGCAAAACGTCCAAGAAGCTCTATCAAAGTTTTGGATATAGTAATTTTATTATATTAGTTAACACGATGCTAATACTTTTAACTACATATTTATTAAGTTAATTCACGTTCTTAGTTGAAGCTACTTGTGCTTATGTTGCCACTTGCCAGTCACCACGGCATAGTAGTTAAGTTGGTCGCGTCGCCAAGTCACCACTAGCATCACCGCGTGACGTGAGTTCGATTCCTACAGTCAGGTGCGCGTAGATCGTATGGTACTCGTACACCTAAATACGGAGTTTATTGCTCTTAAACGCGTTCGTACCGCGCGGCTCGATAGCTCCATTAGCACTAGAATAAACAAACAATTATACTCATACGTGCTGCAAGCTGCAATATTGCCGTCACTTCAGGATAGAGAAATAGCTCTTTAATATGGTTGCGCTGTTTAAAGGACATTGAATGTCACTTTTTTGTTTAATAATTTGAAACTACAAATCAAGTTTTCGGAGTTGATTCTAGTCTGAGTGTAAGTTTAATTAGATTTGTAATACGCATCGTGACAAGATTGTAGAATGCAGTAATCTTGTATTTTTTTTTTTTTAAAGATTTAAAATATGTAGTTAGTTTTATCATCGGTTGTGTAGATAGAAGCATGTCTTATGCAATCCTGTTGCAATACTCAAAACTACTTACAACATGCTATATGTTGACGTACCAAAGTGGCTCTTGATGGTCTCCTTCAGGAGCACTGACTGCTGTCAATTCCCCTGAAGTAATCCCTTCAACTGAATCCCTACGGGAAGTGCTTGCCGCGTCACTTCCTGTGATAACAGCCGCATGTCACCTCACTTCCTGTCGACTCTGCGGTTTTATTATGAAAAAAAAATGTGTTGTATGGAAAGAAAATGTAGAGACTCGTTCATTATAAATGCACATATTTAATGTTATTATACGATTATAATTTAGTTGAAGTTTTTGTTCACATTACGTAAGTGGCGCGAACACTAGAGATGTTTAATGACCTCGCCGCGCCGCGCACTGCTAATGTGAATATAACGCAGAGTGGACGGAAGCGAGGCCGCGGGCGAAAGTTGTACATGCTGCCTAGAGCACTAGAGCCACAAACTGGCAAGTAACACAGCAACAATAAGTATACATTTAAATTGTATTATACGTGACGCGATCTATTAATAACATAAAGGTCGGCGCACATGTAGCGCGAACGTACACTCACCAAACTCAATTATGTCACCAGCTCTTTTTAACTTATTATGTTACGATGATACGGAGTCATTAAATAATACAAGATAACCCACGCATTTGATCCCATTCAAGTTATTATTACAAAGCTCTCGCGTATAGGTACCTACCGCTGACATATTGACATCACGTGCAGCGAGCTTTTCGATGTTCACGAAGTACTTATTATTATGTAACTATAACCGCTGAAACTGCACACACATGGTGGACCGTAGACGTACTTGTTTGTGTCTTGGTGGAAGTTTCCGGTTGGCCGCTCGAACTAATGCCAAGCTTAAGGTGAATACTTGCGAGCACAGATAGTGAATAGTTAGAGCTACACGTGTGCGAGCCGCAGAGACACTGTGTGTGCACCTTTAGTCAAGGTTATCTGGTGGAACATATAAAATTATAATGAGGCCGCATGTCCGAATTTTGGACTTAGAAGTTATATTTATTCATCAATTTCTTATACATGAGTGTAACCGTGACCCCGAGCCGCCGCCGCCGCCGCCGCCGCCGCTGACTTACCTACAACTATTGGGGATATGAGTTCCACATACCTGGTGTCTGGTGTGTCGAAAGTGACAAGTACTGTTAGTGTACACTTGCACTTTTCCTATTTAAATCTTTTGTTCTGGATTTTTAATGTTACGACTCGTTGAAGAAGTGGAATGAAGGAGTCTGGCTTGACGACATGACCAGCTACGGTCATGTTCATCAGTCACAGAGACAGAACTAAGTTGCAGTCTATTTTAAAAGTTGCTGCGCTGGCTAAGTCAGTATTATTACCAACATTCTGACTGCTTATCTTTCTGCTAACCAACGGTTATGTCGCTATCCTAAAGATATCGATGTCTACGAGTGCAGGAGGAAAAATAAATAAGTTGTTTAAAACTGCATTTCCGATGACGTGTATTGTGCAGGCTCATAGATATAGGGTGCGGCTCTGTACCACGTGTGTGCGCCACTCTTGTCCACATAGCAACAAGTGACGTGGACCACTCCGAGGTACAGTTTATGGAAAGTTCGCGTTAATACAGGAGCTGTAGGTAACGTGGGGCGGCGCCGGGCGCGGGGACGCGATGGACGCGACACATTTGAATTTCAATAAAGTGACACATTTGTGTGCCACGTGAGCTATGTGTCGGTATACATGTATGTGGAGCTGTCTCGATCAAACATGGACCATCTAATACTACATTATGTCGCCACGGTGCCGGTGGGTTTAGAGAAAATACTGTTTCTGCTGTTTGTAATCGTGGTTTTCTCTTTGCTTTTGCAGTCGTAGTGTGTCAATCATGCCAAGATCTAAAAGATTCCTACAATGTTTAGATAGTTACATTCGGAAGTACACAAGAATAGGTTTACAAGTTATAATAAGATAAGTGAATGATATTATTTTGGTTCATGTCTGGTCTCCCGGCTCGCTCGGAGCGAGGCGGGTGTCGCACGAGGCGCAGTCCCGCGCTGTGTTTGTTCGCCAAAGTGGAGTAATGTTGTGTGAGTTGTCGCCCTGACACAGATCCCCGTGTGTTTGGTCAAGTGCACGACCCCCCGCCCCTCCTCCATCCGCCTCGCCTTGCCTCACACCCTCGCTAATGTATTAAAAAGCGGCATGCAAATACCCGACGATGTTTGCCGTAGCTACTCGCGCGCGAATATTTAAACAATCGATATAGTTCCAGTAGTGTTCCTTGTTTGTGTCGGTGTCGTGTCGTTCACGTCACGTGAACGTTCCGTTATGTCATAGGTACTTCATACTGTTGTTTTACATAATCCCTCTTCTACTGTACGTCTAGCTATTGTGCTGTACGGTACATGCCCTGCCCGCACAACTATCTATACTCGCAAACAGGAGTGTATTTAAGATAATTCTGGAATCAATAATTTAAATTAATTGTTTCAAACAATACAATATATACAAGTAGATGTATATATGTATATACGCTTCTCAAATAACCCGACATGAAAAAACCAACCACAAAATATTAATTTTCTGGTGTACCGAGTTGCTAAATGGAGATTTCTTTATTGTCAAGCGGAGCCGTAATCGTCTCGTATTTGTGCTACAGTAGGCAGTAATCGGAATACAGGTCTCGACTGGAAACAGCGTCGTTAAGGGAATGTTCACTTCTTGACATAATTTCATGACGAAGTGTGCATACACTCACACAGACGCCCTAGTAGGTAGGTACATGCACATAGTGCAATTGTGTGCGTGCACTGATATTGTATGAAGATTGATGACACACATTATATCGACTGCACACATTAGTTAAGTATTTTGTTATACTTATGTTATACTCGTATGTGGCTCTGGCATTTATTGTAAAGCTAAGGACAATGTTTTCGTATACAATTAGTAGTTTTGTCAGCATGATCCACGGAGCCCGTATACGATAAGTTAAAGGACAAGGTGTAATACTTACAGCAGAGAATTAAGTGTTCTGACTCTAGAAATAATAAAGTTAGTACTGTTTGTATTATGTTCCTAAATAAGTGCAGCAGCACGTGGTGGCGCATGGCGCATGGCGGTGTGACGTGACTAGACGCTATTAAGACAACAGTTTTTAGTATGAACACTCGCTACATAAAACTATGAAAACTGGACTAATAAATAATTAACTCTATTTATGAACAATTTGCTCAGTAGGTACTGTTATTTAAAACATTCGTGCAGTCATCTTTTTTGTATCATCGCGTTCTTAGTGAAGTTCGGTCCTTAATGGGAGTGTGTTCACTTTCTATTATACATTTTTCAATTATTATGAGTATTAATAACTAAGTCAAAGCCGCTAATAAATAAAACTTTCTGAATTAAATATATTTAGGACTAAACTTTAGGTCAGATATAACCTCTATAATAAGTATTTTTGTTCTGCATGAGTGGTTCAAGTAGTGCAAGCAGGAGAGTAAGTGCGACGGTGTCGTGTGGCTGGTGGCGGGCGGCGGGTCGCGCGGACGACCTCGCTTTGAGCTGATAGGACGTTCTTGAGATATCGCCGCTTCGAGAAGCGCTCGGTTCAAGGGGCATCTCTTATCACCAGCACACCACTCACAAGCGATAATACACTCTAACTGTTGGTGCACACGGTACGTTCTCGTGTGCAGAGCACGAGGACACAGCGAGAGGTCGGCGTGTTATCGTGGTGTCTTCGTTATTTTCCGATTATAGTGATTAAGTATAAATATTCGTTGCTCTATTTCTGTATGTGGTGACGGAGAGATAACGCGCCGATACGTTTTTATGGGAACTTCGATAAGCTTCGTTATCGCGACTTGTTTGTAGACAGTCCTACATGTATCCCTACCCGCTCTACCCAGTATCCAGTACCCTACACGATATTGAACACGCAACTGATTCTTAACAACATTGAGTAACTTGAATTGAATTGAACTACTCGTACTTATTTATTGTATAGCTAGCTGTTGCTTGGTGCTTCGCTACCGTGGAGGCGTGGCCCTGCGTTTGCCTGCCTGTTGCCTGCACTCTGCTCAGCTCCTATCGTCCGTGTTTTGTTTAATCTAATTAGGTACTAGTGTAGTTATTGATACGTTTAATGATGTAAGATAACGATTGAACAAACAACAAACAATGTTAATGGGGTTATGTGTAGTAGGGGTGCGGCGACAGCAGGGACACCGCCGCCTCGGTTTAAGTTCGACTCGACACCAAGGCTGGGTGTCGGTATAGGAAATTAATCAATGCTCCTACGTGAATTTAAACGATTAATTTTTTAAATAACCTACATACTAAAATCATTTCTTATTTAGAAGTTAAAACTGGTCGTGTTATAATGACTAAGCCTATGTAACTGGGGCTCAAATTTTGATATTCAATTGGTCAATTTTAATATCACTGTGTAAATTTATGTGTTAAAATCGACTACTTCGAATATCAAGATTCTGATTAGAGGTCCTCCGGCTACAAGTGAATGAACATTGGTAAATATATTTCTTTAATCAAAATTGCACTCCAAACTCCTTTGCACGAACGTTATAAAAAGAGACATGTTTGATTTACAAATAATCACAAACAGGTCGTAAATAACTGTAGTAGCTTTAAGCTCGCTCTTACTTTTTGCTACATCACATAAAAAAGTATAACGAGAAAGAAAAAGCTTCACACGGACAAGTCCAGCGTGTGTGTGTGTGTGTGTGTGTGTGTGTGTGTGTGTGTGTGTGTGTGTGTGTCAGGTACTCAGGTCCAAGTGGATCACTGATCAGTTGATCAGCGAAGTTGTCAGTCTGGTTGTTAAGTAGGTAGTTGAAATTAAAGTGTTTGGTGTTGGGGTCAGGGCCGGACACGACTGAGAGCTGCATCGACCCCGCTCCCCCCTCGCCTCACCCCCTGCAGCGCCCTGCTACTCGTTCTAATTAACATCAACATCATTTCCACACCATCATTAACATTGTTTTGATTTGGCAACAGTTCTGTTGCTCGTCACATTATCCCGGTCATCTGTGTGACAAGTTTTCCTAGTACAGATACGAGTCTCCCACGAAGGATCAACACTAATTTGTATCAATTATTTTTCTTAACATATTATTAAGTTTGATAACAAATGGTTACCTCTCGTTATCAGACAAGCGTTCTACGTTACATAGAGTTCAACGCATAGTGAGTTTTTTAAAGGTATCTGTTTGTTTGTTACGTTTTCCACCTTAACTACTCAACCAATCACTAAGAAACTTCTCATAGTTTTCTTCTCAAGTATCTGAGCAAGACATACACTGTTTATTGATTTACCACGCGGGCTATTTCCCGGGCAGAAGCTAGTACGCTATAATGGCCCAACTGTAAATGGTATGTTTTAATTTTGAATATTTAATATGCCTATAAAGTCTCATGGAGATTAAATGACTTGATCGCTCACATTAACCCAAATATACATTGATTTATACGTAAGTTAATCATTATTAACTAACACTTATTTTTATTAAACACTACATTTAGTGTATATACTAATTAGGTACACCGTTACACCTAGTCACAAAACAAGCATTTGTCGATAACATATTAGTTCTTTGTTAGGATTCATCCCATAGCTCAAATTTTAGAAATCTTAATGCAGCCACAGCCTTTCCTATTATCATTGATTTGTGTTGGAGATCCAAGTCAAATCAATGATAGGTAAGGTTGTTACAATTGTCTAAATATTCGTAACTATGTTATTCGAGTAAATAGATTAGCAGCAGCCAGCAAAAGTGAAGCCACATTCGCATTATTATGACTACATACATATATATCTGTCACTCATGGTTCTAGGGAGATGTTGTATCTGTCAAACTGCTATCGTGTCATTATGATCGCAAATATGTGGGAGATAGACAAATAGTTTCATCACATAGAATCACGCCTTTTTCCCCGAAGTGGTAGGCAGGGGTGCATAACTCACATTTAATAGTAACGTAGATTTTGTGATGCACTTTTATATTCACTTGTGCCTTTTATGGTATAAGTTAATAGTTAAAATAGGTGTTTATTGATATAGAAGTCCAGCAATAAACATCCACAATGTCGTATATAACGAGCGACAGGTGGACGATGCAGCGCAAGTGAATCATAACTCTTGTGCGAACATTAAATAAATATTCATACAATATTTATTAGTCGCAAATCAAATATGGATATGATATCGACGAGCCACGTACGTATACCTGTCTGTATGTATCCAGAGGGGCTCGTGTGACGCGACGTGCTCGTGGTGGAGGACAGTGGTCCTGACACATCACACGCACATGATCTATCTTGTTACTCTCAATATTAGTGCAGGTGTTCAGTGAAGTAGTTACCGATCACTGCGGCTTGATCAATGTACTGCCATGAACGAACACAACACGGACAGAGAAGAGCAAGTATTCATCGGAGACGATAACATAATTTGTCATTGAGCTTTGTAAAGCTCAATGACAAATTATGTTATCGTAAATGTTACCTCTACTTGTAAGTAGAGGTAACATTTACGCCTTAATGTCTGGACACCCCGAAGCTGTGACGAGAGGAATGTGACATAATAGAATTTAAATAGTAACAAGCGGCCACTCCACACACCACTCGTTAATTGTTTGTTGAAACATATCGCATGCTTAATGGAAAATTGTCTCATTAGTAGATAGCTCAGAAATAAGATTCGTACAGAGACAGACTTCTGTTAGCACCATCTGCCATCGTATAGCTACCATACGTGCATAATACAAGCATCCATGATTAATTAATTGTCAGTGTTAATTTTATTCGTCAACAAGTTGGATGAGTCCTTAAAGCAAAATCTTCTTTTGCTAATCCTCAAAAATTGCTTGTTTTAGTTAAGTCAATATTCCATTATATAAGCGATATCTCGCATCTGCACGTCGGTGACGTCTAGATCTACAGGAATCTTCTTGAGAAGTATACTCTCTAACTTATGAAAACATAGGCGAAATATAAATGAAAATAAAAATGTTATTCATCTAGGTTATAAAGTAACTGAAAGTCACGAGTTAACGAATAGCGAAGATGACTTTTGAAGATAGATTTGATGATGTGCAGACATATGATACATCTATACTATATACGTTAAGAAGACACTTCAATACCTGCAGGAAACAATTTCGATATTTTTAAATAAACAATGAGGTTGGTGTATGAATGAAGATCGGTTATTTTTGGAACAGCAGGATCGTTGTGCGAGTCAGGAAGCGAGAACTAGTTCGTCAGCTCATAAACCTCCTCGCCAACTAACATTATATTGTATCTACTTATACATTTTACGTAAGTGATGTGTCAGGAGTATAAAAGCAAAGCCCCACCCTCCATCCTGCGGCTACATGAACAATGACACTTTTGCCTTATCTTGTCAAGGTAGGCAGCGGCTGGGCTGTGCTTTTACTACTGTTCAACGTCGAGGAGGGTCGGTAAACGCTTACCATGCTCGTCAGCCACTACAGGCGATAAACAAAACCGACTCTGTCTATTTATGAAAATAAACGTCGTCATAGTTCGTCCACTGTTTAAAAGAAACTGTTCGAAATGTAAATCCTTTTCTCAACACAAATTACCAAAATAATGACATAAATGTCTTTATTGTACTGCAACGAATAAATGCATTTTGCTGTATAGAAGTTGTTGGATTACCAGAGAGTTACTTCACCGAAAAGATATAGTAAGGTCTAACTTTTTGCTAATACGATTTGGCTTCTACATCTTCAACCACGTGATGGATGCGGTGCAGTACGGTGCGTGATGACGCGATGCTGGATTTTCTCTCCATACCTACATACATACATACATACCTACTACTCACAGATATTTTTTTAAGAGTAGAAAAACCCAAATCAACACATTCTCAGTAACCGTCCTCAAGATTAGTTTATCTAATATAAGAGTATAAACAATAATTAATTAATTTAATATAATTAGCTAGGAAGTTTACTTTATCTCGTTATAATATGTTATGAACTAGAATGTCGCATAGTAACTACCTATGTACCTACTTGGTATATAATATAAATGATATAAAGAAATATGCGTATGATTATATTTGTTTATAATCTAGTTGATCTGGTCGTCGACGGAACCATCGCGCATCGGTCTACTTAATAACATTCACAATACTCGTAAACGTAAAATCGCGGCGTTTATTAGAATAATAGAAAATGTTTATTTTTAGAATGTAGACTGATGCAGTTCCTTAAGCTAAACACTTGTTGTATTGTGTGAGTGCACTGAGTGCTGGACACAACGTTGTATGTTCGAAAACGATATTTATTATTATTATTTTCTGCAACACAGGGCGTGATGTTATATTAGACTGCCTCAATAAATGTGCTATCAACACAAAAATATGTTTTTATTATAGTTAGTAGTTTCTGAGAAAATCGCGTTCAACCATATAAACAATCAAACCAACTCTTTAGCTTTATAATATTAGTATATACCTTAATCTGGATAATTAATAATTTAGTTAAATTACGCGTCGTGCTTGCCGTCAGTGAGTAGCAGACAGTACGCATGACGTGAACAAAGCCGGTGATGATACAAACAAGTGAATTAACAAACCAACCATATTCATTACTTGTGTGTGTGTGTATTCACACTCTGTACAGCCTATACAATGTATTTTATTTTCTTGTACTTGATTATTGACAACAGTGTAAGACTTTCACTCCACCAAATGGGAGACGAGCCGAGTAGAGAGGAGGATCACTCGTGATTTTAACAACCAATAGAAGGACAGCATTTACGATACTTTATTATTTATGCGGGTGCTCAATGTAGAATAAGCCCATCGACAGTGTCAGGGACTCAGCAAGCAGTAGTCGACCTTGAAAAAAGATGTTGTTCTGGCTACATAAGAAACAAAATTCCCATCATCTCTAAAGACCAATCAAATCTCAAATGGTCTCGGCTCCGTTCTGGTGAAATCCAGAGCTAGCTTATACAGGGCTCAAATGAATAGCAAACGTGACTGTGACCAAGTAACTTTGTCGTGTACTTACTTATAACAAGGCTACTGTCCAAGTCAACTCGATCATAATCTGTAAGTGAAATATCGCAGTCATAAATCGTAGCCATCAGATCGCTATCGGCCCAGGGCCTTCATATATATAGCAACCTGGGAAATGGTTTAACTGATCAAACTTAAGAACAGTCTAAGTTTAAAGTCAGGAGTGAGTCTAAGAAGCAATCGTCTAGACAAGCATCAATGTACACTGATCGCCAGCATGTCTACGTTAAAGCAGTTTATGAACCATATCTGTTCGTACCAGTACCTATGGTTCACCCTTCTGGTGTACACTTACCTAGTAAATAGTGTGCTCCTTCTATATTGCGTGAAGGTGTATACTAATAAAATTCCTGTACAGAAATAAAACAAAAACAATCTTTAGTATTGTGTAATCGTTGAGGTTTCTCGACTGATCCGATCTGACTTTTAGATTTCTACCATTATACCGTTTAGGTGAAACATAAAAATATAGCTCTTAAAATTAGCATATAGTCCAAAACTTATAAAAAACATGAACCAATATAGTCTTTATTCCTAATCGAGAGACAAACAAAAATAATAAAAATATGATTGTCGTCCGTCGGTTACAAAGTGAACTTATAACAAAGGTGTTATGGTAGGCGTAGCTATAAAATAATGTGGGGGATTTTACGAGACTCGTTTACCGTACACAGAGTACACCGGACTGTCCTTACACGGCATCGGAGCGGCACTGCACTATCCTTCACTATCACTGTGCAGTGTGCTGCATGTTAGGAACGAAATGCAAATTACTGCAAGATTGTATACAAACTGTCGCGGATCATGAATTTAGATATTTTCTAAGCCAATGTTTCAGCACGGTCGTAAGCACAGCCTGGATTAAACTCTGTTGAGAATCTTTTTTTTTTTACATAAGTATTTCAAATTCTAAAAACTAATTACTAGTTTAGTTATTTCTACGTCATACAAAGTCTATCTGTAAAAAAATATACCAACGTGGCCTTTAAATTTGTTAATACAATGTAAGTTTTTTTAATTTTTAGCCACATAATATTACTATAAATAAGTTCTATTATAATAATATTTGTATCTTTTAAAATTTGAATAAATGATTTGATTTGAAGTTTTAAACTTTTAATACATTAGTAGCAGACAATTTCACACGCAGGAACAGGTTTTCCGAAGGGACTACAGTATGGGGTTCTGCAAAAAAAAGAGGAAATAAGTTCTTTAAGGTCCGGCAACAGACGTCCATAGTCTACAGTATGACATCTTCATTAGCTCTTATAGTACTATAGTACTTTTTGAATTTTATGCGAAGTTATGTTGTTGGTCCATCTGAATTCTGACTGACTGACATCGAAATTGTGTCTGGTGCGACCGACTACAAAACTCGAAGACACAATCGCACAAAAGTCTATGTGTCAGATCTTCTGCTTTCATATCCCGTGGTGCAAGCATCATGGATTGTGGTGTAAAATGGTGTACTGATATGTACTCTTATGATTGGTCATCCATCAATCTCTTGTATGCTGTACTTTTTCGTGCTTGTGTTGTCATATGAAAAAGCCGTGGTAGCTGAAAGGATAAGTGACCAGAATGCAAATCATGGGGTCAAGCTTGATTCCATTTTGTGGAATATAATATAATAATATTAACTTATAATGTGACACATCATCTGCTAACGATAAAGGAAAACATCGTGAGGAAACCTACATGCCCTGGAAGAAAAACTGAGGGTATGCCTGATCGACCAACCCGCATTGGGCTGGAGAGGAGAGCCGTGCCCAGCAATGGGACATTAATGGGTTGTTGTTGAACGAAGTGCATAATTTAATTATTCTGTGACAAAGATTTAGAGCCGAAAACCAACCAGCGTGTAACGGACAAGACGAAAAGTCATCGACAATGTTCGGGTGTTGTCGGCTGTGGTCGGGTGTTGTCGCGCTGACGGCGCAGATAATACGCGAGGCGATAGCCCCTGAACTGTGACATCTAGCGCCGATAAACGCACACACACATCCATAATGTTAGGTACATCCACACACTGGTACACAGATAATAATGTTTAGAGAGCATGCCCAATTTATTCTAGATATTAAACTCAATAATTAGGTAGGTACTAAGTATAATTAACATACCTACTTACGGACTTGTTATTAAGTAATTTTAGATCAGTAGCTACGTGTATTATTATTTGTATTGCACTTGTGCTTGTATTGTTTAATATAACCGTGGCGGAGTTAGTACCGAGTCGACACCTGTTCAAGACACCTAACTGTTATGATGTACAAAAAAAAAACAAAAAGTTATCTACAAATGTTTACTATCTCTGCAACAAATCTAACACATGTTATATTTCCTTCCGTACTTCCCAAGCTTATATTATGCAATTTACCTGACATTTTATTATGATTCACTAAATTTTCAGTAGAGGTACTATGAATCATACCATTTCAAACGAAAAACTATTTAATAAAATTTACTTAAATCTATTCAATAATAGTCTATGATTGAATAATATATTAAGTAAAACCTGAAAAATAAATAATGAAGTACCTACTTATAAAAGATATTGTTAAGTCCAACGAATATAGTTTCACGCGTATAGCGCCATCTATCCGTTTACTCTTATACCATTAGAGTAGAGAGTGGTCAGACTTGTATCTGATTACATCCGACATGGCGAACACATAGTTCATCTTATGTCAAATAGATGGCGGTTAGACATTATTATTCCATTTTGTGGGTTTTTTAATTTAATATTTTATTAAGTAATTGTTTAAAGTTCTTGAGTTCTTGAGATCTCGGCCAAATATTGCGTTTAAACTGGAGAGGTAATACCAACGGAGTGCATACTTACCGCAGTTTCAAACCAGGGCCAGTAACAAACCTGACCGCACATCGAAGTGCAATGTATGGGAAATTGTTATTCTCAGTAGTGTTGTGTTTCTGGGTAGTGGGAAGTAACCAAATATCTTTATAGTATCATTAGACATGCATAGGGATTTTTCAAGTGCCCGAAAAAAACAGATGTAAAGGCATAAGTAATTTGATTTCGCTGCCACCGCGAGAGGTTCTTGTATTTGTGTAACATCAGGGAGGTCATAAAATTATAGTAGCTCTATTTTATTTTATTTTTAGACGTAGTATTTCTTAAGTAACTTAAAAAAATATAAATATTTTATTACAACAATACTTTTAAATATCTCTTACCACTATTAGTTCACATACATGATCAATATTCAACATTTAAGATTGAAATATCCTTGAACTATTTTACATTTATGTATCTAAGAAGTAAATGTATTATTATTACAGGGGCCACAACAATGTTTCTCAAGCAGGATGTAGTAGCTCTTAGGTACGTTGATGGGCGCTGATTGTTTTGTTTGCAAACATGCCGCTGATGCGGGCGCGATTCTGACACACTACGAGTAGTTACAATAGGTGAAAGGAAGGCATATTTCTATCTCGTCACAGTCAACTGCCCCGACTGCCCCAGTGACGCGAGAATATTCAACATTTCGTAGTCATTGCTGTTATTTATGACAGATCGTAGATCTCGTAGCCTCGTAGACATTTCTGCGTAGCGTACTTCAATACACAATATTAATAAAAATAAAAGTGTTTTCTTTCGTAGATAGGAATATTATTAATATTATTATTACCATGTCGTATGAAGCTGGAAGGAGACGAGGATCAAATAATATGAGTAATGCAATAAGAGAAGCGCGTGTCTAATTGCGGCGCGTGGCTCCGTGGGGCACGTCCGAGTGTCCGAACTGTCGCTAACTAAGTCACAACCCTTCATCAACGTGCAGACGATTATGGAATTGTAATATGTGGGGCACTCGAGCCGCACCACTCCGCACTCACGAGTGCCAGGTCCTTAGTCGCACGAGAGTCATAATATACTATTATTCAATTACACTACACGTAATTGAATTAACAATTGAATAAATAAGGTAGTTATACTATTATTAATTAACGTAGACAAATTTTAAACCAATCAATATGACTGTGTACAAGACTTTTAAATTAATCCGTTGAAATTTTCCGATCAGATTCATTTAGTTGAAGAGATTGTCGATAAATTAAATACTTAAAGTAATTTGAGTTGGCAGCCATGATTGTATACATATTATATATCTATATACACTTTATAACGCTCTACCCGCGCTCAGAGAGCGTGTCAAGTGGATCCAGACAGAGGACCTCGGGGAAGGGAAGAGAGGGGGGATGGCACTGATGTTCTACTGCTCTGAATGGAGTAATTAATAATTGTGCATCTAGCAGAGCATCTTTTATGTCGCGATACTATTAGTCGATTAAAATATCAGCTTACTTTGACAATAGGCTCCATTTCGAAACTCAATCTTTTTTAATGCTCTTGGGGCTCGAGAAAATATTTTAGTTCCTGATAGCATGTTTATTAAGTACCTAATGTTAATTTCGTTACGTTCCGTGGTACAGGTGTACTTCGTCAATTAATTTGTCTCTGTAATATTTTCAAGCGCGTACAGAGACAATCAGAAACAAGTAACGCGGTTAGTTCTACTAGTTCGCGTCACTTCGGCTCGACTGAGCTAGATTGATCATTTCCTGTCTCTTCAGATAAAACACTATCTGAATCAGATAGAAAACTTTTATTATATTACTTTCACTTTCGACGTTGTTTGTGAAACTAAGTTAACGAAAAATAGGCGCTATACCTACCGAGGAGATTTTATTTAGTATCTGTCTACCATCATTGATATAAGAAATATTACGATTAGGCAACATGAAACATGTTAAAAAATATATCATGCACTTGCGTATCATATCATCCATTGCATAGCATAACGCCCTACACATAACACATTTCTAGACTCCTGGACTTCAGAATTCTAATTTCGGTTTTTTTTATCCGGTCGGCACCCGGGGATTTAACCCGTGAATACGAGGTCAAGAGGTCAAGCGAGAATTTCTACGAGGGAGTCTCTGTTGCTACGCACTTCATTTAAAAAAAATATATATTTGCTTATTTTAGAAATATCGTAAAGATGCTTTGACATGGGTATTTAAGGCCATAAAAGGACGTTAATTAGATGATCATTCACCTAAGACCTTAGCCTTAAAACTTTTATTAAATCCGATATCAAATAACTTCTTTATTTACATAAACTCTATTAATGTACGGGATGGTACCTATACAATGCTGCTATATTTATTCCTGTCTGACGTTTAACAGCTGAAACTATCCAACCGATATAATAAACAAATAACAGTCAAAATAAATCATATTATTATCCATTTAGCGAGAGCTCCTGTCACAGTTTGTTCATTGAGATCAATCAGTATCGTCCTGTGAAATCCCAACAGAACCATTGTGTTGGTGTCGCATGAACGCTTCATGTTTTGACTATTTTCATGAGTCGCTTCCATAATTAGACAAGCGACTATCTGAATTGATTGACACCTTAAATTATTAGGTAAAATATGTAATATATCCCAGTTCATCTCGTAGGTGGCGAGTACAAATAATTATATCCAGGTATTCTACGAAATAGCGGGGAGAATTCTATTTATTTTGTGCATGTTCGAGTTAGCCCAATCGGTAGAGAAATATTCTATACTACATATGTATGTAGTGAACAAGTTTTCAATATTTTTGTCCACAATAAAGATATTTTTATTAATATTTTATGAGCCGATAGGGGATAAAACACTACTTAGGCCCTACACTAGGTGCACAGAAATTGTAAAAATATTAAATATTGCGTTATTATGTATCGTTAAAAAAGGCCTGAAAACAGTCAACCTAGAAATTTGATTATAAAATCTTCTTGTACAATTAAGATGACTGCTCTAATTGTAGCAATAACAGATCTGTTTGATAAATATAATTAAGTATCATAGATTAATCAGAATGGGATTATTTTCTCAGATTAAACTGCACAAGTTGAGAATGGATCAGGGTCGTTAATGTGCCAGCGCCGACGACAACCTCTCAACTTGGAAATATAATAATAAATAACATCGAACAACTATAAACTTGTATTTATCTGCTACTAATAAGTTATCGCTTCCGATGTTATAGTTCCCACAATAAATTACAGTTTGGTTTGTAAAATAGACTAATGTGTCTCCTCGAAATATTTGTGTTCCGTACTTCACTTGAAGCACTTGATATTTGATTTATTTTAGTTTTGTTTACTTGTTTATTCAGTAATATCTATCTGTACTTAATACTTATCTATACTTGTATATATACAGCTGTAGAGTTTAGTTGAACGCGCAGTTATCAAATTAATCTCAGGAACTTCAAGTGAAAAAATATTTTAGTGTTCTATTTATAGGCTTTATAACAACACGCTTCTACTGATAGGATCTGAGTAGTGGCAAAATCAAGATCGATGGGAGCTTAGCCCCGCGCAGCATTATTATTGGATACCGGTTTATTTTGACACAATTGTGATCTGCCTGTATGTCTGGTCTGGTTGTAATCTGTGATAGTAGCACTTAGCACTTACCTATTCACATCTTATTCATACACAACATAAGCTGCAAACCACACACGCTAGAACACACACGAGGGCAAATATGACAGTTGTAACTTTACATGTATAGCCATTATGCAAACTCCAGTGTGGATGTGTTACAATTGAGTTTAAAAATCGCATGCATTAAGTACATGACATGATGTACTGTTTTACATGACGGCTTTGCATGAGTACTTATAAGCGCTATGCATGCCCAATATGCCCATATCATGTGTTGGCCTACATAACATTTATATACATCGCACATTGATAGCAATCCAAGCTACCTACTGACATATTTTCACTTGAGAGTGTTCAATGAACGTTGATCCGAAGTATTGTATTCACGAACGGGCTGTTTTCATCAAAGTAACCACTTGAAACACGTTTCTCTGGTGAAGTGCTTTGTTAAGTGGTTTCGTTTGATCCAAGGATAGTCTATTTGATATTATGTTTGACGGAATGCGTTTAATTGTTAATGTTTAAAAATATACAAAGTTTATATATAAATAAATAGATATGTATTTAACCGTAAAGAAAGAAAAAAAGGCCATACATTTGCCTTGGTCCTTAAAACATATTATTTGCGACTTCGATATTTACATAGATCTTTGTTTTAAGTGCAATTCAATAAGAGGCTTCTTAACTACGTTGACCTGTTAGGCTGTTACTGATCTATTGTAGCGCCCACACATACGAGTACACTTAGAAATAATGACTTCTAGGATATGTGGGTTTCCTCACGATGTTTTCCTTCACCGTCAGCAGTGGGTAAGTCATTTGACACGTTACACGTACTAGACGTGTAAATTCCACAAAGTGAAATCCACATTGGTACGCAACATATAAGTAGATACATATTATTAGCATTTTAATTTAATAATGCAATTAAAGTTGCGATGTTTGGCCTCTTTATTGAAATAGTATCACTCAAATATTGAATCAGTCAATAAAGGTACTATGTTTGTTTGTCGTACTCTTTCAAGCGCATGATAAGGTCTGTTAATTATAAATTCTTGACCATCAGCCTAATCGTTGAACCCCTGAGGCTACACGGAGGACCGAGCACACACGACTGTCGTCGATCTAATACGAACTATGCAAATACATCCCCCCCCTCTACCCCCTGGCTGGTCCCCTCGATCTGTCATCGATTCCCTGTCGTGTAATGAACTCACAAGTGAAATTAATGGTGGCTCTCAAACAAATTTTAAATCAATGTAAAGTGTAATGTACAAACATAGTCTGTGTATAATGGGTCTTATTCGATCATGTGTTCAACACGCTCAAATAGTCTGTACCAGTGCTAATTTATTATTCCGAGAACTTTTTATTGGAACTCACTTCAAAGGTGCTGTAGCATTATTTTCGTGACTAAATGTAGGTAACTCGGTTAGAAATGTGTGAGTGATGCGTTTTGCAATGCAAGTCTCCTTACCGCTTGTATCCTCGATTATTTAACATCGATTAGAACCGATTTCATACCTATATTCTACCCAACGTGATAATAGTCATCAGTCGACTATGAGTACTGTCACACTCAAACGAAACTATGTTATCTGAAAAAATAAAAACTATAATTGCTGGACTCCTAACTTTATGTCAGTCAGAGTAGACCGTTTGTCGTTTGTCCATCGTCGCGCGCACATTACAGCGCACGCGCTCGACTCACACTAAACAACATTCACATAAAGTGCGCATGCTTCCCTTCTCCCAAAATACTTACGTTTTCAACAACCGATCATTTTAATCAAAACAATTACATTTTGGGTGGAAGTGTGTGAATTCATGTCCATGATGTACTTAGTGACTATTATCACAATGCACCTTTGTGCATTGTGATTTTTCACAGACTACAGCAATGCATACCAACACAACTACAGGCGCCGTAAGTGCGGGACATTCACCTTTCAACTCACGAACCAGCTGAGTTTTATAAAATATCTAAATATTATTTATCAGGTTTTATTGAACCGTTTTATGTAAAATATATTTACCGTGCCAAAGTCGAAGACACTGTCCATTACCTAATTGCTTCAGTTAGTAATATAAAGTTCTGCAATTTCTTTCACATTCTGTCCAACAACTACTTACATACTATTCCATATTTCGAACGCCAAGGGAAAAGACATAAATCTCTTGTGTATGAAATCCGGCACAGAATCGCAAGCTCTGTGAACATGCATGTTGTACGTACACGTAGAGCTGACAGTGGCGCCTATCAATCAACACGCGTCTGGGGAGGAGCACACCCCGTCGTCGCAAGACATTTTTGATTGAATTGTGTGGCGTATGTGTGGGCTCATCCCTCCGTGCCCTCGGCCTCGCTGCCGACATCAGCCTCGGCTAATACTGCCGTGATCTTGCACAATCTGTTCGTACAACGAATCTTATTATATTATGTCCCTGTTATAGGCGCGGCTCCTATTGAATCCTATATGTGTAACCACATGGCGTGCCCCCTGTAGGTTTGTAGGTATATTTGTATTTTGGAGAATAGATATAGTTTAACACTAGCTATTTTTGTTTCTAATGTATTGAAGCAACATCGTTAAGATAAAATAAATAAAATCATGTGCGGCGGGGTGGAAACATTTGTCACGTTCTATTTATATGAAAATATTGGAAAGCTCACATACTGCTAACAGAAAAACCTGTCAAGTTCTATAGGAAAATGAGGGGGAAACTAAACAATTTGAGCGTTGCGTTGAAATAATAAATTACTTAAAAAGTAAACACATGTTTAAGTACCCATCGATATTATTATAAAATGTGTAAAGTCATTGATCTTGTGCTTGAACGTAAACCTTCGTGGACGTTATACAACTTGGCGAATACTCTTAGTGACATCAATGGAGTTCATCTCTTCATCATTCTCATCTATAATTATCATATCTACCGATTAGTCGCAGTTAGATAAGGCACAAAAATAATTAAAATCTGAAAATCTATGAATCCACCATAGGCATGGTTTTAGTCAATCACTTTCGATTACGCGTTACGGCACAAGCTGCTAATTGTTCATCGATTGGCGAGAATGCGATAAAGCCCGGCTTCATCGTACTAACATACATGACGTTTTGTTACATGTGTCGGTTCATTACTGGACTATATTTGTTGGCAAAACCTAGTACACAGAGTTTTATTATATGTGTGTTTTGTGTGCGGTCATGTGTGTGGTAGGATAGTGGAATGGTTGTTCTAAAAAGTGATTGATTAGGCATTTAATTTAAGCCGTTTATTAATGTCCACGTAGCACCAAATATCAAGTTTTGGCACCGGTATCTTGTTTGTATCAAAGCTACACTTTGCCAACTATGTTGGGTCCTACACGAGATATAGAACTAATAGAGGCATATAGGTGATATTGGAGTTGTGCTCACTTAAGCATAGTTCCAGGCATTTCTCGACACAAATTTTCGGTATTATATTCGCATGATGGACCATCAACTTAATCGACCTACTGGTACCTAGCCAAAAATATAATTATTAGAATTCAACTTCATAGTAGGTACTCTAAACGCGTGTAAGTACTACGTAGTTGAGTACAGTACAACTAAAGGACGCAAGACTGATCCTAAATCCGTCGAAGCGTTGTGGGACCACGTAGGTAGTACTGCTACGTGTTTCGACGTTATTCATATATTATATGTACACATCGATCAGCCTACATAAATATATTGTTTTATACAGGGTGGAATTTTGTAATGCCACCTGGAGGGAAAGTACTCCTACTACTAGAGATAGACAATTTTTCTCTAAGGAAACATTGATTTCTTTTTAAAAAGAAACAAAACTGCATTCAAATTTTTTCGGAAATTCGCTTACCACTCCTGGGAATTGATGCTAAAATCCAAGAAAATAATATACTATTCTTTTATGGCATTGATCGATTCTGTTACAATATGGATCGAATCTTCCTAACAAACATGGTTAATTAAATAAGAACAAATCCCTGTATAGTATTGCAACTCAGTTCTTCAGAAAAAATATTTGAAATGTTCCTACTAGAAGCAGTAAGTATTATGCTTTACCTACTATAAGAAATATCAATTTCGGTTAATAAAACCTTTTATGTTTTCAGATCATATCTACATAATATATTTGAAATGAAGACATCGCAGTGAGTAGGCACCACCGGCTTGGGCTCCACTGACGCGAATAAATATATTTCATATTTTGTAGCAGGATTTCCGGTTGACTATTTTCCTGTTTTGACGCAGAACATAATGAACCTAACCCCCCCCCCCCAGGCCCGGGCGCGCGGCCGGGCGGTCGAGCGTGGTGAACGATCACTTAGATACTTTTGGACCAGCCAATTGTGCACAAAGGGAATAGAAACTAATATCAATCCCATATTGACGCAATGCGCGGTAATTGATCCGCCACTCACACAGATTTATGGCCGAATCTGTAACGTGAGTGACGTTTGAGCTACATTATATTCAGCTTCTCATTAATGATGGACTAAAAGTGGATGTTCGGCTGATGTGCTTATAAAGCGATTGATTAAATATATTACTTACTAGCTGACCCGGCGTACTTCGTACAGCCATAAATTAAAAAAATCGTTATAAAAAAAAAAGCGCGTGGATCCTAGGTCTATGGTATTTGTATTCTGCTACTATACTACCTTGATACTGCAATGTATTTACTTTTCTCCGAAAAATATTTTATTTCATATTTTACTTTATTTCATATTTTACAATATCCACAATTGTTTTATTTTTATTAGTTTATGACTTTAGCGACCATAAATACATACAATGATAATTCACTGTCAAATGTCAAATTTTAGACCGAAAATAAATGGCGCGAATACATAAAAATGGCGCGCGGATCCTAGGTCTATGGTATTTGTATTCTTCTACTATACTACCTTGATACTGCAATATATGTATTTATTTTTCTACAAAAAATATTTTATTTCATATTTTACTTTATTTGATAATTTTACTACACAATTGTCATAATATATTCTTTGAATTTACTGGTGAATAATTAGTAATATATTCAAGTAATGAGGTTGTATAGTAAGCAAAAAGAAAAAAGAGATCTTTGATTTCTTTTTAATCTGTCATACTGAATTGTCATTAGGGCTGACGTTGATAAATATAGTAATATACATATACAAAGTTGAAAGGATGAATGTTTGTTTGTATATTTGATAATTTTAACCAAAAAGACACGGGATGGATGTTTACAAAGATAAGTACTATTCTAATCAATCACGTAATATTGGTTATGTTTAATCTGAAGTAATTATCTGTGCTTAGAAAATATTGGCCGAAATTTCCCCTCTAAAAGTGAAAAGTTGCTGTGGTCACAGGAACAAAATAACAGGTAAGCGAAGTCACGGGTGACATACAGTATTATTATAAGATTTTTGGGATTATATACATTTCATTTAATATCGTAATAACTTTTAAACTATTTGTCGAAATAACTTAGTGTAAACGACAAAAATTATCTACATTAAATGACAAAAGTGATAAAGGTATTTACATTCCTAGGAATTAGTTTAATACCATTAAATTTTCCACTTTAAATGCAGTATCCGATTTAAATGTATTTCTTGCTCACTATTCTCTCTATATCGACTTCCACATAAAAGATAGGCATATGCTGTCGCGGACTTTTTTTTATAACTATTTAAGAGTAACAATTCCTCCATACATTGTCCTCATGTAAAACTAACGGTTTAGGTAGAGGAAACAGAAATAGCTATAAGATGGCAGATTTTTCTCCGACTTACTTTACATTTGTTCTCATGGTTTAGCCAATTTACGCGATATCTATATAAAATATAGCCTATATGTTATTCTGATGTATAAGGTACATTACTGCAAAGTTTCATTGAAATCTATTCAGTGGTTTTTTCGTTTACTGGTAACAAACATCCAAACATCCAAACATCCAAACATTCTTACAAACTTTCGCATTTATAATATTAGTAGGATGCACTCTAAATGATTATTCTGGTACATATAGAGACATACTTTCCCCTTTTCGTTAATGCGCTCATTATCTCTATCAACACACACACACATATATATGTATATGTATATATTGCAACATTATTCGGAAGTAAGAAGCGGACATGCTATTATAGTATAATAAAAGTCCATAATTGGGTTCCAGAGGTAATCACAGAGCTCGGCGGGGTCCGTCGGAGGTCTGTGGGAGACATCGGACACGTGCCGAAGTGTCCGTTTGGCGCGTGGCGAAGGGAAGTAGGTCAGTGTTGCGACGGACGCATGTACGTCGCGGCGCTCGCCTGACTGAAGACGTACTCGCATTATTTCGACTAATTTGCTATGCAAAATTTTCAATGTTTTTCTTCGCTCTTATTTTTGCACAGAAGACCAGCTGAAAGTTATCTTTAACGCAAGTGTGAAACACTCTTAATGAAATATCTCTGTTTACTAATATTGAATTAATAACTAAATATTTTTGTATGTGGCTTGGTGTATGTCGAACCTAACATCTAATAAAACTGAAAATACCCAAAATTCGACGAAATTGGAAACATGAAATAACTATAAATATCGAGAGTATTGTCTAGTTTGCGTCATGCTGCCCGATGCGCCTGCACATCATATTTTACAGCTGTAGTTATTACGTAAACATGGCGTACGCGTGATTGATTACTTAATGAACATTTTAGTACGTAACTATTATATATATCTATAATGTAAACTATTTATATCTGTTGTAGCAGAGATCGACTGTAATTTAAATATACAACCTATCTTTACGCTTGAATCATAATAGAGATACTCGTACGTGGTAAGGTGTAGTAACGGTGAGTTATGTAAACAAATATCTAAGATTCTTTAGCGGTTATTTAACTCTTGTAGTGTGTGTCACTCTGCGTCTTGCAATCACCTTTTCTCCGACGGGGTAGGCAGAGGTGCATGTATCACACTCTAATTTCAGAAATGTTTTCAAATCACAGATATGTTTGGTCCCATGTTTGTTTTTTTATACTGATGATGAGAAAGTGGTGAAAAGTTACATAATTTCCTTACATTGTAGAAGGTATGATTCATTCATCAGCAACCCATCAATGTCCCAATGGGCTCGGGTCTCCTCTCCTCTCTCTAGAGAGATTAGAGCGTTTTTGCCACTATTCGCTTTGTTATTATAATCGTATCACATTTTTACCATCTTGGTAATTTCATCTTAATAATGTTCAACCATTTATAATTGAATAATTTTCCGTGATGTTAAATATCCGTGGACTTTTACGAACTAAATCAGACAATAGTTCAAACTTCCTCGCGATCCTACGAGCAGTGTTCAATTATTTGTACTCGTAGTACTGAACTTTGGAAAGTTCAGACTTCAGCACTTTTGCTCTCAATTCTGATTTAAACAATGCATAACGCTTTTATCTTCTTTTTTATCTCTTTTAATAGAAAGTTATTGATAGAATTGTTGCATGTTGCAAAGGTATGCATAGAGTAATTAATTATTCTTGGGAAAACAATAACTTTCGAAATACTCGCAATAATTACCGACTAGGAAAGTTATATTCACTATAGGTATAATATGCATAACATTCATAAAAATTGGAGGTCACAATCCGATGACATTATTTTTAAGAACTGTTACCAGTTCATGTATCGTAGGAATAGGTTTTTTTGGAATTGAAATTCTGTAGATGTTGTGAAATGTATGAAACTTCTAAAGGATTAGTTTATATTGCACTACTACAAAAGGAATGTGATAATAAAACGGTTTCTATGTGTAAAGACTATAGATACAAGAGGTACATACATGTGAAATATACTGAAACTGAACAACCCGATCATCGGAAACACATAACTATATAATACAATGTTATATTGTTTCGTGTTGCCAGAGATCAGACAAAATTAGTTACAAATAACAATGTTGCAATCAACCAACATTGTGTACAGTACACGCGACATCAAAGCTCTGCGTCATGCACCTTTGTGTGGAATGTACGCTTTAAATAATTATTGTTTGAAGGGTTCAATCATGTTGATTATAAAACATAATTATAGATTAATTTAAGACATCAAACGTTGTTAAGCGAGTTACAGCACAGCGAAATTAAACGATCAAACAGAGCAACCTGTCTGGGCAAGTCCTTTGAAAGCACATCGCCGTAATAAGACCGATTAGGACAGTTTTGTTTAGCATTGTTAGGGTTCCGTGTCCGTGTCCGTTAGACACTCTTCACAGTCTGTTTGTAGTCGCCGGCTATGGGTAAGAGACTAGATTACTATACATGAATGCTACCAGGTTATACCGAAATTCCTGCCAAGAATAGCTAGTCTTTGAGTCGCTCGGGTTTAAATTGACCAGGAGGACAATAATAACAGAACACATAATATTTATCTACTTATTTTTATTGTTTGTATTGCTTTAACATCTATCCTAGTCTGATAGACAGATGTGTTCCAGCTGCATTTGAAACAGACATCAATATTCTGTCGCTGCCGGCGTGCGGTAAGTTTCCAATCGACAGCCAATTACAAAGCGAACCAATCCGCTCTAGGCATACACAACCAATTTGATAGTACGCTGGACGCAGGACGCAAGGCGCCGGACGCGCCCCGTCAGTCCGTCCGGGCGTCCGCCGGGCCGGACGAAGCGCTCAATTGTGCCGGACAGTTAAATTAGATCCGATACTGATACGTTCTCAGTATCCAACGTAGATGAATGGAAGAGTAATTGGTTTACATTAATCTCTTTAAATGCTTGATATAAAAGTAATGATCATTGTAATGGTGGGACTAACAGTATCGCGTTCGGTCACATTAAAACGAGACGAGTTGAGAAGAGAGTTTGATGATATTTTATATAACACACGCCTATTGGCTCTATATAACACATAAGTAATGACATAAAAATCAACAAAATTCATCATATGATATACGGAATACTAATTAGTGCTCACAAGTTTCTTGTAATCGCAACGGTTGTAACAGTTGTTGGTGAGTTCTAATAAAAGGAAAGGTTTACTATATTTTTTTGCAGTCAGCCCAATGATATTAGTGGCAAGTTATTGTCCTAACTACACATAAAGCTGCAAATGAAACTTTAAAACTCAATATCCAAACCGCTGGTGCTGGAAAGGTAATCATGTACGACTTATTATCACGACTCAGTTAATTGGTAATCTACAGAGTTAATCGGTTTCTGTATTACAACCACGAGCGCTGCGACGTTTGTGATCTGCAACCGCTTTGATTTAGCTAGTCGACTTGTTGCATGTCATTATCGCTAATATCACGGATCATCTACTGACGTCATCAAACAGTAATTATAGAACGTCAAAAGGAATACACCCGCTTAGTTTTTGTTTAAACTTATATAATTGCGTAAAAAGATAATATTGCGACTCTCAAAATGTCGCAAGGGTCAACACTCTTTAGGAATATTTTTGTTTTCTGGGATAATATGAATTTGAACGGCTCTAACGATTCAAATGAAAACTTTTAGTTTTGACAAAGAGCTTATCTTCCAATTATTAGCAAAACTTGCCTATTGTTAGAAATGCGCAATTGCAACTGCATTGGAAGTATTCATTTCTTTTAACATGATATTTAGTTCGATTCAAATAAATTTTAAATACACTCTTAAAATTATAACGGATTTATTAACAATTGAGTGAGTGGTCATCCTACGCAAATAAACTATTTGAAGATATTTCTTTTCAAATCTATCTTAAGCACAGTTCATCCGCCCTAAGCAGCCATAATCGTGACAGATTAGTTGTCAAACTGAGCCTCTAAAGGTAACCGCAGGGTTAACTAGACGTTGAGCGAGGCTTAGGGCTACGGACGCTGGGGGGCTATGGTCACTTACCTGTCGTGTTGGGAACAGATTACTCGGGTGGCGCACTACCCGCTCGGACACTAACAATAGCTGTCAATTAGATCATGAGAATATCGATCGTGTACGCCTTGGTGGATAAGTGGATAAGTGCTAATATATTTTGTCTTCGAGTAGGAAGAAATGAACTAAACATGTGTACTTAATACGTACGTACATGTGTGTACAGATTCAAATGCCAGAGACAGGAATTGTCCCAACAGAGGCCCTGTTACGTGGCTGCGGTTACAAACAATTTGTGACAAGACGCAGTTCGTCTCAGCTCCGGACACGTGAGGACGAGGGGGACGGTGTAACCTCACTCTGTCTAGTGCAGCCAATTATTAATTGGACAGGCGCAGGCGGGGCCTTGTCCCTTCCTATTTGATAGCTCACTAAATTAACCAAACTCGATTATACCAAATTTCGATTGAATTTCATCATGATTGTTATTGCGAACCTATTTTCATGAATAGGAATGTTATTGTTATTATTTATTTCAGGAAACAAACAGTCTTAAAGTAATACAAACTTTTAAAGCATATACCTTTATGCCTTAATACTAATTTTATTCTAGGAAATGCTCGTAAAATTTTATCAAATCCGAAGCTTTGATAACACTATTTTAAAAAGATATTTTATTCTAATTTTCTATATGTATTATTATAATATTAAGAGATATTTATTTATCTTTATAATATGCTACACAGTTTACTATCATTATAAAAATAAGTACCTATTTAAAGTTACATAACTATTTACTAACTAAAAGCTAAAAGATTATTATTAACTTTACTGAATAACGTTAAAACAAATGGATGCAATAAACGACTGTTATTTGTTGGTCTTGGTGGTAAGCAGTCAGTGTGATGGAGTGTTAAAACTTTTTTATTAATTGACTACTGACAATAATGGGACAATATAATGGTTGGGTGGAAATATAAGCGAGTCCTGTGTTGGGTGCGTCTCTAAGATTATTTTTTCTGATACAATTTACATTCAGGTTGTATGACGTTTATTTGGACAAAAGATAAACGAGGCTATTCGAGGTAATAAGTTAGCGAAAAATATTCATAAAACCCATTTAAATAAGATTTGCAAGGTTATGTTCACATTCCATAATGCGAGAAGTAGTACTAATAACAATTAACCAAACATCCTGTTGAACTGGGCAGCATGCATAATCATCAAACTATTAAACAAAAATGACACCAGTTAGATATTCTTATAGAGTTTGTTTGCTTGCGATGTTTAAGTAATTGCCATAAACCGTCAACAAGGGGCCAGCTCACATTTCTGTCCTGTATGCTCCCACAGCGGGGGTGTTTCTACCAACAATAAACAATGTTAGCACAACACAACACAACTTTTTACAAACCCTACAGTTGGAACTTTTATAAGATTTGTTGTTATCTACTACGTTGTGATGTTAAGCGATAATAAACCTTATCTGCACCCGTGCGCCCTGTCTCGACTCTTTGTTTTTAGAAAGATGCTACTAATATAGCATTTGTTGTTTGTTTTGACTACGCCCTTGGTAGAATATCAGGCAATTAAAGAAAAACCAAAATGAAACAAGTTTTGACTATATTTATCTCTATTGATAGAATGACATTATTGATAGACAGCCTGACATTTGTCCATTATCATAGTTAACCAGACTGATTGCAGCTCAGCACTTTGAAGTTTTATAATAAGTACCTATAGTAGTTCATAAAGATTCTTGCAATAAATTTGACTTATCTGTTATGTAGTGACTTAACTGAAAACCTTAACCTTTAATTAAACTTGATAAATCGTTTTAGTGTCTGTAAACTTTCAATGAGTGCTTTTAGATCTAGTTCAGGTGTTTCGGCTATTATGATAATTTTAATGCTATCGATAGCGCTTAGCTTTGTGCGAGAGTGGTAAGGATTCTACTTAGTTTAGTTAAAAGTGCTTTATTTTGTCACGTGGCTTCACTTGCTAAAATTGAGTTGGAAACAACACTAAATAAATTAATAGCTTAAATTCGCTCCACATTCATTGGAGGAGACCCGCAGCCAGCAGAGGGATGTTTATGGGTTGAGATAACGAAACAACATTCTAATATCAGAAACCAACTAAAAAGACCTTTTCCACTAGATAGCATATTTATGAGAAAGTCATTAAGGCTACATAAAGCGATAACATATCACGCCATAACTATGTAATTGGAGTTGGGCACTAAACTAGTAATTATTTAACCAGATTTATGACTTATATGGGTAGTGTTTAGCATAATTAATTTAATTTAGACCATTAATTACAGTATGTCGTGTCGTTCGCCACCTACAGTCTCCATGACACACAGTAATAACCTCTGAGTGCGCTCGTTAATTTATAATGAGTGCAGAACACGTGTATTAGTGGCCACACTAATACACTATAGCACTGTTACGTGTGGTTCTCGTTTATTTGTAACTAGTGTCCAACTTCGCCCTCGTGACCCTCGTGGGTCGACCACGTGACACACTAAATAAGTAACCCGTAGTTCCATCGATATAAAGTACTTATAATTATTTAGAAAAAAGATTTTCTAAATCCGTTCGCTAGTTGCAAAGATTGGTACGTTCAAACAAACAACATTACAAGCAAACAGTTTTATAAGTAATTTATAATAATAGATATAACTAAATCGACTAAAAGAATAAACTGACCAAGTGTCGGGCCACGCACAGTTCAGTTCCGTAGTAGCCCGTTATCACAATATAGTACAATTCTGTTGTTCTTTATTCTGAAAAGTATTTTGTATTTGGTACAAAATTATCCAACACCCAAGTTCAACGACTATTACTGCTAAACTAATAAAGTTATCTTAACCGCTATACTTTTCATTTAAAGTTCATGAAATGCACTATCATCATGAATTTTCCCAGATTTTTCAAGTCAGCAGTTTAGCTTTTAGAGGGGGGGGACGCCCTACTGGAACAAAAACAAAAAAAATATTCATCCCCACTTCACATGTATGGGAGCTACCCTAAAAAATTATTATTTTCAAAAATTTTATTTTAACACTTTGTCGACGTAATTGATATACACACTCCTACAAAATTACAGCTTTCTAGTACTAACGGTCCCTTAGAAAAACCTCGGACAGACAGACAGACGGACATAACGAAACTATAAGGGTTCCTAGTCAGAACTACGGAACCCTAAAAAATATTCTATGAAATATGAATGTATAAAACTATTTTGTATTTATTTAATTATTATGTAAATGCGTGACGTAGCAGACAATATTCCGTCTGTTTAACTTCACGGGTGTAATGTCGGCTAATCCTTTGTATTATTAATCTCATAATTTCAGAAGTCTATTTATGTTCTTCCGTCAATCTAAAGTTAAGTAACTGTCCTCACAATGTGATGGAGCGTCCTCAATCTTCACACACGTCCCCCCCCCCTCCCCTACACCCAGGTCGCGAGTCGCGCGTGTCTCTGAATACATTGTGAAGACGTGAGTTTGCCCGATTGATAGATTAGCGACAACTTGCCAACTTTGTACACAGGACGAAAGTGATAAGTGTGTAGCCAGCCTAAGGGTTATTAGTGGAAGTTATCTTACTAGTAGTGTGAATGTGAAAGTTGGATGGAAATGGATTGAGGGATGTTTGTTACTCTTTCACTCAAAAATTGCTGAATAATTCATAATTAAACTTAAGTTTAATAGTTTAAGTTTTATATATATCTTCATAAAAATGTGTTCCCATATGTTAAGAAAAGAGACAAGACGTACATTGAATTTATCAAACGTATTACGTTATATTTAAAATATTGCAAACTAATAAAAAATAAATATTTTGCAAACTGTTTTTGCACAGCGCCATATAGTGCATAGCTTGTGTTATGGGATCTAGACAATTGATAAACATACATTATATATATCTAAATACAATATTTCACGTAGACAATCACCCAAACTCCGAAACAAACATTAGCAGATCATACAAATATTTGGTCGAACTCCGGAATCGAACCCGAGACCTCAGCAACAACCGCAAGTGTACACACTACCTCGCGCCATCGAACCAATTAAATTATTGTAGATAGTAATAATGACGCAAACTTTACGTAAAAAACAAACAAAAGTTACACGTTACAGTTACATGTTACAGAGAGATACAAAGCTGCGCTTAGGCATACGGTTCCATCTCCATCAGAGCGAAGACAGGACACAATTAATCTACAAACTATTAACTTAATCAAAAGCTGTGACTTACGTTTTTAATTCTCTTAAAGTGGATGTCTACGAACAATTGTACAAAGTTTAATAACATTTTGCAGCAATTATACTGTCTAACGACAATATCTTTACAAATGACTTAGTTGAACAACTTGAACACTAGTACTAATTCTTATCTACATTCATACCAAGTTATAAGTAAGTTATTATAATCTATTTGATATAAAATCCTAACTCAAAAATGTATAAAGTTTTAATTATATTCAGCGCTTCAATGTGAATATTTGATGTAGTGTTACTCTGCTCAAATTGTTACTTTAGTCTAATTTATATAATTCAATAAAAATTATATTATTTTTCTCTTTACTTGTATACTACTTGTACTTATTGTTACTTTATTCTAGTACAAATACTATAACTATACTTTATTATACAGCTGAAGAGTTTTTTGTTTGTTTGTTTGAACGCGCTAATCTCAGGAACTACTAACCGATTTGAAAAATTCTTCTCTAGTCTTAGATAGCCCATTTGTCGAGAAAGGCTATAAACTATATAACGTTACGCTCCGACCAATAAGAGTTGAGTAGTGACCAAACAAATATCGAGTAGAGCGAAACTCTGGGCAATACCTAGTTAGGTAATAAAATGTATTGGATGAAAAAGAATACAGTTGACGGATTCCCGTACCTTTTAAAAATCACATAAAGAACATAACACAGCATCACAAATTTTCCCCCGAAGGTCAGAGATGTATCACACGCATCTTTCGCCAGCTATGCTTGATCTCATGTTATAGTGGACGAGAACATTACCACAGGCACATTTCCAGACCACGGACTGATATTGAGAATTTCAAGGCAACCTGGATCGAACCTGGGACCTCTTGAACAGCAGTCGTTCACGATCCCGAGACAGTCCCCGTGGAACATATAATACATTAAAACTCAGGACGATTTACTGGATATCTTTTGGATTATGTTTTCGTAATTTCCGTTGTAAATTAATCTCACTATGTCAACATAAAGGTAAATCATAATTTCTTCTGAGTTTCGAAAGTTTTCTGAATAATCACGTGCGAATATTAGAAGACAATATGAATCATATAAATGTGTTGAAATTCAATTTAGTTTCCGATGTGTGAGTGTCGGTTACGTCACGAATATTTATTGTGATAGTTAACTAATGTTCGTGTGAACATCTCGCTCGGCGCTTGAGAGAGTTACGACGGCGACGATGTATTGCCCATAACTGTTACATTAACGAATTACTGTGTACGACATTCTTACACCTATGTATAAGAGTTATCTTACTTTTTGTGAATGCTAAGGTATGTATTTCATAATAGTACATTATGATACAAGTGCGGTAAGTTGATAATTACAGCCGAGGCGATATTGCTAGCCCGAGCCGCAGGCGAGGGCTACAAGAAAGCAGAGGCTGTAATTATCAAACCGCACGTGTGTCATACGACGTTTTATAACATATTTGCGAGGAAATAAATAAAATTCGGACTTTCTTAGAAAAAACATATACAGCGAAAAGAAATAGCGCGCGGAATTATTTTTACTTGTCACAATTTATCGAAGCGCGCGCATCAGCGCTTTTTTTTAAGGCAAAAACACAAAAACAGCCAGTATTACTAATAAAGTAAATTAATATTTTTGTGTTTTAGTACAGATAAATGGTTGTAATTTATGGTCTAAATTAATTAAATTAAAGAATTAAATGTTTATTTTATATAATTATATCATAATTATTTTATCTACCAAAGTTAATTAATTTTATTCATAAAATGTTGACCACTTTTTTGACATAAAAACTCTTTGCTAAGATTAAAAAAAAATACCGTTCGTTACGTACGGAGCCCCTTGATTATTAGTATGTGAGCATGAGAAGCCGTGCAATTTACTTTACATTACCGCACTAGTGCGTAATGAGATACATTACGACACTGAAATTGGTGAAATAAGAGACCCTTTACGAGCAAATATGTTATAAAAACATTTAAAAAATGGTTCAGCTTCAGAACAAACATTGATGAATATCGCTTGATTCAGTGGTTAGGGCATCGAACTCCAAGAAGACCTTTAATCTTTATTAATGAATACTTTATGAATCGAAAGGTTAATATAGGTAAGAGTATTATCTTGAGCATCACTATGTAATATAAAGTTCGTATAAAAGGTATGTTAATAGCTAAAAGATCATTATGTATGTGTTGTCTCGGATAGACGAGAGCATTTCACCTTGCGTTTCCATGTGATATAACATTACAACGATGCAATGCATTTTTTTATTGTCTGAAATGGCAGACGAGCATTCAACGCACCTGATGGTAAACGGTTACCGCCGCTCACGGACGTTGGCAACGTGAGTGGCATAGGCAAGCCGTTGTCTACCTTGAGAGAATAGCTTTCATTAATACTTGTTTGAAAAAGGACATGTCATAGCGCTTAGAAAACACCGCTGCAGGAAATTCACCCCAGACCTGGCACGTAAAAAAGTTCTATTAAAAACATAATATGTTGTAGTCTAAACATTCCTTCTTAAACAACTTACGAGCGACTTGAAGTTTTGTTACAAATAAATGGTTTAGTCTATACCTACCTACTCATTTCTTAGTTCATGAAGGGAGGGTGGCACCATCAGCACCGTAAATTGATGTACACTAATAATATTTAACAACTGGTAGCGTTGCATTATTGTAAAAGTGATGGTGGCTGATTAGATAAGTGACCGGCATTCAAATCATTAGGTCCGAGTTCGATTCCGACTGGAAGTATCAATGTGGATTTCACTTTGTGGAATTTATATGTTGTGTGTTAAGTGACTCAGCATCTTCTAACGAAAACATCAAAACAAACACACATAGCCAAAAAGAAATTCTAAAAGGATGTCTGATCCACCAACCCTCATTAGCTAGTGCGCAGCACCTTTCAGCTCTCTACATGGAGGAGAGCAGAGACTTGCCCGGCAGTATAACATAAATGGGTTGATATTATAAGCTTCTATGTCAAATCATATGAATTCGTTGTGCAAAACTGTTTAGTGTACACAGGCAGGGTCGCTGACGTCATTCACCACTAAACCGACACACGACGCCACAAACACGCCAATTTGTTCAATACGCGAGTACTTTGATTTGTATCGAGAGTATCGCCTGTAGCCCGAGGCGGTCCCGCTACATATTAGCTAATTGAACTGTTTGTTTACCTTCTCGAGGACATGTTTTACGACGGCGCAAATTTGGGCTGATTACTAAGTGATAGGCAGAGCTAATTCTCCGCGTCTAATTGCGTAGGTCCACTGGGGAAGACGAAAGTGCAGTGAGGGACGGCCCTCTACCAGATGGAAGAATGTTCTGGTGAAGGATGTGAGAAACCGTTGGTTAAGGCGGCACAGAACTACACGCTGTGATGAAAACTTAGCTAAGTCTTATAGCAGTGAACGTCTACAAGCTGAAATTATGAAAAATTATACATTTTAATACAACAGCTAATTGCTTTTAAAGATTGGTTAAAAATAGGTGACGCCTATGTCCAGCAGTGGACATCATTGCTTGACTTGATTTTTGGGAATACAGAAGGGAACACCCCCTATTATTTAATAGTTCGGAAAAAAGTAAGAGTACAAAGTATGTCAATACTGTATATTTCTGTTGGTACGTGGAGGCGCGCGGCGAAGCTGTTGCTACAAGCAGTGGACCAAAGATTAATTCCTTAGTACTGAGATTACAGCGATTTGATTATACTTCGGAGAATACTCCTACAGATAAATACTACTAAAGATCTCTGGAGACTGGTAATAAATCAAAAAGAGACGTCTACAGGAAACTTGCCGCTAACGTTCGTGACATCGCTTGTGTCACGTGTCACGCACAACTATAAAGAGTACACAACACAATATAAAGAGCAGACGTTTAAGTTATTGTATTCATCAAACACGACAGTAATTATGTTTAATTACGTGGTTCAAGGCTTACAAAGATTTATTTTCCTCAAAATCGCAAAGTTACGTTTGAACACTCCGTTTCATCCATGTTGCAGTTACATTCCTATACCTACCTACGTGGCGTATTTTATAAACTAAAGCATTTTCAATTTCCATTATACCACAAATATTTCAAATGATGGAAAATTGAAGAATCTATCTATCCTATTACACTGTATTTCTTATTCGTTTTATAATATCGGCTAGAATACTGCCGACGACTGCAATAAGAGAATATATTTATTTCCTTACGAGGGGCGCGACAGAGAAGCGAACGTCAGCTTGTTTGAATGTTACATAGATCACTGGCCGCTCTCGATAAGTTGCCCCAGACGCTTCTGCGACCGACAGTACCTACTTTGTACTGAAATTGATGCTCGTATTTGAACTGTACGATATCATGGGTACATCACAAAAAGTTGTACGACCTACAACAAAAACATGGCTCGTTTGTCTCTAGACGTCCATCATTATTGGAGCTAATTCGTTAACGAGACGAGTGACGAAGCGCTTCATGGCTCTCGCTACCAGACTCCAGACGGATTAACGATGTACTCAACCAGATGTCAAACTAGTTTAACTGATACTGAAAGAAATTTTCACAAACAATAAAATTTAAAAATCATTCTGGATGATAAAAGTTCATTCTTTTTAAAGAAAATTTCCCAATTTTTTTTAATAAGACCGTCCTCTTATCGTTCAGAATTATTGATTAATGGTATATATTATGAATACATGCTCTCGTATGTATTTCATGTTGCTGTTTCCCAATATACCTTTTATCCTTAAAAATAGAACGATAATTATAATAAAACTATATTTTATTGTATTTCGTTTTATAACATCACAAAGCGTCGGGCTTTTTCATTTATCAATTCACGGCATGGTAAGTAGAAGAGTGACCAAAATTGTCAGCTGTTAGATACCAGTATCTATCTATAAACTACAAAACCAGATTCATGTTGTAAATCCGATTCGTACCAAAACAGGAAGTATTCCATAGATTGCCAACCCCTGTTGAAAAAATAGAACATTTTGCTGACTGACCTGTCTTAACAATAGGGATACCGTGGTCACCTTTTAGAGAAAATACAATATCAGTTACGAGCAAAACAATAAACGTAATTAAATGATTTTTAAATAATTAATTTTAATTTTTTAATAAATATTTTTTTATAATTTACAGATTCTGCCTAGCATAATTAGCAGTGACCTTCATTTATATAATTTGATAATTATATCATAATCATCATTTCAGCCTATTGTAGTCCACTGCTGGACGTAATAATATGATAATATTATTATATACGAGACTTAAAATATTTCAATTATTTTAATTTTAGTAAGTGCATTGTAAAGTTAGTCAGTTACAAGTATCTTAAATATTTAGACACCATTGTAACTTGTAACTTGTCCACGCTCGAGACAAGTTATGAACACAAGAGCTCATACTTTAATAAATACTTGGACACAAGTTCGCTCACAGTTTCATCTTAATAATAAATTAGTACTTGTTTACAATAGTGTAATGAATTCAACCAACTTATACGTTTTAATATTCACAAGACATGTCAAGTTCATAGTGACACCAACTGATAGACTTCACAACTGTCAATACCAAATATTTACAATTATAAAGTTCGTCCGTTCAAAGAGTTCAAAGTCTCCGCTTAGTGTCAACAAACTTTGGGACAGGATTATTTGTGCAAATCTATGATAAAAATAAAAAATAACATAAGACAACATGTATGCTTCTCCCTCAGGCTAAGGACAAACGTGCACAAACAAATTAACAATTTGGTTCTTAGTTAAACGAACTTAGCTATTTGGTGAGTCTAACTATTTAATTAAAATACATATTATTTAGTTTCTATATTTTCTTAATATTTGGATGTTTTATTTACCGACTTGTTGTGCTTGGTCATTATTGTCTCAGAATTAACGTAGTCAAGTTCAACTAAACTAATTAAGTAGTGTAATACTGCTACGAGGATAATGATGCTTATTCTGTATTGACCATTGATTATGATAATATATATTGTTGAACTAACCACTGCTTTATATTTTGGGAGGCAATGCAACTAGAATCGAAATTTATTGGAAGCAATAATACGGGTGGGCTACTAACAAATATTTATAGTATGTACTGTAATGTAGAAACGGAAACAGTTGAAAAATTGTTTACAAAATTGAGAATATAAGAGACATAATATACGCGACGTGAACGCGACGCGACGCGACTCGGCGTCAAATTGTTCACAAAGTAATAAATACGTCGTCGTCAACAAACAAATGAAGCTCTGTGACAAACACAAACTCCACACGTTCAGAGACCAATTTGTGTGATCGGTGACGTCACACGATGTCGCGGCACTGCCTACTCTCAGTTTATTGGTCCTAATGGAGTCCCGCGACACCAATCTCCACTAATGAAATTACAATTACAACATTCCGTTTTACAATCCTCGACCCGTAGATCTCTATCTATATGAGATCTCTAAATGTAAGAATAGAAAAGGCAAATTTCGTTTTCGTTATATTGAAAAGGTCTTTGAGTGTCGCAGTAAAGTGGCTATTGTGAAATAGCAACTTAGTTATATTCGGATATAAGGAGCAATATCTGTGGTTTTGTTGTCGACCTGTATTTTGGCTGAGTTGTATTTACTTGTGGATCATTTTGTACTGCGTTGCCATCCCACCGAGTCACTCAACACTGTAGCTGTAGTAGTCGTCTCGGTAGGTACATGAAGTGAGCCACAAGACCTGTGATATTAGTTTGTTCATTATGCCTCGGGACTATCGCACAGACGCGAGACTGTGCAAGTTTGTGTTTGTCATTTAAACTTCATGACTGGCTTGTTTTGTCTACTTTTGTTAGGGGAATAACGTGGAGTTAATGGAAAATATAAGTAAATAAATTTTGTATGAAGCAGAATTAGAATACAATGTACCATCCGTATTTTCTTAATAAAATGGTAATACCTTCCTCTTTTCAGAGAAAGCTCTTTTAAGATCCTACAGGCAGATATTCTTGACTACAGGAGGATATTCGATCAGCATTTCCAACATATATACAGTTTTCATGATAAAGTAATAGTACTGTCACTCACTTTGAAACCTGTGTATAAGAAATTGGTTTAGTTACATCAAACGCTGTAGACTATTTATGTAAAATTCTAAAGAAGTTCGTGAAAGTATTAACAAAACACAAATCCATTAGTAATGAAAAGTTTCGCATCGAAATACATTTGCCTGCGGCGTTTGATATAAATGAGGTTCGTGACGCAAGTCAGGTAATCATTGAGAGAGCGACCGCTCGACGCCGACGCTCCGGGAACCAAATAGTTCTCTTATATTTTATTTTGAGTTTACCTAAAACATCCGTTACCCTTTTTCAGTTAAATTCGCAGGAAGCGGTCATTGATGAATAAGTAATAGAAAGGGTAAAAGACGACCGCGGCTTGTTGGACTAACGAACAAAGAACGCAAACAAACGTAGTCCGGCTCGCCTCGAGGTAGCGGACATCGCCGGTGGACGTTTGTAACACTGGCACTGTAGACATTACTCACTCGTTGCCTGAGAGACTTGTCCTTGTGTTGCATTATTTAACGATTAAGCGTTAATAATCTTCTCAAAAAATAAAGAAATCAGAATTTTATTTTAAACCCGACGTGGACGCCGACGCCCGTACTGCATAACAAGCCCTGTGTCGCGGGGGACTTTACAAACATACAATTTACGGCCATAAAGTACGCTCAAAATTGAAACAAACATCTATGAATCACACTAATTTATGTCTCGTGTGAGAATTGAACCCAGGTCACTCGGCAGGACAATGTTGGCGAATGGGCGAGGCGACCACTACTTCATCACAGAATAACTGAATTTATGTTCTTGAGAAACGTAACAATATTACCACGCAGAGGTTGGCCGCTTTTCGCAGTGGTCAGTCACTACGTTAGACGAGTGAGCCGGGCCGCGGCGAGGCGCTGCGTGTGCGCGGCTTTTAATACACACATTAGATTTACGAACTTTTCACAATATTCATGGATTTATTTCGGTCCGAGAGTGTTGGCGAATAAATCACAATGTTTTATTTGAATGGGCGGCCATTATAGCTGACATAGCCGAGCTTTTGTAACGATTTAGTTGATCTTGAACGTCCACGTTCATCGGGAACTTCCGTGTTTTGTAAAACATTTGTTTGTGAATTAAAATAAATATTTAACGCAATAAATATTATCGTTTATAAATACCTACGTTTATTTATTTGATCTATTACACCTTTGGTTCACCTTCGGTATAATTATTTCAAAATATGATATAAAAATACAAAAATGTGAACTGATATTTTCGGGTTCACTGTATTATCTATAAGTAGGCCTCGACGAACACTCAGTAAACATAATTGGCTAAGTGTAGGCACAACCTAACACTTGTTGACTTTATGAGGTTAATAACTGTTTACATTAGATTTAATACAGATTTGAGAATAAAAGAACATAAAAGAGAGCTCTCAGCGGAGCTAGTAAAAGTCGACAAAGGATTTTATTTGTGCCATTACCGGTGCGGCGCGTGCGCCGAGCGCGCGCTCATTAATTACTTTAACTTCACTTTTACTGTACCGACATTACACTCGTAAATCCATCTACGGGGCGCGAACCAAACACATTACTAGAGTGTTCATTATTGTACATACTCGTACGTATCATTACACTTGCCCCTTATTGGGGATAGGCAGGCAGAGACTATAGTACGACAATTTTCCAAATATATAACTATAACATACATAGCTGTGAGCTCCGATATTTTTATTTTGACACTTTTCAATAACCTTGACTCAATTGTGGGTTTCTTATGGAAGTGTTACCATGCACTCCTATTACGATGTCTCCTGCTTTT
The DNA here is from genome assembly GCA_905147015.1 of Laspeyria flexula. Classification (NCBI taxonomy): domain Eukaryota; kingdom Metazoa; phylum Arthropoda; class Insecta; order Lepidoptera; family Erebidae; genus Laspeyria; species Laspeyria flexula. The sequence goes on along the minus strand of LR989952.1, from coordinate 17,836,225 downwards.
ATTTAAAAGACATCGCTCACACTGGTGAATAAGTCCTGTGTCACAGGGGTACCGCGACACAGGACTTTGTTGTGTGTTTTTGACCAACAATTTAAATAACTCAAAGTACTCAAAACAAATAGTTATAAATGAGTTTGAATCCACCGTTACCATTAAAGTAACAATATCCTGAAGGTCTATTCGGAACATCAACATTTGAATTAGCCGTTTTATGATATAATATGTAAGTTTGTATTAACCCATTTATTTATATATTATAATATCTACAATAAAAGAAAATGTACAACTAAAACTAAGTACTAAACAAAATAAAAATAAAAAACGAAAATAACTTAAATTAAAATGCGTCAAAGCATTCCTCAGCATCATTCATATGTAATTGTTAAATAAATATATTAAAATATGGTCGCTGTCATTTTGATGATGCATTACAGGGTCGGCCCTCAGTTATGCAAGGATGTGTGTGTGAGAGTGTAATGACAAGAAACAACAGTTCACTGTACGCGTGTCGTTTTATTGCTGTACTGTCGTACGAGTATATGCATAGGACATAAAGTTGTTTGGCGCACCTTCTACACATACATATACATGTATTAGTATCTACTGGTACCATACGAGGACAAAATAAGGCGTGGCATGTCCTCGCACTGTTCATGTCAGCAGTTCAATGTTTGTTTCATTACAACTAAGTACATATTACAAACAAATGGAAGCTCAAGTAAAAAAATAATTAGTAATCAACTTCAATATTGTGGCTTGTGTGCTTGTGGCCTGTTGGTCTAGTGGTTAGTGACCCTGACTGCTAAGCCGGATGTCGTGGGTTCGATCCCCACCCAGGACAAATCTTTGTGTGATGAGCATAAAGGTTTGTTCTGTGTCTGGGTGTAATTTATCTCTAATACGAGTATGTATGTATTTACAAAAAAAAATGTATATAAGTAGTATATCAGTTGTTTAGTACCCATAACACAAGCAAATATAATTGCTTACTTTGGGACTAGATGGCGCTGTGTGAATGTGGTAGAATATTATTATTATTATAATATTAAGTTGGAAACGTTGAAACAGGTCGTCATTTTCTTTATTAAAATAATTTCCACAAAGTTATAACTTTTACATCCGATAGTTAAAAATTATGAAGATAATTTAATACAATGTTACTGCAGACTCTAGATTTTAATCACAATGAAATAATATTTAGGTATGTAGGTATCTACTGGTAGAGAGTTACTAGAAAAAAATAGTAAGTAATTTTCAATGCATACTTTTTCCTAAACACATAATCAATTCTTCATACATCGAATTTTGTATGATACTATAAAATTTAGCTCTGGCTATATCTTCATTTCGAAATCTATAAAGCCCACGCACTATAAAATAAAAATGAGTGCCTACGATAATTTCGTAGGCGGTCTACGGAGCTACGCGCTACGAGTACTTTGGCTCATTCATTTCAGTAGAGTGGAGTCGGCTCTCAGCTATCGGGCGACAGTCGTCAGTTGGCGCGCCGCGCTCGTCCTGAACGCACGTGTGCCACGCCCTCTGCCGGGAGCTACGCGAAACTTTACTCGACTTGTACGATATCTCAGTATACTCAGTGTGTGATTGTCGTACTACTCTTTAAAATATTAAATGTACAGTGAATGTTGTATAGTTCGTTATAAGGACCCGTTTTAGTGATCTCTCTAACAGACTCATCTATATTTATTATTACTTAGAAACTTTCACGTAAGTACCAAGTTTATCATAATTACGATCAGTTATCTAGGTAAGATAATACAAATGGCTGTATAAAATTAATTTGGTTGTAACCGCAAGGTTGTAAAGGAGTTTCGTTCAAAAACTTGAGAAATAAAGTTGAACGGCTTGTGTTCGAGTCTGGAGAGCCGAGTCTTGTTCCTAAACTTAACATAATTATTTAATACAGCGATGTTACTTAATACTACAGGGTATATATATATTACAAAGTTATAAACTATTTTTACCCGACTGTCAGGACGGGTATTGTTTTTCGCGCGTATCTTGTATGTTTGTAAATTTCTTTATTCCCACGAATCTTCCAAACGGCTGGATGGATTTTGACAATTAGGGTGTCGTTAGATTCGTCTAGAAAACCCAAGTGTTCTTACATAGGTTTTAAGAATAAAAAGACTTGAACGGCGGACTTTTGACGCGCAAATTGTGAGAAGTTCAATTTTTTTTTTAACCAAACCTATCGAATCAAATGGAGATTACAAATATATACATATGTTATGTATTTAAATTTAATCAGGTATAACAATATTACAATAATTTTTCGGTCTTTTTAGTGCGTGGCTCTCTGTTGATTTTTTGCAGTCGGGTTATTAAATTTTTTTTATTATATTTACTTGTTATATAAATTTTAATTTTCCTTAGATCGAAAGCTGAGCTTTTTACTATATCCCAAAGTTTTGTATGTATAATAATAAAGCATAGTATATAACATAACATGATAAAATATATTAAAATACTATATTTTATTAAAAATTGATATTATTTTTAATTTACTGAGTAATGAGGGAGTGTACAAGTTTAATTATTTATTTAGCAATTTACGCTTGCAGCAAAAATTTATTAGTATAGTATACTACATTTTTATTTTATTTAAAGTTCTACACTGCACTGTTTCAGCTAGATTCCAAAATATCGATAATTATGCTAGATTAGCCACACACGCTGGCCTAGCCTAGTGTGGTTTGATGATGATCAGACATATTCTTAGAATTTCTTCTAGTGTGTGGGTTTCCTCAGATGTTTTCCTTCACCGTTACCAGATGGTAACTCATTTGAATAGTACATATTATAAATTTCAAATTGTTATTGGTACTGCCGCACGGAATCGAACTCAGACAGCATGATTTGCATGAACGCGCTAATGTCAGGAACTAATGAACCGAATTGAAAAAATATTCTTGAGTTCAATAGGCCATTTATTGAGGAAGGCTATATAATAACATCACGCTACTACCGATAGGAGCTGAGTAGTGGCGAAACTATGATCGAGCTCCGGGCAGCAGCCAGCAGAAAATTAAGTCTTAGAGTTTGATATTTATTGTTTTAAAACGCAAATACTTTTAGATGAACCAGCACAGCTTCAGTTGAGTTCTCAAAACACTCGGTTATCGAGCAAACAGATAATGTTATCTGTGTGTTATTAAAAATCGAGTTATGATAAATGTTTTCCATCTAACTTCGTGTGTGGTATGTAAGCCTTTGAGCCTGGGGGTCAATAGACATGGTGAAACACTGTGTCTCTTTGTGTGTAGATACTGCTACTGTGTATAATGAAATGCCAAAAATAGGTTGTATATGTGCGTGCCTGTTCCTTGATGACTTGGATTTTTTTAGTGATATTCGAACCACCTGGCTTTATAAACTACAGAAGAGAATAATAATGTAATGACTAATTAGTTAAACTATTCAATAGAGGCGCAAGGTGGCCGGTACGGTGGCTAAAAGGGTCTGTTTGAAATTTGGCACATGGTATTCCAGATTATAGCAATCTATTTGAGATTATGTTATAGCCTGGAATACTACATAGACTTCTGACCGACATACAGCACGAGCGGAGCCGTAAATCAAAGTTAGTATATCAATAAGTCTACAAACGAAGTAATAAGTCAAAGTAATGAAGGCGGTAAAAGTTTGTAGTGTTATAATATGAACGCGGCAGTAGTTTAAAAGTTATAAACCAGATACTGATTAAATATTTGTGTTTGCGCTATAACAGAGTGATGAGATGAGCTCGTTAAACTCCTTGCTTTTAGATCCGCACTAACTTTTATGTTTATCTTACGTCACGATTAAACACAACGTTATTATCTGATCTCTCTTTCTCTCACCCTCTTCGTATTGCGTTATATTAATTAAAGTAAAGATAAGGGCCCGAAGTGTTGGAAAGGTTCCGTCTGGAAACGTCAGAGATTCTGTCGCTGCATTTAGCTTCTTAAAAGAGACAAAATTTTCGGTCACCGATACTAAAAGTAGTGTATGTACTATATCTTTAAGATATATAATAATAATAATAATATAATAATATTCTACCACATTCACACAGCACCATCTAGTCCCAAATTAAGCAATTATATTATTTGCTTGTGTTATGGTTAACTGATATACTACTAAAATACATTTATTTTGTAAATACATACATAATATAGATAAATTACACCCAGACACAGAACAACCTTAATGCTCATCACACAAAGATTTGTCCTGGGTGGGGATCGAACCCACGACCTCCGGCGTAGCAGTCAGGGTCACTAACCACTAGACCAACAGGCCAGTTATCAGTCATATATGTATTATCATCTTAAACAATTATGTTTGCTTGAAGTTAGAATGAGCCACGTTCCATTAATGCGGTCGCACACTGGTCACAACTTCCAGTGCGGGGGATGTTTCCACGTGATCGACCACCACGTGACACACATGTGCCAGGGTGGCTACCCTCTCTAATTGCGGAGTCGAGTCGTTCCGACCAACAATGTTACTGTGATTAGCTGTAGTGTGTGTAATTACTTGTTTTTCCTTCACATTTTCCTTTTGCAACAGGTCTGTGTGGACCACGAGATGGGCGTGTGATAACATTACTACATATTGTGGCGTAAGTCAGGAACAAGGAAAATGCAATTGTCTTATTAGTTCCCACTGGCTGTAATAGGAAAATGTCATAGGAATAATATCATCCATAAAAGAGTTAATAGGAAGAGGATCTTTATAATTAATATCGTAATTTCGTAGCTAAAATGGCTCAAATTAATATACAGTATTTGGTAATTTAAAACCGCATGTCAATATACAAGTTTTCAAAACTGCTTGGGCCACCCAGCAGCGGGATTGTTTACGACTGCTAAACAATAGATTCTGGGTTCAAATCTCAGTCGGGGAAATTTCATAATAGAAAAACCGCATGTCATATTGGGTAACAGTCTTCTTCTTATCTTACAGTAATAGACATAGGTCTTGTCATGTCACTATCAGCCCGGAATTTGGAAAATGTGCACAGTGGCAATAGGCTCGCCCCCTATAACATGGGAACTAAAATAGGAGGGGGATGTGATTCGAGGAAAATGGAGTTAAGCTGTTTTTTTTTGCTGATATTGTTTCCACCGAGACTAGGTATATACGATAAATTTAATGCGAATTATTTTGACAACTAAAATAGATTACCTTTAAGTTTTACCAAAACAAGACAATATATCATGATAGTTTATGATCGTTGCAGCCGGCTTTATGAGAGGGCTTTTATTGAAATTAACGTGTTCATGTATCTTCCTAGCAGAATTGTAAGTATAAAATATTGTGTAATGTAAAGCGGCCATTACAATAACTAGTACACTCAATGTAAACTGTATGTATGTGGATGTTTTTAGCTCATTATATTAATTATTTTATTATACTAACTAGTTATGGAAGAGCGGAGTATCCTGATACAGACATTTCTTGTCTAAAAGGAAGCTCCAAACATAATGCATTGCAACATAGAACTTATATTTGTAAAGGTTGCACTCGTTCCGCTAGATATTGACTAATAAACTATAAAATCTTTTAAACTTTCGCGACTTGTACACATACTTAATTACTATATAACGGGTCAACGTCACGTATTATATTTAAGGAATATGAAAATACCTTATTTGTTGGCCCTTATTTTTTTTTTTTTGGGCAAACAAATAATGTATTTTGATATTCCTTGAATCCTTTCCGCTAAATACGTTGCAGATTCCAAGACAGTAGGTTAGGTTTTCCCTGGAATCCTGAGTGTCACAGCTCGGTGTTCGCAAGGGTTCATACTGGCTTACAGGAGTCACAGTCACATCCCACCCACACTCCAATAAGTGTAGGTGAGATTGTCTCGCTGACGTTGTAGCATAATTATGGTAGTTCTTGTAGTAGTAGAAACATTCACATATATATAAATTGAAAATGTAATCTACATGAAACTAAATGTCCTGTATGTAGATCAGAGTCTGGGAGCAATTATTATAAGTAATTACGGTAAAAAACTACACAATTACTAGACTATATACACCACTTGGTTGCAGCTATAAGCAAGTACTCATTATAACTTTTACATTATCGATAAAACAATAAAAACTAGCGACAGTTTTGATACACAATTATAAATAAATTCATCCGTTGATACCGTGAACGTCATTACGATAAAGTTTTGAGACGACGCAGCTTCGGAAGTACGCAATAATATTGTATGGCAAAAACAATACTGCTGTAGTGAGCCAACCGTGCCGTCAATATACACAATCAGCATAAAGTATCATCCTGATCATGATAATACATACACAAATATAAATGAAATGTTTTTTATTTGCAGAGTTGGAACTACACATGCATACTTTCAAGATATCATGTTGAGCATGATGGACAGAGTTTCAACAACATACTTAATATAATTTATACTTTAATATTATAAAGCTGAACAGTTTTTCGTCACTAATATCAGAAAAAACTGGTCCAATTTTTGAAGTGTCCATTAATCGAGGAAGGCTATAGGCTATATAACATCACGCTACTACCAATTGGTGCGAAGCCCACGGCAACAGCTAGTACATTAAAGATACAGTAACAAGGCACTCTACTTATGACCTACGCCGTGCATTTCTAGTCATCCTACAAGGGAGAATGCCCAAATCGGTTTCGCTTTATATTTTAATAATTTCTTTGTGATCACTTGATAGAGATCGTATGTGGGATCGTATGTTTCAGTATTTTATATTATCAAAATTCGAAATGCCGTATTAGTGTTGCCAACGTCAGAGACCTTCTTACAAAAAATGTTAATTCAAATCAGCATAATAATCTGAACACATACCAAGGGTCAAAAATTAATTATTGTAATCTTCTCCTTTGGATGTCATAGTATAGTAATCAGAATATATCAAGCCTTATAAACAAAATGTTATCAAAAATCGCAATAGATACACCAACCAGAAAAAGACTATGACCCTGAAAAAGTTTGTGAGTCTACTAAAAAAGGTCCCGGTTTATAATTGCATATTTTCTAAACTTTTTTAGACCCTTGATTTATATTACGAGTTATTTTGTATGGTTCATACATGCTCATACAATTGTCTTAGCTAAAACAGCGACGCTGATAGCCGCAATTGATCAATTTACACGATTGCTCTTTCTATAAATATCCTTAAGTGTATGTTGACCTACTATAACATTGTAGAAAGTGGTTGTCGCTCACAGTAATGCAATAAAGTGTACATGTGTGTGTGTGTGTGTGTGTGTGTGGAGCATCACATTAACCGCGGCGATGAGCTGTGAGCCTCAGGGAGATGCACCGACTATATACGAGTAACACTCACCCGCCGCGCGCCGCGCCGCACACGTGTTACCGACTCTGTACCATTTAGTAGGTAGCTGTTATATCACGCGAGAAATTGCACAACGAATATCCGTCCATTATATTTGTTGTTGTACTTTGAAAATATTCATTCTTTTTCTCCGAAGGGGTGAGCAGAGGTGTTTGGCACTCATATTATAAAATGTATCAACAATATTTTCATACCCTACGTACTTTATTTTTAGCAGCCTATTGCTAGCCACTGCACTGCAAGTAGAACTCTCAAGGCGAAACTTACTTGTAGAGCCTTTAAATTTTACACCCTATAGCTAGCCACTCAAAGTAGATCCCTCAAGACAAAACAAACTTATCTAGAGGCTATTTCGTCAGCTATCTAAGAGTTAAACCTCGTCCTAAGTATACAAGATTGAAGCCACCAGGAACAACAAACAAAGTGAAACGTCGCGTCGCGTCGGTACGTAAATGAAACACCAGTCAGTGTACTCTACCTTTACAATCTACAAGATATTTAACTAACGTATCACTTACCTTCAGAACTGTTAGCGCGTCTGTCACCTGCAATTAGAAAATCAGATTAATTATTACGATCGAATCAGAAATGATGAGATCCGCAGGAGAACTAAAGTTGCCGACATAGCTCACCCAATCGCATCGCTGAAGTGGCAGTGGGCAGGCCACGTAGCTCGCAGAATGGGTGCGCTGATGGGCGATGGGGCAAAAAAGTTCTCGAGGGGCGGCCACGTATTGGAAAGCGCAGCATGGGGCGGCCCCGCGCCAGATGGACCGACGACCTTGTAAAGGTTGCGGGTGGCCGTTGGATGCAGGCGGCACAAAATCGCTCGCTGTGGCGGAAATTAGGTGAGGCCTATGTTCAACAGTGGACGTCATTGGGCTGATATGATGATGATATATGATGATTACATAATAATCCTTAAACGCAAAACAGAAAAGTGAACATAATATATTTCAAAAATCAGCCCAATGACGTCCACTGCTGTACACAGGCCTCACCTAGTTTCCACCGCAGTGAGCGATTTTGTGGCGCCCGCATTCATATTGAGGTTTGCTCTCTTGAAATTCTCAGAGCCACCCGTCTCTGGAAACGTGGATTAATGGCGATGTGCTCATCCCTTATTAATAGCACAAGCTAGCTAGATGTGAGTGTGATGTCCTCTTCTGGGAACAACGTATGTGTGTCGAAAACAGCTCTAACGATTTAGATAACATTTATAATTATGTAAAATGTAGATACATAATTGTAAATTATGTGTTAATATACATGTATTCAATAAATTATGTACATTGCTACTTAAATAATATCAACTAACCTATTTCCAAAACACCAGATATTCTATTCCTTCTATTCTAGGAATGTATCCCACAAAATCCTCTTGAAGTCATGTCTAATGAGTGAGATGAACTATGCAATAAACGGCATCAGAATCCACAAAAATACAATTTATATTATATTTTAGTTAACAAGATGGGTATCTTGAAATTTATTATTTTATCTCATGAACACAATCAGGCATATACTTGTATCTAAACTAAACACAAATAAGAAATTACGCACAGGTACTAATAGTTATAGAGTACACATTGGGATACTTATGATGTAATTATTGCGTCGCAAATTTGTAGATGTGTACCGAGACACCATTAGCGCCTAATTACCGGCACATTGGCACGCCGACGTGTCTGGGGACATATTGGTAAATACCACAGCTAATGGTAACAATCTTACCGCGATTTCACTTAGCTAAACATATCGTTTTATTATAGATGTTTAAAGAGAGCTATCCCTTCAACGTAGGTGGTGACTTGGCTGTGTCCCCAACCATCCATGTCCATGAGCGGAGGTGACTACTTACCATCAGGTGACTCATTTGAATGTGCGGTTCTCAATAACTTTTAAACTGAAAATTTAAAATGTACTCTTACACAATTTATGTAGGATAGGTTGTGATTTGACGGCAATGACGGCATTAATAGAAAGACAATTTAAACAAAATGTACTGACGGCATGGATGTATTTGATTAAAACTCCCTTGCCTACAAGAACACGCTAAAAGGTTGGATATCTAATATTTTTTGTATCGCTGATCTTATTTATATTCTCTTTGAGTTCATTATGGATCTGTGGTATCTAGTCACATACGATTCTCACCAGTATTTTGTACTAGAGACATTCTTGTTCGATATGTATTACATTTCAATACAACGTAATTAAGTACAAATATGTTACGATTATATGAGTGCGACGCCGTTGGCTGAAAATGAGATCATAATTACTGCTATCGACTTTATTTCAAGAATTATCAATGACAGGTGTTATCTTAGTGCTACGAAGAGCACGTCAAGCACAAGAGTTAGTATTTATTTGTATACATTTACGTAATACAAACACTTTCATTAATTGAGACCATTATTACTCTGAGGGACATTCGGTCAAAGGTATAATAAACCATCCAAAACGGTTTATGTGGATTATCTACATGCGACATTCGTTGTTAGTCAATACTATTAGGTATGGATTTGTCGCCGAAAATAGTCAAGTGTTTGTAGAAGTGAAGGGTCTTCCACAGGCTGTGTGTTAGTTGTGTGAGAGTTTGTGCGAGCGAACTTGTTTATTTTAGCACAGGCAACACTTTACTGATACTTTATTTTCATGGCAGAAAATAAACGCATGTACCAAAAAAATAATACTAAAAGAAATTTTAATACATATTTTTTAATCGAAATAATGAGTTAATATTGCATTTAATATTATTGTATTGTTTGCTAAAGTATCTTAAGTTACCAGTCGCAATGAAACTTTAATAGCCAATGTAAAGATGAGGGTCCCTGAAAAATGTTTACAAAAACCATAACATGTTATATTTTCATGTAAATAAAGCCTTTATCATAAAATCATTATGCAGTTTTCACATAAAACTTGTGCGAACAATAGCCAGTTAGTATCGAACGAGAAAAGTTTAGAGGACAACGTCAGGGCGCGGGGCGAAGCTAGGAAGTTAGGTGGGAGGGCACAAGATAAAAACGACAAACTTGCGGGAGATGGAAGACCCTTTTAGAGAAACCTTTTTACAAATTTGAAACTGACTTTCATTTTAGTTCGTAAAACATTGATAAAGCGGTTACGTTACATCGTTCTAACTTTTAACAATTAACAACAAACTTGAGCTATATTTGTTTCGTTTGTTTTAACATTTAAATGGTATTTAATACCATTGTATTTACGGGTAATCCATTATTTGCATAAATACTTCCATTATTTATAGAGAAATGAGGCAAAATTAAGGATGTAAAAGGAGTGTTTGTTTTTATTGAGGAAGCCATTAGTATCTATAAGGCTTAAACGTATAATTGTATAATCAAATTGAACCCAAACAAAGCTAACCTTTTTTAAATATTAATATTTTGCATAATTATGTGTTTTAATTAAAAAAAGGTTTATGGATGAATCCATAATAATATTTGAAAGATCCCTTCGTATCCTCGTCACACAGTAATTGTTGTTTGTTTAATATTTATATAAATGTCGCACTGACACTTTTTTAATGTTTGTGAGAGTAATTGCGCGGTTTTACATACTGCGTTACAATTTCGCTCGTATTTTGAATTATACATGCGTATTCGGCGAATAGTAAGCGTTGTGTAACTATCATTAAGTTATTTATTCAAAAATGAATATTGAAATATTTTTGACTAAATGTAAACATATCAATAAGTAAAATAGAACCGTTATTTCCGCCTCACTACGTCGTAAAAAAATATTTTAATTAAATTTAAAGCAAACAGCGTAGTGTCCAAATATTTTAATTAAAACTTGTCTGTTGTTAACAAAACAGTTCTACGTAATAAACGCTATTACAAAAATGACCTCAATTCGTTCCTTTAATCACTAAACAGTCATTAATTAACACCCAACTGTGACAAAACGTTGTGACAATGAACACGCTACCTCGACTATCTATTATAAAACGCAGTGGGCACGTCATACCCACCACGTGTGACGTCATTGAACACCTATCATTTATACGGGGTTTCCAACTAAGACATATATTTGAATACCTAATACTGGACTATACCCAACATTTCATGTATTTTTTAATAATTTATAGCTGAAACGTGTAAAATAAAACATTTAAAATAGAAAATTACTTAATTATTTCCATTTAAAATATTTTAGTATTTTTTGCAAAAGATAAGTTTTCCAAATTTTGTTAATTTGAATTTAGATATTCATAACTTGTACATTAAAGGTATTTTGCAAAGTATCTTATGTGTATTAAACATTATACACACACATTTGTAATGAGTTCAATAACAATTGTATTCATTTAAAATGTGTACTATCTGCTTGAACACCCTGCATAGTGTTTCACGCTTTCGCTAAAATCATAAACGAATAATTATTCGATGATAGTAAAGGCTAGACGGTGGCAGAAGCACGCTCTGCTTCATGAAATATGCTTTCTTGTGGGAGAATCTTTATTGTTCTTATATTTTTGCCATTAGGGGATCATCGGTAATTGTTAAAGATCGTAAGGAAACCATTTATACATTTTCGGCAATGTAACTTTTTTATCGTGTTTTGCTTATATTCAATTTTCATATCCTTCTCCCCATTACTCATTATTAAAAGAATTCGTTAGAACCTCAATGACAAATCCCTGTATCATATAATAACTTGGAACACTAAAAATACCAAATTATAAAATTTACTCATCTTAAGATAATATCAACACAATAATTTTAAGTATAACATGTCCAGTTATATAAGTTAAGACGGATATCGTCGGAGAGGTAGACCACGAAAGCGCTGGCGAGACGATCTGGACTCATTTGACAAGGACTGGAGGATCAAAACATCCAATAGAAAAGAATGGGAGAGCTTGGGGGAGACCTTTGCCCAGCAGTGGGACAACACAGGTTGATTAAAAAAAAAAAAAAAAAATGTCCAGTTACCCGCGGCCGCTAAATACATATAATGTGACTGGGAGATAATCTTGGGACTAGGAGAGACTTTATTCTAGAATTATAAATAATCCCTAGAGATCTGTTTCTGTAGGTATAATGCCAGAATTGCCTAGAGGCCTACCTATATCAAGAGTGACCTAACCGTGCGTAGCGGGATACTACAACATAAATAATAAAATATAATTAATAAAGACTTTTGTAGGACAAACTGATTATATTATTGAATTGCTTTTATGACTTCTTTTTTTAAGTTTATAATTTTGTATATACTAACTTCTGCCTGCTGCTGTGCCCGAGTGATTATCGAAATGATAGATTAAAAGTATCCAACGGAATCCTATGTTACCCTAGAAAATTGTCTAACTGTATGCTAAACTATTTCAAAATCTATTCAATAGGTAGTGTCTGTATGAGAGAATAACGAATACATTCACAAACTTCCTCATTAATAAATAAAATGTAGTAATAAAAATTACAAGACATTTATGAGCCCACGAGAAATATATGAGAAAATATAATTTAAAACAGACGTTTTAGACGATCTTTTCTCATAAATTCCTCGTGTCTGCGTGTATTGTAACTTGTTAGATAATGTACAATAAACTAAAGAAGTTAATAACTAAACGATAATAATGAATTAAAACGAGCGGCGGAACCGTGAGTAATGAGTAATGATACACAGACATCTCATGTTTATGAAGACTACGCTACGTATTGTATTGATACTTAATATTCATTCTTTTACTTCCTGGAACTCTACACAAATTAATATCTGAAACTTCTCAGTATTAAAAAATAAAATGATTGCATTACGAACTCTAGGAAAAGTAAATTGAATCATGATTTCAATAAAGTATTCATTTTCTTTGGTAATTTCACAATATTACATTAAATTTAAGTGACTTGTTTTGGAATGGAAAGTGTTTGCATATCCATGTTGGCTAGACTGGTGTTGTTCAATATATAGGTCAATTTATAACAGAACAAAATTTATTGATTGTGGAGACTTAAGGAACTTATGAAAGAAATAATTAAAAAATATTTTGAGCTATTTTTAATTCATAAGATCTGGGTTTGTCTCGGTATATGATATGGATGTCAGGTCTCAATTACAAGTATTCATTTACACTATATGAAGTGCGCGGGGACATGCGATGCTAAATAAATACTATACGTAAAAATATATATATATACTATACTATATAGTAAAAATCGTTTCCTAAACGATAATAAATTTATAATTATTAGCATATTTTTCTACCAAACTTCTGGCTCCTCCATGACATTCCCTAGATAATAATCGTAACAGTAATAGTATCACAAATCTTGAACATCGTACAATCACAGTAATGTCGGAACTCAATTACAATTAACCTGTTATACGTATTACACGAACTGTTATTACTCTACGGGTAATTAAACAACTCAATGGGCTTATACCTACCTTAATCACGAACAATCAGTTGGGACAATTTGCACGATCCGATTGGCATGTTCTTTATGCGTACATTTAGAGCCGACTGATACAATATGAGTCGAATTCTATCTACAAGTACTGACCATTTTTGCTTTTTAACTGTAGAAAAATTTAATGTCGTAGTAATCATCTATACAGATAAATTTAAAAGCAACTGTTCATCGATTTAAAAATTGTCATCAAAATCGTTACGGTCGTTATATACTAAAAAAATATTAAGGAATATATAAAATTAAAAAAAAAGGATATTTAAAATAAGGTGGGTTAAAAAATCTCTTATTAAAGTTGTGGACTTGTGGCCTCCTGTAAATTGGACCAATTTATCGGATACAATAAATGAAGTATTGTGCTCAGTTTGTGATACTTATACTCAGTATTAGGTTGTAGGTTGTTAAACGTTGCAGTGTAACGTAAGGTTTATGAGCTCAGACATCATCATTGTTACTGCGAACGTATTAAACTGTGAAGATGACGCTCGCGTTACTGTCTCCTTATTGTAACATTGATGTGATGAGATGATGAGTTTGAATGAAACCTTTCTAACTTAAAGTGCGTCAGAATTCATACAGTTTAATGAGATACATCAACAACAAATACAGAATCCGATCACACTATGGTCAGATCTAATAAGTTAGTCACTTCGCCCTTAAAACTATGTATGATAGTTCCATGAGTTCCAAGTGCAGGGGCCGACCCTGCTAATACAATGGTAAGCCGATGGTCTCATTCGACAGCTGTGATTGGTTTACTAAGTCAATCGCGCCATATTGCTGGCCCGTGATTGGTCGATATTAGTCCATCCATCTGCTATCGACGCGACGTTTAGCAAGATCGGGCCCCAGGTATTATGAGTCTGCTCCTTTTAAGTTTGTAAAGTCCCCCATAGGTTGCGATGCTTAGACTTTTTTTATTGGAAATATTTTCGTGAACAAAGAAAAGGGAAGCCACAAATATGTGCCCAGTAACGAGGAAGTGAAATAGGTTCGGTTGTTTGCGAGGGGATGTTGGAAATAATAGCCTTAACACAACATTGTGTCCTTGTACGTACGTAGTTAGGTACACGACCGTCTTGTTAAAATACTGGAGATCCCATTTATTAAGATGACCGATGTCCAGTTACATTATGTCCAAATTCTTGTGTTCTTGTACTTGTTAACAATGATATTGTATGTTAAAAAAACATACAATATCATTGCTTGTTAAATTAAATGAAATATAAGAAACAAAAGTTTTCTAAAATATGTGTCAACGTTCTCAAGCATTACAACTTAATTAAATCATAATCAAATAAGCACTATGAACAACAAAACTCCTAATTAAATACCTAAATAACACTAAATGAACCAAAATGAACGCTGTTCTGCTAGTGATCTCATTACAAGAGCGAGCTCGAGGTGGCGCGCGTCTACGGAGACACACACATTATAAAGACGTTAGTTGTTTGTGTCGCTTTTAAACTAATTAAGGTTCGGTAGAACAAAACGTTTTATCACAGTCTTAATATTTTTGATTATTTAACAACGTTTGTGTGTATCGAAAACATAGTCTCAAGTTTCAAAGCATTATTATTTTGACTTACAATTTTGTCTTTCTTTTTTACTAACATTTTTCTTAAATGTTAGATAGAATTACAAATTAAAAGAACACACACGTATGAAACAGATCTGCGATCTAAATGGAAAAGTATAAAATATTTATTTCATAAAATATTATTATATCCGTGTTAAACGAGCGTCTACTAATCAAATAGGAGCTCTATGTCTTTATTCATATACAGTCTAAAAAAAATATACAGTCAAATAAGTTTTCACAGCTCTCCATCGACATCGAGGTAGAATATACTTATTGTGATTTGGTGCTTTCGTTTTCTGCAGCGACTATTTTAAAAATGTAAGTATTATGTATTATTTATTTATATTAAATAAAATCCAAGAACAAATCTCTTTCCCTTGTCCCACACAATACGTTATCAGTGTTAAGTCTACAGTGCATCGTACAAAGAGCGGCCTCTTAGACCGAGGGTGTGTTGTTCGGACAGAGGATCAGATCTACACACAATAGTAGTTGCACAATAGTAATAGCACCAGTAAGACGGCGCCGGCCGCGGCGGACACAGTCACAGATAATACTCGGCAAGTATTGAAAGTATTGCAAGAGAACGCTTGTGTGGAGCGCGACGCACGCCGCTTGGGAGCCGCTCCAAATTCACTTAGTTTGGAAATATACGAAGCGATTATGGGTTTAGAAACGATAGAATAACGCCTAGTTTACATATCGCAATAGAAAATTTATGTAAGTAAGTAGTAGATATACGTAAAACTAACAAAATACCATAGCATAGCATAAAGTACAGTTAGAGTTTCATAGTTACAAGGGTCTTCATCAACGACAATTTTGTGGTGAAATTGCGGGTCTTGTAAAATTAAAATTTTATTATCTTTACAAAATTGGATTTTCTGCCAAAAAGGTTGACTAACACTGGGATAGACTATTAATCTAGTTCAATGGAATGTCACTGTAGATTGATGTGCCTGTTTAGATTATGCCCGTTAGTTCTAACGCTAGAATAATAATATGGCGCTATTTAAATATAATGAAAACAAAAAACAATCATAAGTATATTTATTAAGCAGAGACAGCGGATTGAGGAATTAGATCATATATTATATTTAAATTTGCCACTAAGAATTAACACGCATATATTTGCTACTAAGTAAGCGAAATCTCAAATAAAATTGCATTTTGTTTAAGCACATGTGCAAATGTTGATGAACATTGTGATGAGCAATCTGTGTCCGTGTAGTGATGGATTAAGAATACATAATCATTCCGACGCGCGCTGCACTCTGAGGCGGTCGTGTTACGTATCATATTAATTTATTGTTTAGCGCGGCGTAAGCCGACGCTCGAAATTTTGTCGCCATGAGTGACAAACTCGTGGCGAATGAACTGCTGGCGTTCCTACAACAGAAGCTGGATGTTATGGACGAGGTTTCCGCCATTCAGATTTGTTCCACGAACTTCAGCGAAGAGGATGTTGCTGCTGCCAAGCAGCTCGTGTTTAAGTTGCTGAATAAAAGCGACCAGATGGTGACCCGCCGGCGTGACGGGACAAAGAAAAGTCTACAAGACATTATCACGCTCCTCAAGGTAACCGATCCTGACGACATGCTGACGTTTGTGGCGAAGGACTTGAACAAGTTGCCTCCAGTCACTTTCGACCACGTCGACGTTACAAGCCTGCTGAAAGACATCGTCCTTTTAAAGGCAAGTTTAGCGGATGTGCACAACAAATTAGACGCATCCCAAAGCACCGTGGTACAATTGCGCAAGGAACTCGATGAATTGCGCAAGGCTGTGGTATTAACAGGGTCATCGGCGCGTAGTAACAACGTAAACACGCGCCGAGGTGCCTGCTGTCTCGACACATCGGTTGCAAGTTATGCGTCAGCTGTGTCGCCGAAAAACGCTGACTCTGCTGAGTGCGCCGCGCGCGCGCCTCGCAGCCCCGCACCCGTCCCCGCGGCCCCGGAATGCATCGCCGCGAGAACTTCTACACGCGCCGACCCGGCGCCGGTTAGGCAGAGCACTCCAATTGCTTACGCCACGAAGTCTGTGCCTGACAAGTCTGTAAATCATCTCGATGGCGATGGTTTCGTGAAGGTGCAAAGAAAGAAACGCCAGCAGCGAAGCAACAAGAACTGCTGCGGCACGGCTTCTCCTGTACCTGGCGTTACTTTGAGAGCAGCAGCTCCGAACACTCCAGTGTACATTTCTCGCCTGCACTACACCGCAACAGCACAGGACATCGCGACGTACGTGTACCAAAAGGCCAAGCATATTATGAGAGTGCAGTTGCTGGAGTCGCGTCGCAACGTCAATTTCAAGGCGTTTGTGGTGCGAGTACCGATGTGCTTGTTGCACCTTATAATGGACGAGACCTTTTGGCCGAAAGGTGTTGTGTTCCGCCGCTTCCGGGGCCAAGTACCACCTGACCGCACTACGAAGTGCATTGTGAAGTAGTTTTATAATTTTATGTATGTTAGTTTGTAAGGTATTTATCTATGGGAAATTGTTATCCTGATAATAAAATTATTATTATTATATTATTATTATAATGTCACTACCCCACCTCAAACGCGTGGGAGTCGTAAAAGGCGACTAAGGGACAAACCTTATCCAGACAAGAGCACTGCAAGAAAACGAAAATTCGAAACAAACCCTGTACCAAACCGTCTAGCCTGCATGGTATAGTAGACTAAATTCCCCCCACATTGTTTGGAGGAGACCCGTGCCCAGTAGTGAGACGTTTATGGGTTGAAATGATGTTGAATGATGATGATGATGAACAATATCAATAAGGTCAGCAAAATAATATACTATTGATTTATTCTTCTTACAATGCCTGCATCTTTGTCATTTTTGCGATAAAAAATAAGCAAACACGTCTTACATATCATTCCGTATGTTTTCTAAAACATTTTTATCAAAGATCCGCGTGACAGCTGGCTCTAACTCTCTGCTTTGACACAGAAACAACACACGACAGAGTGTCGATATCACTCCGCTGCTCTACAGTGCATCTCAACTAAGTGGGCGCACGAGGTACGAGGCACGAGGCACTAGAACTATCAACTAGTGAAACAATAATACAGACGTATATCTTTCTCAAATCTAAACATTTTGAAAGTTCTTTTTTTGAATCTTTATGTTTATTCAGCAGAAGTTAAAATACAATATTACCTTTTACACGACATTGGTAAAATGTTATCAGTGATACATTTAAATTTATATTTTCCAAAGAGAGTGATTTATCGTATTTGACAACAGTTTATTCTTATTATAAATCTTAAAGTTTGAATGTGAATAAACTATTTTTAACAAAAAAATATTAAAACGACTTCAAATCAGTACTAAAAAGCGAAAAATAAACTGAATTAGATATTTAATTCCATGTTAAAAAATACCTACCTACCTGTTTAAAGTATAATACCCTATTACTAATCTGTTTGAAGTCGGTGCCAAGCCTAAAGAGTTTGTTAAGCTACGTACTACTTAGTACGTCCATCTGTTACCGCTCGCTACTTCACACCACCTCGCACTTGCGTGTGATCGTACCTAGTGGACGGCTCAAACTGAGTGATACAAACTCATTAGGCTGGCACCGACTTCAAACAGATTAGTAATAGGGTATTATACTCTAAACAGGTAGGTAGGTATTTTTTAACATGGAATTAAATATCTAATTCAGTTTATTTTTCGCTTTTTAGTACTGATTTGAAGTCGTTTTAATATTTTTTTGTTAAAAATAGTTTATTTTTCCATTTTTAGTGTACTTTTTATCTAGCAGATTTAATTATACTGACTTGCAAACTAAGACGGAAAACCGAAATAAAGAATCTTCGATAGAAGGGAACGTCTATTTAAATATTCTAACCACACAACCTGATTGTGGAATAGAGGAATCTCAAAACTCTCAGCTTTTTATAACATAACATAACATAGCATCACGCCTTTTTCCCCGAAGGGGTAGGCAGAGGTGTTTCACACCCACATTTCGCCAGCTATATTTGGTCCCATGAAATAGGGGGCGAGCCTATTGTCATCAACCGGGAACATTTGTTTACCAAACTCCGGGAAAATCTTAATACTGGAATTTCATGATAGAAAAACCCAATACCATTTTCACCCGACCCGGGAATCGAACCCGGGACCTCTTGCACAGCAGTCGTATACACTTCCCGCTGCGCCACCGAGGCAGTCAACATTATTTTTATATCTTTTTTTTATATCTTTTTATATCTTTTATATCTTTTTTTTTCCTATAAAATGCGACAGGTAACAAGTATAGGTATACAATGCAGGTTAGATACTATATCGAAAACTTAAAATATCATCTAAGAATTCCTTTGAATTATACAACTTTATCTTCGATCAAGAGCTCTCACCTCAGACACTTGAAATAACACAACTTAAGGTTTATACATGGATGTGATATTTAAAGAAATCATCTTCTTACTCCCAAACATTAAGAAGTTTCCCTTCCAGTGACAGCTCACCTAAATAACCTACAAGAATACAACTATAGGTTTATAAGTACCTATAATGTTGAAAGAATCATCCTCCAACTCCTAAAAGTTAAGGAGTTATACCTTCCAGTGACAGCTCACCTGAATAACCTACAAGAATACAACTATAGGTTTATAAGTACCTATAATATCGAAAGAATTATCCTCCAACTCCTAATAGTTAAGGAGTTATACCTTTCAGTATCAGTTCACCTAAATAACCTACAAGAATACAACTATTGGTTTATAAGAACCTATAATGTCGAAAGAATTATCCTCCAACTCCTAACAGTTAAGGAGTTATACCTTCCATCATCAGCTCATCAACATGAGATGATGACTATCAGACGTAAATACTTGTATGACTTTAGATAATAGATATTGAGTATTAATATTAGATAATAGAAACTTAAAATATCATCTAAGTAACAACTCCTTTGGACTATGCAACTTTACCTCCCATCAAGAGCCCCCGCCTCAGTCACTTGAAAGAATACAACTTACAGTTTACACATGGATGTGATATTTAAGGAAATAATCTTCTTACTCCTAACCGTTAAGGAGTTTACCTTCCAGTGACAGCTCACCTGAATATCCTACAAGAGTACAACTATCGGTTTATACGTACCTATAATGTTGAAAGAATTATCCTCCAACTCCTAACAGTTAAGAAGTTATGCCTTCCATCATCAGCTCATCAACATGAGATGATGATTATCAGACGTAAATACTTAAATAACTTCAGAAAATAGATGAAAGAGGTAACATGTGCCTATAAAATTTGAGGGTTGCCCTCGATTTCCCTGAGAATCCATCATCAGAACTTAACGTGGTGAATAGGGGACCAATTCGGAAGTATACCCTTTCGAACAAAAAAAGAATTTTTCAAATCGGTTCAGGCATCTTCGAGAAATCGGTGAACATACATAAAAAAAAAAAAAAATACATACAGTCGAACATATAACCTCCTCCTTTTTGAAGTCGTTTAATAAAAGAGAATATACGTATCTACTTATATTTTTGTTTAAAGTTATTATTATTATATTCACAAATGTTGGGTCTACAGTCGAGACACTACCGCATGGGGCACGCGTAGTGTCTCGACTGCAGACTGAACATTTGTGAATATTTAAACATTTAGCAAACTTGTGGAATGTTCACGTTCACGTTAGCTCGTCGAGAATTTTTCCTTCGTTAAGTAGTGCGCGGATATTGCTAGCTACCTGCAAACTTTTCTACATTTGCATGCCGAAACGTTTCAACTTTTAACTGTTTTAGTTTGTGCAAATTGGCACAACTTTTTTTGCTTAAACTGTTATGTCTAAGTAAAATGGAAAACGTTTCTTGTTGGTTAAGTCAACAGGAAGAACATGTCTATTAAAATTCTTTAGAACTGTCCATTAGTGTCCATGCTCCACGAGTATCAAATAATGCCTTTAGAAAAGAAGTTAACAGTTATATAAATATTTATTTTGTTAACAATTTGTTCCTACCAAAGCTATAAGATTACGATTAGGCCAAAAAATGATATGCAAATATTATAGTGATATGCAAAGTGAATGATTAATCAGGAACCGATGCCGCGATGATACGCCTTGAATCATTTGTGTGAGTGCTTTGCTTTTCATAATATCATAGGAAAAATCCCAAAACTTGCCAGTCACCTATCAACAAATATCATTGACGAGGAGATTTCATTAGTGTCGTGTATTGAACAGATCTGTTTATTGGCGCGTGTCAGTCACGTGTCTATTGTTCGCCCTTATTGTGTTTGGATAATAACCTTTTATCTTCCTGTTCTCATTTTCCACAGTCTGAGCCGATTTGTGTTCAAACCTGTGTTGGGAAATTCGTTCACATTTACGACTAAAGAGAAGAGACGACCCTTAGACTTTAGTCTCAATGACACAGCTGGTGTATGTACGACTGCTTTTTAAAAGGTCATAGGTTCGATAACAAGGTCGGAAGATTTTTTGTTTATTTTGGCTATAATATATGTAATCTTTATCTGATTACTATGTCCTAGATAAAGTTTATATAACGACTAAAAGTGCACAGTGAATTTTTAAACTCTTTCATAAGGAGGGTTCTTACTAATACACAATGCATTCATGTAATTTATACAACCACTTCACGAACGTCTTGTAACAGAGATCACCTGCACTACATTCATACTATGTAATAAATTCACTATTTCTGACTTGTTTCGACTCGCTTGACGGTAATGTTATTTATTTGAATTATGGTTATTACCCTTAGTACCTTTTATTCGTGACTGCAAGTTTGAATCGTAAAATTGTTATTGTTTATCTAAGTATTCCATGGTATTGTAGTTGTTTGTCCTTTTTATAGCTAGAAGGTAAAACTATGAAATGATAGCGATAATATTGAAAAGTACTTTATACCTTCGCTTGCTGGTATGTCATTAGAACTAGGAATTAATTTACTTAGATTCATTACTCTCTTACAACGGAAAAGAAATACAAATAAACCTTTTTTTCAATTACCTATATTGTTTACTTGTAAGTAGTTAGATGTGTGAGAAATATGTGTGTTACATATTGCATGCTGAGTACAGAATGTTACAGTTACAGTCAGTAGGTAACGATGTCGACTTGGAACTCTACCAACCGGATGACAGCACTAACTCCGCGGCGCAGGGCTTTCTTTACTGCACCAAGCAACACACCTCCAAACATAGTTATTAATATTTAGCGTCCCAAAAATCAACGCCCGATATTTTAAATTTCTAATTCTATAAATGTCATGAAACATCATTATCAATTATTTATTTTAATAAAAAAAAAATAGCTTAATAATAGTTAGAAAAATAGTTATTTTGTTTTATTTTATATTTAAATAGGTTGTACATTAATCAGAAACACACACATACAAATTGAAACTGAAATGGAGGTTGACTACAGAATCAGTATCCGTCTATAAACAGAAGATTTAACCAATTCATCTAGCTTTAATAAATCGTCTAGTAATGTATAGTTTCATTACTTTATCTTATACGCTCTACAAAATTTTAATTCCGCTGATCTTGGAAGCGAAATTAAATTTATTTTTAAGAGCTGTCGCTTAGACAGGGGCGTAATTACGTTGTTTGTTTATTAAAGAGAATGCTTGGCTGAAAAGAATAATTTAGGAGGACATCAAAAGTGTCCAGAAGTCTTGTCTGTAGTGTAAGCTTGTACCATAATTGCCTCTATAAGTACAACAAAGATGTCCGCTCTTTAAATGTTCCAAATACCATTACTAGCGTTTGTTTACACCAATAATTGTTTAGATAATTAGGTGCTTTGTTTGACGACAACACGGAGGTACTTTCCTTAACAATTAAATACGTTTCTATTTATATTTGAATAAATAATGTATTTTAGGTTTTGTTCTGAAGTACTTGTTCATTATAAAAATCTACAGACCACTTTTTATACATATAAATTGTAAATTAAAGTAATTTAATTGCTTTCTCAGATGATAAAATATTATTTTAAGTGAGTGCAATGCGCAATGGCTATTTGATAAAACAATACAGTTTGTTTTTCTTTCATTTCTGACTGACGACTTACCAAGTGGGTGCACTACAATGTACAATGCTTACCTGAATTATAAGTACAGATTTAGTCAGTTAGTTAAATAAGTCAAAGATACTATTAATAGTAACTTACGAGTCTAAGCGAAATTATGACACGACTATATTGATAAATTAGATTGGTCTGAAAAAAACAATGTCGCCAGAAAATCAGGTTCAACTGACTCATGAAAATGAATCAGCGGCTATTTGTGTGCAACGGTTTTATTGAAAAGTCCCGAATATCGGAACCAAAAACGATTAAAACTTACTTTACTTACCAGTAAAGTTGTAGATAATAATTCGCAGTGTCCACATGACGTATGTAGTGGAATAATATCGAGTTACGGCGAGTTGTTGGACAAATATTTGCGCGCCGCGTCGCTGAGGACCGCTCACCGACGAAATTCAACCTATACACCACACACACACACATACATACACACTACACACTGCGCCTACTTGTCAAGTGTGCCAAACACTACGGCCTTCTACTACGTACAGCTCGAAATAAACTAGCTCTGTCACCACAGCCGATACGGACATTTTTCCTTATAGTTTCGTCATGTCCGTCCGTTTGTCCCTATGTAAGAAAAATTTAAAAACTACTCGATTTATATTGATGAAATTTGGAGAAAAGGTGTCTTGTATAAACCGCTACTTAGTTTGGTACACTACTTAGTATAAACCAAAGTCGCTTTCTCTGTCTCTATATCCTTATGTATGCTTAAATCTTTAAAACTGCGCAATGGATTTTGATGCGGTTTTTTTTAATAGATATACTGATTCAAGAGGAAGGTGTATAGGTATAAAATACATACCAGCGGGCGGAAGCTAATTAAATAATATAAATAAATGTTTTTAAGAGCGGCACTCCCACATATAACACATGTAGCATTAACTGTGTCTCCGCTCTATTTTCTAAACCGTAAATCTTTCTATAGAATATATGGTATAGTTTTAAATGAAGTGCGTTAGCCTTATCTATAATCTTCGTATAGAGTTTACATTGATAAGAAAAGATCATCATTTAAATTAAATTCACGGAACAGTTTAGAATCAAGTGTACAAGCTGTAACTATTTCAGCTGTGTCCCTATTTAGTGAAGAATCAACAAAGGACTTTGTGTGTACTTTAGGAATATATCGACACAAATTCATTTGCTTACCTTCCTAACGTCTTAACGTAATAGCGAGTGGGTAAACGGTTTAACGGTGAATTCGGTCATTTATGAGAGTGGTTACAAAACTTTAGGACGACTCGCTTTTTGGATTAAAGCAATAAGGGTATCATTTATAAAGATATTAGATATAAATAGAGTCATCATCATAAGCAAACCATTAATGTCCGACTGCTGGGCTCGGTCTTCTCTCCGCCGAGGCGCTGGTTATTATCAATGCTCGAAATATTGTCTGTTGTCACAAGTCTATATTACAGTATGAAAACATACAGTAGCTTTACAATTTATTCAGTTCGTGACGTAAATAGATATAAAATCACCACTGCAATCACAACATACTTAGTAATTCCAAATGTTCATTTTAACTAATAATTCAAATAAACTCTGTTCACACGTTGTTTTGTAAACATAGCACTAAAATATCATTACAGTCGGTAATCACATTGTAGAACGTTTGTCCGACACCCCCTCCCACCTCCCCCTGCACACCCCGCTGCGCCCCGCACAGTGATTGGTGCAAATTAGAGACTTAGACTGAGATCTATAGAGAGTACTTTGACTTTGCTCAGACTTCACTCCAACAAAACTTTGCTCAGCCTAATCTGAGCCAAAGCATTGATTTGGAATCTATAGACAATGTCATTGCTTAGCCCACGTACGAGTAGATGTTTCATTTCATGCATCATCTTCTGCTGAATTCTTTGCAAAATAAAAGATAAAACGAATGATACAATACTTTTTGTAATTAATAATAGTCCAAAAACTCCGTTTTCTTAAAATTACTAGATAATTTTTAAATTTTGTTGTCTAATATTGGTTAAATGTATGTTATCGCTAATGACAGCTGTTCAATGTTCAATTAATATAAATACTGATTTTGTCTTATCTCGAAAGTTTAGTCAGAGCAAAGTCCAAGTACGCTCTATAGATCTGAGCCTAAGAGTTGAGCCACTAGTGGTACTAGTGGTGGCAACTATACGCGGCCACTTGTCAGCTTGTGTTTCGGACGCGGCCAGTGTGCCGCCTGGTGTGCACAATATGCCATATATTTTTATTTCATACTAGCTGACCCGATATATTTTATTATTCATGATAATGTTCCATTTTCAAATGTTTATTTGGAGATTATAAAAACCAATTTTTTGTTTAATTTCTTACATACATGCCTTGCCTCGATAATAGCAATACAACTAATATAAATACCATCAGTATGTGATTCATTTTTATATAGATAGATCTCATTCATGATACTTATAACATCATACAAAGCCAAAAAAAGGTATCAGCTAATTTTCCTAGCAATGCGCTGATGTTATACATATATGAAAAACCGCTTCTGCAACTTGTGGCGGCCACTAGTGGCTCAGTGTGCGCTGTCTCTTATACTATTATCAATTCTGTGAGTTTCTTTCACACGGCAATTTATCAAATCGTCTACTTATCTGTCGGTAAAGTAATACACATATATCATTCAACCGTGGACACAAACAACTTTATGATTATCATTTTAATCTCGTTAGATACTTATTCGTATTCAAATCTAATACAAATTGTTTATTGTTATGGTATGTGTAGTGTTTACATTGACGAATGCCTAGACGCGAGTTTCCGAAGCTACTTTACTTAAACACTGTGCGTTAAAACATTCAGGCTTCAGATTTTTTTCAGATTAATAAAAAAAGATAATAAAATCAAAGATTTAATCATCATCAGAATATTGTAATCCATTGTTCAGGATAGGTTCCTGGTAAACCATTAGGCACCATTAATTATTTAGAGCCTAAAATAGAGTAGAGATATTTTCTCAATTCTTATAGAAGATAATATCTAGACCAGTCCTCTAAAGATTTAGTATCTACTTGGCTTGAACGAACACACTAGATTACACAAACATTCCCATAATGTGCCTTTTAAATAATGTATTATTTAGAATACGTGTTATCTAATTTTAGTTACAAATGAATATCTAACTACATTAAAACGTTGTTGTTTCAGGTTGTTCGTCAGATTGCACCGTGTTATAGCTTCTAGACTCTTCGTGAATATTAGGTAAGTTTTAAATAAGAATATGTTTATTGAAATCATTTTAGTTACTGATCCAGCAACCCATACTAGGCCAGCGTGTCTGGATTATGGCTATAGCCTCTCAGCTCTCTACATAGAGGAGAGAAGACTCGAGCCCAGCAGTGGGCCGGGCCACTCATGAGAAAAACAAAGCTTAATCATTAGTGTATTAAACATTTATGGTTAAGCTTTTATAAAATTATTTGATTAACATATTTTAACTTTGCTGATAACTTCCTCCCCTTCGCTCAAACTTACAGAATGCCGCAGCATAACAAATTTGTGTTCTTGCTTGTAAGTAGTGGTCTCCAGAGCCATTGGAGAGGGAAGGGTTTTAAAGCGTCGGCAACGTGTGTATGATACTTTTTGATGAAGTTTACGACCGAAATTTGTTTGCAATCGTGTGGCATAAAAAAGGCCAATGACTCGTTACTATTAATAGTTTAAATGTGAATGTAGCTCTGTATATATATTTGTTTGGTTCACTTTCACGTCTGAAAAATTCTACCTATTATAATGTTATTTTATAACATATTTGCTCGTAAAGGGTCTCTTATTTCACCAATTTCAGTGCCGTAATGTATCTCATTACGCACTAGTGCGGTAATGTAAAGTAAAATGCACGGCTTTTCACGATCACAGACTAGTAATCAAGATGCTCCGTCTAAAACGAACGGTACTTTTTTAAATTTTAGCAAAGAGTTTTTATGTCAACATTTTATGAATAAAATTAACTTTGGGAGATAAAATAATTATGATATATATAAAATAAACATTTAATTCTTTAAATTAATTAATTTAGACCATAAATAAATTGAACCGGCCCTATTGGAAATCTCTTGAGGAGGCCTATGTTCAACAGTGGACTTCCTGCGGCTGATATGATGATGATGATGATGATGATGATAAATAAATTACAACCATTTATCTGTAATAAAACACAAAAATATTACTGTATTTGTTTTTTTCTAAGAAAGTCCGAATTTTATTTATTTCCTCGCAAATATGTTATAAAACGTCGTATGACATTCGTGCGCTTTGATAATTACAGCCTCTGCTTTCTTGTACAAGAAAGCAATATCGCCTCGGCTGTAATTATCAACTTACCGCACTTATATCATAATGTACTATTACTTATGTTATAGTATAAGAGTTGAGGACGGATAAAGGCTGTTTTGTAAATTTGTACTGAAATATCACACGGGTGAAACCGGAGGCGGAAGCTAGTAACAATATAAAGGTACCATAGAGAGGTAAAAGAGCAAATAATGATTTCCAAAACATGTTTAAGTAATGCTTCAATACTTCGTTGAAGGTAATTAATAATTAATTGTACCTAATTATGTTCATTAATAAAACTTGATAGAAGATTGTATCGAGGGAATTTGTAACATTCTATAAAAATGAGATTCATTCTAAGTCCATTAAACATTACTTTTATTTACATCACTTAATAACTGAAACATAAAAAAAGTTGTATATAAATTCATCCAACGTACAAAAAGGTTGCCTATTTAATATTTCTTGCGCTAGGGTTGCCAGATGCCATGTTTTCCATAGTTTAGTTCAAAAACGTTCAACATTCAGCGATAAATGAAAAATCAATCTTCATCACGATAACGGAATTCCTTCGCGACCGAAGTGAAATCAGGCGCTGAACCTTACTTTAGAAGTTCCCTTTTAATTAATTACCAGGCTGTACGCTTGTTAGCGTACTGTTTAAATTGCTGATTCACCATCCTTGTACTTAGAGAACATAAAGTACTATATTTCTCGAAGTACAAGATATACGTTTATGAGATTCATTTGATACAGACTATTGGAGCCTTAAGTAGGCCATAGACGTTTCGGCTTATCAGAGAGTAAGTGCTGTGCGGGTCAACCGTGCGCATAGCGTGTATGGTACGGTTAACGATACGGTTTGTCATAAAAAAATTGTGAATTTGCTTCGCTCCCATATACCTACGTTCCCTAGTGCCTGCGCAGGGCACCAAGGGACAGTAATACTTTTTCTAAAAATACCAGTTAGCCCATTACCAGGAGTCACCAACCGGTCGATCACAGCTATGTCTACTCGATCTGCGCAATTTTATTATAATTATTATTTAATGCCTAATTAAATGTTTAACATTTATATATTTGATGGTAGGTTAATGAAGAACTCACAGAGAGTGCTTGGCCTAATCAAGTTGGCTATCTTCGCCCTATGCCCTAGTGAGGAATGTGTCGTGTCGTGTGGGCGTCGTACACGCGAGGTGTCCGTCACGGCATGCGGCACGTTCGAACGGTCAGCGTGACGCTAATTGTTTATTCTTGCAAATGTGAGTGTCACAAGTATTGTACTAAATGCCTAGCTCAGTAAAACGTTCCTAATGTCGTGTTGTGTACGACTCTTATCTTTTTTACATAAAGTCAAGGCGGTTAATTGCATTTTCATGAGCAGAATGTTATTTTAGTTAAAGTAACAATGGCGTTTTATCTAGATATAAAAATAACAATATTTGAAAGAAAGAAAGAGATTTATATTGAATTTATATCCGAGAGTGACGCGAGATCAATTTATCATCTAAAATTCAAACTTTTTATTATTTTTTATATTCAGTAATGGAATTTCATGATAGGTAAACCTAATACCGAAAAATAAAATAAAATCACCCAACCCGGGAATCGAACCCGGACTCGGACCCGGACTTGTCAAAACCATAAAAAAATTAGTTGTTGTATTGTAATTAGGTATATAATATGTATTTGTAATCGATTGGTTCTGCAATTGTGATTGTGATGGTACTCGGTAGAAAAGTAATCTTTTGTCCTAATAATAATCCATAAAATAAAATAAAAGAGTGTGATTGAAGTGATCCCAACCGGAGCCCCCCCCCCCCCCCCCGTACACAAACATGTCAGAGGCCATATTCAAATGATATATTTGTTCAACTCGTTCAACAAAGACGTGTGATCTGCTACAATACTGACCTGTTGGTCTAGTGGTTAAGGACCCTGACCAGATGGCGCTGTGTGAACGTGGTAGAATATTATTATAATATAATTATTATCCAAATATTAACTTGGTGCCTAACAAGTGATCGCATACTATTTTAATCTTCAATTATAAATCTTCTAAAAACAGTTGAATGTGAAAATATAAAATTAATAAATTGTCAAGCGGAGACGGAGACGGACGGGGACCGTCCAACAGTAAAATGTGTAAAAATACCGTTAGAAGCTTCAAATACGACTTTAAAAAGGTTTGGATTAAGATTTATTTAGTTTGTGACACATACTTAATTTTCCACTATCGATAAAAGCCAGGCCTTATACGCAATAAACTTCGTACCTAAGTAAAATAAACTTATTTCCAATAAAAGTATAATTCAGCTCCATCAGCTCGGGATCAAGTGAAAGTGTAAAATATTTAACACATTTATATTCTGTGACACAATTTCTTTAGCTTAGCATACATACGTTAACATTGATAAATGACGCTTGACAAACTTTGGGGCCACGCTTTCAAACAAATTATCACCCGGGCCAACTCGCAAATACTATTTAACGATTAATTCTCGAGGTATATAGGTATTTTAGTTAATCTGTAGACAAAATCGATCCATTTTGAATGCTTTGAGATTGCGTGTAGAGAGTGTTTAGTGATAGTGATAAGTTAATCGATGAAGATGCATCTATCGATAAGATTATAAAAAATAACAACATTTTCGCGACTAAAAGTGAAAAATAGATTCTGTATTATTGTTGTAACACATCCGTCATTGTCACACTTGAATAAAAACTCAAGATCAATCAGTTTTTGATGTCAATGACGAAATTGACAATTAAATACCTGTATTATGTATTTTAATAAAACAGCTTGGAATAGCAAAATAACTATTAATTATTTATCAGTTTATAATAATGTTAAAACTAAAGCTAAATCTATCTATTTAATACCTGTAGGAAATATGACAGAATTTGAAGATTTACAAATTTTAAGTATGTGTTTATATATAGGTACGTAAATTTGTATTCTGTTGTCGAGTTACCAAGTTATCACCAAATGGATCACTGTCCTGTAGTTGTCAGGTAATATATTATGAGTATGACTACGAGTATACATTGAATTTATTTATAAAACTAGTGAGTTGACTTGGCGTTATAAACCAGATTTATTTAAAAAACGACGAAAAAGTTAGTGTTTGTTGAGCTCACAATTAGCAACGTCAGCACGTGTGCACAGGCAGCATGCACGTGTGCGTGTTATCTATGTGTACACAGCATAGACCAGTAAATTAGTTCGTGGCGTAAGTAAGGAGAAATATTTGCGAACAGTGTGTACTGATAGCGAACACAATGCATGCTAGAACAAACAGTCGTATGTAAATAGGAAGCGAACCTGTGTCTTATCACGATAGGTTTTTTTTTTTTTTTTTTTATACCACGACGGTGGCAAACAGACGTACGGTCCGCCTGATGGTAAGCGGTTAAACAAATCGTACAAAATGTTTAGAAAGATAACGACGCGCCGGGCTCTTAGCAATTAATACCGGTTTGTACAGGTATATATTTGTAATCTATAGCATTTTACTGAACAATACCACACAAATTTATGGTGATACACGTGGAAGAATTCTTACTGAAAAATAAATACCTATCGTTTCGTAGAAATCTGATGAGGATTTTGTCGTGAAGAACACAGCTAGCTAACCAATCGGAATTCATTATTATGAGTGAAATCAATTTGTAAAGTATTATTATACAGGGTGGAATTTTGTAATGCCACCTGGAGGGAAAGTACTTTAAATACTGGAGATAGATAATTTTATTCAAAGGAAACATTCCTTTATTTTTAAAAGAAACAGAACTGCATTTTATGTTTTCCGGAAATTTGCTTGGTTATGTTTATTTCTTATTTAATAACCATGTTTGTTAGTAAGATTCAATCCTTAAGGTTAACCTATCGATCAATGCCATAACAGTACAGGATGGTTCGATATCATTTTATATGCTACGAGCTAGACAGACAGACAGACGTTATCTTGGGCATTGAGCAGAGCCACTAATCGAGCACAAAATTATACTCTCTCTCTCTCTCTCTCTTTCAAGCTGCAACCAAATTGATTCACAAAATGATAATAATATTAATTTCGGTTGGGTGCTTTTATAGATAAGCGTGTACGAATATCGTATCAGGGATTTTTATGTAATAAGATAAGAACATTTTGTAGAAATGAGCCCATAATATAAAATCTATTAATATCACACAATTGCATTTGTTTCACCATTATTAGTTTTAATTAAACTCGCTTTTACAACGATCGCCGTGGTTCAGAATCATTTTTCCTTACCTTACGCCTTGTGAGGGCAAGGTTAAATTAATTGAAACAGTTAATATATATATACCTAGATGGATATATTTCTTATTTAACTGTAAACTAAGGTGCTTGTAAATATGACGACCAACTGAGACGTAATAAAGGGATTAGAATACTATTAATCTCATTAAATTTAATTTAAAATGAAAATCATTCAAACTGCATGAGTGAATAAACACAAAAATATGTAAATGTGTTAAATATTTTTCGAAGTAAGTAATTTGTATTATGTTGTATAATAATTCGCTATTAATTTATAAAACAGAGACTGTTGACATTGGCAGGTAACGTTATTTGCGCTTGACGTAAACGTTACGTAACTCATAATTGATTCAATTCGTTATATTTTTTATCGACGCGGTAAACTGTTGCACGCTAACGCTATTTTTAAATAACCCTGCTTGTTGTTATTTTTGTATTGTTTACAAATAAATTGCGTTTGTATATTTATTACATAAATTTTTTTAACGCTGGTGTTTATTGTTACAAAAATAAGTTATTTGTGGATTGTTCGTGAGTATCGTTGTTGATGTTTTAAACTTCACTCGAACACAATCAAAAGTCAATCAACTAAACTGTTAATTAGATGATAAGCATTTACATTGAGTTAAAAATATTAGAAATACAATATTAATAAGACTTGTAAATAGACAAAATATACTCATGTTTGTTCAATGCCTTATATTGAGTTAGAAAAATGGTAGTTTTGTTGTAGGTAACAAACAAATCCTTAACTCTGTGAAAACAAATTCCTCAAAACAAGACGTGGGATAAAGTAACAACATGTACGGAAAAAATCTCTATAAAATTTGTACCGCAAATGAAATTGTGTGTTGTTCTAGGAAACTACTACATTTTCTTATAAGGTATATAATATGGAGGCATTTGTTCAGTCTTGGATAAAAATAATTATTTTAAAAGGCAACAAATAATTTTCAAATGCTATGTCGCACAGGTCGTTGGAAAATATGTAGTGATTGATAGAACCCCATAAATAATATGCGCGGGGTGACCGTCTGTGTGTCACTTCTTCTCTTCATCTACTTACTACATTCTGGTGGGGACCAGAATGTAGTAAGTAACAAAAATCACAATACACAAGAGACCTGTTCCTTGCTCACCAGTTCATTCGACGTATTATTCTACGACAGACATTATCCAGATTTTATTCGAAAGACAGAAACATTTCCACCAAAATGTAGGTCTGTGTACACAATACGTAGATATATGAAAGCTAATTCATTGAAGTAAAAGTAATTTTATGGGCTATTTCACGTTTACAGTTGTTTTATATTTGCTCGTCTGTGACGTTTGTTTTGTGCTCACGACGAATATAAAAGGATTAAAGTATTGCTCAGTTACATTTTAACAAGCTTCAATTTAGTTTGTCTTTAATTTTAAAGCTCAGACTTGGGATGGTGCATTGGTTTTGATTGGATTAGCCTTGTGAATAGCGGTTATTTAAAATACTTAAATAAAGATAATGGTTTAAGTTGTTATCGCAATCTTGAATGATAGACGTCTTTGATTTTTTATCTTCGAGTTTTGATTGACTTTGAAAACCTGTACCAAAAAAAATCTACTCTGACGACTCTGTCTTATGTTTACAAAATGTAAGTGATCAATCAACTAAAGTTGAAAAAATATCAATGTTATTATCATTCTTTCTAGGATTTTAAAAGTACTTTCAATAAGAAATCCTATCAGCAAATTGCAACGGTCTACAAAATATGTCTTTCATAATTATTATGACCACACACAATCGCCGCTGTCAATTCTAAATAAGTCACACTACAACTAATATGACTTTATTGGTTTGTCTGGAATTTCTCAGTTCCCGGAGTTTTGAAAATGTGCTTGGTTGATGACAATAGGTTCGCCACCTATTACATGGGCCCCACATAGTTGACTAAGTGTTATGTGATATATATGTATATCTCTGCGTATTCCTTCTTCTCCTCTTTTTTTAATAAAAGTAAGAATATTAATTAAAATAGCAATTTAATTACGTCATTCTCTAAT
This sequence comes from Laspeyria flexula, assembly GCA_905147015.1. Lineage (NCBI taxonomy): Eukaryota > Metazoa > Arthropoda > Insecta > Lepidoptera > Erebidae > Laspeyria > Laspeyria flexula. The sequence goes on along the minus strand of LR989952.1, from coordinate 17,802,137 downwards.
TTAATTAACAGTCGTAGTCGGCCTAAAAATCTCAAGTTGTCTCAAGGGCGTCCGCTGTCCTATATAGAAGACAAACTTTGGGATTGAGAGCATGACAGATAAGATTAGACGCTTAATACAGATGTACCAGATATTCGTTGTCATTTAACTGGTTTACATTTGCCAGTAAATCATTTTTTTTTTCAATTATAAAAGACAACGCTCACACTAATGAACAAGCCCTGTATCACGAGGGACTTTACATAATGTGAATACTCAATCTCAACCCGTGGGTGTCGTAAAAGGCGATTACGGGAGTAACCTTATACAGACAAGAGCACTGCGAGAAAAGGAAAATTCGAAACAAACCCTTTACCGATCCGTCTGGCCATCGTGATATACTAGGCTAAATTTATCATCCACATTCTTTGGAGGAGACCCGTGCCCAGCAGTGGGAGTTTGTGGGTTGAAATGTGTTAGTGACGACCACCTTGCTCCTTACGCCAGTGACAGTCGTTCGTGCGAAAGTTACGTGTAAAAGAAAAAAAAAGAGAAAAATTTATCTGTTATAATTCTTTCTCTCTCTCTATTATAATTGCATTAATTTTTAGAATTATTCTGGAACAGCAGCATTAACTTGAGTGACTCTGATCCATCGAATTTATTGCCCAATGTAAATGTAATCATGTCAAAATGACGAAGTTGCTACGTTTAACTAGCTAGACAGTGATACAATGACTTATTAGCACACATCAGCTGTCCACCATTGATGAGCCGCCGACTCAGCAAGTCGTTCGTCTACTGATACACTACACAGATAGTTACTAATAAAACGTTTTACGTTGATTGTTTGCACAATTATCACTTTTACTGATACAAGAATCATTCCTCCACAACAAGTACGAGAAATAACATTCTAAGTAAGTACTACTTTTATGTTGAACAAAATGTGGTCTATCACTAACAATTGATCATCATTATCTCAGCCTATTGCAGTCCACTTCCTACGTATAATAAACTAGATGACACGTGGGACTTCACTCCCGTCATTCTTTATTTGGCCACTGCTCTGCTCCGATTGGCTGTAGCGTGATGTTATATAGCCTTCTTCATTAATAGGGGCTATCCAAATTTAAAAGATTTTTTTAAATTGGATTGATTTTAGTCTGTTATAGCACATAGGCTACGTTACCGATATACCACGCGGGTGAATCCGCGGGAGGAAGCTTAGTATGTATATAAACCTTGCCAATCGGACAGGGTTACAGGATAGGATATCATGTCATACAGACTTGATATCACAAATTTATTTATTTTTAATGATATGGTAGCCACGAGAGTGTGACCTCATAACATGATTAAAATGCATCCCCTGTATACATTGAGAAGAATGATATCACCATAACATGGTCCAACACAGTCTTGTGAAGTGATCAACAGTTATGTCTGTAATTTTAATACTCGTCATAAAAACGTGCTCATAAAAATAAAATGAAAATTTTAAAGTGACATTTTGTAACTAATTAATATTTTTGCCAATTAACTGTAGGCGAATAATGATTATTTTTTGTGAATTTTCAGCGAGCTGTAACAGTTAATATTTTTATTCACAATAGAACTCTTAATTTTCGTGAAAAATATTATCATTAATAAATATTAACTTCGAAATTATTTAAAAATGTTTTCAGTGACATATAATATACGTAGAGTGTTTATAAGTGGTCATGCAAGGCAAAATTGATGAATATACTCGTACAGAAAGTAAAAAAATGTGTTTAGATCTGAGCTATATGAGCTCTGTGCTCCCTGCCTACTCTAATAAGCGGCAAGGGTGATGGTATATAAGTTAACATAATAAATATTATATCTAATACTGACTAAACGTGTTATTTACAAGGAACACAGACATCTTTACAACATTAGTTCACAGCATAACTTAGATAGGTAGTGATCAAGCAGCTTGTCGCATCAGCGTCAGCGTCGCGTCGCGCGTCGTCGCCTCAGATAACTAAGATAAAGTGAGAGATGTAATCTGTAAGTGAGGCTGCGCAGATAAACAGCCGGCCCATTAGCTACGTTCGCCTGTCACGTCGCATCGCTCATCATGTAGCGAAGCCTTTCATTTATTCCCCACTAGTTTGTTACTCTGGCGGGAGCTTAATTCGGTACCGAGCGATTTTCGACGACGAACAAGTGCAAGTTATAAATGTTAAGCGAAATTAAAAAGGTTGTATGTCGATTAAAATTAGCCTTCGTGCTATTCTAGACTATAATCTATCTGCGTGCCAAATTTCATACAGTTCCGTTCAGTCGTTCTCGTGTGATCCATCCATGAACATCTTAACTTTGACATTAATTTTTGTTTCGCAAGCGATATTATCATTTCTGTCATCAACACAAAACACCCATTTTTTTTTTCTCAAATTGTTGCTAGGTCTTACTTATCAATTAATTTTTTTTTGAAACCAATTAGTTTAACATTTAATTTAGTCGGCAATTTGCCTGTAGAAGTAGTGACGCTGCGACGCCGCGACGCCGAGACGGTAACAATCAGCAACTCGCGGTAATTCCTGACGAGGCTCATCAGTTCGCAGTCACGTCCACCGGGAACTTTATTCTGTTTGAATCTTAATTTCATTTCAGGACAGGCATTAAGCACAAATAGCCTGTACCTCAGTGTTGCGCTGCGCATCTCCTGTACACTAATTAGTCTTCACTTACAGAATTTGTAACAAAATGTTGGCATTTTAAGAAACTCATCGTGTCTATCAAAGTGTTTTCCGTGAAGTAAATAAGTTTGTCAGGCCGACGAACATTTGGACGTAAATTCTTGTTACGAGAAAGCTTAGTACAGCGAAATATTCGTTGTTTGAGAAGTTTTGAAGTGAGGACGGAATCAAATCTGTTCGGTACTTTGAGTCGAGTATGCATTATGTGAGTTAGTGCATGACGCACGGAATTTGGAACTGGCATGTTACCTAGCAACGGTGTCCACATTACGTGAAGTATCACGTCATCGTTATGTGGTACCATACCCAAAAAAGAGAATATTCTACTTTCAAAATTAGTTCTGATAAAGCGACAGCGCTATACATTTTTATACATATAAGTACATTTACAAATCTAGTAAAAGTTATAATTATAATTTTTGGAAGACATTTAACATTAGTATTCGCTATTTCCACGAGGAATAAACACATTTTAAGAAAAGTAAAATCTATTAAATAGTAATTAGAATAATGTTTGTAATTGAGCTCTAAAGGCGGTTGAGGTCTATTTGTGGAGGAACGTGACTCGATGGATACTCGTGAATTAAACTTTGTAGGATTTCATGAAACATGATTTGTAATGTTACTTTAGAACTTTATCAAAGTTTACGAAACCTTTTAAACGATCACATTAAGTAGTAAAAGTTAGAATTCTCTCTTGTAGAATTTTATCTAAATTGACACAAAAGAAATAGTCGGTTGTGTGTATCATGTTATTCTGTGTGTCTGTCAGATAAGAGAAGACGTTGTAAGTACTTGACAATTGTTATTAAAATCTTAATTCAATAATATTAATTATAGTCTGGATTGCTATTTTATTGTGCTGATTGCTATATATACAAAGTAGCTCATGTGCTCATGGCTCGACACACCATGCAAGCGGAGCCGCGGGTAGCAGTTAGTTTAGTTTTATAAAAATCAATTGCCGCATGCATGAAGGAATAACACAAGCTCTTTATTTCTTTTGTTTTCACTATAATTAGTTATGTACGGAACCCGGACTTGTCGCTAGTATTTGAATACTATACGGTTGTATTTATTTATTTGTAAAATATTTTCAGACTCCTCTATAGGTACTCGTATATTCAACAAAACTAGATAGTGGCTAGTAGGATCTGACTCAAAACGAGAATTGATTCTAGTATCACGCACTTCTGCTTGACTTTTCCGATGTCAAGGGCAACACGAGACCCACAATATTGTACGTGGCACATTCATATTAAGGAAGGTAGTTGTGTCTCGAGATAGGCTACAAGAATACTCTGTAGAGGATAATGTAATATGATAGATATTTAGCTGAGGCACGCGTCGACACGTGATGTTGGAGAGCTATCGATATCTTACTTATAGATAGGTTTTATCTCTGTTTCTTTATTATGTAGATCTTATATCGCTGTCAATAAAGTTGCCGAGATTTCAGGTCGCTGCGTATCTTTAATAAACGTTTTATATAATCGTAATATGTATTAGATGATGTATTTGTATTGAGTAAAAAGTCAAGCTCATTCGTTTAGATAACATTAATGATATTAGTGAATAACCAAAGAAGTAAGTTACATAATTTTCCTCTTTGTAGCTAGCCAATAACAAGTACATCTATGTGAAAATGTGTTAAGTCCGTAGGCTACAAATGGTATCGCAAAACAGTTCAAGTGTAATTGCGAAAAAGTTACAAAACTTTTAATTACTAACGGCTGGGTCTGACTGATGCGGAAGGCAAAATGATGATTATGACTTAACGCTGTAGTGGTCGTGGGGACCTCTAAAGTCAGCATTCAGATGCAGTTACCATGCCAACATTCATATCCTCATAATTAAACGTGATATTAATTCGTAGAAGAGATAATAATATACATTGAATCATGTCTCATTAGTTGAAGAACTCACCACGAACTTTGAAGGCGTGTTTCAGAAAAAGTATATTTTTAAGAAACAAATAACACGCTCAGCAATTACGACAACGTGACTTGGTTTGAATATTAATCGTGGTCCTCATTACGGTACATATTCGTATGAGGTACCTGCACGTCCACGGTATACAGAGCCGCGGGTCGTGCGCCACTCGCATGTGGCAATTTAACGTTTGAGCGAACCTAATACATGTTAGTGAGGAACGGTGTGATGACACCAATTATTGTTGACTTATCATAAACGTTACCTTATTTTATACCTAGGTTATTTTGTACTGATTGTAATTTGGAAAAAAAAATACAGCATATTTATTTCCTGTTTATTGGCAATAAAGGAAAAAACCTCATGTTTTAGATAATAATATATTCAACCACATAATGTACTTAAGTGAAACCGATAGAGCTCGCGAATAATAGGTACGACTGTTTAACTTTAAAAAAATTACATAATATTATCATTTTAATGCTGAAAGACAACTTTAAAAGCCAATATCTCTTTACACACTTTCTTTACAAAGCCCTGTTTATTTTCTTTCATTGTATTTTGAGTATGAAAATATGAGTTAAAAAGGACCTTTAAGAAACCAAGAGAGTCGAAAAATTTTTTTTAATTGATTTAGAAACAGATACATTTTCCTACTATCTTTTCTTGAAGGTGCAACAAAATATGGCGAAATGTTGTTTACTGTAACAGTACTGACACATACGTTTCTGTTCCAACATCGTAATGCAGGCTGATGTGACATCACCTTAAAGTGAGTCAGTAATAGTGCGGCATTATCTCAGATTTGAGTGTTAGTGTAACAGGGTTAGAGTATGTTTGAGAGGTAATGGCACGGAATTGTGTTAAGGGCGTACGTTCCAGCGTCACATGTAGCTTGTCTCTGCTCCATTTAGTTTAACTCACACGCCAACATTAATGAACAACGTGCTCTGTACACGTACTAGAAATGGTCTGATATTTATTTTATTTATTTATGAAAACTTTGTGCAATATTTACAATGGCGGACATAAAGCCATAGGCCATTAGGCATGTTCTACCAGTTAACCACGTTGTGCACCATATACCTAAAGCTAAACGCTTAACTACATAATTTAATATAACTAGATAATAATTAAATACAAAACAAACTATATCATCATCATCTCAGCATATCGCAGTCCACTGCTGGACGTAGGCCTCTCTTAACACGCGCCATAACACTCGGTCCTCCATCTTCCGTAAATCCATACATCCATACATATTATAAAAGGCTTTGTCCTGACTGATTGATTGACAGACAACGCACAGCCTAAACCGCTGGTCGTAGCGACTTGAAATTTGGACGATAGTTTGTCCTAATATCTAGAGGTGTACTAAGAAAGGTTTTTTAAAATTCAACCCCTAAGGGGTGAAAAGGGATAGAAATGATTGTATGAAACTTCTTTGTTTTAAAACTTATAGATTTGAAATTTTGTTTTGGGGTACTACTATGTGGTCATGGTGTGAAAATTATTAGAAATTGATATGGATGACGTTTTCAAGGTTTTAAGGGACGCTGATTACGAAAATGCTATCTATAAACTAAACTAACTCCTGTAGTGGGGTGTTGTGGAATTCATGAATTGCACTTAAAACAAAGATCTATGTAATATCGAAATCTACATTGACGAAGTCGCGGGCAAAAGCTGGTATAGCTATATTTTACTTAAATAGTTAAAAGGACTTAAAACTAATAGACAAATATATTTGTTTAGATTCTGGTAAAAAACTTTAAGGTGTCTGAATGCCTAGAATGCTAATGTAAATTGAGTGCCAATAGGCTATTTAAAGTAACGCTACCAAACTTTGTGGAGGGTAATTGTGTTGGTATTAGCACATAATTTGTTCTAATAGGTGTTTACATTGTAAGTCTTGACAATTTTGTATAACGTTTACACAAAGAAGAAGTTACAAAACGGTAAAACTGATTAACGCAACGTTTAGATCGAAAAACTTGAACTCTAGAATTATTGTAACTTTGCTTTGTATTTTTAGGAATATGTTTTGCTGATTTTTTGTAAAACAGCTTTGTTTAAGTTGAGCCAAAAAGCAATTTTCTAAGAAGGCGGTTATTATTATTAAAGACCAACTTTGGTAATGCATATTGGTTTGGGCTCCACTCGCCCCTTAGATTTTGCCTAAGTATATCTACCCACACCGATGAATGTCAGTTAGATACCCCAAATTGCCCCCGATTAGTAAGTTAAAAGTACAGTCAGCACTCTTAAGTTATGACAAAATTGTTTCCGCTTCTGTAAGTTACTCCAGTTTATTTCAATATCAGGACGGCGATTGTCGTTGGTGATTTCTTACCAAATAAACTTCTTTACAACACAACAAATTTAAAAATGATGATTAATATAATGTTCGTATTTTAAATCTTCTTCCTTTTTATTGTTGGCTCAGGACAACTTTATTTCATTCTCTAGAAGCATCTAAACTAATTTGAGACGGTCATATTTCTTGTTGCTGAAGCTACAATTTGTAAACATAGAAGTGTACGTAGCGCAGACCAAGTTATTGTCGATATGATATATCGTTTGTGTCTCGTATGACACGATAATGAATGAGATATCCAAACATAGGATTCGGAATAAGATGCGGAATGGTTTGTTTAATTACCGGTTAACGAGAAACTTTGTGGTAAATCAATCACGCTTCACTTCCCGAAAGGGTAAGCAGTGGAGCATTATACCCACATCAAAAGCCATGTTTGGTCCCATGTAATAGGGGGCGAGCCTTACTGGCACTTCCAGGCTAAGGACTGATATTGAAAATGTTCAAACAGAACAATTCAACACCGTTTTGGCCCAGGATCGAACCCAGTACCTCTTGCCCAATAGTCAGTTAGTTTAGCATTCCTCCAACGCTAATGTTCTAAGTGCGAATGACTCATAAAACAAGACCTTTCGTGACAACGCGCATCGTTGTCCAAATTACATACAAGTCTTCCATGATTTACTATATAATATACTTTATAATAAGCCATAAAATGTAACGTATTCTTATAAATGCAATGTAAAAATTTCCTAATTCAGAAAAGTTACGCGAAATTTGTGAGGATATAATAATAAGTCACCCATCTGTTAATGTGATTGGAAAATATTTGCCAATATCTTGATATGTTATGTATTTAAGTAGCTCGCATATTATTTATGTAATATGCATCTTATATTTTAGGATAAAGTAATATGTTAAAAATCTGTCTCTATTTTGAACCGTCACACACAACTTAGTATTAATTGCTTTTACGTATTTTAATTTGGTGTATAATTTCACACTTCACCAATTACAATAATTATGTTTAGATATATTAATACAAAATTAAGTACTGGCCTTAGTATTCAAATTGCATATTTATTTCATTAAAAATGCTTCACAGCGTGAATAAAATTACAATAAAACAATGGCGACGCCTTGTTATTCTGTATTAGCGTCCAACTTTATTGAAACGATTTTATATTTTCATTTTCTCAGCCTCAAGAAAGAGGTGTTGAAGTTGTTTGTAACTTTTTAATTACAAGTGAAACAATGGGTATGGGCGGCGGTCTGAGGAGGGGGGTGGGGGTGAAACAAGCCGGCACATTGTTTGTCCCCGCGGTCGTGACCGAAGCCACACTACTACGGGAAAATTGGGACACTAGTCTGTGTCTAAAGTGTACACTGTGATTAAGTGTCGGGTCGAGTTATACGAGATTAATTAACTATACATGTACCAGTACCAGCTGCAGTATTAGCAAAATACTTTTATTAATTAATGTATTCTGAGATTTTAAGCTATAAAGTTTTATATATGTATAGAGACTGTTTAAACACACTTCTTTCAAACTTGTACATTTATAACTAAATCCTAAAGATGTGAATCAATTCTGTTATCAAATGCTAGCAAATAGTAATTGGTCATTTTATACTTTTTCAAGTGTCACTTAAGCTAATTTATCCTTTAGGCTTAGAGGTAATTTTTGTAAATTTAGACATGAATGGAGATTGAATTGAGAGCTCAACGATGTAAATGTGCTCATAAGTCGTGTGTGTTAGTTTAAGTTAGCTGCACAAAACTTTGTAGATTTGAGGCTGTTTTCTGTTGGAAATATTAGCTATTACAGTAATAGATTGGTTGGCTTAGAAATGTGCCACAGCTTGAAAAGTAACAGCTAGTTTCTGTTGCAGATAATTATGTAGCTTATACATGTATGTATGTATATTGTTAATAAATTACCTATACTAAAGTAATACAAATCTAAGTGATATGATGACAGTGTGTTTTTGGTTATTTTTAATATTTCTTATAAAACATTCTTTTTTAAATTCCTAATATATTTAACAACGCCCGGGACTTCGCTCCGTCGTTCTTTGTTTGTAACCACCGCTTAGCTCATATTGGCCATAGTTTCATGTTATATATTAGCCTTTCTCGACAAAAGGGTTATCCAACACTAAAAAAAAAATTGAGATTAGCGCATTCAACCAAAGAAACAAACTCTTCAACTTCGATTCAGAGTATTTGAAAATGGCTGTAATTTTAAAACATTTGACAGCAATATCGACCCAATATATTACTTAATGTAAAAAATGCGTAGCAGGGTATATCGTATTAGGTACCTTGCCTTACACATAGAATTGCGAATATTGTCTTTTTCTACTTTTTCAATATAAGTTAATACTTTGAGTCATTATAAAAAAAAATTAAAGTTTCTGGATTATTTTAGAACCGTGGACCTTCTGCAAGGTAAGTTATTAACTAATTAAGCAAGTCTAGCTGTTCATAATAGAGCTATGCCAATGCTGTATCAGCTGCTATCAGGTGGCTAATAGAGCAGAAAGTGATGTTAGTGCCACCTAGTGGCGTTATTAATGAAACTGTTTAGTGAGTAAATAAATAAGTTCGCCTTGAGGCACTTGCGTGTGAATGTCATTCAGTCAAGTGGACGCTAATCTATAGATTGTGTTTAAGCTGCGTGGCCATTACATACTGAAGCTGATTGGAACCTGAGCACGTGTTAGATCTGTTCTTTTGTATATTCTGCAGTCAGTAGGAACGTAAAGATGTCTTTAAAACAAACTGTTAAAAATAGCTTTTACTTCTTGATTATCTAATTATGTTTAAATTATGATACGTATTCGTACAATATAATAAAACACATTTATTATGAAATAGTTTTTGGACCAAGATATTTCCGTAATTTTATGGCAAAACATGTAACCTTTTTTTAATAACTTTTTGCTTCATGTTAAACTCGTTGGATTCTTGCTCGTACTAACCATACATCTCTTGAAGTTCGTGTGTCACGTACAGTTCAGTTTATAAAGTCGAAATTGCTGACTTTTCTACACGAGACCTAATTTTGTCGACATAAACAAATATACCCTACAAGCTTCCACCTGTTATTTAAAAAGATTACTTAAAATTATATTACCATACGAGAGAATTGTGCTGAAATCTTCAATTCAAGTTCAAGTACAAAGCTTTACCGTCGCTAATTACCGGTGCCATTACCAACAGATACGTTACCACAACCGTCGTGCACCACGACCACACAATAGAAAGCGGGGGGTAAGCAGAGGGCAGAAGCACTTGTAAATAAAAGCCCCCAAGCGTCACGATACAGAGCACGCGGTAATTTGATGTAATGCGGAAATTTATTTAACGTGGAGTATTGTGCCATACGACAGATGTAGCCAAGAAGTTTAAACACGTTTACAGCTGGACTCAGTGGTAGGGTACAAATATTTAATACTATCTTCGGCCCGTGGCCCCGCCCACGTGTTAAGTCCATATAGCAGAAAATACGCGCGTAAGTCAACAAGTAAGTATATACTAAGCATATTAGTACAAAAATATACTTAAACGTAATATATCTGTGATAAAGGACGTGAAAGAGTGATTATTATCCGACAATTTGCCTTAACACAAAAACTATATACCAGAAACTTGTACTAATTGGATAACAGAGCAGGGAAAAAGATTTCTTGCAAGCAAAACACCAATGTTTCTTTTAATGTCTATAGAGAAAGTTGCGGTATTTCAGATAATCTTACTTTACAGGGAGCCTCTAAAGCATTAAAGTTGACTGTTTGAAGTGAAGGGGATTATCTATGTATGTCTTAAGGTGGTTTCTTAATCTAGAGACAAGGCACTTGATATTCCATAAAGGTATTCCTTGTAAATAGAAAATAAAGACAGGTTAGTCTTATCGAATTTTCAACAAAATGACATTAAAAAGGGTATTCAGAAATTCTTATGAATGTATAAATTCCTATTGTTCTACTGATATAAACTTGTATAGTGATACTTTGATGAAACTGTTCAATCGTTCTCAATGGGCTATTAGATAGAATCACAAGATATCCAGCGATAGATTCTCTTCTGAATCCCCCACTAGTACCCATTACGTGATACTTCAGCTGTACAATAATGATAGTTTAATCAACATAACAGCTCTCATTCTCTTTATTCGATCGTCGTTTTGGCTTTGTATCGACAGCATTATAATAATATGAGTACCTATAACTTGATACTCAATTACTAATATTTTACATAGTGAGTTTTCGGCTTAAATTTTTTTTTGTGTTCATGTGGGTCCCATTTTTTGGGTACAAATTTAAGCTTGTGCCACCATCGTGGTATATTTTTTTTTATCATGTATGCTATAATCCTAATCTACCTACACCTACTAAACGTTCACTGTAGAACACATACTTTCACAGTCCGGCTCGAAGTCAAATAAGCGAATTGGTCAAATACGTTTTTTTTAAATTAATTATAATGACTTTCGTAACAAGTTGTAACATAAATGAGAAATACAATATTAAGTTCATTAATTAAGTACATGAAGTCTATTTGCTTTTTTATTTTCTTTTTATACATTCAGCAACAAATTACAGAGCTTTAATATTTTTAATTGTAATTTAAATTTTTATGATAACAACCTAATTATACGTGGACGAGCAATATTCATTTCAAAGTGAAGTGAAACATAATACGTTGAATTCGTGCATTTCTTTCTGACAATTTAATTACAAATTGCCTAACATGTCAGTTGAAAATACACTCTATGTTTATAAAAATATGACGTAAGTTTGCCTGCTCAATTAGCGTTACGTAGGTATACAAGTTATCACAGACAGTTGTGTATGTCTACATGAATGTTTAGTCTCGAACGATCCAAGTATAAAGGCGTTGTGTGTCAATATTACACCGCAACGTTAAATATTTTTTATGTAAGCTTAGCATACATTATAATGGTGTAGGTTAAAAAGACTCCATCTCTGATGTAGTTTATTAATCCCAACATTGGTTTCTTCTTTTTTCACATCACTTAGAGATTATATGGGGCGGTTTTCGTGTTTCAGCTGTCGCAAGAAGGGCTTGACTGTCACTGTAGCGTAGCGGCTAAGGTGGTCGCCTCGCCACTAGCTAATGTCCTCCTATTGCTAAGAAAACCTAGTAAATAGTGGGACTGATGGATAGTTGATGACGTACTTGACTAAAATCATTCTGACCATATTTACAAAGCCCTAATTAGGTATGTCGCTAAAAAGATAGTGCTACGTAACCTTCTACGGGTCTACGTATCGTAGCAGTTACAAACACAACCTGTGCTACGAACTAAGAACCTCTTAGAGTGAAATACTTTTCTATTGTTGGATATAATACTGAAGCTGAAGCTTTCATAAATGCTATTAATAGAAGTACACTTTATATGTGATTAATTACCTGCAGTAGTTTGCTCCATCAATCATTTGTTGCAACATTAACATTTATTGGATATAGTGGAAACTTGTAGATGGCCATTATATTTTATAGTTAAGTTTATCCTATTTCTAGCTGTAAGTATCCCAAATATAATCAAATAAAATTAAAATAAAATTTTCCTTACCAATTTAATGACAACCATGCCAGACCAGACCTTCTGTTATTGTACGAAGCCAATGAATGCCAATTATCAATTCTTAAAATTACGTAAAAATATTTTGCTCAGAGACAATATTTCCATCCTAAGTAATGCGAAGGTCGTAATTATGAGAGCGGTGAGCGGCGGTTCTACGGTCAACAACAAAAGTTCGTTTCCTAAAAATTACATAAAAGTTCTACAAAATTGTTTAAGTACACAATTATTTCCCTAATTTGAAACAATTTATAATTACCCAAAAAGAAAGCGAGCTTTTCTGTGAATGTTTCCATCGTCTGCTTCTGACTCAAATGTTGTGGGGAGACCATTTATTCCTCGAGCAATTTTCCAATTCTGGAATAATTTAATTGGAGCTTGCGGGAAGAGCGTGTAACTGAAATTCAGTGATTAAAACATCGGTCGTCAGTGAAAAACAAATGAACCAAAAAGAAAGCCTGGATGTCATTCAAAAACAATGTCCTGAATAAACCCCAAACGTTTAATTTAAAAGAAAAAGATTGTGAATCGTTAATAGGAAGGGCGAGGTGCTCAGAAGTGTCACGTTTCTAAAGAGCTTTCACAAAAACTCGACGTTAACTGTTGATGTCGGAATTTTATCATAATATTGACACGGCGCGGTGCGGAGCGGAGCGGAGCGGAGCGGTGCGGCGGTTGCGGACCAACAACTGTCCCGACAAGTGTTTGCTCTAATAAAAGTTTCAAAACGTTGCCATTTTGCGGTTAAATAATGTGGTTGACTTGTTATACCTATGTCGACTGATTATATAATACAAATTATATACAGATCCTTTCAGTCAGGGTGTAGACAAATTTTCATTATTTTTGCGATAGAGATTCGAGATACGAGCTGTTATAGGTTGAAATCACGAGGGCGATAACTGACAACTGGTGACAGGTATTAACAGATTTAACCCGATTCTGAGCAATCCGTCTCGGACTGGGTAGGTTAGGGTTATTTTTTTTAAACCACCCAGAAGTTGGTCTGCCAGTATCATTACTATTTCTAGTATAAAATATGTATTAAAAACTAAGTATTGTTATTAATTAGGTAGGTATCAAATACATAAAACTGCATTGACTGGCCTGTTGGTCTAGTGGTTAGTGACCCTGACTGCTAAGCCGGAGGTCGTGGGTTCGATCCCCACCCAGGAAAAATCTTTGTGTGATGAGCATAAAGGTTTGTTCTGTGTCTGGGTGTAATTTATCTATAATATGTATGTATTTACAAAAAAAAAATGTATTTAAGTAGTATATCAGTTGTTTAGTACCCATAACACAAGCAAATATAATTGCTTACTTTGGGACTAGATAGCGCTGTGTAAATGTGGTAGAATATTATTATATTTTCGTTCATTTCAAGTCAGGGTATGGCAGCCCCCGACGGATTTTCTTGGGATTTTTTTTTACGCTACTTATTTTCTTTTCTAGGGGATTTAAAATAAAATTAATTTAAACCTTTTTACATGTTTCGTTTCTTCTTTTGTATAGATGTTTTTGTCGTGGGTTTTTTAATTTTTTTTTTAATTTTGTTTTTTTATATTAAACGTACAACAATGACACAGTGTGTGCGATTCCTTACATAAAGCACAAAATTTTTGTTTATCATTTTCTGTTGTTGTAAGATGAAGAACACGCTCTTTGGTAGACTTAGTGGTAGATGTCGGAGAAACTATTTCAAGCGTTCGGATCTTGGCTTCTAAAAACTCGCTTAATTCATTCCATGTAGGCAGTTCTTGAGAGTTCACCGAGTAGGCAGTATGTTCCCATTCTTTGTGTGACTCCGGGTCCAACTTCTGTACTACCAGAAATATAATTACAGGATCCCAGGAATCAGTAGGCGCTTTAATGTTTTTTAGGCTGTTAATAACCTCGGTGGTACAATCCAGGAGGGCTTTCAGCTGTGCCGCCGTTTGATTGGTAAATTTTTTCTGATAAAATAATCGCTTCAATAATGCATTTACTATGATGCGCCTATTATTGTACCGGTGATTAAGCGTTTCCCAAGCTTGAACATAATTAGCACCCGTTACCTGAATATGTTTCAGTAAGGATGCCGCTTCGCCCGTGATGCTAGTCTTCAAATAGTGTAATTTTTCAACTTCACTTAGTGTGGTGCATTCATGAATTAATGACATATACAAGTCTTTAAATGTCGGCCATTCTTCGTAGTTACCGGAAAACGGAGGCAGTTGTATGTTAGGTAGCATCACTTTAGATCTTAATTTTCCATCACACGACGTATTGCTGCATGAGAGATGGTCAGTCGTCGTCGAAGTACATGAAGTCAACATGTCTCTAAGATCTCCCAACATACACAGGTATAAGTCTTCATAGAGGATAAATTCTTCATTAACATAGTACGGTAGAACTCCACGTTGTTCCCGAGTTGTACTTTTCAATAGATCGTGGTGTGCCTTCTTAAAAGCCACCCAATATTCTTCAATCGTTTGAATACGAGTTCGTAAATACCCAGGCTTCAGTAATCGTTGTTTTGGGCACTTTTTAAGGTTTACTTGAGTCTTCTTGAGTATTAACGCCAAATCTTCTAATACACTTAATGCTTGATCTGCTTGAGACGTCATTATGTTTATGTAAATAACAAGAATCTTCAAAATGTCAATGTGATAGTCTATTTTATAAGTAATTAATGTTCAAGTGATGCACCGATACACTTTACACACACACACACACACACACATTAATAGATTAGTTCTAATAATCCACTTTATTGCTCAATGGAATGTGTTGCTTTTGTTCTCGCGTCGAGCGCTCCGTCAATTCTTAATGAGGTTCGATCCGGCTCGTCTTCGGCCGTATGTTGAAGGTGATAAGGTCGAACTTTCTTTATACAGTATAATTGAATATTTAAATAAAATGCGACTGTCTTATGAGAGGTTTATTGGCAACTAAAATACATATAGCTCATGCATCTACTTATATGTACCTATGTAAGTGTGAAGTCGACGTAAACAAATACAATACAATACAAAATCAATTTATTTCTCTCTCACACAGTTTACATGCATATAAGTAAGTACAATATTTAGTAGCAGTTACAATATCCTATATAATCTGTGTGGGAGACTGGTGTCTGTACTAGGAGACCTGTATGACAGATTACCAGCCTCTCCAGACTCTAGGTAGGTTGAGGTATCGTGGTTATATAAGTTCTAAGTATGTGTTAAGTTCAGGTGAAGTTTTGTATATAGAGTTTGAAAGAATTCAGTGGTGTGTGTGTGTGTGGATGTGTTTGTGTGTCTTTAGGAGGGAATATATATAATAGGTTCTGTTTCCTCATAACTGAGAGACTTAAGCCACGATGTAAGGATCATCAGGAAGGTGGTAAATGGAAGTTAATTTAGTTGCCCTATTGTACAGAAAACCCCCCAGAAAGCCAAAAAAATTGCCGGAAAAAGTTGTGGACCATCGGATTTCAGAGTTAAGGATACTCTGTGCTTCAGTCTTCTATTATGGTCATAGTGAAGTGAGGAGTGTTGCCTGAGAATTGCATTTAGTAATTAAAGTTGACGTACTGTGAGTACATCAGCGAGGGCGTAAAGATCTTTAGTGGGAAAAATAAATGGAAGAAAGTGGCCCACCTTCAAGACTGCTCTCTGAGCTCTTTCCACCTTTATCATGGTCAAGGTATCATGTAGCTTGAGGTCACAAAGGTCATTGACGAAGGCAAGAAAAAGGCTCGGACCGATCACGCTACCCTGTGGGACGCCCCATTCAATTGGTAGATCATCACTGATGACCTCTCCAACTCTTACTCTTTGCTTTCTATCATTGAGGTTATTTTGAAATAGTTTAGGTTGGGCATCGTGAATGCCCAGCTTTTCAAGCTTGACGAGGCGGAGTGGGACAGAGATTGTGTCAAACGCTTTTGTCAAATCAAGGAATATAGCAATAACCTTCTTCCTTGTATCCAGTTTGTTAACAATATGATCGGTCAATTCATGAATAGTGTCATTAGTTGAGGTGCCAGCTCTGAATCCAAATTGGAAGTCAGATAAGAGTTTATTGAATTCCAAATAAATGATAAGGCACTTGTTTAGGAGCTTTTCTCTTTGTAGACAAAGTAGGAAGGATAGAAATGGGTCTATAATTGTTAGCGCAGCCTCTGTCACCACTCTTGTATATTGGTATTACCTCAGCCAGCTTGAATTCCTTAAAGAAGTCACCAGTAGCAGATATTAAATTACATAAGTGTGTTAAGGGCGGAACTAGAATTGAGGAGTAACATTTTAGGAAAACTTCAGATATATTGTCCCGTCCTACAGTATTTGCCTTTTTCAAACCAATGATGAGGCTGGCGACCTCTGCTTCGTCAGTGGGGACTAAAACATATGAAGACAGTTGTGATTTAACGTAGGTAGCAGTAGGTGGATTGGAGATCTGCATTTTATCAGCCAGGTTTTTACCTATAGCCACTTTTAATATAAAAGCACATTTTATGTGCTTTTATATTAATTTTATACTATAATAAAGATAAGTGGTCATATGGTGTGGACTAGCAATAAAATATTATTATCTTTTGGTATGAAGTACCCAAGTATATACTCGTATAACGATTTCTTACTGAAAAGTCTATCTAGATTCTAGAACAAAAGGACCTTCGACTGAGCGGTATCGTCATATTATGTAGAATGAATTATGCGCAGGCAATAATATATTTTTTATTACGTTTTTGTGGATCTATTTTGTATTTTGGTTTTTGTATATAAATGTAAAAATCCAAAACTTTAATTCGGTTGATTCAAGACGGTTTTATGTGCAAATAAGTGTATTTACATTTATTTGTAAACGAAACCGTCTTGACTCCTACTATATTTATAGTAGAAGTGCGCGAGTAACAATGCGCAGGTCAGCTGTTGTTACAAACAGAGCGATGTTTTGATGTGCCGAGCGACATTTATAGCTGATCCATCGATACTTGCATGTACGCTCTGAACATACGCTCCAGATTGTTAAACACGCGTACAATACAACTAGTAACTACACTTTGTATAACTTTCTATAATTATTTTTATTATAAAGACTTCCGTTAGAAAACAAATTGTGTCACGCGGTCGTCTTTCTCTTTCTCTATTTTTATAACATTAGCACTAAGGAACAAACCCTGTGTTGCGGGGAACCTTATAAATACAACTAACGGCCACAAAATACACCCAGATCACACAAATATTTGTCTCGTGTAGGAATTGAACCCATGGCACTTGGCACTTGGATGTTGGTGACAATACGATAACAGTCAATTTAAAATTTTGACAAGTCCAGTTGCGCAATTGAGTAAAAGCATTAGGTATTATTGTTTAAGTCTAAAGATATAAAGCAGAAAATGTTTGTAATAACTTATACAATGTACGAGTCTCCGCCGGTAGCCTCGTTTTTTGGCGGCTTAATGGCTCCTGTTAAATTAATAATCCGTATAATATACTAAGATATATATATCCGAGATGAGTTAGTTACGAAACACATAAACTAATATGCCTTCATATCGGAGAATGTTTGGGAGCATTACGTGTATCGATATATTGTTAATATTAGATTACGACTTATTGTGTAATAAATCGTGATTAATCCGTGATATGAGGGACTTGTATCTCTCTTTATGTACTTAATATATCAGGGGCAAGCTTTTGTAATCTTATGAAGCGATCTTGTACCAGGCTATACGGTCCCAACTAAATTACTTGCAAATGATGGAGGACTTAGCTTTGCCGTAGATTGTTTTTCTATAGAATAGTTTCTATAAAAACAAGCACAAGACCGAAACTAACGAACTGCTTAATGAGTAAGAACAGAAATATGTGACACGTGGTTAGTGACACTTAGTTCTTATTTAAATATGTGCTCGTGAACTTAATAAAGATAACAAATATTTATGTTTATACATACCATGCACATGACAATTGCAGATGTGTTGTAACGCGACAGATGTTATACGCATTATATACAGTTAAATCAGTAGGTACATACAGTTCTAGCTAAGAATGCATCAATTGTTACAACTTCTGGCTTTCCTTTAGTTAGAAGTATCTAACCTATATATCTAAACATACAAATAAATAAAATTGGTGTGTCTGTTTGTAATAATAAAATAACCGCTTTTTACTACATGCATTTGAATGTGTATACGGTACATATACCAAATTTTTTTTTTTCAATTTTTGTCTGTCTGTCTGTTTGTTCCGGCTAATCTTTGGAACTGCTGGACCGATTTCGATGGGACTTTCACTGGCGGATAGCTAATGTCACAAGGAGTAACTAAGGGTACTTTGGTTTTGAAAAAATATCAGGGTTCCGTAAAAAAAAATGAAAACTCCATGAATGCGGGATAAGTTGTCCACGCAAACGAAGTCGCGGGCAGATAGCAGCAGCTAGTCATAACTAAATGTTAAATAACAATTTTAAATAAATATCTTTCAGCGGGGTTAGTATCCACGACTCTGTTAATTCGTAGGCAGTGCTCTTACCAGTTGAGCTACCAAGAGTAATTATAAGTAACATTAGGTACTTCTACACACTACACTAATGATGTCTACGCAATGTACCTACTCCTGTTTTACATTAATTAATATGGTGTTCATATATTTTTGAACATACGATACATAAACAAAAAGCGATCATCCTATGCTAACGTAATTAAATTTTATATAAATTAAATAACGATTAATAAAAGCCGCAGCCGGCTCAAGTAAACCTATCAAAGACATCTAAACCGTCCAATCAAGAATAAGCCGTGTCGACCCTGGCGCAGACACGTCCGTGTCAGAGAACCGTCAGTACTTTGTGAGACAGATTAATTCATCACTCAACACAATAGGTTTGAGCCTGTGATATACGCTTTGAACCGTTGTGCCTTGCTCGCTCTATGGACGGTTCATGTTAGCGCTCAGATTTCATTATTAAATTAGAAGGTTAATAGAATTATTCCTTGAATTGTGTCAGTTTTGAACACACAAATAACGGACTATAGATATTGGACTGACCTAGTAATTATAAATAGTTTTCATTATACTGAGATCTAATACAACTAAAATTGTTGTCTACATTTTATATTATTCTGTTTATATTAAACTTGGTTCTGCCCACGGCGCCACCCGCGTTGTAAGTCGGTAAAAAGTAGCTTATGTGCTAATCTAGACTATGTTAGATATGCCAAATTTAAGTCTGACTGACATTAAATAGCACCAAGTCTTTTCCTCTGCACCACAGAGCAATTGTGATGTAAGAAGTTGAATTTCCTACGATACGTTTACACGATTCGTTCGCGCTGCGATGGAGTTCAAGATGTTACTTTAAAATGATCCGCAGTTTCATGCGATACTTAAGTCTTAGTATTGTTTCTTCTAAAACTAAAACATTTTTCTGTAAAGTACCAATAGCTGTGACAAACGAATATTTTTGGGTCAATAGTTAGAATGGCGCGTCTCTTCAAAGGTCTTTGTCGAAGTAATCGATTAGTTGAAACTTTAAACATTTCATTTAACATCTAATCGTTTCACGTGATCACACCTCATTTAACTTAGGAAACTAGTGGTTTTAAGACCCTTTTATCTAAAATATCGTCTAGTCCACATCAGTTCCGCCAAGTTTGCCAATTTGGACAATATGATCAAAGTAGAGATAATTTATTCTATACTTAGTTACAAATAATATATTTATCCTCAATCTAGCATAAGGTTTTAAGAGATAAAAATGACGTCATACGCCATAGCTATAAGAATATACTGATTCTATCTATTAAAATCCTTGACATGGAAATAATTATTAATTACCTCTCTCAATGTACAAAAAGAAGCTTGGTCACTTTTTAAAAAACAAGGCACACTATAGTGTTGCTGAATTCCTTGCTGAGAAAATAATTTAAACAAACTATGTTATAGACTGTTAACAGTTTTGTAATGTATTGCTTTGTTTTTCTGTTGCTGTATATTTTTAAAAGCTTAGTTTAAATTTTGTATTATTAGTTTAGTTAAGTACCTATGTTTTTTTTCTTTTCTTTTTTTGTGTTTAGAATACTTAAGTTTAAGGAGTATTTTTTAATATTTGGTATACCTACACTGGTAAAATAACCAGATATCTTGTAACATCATTAAACAACTTGTAACAACTATACCCATATTTGTTAAATAAATACCTAATTACTTAAAAACTACCGCACCATTACACATTACTTACCGCATCGAACACTTAAAAAATTTATGGATGCTTAATGTACCTAGACTTGGACAGGTATCTGGAATTCTATATAGCACAAATATTTGTCCAACGTGAGATTCGAACCTACAGCCTTTTATCAGCAGGTCCATACTAACCAGTACCCTAACTAGGCAAGCGATTATTATTGTGAAACCTTCTATTAGAACTAGACGAGACATAATTTGTAATTCAATTAGTATAAAACAAGATTAATGTGTACAATTTAGCTAAAGTGTAAGTTTCATCAAATATAAATTAGAAGCGTGTCACGATAGCTCTCACTGAAAGAGCTATCTATTTCAACAAACATAATTAATATTGCTTTCGTCACTTAGCTTGAGTTTCCTCTTAGAATAGATTGGTTAAGCCTAAACTGAGTCAAACTGGCTTAGTGCCAGCTTAGAATAAATCATTTGGAGTGTTATACTGTATGAAAGATTCGTAGATGCATGCGGCGGGCAATCTCACGAGCGATGTATTATCTCCTGTTATCTTTATATTTCTCATCGGAATGGTCGGTAATTGTTATCAAATACGAATGTAGAACATATATTTTTTATTCTCTGCTCTGAGTCTGGGGTGAACTTATTGCAGCGGTGTTTCCCGAGCGCTATGACATCATCATCATATCACCAAATTACGTTCACTGCTCGACGTAGGCCTCACCTAACCTAGTCGGTCCATATGAGATATCCTTCTTCAAACGAGATTTAAAAAGAGCTGTCCTCTCTAAGTAAGCAACAAATATCTATGAATTACACAAACATTTGTCTCGTGTCAGGATGGAACAACTCACTCGACAAGGCGATGTTAATTGGGAGGCAGCCACCAATTTCGTGCTAACAATCTCACTCAGTCTTTTTCTGGAAACCTATATCCCCTAGACGCGAGTTATATAATTTATATTTGAGCTAACTTCGTACATTACAAAGATTCTGTGGCGGGGATGTGCGGATGTGAAGCTGACTAAGCCAATTAAAAGTTGTTCTCTTGAGAACGTACTTGTGACTCACAACACAATGCTGCTGCGACTGCGTCCTGATAGTAGCTATATCTAACTGTTAGCGAGGGGCACAGATTGTATGTGATCTGTAACTGTATTTTTATTTCGTGAAAATATATCAAGAGCTGCGCTAGAGAGAGCTACGTTTTGGTTGGCAAACAAGTAGAAAGTCTCGATGCTCTAGTTGTCATTCTGTGTATTTGTGCTGAACACGGGGTGTCCGTTATTATAATGTTTGTAAATTTGCACGTAATGCAGATAAGTGTATATTTAGATATCAGCCCACTGCATGTTGTAGCAATCTAAGCAGGAATGTTTTCACTAAGTATAGGTACCTATGGTACGAATCATTCTAACATACTTCATTAACATTCTTCTAAACTAAAAGATTTTCTCGCATAAATCTATTAGTTCGACATCCCACAAAACAAACAAAAATCGTGGCACATCTGAAGAAGGCATAATTTCCCCCCTCTCCATTACCCCCCCCCCCCCCCCCCCCCACACACCCAGCGCACGCAGGCTGAGGGTCGGCGGCCTGACGCAAAGAATTTTTAATTAAACATGAATAAGCCTCTTTACTCGCGGATGCTTTAATCTCACAATTCCATTTTAAAAACCAGACGATCACTCACCGACACACAAAGTTTGAATGTGCCACCGTCACCGCACTGCACCGTCGCGCGTCGTCACGCGGTGCTGCGCGGTGCGGCGCGACACGCACGAGTGACCTCGCACTCAACTCGATTGTAAATAAAAAATGTATTTGAGGCGCTTTTCATTCCTTAAGGACATCATCTACCCAACGTTCCTCCTATATTTAGGTCAGAAATTATGGTTGATCAATTTATTATTAAATTTCATAAGGATGACCTAAAATTTACTTAATTGGATTTGTTTACCTCATTGTTTATTTGTTATATTTTTCTTTTCATTGCATTTCATTTACAACTATATCATGATCATCATCATCATCATATCAGCCCACAACTATATACCTACATGAAAATTAAGAATTTGTTAATTTAAACCTGATTCGCGGAATTTCGATTTGCTGGACCTCCTACTACAAAATTATTACTTAATTAAATATTATTCAACAAAATTATTCAACCATAAAGCTTTTAATTCGTAGGTAAATAGTCCGTCAAGTTTTTAACTGAAAGTTGTTCAACATTTTGGTAAATTAATGAAAATAAGAAAAATAACTCCTGAAAGAATCAGTTTGCTACGTTCTTTTATTCGATTATCGTAAAAGTATTTTACACATTGTTGTAAATAAGATTATGAATAATTATTTAGAAGTAACATATCAATAAAGAACTTAATAATTAAACAAAACATTCACATTAAGCGTTCACGAACCAGGACAAAGGTCTAACTTATATGAGTTTAACGATGGAAAAATGTATGTAGGCACAGCTGCCGATTGCGTTGTGGTAATATTACTGGATGTGTAGTGAATAGAGATCGGATATTCCAGTGCATATTTACCTAAACTATGAGGAAGTAAGTAACATAGAGTATACCGGTATTTTAGAGGTGGTATTATCCAGTCTATGTTACTTACTTCAGCAAAGTTTAGGTAAATATGCACTGGAATATCCGATCTCTAGTAATGAACTAATAAATAATCGCCAAGATTGTTTAAGTTTTTTTTTAGTTTTTAGTTTTTATTTGACACACAAGCAGTTTTATTAGTCATGTAGATGTTTCATACAAGTAAATAATTCCACCCATGTACCATTTTATTTGGACCTCGCACGCATCTTCCTCCTTTTACGCTTTAGCCTTCGCATACGCTTCTTACGCCACTTAGCTCTCATGTTTTAGAAGGAAGAAGTAGAGCTTTCCTTCTTTAAAAGGAGTTCGTGATTGTTAAAATATTTCACGATAAAATTTCGATGCCGCTCTTGGAGGCCGTCAAATGAAAAAAAAGGAAAAAAGGTAAAAAAAGGTGAAAAAAGTAAAAAAAAAAGGTTTACAGTTATACCTATCATGTTAAATTAATTTATGAATGGTGTCAAATTGTTTTTAACTTGCCACACTTTCTTTATAATGATGTGTGACGAATTTTTAATTAATAACTTATTTCTATTTTTATTTTTAATGATCTTAAACCATATTACGTATCCATTGGCGCTGTAGCGCTGCGGTCTTTGTGGGTAAGCGCTTCTATACAAACAATCCCGGCACAAAATTAATTTCACGGAACACTCGCTTTGAACAGATGACCCTGTAGTTAAGCTGTTCGATCGAAGCTACGCGATCTATAACTGTCACTATGGACATTAATTTCTAAAGTATGGAAGAGTCTTTATAAAACACACACATGGTTGAAATCTCTCAACACTCGATCAGTCATCTTAACACTGTTTATGTTTATTTATTTTTAGAAGAAAATGCGAGAGCGTGCGTATGTTTTGAACGCGAATATTATGAGTAGGTGTCTTTTTAAAAACTTATTCTCTAACTGTACGATTGGCAACAAAAGACACGTGCTTTTTTAACATTCAACTGTGAAATTATAATGCCACTACGATATAACAAATTCTGCCCTATTTTAAAAAATGGTTAATTGAACAAAGTTCTACAACGTCAACGATTTATTGAAAACATATGCCTCTTTTTCTTATAATTTCCAAAATGTTTTATTCTAGTTATCTAAATTATTTTGTTTCACCTATTCTGTCATCATAATCTAGTATAAATAATTGAGAATTATACAAACTCTTACCTTATATGTACACCTAGCTAGTTCTTTACTAACCATTGCTGTGTTATTTAAAATATTTGCATGCTGTTTAATATGGCGAAATGTGTCTTAGTGCTTAAGTTTTTATTATTTTACCATGTTTTGTATTTACCACATGTTACGCAAATAAATATATTATTATTATTATTTATTATTATAATGATCAAAGTACGACAGCTTGAGCCGAAATAATAACATGAACATTTTTAATTCATTTCGTATATTTATACGATATAAATTAAAAATGTATACGAACGTAAGAACATTACGAATTTATACAATGTAGCTTTAGAGAGTAAATATTTTTTATGCATTTATAGAAGTAGAGAATGTATTGATGTTTGGTTTGTTTGTGGCGACAAACTAAGGAAGTGTGAAGTTAGACATGGAAATGTAGAACTCCTTGAGAAAACGTATTTGAGCAGTCAAACGGATCTTTTGAAAATGAGAAAAAATCTCAAATGTCAAAGAAAATTTTACTTTTATTTCTTTGGTCAGAGATAGATAAATATGAATTAGTAGATTTTATTACTAAATTTATTAATTTTTCAGGTTCCTTGATCCTTACCATTTCTTTTACATTATATAAAATAATGAACCATGTTACGTAATGTTAGTCCGCCCGCTTCAATACATACTCATTCATAAAACACCTACTGTGTACTAAATAAGTTATATTTCTTAAAACGTGTAGGCGATAATATTGATCTTATTTGCTATAATTAAGCAAATGTAGTAAAAAAAGAAAAAGCCAAATTGATGGCAGATCAGCCGTAGCCGTGGGCAACGTGCCCCGAACAGAGGTCACGTGACATTTTGTATAATTATGAATGGAAGGTGAGGTAGTTAACGTAATCCCCTTGCCGACAGACTGGTGGGAGCGGGGAAACAGAGAAACAAGGGGAGGTGGGCGGGAAGCTATAATGAAGGTTTGCCTTCGGGGTATGTAGTAGAGTCAAGGTTGCGCGTGGGAGTCTCCTCTGACCCTCAATGTTAACTCACAACTCACTACGCTCTCTTCCCGGGGAATCCCACTTGATTACATTTTCTCGGTGTGTGGGCGTATTCTTTTCGACAGGTACTGTCAAGATATCAGTGTGTGACGATGAGTCTAAATATCATGACCTCTTTCATTTATAGTTGCGTCTGCCCCGAGGACAGGTGCAGTCACAAAGTTAACGAGACTATACGTGCCTTTGTGAGACTGTGTGGGATGGACACGCCTACTACAAGGAAACCCTTGAGCGTGGCTAGCGTAGGTCTGACACACCCTTATTAATGAAAATGTATAAACAATATTACACAGCCGACATGGCTTGAGGATACCAGCAAAGCTGTTCTTAGAATACATCTCGGTTAAGGCCACATTCCCAATACCGTCACGTGCCGGTCGGCAGACTATGTACAGAACATGAGACACCTGACAGAGAAGGACTTACTAGACATACGAGTATATTATATCCTCGCCTTTTATAGGTTTCCCATGCCCACCAGTAGTACGATGACGTAATGGGTTGGTATTTTTGGCCATGACGTGATTATGTTTATGCGACACTAACTTACGCTGCCGGCTTCAGAAAAACAGCTACCTCTCCTATACAAAACTATGATATTCTGCTGCTTGCAACTTCAAGAAGTCAATTTAGTTTTCAGTGTAGTGATCATATGTTAGACTTGCACCGTCTTCACTTAACATCGTTGGATTACATAAGAGTGGCGAGTGGCGCAGGCGCGCGCGCGGGCGGCATAAACAGGCGATGAGCGTCGTTTATCCTACACTCGATAGTTCGACCACGGAACTTGTTGTCAGCACCACAGATAATAATGTATCGAATGGACTAAGTTTATACTAGTTCTGTTTGTGTTAGAGGTTTCGGTAACGTTACACAGTTCAATGATTTGTTGCGAGTTAAAGTTTCCTTAATGGTTTGCTTACGAAGCTGGGCTTTAACAAGATAGCAATCTTGTGGTCACTTCATTGGGTATAATTTTGTGTGTTGGATTTGTGATTGTTTTGAAAATGTATCTATATATCAAAATAATCATTATGTTTTGTAATCAATTAAACAACAGCCATATGTGCGGTTGCAGTAGCAGAAAGCCTTTACCGTCATAAGATGCGTGTATTAAAATAAACACATACATACGTGTTTATCACTTTTCAAACGGATGCTGCATCTGCTTATATAGATAAGCAGATTGATAGCAAACACAACGGTAATGAAAACTGATAGCATAGTTTACTCCTAATATAAATCCCAGAGGCAGGCGGTTAACACCATTCCACAATTTTACGAGGTGCCGCAGAAACAATAGAGCCTACATAAAACTTGTGCCACATCATACATGGAGACAGAACGTAAACATTTGATTACAGCCTAAACTGGCCATGTGAATAGCTTAGTGAGATATTAGGACGGTTCCGTACATTGCCATGTACCTATATCTTCCTAATAGGCATGTCAAATAGCTATAGGTAGTTTGATTAGTTGCACCATAATACATTTTACGGCAGATTAAGTTCATAAAATATACTGTACGGTTATTCTGTTATGATATTGGAAGCCATTTTATCGCATAAATATAGTCGCTATGATTGGGGCTAGACGATTTATAAAATAATATTAAAAACTTTATTCAGGTTCTTTTTAGTTATAGTGTCACTGTATATTCTAAGGGTGGCTGAATGGATAAGTAACCAGGATACAAATCATGCGGTTCGCGTTCGATTCCGACCGGGTGGCAGTACCACTACTGTGCCGTGGGTAAACAGACAAGAGCACTGCAAGAAAAGGAAAATTCGAAAGAAAAACCCGAAACCAACCCGTCTGCATTGTGGTATAGTAGGCTAAATTCCCTCCAAAATCTTTGAAGGAGAGCCCAGCAGTCAGTGGGACGTTTCTCAATCAATCATCTTTATTTGCGAATATGGGTACAATAGTGATCTTACAAATATATGCTTTCCTCCATACTCCACCAAATAGGCATGCAAACATTTTTGGATACAATTATAGAATATAAATAATTTAATTAAAACAATGGAACAAACTTGGGTATATTTATGGTCCCTTCTTTGTCATATATTAATATTGATTGGTATGTCAGATATTCCAAGCTATATAATTTCATTTCATTTTATCAGTCATATATTCATTAACAGAGTAGTAACATCTTGACGTTAGAAAAGTGAATAACAGTTTTTTATATATTTGTAAGTTCTCTGCATTACGTATTGTGTTTGGTAAATTATTATATATTTTAGGGGCCATACCCATCACGCTTTTCCCAAACAATGATGTTGTGTGTGGTGTAACGCGAATATCATTTGCTCGCCTTCTAGAACCAAGAGTCTCAAATAGGCTGAAGTTACTTTTGACGAACACTGCCATCTCGTAAATGTACATTGATGGCAGTGTACCGTACCTTTAACTGTTTAAAAAATGGCTTACAGCTGTCAGTTGACTCCAATTTACAATTGGTTCTCTCCAATTTACAATTTCGGTTGTAATGAGTGAGTGAGAGAAAAACATGTTCGCTATTTTACCTAGACTCCATAGTCCATATAATATATTATTATTTTCCTTCCATCTATATAACCTTTATATATTTCTCAGCACGAAAACATATTTATAGAGACAGTTAGAGACTGTAATGTGGTCGTTGAACCGACCGCACAATGTGGCACCACAATTGTCCAACTTGCGCGATTATCCGAGGGATAGTGACCGGTAAGGATCGCGGACATTATCGATACGAACATAAAAAACCCTTAGAAAATGGGCGAAGTTAGCCGTTATAGACAATGTGCACACGAACTAGTTACATATACCCATTTTGGAAATATATGCAACTTTGTAAAATTAATTTGTATTAAGTACCAAAATTTTTTTTATTTTTATTTAATTCAAAATATAATTCTCTGAGCGCGCTCATTTTCAAGGAACTCAAAACTTCAACAGTCTGTAACTGTAACATAGGTTACTTTTTTCGACTTACTAAGCGGGTGGAGCCGCGTGCGGAAGCCAGTTACATATCTATATTTAATTTTACTTTGAAGTAGCGGTAAATAGCTGACTAAAAGCTAATACCAATAGCTGTTCAAATGACCGGTTCTAACCACTAAAGGCTAGAATTGTAACAATACTTATTGTCTTCTTTTTAGAGGTCAATAAGCGACTCTATACTAAGTGTTTGTGACTCCTCTTTAAATCCTATTGATCTTAAACGAAAGCATTTTCTTAAAAACATTAAATTATTTCCTAAAGTATAAGTACATGAAAGTTCTACTAAAGTACTTGGAAAAGCTATTGTTTGTGAACATATGAAAGGTCCTATTCACGTGATATATCATTGTTAATTTGGGGAACTTGCTGTTATTGGAGATCTAGTTCGGAGCCCCTTCACTGATTCAATTACATGCTTTAGTTAAGCGCCTATTAGAATTATAATTTGGTCGCTAAATTGATCTCTTAGTCACATTCTACTAACTATATTTGCACTTCAATTAATTACTAACTTTGAATTGAAGAACTGATTTGTCCATGTGAATGTTATCAAAACGTCGGGCAAATAAATAAGGTATTTACTATTCCTTATAATACAATACGTGACGTAGACCCGTTTTAAAGTAATTTAATATGTGTACAAGTCGCGAAAGTTTAAAAGTTTTTAATGTCATGTTTGTTATAGTAATATACAATACATATTATTATGTTTGTTATGATTTACTTAATGTACTTAATTATACAATTTTGAAAAAAAATTGAAATATACATGGAAGAATAACAAGCACTTTTTATCGACATATTTCGCGAGTGAACCCGCGGAAAAAAGCCAATATAACATCCGAATATATACACGTGCGTGTGGCACTGACTTTCTTAATTAATTTTGAGTCATGCGTAACCTTTAGTAACCTGCGACATGACTTTGACTGAAATTATATTACTTATCCCAAGCTTTAGGTTGGTAATGTAATCTTGATTAACAGGATTTATAATTAAGTTATTAGGTATAACAAAAATTAAAACAACATAAAAAATTATGTATTATTTTGTGAAAGCGTGTTTAAATGTCGTTGAGGAGCGACGCGACGGCCGGCGTCAATCGTAACGTTGTCAATAAAACCTGAGCTATTTATTCAAATGACGCCATTTCTAATATCATTCGAATGTCCAAATTATTGTGCCATTACTTTCTATGGTATATTAATTTTGAAATAATTAAGTTTGACACGATAATGTTTCCTTTTCAAGACCTCTTCCATCGCATTTATTTCCTGAAATAAATTACCTTACTGTAACGTATACGGGAAGAATGGAGAGCAAACGTAATGAGAGTAATAGGATTACACTACCGAGCTAAAAAAAAATTCGTTATTTATGAAATGTTTGTTGATATTGTCTTTACAATGTGGAACAAATTTTTTGTCAAAATAAAAGCGAAATGACGTACTACAGCACTATACTGTAACGTAAAATGCACACTTCAGGGTGCCTAGTGCGAGTTTTATTATATAAATCGAATGACTTTTACCATCGTGAAAACCGAGCAAACAATAAACGCTTCGAGCTTCGACAATAAGCGAGTGTGGGTTTTACCGAACCTAACTTTCCGAACCCCGTTTATTCACCGTGACAACGGTATGTTATTTTTGTAGCGTTTGGTACGACATTTACGTCTTGAGATTACCCAAACAAATCTAAAATGATATTTTATAAGGCGGTTTAATAGAATAACTTGTCACTCGAATTTATCGTAGTTATATCGTGTTTGTTTATATTTTGACACATGTCGTGTCCTAACAACCTCTTGCTTTATATTTCATTTTATTTTAATTTATACAAACTTATAAATAAGAAACGAAGAAAAGTACCATATATATATACATATATAATTTATGGAACACTTGTAGTAAACAAGTTACTAGTGTTACTTATGAATTTTTGTTTTGTGAAAGTTATATTATTTTGTAAAATTACTTCTTGCACATGGAAATATCAGTAAACCAGTCTACAATGCAAATAGTAGGTGGTCCAACATCATTGACTGTGAAGAGAGCCACACTTAATATATGAAAAAATCATGATGGAACTTCGAAATGAATATGACAAGGTATGTATTGATGTTATACTTAATGCTCACATTTTTTTGCCGAAATATGCAATCATGCATCGTAGGTCATTGTCTAGAGGGTGATAATGATGCTAAAGAGATTAAATTTAAATATGGACAGCATTTACTCATATCAAATAAAGTCTATTAGAATGCTAAGCAATAATTCGTCTGCCAGTCAGCAATATTTTATAGAATTGTTGTAGACGTGCAATCACAGTAGATAAAAACATTACCCTCCTTTTTTGCAGTCGGGTAAAAAGGTAAATCTATGGGGGTCTCAGTTTCCAACGTGTTTGAAATGTCTAACAATTTAAACACAATCCATATGTATATTTGTTACAGATGAAGCTGAAGATTATTGGAGAAATATCTAACTGCAGCAGCGTAGAGAGCAAAATAGGCTGTGGATGATGGAAGTACTGACAGATTATAATAGTTTCAAGCAATGTAGACATAATAATGTATTAGGTCTGATTAAAATAAAAGGCTGGTTCAAAATGAGTTCCTTATTGGTTTTTATTTCCCATATTAACTTAAACAATATAAACAATAAATATAGACTGGCCTGTTGGTCTAGTGGTTAGTGACCCTGACTGCTAAGCCGGAGGTCGTGGGTTCGATCCGCACCCAGGACAAATCTTTGTGTTATGAGCATCAAGGTTTGTTCTGTGTCTGGGTGTAATTTATCTATAATATGTATTTACAAAAAAAAAATGCATTTAAGTAGTATATCAGTTGTTTAGTACCCATAACACAAGCAAATATAATTGCTTACTTTGGGACTAGATGGCGCTGTGTGAATGTGGTAGAATATATTATATTATATATTATTATATTAAAATCAGGTAGATATATTTTATATGTGCCTAGGCAACTAATACAATGTTTATAATATAATTACGACAATAATTACAATATTAATATTATTTACTTTTTTTCAATATGTCACTTGTCACTATAAAAATCAAGGTGAAAACTTTTCGATCGCGTATTTCTCACGTTTGCTTACTTTACTTCATAAACTGTCAAAATATGTAACTCGCACTCGCACAATTGTTGACGCAGTTTGGAGTTAACCAATCACGTGCACCAACGCTAAACGTGCAAAAACGGTTTCGGCACGTAAAAAATACACTACATAGAGGAAAAACTCACACTCAGAACAAATGTTTCCTAAAGTAACCACCAGATGGAGTGATTTCAATACCATACAATTCTGCGTATACTTTTACGCCGTGAATTCGTAAAAAAACTCGCACTAGGCACCCAGTATAGATATTAAAGATTCATTTCGAATACGATTCGTGTTATTCCGAAAACAAACTGTTTCTATATTTATTTCTGAAAGAATTGAGCACGTCTGATTTTTGTTATAAAAATAAGATTATTACAGACTCTCGTATGCTGCAAGTAAGACTGTCACTTATGATCGAATCAACGGAACTTACTAGTTTTTTAGTATCAAAGGAGTATATTTAAAGTATCTACCAAGTACATACTAAACTGTTTTCCACTAGAATGATGTTCTATTTTCTAAGCTTAAATTAGTAAAGTAGCAAAATACAGCCACTTTAGCAGCTGATCTCGTAACTATTAAGTTAGCTAGGCGTCTTGAACAACTGTTATGTTTCTAAGCACTGCTTATTCTGCTCGTTTTCTGCAGTTGACACTATCAAGTAAGGTGTAGTGACCTTCTGGCGATAATTGAGAATATTGTACATAACGACTACTTGTGCAGTTTTAGTTATATTTAAAACAGACACTGTCTTCTGGATTAAATTATCAATAGTTTTAAAGAATGTTTGTATAAATTTAATGTTCCTTGAAAGACGTAAGTGGCATTAATGATAGGATTGTTGGAAATGCATTCTAAGTAAAAGCTGTCTATGGGCACATTGGTCACTGGAACCTTTGCCGCAGATGGAACTATGAGTGAAAGTTAGTTTAAATTATCAGTTGCAACATATATTATTAAGGGTATTACCTATTTTTTTTTGTATTTGCTAAATATTTTAATGGATTTATATAAAGTAATTAAACTCGTTGTTTGTGCATAATTTATTAATAAACTTGGCATTGCTTGGTCTATTAATAGTGTGTTTATACTGTTCTGATTTTAAAAGTGTACATATATTAAAACCTGTTCTAACTTGGAAATGTTTCATCAAGTAAGGAATCATTTCACAAAACATTATCTACCCGAATTTATTTACTACCTCGTTGATTTTTTGAATATAAATAATATATTTTTATAACTCAGGCACTTTTATTTTATTTGATTCTGAAGCCTTCACGTTAACGGAATATTTTCTTTTTTATCCGAGATCATCGACCTGTAATTGTATTATAAGCACTTCGCCATACTTTAGTGCCAAAACAACGTAAAATGTTAATTTATGTTTTACGACTTACAGAATAAATATGAGAGCTGTTCGTAAGTAGTACGTCGGTCTCCGTAACATATTAAATTATCTAGTTTATGTGTCTGACGATATGACAACACGCAGACACAGGTGATATATCTCTTACTTTGTTATAATTTAATGTACGTATTATACTTAACTGACTTTTTTATACGTGCAAATACACACGCAGAACGCTTTTACAATCTATCCACCCATAACGTCACGACTATTCCCCGGGCTAAACGGTAGGCAGAAGTGTACCTCACTTCACTAGTTTTTGATGCCGTGTTAACCTTCCTTCGAACCGAAAAGAAATGTCAATTCAAAAACTTGCTTACTAGACGTGGACTTTATTGGGCTGATATTATGATGATGATTAATACACAACTCATTAACGCCCAGGCCAGCCGTCCGTCCCGCGGCTGTGAGGATTATACGAATAAAATTAAACTGTCAGCAAAATAAGGAGGTACTACAAAAATAAGCCTTATTTCGACGCCGCGCGCCGGCGCCGGT
Organism: Laspeyria flexula; assembly: GCA_905147015.1. Lineage (NCBI taxonomy): Eukaryota > Metazoa > Arthropoda > Insecta > Lepidoptera > Erebidae > Laspeyria > Laspeyria flexula. Next base: position 17,768,540 of record LR989952.1, on the reverse strand, counting down.
GATCCACTCAGGTTCGTATTATAAAACATAACAGGCTCTAATACGAAACACAATGTTTTTTAAATGACAGTCGAATGACTGTCATTTAAAAAACATTGTGTTGACATGCTCATTGGTCGGAGTAATAAGAATTTATTACTCCGACCAATGAGCATGTCAAGTCGAGTAACTCTTGATACTAAAGGTGAGTGACTGTTGTAGGTCAACGAATACACACAATATGTTATTTCTTTATAAGTAATTTTGGGTTATATCGTAATATTTGAGGCCTACTCAAAACTCGCAATGACTTAGATATCGTTTTTTTTAAATACTACGACGTTGACAAGCAAGACAGTGTACGGCTGTACGGTCCACCTGTTGGTAAGCGATTACCGTAGCCTATGTACGACTGCGACACAGCAACATGACCAGGGGCACCACGACCGTGTCGCCGACCCGTATATTGTATCCTATCGTCGTCAAATATTTCAAAATGATAATTCAGATAATCAGTGTCAATTGATAATTCCTGATAATAATTAATTCCCTAATTGCGCGTGTTGGGCGAGGCCTATGTCCAGCAGTGGACTGCAATAGGCTGAGATGATGTTGATGATGATGATAATTCCTGTAAGTGAAGCCCGGCGATGCCGCGAGTGAGAACTTGTAATGAAAAGGGTTGCAAGTAACAGAGATATATTCGGTGTCTGAAATTTGTGTGTATTGAAATGTTGCGAAAATAATATCATTTTAGAACGAACTTCAAATAACGTTGAGATTCACAATTCTTTATGATTGATCTTTTTGTCGAAAACGAACGGATTCTTATGAGAATATATTTTTTTGTTCATTACTGTCTATGTGGCTCGTTTATAATAATAACCGACTGTTTTCTTCTTTATAAGTATTACGTAACTCACAAACAAAATTGTTCAGAGGTATGTACCTACCTGAAATAATATAGGTACATACTCGTACATAAACTCTGTTTAACTTAACATTTTTCTTTACAGTTGAAATATCATTTGTTCAAAATATGACTTTCACTAAATTCTTTTGACTATAGCAGAGACCGAAAAAACTTAATGTTTTCGTGAAGTCTTAAGGACAACGAGTAGGTAACAAGGTATACTTTTATTTTAACCACTACGCCAATAATTATGCATTTCATAACAATGATAGAAGCGAGTAGGCACAGTTGTAACTTTGTTATTTATAGAACAAAAGGTCATAGTTAAAAGCCTCCATTCATAAAATGACTCCACATGAAAGTTCGTAACCTTGTTCATTAAAGGTAAAAGTTCACTTATCTTCGGTTACATACGTGTTCTGTGGGTTGTGGTGTATTTCAGTTATATCCTATATCCTTGAACTGTTACATTTTGTACTCTTGGACCCTTGAACTTTAACCACGTGACTTAGAAAGGTTACTGGAACATTATTAAATGGACCAATCTCGTAGCCTCCTGCTAGAGGGTGTGCCTGAAAGTCCTCAAACGGTTTTGTCTCGAAAAGTAAAGAATATATTTCTTGTATTTGTTGAGATAGAAAATTATATGAAAGTATGGGAAATTTGTTTTATTTATCATAGTAACGTTGAAAGTAAAAAGTAGAAAAGTAACGATCGTTAGGGGTAAACTTACTAATTACAAGGATATCTATCTCTAGGAAAGGAAAAACTATGTAGTACATATAATGTTGAAGTTTATTGTGTAAGCTAGTTGTTATCTGTAGACTTTGATACCAAAAAATATAGTAAACAGTGTTCGACACAACAGTTTGTGCCTCTCTGTACTAGTTAAATCAATAGAATCTCTAGTAGTTGTGTCTGTCTGTTACCTATATAAATACAAAGTTGGTTTCAGTTGTTATACCGAAATAAATAATGTTGGATGTAATAACAGAAGTTATTTAATATTACTAAGAAAACAAATAAATATTCAATTGTTCGCCTGGTACTGTTCAGGTTTCTATAAATAATATTTCAAAAAGTAATGAAAATCTGTGAAGTTATATTAATTGATAACAATTTAATTTAAAGTAATAATAGGTAAAGTTTTAACTGTTCAAACATCTGTGTCATATTATAAAATGCCTATAGAGATTTCTGTAATAATATTTCATTAAACCTTATCCACTAATTATTTAATCTAAAGTCCGAACTCCATCGAATCAAATATAAGATGAGGTGTTGTGAACCACTAATAGATCACCAATAAATTAGGATAATTAGAATTATTAATTGTAATACGTATGTCCCGCACCGAATTTCTTTTCACTGTCATAACATATAGTATGTGAATCCAATGCAAAAATGATCTTTATATAATTGAATGCCAGATTCGGCATAATTTAAATGCGTCACATTTTGTACACTTTATACCTACATTGATCTACTAGACTCCTACATGATAGTATATTTGCACAGCCATACGTATATATAATAAACTTCCAACAAACATAACAAACGTCACAGACATAAATAGCTTAAAAAATAAATTGCATAATTTCTTAATTGACAAATGTTACTACACCTCAAATGACAATCCTTCCTCCCCTCCCTTCCCTCTACAAATCCCGGTTATTTGTAAAATTATGTTATATTATGCATGAAAACTTATTGTATGCCTTTTAGATGGAAAATTGAGGACTGTTTATAATCTATAACAACTCTTGTATGCACCATGATCACAATAAATAAATTGATTCATTGATTGATAGCATTAAAGAAAAATATACTATAATACTTGTATTAAGGAATTTATTAACACTTTTTCTGTGATGAATTTACTTTGCGGCGAATATATAATATGGCGAATTTGAAATAGCCCATAAATAGCAGTGACACACATCACTTACTAAAATTCAACCTTGCCAAGATAAGATTGGTAGTCTACTAAATAAGTACCCAATTACCGACAAACTTAGTTTCCGACTATCGTAGAGTAAATTAAAAACAATGAGTGACTAATTCTCGACGAGATCATTAAAAGTTAATGTCAGTGAGTAGTCGAGACCTTAACGAGACACAACTCTGGTCAGACAGTGTACGAAACAGGTCAGACAGTCTAATTGGATATTTTTGTTGGAAAATAGTTTGTGTACCAGTAACAGCTAACAAGGTAGAATGGGGAACGATGGGCCACGCAGATGCACTGAAACTTTTGGTTCAGTGGATCAGTTGAGGCATTCACTGCCGATGCACTCCTGTTGTCCGCTCAGTGAGTTTGGAACTGGACACTTCAAATATCACTTTTTATAGAACTTATTCAGATACTACCGCCGCGGTTTCACCTGTGTAATCCAACGGATTAGATTTGATTCTGGATCAATTACAACCAGTATTAATTACTCTTCGGACTTTCAGTATTTTTAAGCAAAATTCACGAACCCTTTCTTTGTTAACGTGGAAGGGGTTCTTAAGGGTTCAACGCGCATCCCCGTGGTGCAGGCGTCCAGAGACTACGGTAACAACTTACAACTAAGGGGATCAAAAGCTTGTTTGCCACTATCGTATTATAAAAACCCGTAAAAAACCCAAACCAAAAACACACTCATATTTTTAACAATTTTAGTTAAAAAATAAATATTAAAATTAATAAGTAGTAAGGATTGACAGACATTTATTTAACCAAACAAGTACATACCAAAATTAATCTAATCGCATAACATCGTGCTTACAAAACGTGCTGCAAAACGTGTAAAAAATAGTTTGCAAAACAAATAAAAATAATGATCAGTACTATTTTAGATTGTGGGTAAGCCCAGCTAGGCGGTGCCCACGGCTTCACCCGTATGGATTTGAGACCGAATGTACCTTTTGTTTTTTTTTGTTTTAATAGGTATAAACCCATCTTGGCATTATTGCCATTCCAATGAAACCGGTATGAAGCGCATCGGTTGGAAGGTTTCAAAGTCTATAACGGACAGAGATATAAACATTTTGTGTGTTTTATTATATAAATATAGTTAGATAGTAGTATTGACAGACAGAACCGTGACACGTTAATTTAGCGCGTGTATAGATAAGATACTTTGGGGTTTTAATTAGAGCTCGTTTGAGTACGGATTACGTTATCTGTGAGATAATTGACGATTTCCACCACAACCACAGCCTGTTGTTATTACACGAGTTACGGATTGTAGGTCTGGGTTAAGTTCACACGTTTGCACCGGTAGATAAAGGGATCTAGTTCTTTATAAAGGAAACCAGCGCTCAGATTCTGATCCATTGAAAATCTGCCGTTTTGAAATCTAAGAACAAGTTGTATTTATAAGTTATATGTAGGTATCTACTTTACATTAAATATTAAGCAATTTCCATCGCTCTAATATCAAGTGCCGTGGTGGGTTTGAATTTTTCCATTACTTGTTTGTTTAGCATTTATATAGGATTGGTATCTAATATTTGAAAAAAGATTATCTGTGGTGGTTTCACTAGTGGCTGTAATTTTATCATGTTTTTGAAAGTTCTTTAATTTATAGGGAAAACATCTACACCGATAAATTTAAAAACCCATACTTTTTTTTTAATCTTTAAAAGGCAACGCCCACTCTAGGGAACAAACCCTGTGTCACGGGGAGCTTTACAAACATGGAACTAACGGACACAAAGTACACCCAGACTAGAAACAAATATCTATGAATCACATAAAAATATTTGTCTCGTGTGGGAATCGAACCCACGTCACCCAGCATGGCGATGTAGTGGCGAGGCGACCACCTTAACCACTGCGCCACGATGACAGTCTTTACCAATATACAAAATTTCATCGAAATCTTTAGAGCGTTTTCGTAGATGCCAGTGTACAGAACTCGTTAAAGAACTGCTCGGTTAATAAATTATATGAAATAGATAATAATTTGTTTACAGAGACAAAGTGTAGATTACTGTAAGACTTATGTGTAGATAATAGTGTTTAATATTCTGAAAGAAAAGCTTTTCGTATTTGTGAGAGAACCTTGAATGAAATGAGGTTAGTGTATCGTTATCTTGAGTAGTGAACACTTGGTAGTACTTTGATCTATCTGCCAATATTGAGCGACGGATCTAACCGGACAGTAGGTAATCTGGTTCAAATCACTAGTTTGTGAATAGATATTGATGTCGACATCTTTTAGACTCATGATTCATGCCGCTAAGTATTGCAGAAGGCCGGTCATCAAACTATAGTTAGAAAGAATCACCTATATCTCTGAATTTATTTCTTGGTAAGTTTTTAACTTTTTGTTTTCATGTTTATTTTTCCTGTTTCATCATTTCTGTAATTGTGTAGGTAAATCTACCAAATCCATTTCGTTTTTCGTATTAAAAACTAAACCAAGATCGAACGAATATTAAATTATATGTAGGTTCGGTAAGATAAGAAGATTATCCCGTGAGATTATTGCCTAAGTAGGGACAAAGTGGACCAAACCGAACCAATCTGAGCTGGCTCGAAGCCGCAAACGCAGCATAATACATTATTGTGTCATGCAGGTTTAGTATTGTATGTCTTTTTATTAATTCACAATTTTTATTGTCAATTAGGTTAATTTTATAAATCCACTTTCATTACAATAAGTGACTGACTAGACTATTAAATTATTATAATCATGGGCAGACCTCAGTCTGCTGTAGACGACACACTGCCTGGCCAAATAGGTAAGTAGGTAAAGACTTATTTCGCACATTTGTGTCTTTATTAACTAAGCAACATCTATATATATATATCTATATATATGTTTTGTTTATATTTGTATATGTTATTATTTTAATTAATTTCAAAACGTGATTGTTACAGATAAAGTTGTGAAGACGACGTTACCTCTCCATAACGCTGATTGGAGGTAAGTGTACCTTAACACTTTGTTTCAATTAATACAAAAGTAACACGACATATCAACTAAATACCATCTGGTCTGGATAGTAAGACATATAAGTGTACAAATAAAAAGTGACATGAAAAAAGCCGAACACTGTTAGTAAATAGCACTCTGGGAATCGTTTAATATAATACAAAACTTAAATATCAAGTACCAATATTAATATTGAAAATTATTCTTCACTTTTTGGGGCGAATTTCACAAATTGAGACGAGAAGTAAGAAGTTGCGTTAAGTATCAAATACTCACAGATGTTTTTTCTTCGATTTTGGTGGTATTTATGTATTTAAAGTCAGGTGGTTAACGAACAATTAAATTAATCTTATGAAGAATTCCTCAACAAACTCATACCATCTAATTTCGAAAGTGTGGTGTGTCGTGAAACTAAATAGATACAATATAATTAATATTACGTGTTTGTTCCTATTATTAGATAATATGATGATTAATGAATACTACGCAATATATGTATGTCAAGAGCTCCACGTTGACAAGATGGGACATATATATTAAGTAGAGATCACTGATTTATTGTACTATTAACAAACGATACAATATACTTACCTAGCTAATGTTTCTATGTTCCACAAAAAAGTAACATATAAGTATAGTAGTCATAGACAGTGTGTAAGTATTGTATATGTGATCGGTCGCGGCCTGTAATAGTTTGACCCACTTACTTTGAATGATTGTGGACGTTCGTTACAGAACCTATTCATAGTCGTACCCTTCCCTTTCATACAGGGCTATGAATTTGGCACAATGGCGTATCTACATACAAATAAGTTTTTCGTTACATCGTTCGGCGAGTTATAAGTTAGTGTAATGGTATTAAAGTACCTACTTTGAAGGTTTCTGTCAACAATCTTTCTTATAATTTGTGTCAAGGATTATATTAAGAACGTTAAAGTTTTTTAGGCGGTTTGTTATTTATTGTGTAAGATTACACGACGTCTTTACCAGTGTCGATTTGAATGCCTTTTCATATTTGGATACTGCGCCGATTTTACTGTCGTATCGCGAAATCTTATGAATAATAATTTTTAGTAAATTTATCATATTATTATTATTATGACTGCAAAAGTTAGGTTGGATAGATGGATGTATGGATGTCTACTTGTTACTTAATCACGCCAGAACGGCTGAAAGGATTTTTATTAAATTTGGCACACAGATAATATATTGTAGCCTGGAAATCAGACAGTCTGTCTAGTACGTTTTTTCTAGATAGATAGGGATTATTTCTTAGTGATTTGGGCAATTATCTTAAAAAGCCTAGAATTGGTTAAGAATATCCGTTGGCTATTTGCCATTAGAGTGAAGACAAATAAAGTTAATGGACATCAAAAGCCTATTACAAGAATCAGTTTATTGGTTTGGCAACAAAATAAGCGATTAGGTATAGACAAAAATATAAGGACCTTATTCTATTAAAGGAGCAATTTTTGTGGATTTTACATAAAGTATTATCAAGATTTTACAAGGAGTATTTTTACATAAATATAATAGTAGGTATCTCAGAAGCGGCTCTTTGATATAATTGTGTACTTTGATAAAATAAATAAAAAAATAAAAAATGCATGTTCTCAAGTTTATTCGAGTATGTGTACCATCTTACCGGAAAATAATCATTACTATTGCTTTGTACCCGAAATAAGAAATTTATAAGTCAAAAAATATATTTTTTCTGATCACAACACATAATAATACAAGGTCCTCAGCGGCGTCTGCCTGTCTATCTGGTAAACTAAAAAACTACCTACTAAACGGATTTTGATGCGACTTTCACCAATAGATAGTGATTTAAGAAAAAGATTTCAATATATAATTTTGCTACCTACATACCACGCGGGCGTAACCACGGGTAGAAGCTAATATTATCAAAAAAATCGTGCTTCTTTCACCCAATAAAGCAGGTAAATACAAGGTCGCAGCGCGCGCTGTGCTCTCTAAACTTTAAACAAACAAACAGACGAAGTCAGATAAACGCGGCGCTGTGCGTCGAGTTGGTCGGCGCCGACTACATTACATGTATGAACTATGACATGAACGGAGGGTCGCAGGTGTTCACCCACTTTGTGCACACATTCTACTACGAGTTGATAATTAAAGTTCAAAATATTTGTTACTTAGAACGCTTTTTGGACGTTTTATTGGATTAGACTGCAGACTATACCCATTGTGGTGTAGTAGGCTAAACTTTGGAGGAGACCCGTGCCCAGCAGTGGGTTTTATTATTATTTAATTTGTGAATCTTCAGTTTATAGAAATATAATTAACTTATTATTTTAATGAAATTGTTCATTTTCGTAATGCATGTCATGATGGATATAATGTGTACATATCCGACTTGTAAAGTACAAGCACTGGATTGCATAATTTGCACTCAGAGCACTGAAGTAAATGAGTACTTACTATGATGCCATAATGTGAGGTACTCTACAGGAGGGCTACTACGGATTTCACGGTTATATATAAACGTACTATAGTTAAATAAGTTTTACAAGAAAAAGCATAGAACAGACCAGGATGAACAAAGCGAACGCGCTCAATCAGGATGGGATTCTGTCGTTTTATATTAGAGCTTCCCGAACCACCTTTTGACTCCATCATCAAATCATCTCCATTTTATAACAGTATTGCACTGTTATCTGATTTACAAATGCTTGCAAAACTTAAGCTCAACAGAGATTTGACCTATACAAACATACATAATTTTAGAACCCGATTTAGAGTAACCGCCTGTAAAAAATCACTTTGAAAATATTAAGAGTCCGTGTAGCCACTAGCCAGTACACATTGTCATTATCTTTAATCCTAAAAAATCCATATAAATAAATAGTAAGAACAGACCTTAAGTCTAAACATCCAATCAACATAATTCTGTCTAGACACAATAAGTATAGCAGTCGATCTATCTTAATGATAGCGATCTACTGACACTGAAATAAACTAGTATTTTATGTATAACTTTTATTATTTCGGTAGCCACATAAAAATTAATATGTCATCAAATGATTTTATTTCTATATAATGTTTAACCAATATATTTGGCATGAAAAAGTCGTAATATGCTTAAAAGATCAATGTTATTATTTTTACTTCAAATAATTTCAAACTTCGTTAATAGTTACTTAGAAAGGCTTTGTTTCGGACAAAAAGATCTAACATAGTTTTGTATTTTAACAAGGTAACTTTTTGTTATTGTATTTTAAGGTATTTTTTGTGAATTGCTAAAAAATCTGCTCTAAAAGTATTTAAACTAAATAAATATAAATTAGGATTTGGATACCTTCAACAGGGAATGGTGGAATAAAGCTGGAGATAGACAGCAGTGGAAGGTTCAGGGGAGGCCTTTGTCCAGCAGTGGGATGACACAGGCTAAATAGAAAAATATACATTATTATAGTATTTTATTTATAGATACATTTAATGGACCTTTAGATCGGAACTTTTAGGTAGTGAATATTCACGTACAGACAATCAAATTGTGATATAATTTGTTTTTAAATTCAGACTGTGAATTTAAGTAAAAATATAGATTCAGAAATATGAAGACCGTAATTGCGTCCAATATTTTGTGTGACGAGTAGTATCCCTCATATTAGATATTACGGACTTCGTTTCAGCAGCAAGTCTACCTATTAGCTTTGTTAATGAAAGCTAATCCTCTCTGTTTTAATTATACCAACATTAAACTTTGGTCTTATGGGGGTCTGCAGGACTATGTGTACACAGTTTAAGTGTTGTGGTTACTAATAGGGATCCTTCCTAGAGTGAAGAGAGGTGGGACATTAACGTTGGTGAAATTTTGGGCTTATGTCATTGGGATAATACTGCGGGATTATACTTGTAACTATTTATAAGTCCATATAATCTCAGCTCCAACTCAAACTTTATCAAGCAAAACTGTCCCCACTTACGTTACGGTCGAATTAATCCAGTCAGTTTCTGCACTATTTGAAAGTGTGTGCCGGGCTTATGGCTGGGTTTACATAATAATAAAATACAAATCATGGTTTAATTAGGAGTAATGGTTCGGCTGGTGGAAATATAACCCGAATGAGCACAAAGTTTGTACAAACTTCTAGGGCTCTCTCAGGGTCTCTTTTCAAAAGATATTGTTTGGTATCATTTATGTTAGCCAGATAGTCTGATACATATTTTTCTTTCGAGTCTAAAGTTTTGGTATAGGTAATAACTTTTTTAATAAGGGGGTTTAATAAGCTTCCAGTTTCCAACTTCAATGATTTAGTAACTTGATTACCTACCTACATTCTCTGTAGTGAGTAAACATGTTCCCATAAACAAAAGAGATAAGAAGGGTAGACCCTTAAATCGGTCAACCATTGTGTTTTACACATAAAAAATATTCATAAAATTGCTCCTAAATTATCATCACATAAACAGCTTCTGAAATTATATATAGCACGACGATGACCGGCCTTTCCTTTGTGATGTTATCTTGTGTCACTCTCGTATAAAACGTTAAGAATTAAATTGCCAACGTAACAAAAAATGTATTTGAATGGCCGAGGAAAGAAGTGTTAAGTGTAATTTGGTACACAAAAATATACAACAATATTTTGTTTGGCTTTCAACTCTTAAGTGCGATTGTTGCTTAAGGTTCATTGTATAACATATTGTGGAAAGGAGCTTTAAGCTGCGTTTCCACCAAAGATGTGCGAGGTTGTGTCGTCATAGAATAGCTTCATCGCAGCGATGCTAGGTAGATAATAATAAATGAAGCGAATCTCTTGCTTTTTAAACAACACATCCAACACTACATATCTCCGCACATCTCGGGTGGAAACGCAGCCTTAAGTCCGAACACAATCATAAAGATGATACGAACCTAATCTCTGTTTTGTACAACAAGCAAATAAACTTGATTTATGTTTAATTTAACTTATTATGTACTCGTGTAATTAGTAAGAATACTACTTTATACCGTTAACGTTCTGCTTCTGCATTAACTGGTATAATGTGAACAAATATCTTCGAGTTATCGTTATTTTTAATTAACACTACTCTAATTACAACAAGACCTTTATGTTTTATTCTAATTAGAGTGAAGCTGCACTAGCCGTTGAACTAAATGTTATTTAAAGATTAATTTAATGTGTTTTATCTGGCAAAGGTACATACACCGAGGTTATGTATGACTTCTATACAAAAGTCAAGTAGGTAATATGTTTTTCTCGATGATCTTTCAAAATTATCGAGTAGGTATTAAATTGGAATCTAAAACGTCTTACTAATACACGAAATCTATTATAGCTAGCAAAATCTGGGTGCGGTGCGCCCTTGCCTGGCCTTTAGGAAAAAATATTAGTGTAAAGAATATCATATATGATGTACCATGCTTGTTGAAGGATCTTTATTTATACTAGTTTATTTGTTCCCTGAATCACATACATACTAAGCTCCGGGAATGCATACTGACATTTGATACCTTTGCGATCTGTCGTGTGAATACCCGAACAACTTGTATGCGTGAGACAATGTACTGCATCTACTAAGTAGGTGCAAACACTATGCTTGTTCTATAAACAAAGAATACGTCATAATTTTTACGTCACAGCATCGTCCCATAAACAATAGCAAACGCCCATATTATAATGGCATTGTAAAAGGCTGGCCATAACTCTGCCAAAACGTCTGTTGCAGTTCCGATAATTTACATAAACATGTTTTACATTTCTTGTTTCATGTGACACAGATCCATTGGTGCTTAAGTGCACTTGTAATGTACGCGAAGATGCACATTAAGCCGTAGATAATATGGCTTTATGGCGGGAAACGAGCCAAATTGCCGAGATAGCGGCTAATTTGGGAGATGGAATTATGCAACTGTCCCGTTTTACTTTATTAGCTTTTTATTTTAGCTAATATTATGTGTATTCTGACTGTTAAACTTATCGTTTTATTTTGTTTCTGTTTTTTTATTAATATCATTGTTCTCATTTACTAATTATCTAGTTAGAAAATAGACTACTTCATTTGTAAACTGAAGTTATCGCTTCAATCCTCATAGAATATGTACAAATTAAGAACGTCATGCTTCGTAATTTTTACTTCTAATTATAAAATGTGTATACTTAGTTCCAGGCAATGATATTGTATGTTAAAAACAATTGTTATTTAGGGCACAAATATTTTTATTCTCAGACTTTAACGTATTTATATAACACAATATTAAAATAATGTTTACTTAAAATCAAGATGTATTTTTAATGAAGAAATAAACAGCGATCTAATTTATTTGTACACAAAATAACAAACAAATTTAATTTAAACGCACAAATATTTGCCGTCCTTCTAGCAAAACGTCGCCCCATTAATTAAAGGAACGTGATTCCTTTAATCTGTAATTAAAGGTGCGGCTAGACTGGCGAGCAAGCTTGTCTAAAATACCTATCGGCAAGTCGAAGGTGATTCGATACTGTTTTGTAAAAAGGGCGCCTAATTATTCTATTGGCTTTTTAGGTGTCGGCGCGGCCCAACGGTTTGTGCTAGGGATGCCGCTTAGGGACCAAATTCTTACTACTTCACACATTTTAGACGTAATATTACAAGTTTACTCGCAGAAGTAAAAATATTATCTAGAGATATATTTATAAATAAAACTGAAGAATTGTTGAGCTGGCAGCACAGGAAACTTTTTATAAAATGCAACCATCTGCTGCCATCAGCCAATATTTAAAATTCTGATTCAAATAAAATTGTTCGGTACAAATTCTGTTTTTGAGTAGTCAGCCCTTAACGGTGCGCGGCAGTGAGCGAACAAATTGTAGGTAACTTAATGAGTAGCTCGCTGGCTGGCGCGATGGCGGCGAGATTTTGTCATTTTGTGCCCCAAAGTGCTACTAAATGGCTCTTTATAAGTCACTTGCCCATTTTTTTATATTAGCATTGTAATGGTACATTTATTTAGTGAAATTATCCGCAAATTGTGGGTCCTAAGATAGACATTTAGGACTCTGTATTCAATTTTCACCGTAACTTTACTACCAAAATGAAAATTATAGGCTTATTTCAAGGTTTTGAAACATGTTTTGAGTAAGCATAGAACACACCCAGACGATACATCCAGGCTACAACGTCTTACTTTGGCTCCAGGCTGGCACTTAACGTAATAACTAAAGCAGCAAATCTTTGCGTAATCTGATAAGTTTCCAATACCAGAGTTCTCGATAAGTAAGTCATCTTGATAGAAGAAGAACTATCAGTATTTTTCTAGAAAAAAGCTGGTTAATTTACATAGAATCCAATTTCGTTCCATTAAAAATTAAATGTTTTGAATTCATAAATTTCAATATGAATGAAACCTCTTCGCGAGCGCTTGCTCGACTTTATTAATGTTAGTCGTGACAATATTACTTGGAACTGTCGTGTTTATGTACTTCAAGCTTTTTAATTTAAACGGTTAGTTGAGATATATTGAAGAGGGTTTAAAAGATGTTTGTTGCAGATATTTCTTTGTACAACTGTAGAAAATTAATAAAGAAGTCACTCACTGTACTCTGAAATATAATACTTAACACCATTTTAAAAACCTGAGATATTAAAAAATGTTAGCTTTTCTGTCGTATTAAAAGCTTTATTTATGTTTGTAATTAAAATTTCATTTTTTTAACTAAGCTAGTTCTCAAGAGTTTTTTTTACTGAAAACACTAGACTTTTAATCAGTCTTTAAACCAAGTTTAGATAAAATTGTATTGATTTATTACTCCGTTGCAATTTTGAAAGAATTACAAACAAAAAAAAACATTGAAAACCGCTTTCATATTTCAAATATTAGTAAAAATATGAATGATATCTATCGACAGTGCTATATCGTCGATAAAGTAGTAATTTTTTGGACCAAATACAAACAAAACGTAAAAACAGCAGTAATACTAAAATTGCCGCCATAGGCGAAAAAAGCACGCGTCCATTTCGATATGCGCTTTATACTGCGGCAAATATCGGCAATGACCGGCCGTTATCCGCACTGCCCGCTCTGCCCGCTAGGGTTGTCTACCCGCACTTTTTCAGCACAAATCCAGCTCATTTGTCAACTGACACGGCCGTTTATCACATTTAAAGTTTCGTTTTGTCTTCTAAGTAGTGTCATTATTCTATTGTTACCAAATATTTAACTTGTTAATCGGCTAGTTTCAGTAACAAAGTCTAAATAAAATTATATATGGTTTTATTAAACCGTATTTTCATAGTTTTAGTAAAATGTTTCTTTTCAAAAAGTAATGTACCTATTATTATAATATTACATCATCCTGTTATATATATGTTTATACACGCGGACGGAGCTGTGGGCGACAGTAACAAAGGATCTCTAAGCACAGAACAGATATATATGTTTATATAAGTATTATGGTACGTGTCGGAAAACATAAAAGAACGTAAACAAAGTAATTATTTTTGTACATCGATACATATTTGGTAATCTGAGCCGTGTCCGTGATACCTTATTGACCTAGTTATGTTTTCCATAACAAATACAAGTAGGTACAGAGAGCCAATACCTCTGTTGTCACGGACGAAATTTCCTGAAATATCAGATATCATCATAATTGAAAACAACAAGATAAAACAAACTCTGTACCTACATAATTTATACAGATATACTCGTACCTGCGACGGCGAAGTACCAATATCTCATATCTAAACTTTTCTGGGATTTGATCGATATATTAGCGTATAATAATTATTTTGTTACACTATTGTAACTGTAAGGATTTAAATTTCTCCTATTTCTACCTACGTCTAGTGGCCATCTCTTTTCAATTTGTAGAAATCTAAAACCTTTTCTTTTCATTTTGAGATACATTTTGCATATGTTAGTTAGAAGGTTTTGGCACATGGTCGTCATATAAGTAAACCGTGTTCAATGCATTACAAATCCTATACGAATTTGGTTGTAACCTAAAATATAATTAATACTATAAGTAATCTAATAGAATTCAGACAGTTAATGATTAATAAAAATAATACCTACTTATAATTATACGAGTCTGATTGATGCGTTTCTAACTCTGTCTTCTTTTAAACTTTCATGGCTAGCATATTATACAGATCTTTAATAAAATAAATGATTTTGATTTGATTTTTAAAGAAATTTGACACGAATAAATATAGTCAAGCAATATTATATTTATTCAATAAAATATTTACACATAACTTAAAAATATACATTGCTAACCTATTTAAAAAAAAGACTACTCTATTTACAGGAAATTCCTATAAACAGAATATCTGATTGAGATCAGATTCCTGAGGAAATGTACCTAAAAGGCTAGCCACATTACCGCGTTGGATAGCAAGGCTAATGCGTTGCCCCAGGTAGAGGCCAGCCCTTTGGGTCATGTGATACCTCAGAAATACGCTTACAAATTTCACGATAAAATTTGTGAGCGTTTGGCCCCCAAGGTCCAAGAGTTTCAATCGTCAATCAATTATAAAGCAATAGTCGAATATAGGGTACACTTTAAGGACATACTAGGTAAGCGAAGCCGCGGGTATAAAGTCCCTTGGACTACATGGATGAATCTGGGGACGAGTACAAGTATAAATTTGGGACAGCCCTGGTCAGGAGTACAGATAGGGTGAAATATTTACGATACGCTTTGGCTTTTAAAATTCGCGGCGTACTCGTACCTGCTACACAGATAAAGGGATATTTAAGCGCTTGTCACTGTCCACACATCACACGGCATTATTACCGACATTCTGTGTGTTAGCAGCTCAATGGGCTGTGGAATGTTTTTGGTTGATGGCGAATTTAAATTATTAAATACTGTTATGAAATACCTTGTGCGTAAGTCATCTAAAACGAGGCCTTTATTTATTAGGACTCATCATCATCATGTCAGCCCAATGATGTCCACTGCTGGACATGGACTTAATAAAATAGATCTCACCTAATTTCCGTCACAGCGAGCGACTAAATATTAGGACTATACACTATATTTCAATTATTTTTGGCTTTAGAGAGATTTTGAGTGTTTCTAAGATAGACAAAGAAGACATCATATATTATAACATATATGCGTATTTTATATTACTACAATAGTGACGCCCATTACGTTGTGATATAATACTTACTTTACATATTCAAGAGTAACTTGTACATCCATTCATCAGCAACCCATTAAGTCCCACTGCTGGGCCCGGTCTCATCTCCTCTATCTAGAGAGCTGAGAGGGTTTAAGCCACTCACGCTGGCCTAGTGCGTCATCCATTATCATGACACATTTATTCTACAGTTCTGGAATACTTACGATAGAAGTAACTTTCCATGTTTGTCAAAAGGACAAACATATTGGCTAGATAGATTATAATTATTATTATTATATTTGTATGGACTTGATGCACATTCTGTTGTTGGAATTTATCAAGTCATCCAGAAGGCTTTTAACTTGACCTACCACTTTAAGTGGCAAGCGGTACTAAACACTTTACGTGCCTCCCAAAGCATGGAGACGCTCGTCATCGATCTATAGAAAGTAGCTGCTGAATATGTTTGGTTTTGGAACCTCGACTATCGTAACGAACATTTCAGTGCCACTACAAGCGCCTTAACGAGAAGATGTAGTCTAGGAATACAAGCTTGATCGCTATAATATTGCGCCGTCACGTATGCCGATGAATTCTCAACTCAGTCAAGTGAAAATGTTTAAAAACAAAAGTTCACGAACACGCCAACTTTTTAGAATCTCTCTAATAACATGACGCGAAGTACTTTGTAAAATTCATAAGTTATTCAGTCTGTTTGTTCGTGTACAGGAAGCGGTAGATTCTGTAATGTTGAGCACATTAGGAAAGTAAACAACAAAAGTTCTAGAAGACTTTGGTAACAAATCCCAACTTGGAACTAAGCTGTAACGGTAAGTCGTAAACATTGCACGATTATCGCACCCGCGACGTTTTTTCGTGCAGGGGGCGTTTATTTAAACGTAAAGTTTGGCTTTACTTCTGACTCATTTCTAAAAATATTGTGCGCGCAGAAGAGTAAGATATGGAATCATAATATAGTTTACATTGAGAAATGCAGAAAGCTAAAATAAAATATTAAGCTGAAATACTTTAAAAAGCAACAGAAATTTTAAATTAAGGCCGCTACATTCGACAAGCCTGCTATATTTTTTAACCAGCTTCAGCAAGTTAATCTTAGAGCAGAAAGGGCACAGTAAAGTTAGCAAAATCTCAATTTCCTTGTACACTACGTGTGTATTACGTTGTGTAAGCCGTAGTGTTGACAACTTTGTCCGAAATGAACAAAGTATATTGTGTTCACAAGTGAGAAGAGAAAGTGGGTCGCCTCTCACCGCGCCCAGCGCGAGCGGGTTCACGCTGAGCTGAACTAACATTAGCTAGCAGGTTATTACGAAAAAACACTTCAATATAAAGTAAACCGCAATCATGTAAAACACTTTTATTCCCCCATTCCAATGCCTATATAATCATCATCACCATCAGCAGCCCATTATGTCACAATGTTGGGCTGGTGTCTCTTCTACTCTATTTATAGAGCTGACAGTGTTTAAGCCATAATCCATACACATTGGCCTAGTGCGGGTTGATAAGTGTGGGTCTCACGTATTATAAAGCCGCTCTAATATGATTCTGGACACTGTAACGTTTATATCAGAAAAATCCATTATTTTTACAGGGATTTATAACACTAAACTTATACTGCACCATCAAAGCAGTTTTGACATTTTCCTGTATAAGTTTGTCCAATAACATGAGCTTACTCAGCCGTGTGTACCTAAAACCAAAGTCACTACCGCAAATCATTCAAATATATACATAACTCCGCTTACTAAACTCCGCTACAATACAAGATACAACTTCACGGAAATCTTCTAAGTGTTATGTGTTCTTTGTTGTTATAATAAAGTAATATTTGCTAACAAACCGGCCTACTAACATTTCACATTAATCTCACCTAGATACAACACATAGACATGACTTCATAGGTGAATGCTTAGCTAAGTTGACATTCAATGACACTTACGCCCCCTTGCTCTCAAGTGTAACATTATTTATGATACAACCTTTATATTCAATAGGAAATGGAACTTAACTTATGACCTAGTGCCAAAGATTAACGACCTAGATGTATTAGTTAAATATAATGTGAGTGCTTAAAACAAGGTTTGAAACAAGATCTTGCCAGAAATAGATATTATTATTGTATATTTTTGGTAAATAATTTATGATAACCCGCATTGGCACTTGTCTTAGCTGTCTACATGCAATTCGATCTTATGAATTTTAAGTTTTTGTTTAGATTTTTCTATGACGACACGTTGTGACAATCTCAATTCGTGGCACAGAAAAACACAAAGTATACGCATACTTGAAAAACAAATATTTATGAATCACACAAATATTTGTCTAATCTGGGAATCGAACCTACATCACTTGGTGCAGCGATGTGATGAAAGAGTAATCTATCTGTGGTAATTATAAGTTACATTAGGTTTAGTTTCATTTTGCCGCAAAATGTACCGAAAAACTGCATATTTTTGTTACATTTTGTCAGATTTGCAAACGCGTCCTTAACTGCTACGCCACGTCAAAAAAAATTAGCCTTGCCCTTTTAACACTTTTGGAGGTGACCTTTAGCCATAGTGTCTATATAAAATACCTATAATGATATCAAATCAACAGTGTGTTTGTATGGGCAAGTGTCGAAGACCGACTATTAGTGTAGGCACGACACCGCGACGCCCCTGTACTTATACATGTGTGTGTGTGTCACCGAACACGTGTTGTGTGCTCTGTACACAGAGGCGTTGTGTGTCGTGGATTTATTAGTACTGTTGATTTGGGTCAAACCTTGCTAGCGATTATGATTGATTAGTTCGTTTTTGTTTGGCCTATAAACCTCAAGGAAGGATTCATTCAGTTCTAAGAACACAATTTACATGTTGTTCAAATCCTGCGATATTCTAACTCTCAAGTATATAGTCCACCGCTGGGCAAAGGTCTCTTCTGTGATGATCCAGGTGTATCGGTTTGAAAAACTAAAATGAAAAACCAATTCAATCATCACTGTCCGTCTCTAGCTCCTGTACTATTGGAACTTGTAGAAACTGTGTTCTGATTCTTGTCTGTCATCATGATAATAATCTTATAATAATATAATGATCTTATTTTTGTATTATAACTCTAATAAATAAATCAAACAAAAAGTTTGCTACGCTTTACTATGCAGGCCGTAGCAAAACAACGCTACGGTATACCGTAGCGATTCGTAGCAGCATCTCAATCAAAACATAAACAAAACCAAACATTAATATTTTATTGATGTTTCGCCAAAACAAATCAACATTAATTACGTTCCCTACTACGTTATAGTTGTTTGTTTCACGATTATACTTAACGTTATAGAGGCTCTTCAGATTAACCGTACTACGTAAACATTACCGGTATCGGTAACGATGGCAACACAAAGTTATGTCATAACAGATATACTTTAATAAGCTAGAGGTTATTATCTTTCTTATGACTCAGTTAGTATGGAATGGAAATCGGTAATTATATTGTTATTAAGGCTTATATTGAAGACGAGACAATTAAGTTGAAGGCGGCACTAAATCGCTCACAGTGGCAGAATTATTCATCATAATCTAACATCCATTGCGGACATATTCCAACAGTGGATGTTAGATTGTGAAACATGAAGCTGCAGACAGGAGGTAGTTCAGTATAACAGGCATATGACGAAATAAGTCTATGTATGCAGTTTTAAAAGCAATGGTGGCTGAATGAATTAGGGACCGGTGTGCAAATCACCGGTGTGCAAATCACGCGGTCCGAGTTCGATCCTAACCGCTAGTACCAATGTGGATTTCACTTTGTGGAATTTATATGTACTAGTCAAGTGACTTACCATCTGCTAACGGTGAAGGAAAACATCGCGAGGAAACCCACATACCCTAGAAGAAATTCTATGAGTATGTCTGATCCACCAACCCGCACTAGGCCAGCGTGAGTGGATTATGGCCTAAACCCCCACAGCTCTCTAGTTAGAGGAGAGGAGACCCGAGCCCAGCAGTGGGACTAAATGGGTTGCTGATGATGCATTTTTTGTATAAATATATATAATCAGAATGAATTCTTTAGAGTTTTACGAGTTGTATACATTTAATTAAGGTTTACGTATATCATAATAAAATACATCGGTGTCGTTAGTTTGACTGTTGTTTTCTACTTCCATTCAGTTCGTCACAAATAACAGCGTAACTTTGTAATTATTATAATATTACAACATCCGAACACAGGATTACAATATTTTAGGCGTGTTTCAGGTATTACATGACCTTTTTATTACCATCGCAGTCCAAATAGGATTTACTCGACCAAATTCTCTCTTTGGTATTTTTTTTCCAGCAAACGAATTCGTTATGAACAAAGGGTCAAAACTCGCAGCTTTAAGATGGTAACCGCTGTTGTGAATAATAATATGTGAATACCCTCAGTTCTGTGGTCAGAATATTTTAGAAGAATGCTCGAGTCACGAAATAAAGGTAAAATTTGAATGACGTGGGATCTCATAGTAATTTAATGTTTTTTCTGTCTAAAAGTCTTTAATGTTTTTTAAATTCCTACCTACTTTATTATTTTATAATTTTCAGATCTAAAACTTCTGTGAATGTTTATTATAAAATGTATTAATGTTTTTTGTTTCAAGGCAAATATTTGGAAAGTGTCAATGTGAAATGAGTTACTTACTCAAGATCTCTTATGACAGTGTTGCATTTTGTATCTGTGTACTTCGGACGACACTAAAACTCTTTCGTCTTTGTCCATTTGGAATGGATTACATTCCTATTCGAATGTTAGTGAAAAGACCACCTGTGTCAATATGGATACAAATGAAAATCTACATTTTCTGTGCTAAGATATTTTTTTGAAAATTCAGAAGATCCATAGCAAAAGTCAGTTTTAATATTTTTAGTTCAATTGGTCTCATTGTATAAAAATCATAATGAACAGTACCCGTGCAAGGTCGCGAAGCGTCGCATATTATCAACTAATACGCACGCCACTAACCGCATGATGTGTGTAACTTTCCTCAAGTCCAGGTCTGAGTGGAGACCTTTATGTTCGTCATATATAAAACAAAATTTTCTCAAATATAAACAGATAATTTTAGTTGTATAGAATATTCTTACGTACCTAAAATTAATATTCTGAACTCTAACAATAATGTGACGAAATCTTATCTATTTAATATAATGTTTAGGTGCGAGTGACGCTAAAAGCGATCTCATGTACGGAGACGCGCCGGCACAAATGGATCACGATTGATGACGTTTCAGAGACAGCCTGACACTCTATTTAATTATATATTAATATCAGAATCTGCTGTGATACAATTTACACTTTTATTATTACTATCATGCAATTTTGATTTTATACCACGTGGCAAACAAGCCTGATGGTAAATGGTTACCGTAGTCTATAGACGCCTGCCACACCAGGGGCATCAAAAACGCGTTACTGAGCCTCAAAACAAAACTTATTCACTCCTTTGAAGAACCCCATACTGTATCAGGCGGGCCGTACGTCTGTTGTCACGCTTTTTACCCGCAGAGGTAGGCAGAGGTGCGTCACATATTGCACCAGCTATATTTGGTGTCATATAATAGGTGTGCCTAGCAGTGGACAGTGGCACTGTCCAGGCACAATTTCAAGACAGGATCATTCTTTTCATGAAATTAATGTTTTTGTTTCAGGTAAGTTTCGATATATGGAGTCCTTGACCGATAAAGTACCAAGTACATTTAGCTAGTTAGCTCCTCCCATTTTGGCAATCGTTGCTGATGTAACGTAGAATAGTTGCGCTTCTATTTTCATAATCTCTTAACATCTGTACAAAAAACTTATTTGCATAACAAATACGCAAGGGAATACAACTGGAAAATTGTAATAGAAAGGTTGGCGATCAAATATTAATTCACATGAAGCGACATGAAAGGGTTTCTCAGTGTGTAACTAAAGCGCTGTGATTAAACGGTGCACATATCCACACACAATGTATATATAGGTATATACATATATAACTCAGTCAATATAAAATGTACATGAACTCTTTGATATCGTGTGGTTATAACGAGCTTGCCATAAATGCGAGAAGTCGTACCCACCGCGGTTTAAGGGCTTGTTCAGAGGGGCGCGGGGCGTTGTGCGCATGTAAAGACGATATTTTGCATGATGGATGCAAGCTGTAATGTATGGTGGATATGAATCTTTCCACTAAAAATGCGGTGTCGTTAAACTTCGAAGGTATGTGTATATTTGAACCAAACCTAAGTTGTGGCGAGTGTGTTATTTTCACTTGCACACGTGCTCGGCACTTGAAAAGGCATCCTTTTAATATGGTAGTCGTAAGGCAGCGGGCAGGTCACATAGCTCGCAGAACTAATGGCCGTTGGGGCAAAAGTTCCTTAATAGCGGCTACGTATTGGAGCTAAGCGCAGCGTAGGACGGCCCTCCACCAGATGGATCGACGACCTGGTCAAGATTACGGGTGGCCGTTAATTGTAGGCGGCACAAAGTAGCTCGCAGTGGTGGAATTTAGATGAGGCTTATGTCCAACAGTGGGCGTCGTTGGGCTGATATGAGGATGAAGGCAATATTGAAAGGCAGATCGAGCATTATGAAGGCAGACTAAATTGATCTTAGTTCTGTTACTGTATATATTGTATTAATTTTTAACTGAACGCGTTGAATTCTCTCAATAAGTATATGTCTTGTGTCCTCGAAGCTATTCAATAGTTGCTCGAGGAAAATTCCGATGAGAAATCTAGTTCGCATTCTAGTTCGAAGTTCGACAAATGATATTTCCTAACCAATACAGTATGTGAGCCATCCATCACGCGTGTCGTATATTTCTTGTACTATATGTAGTACATGTACTATATGTAGTACATGTACGGCGCCTGTTGCGTGTTTTATATTAGCATCTGGTGCGTACTTGGCGAGAATTCGGGATTACCCGCGGGAACCATGTTTCTTTACGCAAACGTCTCAAATACGCACCGAATGACAAATTTTGCTTGTATCACTTCGAGTAATATCATTTTTCAAGTTCCTTTTAGGTTTTTGGAGTTCAAAGAACGACATCGTATTCCTATGATTCATTTATGTCCTATGTAACTGATGTGAGATCTACCAGTAGAGTTCACACAGACTCATAGCCCACTAAAACAAACAAATACAAGATCCAGCGAAGTAATTTTTCTACTAATATAAAAGTAAAAAATATATTTTCTTGTATAAAACTTAAACGTTATATAGAATTTCGAAATAATTGTGTATTCAAAAGTCAATATAGATTTCGTGATTTTTAAATGCAGATATAGAAACGTCATGGTTTTTATTAAGACGGGATTCACGGTTTTTTTTTTTATTGCCTGAACTGGCAGACGAGCAAGCGGCCCACGTTTGTTTTAGAAAGCGGCGGTTCGTTGCTTCCTACAACTTCCTGAATTAAGGTAAATATATAATCCTCTCAAAAGCCTCTTGGTGCGGCCGATAACCAACAGAGAACGTCCTACGGCTGGACGATGACGATATTGATACTCTCACGACTCTGACGTACAGATTATTGGTCATTAACAAATATTTGTTATAGCAAGTTAGTTAGTGGTTGCGCAATTGTAACTGTAGCCATAATGAATGAAGTAGTCGTGCGGAACAGTTCGATCAATCACAGCGAGCCGCGAGTGCGAGCGCGATGTACCACATGTGTACGATGTACCGCTTACGTACAGCCATCCGTCACTGTCCTCACTGTCGGGAACTGCGATTGAATACAATGTTACGTGAAAATAATACCAACATTGGGAAAATTAGAGGAAACACAAACTCATCTATACAAATAAAGAAAATTGAAGTGTCTATTTGTAAAATTAGAGTAGGCTTAGGAAAGTATGTAAATTACTCATAACAAAACTAATTTTCAACATTTTTGTCTGTCTGTTTGTATGAGGAAACACCGAAACGACTAAACCGATTTTGAGGAGACTTTAACTGACGGATAGCTAATGTCATAAAAAGTTACTTAGGCTACTTTGATTTTGGTAAAAAATAGGGTTTCATGAAAAAAATATTAGGATTCATTGATAGTAGAATGCGAGATTAGTTGTCCACGCGAACGAAGTCGCGGGCACAGATAGTGCCTCATAAATCCGTCTAATATTTGGCTATAGCACATAACTTGAAGAATTTGTTCTGACTTTATTCGAAATAAATGTTCTTAATTTCTCTCACGGAAAAAAACTCACAGATTGTCAGTTGACATGTGCGAGCATGATATTGCACAAGTATGAAACTTTTGGAAAGCAAATGTTTTCAAAAATGTAATTGGAGATAGTTTTGATATTTAACTTATAATATTAAATAGATAAATGCTTTTTGAATCCATATACATATTATAAAAGTCTTTGTCCTGACTGACTGACTGACTGACAATGCACAGCCTAAACCACTGGTCGTAGCGACTTGAAATTTGGAGGGTGTGTTTGTCCTAATGTCTAGAGGTGTACTAAGAAAGGGTTTTTTAAAATTCAACCCCTAAGGGGGTGAAAAAGGATAAAAACGATTGAAATTGAAATTGGACGATTGAAAACGATGAAACTTCTTTGTTTTTTAACTTATAAATTTGAAAATTTGTTTTGGGGTACTACTTTCAAAATAAAAAAAACAAAAAACATCGTTTACAAAGAAGTGCTGTGAACAGCTCTGCCCTGTCAATAGCGTCTAACTATAAAACTATATCCATGCGAGCGAAACCGCGGGCAAAAGCTATTTAGAATAAAATTACAAGCAATTATGTTCACCAAAACACAACACAAATGTTAATACAGTTTCCCCAATCTAGTAACCTCGCACGTATGTACTGTCTCCTAGTACTTGGCAAGTGCATATTGTTCCCGATTCCCGACTCCCGACACATCCAAACATCGGTGCGGTTCGTATTAACGTCGAACCGATACTTTCACAAACATCTACTACATTGTATTGTTCTAGCTCCTCTTCACTACATCGAGTCGGTTTCCAAACTTCCGAATTGGTTTAGTATCGTAAAATGCGCTTCACTTGTTCCCTATGAGTTTAGATAGATTTCAGTTTTGCACTGGTTTTATTGTAACTTATTCGACAGACAAGGTAGGCATTTATTAAATGCAGATATTTAGATTTTAGAAAAATACGGTACGTACAACGTTCTTGTAAACTTAAGTGTATTGTCATCAAAATATAAAAAAATCAACGAGTGTCTACTTAAATAGTTTTGGTAGAACATTATCAACAAAAAATACTAAATATCAACAAAAAATAAAAATAATAAATAGCAACAAAAAATTAAATTTCTAAAATGCGATCAAATTTAATTAACTAAGCCACTTTTTTATTTTATTCTTTAATTATTCAGTATGATAACGAAGCTGATATATGGGGAATACACTCTCCTTTATTATTATTAATCAAGAGAAGTTATATCATAAATAAACGCGCAATTTGCAAAAAGCATACAATTAAAAATATGACCATGGAATACGAGATCAACCGTTTATTGAATAAAAAATGCCATTCGATGCTTTTAATTGAATATAAATCATTTTATGAAACCCATTCGAATATTGTTCATAAATTGTGAGTGTCAGTTAGCTAGTGTGGCGCTTGTTCATTCATATACATACGTACATTCATAAGTACCATTCATTTTATATTCAAACGGAATGTTTCTACGTGAATTTTTTTATGCGTAGGAGCTACAAGTTAGTTATTTTAACCGATAGTAAATTATTCATCATACATAATAGTAGTTATAAACCCTGTGTGGCTTGATATGTTTGTGAAGTAAATAAAAATAATATAAGAAAATTTAAAGGTTAAGTTCATAAAAATGATGTTTTCTGTCAGCATGGAAAGGCCTTGAGAAATTAGATTATTATGTTGTAACAATATTATGAATTCTTGATGAAGCCTAATAATAATTCGAAATTTGGAGAGCTCAAATTCAAAATATTGCGTTGGCGTTTCGCCACCTACACGATTTCTGCCTACGCGGATTTTTGTATCTGAGGGGTATACAGAGCTCTAAGCTTTAGTTTACCCGGGACTCGGCTCGTAGGCCTCCAGCGAGCCTCCCACGCGACGCCAACGCCCACAGCCTTAGTTAGTACTTGCCGTGGAGGCAAGACGTTTAATATTTTTATTTACCTATTTAAAGAAATTTGTCTAATTTATATTGTTCAATAAATTGGAACAGACATTTACCTTTGATGTTATGATATTGCGGTGACCGAGTTTCGAGTCCAACCCCAATTGTTACAAGTTCGAATTCTGAGAAGAGACACACCTTTTTAGGCCCACTTTACCGCTGCAAGATACACATTTCTACGAATCCGTTTCCCCGTAGATCGTTTGCAAGGGTTCAACTTTATATTTATGAAGATAAAATGAGTGAAGTGAACTCTGAACATGATGTAGTCAGGTTTTTTTAAGAGGGGAAATCCAGTTTCCTCATACCGCCTCGTTCGGGACACAGTACGGTTATGTGAGACTTGTTGGCCTAAAGATGGCAGAAGGCCAATATATCTACTAAAACTTCTTTGTACACGAACACTTCACTTTGTGGGCCTCAGGGAGCCGATATGACACTAGCGACTATTCAAGTATAGTTAACTAGTTTTATCACGCTACTCGTCTGCCACTTCAGGCAATAAAAAAACCCCGTTGTTATTGTTACTATTTATCATCAATCGGTTCCATCACGTATAAAATAGAGGAGCTAGTCAACGTGTAGATGTCTCTAGACATAGCTTATTTTCAACAGTGGACTGTTGAAAATAAGCTATGTCTAGAGACTTTTATTTATTTTGAAATTTGAAATTAATCAAACCGCAATGTTAGATTTTTTACTAGAACTGATTTAGATTCTGTGTTATTATA
This sequence comes from Laspeyria flexula, assembly GCA_905147015.1. NCBI lineage: Eukaryota > Metazoa > Arthropoda > Insecta > Lepidoptera > Erebidae > Laspeyria > Laspeyria flexula. The sequence goes on along the minus strand of LR989952.1, from coordinate 17,741,714 downwards.
CTAGAACTTTTATGCTTATTTCAGTACACCAAGAATATAACAAAGATATGAAATCATACGTCTTGTCAACACAAGAATGTAAATCTATTCGATGTAGCTGTAAAAATGCTTGTTATGTTTCTGGTAGGTACGCTTCGTGCAATCACGGCACGATTCGCAATCAGTGCCCAATCACTGGTGTTTGCTTACAATACGAGTTGTGTGTGTACACACTATGTATTATTTATACAAATATTGTAACAGCGGACTAATCCCTTGGAACTAATATAGGTACTATGTAGTTTTATCTAACGTAGTGTGTGCGTGCACTAATTGTTTGTGAATTGGATTTTCTATCTGAACCGTTTTAATTGTTTGGTCTAAGCTTCAGGTATTTTAAAATTAGTTCAGGAAAAATAATGTTTAATAAAGTTATATTATAATAATGCTTTTCTTGTTCATGGTGTCTGTAATTGCATTGGTTGGAAAGGACTATGTCCAGCAGTGCACTGCAATAGGCTAAGATGTTGATGATAGGTTATATTAAGCTAGGCAGAATTAGTCACAGTCAACAACACCCAACTCTTTTGAAAGGCATTTAATTTTTGTGATGACATTTTTTATCTGACTATTGTTCAAATTTATCTACCAATCATTAATAAATTGCTGAAGGTAATAAAATACATCAATGCACCATAAATTAAACAGTGGTGTAATTTTTTTAAAGTACCACCAAATGCAGTCATATTTAATAATTTACATGATGTAATGTTTACAAATATTAATGTTCGGTGTGAGAGGAAGCCGGCGGGGCAGCCGCCTCTACGTCGAACATGGACTGACCAATTTATAGTTTATAATGAGTTTTCACATACTATAAGTATGTTATCACCATACGGATCAATCCACTCGTGTTATACGAGAAAAAACTTGTTACAAAGTTGATTTCACTTTGAAATCTGTATAAATGATATTTTGTAAAATGTTGTAACATAAATTTTGGATTTTGTATTTGCTTAAAATTTAGTTATTCGTCACGATCATTGAGGGGAGAGATGAAAATAGGTGCAATTATTGTGTCTTTTTACACAAAGATTGTTAGCCATAATCCAAATGTTCCTGTCGAATGAATACATCTAGTACATCATTGTTTAATGCATGTAGCTCACCGGGAGCATCTGGCACGATTGAACTAAATAAAAACTGCTGCAAACTAGCATCCTTATCGTACCAACAGGGGAACACAACTGATAGTCGTCCGTTGGCATCCTACCAACTACCAAGATTGTAACATGCATCATAAAACTATAGTGCTGGATAAATGGCAGTAATTAGACATGCTACCCTATTAACGTGAGTCCCACTATCACAGGCTGGACAACAAACAGTGCTTGAACATTTGGGGCATTGAGCAGTAGGCACTAAGATGACTATTTTGATGACAATTGACTGTCAACTTTAGAAACTTTTGCTTTAGTTAAAATAATTGAAATGTGTAATTGCTACGTATAGAATCATCGAACAATTGGATATGAATAAACGTTCATAACAACACAAATTTATTATTTCTGATGACTAGGTTGAAACTTTTATTTTTCTTCTTTATCAGAACATTATACTACTCACACAGAACTTGCTAAATTAATTCATGCAGCCAGTCATTTCGGTAACGAGAAACATGCACTGTCCGGTAACAAATGACCCGACCAAACAGCCGGTCCATAATGTGAACTCATTCTAACGGGTACATTAACCTGACCTGTATGGAAGCAATTTGCCGGTGCATTGCTAACGATAATGTTCATTAGTTCCCGCTGTTAACACTCGATATTGAGTGCATTAACAGCGCACCACCTACCTATACGTACTAACTAATAGTCCTGACAGCCTGACACACTTAGAACTTGGGACATTAACTGGCTTTATAATTAGAAGATAATATGTATTTGGCGGATATAATATAATGTGAATGAAGTAGGGTAGGAAAATCTAATATGTAATTTATCTAAATATGTATGTATTTACAAAAAAAATGTATTTAAGTAGTATATCAGTTGTTTAGTACCCATAACACAAGCAAATATAATTGTTTAATTTGGGACTAGATGGCGCTGTGAAAATGTGGTAGAATATTATTATTGTTAATTATATTATACGGTTAGATGGCTAAACAATAATGTCTAAACAATATTACTTGGTTTGCTAACAGTATTTTAAAAGCTGTAGCAAGTTTTCGTGAGAGATAAGACTAACAAGTTTACTTATATTTTCAAATATGGCGAATTTTAGTTTTAGTGAGCTTACAATGACCCGTGAAGGTGAATTACTTATCGAAATTCATATTTCCCTAAGTGCAGTTTAGCTGGAATGGGTAGTCTTATTAAAAATATCAGAAAGTTTAATTCGTGTAAAACTTTATGTAGAGAAAAAATCCGTAAAAGTTAGATTTTAAATTATGTGTTCTGTGTATACGTTATGCTGAATCGGAGTCAACTTTGTGTGCAATAGTGTTTATTTATAAGATGTGCTGCGACAGGGACTGCGCCTACGAGCGGGCACAGTCGTTCAAAAACAAACGATATTTCCACTGAAAAATATATGTAATGTACAAATATTTACGATAACAGTCAGCCACGTGGGACAATACCAGTCAAATGTTGTTACCTACAAACCTCATTACGACGTTTATGCAACTCGTAACCTTCTCACATTTACGATCAACTATAGCAAACTGTATAGGAATTTATACCGTATTCCTTTGGGATAGAGTCATCTTTTGCAGACTTACTAAATGAAAAGCGACTGAAACTATCACAAGATCGTTTCCATATATTATACAGCATGTTGTTTTAAATAGTTAATATTTAATAATACATGTAGGTATGTAAGAAAGTGGGGAGGCGCCGCGTTGTGTGCCTCGTTATGGTTATATGGAGCTTAACTCATGGCGTAATCTAAACTTTTAATATTAAGCAGAGTAGACTGCACCATTAAGTTTTATATGTGTTGAATATGAATAGTTTTTTTATGATGACAGTAAGCGTCACAAATTTATGCATCAATCTGTAATTTTTATAAGTGGCTTATTAACACTACAATTAGCATACTGACAATGTTCATTGGAAATTGCTTTTATTTGCTTTTAACAGGAGTTTTATAATTTTTCGTTTAAATTGTTTAATTAGAGGTCCGTCCCTATTTCATTTAGATGCAATTTACGAATAAAGAAGTGTATATGTAGGTATATATTTTTTATTTTCTTTCTTATTAATGATACAATTACGAACAACTTAATAATTGCGAAAATCAACCAAATAAAGCAAGTTTTTCTCAAATAAAGATTTAGATTCTTTTAAATGACAGGAGAGTGTCAAATTCTACTACTAAACCCATAAGCAATATTGTTGGTTTAAAATATTACTTACTCACAGACACTAAATACATTACATTTAATATCCGATATGATGGCCTAGAGACAGCCACTGATATTGACGTAAACATTTATGAGACGTCTGTAAACAGCCTTCTCCATCGTTTTGTTCTTAGAATAGACACACACAGTACAAAACATCTTTGTACGGAACAGAGAAAACGTAAACAGAGAACATTTTATTTCTTAAACTACTTAGGTACCGTTTGATAGTGTGTAGTGCATTATATTACCATCTAGAGACGAGATAATAAGATAATTATAATGTTTGATAAGGTGTCGCAGTCATACAATTGTGCCTTCTTTGTCCCACGGTCCAGTGAGATTTGATATTTGTCTACTAATTTTACTAAATTTAAAGTTATTTAGAGACGAATGAGGAATTTAATATGTATGTGGTTTATTTTCAAAATAATAATACTTGGGACAAAACATCAGGACAAACGAGACGTGAATCTTCAATGAATATACATAGATAGTTTAACTTAATTGCACTGTAATTAAGTGACTAAAAAGCTGAAAAATTACAGTCGTATTAGAGCTTGTTAAATACCTATTCACACAATGTATTATCTAGACACGAGCAAACTGTACAAATTTTACTTTTGTAAACATGAAAATCTCGAACATTTGACACGTCTTTACATTCGAGAAGTACACGACCGAGACGCTCCCAGCCCGCATTATCACTAATTGCTATTCAGAGAAGCGTCGTGTGATCAAATATAGCCTTCAAATTACTTTGCTACATACCCTGATTCCATTCGTCAAGCCTACCGTTGTGACTAAGGATATGTACACATAAGTAATCAGATTGCTAATAAACAAAATCAGGGTTTGCTACTTTAGAAACGGTGTAGTTCCCATATAAAAATGCAAGTGATTTTTAAAGTGCACTTGCACTTGGTAACAAGCTCTGTGTCTCAGAGAATTTTACAAAGAATACAATAAACAGAATCACACAAATTTGTTTTGTGTGAGAATCGAAGCCACGTCACTTGGCACGGTGATGTCAGTATAAACCTTAAACGCTACGTCACGGTCACAGTCAATGATATAGTTTTGTTCTTGTGGTAAATCAATTACTTTTTGTCTTTTTTGATAAAATTGCTTGTATAACAATGCAGGGACCAGGATTGTGCAGGATTGTTATTGATTGTGAGTGATTTAGATCCACTATTGGATACGAATGGCAGAATGCGAAAAGCGATGGTGGCCGAATGGGTAAGGGACCAGCATACAAATCATACGGTCCGAGTTCGATTCCGCCCGGCAGTAGCAATGTGGATTTCACTTTGTGAAATTTATATGTACTAGTCAAGTGACTTGAGAACGGTGAAGGAAAACATCGTGAGGAAACCCACATACCCTAAAAGTAATTCTAAGTATTTGTCTGATCCACCAACCCGCATTAGGCCAGCGTGTGTGAATTACGGCCTAAAACCCCTCTCGGCTCTCCAGATAGAGAAGAGGAGAGCCGAGTCTGCTAGTTTCTGATATGTTTTACTGAACTCATACCGTACATAATGAGAAGATTTTATGAAGTGTTAATCATAATTCTTAGTATTTTTTATTCTATTTGCTTAATGACTTCTCGAGTCTGTACGCAGCTTAAGAGACGCTAAGACTCGCAGACGTATAAAGGTTTATTTATCTTCGTCTTCAAGAGCTTCAGTGTGTTTCATGTGTGTGTGTGTGTGTGTGTGTGTGTGTGTGTGTGTGTGTGTGTGTGTGTGTGTGTGTGATGTGAATTATTCAGTGATATTCTTTTCGAGAATACATTATTTTATTTATTTAGAGATAATGTGATAGGTACCACCAACAACTTTTAAAATATAATTTAATAGTTTAATTAAATATTAATTATTACTATAAAATATTTTAATTTTTCAGTGTAATATGAGTGTGATGTATCTCTGCTGACCATCTTTGCGTGAATCCATGTATGTTTATGATACTATCATAAAATACAGTAGTTAAAACGTACAGTGAACGAGTAATATATGCATTTTACATTTTATAATGTAATTAGTTGAAATATATGAGTGCAGCGTCTAATAAAACGTCGAACTAATTATAAATAGTACTTGGTGGCTATAAACAAGCTTGTACAATACAGTAGCATGGAGGATTTATTGCGATTGTGGCTCGCACGCCGCCGCACCGCACTATGCGGTCTCCGCATCCGCAGTATCCGCACTAATGCCGAGATTGTTTCTCAATAATTGAATTTGTGGTAAGAGGCTGAAGGGATAATGATAGATTACAAAGAAACACTTATCCATACATATTATAAAAGGCTTTGTTCTGACTGATTGACTGACTGACAACACACAGCCTAAACCGCTGGTCGTAGCGACTTGAAATTTGGAGAGTGTTTGTTTTTTTTGTCCTAATCTCTAGAGGTGTACTAAGAAAGGGTTTTTTTAAAAATTAACCCCTAAAGGGGTGAAAAGGGATAAAAACGATTGTATGAAACTTGTTTGCTTTTAAACTTATACTACTATCAAAATAAAAAATACCCTCATCAATGTTTTTGACAAGGGTGGCTTTGGAAGGGTGAAATTGAGGATGAAACGTTCTATGAAAAGATCTTTGTTTTTAAGTTAAGAAAGTTTTCAATATTTTTGATAGGGATGGGTTCAGGGGGTGAAATATATAAATCTTACCCTAAGGGATGAAATACAGACATAATACATAGCATCATGCCTTTTTCCCGAAGGCTACCTCTTTGCAGAGGTGTTTCGCACCCACATTTCGCCAGCTATGTTTGGTCCCATGAAATAAGGGGATGAAATAGTTGTGAAAATGATTAGAAATTGATATGGATGTCATTTTCGAAGTTTTTAGGGACGCTGATTTTATAAATGTTATCTTTAATGACGTAAAATGTAATTCAACTCCTGTAGTGGAGTATTGTGGAATTAATGAATTACACTTAAAACAAAGACCTATGTAATATCGAAATCTACGCGGACGATGTCGCGGGTAAAAGCTAGTTCACTATATAAATAGCAGCGCTTAGAATATCTAAATTGTATCGGCTTACATTTCAGTTCTGTGCTTATGTATAAATTAAGTTGTTGAATGGGTGGGAAGCGAAATTGGATTAGATCTTGATAGATGATAGATAGAATTGTGTATTGGGCTGCAGTGATTTTTGATAACCAAAAAAGAAGACAACTAACTAACGAAGTACATAATATTACTGCGCTTCTCTTGCAACAATAAACTTGTTATTTTGTGTTTAGTTGACAGAGTTTATCAGCAGTACAGCTCCGAATGACCAGAGTAAAGATTTAACTCATTCAACCTATACGAAATTCTCGAGGTCAAATACAAAAATAAAATACTCAAATCAAAATAGGTTTAAAAAAATACTAGTTTTACTACAAATTGTTATCTAGGGCATCCTAGATGTTCGTTAGGTCGATCAAATGAGTGTCTTTTTATCGTGTTCAATGACCAATTATTGAGTATTAGATTTCTCTAACTAGCTGCAGAGTTAACAAGTGAATAATTGTATACTGATGCAGTTATAATTGGCTACGAACTGGCTGATTTAAAGTTCGAGTGAAGTGAAATTAAAAATAGTTTATCTTTTTCTTTTCTTTATTTTTGTACAACCATGCTCGCGGTAAGCGGTTACCGTAGCCTATTGGCGGCCGAAACACCAGGGGTGTCACGAGTGCCTTGCCGATCCTAAAAAACTCCTTCCTTCTTCAACGAGCTCTAGTATAATCGTAGTATGCAGCATACTATTCATAAATAGTCTGGTATAAAATATGAGTGTCTGAGCGGCACGTGGCGCGGTGCGGTGTGCGATGCGCTCGCCACGTAGGAAATTGAAATATTTATCGCACACAGCTCGTGATTGGTAACGTGCGCTTCCGAGTGTGCGGTCGGCGCGAACAGATGGGGCTCTGCGAATGTGTATCGAGCCTTTTTAATGTTACTCGTATAAAAGCAAATATAATTATTTATTATATTTGCTTTTATACGATATTGATTCAAACTCTAAAAAGACGTCTAGCTTAATGTACATATTTGAAATTAATTGTATTAAGGAGAAAAGTATCTCATAATATCAACATCCACTTAGGTAATAACTATTATTAAATTATGATTGTAATTGGCCCTTCCTTCATATTTAAAAACGGTAGGAAATTTCACGTTATCATGACCGTCGTCATCGTACCGTTGGATATAGGTCTCCCAAAGAATACGCAATAATATTACGTAATTTCATGTAAAGCTCTGCAATTTGTTTGATTCTCAAACATTACCTTTGACAATAACTCACACAATACAAACGACCACACCCCCATTTAGCGTCGTACCCTTTAAATAAATCGTACGCATCTCAGCGATAACATCTCCTCACAACTAAATCTGTTCCTTTGTGCGGGGACTCTTGTCCGCTGTCGTGCGCTCGATCATGTGCGCTCAGCGCTCACGACCTTCTGTGGACACGGGCCAGGTTATGCTATTTATAACATCTTATGATAAAAATGTGTTAAAAGTTATTCCTACCTCTAGTAATATATAACTCTATACAAACTGTAACTAAAAAAAATTTTCATTTTGAATCATCCTGTCTTCTGTCCTATTAATTATGACATGTCACGTTTCATGTCACATACATGTCATGTTTGTTATAATAACAATGAGCTTATGTATTTTTATTTTCAGAAACAAATTTTCTTCATTTATTCGATCTCTCATTAGCAGATAGATTGGCAGGATGTAGTGGATATTAGGACTCATTATTATGGCTGCCATCTTATATTAGAATTTTTTTTTTTTTTACCACATTCACACAACGCCATCTAGTCCCAAAGTAAGCAATTATATTTGCTTGTGTTATGGGTACTAAACAACTGATATACTACTTAAATACATTTTTTTTTTGTAAATATATACATATTATAGATAAATTACACCCAGACACAGAACAAACCTTTATGCTCATCACACAAAGATTTGTCCTGGGTGGGGATCGAACCCACGACCTCCGGCTTAGTACTCAGGATTACTAACCACTAGACCAACAGGTCAGTCAAGAAGAATGCTTGAATTTGCGCGATAAATTAATAAAACCTTTTTGGACTAACAACAAATCCGATCTAATGAAGTTAGCAACACAATCTTGCAAAGTGTACCAAGTTTTTCTATAAAAGTACCATTTACTCAAGTCTCACTTCAGGTAGGTGTACCTTCGTCGTTATTTCACGTCTCAGGAGCCTCCAGCCGGCTATTAAACTCAGCCTCTATCTAATTGTAGCGACGCTGAAATATTATCTCTGTCCAACACCACCGCGGTACAACACGACACTAACTAATGGACGGTACCACGAACCGACCGAACTATGTCTACAGGAAAACATCAGGTTATTGGATTTACATCAAATATTTGACAAATATTGTTATATGGATATGATGTATACTATGTTGGTTGGTTAATGCGGATGTTGTTTGGTATTTGTTTTTTTTTTTTTTTTTTTATGTCAGTTTATTTTTGATTTTAAAAATCGATTAATTAGTGATGATTTATTCACTTTTTTAATAAATTATTATTAAATCGCCTGTAGACATTGGCAACGCCAGGAATATAACTCTTATATAGTATTAATAAATTGATTTCTTTTCTGAATAGGTAGGTACTGGAATCATATCAGCACTTAAAATTTATGAAACTCGGCACCTGAGGATTTCGATTTAATAAATACGTTACTAGTTATCAGAGATTATGCAAAAAAGTACTCTCTTCAAAAACGTCTTCGTCCTAAAATAATTTCAACAAAAAATCTGATAAATCCGTCTTACAACTCTCAAGTGATACTCCATCATATATTATGTAAGGGTCTTTTATTCATAGATATAAATATTTTGCCTGGTACTCTATTTGTTCACAAAATCCTCAACAAATTATTTAAATACCACATACGTTAATTCAATAGACAGTGAAATATGTTTTGGACATCGCAGGTACTCGTAGCCGGCTGACCGCTAGACGACGTGAACTAATGCCTGGTCTATCTTTTTACAAAACACTCTACGTTTTTATATATACTCGTACACGTCCAATTTTGTTACATGTATCATAAGTTGTAAGCTACCCTTTGTTATGTCGAGATTTGTGGGCTTTGTAGTAAATTGGGTTAGGTAGTATCTGTAATGTGGATTAATGGATAAACTTTGCATTTGGAAATAAATATTAATTGTTACAGGATTTTGTAAGTTGTAATGATTTATATAGGCTTAGCTTTAGCTAATGCAAAATCTAAAATAAGTAGAATCGATTCTAATGGATTTTAACTTTTTTTACTACAATATTTTTTAAGAAATCAAATCACATTGGGTCACTGTTGGTATATAGCCATTATTCTTGAATCGTTTCATCTCGTCTCGCCAATAAACAACTAAATACCACTCGCACTGCGAAATAACTATTGGCGCAATGGCCTTTAGAACTTCAGTAGCTAAATTGTGGACCTGAAACCTGATTAGTCATTATATAGCTCTGCCTACCCTTTCGAGGAACAGGCATGATGATATGTTCTGTTATGTTTATGAATTTTCTAAATAGATAATTGACATTTGAATTTCATGTTACATATAGAATTAGAGTTACCTAGGTTATTATAATATACGGCTTGTTGGCGGCAGCATCAAATTAGTATTTCCACAAATCTGAATCCACTAATAACTTTACCTATAATTAATTCCGTCAGTAACGTGAAATTGAAATATTCACGAATTAATATGAATCAAAATACACGCCACTGCACTGCGGTTAATTTCAATCTATTTATTGGTAAACTAATAATTTAAAAAAATATTACAGATTGTTTCAAAAATAATGTTATTTTTTGACATGTCTTTCTTTCCTTTATGAAAAAGATTAATTCGTAGACCAAAGTACGAGTACCAAAGTAACTATATCTCAACGATCGGAATCTCCTCGCGGATGTGACGCCTAGAATTTACATGTCAATATGCGCATCAATATACGCGTTTATTTACTGCGCGGGACGACTTTACAAATAAAGCAAAATACTCTTTAAGGATCGAACGTCATACAAAGCCAAAAAAATGGTGTCAGCAAATTTGCCTAAGGCCAGTTCAGTGACAAGGTTGAGCTCTGAGAAGAACTTAATATGTAGTAAATAAAAAAAATATGAGATATTCAAATCTTCACACCGCTTTGCGACTGTTGGACATGAAACATGGTCATGAGTTGACCATAATGGAACGTAGAGTTGGCGCGGGGCCATGATTATGACTGATTGCAAAACAAACCGTTATTAACACCACATCCACGACCGATGGCAAAATTCACCATGATTTTCCACCATCATCCAAACAACGATGTCACCGATAATAATATATTCTCTATACTTGTGTGATTGCTAGCAAACGCCCATAGCCCCGTTGTGGCTAATGGATGTTAGAAACCGAATTAATAAACTGAACTATGCTACCTTAACGATGATGAACACTTCAACTGCATGCCGAAGTTTAGAGAAAAATGTGTCTAAAGACATTATTTCAAAAACCATTTTCCCAACACTTATGCAATGCAATTATATCGTTCTTTACATTAAATATTAAGCGATTTATTTTGCTTTGTTTACTGCCACTTTTTTTAATGCCAGTGACGCGGGTTTGAATTTTTTGATAACTTGTTTAGCACGGCAGTGTGTCCCCGCTCACAATTCTCTTCCGTATGTTTACATGTGAGTAATAAACGACGTAGTGTCACGATTGACAATGGTCGTAAGAGCTCGACTTATATCCGTCACAATGGTTTACAATACACTAATAAATACGACATCGTTGACTCGAGACGCGTCGGTTATCGCACCGATCGACGACCGACGCACGGCACCTACCGGAGATTGTCGAGATACGGACGATGTATGACGATTGTGAGGAGCTACTTTATTAGTACGTTTCTATAACTGTAGTTTACGTAGCGTATCTCATAAATTGTGAGTTACGGCCTTTACATACCTGACGGAAGATGCGTCGGGCGTATACATTTTAGTATGAGGAGCTTACGAGTCATCAGTCAAGTGTGAAGGTTGAATGTTTTTATATGGATTTGACTGTTCTGACGTAACAAGACTGATGATACGCACTGCATACTCCGTCAGTTGTAACATGGCACTAAGCTATGTAGTATGTAGTTCATGGTTATTATGTTACAATTTTAGTACGTAGTTTAGTAAAAAATCACATTAGATTACAAAATGTGTTCAACTAATAACTAATTATAACTTTCTATTTTCAATTAATTTGAGGGACGATTGAATAAGTATTTTTAATTAATTTGAAACGTGCTTGCAAATGAAGTTCTCATTAATTAAAATAAAAATAAAGAACGTCACGCTCTTCTTCACCGAAGGGGTAGTCAGAGGTTTATCATACCCACATTTTACCAGCTATGTTTGTCCCATGAAATAGGGGGTGAGCCTATTAAACTTAAATTACTTCCCGGTAATCGAATCTGGGACCTCTTGCGCAGTAGTCGTATATGCATCCCACAGTACTACCGAGGCAGTTAATTTTTAATTATCCATACTAAGTCGTATAATAAAATAAAAATACTAAATAAATTACACACACATGACTAATGTTGTAATTTTATTGAAAGGAAACTGAACCTATTTACTTCCATATTTGTGACTACAGAACAAACTTAGAGGTTATATGGAAATATGTATATCCGACATAATTCACTCTATTTACGAAACACAAAATGAATACAACAGAGGCAAGGTTATGTTATAAGTAACATGATGTACCAAAAAGTTTCATGTTTTATATTTCTACCTTTATCAGATTAGTTCAGAATAAATACTCGAGCGAAACCGTCATTTGAATATTATAATCTTTACAAAAATAACATCGTCAATAACACGATAAAGGCGGTACCTACTCATATTTCTGAACATCCGTACCCCGTGGGTAACATAATATATATCCCGAACATTTCTCGAAAATATTCGAAAAACGTTTGTACATCTACAGAATCCCATTTACCAATATCAAAAGACGATAAAATATGATCTATATTTTTGCTTGTTTTTCATAATCGGAAACAATTTTGGTTCGTCCGGAACACAAATCGACTATTCATGTTCGTAGGTTTTTTCCTCAAGAATGATTGACTCTTTTTCCTCGTTTTTACGAGCATACAGAGAACTGACTGATGTTATCTTGATGGGTATAAAATGTCTTAGTTACATATTACTTTTGAACGTTAGAAACTGAAAATATAAAATATATATTATCACTTGTATTGTCAGAGTTGCCAAAACGTCTAATCGTTCCTCGCCTTTCATATATTTGTATCAAAAACGCTTTATGCTAATGATGAACGTCGCTGTTATCATTACGGCTGCTAAATGGACTTTTGATACTACAGAATATTACGGCCTAACATTTTTCTTTTTCAGACTTTTTTACACGCGTATTATGGAACTGAGGCTATGTAATATGAGATTAGATGTCATTTAGTTATTTTTTGTCCTAAAGAAAATGAGATTATTTCTTAAATATCGAAAGGTCGAGGACTATGTGATAATATTCAATATAAAATCATTAGTGGTGTATTAGGTACATAGATGGTGTGGACACACTCAGAAGATGTTAAAAATCCCTTAACACTATCTATAAAAAAATAAATTATGGTGATTATAGTTAGTCTTAGTCCAGCGATATAGAAAATCATTTTTAGATACTACCTTTTCTATTGATTTTAGCAGCACTATATCATTTATCTAGAACTTCAGAGTGTTTTCTCCTAGTCACTAATTTTCCCGTTCAGTTCAGTTACAATGACACTTTTTTCAAAAAACCTCCCCATAGCTGTCCACTTGCCTGTCCATCACTGTATTCCAGTTCCAAAAGTGTTTAAATCGTCACACCAACGTTTTACTTCGGGGATGATGTCCAATTGTCCATGTTACGGATCTACAGTGTAGTCCTATATATATAAGATGCATTGACTTGACAAAATAATGCGCTCAACATCTCAATGTCGAACGTTGCAGTATCGTTTATAGATCACGTGCTTCCGACGGGAACGTGACGCGAACGGAACGAGCTTTACGATCGCTTAATCATTCAGTCCGACTCGTATTGCAGATGCTACTGAGAATTTTATACAACTAACACTACAGTTAGAGTAAAGATTTTTATAAATTGCATTTCTTATGTGACGTCACAAACGCACGTTATATGCGAGCATATATATTGATGATAGCGCCTCTCTGTTATATAGAGATGATACGAGTGACTTGGTCACTTCTCCCTTATGTGATATACGGTCTGTAGAAGTGAGGGAAGAGGAAGTTCTTCGGTTACTTCAGCAAGTCGATCTAAATAAATCCGCAGGCCCAGATAATGTTTCGCCAATTTTCATTCGCAACTGTGCGAAGTGCCTATTTATCCCATTAACTATACTTTATACAAGATCATTTTCACTAGGAGAGGTACCCACGATTTGGAAATCAGTGTATATAACGCCGATTCATAAAAAGGGACCGAAAAACTGCGTTGATAATTATAGGCCGATATCCAAACTATGTGTATTTGCGAAAATTATGGAAAAAATAATACATAAGCAACTATCTACTAGCCTCAAATTAAGTATCGCAGATAATCAGCATGGATTTTTAAAGGGTCGTTCTACTACGTCCAATCTCGTCGTGTGTAGTGACTATCTAACTGAGTGTATGTCTATGAGGTCTCAGGTCGACGTTATATACACTGATTTCAAAAAATGTTTCGATCGTATAGATCATATATACGTAAGCTTTTCACGATAGGAATCAGAGGAAACTTATACCGTTGGTTCACGTCATATGTACAGAATAGGTGCCAAACAGTAGCTCTCAATGGTTACACGTCCAGAGCAGTGGTGGTCCCATCAGGAGTTCCGCAGGGATCTTTATTAGGTCCTCTGTTATTCAATGTTTTCATTAATGACGTCGGCGCATGTTTCAAGAATAGTAAAATTGTATTATACGCCGACGATATGAAAATATTCCGACAAATAACAGTAGCTGAGGATGCCCGATTACTGCAGGATGATTTGAACCGGTTCCTAATTTACTGTTCCGTTCATAAATTGGACTTGAATGTCGACAAATGTTACACGTGTACCTTTACGCGCAAAACAAACCCGATTTTAATTACTTATAAGCTCTGTGACACACCAGTTAAAAGAGTTAACACCATCAAAGATCTTGGGGTAACATTTGACGCAAAGCTAATATTTGATTCGCATATTAATAATATTGTAAATAAAGCATCCAAAGCGTTAGGTTTTATATTTAGGCTGTCATATGAGTTTAAGAATATCAAAACAATCAAAATTCTGTACTGTACCTTTGTCCGTAGTCACCTCGAATATGGATCACAAATTTGGAATCCAATTTACAATGTTTATATTAATCGCCTTGAAGGTATTCAAAAGAAATTTTTAAGATACATACAATATCGCTCCAATACCTATCTACCTAACTACCTTAGTCGCTGTAGTAAATTCCACATCCTCCCACTATACGAACGCAGAAAGATAGCGGATTTAACATTTTTACACCGTATTATGAATGGTATAGTTGATGTTCCCGAGTTGGTTAACAAGGTTGGACTACGCGTGCCTACTGCACACCTACGAAGACCTAACCTTCTTGATGTACCCTTAGCGAGAACAACGTACAGGCAAAATTCATTTCTCGTCAGAGCATGCCGCACATTTAACGGCGAGTGTTGGAAACTCGATCTTGACCTGTTTGCTTCAACTATTTCTCATTTAAAAAAATCTATTAGTATACAATTTTTTGAGCCCTAGCTGTTACCTACTGTAGTCCATTCTCTTAGTGTTTTTCTTTTTCACTTAACTGGTACAAATCCACTAAACATTGTATGTAACACATCGCTGTCAATGTACGTGTTTTTATTAAATTGTTACAATACTGCTTATTTGTGAAAACTTGTAATTGGCCTTTTGCTACTTTACTTTTATTTGTAATATTTGTTAGCTGTAAGTTTTCCTAATAAAATAAAATAAAATAAATAAATAAATAAAATGAGGCTATAATGGGGTGGGATTTTAATAGTCCATAATCTAATTAATCATCGGGGTCTATTACGGCGTGAGTGTTGAAAGTAATGACAAATAAACTGTGAGATGAGAAGTCATCTCATCATCGTGATAAGATCATACTCGCATTGCCAACAATGAACAACACAAAGTATCGTTACTCGTCTTGTCGTCATAATCTTCTCACCTGTCAATATGAAATTAATCAAAAAGGCAGTGAACAGGTTATAAAGGTCTGCAACGCGCTTGTAATGCCCCTAGTATTTTTAGAGGTGCATAGGCTAAGGCCCTCTCAGCTCTCTAGTTAGAGGAGAGGAGACCCAAGCCCAGCAGTGGGACTAAAATGGGTTGCTGATGATGATGATGATGATGATAGGCTAAGGTGATTGCTTACCATCAAGCGAACCGTCAGCCTGTTTGCCTACTAAAAATAGTCCAAATTGAACGTAAGGCTTCCCACTTCTTTTACTTCACAACCGCCATAAAATATACAAATAAAAGTACATACTCATATACGCATAAAAATAAACATAATCCCATATTTTCTGGCGCACACTTGGTGCTGGAGCTTTAAATTTTTAATACAAAGCGACGTCTCCAGCTCAACATCGTTCTATCTCCACTAGCTCTCTTATTGCAAACATTTTTATTCTGTCGAATGTTTGTATCAACGTCGAAAGAAGTTCACAGTAACATGTTGCTTTCGAAACGTTTTATATATCACAACAACGATTTTTAGAGGGAGGTGATTGGTGAATGAATTTTATGCTGTAAATGAATAATGATAGTATCCGTACATTAAAGTCCAATGCTAGGTTAGGTTAGTTTGTCTTATCTTCTATCAAGAGACTTGTGAGGTTTTAAAATGCTTACCACATACACTGGTTCAATTTGGTTTTGGAAATCAGACCTACATTTAAAATAGATCAGACACTTATAGATAACTTAAGATAGAATATTGAGTATACAGAATCGCAATCAGATCTTATGTTTTAAAATCACCATTTCACTACCACTAATTGTTAAAGTTCATCATCATCATATCAGCCTAATGACGTGCACTGAACATAGGCAATTTATTGTATATTTAATCAATAATATCACAAATAATAAGCAGATAGTTACTTATTAATAATTATGTTCAATTTGTAATTAAATTCTATATTGGAATAACTCCAATATGTGTGTACACGCAGAATCAGTTAACGAGTGTTATAATGGTCTCCTTAGTCACAAGGTTTGCTACAGCAAAGAAATGTACAGTTAAGTCTGACTTTCAGTGGTGTTTAATGACGTAAGCATTTCTTTGATTGTTTCATGATGTATTCACCAAACGATTGAAGCTCTCCCAACACGCAACGTACATTTAACATCAAAGAACAACATGAATGATGTGCCGCCAACTGTTTATTTAATTTTAACTTTATCAACATACCTAACCATGAGAAAATTGGTTTTAAAAGAGACAACCGTTGGACTTTGGACAATAGTACCTACATACATATAGATCACGCCCTTTCCCAACAAAGGGGTAGGCAGAGACCATTTCCTTCCACTTGCTACGATTCTGACACACATCTTTAGTAACAAACAATAGTAAGTATCTAATTACCAATTTAAAAGCCCTATATCATTGGATTGGACTTTAAGCTCCTAAAAATTTTTGCGATTAAACAGGGTACAATAAAAATAAATGGTGCCTAATATCATCATCATTTCAATCATACAAACATTCCACTGCTGCGCACGGGTCTCATCCAAAGAATATGGAGAAAATTTAAGCTTCTATACCTCGGCCAGACGGGTACAGGGTTTGTTTCCAATTTCTTTTTCTTGCAGTGCATAAAGTTATTCCCTTAGTCATCTTTTACGACACCCACGGAAATGTGCCTAATACCTGTATACAAACGTGCAACAATCAGTGATAGTGAGTTATTAGAGTCAATGATTTGACCTGAAAAATGTATCCTCTTGTGAGTCTTATTGCCTCATTTTATATCAACAGGTAGTTTTAGTTGCTTTTTAAAGTAGGATTTTCTTTTCAATGGAAGTTCCTTCTATTGGAAGCTCATTTTTATCTTAAAGGTTAACGTATTTTTATTTTACACAAACATGTTGTACAAGCGTAATATTTCTCGAATAACGTCAAAATAATTCACATTCAGCGTGTACAGTTTTGTCACGAATGTTGGTGATGTTCGTACAATTGTACAAACATGGACGCTGAATAAAATATCTCGCTCGCCGGACATCGATGAATGTCGGACACAACAGGACTGTTGAGAATTCTACTGAAGCTTGTACCTCAAACGTTTTGTGAGCTTTTAACTTGCTTTTATGACGTACAATGTGAACGAAATTTGTGACATTGCTACTTTTATTAGAAGAGGAGTAAGCAGAGATGTATACACCTTTATTTCGCATAGGTACTATTTTAGCTCTCGCAATATAGGGGCAAACCTTATTACCTGATTCTGAGTGCAAAATAATGCCAACATTAGGGAACAAGCTCCTCGTCGCGAATGACTTTACAAACATACAATTAACGGACACAACAAGTACAAGTACAATCCATGAATCACACAAATATACCAATGTCTCGTATGCGAATCGAACCTACTTGGCACGGCAATGATGGTGGCGGGGGACCATCATAACCGATACGTCACAGGGACAGTCAAATATAATACTAAGTAGGTACTTATTCGTTTATATTTTCTTCAAATGGTTACTCACTACTACAACAATTTAAATAGAGAGAGAGTAATAACTCTAAATAACATTAAGTACTTTATAAATCTTTGCTTCACAAAAAATCAAATATTGTCGGGACTTAATTCGACAAAGGCTTGAGTAAGTGGGTGAGGCGGATATTGGAAATAAGACAGTCATCCGTAGTACCCCCGCCCCCTCGTGGGACTGCACCGTGCGGTGTGCCAATTGTGAATAATATACTCTTCCATAACTTGGTAGAAATCATATTCCTAGACACTATTTGTAGCAGATCTACTAAGTTATAAAGCGCTTAATTTTAATAACATGTTATTTGTTGAAAGGGTACTGAATAGAATATATAATTCAGTATAATAAAATATAAATAAATTCAATTGAAGATTTTACACTAAATACTAATAAAATTATTTACATATTTTAATCCTAAAAGACCAGTCCTAAAACAAAACAGACTCGGCATAATTTAATTTCTCCGTTTTGGGTTAAATTTCAGAAGCGGGCAACACTGATTAGAGACAATTAATATTCCAATTTGGGGGAGTGATGGAAAAATAATGGGTTGGCATTGTAAGATGTAAGAGGACAGGCTTGTATGGGCAGATGTCAGTCTATTTCTGTTTTATTTAAATAAAGGTTCGTTTAAGATATAATTTTATAATATTTGATAGTTTTCTGAAAACTCTCAATTACATTTTTATGCTATGAATATGTACCTTAGTTTTTATACAACGATATTTTTTTGTACCTGTAAAAAAAATATTTACTGAATCTCACCATTTCGTGGTCAAACAAAGTCGATTCAAACAAAGCTAAAAGGCTTTAACTCGAAAGTCACATAAAAACATTTTACTTCTTCTTTCACTTTCACTAATAAAACATAAAGTGAAAAAGTTTTCTTTTTAAAAAAGCTCTGAGTTTGTTTCAATAACTCTTGTCAAATGAGACAAGTGCGATAGTCTTATTGCACACCGTGCACTTGGCCTTTTATTGAAACGCTGCTTCACAACTAACGCTGCAAAATTGCAACTTAATCATTGAACTTTAAGGTCCATTTTCAGTTGTCTTGTTATTTTCATATCCTGTTGGTATTGTTTGGATATTGAATACTAGTGAACTAGACATAGAGTTTAAATTGGCGTGCATATGAAATATTCAAAATGTATGGATTTAGGAAGAAACAGTAGTGATTGCACAGAAGATGGATTAAGCTGAGCGCGATAAGGGCGTAGTCTGGCACTAAAGCGTCTAGAATAAGTTAGTACTAGGGAGGTCGATGACCCGAGGGAACCTTATGTTCATGTTCACAAGTACTTTGACAGCTGACACCAGTCTTATCTAATGCCTTGAATAAGATAAAATGATTGCATGTTGAGTTTAATAAAAAAAACGCTTTACAAGTTTTAACAATTCTTGCACAAAACAAGCTATCTGTCAATTTATTGCAGAGTTGCTTTTCTTGCTACCGTAATAATAATTATAGTTCAAGAGAAGGAGGGTTGGCGACTTATTCGCCGTATACCAAATTTACTATCCATTCCACCGAAACCCAAACGCACATCCCAATTTTATTAAACTCCATATGTCACACAATACACTTACACAGACAGTTGACAGATCACAGCTGTACAACAATAGTGCAGCTGTGATATGGCGGTGCGGGCTGTAAGTGTCCCACCGTACTTTAAATTCAAATTCATTAAGGGCCACTGCGTGTTGGAATTGAAATTTTATTGATATTAAAATTAACACAATTTGTCGTCTAAAGATATAATTATATTATTAGTACAATTAAATTATAAAACGCACCTAGTCGTCTGTGTTATTCAAAATTATCTAATTTACATTTAATTCATACATTTCTAAAGGTTTCCAGTTAATAATTTTGTATTAAGAAATAGCTATGTATCTCCGAGACATTGGTGTTTAATCAACGAGCACGCTACACTGAGCTTGACTTGCACAAACTTGGCTATCTTTATGAAACTTCTTTCGTGTATGTATACACGTTATATTCACACGAACTTTGCACTGCTCATATTCTCATACAATATTCATAATAATTGTAACACATCTAATGAAAGAACTTTGCAAAATATTTTCTAAAAATAATATCAGATCAATCTTTTCGTTGACATCTACCCGAACTCGTATAACTCTATCTAAAAAATAATTCAGTCTTGAATAAATATCGTATTCTGAAGTACTTTGATAAAAAATGAAGAAAATCGTGTCTTCTTTTTCAGAGAAATGTTTATATAATGTGACTGCCGATATTTTTAAGGAAAAGGTTTAAATATAATATTGTGATTGTGCTACAATACCATAGAAATCGGTAGGTACTGACAATAATAGTTTGATCTGTTACTATTGTTGTTATAAATACTAGTTTCCATCTTTGCAATAAGATTATTTAAATAAAAAGATCATGATTATCATTTCAACCCATAAACGTCCCACTAATAATAATATCGTTATCTTATGAGAAGTATAGCCGTGAAAAAAGAGATATAATAATAATAATATTCCACCACATTTACGCAGCGCCATCTAGTCCCAAATTAAGCAATTATATTTGCTTGTGTTATGGGTACTAAACTACTACTGATATACTACTTATATATAATTTTTTTTTTTGTAAATACATACATATTATAGATAAATTACACCCAGACACAGAACAAAACTTTATGTTCATCACACAAAGATTTGTCCTGGGTGGGGATCGAACCCACGACCTCTGGTTTAGCAGTCAGGGTCACTAACCACTAGACCAACAGGCCAGTCAATAATAAATAAGAATATATTATAAAAAATATAAAAACATTATTTGATTTTATTCGTTTTACTTTATGAATTAAATGATTTAACTTTTGTTCCCCAAATAATCTTCAAACCTATCCATGAATAGGTTAATATAGGTATATTAAAAAAAACAATTATCTTAAAGTGACGTTCGTTACTGTTCTCGAAATTTATAAATAATAAATCTTCTATCGAAATGTGATGACGTGTTTTCGTCACGTTTTCCTTACGACGTAGGTACGTAAGACAACAAAATAAACAAGTTTGCATAACAATAAGGTTTAAAATAAAAATCAATGAACTCTGTTCCCTGCCTCCATTCACGCGGAACAATAATTTTCATGGCAATTACATGACAAACAAGTGCGTCACATCAACGTTATGAATGAAGTAAGATTACAAATACATAATAAATATCATTATTTTCATAATACAATGAGGTTGAGCGTTTTAACCAATGCATGAGATACGTGTTTTATTATTAAAGAAAAAGTATTTTGCCCAGTAGCACCTCTCGATATATGGATAATCTGCAATACTAGACATACGGCAAGGGCGCTACCTGCCTTATAAAATGTTGGCAGTCCCAAACACCATCCTCTTTCTATCTGCAACAATTATTTATTCCTACGTTTTCAAGCACACTGCTACTCTACACGAGACACACACAAGACAAAGTAGCTGATCAATTTCAGCACGAAGCTGTTTAAATTTCTTAAATTTATACATATTGGTTAGATAAGGAACACACAAACGGTTTTATGATTAGTTTCTTGATTTAAAATATAGATGATGATCTCTCTATCTCTCTGATTGTTAGGGCACACAGGTATATTTACCGAATTAAAAATCTTTGAATCTCAATTTCTGATCAGGAAACTTATAATTCGTATGTCCAGGGAGCTTACTCTAAATTTTGTCAAATGTTTGAAACTGACAGCGACCATATCTAAATTTCCTTTCGTTCGTAAGCTCCCTGAAGCGCTAAACTGTAATCTGACAAATCACTCAAATCATGACTTGACTCTCAACAAGAATTTTAATTAGATGCAATTAATCCGCTGTTCGTAGCACGGAATAATGGCAGAGTTCATAATTTGAATAATGTTATTCATAGCTCAGTCAGCCGCTGTATACCGCCCTCTGGTGGTGCCTGGAGGCTCTCGTAAACCTCCAGCAAGTATCATTTTGTAAAACACTGGTGTTAAGGAATACGTAATTATAAGCTGATTATTTCTGTCGTTTAGACAGTGAGTTAGTTTAGTAATACAACGATACAGATACGACATAAAGGCTAGAAAGAGTAAATTGAGGAATTTTTTAATGTTGATTTGGATGTTTAGGTTTAATTTGATTTATAATATTCATAAGTATTGGACGATATTTCGGACATACAGTAAGCCGTTGTAACTGTAAACAAGAAAAATATAGAAGTTAAGCTAATGACGGGTTTCTACTGATGAATAAACAAGTTTATTGTATTGTGTAGAATTAACATAGAGAACAATTTAGTATTAACTACTTTTTCATATTGTCTAAAAACTTTTATGTCAAAAAAAATGTGAATGTAAAATTGATTTCTTTATAAACACAAAATAATACGACATCAAAAGTACCTAAATCATTGTTAGTGAACGCGGAGAGGCTGCTAATGTCTCTTGTTGATAAATTCAATCAGATGAACATCAATTCCGATCACGTGCCATGTTCTTAATATTCCTGTGGTTTTATATAAAATAAGACATGAAGCTGACAGACTTTCGTAATTAGATTACAGTCGACACGAAAGTCACCAGTTTTATGACTCGAAAGAGAAAGTCAGTAGTACCACCACTGCATAATATCGAATACTAGGAAACAAGCAATTTTTGTATAAATAAATAAATTTTATATGCACTTATATTTCAAAAGCATATAGTACAGTATTGAAATCATTGCAACCTAGCCTTCTTCGATTGCCTGTGCGAAACTCAGCTGTGAGCTACCATTTTACCTAACTCCCAACAGTATGGCGGTGCCTCTGGTGCGCTGATTACATTTCTTCAACATTCATCAATCACTAGTATTTAATGTTACTTTGTGTTTGTTACAGATCTCACCGTGATGATACCGTTGAAGTCACCAGTTCATAGGTCAGTACACTTGTACATCCCTTTTTTAAATTTAGTGTTTCTCTTGTTATTGTTACGGCGTCCATGTCCCGTGATTATCACATTAATGGTTATAATAATAAAGTAGCATATTAAACAATATCGTATGTTTGTGTTAATTACAAAATATAATGAGGTAAACATTAATTAAAAGGTAAAATTGATATATATTTAAAGCATATTTTATTGTAACAAAATGAGTTCATAAATAGTCATCATCATCACATCAGCCCAATGACGTCCATTGTTGAACATAGGCCTCACCAAATTTTCGCCACAACGAGCGATTTTGTGCCGCCCGCATCCAACGGCCACCCGCAATCTTTACTAGGTCGTCGGTCCATCTGGCGGAGGGCTCTCCTACGCTGCGTTTTCCAATACGTGGCCGCCACTCGAGAACTCTTTAGCCCCATCGGCCATCAGTTTTGCGGGCTATGTGGCCTGCCCACTGCCACTTCAGCGATGCGATTCGGTGAGCTATGTCGGCAACTTTAGTTCTCCTGCGGATCTCCTCATTTCTGATTCGATCACGCAGGGAAACTCCGAGCATAGTCCTTTCCATGGCTCGTTGAGTATCATAAATAGTATTGGATACTATATATTTATTATATTTTACTCGCAATATAATTTCCCAGTGATGTAATATCAAAAATAATTATTGTTTAACGAAATGCCAAAATATTTACAACAAGTTTTACCTAGGCAATAGATCTCAGTGTTGATAAACAGACACAAAGATCTAATCTATCACATCATCGGCATTACTCCGCTAAATTCAATCAGTAGACAAAGGCGCAGCCTTGTACTGACGCTAACTCCTAAATCAATTTCGCTTAAACCTTAAATCCTTATAAATTTACTATAAAGATAACTTTTATGTCTTGACAAATATCTTGTAATTTCTGGCCAATTTGTTTAGATATTGGTGTCAAGTTAGCTATTTATTGTTACCTGAAAGCAGAATATTTGGTAACGTAATGCTGTGTTAGCTTACAATTTTTCAATTTGCACCTGTGCTCGCGGTAAGAGCTAGATTCAGGAGGATTACATTATAAATTCTATTAGAGACTACATTTTATGGCTTCTGAATTTTCCGCCATTACATGCGAGTGTCAGTTATCTATTTTCTTTTTAGGGTACAGTATTTAATATAATAATTATTTCATTTTTTTTAAGTAATAGAGTCGGTGTGTTGGTATGGTATGGTATGTTGGTTCCTATTCAAATAATGATTTGTATGTAAACCACTGGCACTTGCTCAGCACATTATAACCTTATAACACGATGTTGTGAATTTACCAACCAGAAATTAGAACATTACCCGAAGAAAAACGTTAGAGCTTTCTTAACGATAAGTAACTTTTTTAATAGTTTTGGCAGATACAATCTCTGTATGTCCTGACCAAGCTCCATAAAATCAAGTTTTTATGGTATTAGTGATCCACTTAGTCAAATAAATGCCAACACAGTCAAACAGTTTTATGGAACCTCATAATGAACACTACTCATTGGTCAGGAAGATGTTCATTCTTCAGCCTATCTACGTCGTAGCTAATGCTACGAGCTGCTATTCGTAGCAAGAATGTGTGTAGCAAAAATTTAAATATTTAGGTAATATTATATGAAAAAAAAAATGTACTTTACTAAAATGTCTTTGAAAAGATCGCACTTACTCTCCCAGGTGTTCAAATATTTGTTCGTTCTTTCGGTTCTATTGCCGCGCTCTACTCTCATACGACTCTCATGGGAATTGAATGATCTTTTTCGTAATCGAGAATCATAAAAAAACGTCAATTTGTTCAATTTAGGTGACAATATATTCTATACTTTCATAAAAACTGAAAGAATATGGGACGTTTTTATGATTATTATCAGACTCTTAGTAAACGTTGAATATTTACAAAAATATGGTGAAAATTAACCAAAAGTTGGTCAAGAGATATATGTGTGGTTTGATAAACTAAACTTCAGGACTCACTGAATTAATTTAATTTTAACGAAACTAATATACTTCAAGCCCTCTCGAAATAAATTCCGGTACAATATAAAGTATGTATTTACTTATAATTGAAAGCTTAAAGTTGTTTCTATAAAGCTTATTTGTTCTAGAACTTAAAGCCACTGCCACCCACATCAACTAAACTCGTAAAAATTAGTATCAGAAAACGATTATTTTATATGGAGCTGTGTCTAAGAGACATTCTCAACGGATGCTACACATAATATATGTTATATAAAATGATTGAATTTGATTTAAAACAAAATGCATCTTGGAAAATTACATCTAGTAACGAAACATAATAGCATACATAGCGGTACCAATGTGTGGACTTTGTGGAAATATAATATACTAGTCATGTGACTAATCATCTGCTAACGGTGAAGGAAAACATCGTGAGGAAACCCACATACCCCGCATTAGGCCAGCGTGTGTGAAATATGACCTAAATACTTTCTCTAGATAGAGGAGTGGAGACCCGAGCCCAGCAGTGGGACATTAATGGTTTGCTGATGATGATGATGATGATGGTGTCCTATTATCTATGTAGGCGTCTACCTGCATCACAGTGTGTCTGTGTCTAGTGATATGAAGTTGGCTGCATGTCACAGGTAGCGCGCAAGACACAGACAAAGAATGGTGTGAAGAATATTGGAAAAAAAAATGTATAGTTAATTCCAAAGTAAATCTAATAAAATTATATATTATGAGCAATCCCCCGAGGCATCACTCCAACAAAAGGTGTTAGCTATTTTGTTACCAATCGAAGCCTTATTTCAGTAGTTGAGCGTAAAAGAGTACAGATCACATTACGTATTAACTTGAGGTAAACAAGGTTATTCCTGGCATATCGAACGGTTCCCTGGGGAGACACCACAAGATTCGGTCGGCTGGATTCTTTGCCTTTAAATACTTGATTGCTTTGTACATATGGCCCTGTATAGTATAGGTCGGGCTTACTAAACCACAAATCTATAGAATACGGGTGAAATGTTGTTATTATTATATGTATGATTTGTGGTTTATTATTGCAGTTTGGTTTTATTAAAAGGTTCTCGAGTGACGGCCACGTATTGGAAGCATTTGGAAGGCGCAGCGTGGGACGGCCCACCACCAGATGGACCGACGACCTGGTCAGGGTGGCGGGCGGCCGTTGGTTGCAAGCGGCACAGGACCATTCGCAGTGGCTTAAATTAGGTGAGGCCTATGTTCAGCAGTGGAAGTCGTTGGGCTGATATGATGATGATGATGATTCCAGTTTGATTCCATTTAAATCCAGCCTTTCGCTTTGAAAAAAATAATTAAAAAACTTGAATCCAATTTAAACAGATAAGCGAACAAAACTATTACTAATAAACAGAAGTTTTGCTCAATAAGCGTGTGACATTATTTTCTGTTTATGAAACTTGTGGTGAACAACCAGCTACAAGTAGGTTACTGTATGAGCAACACACATGAGCTTGAAACATTAATTTCAGAGCTACAATTTACAATGACCTTATCAGCATATTAATTAATGGTTGAACTCTTTCTGCTAATATTTTTGTTAATATTACGATAATATGTAGCTTTTTAACTCTTTCTGCTAATATTTTTCTATAGAAAAGCTCGTATTATTTTAGAGTAACAAAACATTGCCTACAGCATAATATAACGTCGCCAAGAAACTTAAAAAAACATTGATCGTGACAAAAAGAATCTATCTCTAAAAGCTTTCTTTACATTATACTTTCAGTTTTTTAGAAAATACATAGTCTTGAGACGAAAATATACAACATTAAAATGTAGCACAGACAAAATTAGAGTTGGAAAATTGGGCGCTACAAACAAGACACCGACATTAGAAGCACTCACAAAGAACAAAGACAAAAAGGCTTCGTTGTTGTAAAATAAAAATGAGAAAGGTAAACAGGAACACGAAGTACAAAGAGTGTTTCGTAACGTTGATGAAGTGTTTCGACGAGAAACGAAAATGATGTCAAAAGAGACGCAGAAACGATGAGGGATACTCCTAGCACAAAAAAGAGATATTCATTTGAGTTGATGATGCAAGTTCAAAGTTCAGTATCTGTAAAACAAATAGTAGGTACATTTCTATGTCAACATTTATATATATTTATATTTCTTCTTCACATAAATTAACTTTATTTATTTACACACTTAACAATGAGTATTTCAAATCTCATACTCCTACACGCAAGCGCTTCCTTTTATTACGTTATTTAAATTAATTTATTGTAATATAAATAACAATTTCAATAAAAACTCCAAACAATGCAAAGAATACGAAGTTATTAGTTCGCTTTACTAAAGATTATTTACTATCAAATATAAGAAATGCCTACTAACGATTAATTCACTATTAGAAACATAGTTTACCTCGTACCATTCAAACGATTCAGTGGAGACTAAGTAGTCCCGTCTCAATCTTATGAGTAGGTTACTCTGTTGTATCACATGGAAAATAATAAATATATGTGATTTCGAAACATATCGAGTATCTATTTAAAGCGAAACACAGTAAAAGCGAAACAATGCGGCTTCCCTGGACATGTAACAGATGATCACAAATCACGTTGATCGTACACAATCACATCTATTATTCCTACAGCTGCGAAAATATGCGTGAGCGCAGCGGTTTGATACTGTAGCACATTGTGTATCTTACATTGTACTTTGATTTTGAACTACGAACTTGCCTTAGGAAAATGTACAGACACGTTTTTTAGATTTCTATGATGTTAATTATGTTCACAAGTAACATGTAGGTATGTGATTCAAATGATTAAAGCGTTTTGACTTTGACTTGACTTTATCTTTCTTTTTGTTCATAAATTTAATTAAGGTATCAATAATAATAATTATAGACACGTAAAATAATTATTATTATTGATACCTTAATTAAATTTATGAACAAAAAGAAAGATAAAGTCAAGTCAAAGTCAAAACGCTTTAATCATTTGAATCACATACCTACATGTTACTTGTGAACATAATTAACATCATAGAAATCTAAAAAACGTGTCTGTACATTTTCCTAAGGCAAGTTCGTAGTTCAATTTTTTGATTGATTTTTTTCATTTAACAATAAAGAAAAGGATGAAATGTCATAACATTTCATCCTTTTCTTTATTGTTAAATGTGTCATAGAAAATAAGCAACTACACGACCGGAGCAATACCAGGCGTTAGACATTGACCGAAATTCCTAACTAATAATTAATAACAAAGGCTAACAAGAAATCAGAAAGCATTCAATCAAATGTGTATACACAGAACAAATTAAAAGCTTCTGCTTGTAAGCTGTCAGAACTATCACTCACATCACCCCACTATCAACGTGGCGTGACGTCGACATCAACAGCGCCCCGCGCCGGTCCACTACACACACTATACACAACACTGTCTAGTAACTAGTATATTGCCCTCACAATGGATAAGAGTCATAAAATGAGAAATGCCATTGGGCAATTCTGAATCTTATATTTTAAATATCTTGACAGATTAACTTCAAAAACCTGTTTAACATTGGTAGTGCGAGATGTAATACTAGCTGAAGTAACCATGTTTACCTTTGCTTTATGTCGGCAAAAATTACCCGAGTTCCTTTTCCAGAATTTAAACATATCTCTGTGTAATGTACAAAGATCAGTTAGGTGGATAATAATTTATTGTAGTTACGGAAATAAAGCCACTTTAAAGCAAGAATATAAAATCTGTTTATTATCTATCCCGTGATAATTTCTAAAAATCCTCTCGTAGTGCGCGCATTTGCTGCATAACGAATCTATGTATCAAATTTTAAGTTTATTGACGCAGCGGATTGGGCTGTGCGTTGATGCTTTGAGTTGTTGAGTAAGCAGTTTCAACGGTTATATTATATTATACAGATAGATTTCAAACAATATTCGTTAGCTTGTTTAATCACGCACGTAAGGGTCACAGGCATGACTGGAAACCATCCTGAACAAATACTTCAGAGGTTGATGTAGCAAATTTTAACTCTGACAACGGTTCAGCTATTTGATCACGCAAAAAATTTGGAAACTGTTAATTTATTCTTAGGTCGAGTTAATATGAACTACATAACTATATTTAGTCAAATTATATATTTTAATTCATTTAATAGTAAATATCACTATTTTAAATTGACTGCTGTAATAGAGAGTGAAGCTCCGGATAACAGCAAAATTGGAACACGTAATGGAATATGTAACTTTTATTATTGTCCAATATTTAGTTAGGTAGAAATGGTCTAAGATCCCATTAAGGAATATATACCTACCCTCATCTGTTATTTATTAGAGATATAAAATAAATGATAGATAATATTCACATTGTCTTATTGCAAATAGGTTGCCTAGTTAAATCGCGCCCGGATAATATTTTATTCTTAATTTCCCTGGGTTCCCATACTTACCCAAAAATCTTTTTTCATCAAACCCATACGTGTTATAGATATAGATACCCCATCTATGGATAGCTCTTCAAAAATGATATTGAGGTTTCTAAGTTCATTTTTTTTTAAACTGATTAGTTTGCGCAGGAGACACTTCCAAAGTGGTAAAATGTATGTCCCCCTATAAATAGGCTTTCATATGATATTTTTTTCGACTAAATAATTGATGAGAGCACTTTATAAAAAAAAAAGGTATGGACTCCAATCTCATTCCACCATGCTGGAAATATCTCCAACAAAAAACTTTGTGCACGATATTAATATTATCCGGGCGCGATTTAACTAGGCAACCTATTTGCAATAAGTCAATGTGAATATTATCTATCATTTATTTTTTATCACTAATAAATAACAGATGAGGGTATATATTCCTTAAAGGGATCTTGTACTAAAACTTCATCATCTGGGTGAATTTTATATTTTAAACCTTATCCCATCTCTATTGCTGAAAACCGCATGAAAATCTGTTTAGTAGTTTTTGAGTTTATAAATCACGAACAACGCGGTGGAGGACTTAGTTTCAAAATAATGTACGCGCAGTAGCCCCGCGTCTACCGCGCAGTCACCACGCAGCTACTCAGTAGTTAGCGCTGAGCTATTTTTCCCGCACATTAATCATTATAGAAGTAAACAGAGCCAGCATGCCACTGACAGATTATTGTGACGACTTCACAAACGGGCGGCGCGCACTTGAGAGTTTTGCTGCTATTCTTGGTCTAAACATCGCCGTCGTTCGTCTAGCTGTTATGACTACGATATTTATAGATAATAATATTTCAACGCGGAATTATTTACACTAAATTAGATGAGCAAGACTTCGTTTAGACTTTGTTTTGATTCTTATTTTAAGCGAGTAATGAATCGTAATTGATAGCTGACTAATACGCTCGTTAGCCATACTTGGAAATATTTATTTGATTTATTTTTACTTCAATTACAAAATTTGAATCTTGTTTTTTAATAGACGGTATATTAAATTAGGTAATACATATTTTTTTCAATAATTTATACTTCTTTACAACAGAATGCAAGGGAGTTTACAAAATACAACTTTTCCTTTATTCGCAGTTGTCCTTGTCAAACACAGCTTATTACCGCCTAGTGTGGAGATATTGGTAACAAGCAACGTGCTCCCGCCCTTTCGATCCCTTCATCCCTCACACGAGAGAAACTAACAATCGGCTCTGTTTGTTACAGATGTGTTGGGGCCCAACACGAGATCAACAAATAATTACTTGCTGGCACAAAATGTAAGTATCATTGGTATATATGACGTAAAGGTTTCACACACTCAATAGCTGACGTAGATATACTATATACTACTTTCAAAAGTATTTCAGAGGAATGTTTGATTAAAATCACTTAAATGATTTATTACCTTTCAATCTCGAACACCTTTGTGAAGACAACAATACCCCGTGACCTTCCACTCCTCACGCCGTAATAAATCATATTGATACAAGGATAATAAATCTCTTTGCAGATCGGTTTCATGTGTATTTTAATATTGAATTCGGAATGATATTGGAACTTTAATCATTAATGTGTCTGAGTAATCCATACGTTACGTTCGATAAAATATCATTTAGTGTATGTAGGTACACATTAAAGAACTACTAATATTAGTATAATATTAACGTAAGTGCTGAAGCAAATGAATAGAATTGCTTGATTCGTTGAACTGAATAGGTTTCAAAAGGTCTTTATTTATCACTAAAAGTGTTATTATAATTTTATGCTACATATTTTTAAATAATAATTGAGATATAAACCCTACTAAACTTTTGCAGAACAAAAATGTAAACGTTGTTATACAAAGTCTGAGCGGGGACTTTAATTGTGGATATTGACAATATGTTTATCGACCACGCCCCTGTAACTCGAGCACACAACAGAACTCTCTCATAATCTTAATTACAGTCTGATGTAATAAAATTGTCTGTTCAAATATGCGTCCAAAATCCAGTCTAATACTGATCCTCATTCGAAGCGTTTAAAATAATAATAAATTTTCTTTCCAGGTAAATAATTTCTACAAGTAGCCAGTAGTCTTCAATTTCGCCACAATGGAACTGGAAGACGTAGAAATGTATCGCAGCGGTAACTACTCTTACGATGAGAACGGCACTTACAATGCAACCTTCGAGAACTGCCCCAACATCAACCTGCCGGTTGTCTACGTTGTCACACAAGTTCTGTACGCCCTCGTCTGTGTGGTTGGCCTGCTCGGAAATACCCTCGTCATCTACGTAGTGCTCCGTTACTCCAAGATGCAAACCGTAACCAATATGTACATAGTTAACTTGGCCATCGCAGACGAATGTTTCCTCATTGGTATACCGTTTTTAATCACCACGATGTCACTCCGGGCCTGGCCGTTTGGACGCTTCATGTGTAAGGCCTATATGATATCGACTGGAATCAATCAGTTCACCAGCAGCATTTTCCTGTGCATAATGAGTGCTGACAGGTACATAGCAGTGTGCCACCCTATAGCGGCGCCGCGGCTGCGCACACCGTTCGTGTCACGTGTGGTGTCGGCAGCCGCCTGGACCGCTTCAGCTCTCGTCATGACACCGATATTCATGTACACTACCCTGATACCGACCGACAACGGCCTGTCGTGCAACATTGTATGGCCAGAGCGAGAGTTTAACAAGGGACAAACTTCCTTTACTTTGTATTCCTTTGCCCTTGGCTTCGCAGCACCTCTCACTCTTATCTTCGTGTTCTACTGCCTCGTCATTCGCAAACTGAAAACGGTCGGCCCAAAGAACAAATCGAAAGAGAAGAAACGATCGCACAGAAAAGTGACCAAGCTAGTGTTAACTGTCATAGCAGTATATGTGCTGTGCTGGCTGCCATACTGGGCGTTCCAGGTGGCATTGATCTACTCACCACCTAACGAATGCGCCAGTCGGATCACCATAACTGTCTTTCTGGTAGCAGCCTGCTTCAGCTACAGCAACTCGGCCATGAATCCAATCCTCTATGCTTTTCTATCGGATAACTTCAAGAAGAGTTTCTTAAAGGCGTGCACCTGCGCTGCTGGAAAGGATGTAAATGCTACGTTGCATGTTGAGAATAGTGTGATTCCCAGGAAACGTGGTGGTGGGGCGGCTAGAGCGCAGGCACGAGCGCTGGAGTCCCGCGGAGCACTGTCCTTGGCCGCAGGGGGAGGGTCGCGCTCCGAAGCGTCCACCGCATTGACGTCCAAGTCGGTGGCGGCGAGTGAAGTGGTGCCACTGGAGGCGCGGCCCGCCGCCCTCACGCCGCTGATAGCGACCAACGGACTGACGCACACGCGCCTCTGAGTGCGGGCCTCTCGCCGTCGCGAGGCCTCCAGCGCGCTGCTCGAGGAAGACACGCTAATCGTATCTATCGATTAGAATAGTAAGACTGTGTGCGGTCGGGGGCGCGCGCGGCGCCGCGAGACGTGAGCCCTGTCCCGCGGTCGACCACGTGCGCGCTCGCTCGCAACATCGTTACGGTTCAAGTTTATTGTAATATAGGTAGGTATAAGTGGATCGATACTTGGTGTTATTTCATTTTATTTGTAAAAACTCTAAACATTTTATGGAATCGATTCGGCCTAGGGTTGTAACGATGAATTTACTAAAATGTAATTTTTTATCGCATAGCGAATGTAAGGTTTACTGTATGTATACCAGTAATTAAGTTGTAAAAAAAATGTACATATCGTGTAAATATTCGTAAAATTGTCATAATGTCGCAAGTTGTAATAAAATTACGTTTATGAAAATGTCTGTAGTCGTTTTTATTTAGTTTTATAGTGGACCTAACAGTTTATGTTATTAAGGTGAGTATTTACATCAATATTTTGTAGAAGCCAACGAGTTGATATGAATAATTGACTGCTATTCGGCGTATAGTCTGACATTTACGAGGCCATTTTGGTGGATAACCTTTATGGCTCTATGTTGAGCTGATATCAAACCTTTGTGACACATTCAGGCGCAGTAATATTGTAGATAATTATTTGCTAGATAAATAAACTCACCCTAAACACAAAGTAAAAAGACAAGACAAAATTGTTTATTTTGGAACGTTTCAAAAATTCCTTGTCATCACAATTTCATTTACAACCAAAACAGTTTCCAATCTTTTGAAGCCAACATAAATCAGATGTTTAAAAAATAACCAGAAAAAATACACACGATGTATATTATTGTTGGCTTCACCCGTCTGCGGCTACGAACGGTACGAGTACGTTATACAAGGAAGTACCACAGAAATAATATTATCCGAATGACTTTTTGAAAAGAGTTGTTTTATATAGACAAGGGGAGCTTCCGCACTGGCTCGTTGCCTCCAATAAACATTCGAATATAATATTGTTGAAAGGGTGTGTTTTTGTAGCTAAATGTATTCGATGACGTATATAAATCAATATTGAAAAATAAATAGCTTTAGTTGGACGAGAAATGAATCACGTTTTGTTAGGTATCGTTATAATCTGAGCATACTTACTTTACATTCAAGTAATTATTTAAAAAGTAATTATTTATTATTATTATTTATTTGAAATGGTATTATATCGCTATCATATCATACCTAAATTCCCATTTAAGAAGTATCACATAAAGTTTCTAACCAATGTGATTTTATAAAAAAAATAGACAAAACTATAACATTAAAATATAAAAAATTAAACACCGATATCACTACAAAAAAATAGTGTTAATGTAGTATGATGACTTATTATTACAATTATGTTACCTCAGAGATTGTTATAAACTGAACTGATATAAACTACTTATAGAAAATGTTAGACCACTGGCATACTAAGATACTATTAATACATACATAGCATCACACCTTATTCTCCGAAGCGGTAGTCAGAGGTGTATCACACCCACATTTGGCCAGCTATGCTAGGTCCCATATAACAGAGGGCAAGACTATTGCCATTACTAGGACACATCTCTACACTCTAGGCTACTGATAATTTGAACAAAATGGCAAATAAATATTTTTATCATCATCATTACAAACAATAAACGTCCCACTGCTGGGCACGGGACTCCTTCAAAGATCAAATCAAAATAATCTAAGCAAATCAATAACAGTTTATAAATAATTTCAACAACAGTACACACAATTTTCTAATCTAAATATAATTTTGCGTAACGACATGAAAGCCTTCAAGCACGCCCTCCCTCATAATAATCAATGCTCATATAGCAATGCCAACAGTGAGGGAGGCACGGGAAACAACGCACGCAGTACTTTTCAACTTTACATAACTTGAACAAAGAAAATATTCTCATTTATTACTCAAACATTACAAAAATATTAATTTAATTGTTACTTAAAACTACGAGTAAATGTAGACAAATGAAGAAACTTGCTAATGCTAAGTATACCAAGTTATAAGTTTGGGATAATATTTATTCAGAAATAATACTTATATGAACAGTTTAAAGTTGATGATACATTGTGATAGCTATCATTCTATCATTAAGTTCATCAAAAATTATCTGAAAATACCATGAAAGTGAGTCGATGCTATGGCACATCAAATACTACTTGTATTATGATACTGCATACTTATTTAATTTCACTGAAATGTTATTTGGTATTAAAGTCTTAATAATAAATAACATACTTATTGGTTGCCATGATATTCTACCAAAAAAATGATGCAAAATATTATGAAGTAAACGCCAAAATAATTATTAATCCACTTCACTGTACCTATTAAATAACTTAACATAACTTTGTAACTAAAGCAAGATCGGTAAAATTGCAAATGAATGTAACGACATTTCGAATAGATAAAAGCATGTCAGATAGTGAGGGGGCAGCCATAAAGCACGCTGTCGACAGTCGGCAAGTCGCGTGATCGCAATCATGAGTTACAGTCGTTTGTTAGTTCTTTTTGTGTAAATGTGGCCACATCACACACATCGACATACTATTGATTAATACTCGAACTCTAACGCTCACAGGTTTGTGGCGAGTTATAAAACTACGGATAAAATCACAACAATATTTTACGGCATCGACCTTCACTAATATTTTTATGTCATTCTTTGATGATTGCCGACTAAACTCAGTCGTTATTTTTATATAACCTATACAATAATATATGAGAAAATTCTTGTGTGTACTCAATTTCTCAGTTCAATTGTCAATTCTTTATTGCAAACCAATATTTTGCTAGATATGGCACAAAGTTATGCTTAGATTCAAATTTCAGATTTATTTTATGCTAATCAATTTATATGCTATCAAGACAGAAGACAACTAATAAACAAAAATAATTATAATAAATTTATTTATTCATTTGTGGATCTTAGGTTAGTTTACAGCTGGTCTTAGGACTATGTTAGGAGTACACTATGTCCTACTATTTGTTCATTGATATTTCCATAATATTGTAATACTTTTAAACATATTTTTCTAACAGTATAGCTAAGTTTTCAGCACAAAATTGTCTCAGAGGATTATAAACATAATACGTTATGAAGAAACACAAAGCTAATTGCGAGGAAAATGATATGACGTCGTCGATAAGGGCGGCGTGCGACGGCCGACGACCCATAGACCCATAAACCATGTTGTCGCAGTGTCGGACATATTGCCGGTGGCGGAACGAGCCGGCATGCGGCATGCAGTATCAGATGGACTCGAGGACGGCCCTTGTTAGGAATTCACTCACTCTCATAAATCTCTCGTGGACTATAAATAATAGGGGTGCACACAAAATATGGAGTAAACGTAATCTTTTATGGTAATCACGGGGCCTGTGGTTCAGCTCTCAACGTATAGTTAAATGGTCATAGATTATGGTGGCATTTTTATAAGTAAACAAGAAAAGATACCTATTGTAAAAGTGATATGACTCCTTATATTCTGTAAGGATGTCATTACAGAATATAAGGAGTTCATATAGCAAAGAGTATAGTACATATTTATTAATGAATTTCTGTGATCTTATTACATTTAGGGCCGATTTTTCCATTGCTATATCAGATAGCTTTATCCCAGGAATAAATTCTTCAGCTCAAAGTTATCTGACGATGGAAAAATTGCCCATTAATCATACAAATAACTGTTGTTGAAAAGAAAATGGTTAAATTTTATAAGGAACCACCAGTCGCGAAATAAAAAATACTAAAATTTGTACTCGTATGTATGTATTCGATAGGTACACTATAATATAAGTTGTAAACCAAAAACAAAACTGTAGTGTAATTTCAGGCTTGGTAAAGGATGAAAGGGATATTATTTCATCATCATCAGCAACCCATTAAGACCCACTGCTGGGCTCGGGTCTCCTCTTCTCTCTCAGCTCTCTAGTTAGAGGATATTATTTATTTGTTTGTAATTAAGGGGTGAATAGGTACGAATTTGACTGCCTCAGTGTCACAGCGGTAGTGTATACGGTTGCGTTTGCGTTGTGAGGTCTCGGGTTTGATCCCCGGGTCCGGAACAATTTTTTGTAAAATCTATAATAAGTATGTGTTTATGAATATATAATAGGTAGGTATAATATTTATAAGTATAATATATTTTTATCAGGTGTCTAGTAGCTTATTTTAGATAACCTAGATAGCGCAGTGTAAAAAGGAATGTCCCAAAAAAATATATAGAAACAGAATTCTTATACTATTCACAACAAAAATAAATTATTTAGATCAGCTGGCATGCCATAAAAGGTACACTTATATTTACCGTAAAGTATATATGAGATACTCCACAAAATAATATAGTAATGGCCACAAACATCTGTAAAATGCATCGAAACTCGTTCAAGTCCAATATAATTTCCTCTCACACATGGGTCCCGGTGAAGATGCATATTTTGTGACATACCGAACATAACCCCCGCGTTCTGTGACCCATAAAATACGCCATGACTCCGGAGCCATCTTATCGGAAATACAGAAATACCCTATCAATGTACAGGGTGGAAAACGATTGACCACATATTGGAAATTTGGAGAAGTTGTATGTTTTATAGTATAGTATAGTAGGAATATAGGTAACATTTTATTCAGTATTCGTTCTGACAACGACGGTGAAGTCACGGTATTGGTCACAACTGCTGTGCAAGAAGTTGTATGTTGAACACCAGACTAAAGCTATTAAATTTCTCGATTTCTCTGTCAAACGGTATTTGTACAGTCTTGTGAGACATAGCCTCTTATATCATCAACCATATAAAGTACCTTTTTCAGTTGGCTTGGGTTTTCTGTCATAATATTCTCAATCTGCGTGACGCGATGACGTCTGAAAATGAGCACGAGAAATGGCAACAGGCTTGCTGAATATGATATGGAACCTAATACAAGAGGCGAAATTACAGTATGATTCACTTCTGGGAATAGAATCGTGATACTATGTGTCATAAAGTCAATGTTATCTTTAATTTCACTTCAATTATGAAAGCTATTAAAAGCCTCCTATATAATTATACATGAGGCACCGTATTAATTACCACAATAAGCAAAAGTTCTGCCCCACCTCTCAGTAAAAGGGCACAACTCTTGAACACATTTAAAAGATATCATTTATTATATCTGTCATAGACATTAATTATATTAAATACCCTTTCGTAATTCCCTTACCTTTTGCACCGCCAGCCCTTATTAAATCTTCACAAAAGACATCACAGAAACACCATCAAAGAGTAGGTAGGTAGACTTGTATCCCGGATTTACACCCGTCTGTAAAGGTTATCCTACTCAAACGAAGAGTACAAAAAGTGGTGATCAATCACTGGGTGACAAGCCCTGGCAGCGGTGACGAGCCCACCGACAAGTCGATATCGTCCAATGAATATGCAAAAATGCGAAATTGTCACCGCCCTACTGCTATACAAGTATACACCTAAATGACATGTTACGTTCATGTTTCGTAAGTATATTAAAAGCTAGGGGAAGGAATTCTACGTATACATAAAATAAATTTACATCATCAATCTACAATACTTTATTATTAACTTTTACGACTTACATCATCATCATCAAAATATAAGCTTATAAAATATTAAAGTAAGCATAAGCATAAAAGTTTGCGTTTAAAGTATCGGAATGGTTCGATTTCACAAAACTACGCTAAATTTGAGTAAATTAAAAACTTCAGAGATACTGTTAGTACTCTATGCAGCACAATTTATCTTTAATAAGAAGAAGGGAATAAAAATATTACTATTTATATTATTATTTGACTACCTCCCATACAAAAACGAGAGGTCCTAAGTACAAGACACCACATTTTGAATTCTGTTACCCATTGTCATATACTCCAAATAAGAGATTCAAACGAAAGGTTTAAATATGGCAAGTAAAGCAGCGTACATAAACCTGGGAGTTAGTTAAAGTCGCATACATATTCAAACAGATTCAAATGTGAACGACTTAATAAGAACGTTTTAAGTTTCACTCCAACTTAGACGAGCATTAACGCAAGGATTACGTTAGTGGATAAGTTTATCTCTTAAATTAAATCATTTTAATACATTACTATTGATAACACTGCTAAGAGATTCGCGTTCACTAATTGTAAATTCATATGACTTTCTTTTCATTACATACATTTATTTTTTAGTTAAAATGTTTTAGATTTCGAAAATATTTTCAAGAAATAGGGTAACTGATCCAAATGCTAGCACTGCACCAAATAATCAGCACTCCGAATAAATAGTAAAATTATAACGATTTCACTAATTAATTTGGGTTACTACTTTAAAAAATAAATAAATGGATGTTTTTGGAATCCTACTACTGGAAACTCTATACTTTCCGACTTCACAATGGCGAAAATTTTGTAAACAAACGTTTGTGTCCTGCAGTTCGTCCTATTTTTGCCTGTTCTTAGTGGTCGAAGGTAAGTTCACATGTTTACATTTTATACTATATTAGATGTTTTAGATATTTTATACTGAAACTTTAGATTTTTCTGATTTCTTAGATAGTTTATGAGGATAGTATGAAAAAAAAAATTTGAGTTTATAGTGAAATAGTGTTAAAAAATGGGGTGCTGATATATGGATCGAATATTTTGCAAATTCCAAATTATCAGCACTGGTGTTGATAAATGGAAAATAGTATGTAAATACTTATTCAATATTTTTAATTGTAAACCGTGTTTATTTGATTCATAGAATTCAATTTTTTTCGTAAAAGTATAATACATTTTCCATTTGTCATAATTTGTAATAATTGGATAAAAAGCATGCTGATAATTTGGTTCTCCTTTTCCTTTTTTCAGACCCACCTACCATGAAACCAAAGAAAGTAAATATGCCAAATAAAACAAAAAATACTGCAATTCGTATGTCTTGATAGTCAACAATATTTATTAACTCCAGTCAAATTACAGGACGTATTGGTTACCGAAAAAAGCCTGAACGAAAAAGTGTTAAAAATGTCGAGAGATCATCATTCGTTCTTACATCAGCTGAATGGCAGAAGACTGAAAACGACAAATTAAAAGCTAAACAACTTAAAGAAGAAGAACAGGTGACTCGTAAGAAGAACAGATTACTGAAACAAGAAGAAAAAAATAACGCGAAAGTAGAAACCACTAGAAATAAATATATATTATAAAATTTTCTTACTGCTAAATGTTTTTTAAATTTTTTCACAAAATCGCTCGTTGTGGCGGAAATTAGGTGAGGCCTATGTTCAACAGTGGACGTCATTGGGCTGATATGATGATGATGATGAAATGTTTGTACTTACCTATCTAGGTACTAGTAATACCTACCTACTATATTATTAAGTAAGACAGTTTCTAATGAGATTGAACTAAATTAGGTACCTACATAACTATAAAGATGAACTTTGTTAAGTTTATAAATACTATTAGATTAGAAGTAAAATATTTTTTCTTACATATTACCTACCCCTAGTCAATAAAAGAGATAATAACCTAATAACATTTTTTTATTTCATATAATTTCAATACCACCCTCACAGTGCTGTTAATTGGCTCAGCCTATGCTAGTAATTGGTGGTCATGGTGCTAGTAAATGGTGAGATGGTCATTTTTTACTCTTGCTTATCTAAAAAAGAAATTGGATAAAGATAATCATGTTTTTTTAAATAATCATCTTACTGATTTAATATTGAAACTAGAAAACTCGTCATAACGGGTGGAACAGTATTTTTCAATGTGATAAACGGGTTTAAATTAGGACTAACTCTTAAAGTGCTGATAATTGGATCAGTGCCCCTATAAATTATCTGAATTGACTGGCTCCACTAGCAAAACATAACTAATATGAAAGTAAAATTAGTATAATTATTTTATTTACTAGAAAGTGAAAAAGGAAAGTGAATAAGACATATAGATGTTGTAAATTGAAGTTATTTTACCGTTAAACTTGTATTGTGAATAGGTATTTACCTATATATGCACATGAATAATTAAGAGATTACCGCGTTATTGTGCAATGTAACATTTTGATCACCATTTAAATTAATCACCGTTTCCCAAACGCACATGAACCTTGAACTTTGTATGTTCGCACATCATACAACAGCAAACTCCATTAAACACCCACACTAGTTCAAAATCAAAAGTCCGGCGTCACATTATTATCTGGAAGCTAAACATGAATTTGCATATGTATGAGGAATTAGCATATAAATGTATATGGGATTGAGACAATGTGTCTGGCCGGCATGCGTTGTGGCCGGCCACC
The DNA here is from genome assembly GCA_905147015.1 of Laspeyria flexula. Classification (NCBI taxonomy): domain Eukaryota; kingdom Metazoa; phylum Arthropoda; class Insecta; order Lepidoptera; family Erebidae; genus Laspeyria; species Laspeyria flexula. Next base: position 17,700,365 of record LR989952.1, on the reverse strand, counting down.
ACCGCGGGAATTACTAATATTTATTAGCCTGACTACTCACTCTTAGTAAGTTGGGGAGCTATTTAAATTAACATGTGTATGATTTTGTTTTCAAATTGTAATCATACAAATTGAGATTTGCCATTGAAATTGTTTTTAAGGTTTAGTATTAAACACAGAAAAGTATTGTAATATCTTTATCTTGAATTTTTACGGACCTGAGTTTTGTCCTGAGTAAGTATATCTATAGCCGACAACGACGTCAAAAGGTAAAAAATCCTTACATACAGGTCTGATATAAAATAAAGTCGCTTACGTATGTACCCATAGATCAACTAAACTTCGTAACAGATTTTGATGCGGTTTTCACCAATAAATAGAACGATTTCTGAACAAGGTTATTATTTACATACCACGCGGGTAAAGCCACGGGCGAAATACATGCACATGCATTAGTTTGTCAGCCACTTTGGTGTCTCGGTAGGTACTTAGAATTTAAAAAAATAAACGAAATGAGAACAAATTGGTACAATTCATATACCTACAGCCACATGTCTAGACTAAAATATATCCGCTAGTTGGAATAATTCTCCCATTTATATTCAAATAGACTTTCGTAAACAATTATACCGATAAATAATGGAGATAATGTTACAAATATTATTTTATATAAAAGATGTCTTAACTAGGAGGCACCAATCCATATTAAATACGAGCCTCTTTTGTAAGTTTGTTCGAAACAACTTGTAATAACTCACAAGACCAACATTTGTACTATCAATCGATAAGCGGCGCGATTGGCACATCCACACAAGCGATATTAGATTGGATTATACTTGACACGGAAGAGTTTGGTTAAGCAGTTATTATCCTTATAAAAATTTCACCGAGTATCGTGGACTAACCACAGATAATAATTTTTATGAGACTAGATGCACTTTGGGACTGGCAATCGTATAAATCTGTTATGTCTCTTAAGACGAAAAAAGGGAAAAGGGAAGGGCTCTTAAGACAAAGAAAGGGGAAAGGAAATCTTAAAAGGGAGTTCTGTATAAAAATTACAATCATCGACATCATCATCTCACATAGGCCTCACCAATAACACGCCAGTGAGCACGGTGCTGGTAATCTCAACTTGCACTTTCCAGACAACCAAATTGTGATATGACTTTCAAATACGCGAATGTAAAATTGTAAAATAATATAATTGTAGATACCTCTCTCCATAAAGATTATTTACTTATTTAGCTTTTATTTGGAAAAGAAGAGTGCTTAAAGTACAGAAAGACATTGAATATCATAATATCTTATCCTAAATCGAGAATAAAATATGTATTACATCTGTTTGAAGCGTCATGATTCAAACATATTTAATACATATTTACAGTTCAATTTCTAGATCTAATGGGATTCGTTTCATCATTAATATTAACTCGCAGCCTTAAAGAAACTTACCTAATTCCATCTAAGAAAATATCACACCGACTTAAAATTTTAGTATAGCAACGCTCTCATAAAATAATGGTGTTTTGTGATAATTATGTTGACATTAGCACGATAGTTATGTTTATACTTAATGTTGGGGAAATAGATAAAGGGGTGGACTGTATTAAATCACTCACCGGAATCCGCAACTGATGGACTGACGGAATCTCCATAGATTTTGGTAGTCAGTATTCCTCGCGAATGCACTAACACATCGAAAATTCAGTCCAATATGTTTATTAATATTTTATTCACAGCACCGTACTAAGAAGCGCGTACGCGGCGAGGCGCCATATTTGAGCAAGTCCTTTTTTTAGATAAGGATGGCAGCACTGTCGCTGTCATTGTTGCGTGCGCGCGGATTATGGTCTATACAGTCCATAGAGTATTTCAAAAAAGAGAATTTTGAAAAGAGAATGATTTGTGCTCACATTCATAATATGCAGAAATTAAAGTACAAGTACGGAACACTTAAAGTTTCTTAAAGAGATGAAGGTCACCGTGTTATTTTATAATTGTAAGCGTAGGGTTAAAAAAGCCCTTAGGGTATTTAAAACTGTGAAACAAAGCAGGCTTTCTATGAAATATAAGCACCCGTTCTAAACGAGGGCGAATGGCTTGTTTTTTAACAAAATACTCGTATTTTCTCAAACTAAATATATTTGACAAAGTTTTAGTAACTACCTCCAATTTTCTTTTGTGCCAAGGAGCATGTAGCAGTCATTTCGTTTCGGTAGGTAAGTTTTATGTGGTGCTAGCTATCAACATGCATCTGAGAGTATTAGTCACGTCTAGACTTAGTACTTACTCTCGTTCGTCTATAGCCTATCCTTCATGCGACGGCTCATAGCTCTCGTCAGCCACTGCAACTTATGTCTCACATCTGTCTTTGTACTTTATGTAGCTAACTTGTCTAAGTCATCAGTTTTTTCATGTAAACTTATCTTATACTTTTAAACAAGCTAAATTTTTTTCATACTTTGTCTAAGTCATTGTAATCAGATAAATAATACACAAAAATAAAGCTTTCCTTTTCAAGCCTCGATATTATCTACACATATATTTGCTTGTGTTATGGGTACTGAACAACTGATATACTAAATTATACATTTTTTTTTGTAAATACATACATATTATAGATAAATTACACCTTGACACAGAACAAATCTTTATGCTCATCACACAATGATTTGTCCTGGCTGGATCGAACCCAAGAAATCCGGGTTAGCAGTCAGGGTAACTGCCACTAGGCCAACAGGCCAGTCATTTGTACATACAAAAAGTCTAGTTTATATGTGTTTTTATAGCTTTTAGTTTGTATGTGTGTTTATAGATTTCCAAAAATCTTATTATATTAAAAAAATAAGCGCCTTTACTGCGTCCCTGGTCTTAGTTATAGACTGCGGTGTAACACGAGTTAACAAGTTCGATCCCCACATAAGACGAGTATTTTGTGAGATTCACAATTTTATATCCGTTTATAGTATGCTTGTGAAGTCTCAAGACACAACTGGGTTGACTTATAATGCGTCGTCTTTAAAAAATATTAGGCGATACCTGGTATCTATATTACTCTGGTATTTCAGATAGATCATTGATCATCTTTTTACAAGACTAGACAATGTCAGATTGTGCTGCGTTCAAACTTAATTTATCCCCAAACATTCCCAAAGGAAATCCTGCTTACATAGTAAAAGAAATGCAATTTATCCAAATAAATCCGTGAAAGTGTAGCATCAGACACCTGAGTCAGGGGTTCACAACATTGTGCAGACGACGCCAACTAATAGCGGGCTCCGGCTACAACTTATTAGTTTCTTAACCCCTGCCGCTGCGGGACAACAGGTTGTTTTGGTCAATGAACACAATATTCCGACGTTTGTTTGACTTAGACCTGAAGAAATATCTTTCTGGCAGGTATTATGAGGTAGCAGTTGTGTTATTTACCAGCATGCTGCCATTAACTTGTCTTTCTAAACAATAAGTCACACAATTTCTTTATATGCACCTACTTAGAACCATCTCTGCATCACCCTGTAGGTAGGTTGACTGGTAGAGTACGTCGCTGGCATTAAATCGTACCTTTGTACATTTCTGTGTATATAAAGTGTTAATAAATAAATAAATAATTCAACTTTTAGGTATTACCTAGATTAATATATGATATTAAAAAAAATCTAAATGAAAATTTCTTCATTTAAGTAACACATTAAGAATGTAGTAAATGAAAAATGTAACATAAATCAGCCAATATGATCACTGACAGGGTAGATCTGAAAGAACTGGCAACTAACTCACGCCATTATTTTTAATCATCACATAGTTACAGTTTTTTGTTTGTCACAAAATTATAGATATTTTGGTTTGTTTTGTTATTTGAACACAACACTAAACACCATAGCCTGATTTTTGAAGAAGCATTTGGTATATAAAGCATGAAGCACCCTTAACCAATAGTTGGTTCTAGTTGAGTCTACAGAGACTACTGATACAGATGTTAATGCAGAAACAAGCAATACGTACATTGTCACTACTTATTACCATTTACATAATTGTGTTTAATGTTTACATAAGAGCGAATACTTAGAATATGTAACTACTCTAAGTGTTCTTGAGTGGTACCTAATGCATAGTTGAGATTAATCTCAGTTATTCTTGAAAGGCTCTCGTAAGTTTAGCGTAATAAAGCACTTTGTTTGGATTATAAATTGTTTAGTCTTGTTTTTTGAAATATCTATTTCTGTACACTGTGTCTTGTTTGATATTGTCCAAACTAAACTTGTACCCTTTAAACTTTAAAGATTGTAAGTGTTATTATAGAAGTTTTGACATTAAGGTTAAGCGATATATAATAATATAAAATATGACGATAATAGATGATGTTTTCAGAAACTCTTTAGGCTTTTATATCTTGGTACAGGGTCGGAAAGACATCGCCTTTAAAAAATCAACTTAATGTTACCGCAACCTGTAGTCTCAGCACTAAATTAATTGCAAAACTTTTAGCTCTCCGCTAGGTGTTTCTACATGCTCAATAACTTTAATAAATGAAGTATAATTAATGTTATCGCTTAAATTATATTAACACAAACGTTGAAAGTTTTGTGCATACAAATAACTTTGCATTTCCACTATAGAAAAGCAATTTAAAGAACCCCTAAGTAAATGAAAAACAATTTTAATCAAACAAAATGTACAATAAAATGAACAGCTCAAATCTGCATACTCGACGTAAATACTGGCAAGTCGTAACTTTCATACATATTCAGAGGTCGGTTTATAGCACGTGAAAAAAATATAAAAAGCGAAATAAAACGTGCTTAGTCAGCCATTATTCTATCTGAGAGATTAGTCATGAATACGAGCATTGAACTGAACAAAACACTGAACTTATACGGTTCATTATGGCACCCTTCCCTGGAGATAAAGTGCAGGTTCAGTGCTTGAGCTTATCCGTTTTACTTCCTACAATTAGAATTGCTGAATAGACCAAATTGCTGTTCGACTGCGTTAAGTGGTTGTAAAAGTGTGTAGGGTTCCTTTTATTATTGCTGATTTCGCACATTAATTTTTTGTACACGTTTATTTGTATGCGGAACATATTTATTTTGCAACGGATTGTTACACTTTGTTCTATCAAGTCACATTATAGCAATAAATAACAACCTATATTATTTATTACTGTAAAGTCTCATAATCAGAATTCTTGAAGTATGCTTTGTAAAAATATATATAATATAGAGACAATAAGATGGCTTTTCAATAACATGATGACTTATAATATTGTAGATTATTGTGCAATCGTAATCCCCCTTATTACAAAATGTGGACTAAGTATTAAACCAGGTTTAAATTGACATAAGCCATTGTTTTAATGTCAAAGTTGTCAATTTAAACCTGGTTTAATGCTTAGGCCGTGCTTAGGGTTTAATCAAAAGGCAAACTGTTTTATTTTGTGTAAAATGAATGCCGGTTTTTGTGTTTATTTTCAAAATCTCATATAAAGTAAAACCACACATCTGTAGCTAATTCTGGAATACTAAGCAAATATTGACTTGAGGAATCAAATCTGCTATTGTTTGAACACGAGGTGCGAACTGCACAAGCTCGTTCCATCTTCGCCGCAACAGTCTGTGTTTGAATTGTCCCCACGTTTACATTACAATTTCATTTCTTTATAGATGTAAGATAGTTTGTGTAAATAATAAATCTGGTGGGTATATTAAACAGACGAAAATGTAAAAACGAGATACATTTTTTTATCTTATTTTGGTTAATTGAATCATATACCTAAAGATAAATAAAATAAAAGATATAGCTTACTTTTTTAGTGTTATTTAGTCGGTAACTATATTATATTATACTATATTGTTATTTATTTAAAATACAAAACGACACAGAATGTTCTTGCCATAAAGCGTCGAAGTGCCAAATTGGGAAAACGTATTTCTGAACGAATATGGTAAAAATGTAACAATCAATGAGTCCAACAATTGCGCGGAATAAATGTGGTGAGCAATAAAATATTCAAACGGTTTTAAATTCATAAATATAAAATGTGCTGAGTTTATTTTATTGCATTTTTGTCAGACCTGAATAAATAAAAGTATACCTTCAACAATGGAAGCACAAACTAGGATTTATAAAATTGGGGAAAATTTCTAACATTTCACATACCGTAGGGAAATTTTATCTCATTTTTATTATAACATAATATTTTAAAGTTCTCACATGCAGTAATAATGAGATGTAGATCCTATTCAAAAATATTCAACGTAAAATATTATTTAGTTTTTCTCTCTCGTGAAGCTCGTTCATATTTTAATGAATATTTTTGTATGATGAATATTTTTCAATGTCTTCTTTTAAATCTAAACTGTTTTGAATATCAACGTTTATTTTAGAACATATGTAGAAAAATGTTAATACTATACAATTGTATTATCCAACGTCTACCTCTATTCTTGTTATATATTAGAAAACTCAATAAAATATGAATTAAAAAATTATGAAATTCAGATAACTCCTAAAGATATTTTAATATTATTTGAATTTCAAATATTTTATATAACTTGTGGTCTTGTATTGAGTAAGATAGTAATAAAAACCAAATTGTATCTTTACTATTTATTTTTATTTAATTTGGCTAACCAGCATTAAGTACATTGATACAAATAAGTTTTTATTACCTAGATTGGTTATATAAGCAAAAGTAATTCATCCGCACTTTAGACAAGCCCTATATTGACTTAATGTAAGTTTAACGAACACAAAGTACATCCAGTTACAGAGCAACTAAGGAGCCACTTAAATATTTGTTCTAGGCGAATATCGAACCCACAACTTTATATTTAGAAGAAGCATACCCACTAACACTACCCGACCAAGGCAAATCATTCGAGTTGTCACTACCATCAGTTCGTTTAGTATTTCTGCTACACTCATTTACCTATGCGAGTGTTTGAAGAAGAATGTATCCAGTTATCTAAAGTGTTTGGCCAAGAACGACAGCTACATTTTTGAATCTTAAATAAACAACCAATTTAATGACGCAGCGGCGGCGCATGTTGCGCACACGCCCTGAAGTTGGTTCCAGTACGGAACTGACACCCGGTTGGCAGTCTCGACTCCCTCGTGAGTGACCCGTAATTTAATATAAAAATACTTCACATCTCAAGTTAGTTTTACTACAACAATTTCATTGAATTAACTCAGCAAAAATATTTCGATAACTACATATATCACAGTAAATAAATAAAGCAATTAAATAATGAAACAATGAGTGAGGTTATTTAATAATGAACATATTTAATAATGAACAACAACGTAATGAGGTCGACATTACCCGCGACTCCCGAGGCTGTTTGCTGCTCACTGCTGGGTTGGGAACAGCCCTGTTCAAACATTACGAATATACTTGTTACATTATATAACGTTGTAAATAACGGTGCAATTACACTTGGTCGTTACACGGTATTCGATTGTCTATGGAATTCGGACAAATTACTAAGAGTTGGGCCATATTATTATCTCTCCGCACGAAATTTCCTATGATTCTATCCATAAAGAACCAAAGTAAAACTGACGCTCTATCTCTCTACCTACCCAAATAGGAGTGAGGCGTAATGATATGTATGTCTGATAGTAATATCTAGTGGATAACATCAATGATATGTAAAGTAAATTGAATATTCTCATACATATGTGTGAAGGGACGAAATATATTTCTAGGTTGAGTAAATACGAGTGTAGTTGTGTCTGTCACAGAGTTCGGTACACATTGACATATTATTAATTTAATAACTAGTTCTGAGTGATGTGAACTACATTTTATATGTCATCGTAGCGTAGCGGTTAAATGGCCTTACCATTCGATTCCCACACGAGACAAAAATTTGTGTGACTCGGAGATATTTGTTTCGAATCCAGTTGTTGTTTTGTTTTTATACCACGACGGTGGCAAACAGTCGTACGGTCCGCCTGATGGTAAGCGGTTACCGTAGCCCACAGAACAGAGATAGGTTTTTTTTTCATTGTTCTGTGCCGTAGCCTATGGGCGCCTGCAACACCAGGGGCATCACGAGCGCGTTGCCGACCCTTAATAAATAGATCTCCCTGCGACACGACTTAATATTTGATATTTATTGGAACTGATTTTATTTTATTTATTATAAAATAAAATCAGTTCCAAATCTCAGAAAGAGGTACAATATACATAGAACATTGTTTCTCTATAATCTTAGTGACATAATTCCACAGGATGTTGTGTTTGTGAGGCACGTCACACGATAGTAAACCGATATCAGTCCGTGAGGTCGCCTCGTGTTGACAACTACACCATTGTCGAACACATTCACTCACAGGGTTTTCGCAACACATGGACTAATATAATATATAAGTTTTGACAATCCTTTTCCACGCGATTTAGTTACAGTTGCATAAACTAAATGTATAAAGCTCTTGTTGCTGATTTCTGTTTGATTTATGTAATTATTAAACGTTCTCGATTCAATTGTGGTAATGATATTTAAGGTACTTATTTAGCCATTTGTTCGATACAATAGTCACAATTACAAAAACATTGTGAATGATTAATTTAGCTTTTTAATCATATATATAGATAGTCTCAATTGTCTCACTTGGCCCATATGAACTTTATTAACCAATTTTATTTATTAATTACATTATTCACCATTGGTAAAACTAAGCAGTTAATTTTACAGCAAACATTAAGTTACAACTCAAAGAATTTATGTTAAATATGTAACAATCGTTAACCCTGAAAATAGCTCTAAAACTGACAAGATTTTTGGTACCCCTAGAAGCATGAACAAGAAACTAAGCGTACCGCGTACTGTCGTGCGTACCATCGATCACTGACAACAGTTTGATGGACGAGTCCAAATACACTACCAGATTGATACCCTCTGACGCAATGTCTCACACACCTTTGTGTTCACTAACATTTTTATATCTGCTTGCCTTAGAATAACAACAACCTGTAGATATTTTTGGCTCGCGTTACATTTTAACTATTAGGTATTATTTTTTCACTGCGATTAGCAGGAAGGTTATTCTTTCACTACTTTAATTTGTGAAGAGTAGGTATGTATTTAACATCAGCGTGATTGAGAGAATCATAATTGCAACTTACCATCCTAACTATGAACAAATGTAGATAAAGTTAAAAGTAGGATTAGGCCTAGACTTCAATAATAAGCAAACACAAGACGAGAAAATAGATGTTTGTCAAGAATCACAAGACTTTCCGCTACTGCTTGTTTTCCTTATTTCTGTTTTTTATCTTCGCTATAGTGGAGTCAATTTATAATCTCCACAATTAAATATGTGCACCATTAAAATTTAGCTTCCAAACGAAATTTCACCTTTTTAGAATCACATAAGAAGCAAAACGTATCACAGAATAAAGAAATAATGCTATAGCTTTAATTTCGTTCAAATCCATTCCTATTTAAATTGCAAAAAGCGCATGGACAGAAGTTGGAGAATTTTTCTGTCCCAGAGAGCATTACTTTAGTACCTCTGCCCCGTTATCGGTAATAGTTGCACTATTTTACCTCCGTAGTCCCACAGAACCATTTGAACGAAATAACCGCATAATTCCAATTCAGTTCAAACTGAGATAATTTGGTTTGGTCCAGTTAAATTCCTGTTGAAACGAGATTTGAAATGTGTTTCCAATCGGGCACAAACTCCTATTTGGAACATTCAGAAACAAAACGAACATTTAATCCGCATTCATCGATTGCAATCAGCGCAGTGTATACATCGTATAGGAGTAATGAACTAATAATGCTCTTCCAACGTACATACATACAATAGTGCACAAGTGGATGGAGGTATAAAACCAATATAAATGACCAATGAACCAAGTTGGATTGGTTGGACACCAAGACTGTAAAAGTTACCTTAGGTATAAACTATAAACCAAAGCAAGTTCCTCCAAACAAAAGTCATGGCTAATTGGGGGTGTAAGAAAAATCATGATGACGATAACTGTTGTTGCGGGATAACTGAATAAGTCGATAACTTACATAAGTAAGTTGTAACACCAGAGATTTCGTACGAAACTAACTGTTCTGAATTGTGTTGATAATATTCCACCACATTTACACAGCGCCATCTAGTCCCAAATTAAGCAATTATATTTGCTTGTGTTATGGGTACTAAACAACTGATATACTACTTAAATACATTTTTTTTTGTAAATACATACATATTATAGATAAATTACACCCAGACACAGAACAAACCTTAATGCTCATCACACAAAGATTTGTCCTGGGTGGAGATCGAACCCACGACCTCCGGTTTAGCAGTAATGGTCACTAACTACTAGACCAACAGGCCAGTCTCAATGTGAAATATAATTGTCAAAAGAAATGTATAAAATAATATTAGTTGTAACAGACACTTTACTATACGAGTACTGACTCACAGATAATATGCAGATAAGCCTTATAGTTTAGTGATCTAGTATTTATGCAGATAAGCCTTAGTTTAGTGATCTAGTATGTTATAAAATATAGTTGCTATAATACTTATGAGTTAGATATTTTGAAAAACTTAGATACTAATGTTCTTAAGCTGAGATCTATAGAGCGTACTTGGAATTTGCTCAGACTTCACTCCAACAAAACTTTGCTCAGCCTAATCTGAGCCAAAGCATTGATTTGGAATCTATAGACAATGTCATTGCTTGTTATCTAATATTGGTTAAATGTAATAAATATTAAGTTATGAGTAAAGGATCGCTAATGACAGCTGTACAATGTTCAATTAATGTTATGCGACAAAATTCAACAGTCATTTTAAAATTATGACATTTGTACACAATTATTTTTTACAGCATAATAGCCAAAGATTTTCGTAAGTCGTCGATTTTGAGAATTTTGACTTTGCTTAGCTTGGGCTTGGATACAGTCAAAGTTTGCACTATAAATACCGATTTTTTCTTATCTCGAAAGTTTAGTCAGAGCAAAGTCCAAGTACGCTCTATAGATCTCAGCCTTAGACTTGGTAAGTACTACTTATTAGTTATTATGTTCTTAAATGTCGACGAGTACATTAAAAGTCATCATGGAATAAAATAGTGTTATTATAACAAGGTACTATATAAATTGTCAGAGAAAGGTTTCAATTACGTGTTATAATAAAAGCCTACTACTGTTTATTATTGTTAGGAGGGAGGCACAATATTGACAAGTAATTGGGTAGTGCCTCGGTGCGTAACAACGATTGTGAATGTTCAGGGAATTACGCATTAATTATTATTTAAATTGTTTCAAGTGGACTATTAACAAATTCATTAATGAACAAAAGACAATTTACACCGTTATTGTATTAATCCTTTACATTTATGATCTTATGTTGTAAAAACACCACCCATCCCGTTTAGTTACACTGCACTCTGGCACAATGTTACTCGTTAGAAAAATACTAATACTTATAAATTAACATCCTAACCAGTTATAATGATACCCGATAATCTTAGTAGAAAAGAAAAACTTAGTCATGAAAGACCGTCGGTTGGTAGAGTGCCCCACTTATATTTGAAACCATGGTTCAGTTTTTATTATATCAACACAATATATAATTATTTTGTATTTCTAAGCTATTTAAAATTTATTATTATTATATGCCATGTCAGTAGAAAGCTATCATTGAATACAGCTCAAATATTTAAACAAATACTAGAGTCAATGTATCTACTCCATTCAACACAAATTCGTATAAGTAAACAATTCGCTCGTATATTCGAGGCCTATTATTTTGACTCTACGAATGTGCCATAAATTTCTTGCCGTAAACATTCTTGTGGTCGTTAATTACAATCGTTCAGCGAGAACGTTTGCATACATTATTAGCTTTCATTTGGAATGTGAATCTATAGGGCTAACCACACTCTTAACTAAACTTTAAAATGTAACATTTGTAAAACGTTGATTTCGAAATTTCGAAAAATAAAGCAAACAAACATTAGAGAACAACTATTTTGTTGTAAAAGACTTCAAAAATACACGTAAGATAAAAATAGATACGCAAAAACATAATACATATATGCAGGTACTCTGAGACATAAAACACCTGGCGTAGCGCTGTTGCTGTCGCCTCATTGCTACTACCTTTTTCACTATCTTTTAAAGGCTTCAAAAATATTTTGATCATGTTCGACGTTCGTGTATGAGCGGCTTAATGCGCGAGAGTATCCTCATTGGTACCGTTTGCCATGATGACGGATATTTTATTTTGTTACCTAAGTAGTTATTCGAGGGAATGCGTAAAACCAATATAACAGACGTTACGGTACTATGTACTTTGTATTTTTGAATTGTTAGTCATTATTCGAAATAGTAGATATTATACATATACGAAAAAAAGTACTCTACTCAGATCAGATTGTAATCTCGATGGACACCGCATAGATAAACTTTTAGGATTATTTAAAACTAAAAGTCGCGCAGGGTTTCGCTCTGGTCGTTCTTTATTTCAGGGCCCAAGAGTGTTGACTCCAAACGGCGCAAAGAGATAATCACCAGCAAGATTGTTGTATTTGCACCGCTTGTTGATATTCTATATTATGAGGTATTCGAATCCAGTCCAGCTTGTAAAACAACATAATGGAATACTTACGTTTCATTACTTATTGAATGAGAACCTATTGAGTCAGTAACTCGGTTACGAAATCAAAAGGTACAGAACCACGCCACGCCCAAACTATGACAAAAATAAAACAATCCCTTTTAGACTTATCGATAGATTGAATTGGACTTCAAACGGAGTGAGTCCTACTCTAAGCGGTTTATCTGCGGCGACCAGGGATCATCACGTTATGTGGGAGTTACCAGCCTGAAAATATTTGCTTTCTTTCTACTGGAGACGTTTCCGAATACTTTTATATAAGTTGAACTATATTAATACCTAGCGGGCTTAATAACCTTAGTTAGCTAGAGTTTTGAGAATTTAATTTCACACGTATTATTTAGCTACTATTAAGATAAAAATCAAAATGGGTTAATCATACATTTATGTTATGACTCGTTTATTACAAGATCTAATCAAATCAAAGTCATTTATTTATTTACCATGATACTTATGAACGTCATACAAAAGCGAGAAAGATTTTAGCAAAATTTTCTAAGACCAGTTTTCTAGTTTGAGCCTAGACAAGAGCTCGAAGAAACTACCCTTAGTCGCGCTGAATTCTCGATAAAACTATCTTGAAATAACGTTATTTTAAACCAAAAAACAACTACGTAGGCACGAGTATAAAGCCTCTAGTTAAATTATATCCATGGTAATCGTGACCTTCACCCATCGGCACATAATCATATCCGTTACTCTTAACACACAGTTACCGTACCTAACGTTATTACAGAAACCGTCTTACCATAAAAAGGCTTAATATGCCTATTTACCCAAAGTTCCGAGGCCTTTTACCAAAGGATCTCAGTTTTTCACAGTAAATCTGTTCATGTAAAGAGCGACCGAACGCTCATTTCGATCCGCCTCCAGATTCCGGTTTTGTTAGAACATCGAGCTTCAGTAATGACTTGAACCAAGTTTCACATAATATTTATTTATTTTATTTATATATTCTTTATTGTACACCACGTAAACATTAAATACAGATATAGAAAAAGGGTACACAATGTAGGCACAATGGGCGGTCTTATCGCTAATAGGGATCTCTTCCAGACAACCTTAGGATGGATTTGTTGGAAAAGTAAATGGTAGTCTGGTGTACGTTATTATATACTAAAATATGATATATTATAGACAAGACATAGTTAATACAATATATACCTAAATACATATTAAAATATACCTAATGTTATATTTATATAAATATCCAAAATATATATGTTTATAATAATTCATAATGTACTTACATTACGTCTATATTGATAGTTTAAATTAATTATAATTCGGTATTTTAGTGTAATAAGATTACTTGACTGATGATGAAGACTACTTGGTAGTTTATGAGATGATTTTTGAATTATTCCGTATAGTCGAGTATGATTTACGAATATCTGGCAGTTAGTGCGCATTCATTCAGGGAACATTTTCAATTGACCTGTTTTAGCTATTTGGACAATTTCTTCATAAAAATGCAGTTAAAATATCTGAGATATTTTAATAAGAATTAAAAATTTTATAATCAATCTAAGCGCATTTCGTTTTTTAACTTTTTATATTAACTAAACGCTAAGATAAACTAATAAAAAAATGTTTGATGCCATGTGGAAACAAACCTCAAAGTCTCGCAATATGTAAATTTAAATATTTAATGTCTGAATATAATAACTTGTGAATACGTTCATGAAAGAATTAAGAAAGTCTGGAATAATTAAGAACTTCTTACGATATATAACAAAGTTATGAATATTCTATGTGAAAGTCTCGCGTAAATTATAAGTCAAGACTTTAAGTTTAAATAGCCTAACTAGGTTCTCTTTTCTTAATACCGTTAGAATTAAAGAGAAGATATCAGATATCATTTTGTTTTAGGATGTGGCCGAAGAGGAAGGTGAAGAAAAAGACACACCTGGATTGTCAATTTGGAAACGATAAAGAACTATACGAAGTAAAGAACAACTGAAAAGGAGTTACAGAAGATAGTCGCTGACATCCAATAATAAGATTTATGACTGTCAATTTTAAATATTTGAAATCGGTAATCGATATCAACATCTGCTACGTCAAATTTGGCACGGCTGATAAGTTAGTTGTTTTACCAAATTCCTTCCTAGAGATATACATATACCTTCAGCGATACTGAAAACTTCTATTTATTGGCATCTGACATTAAGTTCAGTTTCCTATTGACTGTTTTCTAAATATAAAACTTCTGGCATAGTTTCCGTAGCTTAGTTAGTAGTTTATTAGTGAATAGATAGCTCGATTTGATATTAGTTTCCGATTGACCTCTTTTGCTGGAACGATTCCAAAACGTTGACTGCACACAGTTGTAAATTTTCCGGTTTGCAACTTTAAAATAAATGAAAATAAAATAAATGAAAAACAAAAATTGTAGTTTCCAGTGATACTATCATTGATGTACAAAAATTCGGCCACGGTACTGCTGATTTAAAACGTTACTATATAGTAACACAATTATGTACTACTTTTTTTGTATAAATCCAATTTTCACGTCAAATTATATTCTATTCAAATTATATAAATGTTTATTTTGCCTTTGAGAATTTTGGAAACCACTTAAGCATAATCTGACACCTAATTAAAAGTTTAATTATACTAAAATTATGAAGTAATTACTGTTTTATAACGAGCTAATCATACTGTTAATTTGATTACACTCGAACGGGGTTTTAATCCATTTTGTAATAATTTAATATTCCGATAGCAGTCCATTACAACAAATTGCGATAATGAGCCTAGAGCCGCAAACGATAGCAATTACTGTAAATATACGAGAACGTTCTATCAATATGGTCGGCTATTTGAATGTAATAATCGTAAATTGGATACCATTCAACTGTGCTAATGCGCTCCACTTAATATTATTTATATTTAGTTTTTTAACTTAAATTATTAAGTTTAACGAAATTTTTTTGAAGAAAATTTGAAGATTTAATAAGCACCTAACTGTTGGAGCGATCTCTACAGTAACATTAAGTTACATTGGCTCTACATTGGCACTTAGCCGGTACATTGTTGCACTGAGTGCACATTACCTAGCTTTATCTATGAACTTGCTGAGCTCTTCACCGGCAGACTGCATCGATTTGTCGACAAACACATTACTACACTTAAATTGGTATTGTTGGCTAAGTTCGCAGGTGCGACGGCGGTATTGATAGCTTTAGTTGAACATTTAATTTGGAGCAGACATTATTAGCTTTAGTACTGTTTTAAGCTACAGTATGCTATAAAAAGTAGCTAAATTGAATGAAATGTCAATTTTGGGGTTTTCAATTTAATGTTGTCTATTCTTGCAGTTCGATTTATTTTATTAGGTACATACAACACATATTCCATTATTTAAATTTTATATTAGATAGCCCATTTATAACATCACGCTACGACCAATAGAAGCCGAGCAGTGGCCAAACAAAGAACAAGGAGTGTTAAGCCCCGGGCAACATCTAGTTTAAACAGATATCGAATAATACTAGTACCTCAGTTAGTTGGTCTCAACAATTCTGTGAAAGCTCAATTATATCGGAGTAAGGTCGTACCTACTACTACAGCATCAAACGAGTGATTCCAATAACTATGTCCAATATTAGCTATCTAGCTCACTGGCTCTCGAACAAATACTCTCAATGATTGTTCTCAGAAACTCCAACAATCTACAATAATTGTTTTTCCGTTGCGCGCTCATTATAGTATATAATGTAGTTAATTTTGTTTTTGTACCGCTCGGCTCGCCACTTTTACTCAACTGATACAGCCGGTGGAATATGGGTGTGACCCTCTGACTACCATTTCGGCAATAGAGCGCGAGTCTGGACGGTATGTTTATAATTATAAATCTTGCCTATTTCTGCTTTTTCTTAGGGTTTGTTTGCCATCAATAGATAAATAGAGAAAAAGCTTATCTAGAGAATAATTAGTTCGAGAATTTATCTTACAACAAACCAGACATTTATTTATTTTCATACATGGTATCATGGTACACAAAATGGTTCACTGTGGCGGAAATTTGGTGAGGAGTATGTCCAGCAGTGGATGTCTTTGAGCTGATATGATGATGATTACACTTATGGTGATTCTTGTAAGACTCATCAAAATTATGGTACTCTTGCGTCACGGAGAAATTTATAACCATACAAAGTACATCTAGACTCGAAACAAATGTCTATGAATCACAAAACCCAGCACATCACCCGGCACGGCGATGTTACTGGCGAGGTGACCCTTTAACCGCTAAGCCACGGCGACAGTCCGAATGAAACACTAACGAAAATAAATATTATTATGTAATAAGTAACTCTTTTAAAAACCCTCTCAGCTCTCTAGATAGAGGAGAGGAGACCCGAACCCAGCAGTGGGACATTAATGGGTTGCTAATGAATTCTTTTTATTATTAGAAAAGTTTAATATTTCGTAAACCCAAATTAAAAATTGTTGCTCGGGTCGCGGCTCTGCCCACGTGAAATTTGGTTCACGTGTTTACGGAAAATTATCACCTTTAGGGAATTAATTTTCAAACAATATTTCTTAGAACTCAGGTGAGTCAGGCCGAGAGTCGCTAAACCAGCGATAATAATATCGACTAAGCATTGATGTCTCAGTTAGCCAGCCAGTTTCTATTTCAAGAGATAGTTCTGAGAACCATACCTTTCTTTAATCGGTGGGCACAAATAATTCGACACGTACGTCTCATAAACGATGTAGGTACTGTGTGTACGCAGGTGAGAACGTTCGCCGTAGTTTACATGAGCTCAGTATTAATGTCCTGCCATTAGTTCCTTTCAGTGGTGTCGTAACTCATGGCCGCCACAAATACTTCACGGTTGTTAGTTTCATATGACGTCATATTGAAAGGCTAATGATGTTGTAACTGGCATATATCGGCACTTCATTATTTAATACGCGATGCCACTGCTGGGATTTTGTCTGAATGTTAAATTTATTCGTTTTCTGTTTACAATCTTCTGCAACGCGCTGGTAATGCCCTGGTGTTGCAGGTGTCTTTAGACTACAGTAACCGCGTATCATCAGGTGGACCGTGTGTCTGTTTGCCATCTGTATGTTTTTTGTACCAAGACGGTACAAAAAAAAACATATAGACCCCTAAGTAGTTACGTGTTACCAAACTTTTAGCAACGTAGCATTAGGAAGCTTTTCTTCAAGAAAATTTTTAGAAATGAAAAATCACGGCTTGTTTGGAAAGTCACTGATTAAATTAAAGCTACCAAAAGAAAGAGCGAAATGTAAAAAGTCATGGTGTTGTTTCACGTCAGTGAACCTTACTAACGAAGTGGAAATTTATACTGTTAGCGTGCCTTGAACTAGAATCCATCGTTAATAACTAGTGGTCTATTTTCTTATTTTTATTTTTAATATTACATAAAAGATAAAATTATTTTGAACAATATATATAATAATATCTCAAGCTGCTCCTCAATTCAATTTCTTCTACACTTGTTAATTGTTTTCGTCTTTCAGGAAACTGAATTATGGAACGTTTTTAGATAGATGCAAAACTTTCAGAGATCGGATAGATGTTTGTCTGTTTTTTAATCTTTCACAACAAATTCGATTTATTGGATTTTCATGACAATTTTCAGTGTTAAGCTAATAAGTACCTTACCTTATTCCTGTGATTTGTTTACCGCCCGCTCTATTGAGCAAGCCCTGTGTCGCGGGGGACATTACAAACATACAATTAAGGCGTAACTAGTCGCCAATGACCTTGAGAGTATGGGTGGAGCTTAGCTTATTTCACTGCATATCCCCGCTCCTTTGCCAACTCGCGCACACTATAATACAATGGTCACAGAATAAGCGTAAACGCAGACATGCGCTTCTACCTCGGCATTTTTACCTACGATTCCGGAATAACAGTTTTAAAATTGGTATTTTATTTTGTATAGAGAGTTTAAAGGACTCGTGTACACAATTATTTGTTTGCCAATATTTTTATGTATTGAGATTTTTTTAATTTCAATGTTTTGCTTTCGGTATTTATGTAAGTACTTACATAGTTTTATTGGTACTTATTTATTATTAGTCGTCGAAGATAATTATTTTATCTTGTAAATTATAATTAAATAAATAACTATTTTAACTTACTTTTGTATTAAAAAAAATATTTACCTATTTTCATTGATGAATTTAATGTTTTGTTTACAACACTTACTTTGTAATTACGTTATAAACTACTATTATAAATTGTAAACCATTTTATTGGATCATTTGAAATATTTTGTTTGAGAATATAGCTCGCAGAACTAATGGCCGATGGGGCAAAAAGATTACTCCTTCTAAACGGTTAGGAGGAGTAGTCGTCAGAAAATTAAAAAAAAATAATTAAAGTTCATAAATATTTGCACAAAAGGTTTCGGCACACAGCGAGAAAGACGTGACGGCTCTGCGTGACACCTTAGATTTATTTACTCGTCCCGCCGCGCTCGCTGTTTGTGTGTATATTATACCTGTAAGCACTATATTCAGTCGATAGTAAAAATGGAGCAACGAGCGACACAGCCTTCCCGTCTGAAGGCTAACGCCTGTCTGCCGCCCGCGCCCGCGCAGAGCACCTTTGAATTTCTAACGTACAGAAATCGTATTATGGCCTATTTTCTTAAGAAAATATTGATCGATTTACATATGCTATGTTCAGATTAAAGTAAATTTTACCACCAATTTATCAGTGTAAAAATAATTTCAAACTATAAAGCCGTTTTAAAGTTTTAGGGATTTTAAGATAAAATATATCTCAACTTAAAATATTTTTTGAGGCAAAAGTATTAGTCGTACGAAAATTTCATATGTTGAAAATGTAGTAGATAGATCAATTATCAAAATATATTTTTTTCAAATTTTTCGAACAAGTCGTTTAGGAGGAGTAGGCTTCAGAAAAAAGCCGTTTTTGGTGCAAAACCGAGGGAAGGCCCTTAACGGACCCAAAGTGCAACCAGTCTCGAAACAAATCTCCATCAATCACACAAATATTTGTCTCGCGTGGGAATAGAACCCACGTTACACGGTTATAGTAGGTATACTCGTAGATTATAATTTCTTATTTTGACGTGGCTTTACCTACCTTATTATAATATTTTTATTTTCTATTTTATAATACTATCTTCTAGGGTAGTTAGGTAAAATATTATACCAAACGATTTCTGCATTATTGAACTAAGCGGAAGAAATGAAATAGAATGCTAACTATAAAAGGAAAAATGTCAGCGAAGCTATAGGAATATTATTGAAAAAATGTCTGCCAGTGTTCTGTTAGATCGATCTTGGCCACGACTCAAGGTCGTCGTCAAAATATCGTATAGCACCGAAGTGTTCGGCTATAAATACGTCCGATAATCGCAACTAGTGTTTTATAGTCATCGATAAAATTACTAGTGCTTTATGGTATTGGACTTTCGATATAATAACGATGAATCGAGTAATCAATCCGGGTAATTGCACAGAATAATTGCCGTGGGAAAGTTGTTATATATTTGACTTTATTTATGTGTGGTATTGTGCTAAATAAAGTACTCGTACCACAAAGTAAATGATACGGAAAAGATTTTAGGGAGTATCAAACTATAATAGGATATACCCTTTTTTATACCCTGTCCTGCTCGTCTAGCTCTCATATAAAGCTAATTTTCTCCCACTTTTGTGGGATCTGGGCTTGAAGCTACGTAAGCAAAGCTATACCTGTATTACAAGAAATATTGACTTCTATAAATCTTAATTAATTATCTTAATTATACTTATACCGATACGGCACATTTTTCGGTGTTCCGTTTGGACAGCGCCTTAAGATATGATGTAAAATTGTAAATATTTTATTAAATAAATGTAGAATACTGTATTTAAATAAGTATAGATATCCAAAGAGTAAACAAAAACATTTTTGGTAAACATGACATTTTCAATGAAAAAAAAACTAAACTATAACTATATTTTAGTTAAGTTTAAATAATTCGTTACCAATGTGCCGAACGCTTAAAGTGTTCAAGAACCAAACTGGTATTATATCCAATTTCACCTGTGACATTAAACGACATATTTGACAACAAAACATAATCTAATGTACCTACTTATCGCGTCACGACACCGTCTATATGGTTATTGTTAGCGTACGAGCTCATTACAAAAAATATAAAATGGTTATGTCTATGTCGTAGAATTCGTTTACAAACTGTTATTACATATTTAGAATCGTTGTTAAAATATTCAAATATGTACGAAATTTTTGTACGATGTTAAAAAAGGATACGGCATATTGACTCAGCTAATGACAAGTTTAATAAAATGAGATTAGTAACTGTATGTGAAAAATGTATAACATGAAAATAAATTTAGAAAGAATTTTTTTTTGTTGCTACCGATGAAGTTGTAAAGGGAGACTTACACATTAACTTATAGAGAGACGAAATTCCAACTAATTTATCAAATTTATTTTATTACAAGCCTAAACTCAATTTCAATAGCACATAGCAAGCACTCAAATACAAAAAAATTAACATAAAACTCAGGGAAATGACAGTCGCGATCGTTTTTACAACATCAAAAAGTGACTTGAAGAATATTAATGACATTTCGCTCACTGCCTCTCAGTTATCAATTAATAACAATCAGTGATGCGTTCTTTCTCCCCCCCCCCCCCCCTCCCTCCTTCCTCGTGACACTCGTGCGCTCTATCTCATGCTGATCGTCGTTTGTCCCCTGTCGTGAACATGCCGACACCCAGAAAAAGTAATTAATTTCCCGCGCATTGATCCAGCATCACATTGTTTTCCATTTTCGTATAAAATAATTTTACGAATATGGAATACTAAGTATTCAAAGTTTTATGTAATAACTTAATATTCAAAAAAGTTTTATTATAATAAGATTCATCAATTTCAACTGAGACCACCCACGAACGTAGTAAGTTCAAAACACTGAATTATGATTGAGTTCTAGCAGAATGTTTTAGGTTCAAAATATCTTCATTGTTTTTGCTAGCATGCTCGCACTATGGAACAAGTCCTAGTGTCGCCGGGGACTTTACAAACACATCACGGACACAAAGTACGCCCAGACTCGAAACAAACACCGAATCACCGAAATATTTCCACGGCGACGTTAGTAGCGAGGCGACCGATAATAACGGCTACGCCACAGTGACATTCAGTAGTTACTATATTCTGTACAACCTATCTCTGTTCTGTGTTCTGTATACTTATTGTATCACTTAGCGAGGAGTGGAATTGTGAATAGATGTGGATCAGATGCTGGCTACATGACGTGATTCTGAACGCTGATGTATCTTATATGTATAAAACCTAAATATATTTATTGCGTTGTAATTTTGTATTGAGTATGAAAAAGTAAGTTCAAATATAAGAGCGGGATCAAGCCTGAGCAGTAAGGATATCTTGTGATAACTTGATTTTTTTTTCTTTTTATAAAGGTACAAATAGACTCCTACAAAAGCCTGTCGGCCTGAGGCGGGCAATTTTTCACATTCAAATTCTATTTGATTTATGGATAACTATTATTTACGAGTTTCCATAGCCACTGGCACGGTGCCACATACAAAACGGGAAACTGGACGATTTAGCGTTTTTTTTCCTTTGACTAAGAAAATATTAGCGAATTGAGTTCAATAGATCGTCATTTGATTTGGAACTGAGAACAACCCATGCGATATTTAGATACCTATAACGATTTCTAGGAATTTTCTAATTACTAAGTCAGTCCGCACACAAGATATAGTGGATATACAATGAAATTGTAATACACCAAAGCCCCCCCACCTATCTTTTGTTTTTATTTACTCCAATCTTCAAACTGATAACTCAACTGTTTAAGCTCAGTAAATACAATTAGATTAGGTGTAATTCATCAAAAAAATATAAATGTAACTGCATAAAATAACAAATTACAACGATTTTAGTTAAACAATGGAAGGATTCACGAACAAAGTTTGGAAACTTTCCCCCAGGTGGCGCCGCGTGTGAATTGCTTAACAACCACAGATTTAGATGAAAACATAAACAATAAACCACTCAATTTGTAGTTTCGACATTATTTAATATTTTTCTCTACGAAATTAAAGTGGTATTCGTTTATTATCTAAGACTCAATACTGTTGCTATGCTGAGCTCTAGCCCGTCATGTACAATATAGCTTTTGATAATTATTTCTAAAAAACGTATAGCTATAATTCGCTTACTACTAGATATTATAAGGTGGGTATAGGCTACATTTAAAAATAGATGATATTTTGTGGGTAGTAAGAAAAATATTTGCACTTCGCTTAGTAACATACTTAAGAATTAAAAAAAAAGTAAATCCGGGACAAGGTGCAATGAGTAGTTTTTTGAGAAAGCTGACTTGACAAATATGCGCTGTTATTATTGTTAATATAAAACAATCAATTTATTTGTATCACCATCATTAACTCAACCCATAAACGTCCCACTACTGGGCACAGCTCTCCTCCAAAGAATGTGGAGGGAATTTAGCCTACTATACCACGCTGGCCAGACGGGTTGGTATAGGGTTTGTTTAAAATTTTCCTTTTCTCGCAGTGCTCTTGCCTGTATAATGTTACTCCCTTAGTCGCCTTGTACGACACCCACGGGTTGAGATGGGGTAGTGACATTATGTATTCTTAATCCGTCACTACACGGATTTATTTGTATAAGTTAATGTAATGATATATTAAAAACCTAACCTAAGTATATGAGTTATTAGATATTTGCGCTACTAATATCATTCTGCCTACCAGGAGCTCATAAAAGTAGTGATACTAAAATCATCCTTTTCTTTATCGATTAGTTATTAATAGCATCAATAAATACTGTCACACGTGACGTCAACAGATGCTTCTATTACTATATAGGTATACAGGTGACACTGGACATCTATTTCTAGATCACAAACACGATCACAGATTATTCGATTAGCATGCGTAGGCGTATTTAGATTAAGTACAAGCGAGAATAAACATTGTTGTATGTTTTATTCTAGATTTAGATCGTATAAAGGAAAACACTTTTCTGTAAGAAAGTGATTCTGACATACAAGGTTGATAACCTTGTATGTCAGAATCACTTTCTTACAGAAAAGTGTTTTCCACAATTATTAGATGAAAAATATAGCTCATGTAGAAGTATAGGTACTGAGCGTGGCAATTATTGCTTGAACAATAATAAGTTATTATAATATTCAGAAAGAGGATTTGATTATCATTATCATTGCCTGGAGAGCCGGTGACACCCACTTGGTCTGCTTGTCCTAGTTTGGCAGTGCTGTCCTATTCCACATTTTTCTGCTATTACGTCTTCCCACGTTAGTTTAAGTTATTTTTAGGTTTATAGAAATATATTTTTGAGTCTAAATAAGGGCATCTATTATGTATAAATAAGGGTACAAACTAGTATAAACAATTTACTATCGGAGTTAATATAATAATGCTGAAAATTTTAGCTTTTCACAATTAATTTTATGAACGATTAACCACATCCCAAAAGTAGATTCAAATTGGAAAAAAATACGCAATATGAATTTCATCATTAGGTTCAACTTGTGTGTAAGTTCAGGATATCTTTTGAAAGAATTAAGTTTCCATTGTCTGCAAATTACAAATAGCAATCATTCGCAGCACAAATTGTGATAGATAACACATTCCTACGTTCCAGAATAGTATCACACGAATGTTTGTGCCGGACGCAAACCCCCCCCCCACCCCTCCTGCAGTACACGCATTCTCAATTATCTGATCTAACACACCCGCCTGATAATAAACACTCACAAACACTCGTCTTTGATTTACTTCACTGTTTGTAGGTTTAGTTAAGTGGCTCGCAGACTGACACTTGGTTACCGTGGGAATACTCCTAGTTTTGACGTTACGCGCAATATATTGTGATATTAAATTTCACGGTGGGTTTTTTTGTTTAATCTGACTAGATGTATTGTATATCTGATTATAATGAGCCTCAAATAGTTTGTAAGACCAAAAGTGCACGGTGTACTAAGAAACCAGAAGATCGAAGCGTGATCATAAATGCACTAAGCATATGATGTAAATATTTTATTTAATAAATGGTTACATATTCACTTGTTATTTGCTATTTCTTTACCAATACTTATTTTCATCTGAAATAAAAGGAAAAAAAGTAATTACCTAGATACATAACATTAGCAAAATTTTCGTAATAATAAACATTTTCGGAGAGAATCCTCACTCCGCGGCACTCTCACTTAATGAAATCAAGAAAGTAATCGTAACAAAAACATGAGTTTTTTGTCTGTTTACGTCATACCTTATTGTGGTGTAGATTATATTCATCATCATCACTTTGCACCAAAAAAAATAACTAGGTAATTATTTCAAAAAAAATTGGCGTTGATGAGGTGCATAGCCCAGTGTCCTAAATGATATGAATGATAATAAAATTAAATGATCACTTGTATAGACCTGACCTAATATAATAGAAAACATAAATAGTCAGATACTTAGACAGTTTATTTTCTAAATGTTACCAATACTATTGTCATAGAAACAATCAGCATTTTATATCTATTTCTTAAATAAAACACAAAACAAACGAACAATAATTTATTTATTACAATAAATAGACTACTCATCTAAATAAACTTGTGAACTTTCTTTGGAATATAAAAGGGTGAGAGGTTGTCTAGGGTATCTTAGTGTTACGAGAACACGCAAAAATATGACGGTTGTAAAATGTATAGACGCTATACAATTTTGTCTGTCTGTGTAGAAAGTGTTTGGAAGAATAAATTATTGCTAAGGCATGAGAGCTTATTATTTTGTGTATGAACGAAACTATAATATGGCTAAATATTTTTTGAACCCTATTTATTATATTCGCCGACTTATTCGGTTTCGAAATATCGTTTTTTTGTAAGAATGTCTTTTACCAAAAATAATGGAAGCTGGTAAGATAAAATATGATTTATAAGATCTTTATTTATACAATACAGGATACAATCTTGCATGCAAGTTGGTACATTATAAGTGAGAAAGCAATACGTTTAGCTGGAGGACATACAAACCTGTTCGGTCAATCGTGAGTTTGTATTTGTTAAAGTAAGTGTCGATGCACACACTATTATTACTCAGCGTAAACGTATTCAATATTACTTTACAAGCCAAATTCTTGACATCAGTGCTTGTTTCTTTCTTTTTTTCAGATTTTATTACCCAGATAGGCAGGCAGGATTTTATATAGCGTGTATAAACTAAATTATTAATATGTTTTAACATCAACCTGATAAACAAAAATAACTTCTGTCACCGGTAGCACAATGATTCTCTAAGGAGATTCGACTCTCTACTGCTACACTAATGAAGTCGCCAGCCTTGCGACAAAGCCTCTCGGGACAAGTTCACCAAGCCAAAATGAACTAACTTTTCAGAGACATTCATTTTTTAAACTTAATATGGAGTATTTTAAGCCTGCACATAAAATATGAAAAATAATATGATATCCTCGAGGGAACGCGGACGGAGCGCACACTTGTTCACATCCATTATGGCTTACTTCATGACCACTACCACTATTGTGACATTTAGTGATCCAATTTTGCTAGTACTTACTTTTCTGCAAAAAAAAATCATACTTATATATAATGCGAAAGTTCATGTATGGATAGATGTTTGTTACTCAATCACGGCAAAACGGCTGAAAGGAGCTGTATGACCTTTGGTGTAAACATGGATATTGATAATATATTATTATATATAATATATTATTATCAATATCCATGTTTATAGTAACAAACATCTATCCATACATGAACTTTCGCATTATATATAAGTATGATTTTTTTTGCAGAAAAGTAAGTACTAGCAAAATTGGATCACTAAATGTCACAATAGTGGTAGTGGTCATGAAGTAAGCCATAATGGATGTGAACAAGTGTGCGCTCCGTCCGCGTTCCCTCGAAGATATCATATTATTTTTCATATGGATATTGATAATAATATATTATCAATATCCATGTCTTGTCATCCATAATAATATGTTATCAATATCCATGTTTATGTCGGTAAAAAGTAGCCTAGCCTAAAAGTAGCATACTACAGTATGCTACTTACTACTTATAAATAGCATGCTACTTTTAGGCTAGGTTACTTTTTACCGACTTATCACGCGGGCGGAGTCGCGGGTGCAAACTAGGTAGCAATTATAATAACTAATAATTGGGATTATTTATTTTGTCCAATGTAATATGTTTATACCTACTAGACCAACGACGTACTCAATAGCGAAACAAAAATATACTCCAGATATATAGCTACCTTCCATGTATAGAAAAAAAGCGGTTTATTTAAAAAAAAGGTTTTCCTTAACTACATAAATCCCGCCCCCATCTCTAGGGATTATCACTGTAATTCCTTGAATTATCGTAGGACCAGCATTAGTATAATAACATTACGGTATATGTTTAACCAGATTTTTTTTTCTTTTTAAAACAACGCCCGCACTAATCAACAAGCCTTGTGATATCTATGAATCACATAAATATTTGCCTCGTGTGACGTCACTCGGCACGGCGTTGTTAGCGGCGTGGCGACCACGCTACGCCACGTCACAAATTGAAACAATTGGCTTCGTACTTCAAAGGGCGATAGGCATTAAAATAGATATAATAATAAGGAAATTTTATTATATCTACGTTTCACAATGTTATTATTTAACAATGCGTTCCGTTTTCCTGTACATTCGATCTATGTTTGTGAACTGATCTTTTCATATAGGTACGGTTTGATCCAGCATGATTTGATTTTAATAGTCATTTAGTAGCTAAACAGTACCTATTGGTGAAATTACAGATACAGAGCGTTTTTAAATACGTTAGAGAGTCGTTTTCGGAATTGGTTTTGGCACAAATGTATTTTATAGGACGATTTAAATGATTTTTTATTTGACACATCGGAATTGCCTTTTATGGTAGCCGGCTTACTAGAGATCCTAAATTTGAATTTTATTTCAAGTGACGGGTAACGTGATGGAAATTTATATCTATATGAGTTTTGTACCCAATATTTTTGTACGTCCTTTTTCCGTCAGTTCTATACATATTATATTTATTATTTCCACTGATTTCATACTTACGTAAAAATATTGGAAATTCGATAAAAATCAAATCAACGAATTCTCCAAACCACCAAACGTTTCCATCATCTTACTAGCATCTACAGTACATACATCCGCAATTGTAGACCTACTAATACTTTGACGAACACAGACATAATAATGCAAGCTAGTACAATAGTAGGGGTCTAATGTGCCATTGCAGTCTCATGCGAGATTATTAAGTGGAACGGCTGCACGCACGACGTAGGCCACGCGTGCCTCGTGCCACGTGCCACGCCACGGCCACGCCACTAACTACAATAGGATTTTCTGCGCTCTGAGAAATTGTTGTAATTACCACACAAAGAGAATTAAATTAATTTTACTGTATAGTTCTTGTTATTGCCCGTATTTTAGTTTCGTAAGTAGGGAATTAGTTTAAATTAGTTCACGCTTATGATAATAATTATAGTGTTTCACCAAAATATTAAAACGGCAAAATATTTAAGCTGGGATCGGGTCTCTCCTCACCAGAAGAAGATATCAGCCCATTGCTAATTGTGTACACTTAGTTGTACAAAGATTCGTTAAAATAATGACAGCCATGACAAAGGGTTTATCGAAAGGTTTTCCTTGTCTTCTGTACCACGAAAATGCCCTAGAATAAAAGTGGAAACGGCTACCTATCTATAAAATTCTTTAACCCCCTTGACAGAACATAGTTTTGCAAGTCTGAGATGTTCAATGTACAAAGAACATCTAAGCACTTACTGCAGTGTAACCAAAACTGGTCACTTCTTATTTAACTAACAAAATTCTAAATATTCAAAATAATATAATAACAAAAATACACAACAAACACACACACAAAATCAATGAACAAGAAGAAAAGTTTTTTTTGTAACTTTTGTTTGAATTGTTTTAATTCAAGCAGTCTGAAACAAAAGAAAGTTTTGTACAAAAAATTGCATCATCACAACTTGTCCGTACTCCGACAATTTGTAACAAACAAAATACAAGACTGGACAAATATATTGTGGGTCCGTTTGATGTTGCTCCCTTTATTTCATTAGGACGCTTACCAAATATTGGTACATTTCATATATTACTAAACTTTTTTACAAAAGAAGTAACTCTTTTATTTCTTATGTCACAATATTGAAGGACTTTGTTCTTTCAGTCTACTGTAGAGTGTAGGGTGCAGATACTTTCCAGTAGCTCTAACTAAGTTTTAGAACAATAATTATTTCGGAATCTACACAGTGTTCTTTTTTTTGTCCAAAGATATCCGCAGTGTAACAAAGAAATGTCTAAGTGGCAATACAGAAAGTTCATACTGTTTTAGTAATGTAGTAGGTGGTAAAGGTGCTTGCCCACTAAGGATAAAATAAAATTTTCAAACACGAAAGCTTATTAATCAACGATTAACATCTCTGTCAAAGCATTAACGAATAAAAGCATGAACATAGTTACATTACGTTCTAAATAGAAATAGGAACTTTCCTTAATTACAAATAAAGTCAATTGAAACAAAACGAGTTTCCAACAAACTCATGCACGCGTTAAGCCAATGTGGATTGGAATTTAGGAGCTGAGCGAGTTCACATCCGACGTCCATCCACGTGGCTGTGGCTAACCGTCAGCCACTCGTACTGAGAAGAATACCCTTTTACTTTGCGTTGGTGTACCTTTAATGTGGTTAACATGCTTCCTTTGCTATGAATATTTGAGGTGAGAGGCTTTGTATGATGTACAGGGCGACCACAGAGGTGTTATGCTTGTGAGGTTATAGTCTGCTAATAGATATATCTTGTAATGAGTACGTATGTTTCATGAAAATACCTTATTTGTTTGCCCGACGTTTCGGTCGAATTACCATATTATTCATATTCCTTAAATATAATACGTGACGTAGACCCGTTATATAATAATTTAATATGTGTACAAGTCGCGAAAGTTTAAAAGATTTTACGTATGTTTCAATTTAATATCTATAAATCAGCAAACATCTTTGTAATTTAGTACTAGGGTCATAAAATTTTACATTTTGTCTATATAATATGATCATTAGATTCCTGCACTAATGTTGCACATGTTTCTAAATCGCACACACCACACGCATGCAAAACAAAGGTGAGATTTTTTTAAAAGAGATCAGAAATGAGTAGGTACTAAACCAGTATATTTTTTGGAGTACTAAATATATAACTATACAGTTTTTGGTTTTTCCTACGTTAATTTACTAACTACTTGGCTGTGTTATTTAAATACGTTAAAAAAATGGTCAAATTATAATTTATATAAAAATATCTTTATTAAAGCGCTTTTTTAATAGATTGTATTTCACAAAATGACAGTGTAATTCATTAGTGACAAACTAATTCAGTCCTTGGTTCTTAGTACCTACTAAACCGATCATAAATCAGAACCAAGCAACGGACAGATCTCTCAATTACTTGGAACATATTCAAAGTACGAATTTCACCACAAATTGAACTGGAGGCACGAGAATTTCAACAATTCCGTGGAAATGTAAATCTGACTGAGAGCGGGAAATATCGATAGCCATTACGATAATACGGCGAGAGATCGGTCGCGCAATTTAATAAAACTTTCTCTTTTGTCGACGACGGCACATAAATCTGGTGGAGCCCTTAGTATTCACCTCACAACTAGCACAGACCCTTCAGCTGTACGTACTCGTACGTGCAGCACACTGTATCGTGTCGCGTACGGATTACGTCACGACACGTCGTATGTGCCATTAACTTTCGAAAGGGAGTAGGAAAAGTTACATTCGCAAGTCTGATATGGTATGTGCCTATAATAACTAAGACGATGCATTTAAATATGATTTATTATACTAATTACATTTGAAACATCATTTTATTATTATCAGCTGTAGAACATTCACTGTTAGAATAATGCTCTCCGAGAGATTTCCTACATGCATTAAATCAAGATCGCGTTGGATGCAAGCCGCATACAACCGGCTTGCATCCAACGCGATCTGATTTAATCACGAGGTATATAATCAAAACTTGTCCGCGAAGTGACGGATTAAGAATACAATGTCACGACCCCATGTCAACCTGTGGGTGTCGTAAAAGGCGACTAACTAAATTCGAAACAAACCCTATACCAACCTATCTGATCAGCGTACTGTAGACTAAATTCCCTTCACATTCTTTGGAGGAGACCCGTGCCCAACAGTGGGACGTTAATGGGTTGAAATGAAATAATCAAATCATTACAGTCAATCATGTATCTGCAAACTGATGATTATTCTTATTATCTCATTAAAATCCGCATCGGAATAATTTGTTATGTTCTCGGGGTCAATATTACTTAAAGGTTCTCCAAACCAAAGTTTTTACATTAGGCAGCCCATTGACGAACGTAGCGCAAATAAACACAACAGATAATGTTTTTCAAATACAAACTTAACATTCCCTTTTTGGATGCCCAAGTTACTTCAGCGAGTAAATACTTTCTGAATTCAGTGAAAAATTAAAATTTAATGTAAAGCTTTTTGTGGACGCGGGAGTGTAGAGTTGTACACTACTGTTGTGCACGAGTGAGACATTTCTGCCTACCCCTCCAGGATAGAGTGGCGTAACGTCCATGTAGGTAAATTGACTTGAAAGCCAGACGATATCTTTTCAGATACTCCGGATGAATTTAACTGAACTATATAGAACTGAAACCATAGTAGAAAAGTCAGAGAGACCATAAGACAAATCAAAGACAATTTATTTATGTACTGAACTTCTCGTACATATTTAATTTATATCTCTTATGCTACATAATTGTGTACACAGACATATGTACGTTATTTAATTCAAACTAAACAATACTTTGATAAATATTTACTTTTATTTGTTTCGCTTGTCTTATGATATTTATCTTTATCAAAATGGCAAACTGTTATTTTTTTACCCTTACTTTTTTTGGTTTTATATAATTGCTTGAATGTTGTGACGCAAGCGATTGACTAATATTTATTTTAGTAAATATTTATTGTGGGTTATGAAGCAATATTAGGTATTATAATAAAAATAACATATTTACCCAGTGGTATATCTAAACCAAAATCTAATAAATAAAATACTAGAACGAATAAATTTATGTCTTAAAAGGGTTATAAGACAAGGCATGTAACATAAATATAATAAATAATAATACGTCTGTAGACATGTACTAAATGTGGTGTGAATAAGAGCAGGGTAGCAGGCGGGTCGCGACCCGGGAGTCGGGACCACTGTAGGAGTATGAGTATTACTTCACGGTTCTTTGCCTTTGGCACAACTATACGTTAAAGGTAGGTCAACCTTTTTGCCGACATACTTTATTACATACATTACTTCTAATAATATTTCTGTGGGATAGGCAAGATGATGTAAGTGTGATATTTACTTGTCTATGTGTGTAGAGTTTACACGAACGACTTTTGCAATATCATGTGCTATGTCGATCGTTTAAATTTTTTCTTGTTTTTTTTTTAATACTTGATCTGGATTCTTTGTTGTTCCCGTACAACTAGCGATACGCCTGTTGCCTTAGGTATACCAAAGAATAAATAGTCTATAAAATTTCATTTTACATTCTATCTAATAATGTTACCATGAAATACGATATACGCCACTGACAGTCATCATGCCACAGAAAATTCGACACAAAATAATTAAGTTCTACAGAAATGTTTCTAAATTTTTGTCATCATGTATATTTTTATAGTAGCACAGTATAATGGCTTTTTTCTCACCTAATGGAAAGCTAAAAGAGGAGTCCAGATTGTACTGCCGATGCCGGTCGAGAGGACAACAAAGTGCTATGTCAGCCGTCAACGCTTCTTCACGCTGCGCTTGAAGGATCCCATATGATAGACAGGAGGAAAGGCATAAGCCGGTAGTGCGTTCCACATTTTGATAGTGCAACATAGATAAGAGTTGCCGAACTTTTTGTTGTCTTATTGTGTGACGCAAGCTTTACGTTAGTAACATAATATTATGTATGTATATTCCCACAAAAGCCACCTCTTGTAAACCTTTCGTAAATCAAGCTCACAAATAACCAACAAAATGGACACTTTCGCCTTCAGCACAAAAGCTTACCAGCGTTAGTATCGGATACGAGCCATTAGAGCCTTTTATTGGGACAACAATAGGGTCCTTGACCTTAAGAGGTCAACTGTACTGCGGGTGTGACCCTATAGATTTCAGGTTCAGTGAAAGATAAATTGCTTCGAAGGTATGGAATGTTGTCGGATAGTTTATGGTATCCGTAATGCGCGGGGTTAGGTACTTTATAATAACACGAGTGTTTTGATTCTGGGTTCGCCTTTCAACCTTTTTAGATGTGTAACTTTTCATGATTTAAGTTGCTGTTTTTATGTTTTTTATTTCCTGAAATAGCAGACGAGCAAGCAATACACCTGAATCATGATGGGAAGAGGCAACCACCGCCAATAGATATGACTTTATTCTCTTAGCATTGACTAAACAATGTGAATGGAAAAGGGAAATAAGGAGGAAAAGGAAATTGAAAAGCGGAATTGAGCCTCGGATCTTTTGTATCCAATACTGCGAGATTACTATAAATAAGTGCCTGCTTATAGCTATTGAACCTAGCGTCTTATTGAATTTATAATGACATCGAAACAATTGAGAACAATCTATGTTCCTTTTCGCTAATCGATGCGATTTTGTGAATCTTTCGCTATAATTTTGTACTTACCACTGTCGGCTAGCAAGAAATCAATAAATGTACTTAAATAGGACGTCTTTTATATAAATTTCAACTTAAACATAGATATACAATGTTTTAACTTTTGTAAACAGTGTTATACAATAACGTAACCGTCAGCAACAGTAAACATAAAATAAAACGTAGTAAGAAGTATAAAATTCAAACCACTTTTATATGTCAGCCACTTCTTGTCTAGAGGCGCCATTACGAAACGCAAATTCAGCCTCAGCCCTAACTCCCTTTGGAACAAATTCTGGGAAAAGTAAACAGAAAATCGGTTAAGTCGGTGAAGTCACCCCCTAGCCAATTACCCGAGAAAGATTGCTATTTATAACGCCATTGTGAAGCGTAGAAGACTATAGCTATCACTATATTATTATATCTGTTAGAAGTAGGCAAGCTAAGCAGAGAGAAATGAAAGCAGTATTTACACGAATAACGTTCACTATATTTACACTGACACACATACAGAAGAAAGTTCAAGAGATTGACAGGAGGAAAAATAGTTTAGGCAAGTATAGAACGAAACACACAGAACTTAGAATACTAATATTACGACGCGAATTAACTTAAACGGGCGGTCGGCGGTCGGCGGTCGGTGTGCGCGCGCGCAGCCTCTCGGCGTCGATTACGGTACGAGACTGCCGAGGCGGGGAAATCCGAGCTCGCACGAAGTGTGAGTTCGGATATCTTCGGCGCTGCGGAATGCGCGCCCGATGCCGACCATTGACATAAGCGAGTACGCCACATCAGCCCCCTCGGAGACCGTTAAGGTCGAAAATAATCTGGAAACCGCACCCGCCGTCCGGATCTTGTTTCCCGTGGGGCATTTAATGTTACAGGGGGTGCAGGTTTGATCGCCTCTTGTGGTGTAGAATCGACGAGTAGGTAAGCTGGCTTAAGTCTGTCAATGGTTACCGTCATCACTTTGCCCTGTACGTCAATTTTGAATGCCTTCTCGTCACGCTTCAGCACCTTGTAAGGCCCTGTATACGGAGGGTCGAGCGGTCGTCGTACCGCGTCCTTTCGTAAGAACACGTAATCTGCAGTGGCCAGTGACCTTGGAACATAGAATATTTTCTGCCCATGATGACTTGCAGGTGTTGGAGACAGGCTCGACATATGAGAACGCAGCTGGGATGAGAAATCGGTGACGTCGACAGTTTGTTTGGATGATGGTTTTATGAACTCTCCGGGCAGCCGTAGGGGTTCGCCGTATACTAGTTCGGCTGTTGACGCCCCTATGTCCTCCTTCCACGCTGCACGTATACCTAGTAGAACCAGTGGAAGGACCTCAGTCCACTTCTCGTTCGCATGGCACATTATAGCTGCCTTTAGTTGCCTGTGAAACCTCTCGACCATTCCGTTTGCGGCTGGATGGTATGCTGTTGTCTTTGAGTGATTAAACCCAATCAGTCTTGATAGTTCTTTAAATAGATGTGCCTCGAACTGTCTCCCTCTATCTGTCGTTATTGTCTCCGGGCAACCAAAGCGTGATATCCAACCAGTAACAAGTGCATTCGCTACCGTGTCAGCTTTGATATCTTGGAGCGGTACTACCTCTGGCCAACGCGTAAATCTGTCGACTGCCGTAAGACAGTATTTATATTCGTTCGACGGTGGCAGGGGTCCTACGAGGTCGATATGTACATGGCTGAATCTGTTCGTAGGAGGAACAAAAGCATGTACTGGGGATTTAGTATGCCGGGCAATCTTAGACCGTTGACATGACAAACAGGCTTGCGTCCAGTTCTTGCAGTCCTTCTTGATGTTAGGCCAAACGTATTTCCTAGTCATCAATTTTACTGTAACCTTACTTCCTGGGTGACTCAATCCATGTATGCAGTCGAATGCTTGTCTACGGAAAGGTGGTGTCAGGTAAGGTCGAGGTGATGGACCAGATAGATCACAGTATATCTCCTTACTGGAACCAGAAATTTCTGTTTTCTGCAAGTTCAGTGAAGAGTTACCTTGTAGAAGTTGACGGAGTTCGTTGTCTTCCTGCTGTGAGTTAGCTAGAGACTCAAAATCTAAAGTGCTCGTAATAGCTTCAGTACGAGATAGAGCATCAGCGACTATGTTGTCTTTACCGGAGATGTGTTGAATATTCGTAGTAAATTGCGATACGAAATCGAAGTAACGAAATTGCCTAGGTGAGCAATTCTCTGAAGCGTTTTTGAAAGCTGACACGATTGGCTTGTGGTCCGTAAAAATGGTAAACGTCTTACCTTCGAGCATGTGTCGGAAGTATTTCACAGCTTCATAAATAGCTAGCAGCTCTCTGTCGAATGGACTGTACTTTTTCTGAGCTGGACTGAGCTTCTTTGAAAAGAATCCAAGAGGTTTCCAGCCAGATTCTTCTTTCTGCTGTAGTACGGCGCCGATCACGTTGTCTGACGCGTCGGTACACAGTATAAAATCTGTAGAAGAATTTGGGTGAGCTAAAAGAGTAGCATCGGCAAGGCTATTTTTACAGGCGACGAATGCTTGTTCAAGTTCCGGTGACCATTGTATGGCTGTATTGGGCTTGATATTTGAACCAGACAAAAGTTTATGTAGTGGAGCTTGCATTTTGGCTGCCATAGGTAGAAAACGCCTATAAAAATTGATCATGCCCAGAAATCTACGAAGGTCACGGATAGTCTTTGGTTGTGTGAAGTTCTGGATGGCGCTTACCTTTTCAGGAAGGGGCTCAGTACCAGCTGACGATACAGTGTAGCCTAAGAATTCTACTTGCGATTCGCCCAGCACACACTTAGAAGAGTTTATGATAACTCCGTGATCTTGTAATCGCTTGAAAATTAATTCCAGGTGTTCCAGGTGCTGGCTGCTGGTCCTGGAAGCCACCAATATATCATCTAAATAGGGATAGCAGAATTCCAGGTCTTTAAGAACTTCATCGATAAACCGTTGAAATGTCTGAGCCGCGTTGCGAAGGCCGAAACTCATAAACGGAAACTCAAACAATCCAAACGGAGTGGTTATTGCGGTTTTCGCTACATCCTCTGGATTTACAGCAATTTGATTGTACGCTCTAATAAGGTCTATTTTAGTAAACACAGTACAGCCAAGAAGATTATAAGAAAAATCTCCAATGTGCCGAACCGGGTATCGGTCAGGTATGGTGCGGGCGTTCAATGCACGATAGTCACCACATGGACGCCATTCATTATTTTTCTTTGGAACCAGGTGCAGCGCAGACGACCAGGGGCTGTCAGATCTTCTAGCAATACCTGTTCTTACCATATCTTCGAACTCCTTCATCGCTATACGGAGTCGATCCGGTGCTAATCGTCGTGGGCGGCAAAATACAGGCGGGCCAGGAGTAGTGCGGATGTAATGCAGTGTACTATGCTTCATCTTGCGCGTAGACAAGTCCCCAGCAGGACGAGTGATGTCAGGGAACTGTGAGAGCAAATCGTGATAAAGCGATGAACCAGAGACAGACTTTATTTGGCATATAGCAGCTGATGCAGGCCTAGCAAAAGCACTTAGTGAGGTCAGGCTATCCACTAAACGATGGTGTCTAGCATCGACAAGCAAACTGTAATGCGAGAGAAAGTCAATGCCTATTATAGGTTTAGTGACGTCCGCTATAACGAAACGCCATACAAACGCACGTCTGAGTCCAAAGTCTAGCGATAGATTTATCCAACCGTATGTATCTATCACAGAACCGTTAGCTGCGAATAGTTTATAATCGGTTTTAACGCACTGTTTATCGCGACTAAGTTTATATGGGTAAACACAAAGATCTGAACCTGTATCTACTAAATATTGAATTTTAGTTTTACGATCCGTTATAAAAACACGGCCACTCACTACACTATCGCAGTCGTATGACGCCGTCTTCATTGACTGCTCTGTCCGTTTCCCTGTTTAAACGTACACGGATCGCGGCACTTCGTTGATGCTTTGCCGAAACGTCGATGATACCAGCAGTGCCCCGGGCCAGCATTAGAGCGGCTCCGGGACCGTTGACGCCAACGCGGTGAACGGGCGCGGTCTCTCGACCGCGAACGGGATCGATCAGCTGACAGCGCGGCAACTTGCCGCGTGAGGTCATCTATGCGGCGCGTAAGTTGGTCGATTGCAGCTATAGAACATGTAGCTGCCGAAGTTGACGGCGAGGTGGCCGCAACAGCCACCTGAGCGTTGGGCTGAGCGGCTATCTCGTGGATCTTGTCCACGATCTGCGCCACGGTGTCCAAAGGCAGGTCCACTTGAGCTGCCATTATCGCCTGCATGTGGGCGGGCAAGCGACTTGTCCACAAAGACCGGATGAAATCGTCTGGCACCTCTGATCCAGCCAGGCTGCGCAGGTGTCGTAGAAACTGGGACGGCTTTCGGTCTCCCAGCTCTTCCAACGTTAACAGCTGTCTCACACGTTGTTCTTGCGACGCCGAAAGACGACTAATAAGCTCCGATTTTATTTTATCGTATTTATTTTCCGACGGCGGTTTATTTATAATGTCTTTTACTTCACTCACGTATTTAAAATCCAAGTTCGCGATAACGTGGTAAAATTTTGTTACATCGGCAGTTATATTTGAAAGTACGAACTGGCTTTCTAATTGGGCGAACCATAGCGCAGGTTCATTTGCCCAAAATGGCGGCATTTTTACACTAACGCGGCACACCTCACTCGAACCGTCTTTTACAACCACGGGGTTAGACATTTCTCCCGTTGACATTGTGAAGATCACGTCGGGGTCACCACTATAGCTATCACTATATTATTATATCTGTTAGAAGTAGGCAAGCTAAGCAGAGAGAAATGAAAGCAGTATTTACACGAATAACGTTCACTATATTTACACTGACACACATACAGAAGAAAGTTCAAGAGATTGACAGGAGGAAAAATAGTTTAGGCAAGTATAGAACGAAACACACAGAACTTAGAATACTAATATTACGACGCGAATTAACTTAAACGGGCGGTCGGCGGTCGGCGGTCGGTGTGCGCGCGCGCAGCCTCTCGGCGTCGATTACGGTACGAGACTGCCGAGGCGGGGAAATCCGAGCTCGCACGAAGTGTGAGTTCGGATATCTTCGGCGCTGCGGAATGCGCGCCCGATGCCGACCATTGACATAAGCGAGTACGCCACAAGACAATCGCATATACATACATAAAGTTTGTAGCTACAATAAGTACATAGCTCGGTGGGTTACATGAATGTTACGTATGTTTAATTATATCTTCATTCGAATTTGTTTACATAACTTTTGCCCACTGCCTATCAATATAATTGTGAATGATAAAATATGTGACATATTTTTATGAGTTATCGGAGCATGAGAAATGTTTTTGCCAATTCTGAATTTCCAT
This sequence comes from Laspeyria flexula, assembly GCA_905147015.1. Lineage (NCBI taxonomy): Eukaryota > Metazoa > Arthropoda > Insecta > Lepidoptera > Erebidae > Laspeyria > Laspeyria flexula. The sequence goes on along the minus strand of LR989952.1, from coordinate 17,661,554 downwards.
CAAATAAGTTTTCTGAATTTTATTTTTCTTGGTGAGGTATGTAAATTTACGATCGGCGTCCTATTAGTGATATCGATATCAAATAAAAATTATTATCGATAATGATATTGACTGGCATTTACGTCTGAAGCTCGCATTCATCAAGCATAGTGTAGCCTCGAACATCATTTAGGAAACTAACACGACCTGAATCATTATGCCTTGGTGGATGGAGGCAGCTAACGATGAGATTTACCTACATACTTGTATCCTGTTTTTCCGATCTATTGTCAAACGGTTGATGAATATTTGACTAGAGTTTGTGATGCTTAGGCATTCCCTGGGACTCTCTAGTGTCAAAACTCAGTGTTCACAAGGATCATCGCTGATAATCGTGGTCTTCTATTGCCATTAACTGAGTGCAATTATATACCCAGACTGATACCAACAATTGAATGACAAAAAATTCCAATATCTTTTTGCCTGACTTGGGAATCGAATCCAGGGACTCTTGTGTAGGAGTCATATGTCTCGCGCTGAGTTAAAATTCCATTTGTCATTTACAGGCTCATTTTGACACATTTGATGGAGTACAAGCCTAAAAATTACATCAATTAGCAACACTCCAACTATAACTCCACAAATTTATTCATTTAATATACTTAACTTTCAAAATCAGTGCACAAGCGAGAAGCTTTTAGTAATAGTAAATGGTGTATTTAGCCTTTTGAACTTACTTTAGAGAATGAATTAATCATTATTCATGTGAGCACAATGCTCTATTCATCTGGCTACCATTATGGACGGGGCCTTTTAAACCAGAATACAGCTTAAAATATTATCTTTAACTTTGTGATGAGCGTAGCGGTTTTATGGGAATAGTAGACCCACCGCGACATATGTATATCTTCATTTCATATATTCATATATTGTAATTACTAGACGACGGCGACGGCTTCACCCGCTTGGAATTCGATTCCTTAGACCAGATTTTTCTTTAAGATTTACAGTTATTCAGAGTCCAGACTAAACACCAAGTTTTGTTTGTATGTTTATAAAGACCTCCGAAATATAAATGTTGTGTCGTCTTAGAAATATTCCTGATTTTAACTAAATTTAGTAAAATCGCTCCGCTTATGTTGAGTAGGAGCTTCCAAAAGTTGATAAGCTTAGTGCTTAGTACCGGCCCGTCACATAACTTTGCGTTAAGCGATCATTATCGCTCGCACCCGACGCAGTGTCGCCCTCTGTCTACTGACGTACCGTATTGTGTTTATGTTGCACGCTATCGAACTTGACAGATCATACTCACGTGGATAAAATGAATTATTACTCGAAACTAGCTTTCGCCCGTGTCCTCGCCCTGGTATGTCAGTAAAAAGTCGCTTTATTCTCTATTCCAAGGGAATTTAAATAAAAATCTGAATAAATCTGAATTTATAGAGGTTGCCAAATTTTAAGGTTTTAGTAAGCATAGTTAGTGTAATAGACCCACTTGAAAGCAAAAATATAATTCCTATTTATATCCTATCCCATAGGAATTTTGTAAAATACTTTTTTAGTGCGTGCTGGTTTCAAGTATTTAGACTCAGTGGTTTGGGCTGAGCGTTGATATAGCAGTTCACCAGTCAGTCAGTTTCTCCTTTAAATATATACAGGGTGGAATTTAATGCCACCTTGAGAGAAAGTACATTAAATACTGGAAATATATAATTTTACACAAAGGAAATATTTTCTTAAAAAAACATAACAAAAACTGCATGCAGTGATTTTTGGAACTTGCTTGACCATACCCGAAAATCGAATGAGCTATAATCCCAAAAAATAACGCTGTGTACTTATATGGTATCAATTGATATAATCAATCATAAGTATCAAATCTCTCTAACAAAATTAAATACAAACAATCAAATATTGTTTATTTAAAAGTAATGCAATATAAACGTTTTGTGCTAAATGCTTGTTCGGTAAAGATAATAGTTTGAAAACTATTTATGGATTTTAATGAACCTTGGCACATGGCACACAGACGGACTATATCTTGAATTAACACATTAGGATAGTTTTCATTGGAGCTATGTGTTCCCGCGGGTGAGATAAGCGTAACCATAGAATACTACCTGATAATATAGGATTCTATAGAGATTTTCAATACGTCACCGACCGTGAACTCATCAATAAATAATGTTATGTGAAATTGCAACAATTTAATCCCTCAAGATTTATCTATAGAAAAACCTACATTGAACCGTATCCTGATAGATTAGAGGACGACCTTAATAAATTTGAGGTTAATGATGCTAACGAAATTGCGGTGATGCGCTGTTTGAAAGAAACGTGTCCTCAAATCAACCAAAATAAGCCTGACATCGAGTAATATCTCTTGCTTTCTCTTGCACCGTTTTTTTTTTTTTTTTTTTTTCATTTATTTGTAAAATATGGTTACATCGGTGTTACATTGTTATAGTATGTCCAGCACATTTGCCATCTTCTCATTCATGGCATACAAATACAAAATACGTTTACAAATAAAACAATCCTGACGCAATATAACACCATCTGTATAAAATTTAGCTTTTTCTAGCAATTCACATTATTTATTATGTAATAGAGGAATTTCTCATTTTTCAAATTTATGTTACATTACAGCCATTAATGCCATAAATCGTTTCAAGTAAGATAAATGAAATGACCGAGTTCATTTCAGTTCCCGTGGGTGTCGTAACACACAACACGCGTGTATCAGGTGCTTTATACATAGTACACATTTATGTATTGATTGCCATACATTGCCAACGGACTTCAAATTAAAAGTAATGTGTACAAAGATAACCATTTTAATGTTATGTTGTGTATTAAGGGTTATATTTCCAATATTAAACAAGTAAACAGAGCGACTATCAAATCTTGAGTATGTAATATTAATTTAAACACATATTTTCTCTTGCCGACTCATCTAAACTTTGGTGAAGTCCATAGCTTATAGTTTTGTAACTACGAATTTGTCATAGTGCAGTTTGATAATGTGGATACAGAATCAAAATAAAGAACACGTCATAATTAAAAAATATTTCTATCAATACCCACACAATAGTTATCAATCAATATTTTTTATTTCATTTGGATCACATACATAATAATTATGAACGTCAAAAAAGGGTATTAAATATTGCTAAAGTCAGGTTGAGCCTTGTGAAGAACTGGCAAACACACAAATTGAGAAACCCGCATCTGCACATTACTTAAACACAAAAAACTGCCCGATGCAGCGATGGCGCGATAGGACAAGACTGCCTTGCAAGAGGTTCTCGGTTCGATACATGCACCGGGCAAAAACTGTACCTACATGATTTTTCTGCCATGAAATCTTCAGTACCTGTCGGCGTTCTGAAGTGTGCGCCTTTATCATAACCCCATAGGAGCTAACATAACTAGTGTGTTTGTGTGATGCACTTACGCCACTTTAAGTATTTAAAAGCCGAATCGCCAAATTTTTCTTCATTATATCGATGATCGATGATATAATAAACAGACTGTGTTATATTCACGCGTCACTGTCGCCTTGCTGCGACGACAGATCAAAACATCGTCATCCACTGTTGATAGATGGCGCTAGCGTCGGTAAGCGGGTTCCCGCCATCCATCACCGACGCCATTTTTATTCTCACTTTTTTTAAGGCTTAGTAAGATATATTTCTTGCAGGGTGTTAATAATAGTGGGTAATAATAGGGTACTTCACAACTTAGCCGCGGACAATTTATGAGGGTGTGGATAGGGAATTGTTTGTTGGTTTAGACCAAGATAGATTTTTACACTTCCTACCTTTATTTTCTTTTATCGTGATTTATGTTTTATGGTTTTTTACAAAACCTTTTTCATTAACATTTTCAATTTGTCTGTCTGTTCTATTATACTATATTTATGTACAAGTTATTTAATACCTACATATAAAACAATGCAAAATTTAAGTAAATATAATTTAAATAAGTAATATTATTTAAGTTATCGTAATCGTTTGTTTTCCTTTTGAAAATTTGGTTGCCTTTTTTTCCGGTCTGTCCCACCGATCTGTCCCCCCGGCGGTGGGTGATATTTCCAGTCTTTTAAAAACCCGATTCTAGGTCTATGATAATAACACTCTGTATATGCCAAGATATTATAAACTTTAAGCTTGGATTTATAGCGAACTACGACGCTATGTCAGTTCGCTATAAAATCCCACTTACTTTCTAACTAAACTTTACAGAGCCGGAGGCTGTGCAAAATTTTTCGTGTTTCGTGGGGTCAACGACCTGCTGAAGGCGGGAAATGTCCTCGTGTTCAAACGACATACGGGAAATTAAAACGTTACGTATTTAACAAAGCATCAATTCTGACATTATTTGATTGAAAATTTTATTGTCATTTAAATTTATTTATGTTAAAAGGAATCAAGAGTCAATAATTGAAATGAAATTAAATGAAATCTCGTTTATTCATCTAGGTTACAAGGTAACACTTATGAAAGTCACTAGAATGTAACAGGTTATCCGAAAAGTAGTGTCAGCAAATTTGCCTACGACCAGTTCGCTGACGAGGTGGAGCTATGAGAAGAACTGGCAAGAAACACAAGTCACTCTTTTTAAAAAAATGGATAGTTACAATCTTTTGTAATTTACAATTTGGGTAGCGTGTAAAGTGATGCAGCGGAGGACCACACCGTTACATTAACGAGTTAAAATGAATGTTTACAAAATAAATAATAAATAAAAAGTTAGGCTATGCGGTTGCATCACTTTACACATTGCTATGCAGCCATTAGGGGCAGTTTGTGAATAAAAATATAGTTATAATTTTGTAAAAACATAATAAAAAATAAAAAACTGTTATTAAAAAAATAAAGGAAATGCACGAGAAAACTGATATAAATATTCACAAAGTGCCCCCACGTCACAAGTGTCATATTACACAAACAAGATATATCAAATCAATAATAACATTATTCCCAAGACATTTTATCGTCTAAAAACTCATTAATTGTATAATACCCCTTACGAATAAGATGATCTTTAACTAATTATAATCCAATATAGGTAGGTCCAATACAAGTAAAATCTAAGATATTATATAAGTATCCTTCGAATGCTATCCGATGGTCAAAATGGATAGATACATTTTATTAACAATCACTAATAGTAACCTATGTGCTGGTTCCTTATTTTTTGGTATAATTTAACATGGCAGCCTTTTACTTATCCTAATAATAATTACGCATAACATTCCTTTGGCATAACTCTTCAGGCACAATTTTTTAAGCATAATTGCTATAAGCATAATAATTGTTAAGCATACATTCTAAAGCATACATTTAAATAAGCATATTAATATTTAAGCATAATTTTAAAGAGTCACAATCATGAACCAAATGTACTCGAATAAACAATATGCCTAACACTTTATGCAAAACAAAATTATGGCAAAAAAAATTAGCCTAAACCATATTAATGCTTACTTAAATAGTATGCCAAAAAACATATATGTCAAAACATTATTATGCCAAAAGAAAATGCTCAATTCATTATGCTAAACTAAATTATGCAAAAAAAGAAGGATCCCCTATGTGCTATCATCATCATCATCACATCAGCCCAATGACGTCCACTGCTGACATAGGCCTCACCTAATTTCGTTGACGGCGATTTTGTGCCGCCTGCAACCAACAGCACCCGCAACGTTTACTAGGTGATATATCACTTATATCATTTCTAATATCTATGTGCTATACCAGACTATTTGAATTATAATCTATTTAAATTTCATACACATCCTGGCGTGACTAGTAAGTATCCATCCTAACTTTCTAATATAATATAGGTATTAGTAAAGATTTTAAATTTTACAATATGAAACCTAAATCCGTATTGCTTCTTGTTGGAATCAAACTCAGTCCATGTTTTACACATCGATCGATGACCATCATATCACCTACCATATACTTACTCGTAATTTGATGATATTTTCTCAAAAACCTAAGTCTATTAATCTAAAAGAAAAAGCTAAGTTGGCAAAGCTGAGTAACAGTGTGTGGCTCGAGGGCGTAACTTCATAACTCATCGGGTTGTTCTATTGTGGATAGAATGGGGTCAGCCTAGCGGTGATAACACATTATCTGTGCTACATCCCCCAGGATATTGGACCATGTACTTCTCATATAATTGCTAAGAACGTCGCGGGAGAAATGGCAATCGAAGCGCCGAGTTTAAAAAAGCATTGGTGACTTTTCTGCGCTGTAATCGTAAGGTTTTTTCGTGCTTGTAATTGAACTAATTTAAATGTTTTGTGTCTATACTTATATTATTATATTATAAACAGAAACATAAATATTTATTTGTCAATGCAGGTAGGTTAAATTTACAGATCTTGCGTTATTAAATAAGTGAGCGCTACATTGTACCCATAGGCATACAAATAAGGCTGAAGAGTTTTTTTTTTCAAACAAACTATCGGATCACCTGACGTTAAGTGAGCCTCGCAACCCGTGGACATCCGCAACAGCGGAGAGTCACTTTTAAAAAGAAACAATATAATGCTCGATTCTTGAAGGTTCCTAAGTCGTATCTGTCCTGAAATATTGCCTTATCGAAAAAATTATAGCCCATTTCTTGAGGAAGGCTATAATATAACATCATGCTACCTATAGGAGCCGAGTAATGGCCAAATTAAGATGTACGGGGGAGAGGCTCCGGACAACAGCTAGTGTTTGATAAAATTATACAACAGTCAAATTTAACTAGGAATCAGGACTTTAGTAACTGAATTATATCGTGAATATTGGTTTTGTACTTTTATTTTCTTTACCAATTCTCAACATTTTCTATTTTCTTTATTTTACATAAATCAACAAATTTGTCAAAATTATTGAGAAAAAAATCATTGAAGCGCCCAAATTACGCTTGATAAAACCCCTTTGTCAGTAAAAACCATACAAAAAGTACTGCTATTTTAATTCACAGTCCATTGCTCGATTACAACGAAATCATCAGCAAGTTATATCGAAACTCGTTTAAAAATACGCAATGGATCGTGAACCGTTTCATATTTATGAATCCTTCAATTTGACGTATATTTATCGCATTTACTTTGATGTGAAAACTTATCTGGATCGAATCAAATAGGTCTGGGAGTGTAGTCTAGAGTAAAGCTTAGCTGTGTCACGTTAACTTGTATGAGTGGCCAATAAAGACGTACGCGTCCCAACATCTAATATAAAATTCTAATATAATAAACGAATTGATATGCAAGTACGAGTACTCGTAAAAGATTTTATGCCGCGATAAAAAATCGTTTAAAAAAGTATTGTTGGGTATATTTGGTATTGTTTAGGTCTAACAGTTGATAAGATAATTGTATCAACTTGTTTCGTAAGTTTATCACCAGTTTGTTTTACATTTTGAGTCATTTCACTTATTTACACGTAAAATGGTATATGCCAGTAAATTTCTTAATTTTTAATGGGTACTATTATGCATGGGTATGGGAAGAGCGAAACCTTCTGACACAAGTGTGTTAGAAGGTTCCCCTCTTAGTAGAAGGTCTCAACTACTAAAATTGAATTTTGTACCATTTTGCCTATGAATGCTATAATATTTAATTATTTATTATTAAATATTGATTTATATTAATTAACACTTTCAATCACGGTGCGTTAATGAGAGTTGGTAAACAAGATATTACAGATACCTTTGCCTCAACTTAACTTGAAAATAAACAATTATGTAAAAGACTTTAAGCGCTAATAATATACAGAGCTCAGGTTTCCAAGTTCATTGAATATTATCAGAATTTAAAATTTGCTAACAAGATCATCTGTTCATCAGTGTTCGTTATCATGAAAGTTTGCAAGTCTCATCAACTTACGAGTCTTACTCCTAAGTTCTAAGAAAACCATTTTTAGTTACGAAAATAAGTCTAAAAACGGTTGACTTTTTTTAATTTAAATATGAATTATGTCTGCTATGAGTTTTTGACCCAAAAAAAGGTGAAGCTATCAGATGAACAGCTTTTGTCGAAAGAGTTTTGTAATTTCCTGGGAAAATATTCAAAGAAACTGTTATTAATGTTGACCCAGTTTTGGAAGAGAAAATGCAAGTAAAACTGAGGTTGTTTATGATCTTAAGCCGCGGTTAGAAAAGGGTACAATTTGAGAAGTCGTTAAATTTGAAATGATACTTGTTTTAATGTGAAATCTTTCAGAACACTTAACTTGCGGACTCCAAATTAAATCACTACAAATAGTTTTTTTTTTAATGTTTTCAATACACTTTTTAGAATTACGTGAACGTGTATTAAAGAGTAAAGGTGATTTTCCACTAGAGTGGCGAGGCGAGGCGAGGCGAGGCGAGGAGAGAATTGAAATTTGTATGGCAGATTTTCAATCCTCTCCCAGCGCATCTTTGGTGGAAAAGTGTGGATTGACGAGAATATGCGAGGCGTGAATAGAAATATTTGTTTGTGTAAAAATGAACCGTATTGCTTCCGATATAGAGTATAAATTAACTTTGCAACAGAAACACGCTTCTCGCGAGAGGCTTATTGTTTTTCGTTGCTACTTATTACCGTGTACAAGCCTTTTCTACTAGAGGTCGGCGGTCACGCGCGAGCTCGCGTTTGCTATTTTTAAGTGGAAAAGGGTCAGTGCGATTTCAATTCTCTTCTCGCCTCGTCTTGTCTCGCCACTCTGGTGGAAAATCACCTTAAGGATCCGTAATGCTTACAGTTATTTTGCTATGAAAATAACGCCTTGGAAGTTTATGTTTTGTTTGCATATAAATAGCAGACAGAAATAGTAAACGCAATGATTTCGTACCTTTTACATACTTTTCACCTTATTTGAAAAAGTGTATTGAAAATATAATAAAAATAGCTCCGATTAATTAATAAAATCGAAAAACAATTTGACACTAAATTGCGACGTTGCTATTTCTCTGTATGAAACCTCTTAAAACTATTGAAATCGAGTCTGCTACTGATTCTGACCAATATAAGTAGTAGTACATGTATAAGTGTCTTGCGTATCTATCGAGGAGATTTGGGGCCGGATATACAGGTAACATCGCAACAGTATAATGAGTTACAAAAAAATGGTTGAAATCACGACCTCGAAATCACCCTGTATAGTATGTCCCTCTATTAATAGTTGTGAGTTCCACCTCATCTTCTCTCAGTCAGTGCTAGAATAAACTCACTTTAATTTACATAAACAAATGTGTGCATGTAAGTATGTAGTTGGGGGGTGGAAGAAAGCAAGCATAAATTCCTCTGTAATAATTACATTAGTTTATTGCCGCTGTCAGCTCGACAAGAAACTAGCTGACTTGATTACCGATTGTAATTTATGCTCAATTATTCTAATGTGAGCCTCCCTTGCTTAGATTATAGTTCGGTTTTAATTACATCTGAATAAACAATCTTCTGCAGACTATTTAAGTAACTCTGTAATTAGATACGGTAAAGAATTTAAGCGTAGATTACGGGGGCAGACTTCTTCTTCAGCAACCTATTAAGTCCCACTGCTGGGCTCGGGTCTCCTCTCCTCTATCTAGAGAGCTGAGAAAGTTTTAGGCCATAATCCATTCACGCTGGCCTAGTGCGGGTTGGTGGATCAGAGATATAGAATGTCTTCTAGGGTATGTGGGTTTCCTCACGATGTTTTCCTTCACCGTTAGCAGATGGTAAGTCACTTGACTAGTACTTATAAATTCCACAAAGTGGAATCCACATTGGTACTGCCGGTCGGGATCGAACCGCGTGATTTGCACACCGGTCCCTTTTCCATTCAGCCACTATAGCAATTTGCAGCCACCATAGCAATGGGGGGCAGACTAGGAGTGAAAAAATGCATCAAGTTTTCTGTTTGCTTCTGACGCACTCTTGTGCTTGGCACACATGTGAAACAAATTATATTGTTAAAAAACCGGTCAAGTGCGAGTCCGACTCGCGCATAGAGGGTTCCGTGCGAACTAGATATTGCTTCATGCCAAATTTCATGATTCAAGATTCAATGTGAAGTACCCTTTAAGTGGTCATTGGTTTTGATTCTTCCGATCTTAATAATATTACTATGCGACAATAATGACTATCTATTTTGATTGCGTTTAATTTTTTATAACATATTTGCTCGTAAAGGGTCTCTTATTTCACCAATTTCAGTATTGTAATGTATCTCATTACGCACTAGTGCGGTAATGTAAAGTAAATTGCACGGCTTCTCATGCTCACATACTAATAATCAAGGGGCTCCGTTTAAAACGAACGGTACCTACTTTTTTAAATCTTAGCAAAGAGTTTTTATGTCAGAAAAGTGGTCAACATTTTATGAATAAAATTAACTTTGGGAGATAAAATAATTATGATATATATAAAATAAAGATTTAATTCTTTAACTTAATTAATTTAGACCATAAATTACAACCATTTATTTGTAATAAAATACAAAAATATTAATTTACTTTATTTGTAATACTGGCTGTTTTTGTGTTTTTGCCTTAAAAAAAAGCGCTGATGCGCGCGCATCGATAATTTGTGACAAGTAAAAATTATTCCGCGCGCTTTTTCTTTTTGCTGTATTTGTTTTTTTCTAAGAAAGTCCGAATTTTATTTATTTCCTCGCAAATATGTTATAAAACGTCGTATAACATTCGTGCGGTTTGATAATTACAGCCTCTGCTTTCTTGTAGCCTATCACCTCGGCTGTAATTATCAACTTACCGCACTTATATCATAATGTACTATTACTGCTCCAGGGGATTGCAGACCTGAGTATTTGATATGAATTTCACTTGATACCTCTACGCGTTCCTGAGAAAATAGGTCTTGACAACGGAATGATCCTATAAGGTTTCCGTTTTTCCATTTGAGGAACGGAACTCTAAAAATGAAACAATATTGGGCTTTTCTATAAAAACGATTCTTAGTATCCGTCTGGAGATTGGTAATAATGCACTCGGTGAATGGCAAAAAGTGGGTTTAATTTCATTTTCATTTATTTGGCGGTTATATTAACTGGCCCGCATGACCCGCGCTACCGCCTTGTCATCTGTCTGTAAAGTTCAATACAAACCACGTACAGATAATATCACATCAAGGTAAACAGATTACGTTAATATAGAACAAAACATTTGAGACGCATCACTGAGAACAAATTTACCCTCCTTTTAAATGAAATCTTTTGAAAGGTTCCTTTGTTGGTGAAAAGAATCGCTTAATTGTTTGCAGTATAAAGCCTTATGACGTAAACATTGTATGGATCCAATATTTCGTACCTATTGTACTGTTACAAATCGCTACATGATTGTTCACGATAAACAATATCAACCAATTTTTTGTTACGATAATAGGTAACTAGGAAAAGTCATGTAGAAATTGGTTCTCTTTATTAATTGGTTATCAATTTAGTTTCGTTTCAGGAAAATGTTGTACATGAAAGCTCTATTTCTATACAAAAATTAGAATTTCCTGCGAGGGTTTTGGAAATTGGGTAACATTGAATTTTAGCATAATCGAATATTAATTACAAGTAAGTACATAATTTATTACTTGAAACAACGTGTTTAAGTTCTCTCTGCATTTATTTTGCATCGAAAATAATGTTAAAGTTAGATAAATATGTCTAATGCAGTTCTAATAAAAAATAAGTTGTACAAGAATCCCCACATCAAACAAGACCGCCCCTGTCCTAATCAGGCGTCATTTGCTATCAGGCTCCCCCTTCGTATGAATAAATTGGTGCATAACGAATACCGTCATATTGAAAACGGAATGAAATTTTACGCTAAAAAATCAAATTTGAAAGCAGGTAAAGCTCCCATGGCTACCCGTGGATAGAAAGCCCGAAACGCCGCAACAAAAGAATTTATAATCATATCGGCGGCCATTTTGGCACACGCTCTGAAAGGTACACTCACGCACAGTCATCATAATTTCGTTGCTACTACAAAATAATTAATATGTGTTAAAAAAAACATCAATAATTTTTTTATGACTGTCGCTCTTTACAATGGGCTATAATGAACGAATATCATACAATAAGACATCACACCGATACAATGATAATCACGCTTGTTCAATGTCACAAACCATGGCCGATTGCATTTCAACGTGTAACCCGTAACCGGCCATTTTAATTTTTTTATCCAAACTCATAAATAATGCATGATCATGTTAATACTCGTGTCATATATATAGCCTTTTAAAATAGTTAATACTTAGGTTCTTTGATATCACTACTTTGCGGGTTTCAGAATAATAAGTATCTTCGCTTTTAGTATTACGTACGTATAAAGTGGATAAGAGTACCAACTTAATTCAAGCTTAAAAAAGATTGAGTTAGAAATTTATGTTTCACATTATCCATAAAGATCTATCTCAAAAAAAAAAATTTAATCTCGAAGTAAATTATATTTTCATGACTAATTTTGTGATTTCCTACGATTTTAATATACAAATGGACTGTCTGATTGATAGCGCAAACTGCTTAATATCTAGATATTTCCAAAGCGATTGAGCCGCCGATCGCGGCAGCTAAAAGTAGCGTGTGTGCCCTATAGATGTTTTTTAATTGCATGCCTCTATAAATTAACGATGTAAATGCAATCTTTATTCAATTAAAATCCATTAGTTTACACAATATCACATGCTGGGTATCCGGCTTTCATGAGACCCATATCGTGTGCATTGCCAACCGCTGGTTATTAATGACCGATTTAATACCCGATTGACTTTTAAAATTTTCCGTTCATACAAAGCCACGCTTTCGCCAACAAAAGAATACAATGAAATTAATATCAGCTCTCGTTTTGTGAAAGAGACTTTATGTGTCGTGCCGCAATTGTGTGGAGCTGCCTTCAACATCGGAAATTTATGAGCAGTTTATTGTCGTTTTTGTACCGGGAGCCGTAACTGGTTTACTTATTGGTGTATGAAGATTTAATGGGTAAACTGACGTTTTTTAATGTAAAATAATATCGACATATAAAAATTGACTGATTTGACGACAACATTGACTGATAAAGAATACCTTTGGCATTAAGTCCGCCCATGTACGGTTTTATGTGCATTAAGTTAAATAAATAAATAAAACATAATAACCTATAATATTTTATAATATTTTAATAGCTTAAGAAATTTCGGCACTACTTTGTGTGCCGAAATTACTTTAGCTATAATAATACTCGTAGAACACGGTTAGAGTAGTATGATCTAGCATTATCACAAAATGGAGATATAATAATATCAAAATCTATTAACTACTAGCAAGAAATAAAAACTCTGCACCAACCATGTTTTGCAAGCATATAGTGAAATTTTAATAGATTCACTTTTATCACCGACTGTACGTACTAGACGTCTATTCATACATTCACATACATACGTTCAGGTGAACACAGTTGTATATAGGGTTTAGTCATTTGCATTTCGTTTTCTTTTGTGGCCATATGTCTGGCTTCGTCACACGCCTGTGTGGTGCAAAATATAAGCTTGTGTTTATAATAGTATAAGTCATAATACATTAGCGTCTTTACTGCACAAGTCCACCAAGGTTGCTAAACGAAAATACGACTTAGTGTTAAACAAATACGAGCTCATTTCCACTGTCCAGTTTTTCGGCTAGCAACGCGGACGTTCAGGTTATGATAACGTGGTAAAGCAAATTATGTTACAAGAAAGTCAAGGTATAACATAAGACAGTTGTATGATTAAACTAGATATTTTGTTTTAATATTCAGTCAGGTTATTCTTTAATCGATGAATAACTTTTATTTGATGATTCAGAAACCGCGCATTAGTGAGGAGCTTAACCATCCATCACCAAGAACTCCTTTCATCTATTTAACTATATTATACATAATTATATATTCGCAAAAGTTGATAAATTAGAGTAGTGGTTTACTAGCAATGAAGGTGAGCTATACACTGATGGATTTATACGACGACCCGGCAGGTGCATAGCGCACAGATGCATTTTTAACTATTCATTACCCTCTATTCACTCAAATTTAGACAAGACTCGATATGAGTTGAACCTATTTATGTATAATAACTAAACCCTATACCAACCCGTCTGGCCAGCGTCGTATAGTAGGCTTAATTCTCTCCTAAATGTTTGGAGACCCGTGTCCAGAAGTGGGATATTTATGTGCTGTAATGACGATGTATATAGGTACTCTCTCACTCTTTCATTAGGATAGACAAATACAATTGCACACCTATAAGTATTATAGTGAACTTATCCCAATGCATGAGAAATTTGACACACTTTCGAGAACCAAAGCGGCCAAACCAAGGCGGTATGTCATTATTGACTTCCTATTTACTTAATGTTTGTGTATGTTATGTATGTATTACGTATGTGTTTTAATTTATTGTTTCGCACATTGTAATAACTTTTTAATTTTATTTTAATGTAATGTATCAGTTATGAGTAGACTATTTAGATTTGTAAATATAATTGTTGTCTTCTCGTCTTTTTTAGGTTTTTATGATTTTATTTTATGATTTTATATTATTGTATGTGAATGTTATTTTATTGTATGATATGTGTATTTTTTTCAAACACAATCTATATTGTTTTATGAAATAAATAATTGAAAAAATTAAAATGAAATATTTTTACACAAAATCAATTTGTTGACAAATTCCGAAATTTCTTGTACCTAACTTTTTCTCCCCTATAGTTTTTTCACTAAGCTAAAACAACTCTTTAGAAGGAGACATTTCTACTCAACACTAAATGTGTTTTATCACCCTAAAAGGGTGACAGAGTTTTTACTCAATGCACTAAGCTTAAGTACTTGGGCCTAATAGATGTTTTAATGGTCGTTACGTTGTCTGACTGTTAATCATTTAGGGGTGACTTCGAAACAGAGTGCCTGCTGCTTTTTAACATTAATGAAATAAGCTGTATATAACTTTAGAGAGGACTAGAGGTATACCTCTAGAGGGAAAGTTATATATGCAGCTATATATATGCTGCCGTGGCCAGTCACTTGATGGCTCTTGAGACCCGTGCCCAGTAGTGGAAGGCTTATGGGTTGAAATGATGATGATGATGAACTGATGATTGATCAATAAACTGAATATAATTATGAAGAATGTAAGTAACATTCATATTCTTACCCAATTTGTACTTTTTAATATTATAAATTTAAAACATACCTATATATTTTAATTCTAGATAATGTCAGTTACATTAGGTAGGTAGGTACTATGACATTAAACTAAATAAATACTACCAAAACAAGATATAAATAAATATTCTAATATATTAATAACACTAGTATATTGATAACCACTAAGGACCTTGCGCGTTACCTTACAAACGTCTGACAATATCTGACAGGTGTCTTCGCCAGTTGTCGTCTGTAGCTGCGCGAGACGTTGCCATTGAACTGTGTAATCATTCCATTAATATAATCTAACTTGTAGACTGTGGTCACATTAGCAGCGATTATGGTATCTGATCAGTAATTTCATTG
Organism: Laspeyria flexula; assembly: GCA_905147015.1. NCBI lineage: Eukaryota > Metazoa > Arthropoda > Insecta > Lepidoptera > Erebidae > Laspeyria > Laspeyria flexula. The sequence continues at coordinate 17,646,062 of LR989952.1, read as the reverse complement.
TCATTAAAAAATGATTATGCACAAATCTACATACTCCTTTTATGCTACATTTTTAAGTTTTCACTAATTAAAGGAAATTAAAATGGGTGTATGTTTATTAAATTAAAATGGCCTACATACATACATATAGATCACGCCTCTTTCCCAACAGAGGGGTAGGCAGAGACCATTTCCTTCCACTTGCTACGATTCTGACACACATCTTTGGTTTCTTCAACATTCATCAATCTTTTCATGCATTCTCGCCGGTTGAGGGTACTCCTCCTTTAGAACGTATAACGGCCTACATAGTAGAAACAAACTCCTAAGTATCATTTTAATTTCCGGGTTGTTTTAAATAATTATGTTAGATTGAATCGATTTCGACACAAATGTATAATACCAAAAGTAATTATATAGAATTTTTGAACACTCTCACAGGAACTACAATAAAAAACTCAAGATTAAATTCGACCGATGATTTAAAGACGCGTTAAACAATTAAAAATCAAAAAAATACATCTTTAACAGTACGACGTATACACAATTTATAATATCATTACCACGGGATCAACATAAATAAATATGTATCTTTGTTTACGTTTGCATAAAAGTGAAGCTCCATATGCGACTGAAGACGCAGCAAGCAGGTGTCCGACGCAGAGACACCCATTGTTTCCATACAATATGTGATTAATGTTCTATCGTCGTAATTCACAGTTACAAATATTGCGAGTCTATCTGTCAAAGTTTATTCAGTTTTAAATATCTATCATTGTTGTTTGATAGTGAACGATGAGTTTATTTTGATTGGAAACATGAAAGATAGGTTACTTGTTTGGTAAGTATAATTGTTATTATAAATACCCCCCTACTTTCTAATTTTGAATGCAACAGACATTGACAATGGATAAACGACAGCGCAGTGTTAGTAGAATCTTAGATCTTTTTGTCAAGAATATTTATAATATACGTACAGTGAAAAGTTTAGTTAAAACATTACAGCGGTCGCAAATTTTATTGCTAAAGTTTTTCTTACAAAACTTACCCCAGCTTAACAGAACAGTAGCTTGTATACGTAATTATGCTAATTCAAAACATTTATTAATTAATGTCCAAAATAAACAATTTCTGCTCGCCAATTTGTAATCATTTTTAGATGAATAAGTTTGTGACAAATTATAAATGTGAAAGATTTTTTATAACTTAAATATTTTAGGACCCTATTAAGCCATATTCTCTGATGAAGAGAATATGGCTTAAAAAAACAATTTATTTTATATATTTTGATACAAGGACTGACTACTTTAAAAGTAGTCAGTCCTTTCCTCGAAAGGATAGGCAGAAGTTCATCACACCCATATTTCAGCAGCTATAGTTGGTCATAGGGAGTGAGCCTATTAACCGAGAAAATTTGTTTCCTAACACTGGGCTAATACTGTGAATTTCGAAAACCCAATAACAACTATGTCCGACTCAGTGGGCTCGGAATTTAGACATTCGACTTAGTCGGTTTTGATGTCGCTAACAAATGTATGGAAATGATTTGACAGCGACATCAAACCAATTAAGTCGAATGTCGAAATTCAGAGTAAAAGTAAGCCCCCAGGACCTCTGACGCAACAGTCGCATTCACTTCGCCTTGCGCCTATCTACGTATGTATGTATATCATATTACTGCAACAATATTATGAGCGTAGGTATATAGATTCAGCGAGTATGAAACGTGACGTTTCTCCCAAAGCGAGGATTATAACGCACATTGTGAGTATTGTGACGTGATAAAAATCGTGATATATAATATAATAATATGACATATGTTGTTCTCGTGGCTTGAATATATATAAAAAAATGAACAAAAAACTAGACCAGAAAACATTCAAAATTTATAGAAAAAACTAATTACAAAGGGAAAGAAAATGCTGAAATCCATTTCTGAATTTTACATTTAAATATTTAGCATAAAATCTGAAGGATGGGTGACTAAGGGAGTAACTAGACAAGAGACACATACACTACAAGAAAAGGAAATTTCGAAACAAAACCCTATACCAACCCGTCATGGCATAGTAGGCTAAATTCCCTCCTCAATGTTTGGAGGAGACCCGTGTCCAGCAGTGGGACGATTGTGGATGGAGTGGTGAAGCTATTACTGACAAATACAAAGGAATGGCATTGTAATGTAAAATATGATAGGTTTTTATGTAATATAGGTTAATGTAGGATAGGTTTCAAACAACAAGAACTGAATGAAGAACTGAAAGGCACAATGAATTGTTTGCCAATAAACATACAACCAACATTAAAACTTTTCATTGGTTATTATTTTTATCATCAAAGTTATTTTCACAAAATAATAAGTTTCCAAGTTTAAAGAATAAGTACCACCTAACAAGACTCGTTATTTATTAAAATTTATAAAAAGATTTCTAAAATTAAAAAGGTATCAAAAGATATAAATTTCGCAAAAACCTTTTGCATTTTAATATTACGATAAGAATCTCGTGCCCATCCGACTGATCATAATCATTCTTTTCTTGCTTCTTGACATGATTCGTAATTAAATTTATTGTAGCTAATCTATCATGTCTACAAAAAAGGGCCTTGAAAACAGGATCAGTTTCTGTCACGATAAATTCACAGGCGTTAAGAAAAAACTTAAATTGGTTCATCTTAACATGAAATGTTTGTTAATTTGTTTCGAAACCTCTTTCTCTCTCTCTCTCTCACACTATTTTACAGTTTACATCATTACATAAGTATTGAAACTAAATTCTGGAAAGGATTGTAATGGCAATCAAATTAAAATATATACTAAGGTAGCAATGTTCTTTATTTAAACTTTACTTTTGTCTGCTTTAAGTGTAATATGTTTGTTACTATTATACTTTTTTAAATTTTAAAATAGTCATTTCTTCATCTCTGGTTACAATGGGCTATGACAGTCGATTATGTAATAACAGCCATCACTGACAAAATTTCACTCTTTGTACTTTTGCAAATAAATATGTTTCCGCCAAAAGCTGCCTTGTAAATATTTTCTTCTTTGGTGATTTTAGGATTTACTTTGTATGTTGCGTACTAACTTTATTTCTATTTTAATGTTGTATCCGTGTGCTATTCGTCTGTCTGGTTATAATAATATGGCGGCCGGCCAGCCGGCCGGCCGCCGCGAGCGCAGCGGGTTTGTCCCCTCCCGCGCCCCTCCGTCCTCCTTCCCTCCGTCAGGTGAGTTGGTCGGTGTTGCCAGTATCGGCGTTAACATCCTCCGGCGCCTTGAAAACTCCTGTTTTCAAGATCCTTGCCTGAGCATCCTCTTCGTCATATGATGGTAAAGGGCAAAGCTTGGAGACAGCTCGACAGATAATTCCTTTTCCTGTGCGAACGTCCACTACCCGTGTAACGCCATCGGATCCTGGATATAGAGTTGCGACCCGACCGAGGCTCCATTTCAGTGGCGGCAGGTGTTCTTCTTTAAGAATAACTAGATCTCCAATTTTGAGCTCTTGTCCTGTAGCTCTCCATTTCACACGCTGCTGAAGGTCGGACAGGAACTCCCTAGTCCAACGTTGCCAGAAATGCTGTCGGAGGGCTTCCAGATGATTGTAGCGGTTGAGTTTCATCTTCTCTGTGGAAGGAGATGGCAACGAAGCCAGTGGCCGCCCAATCAAAAAGTGACCAGGAGTAAGCGATGTGAGATCAGAGGGATCAGAAGACATAGGTGTCAATGGTCGCGAGTTTAGTATTGCTTCTATTTGAGCGAACAGTGTAGTTAACTCCTCAAAAGTTAAATTAGAAGTTCCTACTATGCGTTTAAGATGAAATTTCGCGGCTTTAACACCCGATTCCCAAATACCGCCAAAATTTGGGGAATACGCTGGACTGAATTTAAATTCAATGCCGGTGCCGCATGCGAACTCGCTGACGGGTTGCTGACTAGCGTTCAGCATACGCTGGAGTTCGTTGTTTGCACCCACAAAATTTGTGCCGTTATCGCAATAAATCGTTTTCGGTTTTCCACGTCGCGATATGAATCTGCGCAGGCTTAAAATAAAAGAATTTGTGCTTAAGTCACTGACAACTTCCAAATGGAGTGCCTTTGTGAAAAAACAAACGAACAAACACAAATAGCATTTTGACACTTTAGCGCCGCGACCTTTCCTATTTAAAATCGAAAAAGGCCCAGCAAAATCAACGCCACAGGTTTCAAATGGTGGAGATGGAACTACACGTGGTTTAGGGAGAATACCCATAATTGGTTGTAATGTTTTGCCTTTTATTTTGATACAAGTGAGACATTTATGTACAGTGCTTCTGGCTAAAACACGACCCTGAGTAGGCCAAAACTGTTCTCTAACCGCGCTAAGAAGCAGCTGAGGTCCGCAATGAAGTAAACGAATATGTTCACGTTCGAAAACTAATTTTGCTAGTGGATGTTTGCCATCCAGTAACATGGGATGCCTTTGATTATAATAACAATGAGCATGCTGTAGACGTCCACCAACGCGTAGAACTCCATCATGATCTAGAAATGGATTGAGTGACAATATACTAGACTTTGTCCTCAATTTTTTGTTTTCACTTAATGATTTTATTTCATGAGGGAAGGAAGTCATTTGTGATAATTTTGTTAACGATTGTAATGAGCTATTTAACTCTTGAAGGGTAAGTGAACCTTTAACCTTTTTATTTTTGCATGCATTTATAAAGCGAAGTACATATGCGAATATATTTTGTAATTTGCTTAATTTCGAATATTTGTGAAAATTAATTACTAACGGAGAGTTATCAACTTTAATTCTTAAATTTGTTTTTATTTCAGGTAAGTCTACTTCGATGGACGACATTTTCGGCCATGCCTCCTCACCTTGGAGCAGGAAAGCAGGCCCAGTCCACCACAAACTATTACCATTTAATTCTTGACACTTTATACCCCTTGACGCAAGATCAGCTGGATTGGCGTCAGTGGGTACGTGTCGCCAGGTTGATTGATCAGTTATATCACGGATTTCTTGCACGCGATTGCAGACGAAAGTCTTTAGGGTCCTTGGTTGAGTTCTGATCCAGCTCAAAACTATTGTGGAGTCAGACCATAATACTGAACGTGTGACGGTTAGTCGTAGTGACTGTATGACTTTCGCATGCAACCGCGCACCCAAAAGAGCAGCACAAAGTTCTAGTCGTGGAATTGTTACCGCCTTTAATGGGGCAACTCTTGATTTGGCACAAAGCAAATTGACAGCAACATTGCCTGAATCATCCATGGATTTTACATAAACACAGGCTGCAAATGCGTTCTGTGACGCATCTGTAAAGCAATGCAATTCTACGCTAGTTGGTTTCTTTAAAAATGCATGTCTAGGTATATCAAAATCTGAAAAGTGATGTGTGTTGTTTTTGTACTCCAACCACAACCCTTTGATATCTTCAGGAACTGGGTCGTCCCATGAGTGTTTAGTCAGCCATAATTTTTGCAATATTATTTTAGGGACTATAGTGCATGCAGACAATAGACCAAGTGGGTCAAATGTCTTACATGTCGCTGACAATATGGTTCTTTTCGTTTCTTCTGAAACAGCCTCAAACTCAGATGAGAATTGTAAAGTATCTTTAATAGGAGACCAGTTCAAACCAAGAACCGTGGACTCTTTTGAAAAGTCTTGAACTTGGCTTGAAGTATCATGGTCCTCAAAAATATCAGGTGCATTAGTTCTGAATTTTCGCAATGAAAAACAACCTTCAGCCAGTTTCTTTCTGACAGCCTGAATAATGCGCTTTAACTCGTTTTTGTCATTATGCGTAGATATTAAATCATCGACATAAAAATCGTGAACTATGACTTCGGCAATGGTCTTATCCGTGCATTCTTTGCCTAATTGCACTAAACATCTAGTACTTAAGAATGGAGCTGTTCCATAAGTAACGGTGTTCAACCGTAGCACCTGAAGCGGCTCCGATTGTTCGTCCCTCCAGACAATGAGTTGCAAGTTTCGTTGTGATTCGTCATCACTTGACGGTACATTTTTTCTATGTCACCGGTGACGACAAATGCATTTTGACGAAATCGCACTAAAATTGAGAATAAATCATCTTGCACTACTGGCCCTACTACTTGAAAATCATTTAATGACTTGGTTGAGGAACTCTTGCATGATGCATCAAATACGACCCGAAGTTTTGTAGTTTCACTTTGCTCCCTAGTCACTGCGTGATGAGGAAGATAATAGCCGAAGTTCGGTTTTGTGATTTTTGTTAAGTGACCTAGCTGCTCATACTCGTGAATAAAGTCAGCATATTGTTGTTTAAGATTAGGCTTAGTTTGTAATTTTCTTTCTAAATTAAAGAAACGTCTTTTCGCGACAGAGTACGAATCACCAGTCATTATTTCTTCTGGTGTCGCTCTGAGGGGCATTTTCACGGAAAACCTACCATCATGAAGACGAGTGACATTATTCACAAAATGATTTTCACAGAATTGCTCATCGCTAGACAATAATTTGTTTGTTGTGGGTACCTCTTCTAGTTCCCAGAACATAACAAGCCTATCTTTTATCTCTTGAGAGAAATTGCATTTTATTTTATTTGTATTGCATTTTAGTTTTCGTTCGGCGTTTTGGGTGAATTCACCAACAGGTCCCGAAACAAGCCAACCTAATTTTGATGATGTTAATGTGGGTTTATTTTTCCCTAACTTGACATGATTTGTTTCAACCAGATCCCAAAACACGTCAGCGCCGAGTAGCAAATCAATATCTGAGGGACGGTAAAAGTTTGGGTCTGCAAGTTCGATATTCTCAGGCAAACTGAGTTTACTGTAGTCTACTGCTGCATTAGGTAAACTGCCAGTAATTTTCGGTATGACTAAACATGACACTGTCGTGCTATATGAATTTATTCTTGACCTAATATTTATTTCACACCGTTGTGTAATATTAAAATTGTTGTCGTTAACTCCACAAATTGTCACACGTTTTGTATTGCACACGGGTAATTTTAATGTATTATTTAACCTTTCAGTGACAAACGAAGATTGACTACCTACGTCAAGAAGAGCTCGAACCTGGTAAGTGATATTTGGAGTAACGACCTCAACAATCGCCGTGCACAACAACACTTCACCGCACAAAGCAGCAGCAACATTTACAGAAGGAGTTGGTAAGTTACCCAGCGCACTGGTTTGTTCATCATTCCGATGTGTATTTATTTTATTTGTACACTTACTTTGATTATTAGAATTATTTTCTTCATTGCTGTTGCTACTGTTTTGTTGGAAATGTAATAATGTGTTGTGTTTTCTGTCACAGATGGTGCACGGACCCCTGCGACAACGAGAGTGGTGATGACCCGGTCGAAAGCAGTTCAAACACAATTTGAGCTGTTTGACAGTGTTAAATCTGGACTCAGTTGTCATGGTCTTAAAATTAGGACAATATTCAATTCTATGTTCCTGCTTACATAACGCACATTCAATTTTATTGTTACCAGTTGACGCAACATGGAGTACTTTTGTTTGTTTAGAGCTGGAGGACGGCTTAGCAATAGGAAGCCGCTGGTTACGACTTATGTCACCTTTACTACTTTGCATGGTTTCTAGCACGTCTGCACGATTACGTAAGAATTGATAAAATTCATTTAATGTTACTACTGAGAGATTACTTTTGTGTTGCTCCCATTTACGACCTGTGACGTTGTCTAATTTCGACGACATGCTAAATATGATCAACGTATCCCAGTGATCAGTGGGCTCACCTAAACTCTTAAGTGCACGTAAATTCTTTGTAATATGGTCAATCATTAGTCTCAATGAGCTATGTGATTCCTTTGAAAATGCTTCTAAGTTGTATAAAGATTTTAAATGATTATTTATTAAAATTCTTTTATTATTAAACCTTTCACACAACATATCCCACGCGAGGTTATAGTTATCTGCCGTAAAGTCTATTGAATTTATTGTAACCGCAGCGCCACCTTCCAAGGAGGAACGTAAGTAATGGAATTTACTCATTGGCGGAATTCGCTTGCTTTTATGGATTAGCGATTCGAACATATCTCGAAACTCGAGCCACTTCAAATGATCGCCATCGAATGTAGGCAATTTGATTGTTGGCAATTTAATTTCATCATTAAAAGCAGAACTACAACATTTGGACCCATAGGAAGAATGTGAGGACAACGCGTCATTTTCCTCGGTAGGATTTAAAATTAACCCAGCGGTCGCAATTAAATTACAAATCTTTGTTTCGACTTGATCGCGTTCCTCAACTTCGTCCTCAAGGTCCGCGGGCAACACTAATACTTCAATTTGTGATTGAACTTCATCGAACTTTGTCGATAGTTCTTCGAACTTATTTAGCTTAAGTTGAAGTTCACGTGTTTGTAAAATCGTTGCATTTTGAGACTTAAAATTCGAAACATAATTGTAAAACTTTGTAATTTGACCTTTAATGACACTACGTTGCTGTTTTAATGTGCTTAATTTTTGTTCTGGATTTTCGGCCATTTTGTTAAGTACGAACAACGAACAAAACCAACGCAGCTAACTACAAAGAAATAAAAGTGCAAGATCTGACCGGTTAGTCGTGCAGTAGGTAATTACAGCTGATAAACGCCACCGCGGTAGTCCGAACACGTCAGCTACAGCATGCAGCACCAAAGCCAAACGAAGCGTCTTAGCTTCGCGCGCGCGGTTGCGCGAGCGCGGTCCTTATCTTATACTCGATGGGGTCGATATGTACCTGAAAGACCACAAGGCCCGACAAGTGGCACCGCGTGGCACCAAAGAATGTATTAATTTATATGAATTTAACTAATAGGCAAGCTGATTCTTTCGGAAAATGTTTTAAAGTTACCTAATCTTTTATATTAAAAGATAAAAACTTTGTAAATAAAAGTTAAACTTTGTAATTAAAAGTTAATCTTTGTATTTAAAAGTTAATCCTTGTATTTAAAAGTTGGATTCACTATTAACTTTTATAAGAAGTAGGTAGGTATATAGTTACGCCAAGCAGATAAGTACGCCAAGTAATAGGAATTTGTCGCTTATTTAAGAGTAAAATGCAGTAATAAGTACTTTTATATGTACATAAGTTTATAAGTTACGCACTGTTCACTCAAATAATTAGCAATAAGCAAGCATTACTTACGATTGTCCGCGTTAACACATTTACTTAACCTGGTACACTTTCGTCACAAACAACCACCAACAACGATAACCAAATCTTCAATCCTCAGTATTATGTATATTATTTCGTTGCTCAGGTCTATATTTCAAACCGGTCGGTGTCCGTGACCACAAGTTTTTTCAAATGCGTTATAAAAAATGGCGTCGTATTGATTCAAAATCACGTCGGGGTCACCATAATGTTTCCGCCAAAAGCTGCCTTGTAAATATTTTCTTCTTTGGTGATTTTAGGATTTACTTTGTATGTTGCGTACTAACTTTATTTCTATTTTAATGTTGTATCCGTGTGCTATTCGTCTGTCTGGTTATAATAATATGGCGGCCGGCCAGCCGGCCGGCCGCCGCGAGCGCAGCGGGTTTGTCCCCTCCCGCGCCCCTCCGTCCTCCTTCCCTCCGTCAGGTGAGTTGGTCGGTGTTGCCAGTATCGGCGTTAACAAATACATCGACATTTTGCTCACACGGTTCGAGTTACGACTGCTCAAAACAACAATAAGTTTTTAACTTTAAAAACTAGAATGCTTACTAAAACTAGAAGGCTTTGTTTTATAGCTCCGTCCCTTACTCTCGCTGAGTTGTAAAGGTCTCAGTGAAGCAGCACTAGGTACACCTCGGGGACCATGAATGTTACAATGTAGGCAAATGTTTCAAGTTTTATTGGACAAGTCCAGTTCAATTTAATCGCCACTACTTTGTTCGTGGAGCTATTCTGACACTTATTATTCTACAATGTTATTTAAGCTCTTATTTAAAGATTACTTACGTATACATAATAAACACCCGCATTAGAAAACAAGACCTATGTCGTGAGGGAATATACAAACATTTTTTTTGTATTGCCTGATTTGGCAGACTAGCAGACAGCCCACCTGATGGTAGGCGATTACCGCCGCTAATGGACGTTGGTAATGCTAGGGGCACAGCCAAGCCGCTGCCTACCTAAAGAGGATAGCTTTCTTTAAACCTCGTTTGAAGAAGCACATGTCATAGCACTCAGGAAGCACCGCTGCAGAAAGTTTACCGTGAACCTTACCGTGCTAGACATCACGGCTTCGGCTCCATACTACTTCACGCTCCATGCGCATACGAGATGGTTACAAAGTGCATACAGACTACTAACCGCCATTTCACCGGTAATATTAGACTCCAATAGGAAGCGAGCTCATTGCCATTGACAACAAAATCCAAAACCAATTCTATCGGACCTGAGGAATGAATCCAGGATCTTTTACGTAGCATTCGTACACAATCTCGCTACACAACTGAGTCAGTCTATTTTTTCTGACAGTTAGAAATAGTATTGAATATTTAAAAAAATACAATATAATTTAGATTTAATTTAGTATCCATCGAATTTCAATCCAAAATCAATTGTGAGCGTCCGTTTCAGAAGACATTGCGCCAGCATGCAGCAGTGAGTCGTCCGTAAGACGCGAATATCAGCGATCACAAAGCGAAAACAGATTCTATTACAGATTCGCTTCTAGTTTTTATTTGTTCGTATCTCACAATACATTCTATTCGCCGAATGCATCCACTGAGACGTTTTATAACCTCTTTGCAACTAATATCGAAGGGTTGACATGTCAGTTTGTAAGTTCAATCATTTTTCATCTTTTATTTTTTGTTGGGGCACATTAGTTTTCAGTAGTAGTTCTTTGTATGCAAGCGCATGAAACTTATACTATAAGATACATGCTTTCTACCAAAAGTTTCCAGAAATTCCAGATAAATATTAAAGTTTCAATTACAAGATAATTTTAAAATAAAACTATAGTATCTGTGATCCAAACAGAAATAGTGGTATTGTCATAAAGACAATACTAAGCCATGTAAGAGTACCTAATACTTTTATTTTATTTACAAACGAACGTTGTACTTGTCTTGTATCTCAAATTGTCTGTGTATCATAGCTAGACTACAGACAATTGTCAGACTAGACTCTATACATCTACCTATCACCGATCAGCCATTTTATTTTACGAGCATCGTATGATCCGCACTCATCGCTTTCTTTACGACTTCTAATAGATTTCACTTTAAGCTGAAAATAAAACAATATTCTCAACTTAATACGGATGAACTCGAGCTTTGTTCCTGAAAAGACTTTCTTAGGACTACGGATAGCGCCCTGTTTTCTTATGTTTTATCTCAAATAACTTTTCCTTGAATTTTCCTTGAATAGAAAAGAAAACCAGTGAACTAATCCTGTATGACTACACTGTTTTTAATTATTTTTGTTTTGTTTATAATAAAAAGAATAAGAGAAGGTGGTAGACAATCATAACAATCAAGTTAGTTAAATAGATCGCTGTTCGGCTCAGATCGTCTGTCCACCTTGTGGGTGGGCGTCCTGATGATAATGATGAAATAAAAACAACAGGAGTAGGTGGTAGGTATCATAACAATCAAGTTAGTTAAATTGAATGTAAAACTCAAAGTCTATTCACTTAACATTTAAGAGAAAATAAAAGAGAAAGTACTTCAACAAATAAACAAACATCAAGGCTATAATGTAAATATGTACAAAATGATAGTCATCAATAAAGTATAAGCAGTCACGTATGAACTCTAGCCTACTTTCTATAAAAACAACTTTTCTATACAAAAGTATAATTTTGTGTCAACGTTCGAATGGTTCCGTCGCCTCTCAGTCGACATGGAACAAAATTGACGACTTCCCGGTGATTGTAAACTACGGGAGATCAATTTGTCAATGTCTCCTGTCTTAATGTATTACATATCTAAGCAACTTCGTAAAAAATAGCAATACTTATAAGATCGACGAGCCTCAAGTGAAGCGTTAAGAAAATGATTAATTTGTTGACGCTATGAGAAATAAGGGATTACGATATTTTCATTATTTTAAGCACACACGTTATCCGATAGAAAATACGAGTACACTCAGATACGAGAACTACAATTCGTGGACATACAATAAATATTTTGTTCTATTTGAACTAAATCATACATTTTAGTGCCACTCGTGCCCAGCAGTGGGATGTTTATGGGTTGAAATGATGATGAATGAAGATACATATTAGTTACTCGTCCTTTATACGAACATTGTAGGTCAAACAAAACAGTAATAATACCACATCATTAACGCATTTTCTCAATGAAAGAAAGTAATCTTGATACTTTTCGTGCATCCAGCGCTTGCCAGCTACTCTGCGAAAATTGATACTCCAAGACGTCCTACACTACACTTGCTGGTCCCCACTCTAAAAGAGACCAAGTATTCGGTAGGTAACAAGTTAGATGTTGGAAATAATATGTCACAATGGAATAAAAATTTATAAATTCGTGGTTCTGTGTCGTGTCATTTAATTAATCTTTTCAACCGTCCTGATCAGTCAGCATTGTTACACAATCGCCTCTCCCCCAGCCCCTAGGGGTGTCCCAAGACATTAGGCATTGTTATCAGCAGTCCACCAGACTGCACCGTCGGCACATCACTATTGTTGATTAATAGCACAAGATTAACTGTAGATACACTTCATATTGTGCTCGGAGCTGAACTAGAATTGGCAATAAATTGTGTTCGACCACTTCGACCTATAGGGGGAGTGACAAATGACATCGGGCACACACGGTCAGCCTGGGTGCAAAAGTTCGAGTAAAGTAACTGCTGAGGATTCCTGATTGAACTAGAAAACTGCCAAGTTAGAGTTGAACTTTGTGCAGAGGGTTCTGCATGATTAATGACGTAATTTGTCATGTTTGTAACAAACATATAAATTGTATCTGTATTACATGATCCCAACTGCGAATGTTAGTTTGTTATTATTTTTAATGGTGATACAACAATTTAATGTTCGAATTGTGGGTTCGATTCTCACTTAGGACAAATCTTTGTGCGATGCACACATATTTTGTGCCGCCCGCATCCAACGGCCAATTTAGTAGGTCGTCGGTCCATCTGGCGAGGGGCCGTCTCACGCTGTGCTTTCCAATATGTGGCCGTCACTCGAGAACTTTTTGTCCCATCGGCTATAAGTTCTGCGAGCTACGTGGCCTGCCCACTGCCACTTCAGCGATGCGATTGGGTGAACTATGTCGGCAACTTTATTTCTCCTGCGGATCTCCTCATTTCTGATTCGATCACGCGGGGAAACTCCGAGCATAGCCCTTTCCATTTTCCTACGGAAATCGGAAATACGCTATAAGTTTTGATTTACTAAAATATACAAACATACAGACGAACAGTGTATCATTTTTCAGTAGTTTAAAAACCAAATTATTTGTCATGTCTGTTCATCGCGATCAACGATGGGATCACAATAAATAATTAAATACCTACAATACTTCTATTTACTAAAAAAGGTTTCATTACGGCTACCTAATTCAACGTTGGAATCACAGGTTGGAACAGTAGCTACGTAGTACGTCTACATTTCTACATCTGGCAGCAGATTAACTGGAACGCGAACGGTGTGAATTTGCTCACGCGCGCAAGTAATGGGCGAGTGGCGTGTGCCAGCAACTCGCTCAATAACCAGCTTAATGTATATATTATATGCAGTTATTACTGAGCATGTTGCACTGCTATGTTATGTGCCTAAATACACGGGGTTAGCGTTGGTTAGTGCACTTTATAACTTAAAATACATCTTACAATTCGTTTTTAAGGTACCTGATGGGCAAATTGGCCAAAAGACCTGATGTCTATTCTGAGGATACAAAATTTTGTTTTATCAATAATTGGAGGACACATTTCAGCGGTAAGTACGATTTATTATTAAGAATAGGATAGGCGGTAGGGCTACGCTGGCGCCGGTACGAACATGTGTGACTGCCACAGTTAATAATGTATACTTAGATACTTTATGAAAGAAATAGAAAAAACTAGTCCAAAAAACAAATGAGAGTAGATCAACCCTCAAGAATGAGGAAACGACGACGACGCACAGAGAAAGATATACTTTATACTGTACCTAGACATATAGTGTACTTGTACCTATACTTACCTACAAATGGATCACATTACCCGTGGGGACGCATTATCGAGATAAATAACATTTAGCCTTGGTAGTGACCCTTCAAATATTCCTGGTCAATTCACGTTAATCCATTGCGCATTGCAATCTAAAAGAAGGACGGGCACAGATTCATAATTTATATAATACCAATAAGGGTTTCATTCCCCCACACCAACTTCTACCCCAGAAGAGTTGCTTATGAACCAATATAATTTAAGTTCTTATCAATTTAAATATAACAGTAGAAGTTCAAATTATAAACATAGAACACACGCAGTAATTAACAAATACTTAAGTACTTATTAATTTAAATATAACAATATAATAGTTCAAATTATAAACATAAAACACACGCTGTAATAACCAAATACACAATTAAACGTTAGATAGAACAATAAATTATAATTAAATTAGAATTCACAGTAATTAATGGTGAATGTGTTAATGTTCTAATGATTACATATCTAATGAGTTATTAATAAGGACTGACGACATGGAGACAAACCAACCAGTGCATTATTTATTGGGATTAGTCAACTGTTATTGTTTAATTCGGTATGTTTGTTATATCAGACATAGAAAATATTATTTGGGTAGGCAGATCACTTAGCTATTTAATTATAATGGCAAAACCAATTCTTTCTTTTGACTCTAAAATAATATTTAATGCCATAACCGCTTACATTTAGTCAGGCCGTACGCCTGTTTAACGTAGACGATGGGTCTTGGTATAAAAAGTCTATCAATACTAATAGCGGTCAAGTACAATTTCCTTCACTGTAAGTTTTCACGTAATATCTTGAACAAGACGTGCATAATCGTGTACAGATGTGATATCACACAATCTGTAGATGCATCTCAGTCACATGCCTCAGTTATAGCGAAACAATGCTAACACATACCAAGGTTTACTAGCAAAGTTCACCTAGAGGTTACTGAAAGCGTAGATTGAGTCTTAGTACATACGAGTAGCTTACCTACCTACACATCGTGTATTTGTTTATGAGATTGACAAATATCCTTGTTTGTGTAAATCGCTTTGGACGTCTAAAGATGTGAGTTTAGCATCTGTTTATTTTTTATTTATACTTCATACACAATAATGTATAGGCGGACCTAATGCCTTCTAGCATTATCCTCTAGTCTACCTATATTTATAGCTCTTTTAAAGCAACAAAAAGACAACTCGCGTCTTGCAATTCAATGCCGTGTGCACAAATCACGCGCTAACAGATTACCAGCAATACCATTAGTATGCAAATAGATGAGAAAAGAAAAGATTTGGTTGTTAAATAAGGAATGTAGATACAAATTACAAATGTATTAGAGTGGTGACGAGGGTAGCTATTAGATTAGCATCCATCTTTGTTCTAATAGCGACGTGTCGACACAGTCATCCGACAGACGCTAAACATTGTCGATAATGAAAATGATCCGCAGAAAGGCATAGAACCATTTCTATATCAAGGTGTCATTAATGCGAAGCGACTGGCAGAAGTTAGTGTAAGTTTTACTAAAGTTATAAAGAAAATACTTGTTTATGATGATTCGAAAAAATAGTTCCAGTAAAGACCAGATAATCTAAAACAAAAAAAGTTCGTTCTTTGCGAGTTTTTCCATGTTACGACTTAGTAAAAACTTTACTGTTAGACACTTCACATATGAAATCCAACTTAAACTATCCTCAGATTAAGAAATCCTTAGTTCAATCATCGCCTTTATAACGAAATATATAGAGTTGAAAATCGCTAGTTCCGCAATATATGAAATCTTTATTAGATGTTCCGCAGTGCGCCGTTGTTTTCAAGTGTTATTGCAAATCCTGTTTCAGTTGTATATTTCAATTTCAAAACCTCTATTTCATAGACAAATATTATGAGAAAATGTTGATTCGTTTATTTTAGTTTTGAACTAAAATTCTCGTTTGTTATTTTACTGTTTAAAACTTTCAAAACAATATTGCTGCATAAAAAGAGGAGTCTTATTTTTACGGTTAGGTCTCATAATTCTTATATTATGTAGTTATATCTAGACTTAAGTCAAGCTTATTTCACTCATTTATTTTATCTGAATGATTCTAACAACAATATACATAGCGGAAAAGAAATCAGCCAATTGCCAATTTTTGGAAGGCCAGCTCGCTAACAAGGTTGTTGCTTGAGCTGGCAAGAAATTTAGGTCATTCTTTTAAATCGCTAATTTCACTACCCTCATTATCATTAATCATAAAAATGTCAAGTAATTGCGCAATCATATAAAAAACTAAACGTTACAAGGTGTTCTACGTTTTAATCATCTTATTGGTACCAATTATATAAACAGTAAAAGCATCTTGTGAATGTTTTACAATACAAAGCTAACAAAATTAGAAATGAGTGGTTCAATTAATTTACATTATTTATTCCATACTTACTTGGATTTCTCGTGCTTAATAGGTTAAATCCAATAGTAGGTAAATGTGACGTGAGTTTTCAAATGTAAACAATTCCTGAACTAAATATTTTGTAGAAGACTAACACGACTAAATAACAGAAGTGCTCGTTGCTCTCTAACCGTCGTGCGATATCAATCCTTCAATCCTATGAGGTGCATAATTGACTGACTGACAGACGAACCTGAACACCAACGGTCTGTGAAATAACTGATGTGACTGTCACGCGTCGCTGGTCACCACAGCCCAAGCTTACAGCCCACTGATCAGGATATAAACCAACCGGTTTTACAACACAATGGGTCTAAAAATATGTAATTATCAATACGTATTAATGTCATTTCAATAATCAATTATAAAACGACGTAATTACCTAATAATTAAGAGATTTGTGAGTTCATTCTATTACCTAAGTCATAAAGTTGTATCACAGAGTTTTTCGGCATGCGATAATAAACAAATACCTCAATGTACCTTAAACTAAGAAGTAAATGCAAAATCAGAAAAAAAAAATTTAACAAACGGTTTTTATTTTAAAATATTTAATAAACACTATCATAAATAACTACTTACCTGTATTTAGCTGGACTCAGAGATATCGGCAACTGAAAACAAAGATTAAATTTATTTCAATGTGTAAGTAAAACCTTTACAATACAGGGAATGTAGGAGGCTTCCACATTTAGTAATAAATCGAATACTATTTTTTCAACACGATGTTACATATTGGGATGAATTAAATTGGTTACATATTTTAATTCATCCCAATATGTAACATCTTATCGTGTCTCGTCTCGTCGTAATATTATTTATTTCACAAATAATAGAATCTCCGGGCAGCAGCTGACGCAGCCAATATTCAAATATTCACTTCACATTTTGACAATAATAAATCGCAGCGTGCCTGACGGAGCCAATATTACGCTCATCTGGATAACAAATTAATAAAAACATAACCATATAACTTCCAATCGAGTATCTCTACTTTTCTTAATACAGTAACGAATACCAATATCCTTTTGGCCGAAATACCATTTAATAATTCACTAAACATTCAAAAGCTAAATTATGAACTTAGATTTATGTGTGGTAGACATGATAATGCTATCTTTGTCGATTTAAATTACAAATCTTTTATTCCATATAGGCAAAAAATGTCTTATTCTATTTGCCGCTACCTTCTCAAGGAAATATTAAAACTAAATTATGCATATAATTACCGTAATTATGTTAAAAGCATGTCCAGTGAAATGAATACAATTACCGTAAGTAAAGTTTGTCATTCTGTGTCTACTCAGACTTGTGACCATGATTTATTCACGCAGACCAAAACTGACATTATATGTAATGCTGATAGCAACCAACTAACGATTACTGACCTGATACGTAATTCTGGCACTTTTTTTCGAGACTAAATTAAATTTACTCCATCAAAATGTTAATGGTCTAATGTCCAAGTCAGACCTTCTTACAGTTGCGCTGGAGTCTTTGGAACGTGACAAGACTGGTATCGGGGTACTGTGTATAACAGAGCATAATATGGTTATGTCAGACAGAGAGTTGCTCAATATTCCTAATTTTATTCTAGGATCTATTTTTTGTAGAAAAAATCGTCGCGGTGGTTCGTGTATACTGGTTCACAACATGTTACCTTTCACTCCGATCAAAGACATCAGCAATTATTGTATTGAAAATATCATGGAATGCTCTGGTGTTGAACTTTCAGAACATAAAATTATTGTGATATGCATATATAGATCACCGAGAAGTAGTGTAGAGGACTGTAACAATTTTTTTATGAATTTTAACTCCTTATTGACTCGTTTTTGTTATGGTAAAAAGAAAATAATACTCTGCGGAGATTTTAATATAAATTTATTGAAAAAAAGTTTCGAATGTACTGAATTCAAGCATATTCTTTGGTCTCACAATTTAAAAATAGCCTTCGAGCGGCCCACACGATTAATAAGTGGCACGTGCATTGATAATTTTTTATATAACACACGTACATGTTCACAGGATATCTTAGAATTTGCAATATCTGATCACACAGCCCAATTGTTCACTATACCAGTAAAGCATACTAATCCACTAAAATACTGGTACGTCGAAAAACGAGACTACTGTAGTGAAAATATCCATAAATTTAAGGAATGCATAAATTCTCTAAGTTTTAATGATGTCTACAGTTGTAATGATCCATCTACAGCATTTGCTGATTTTTACGAAATCCTTCTATTATTTTATAATCTATGCTTTCCAATTCGACTAGTTAAAAAATATGCATTAACACGACCAAAATGGCTAACTAAAGGCATAAGGGTCTGTTGCAGGCGTAAGCGCCAGCTCTTATGGCAGTATCGCAGAAATCGTACTGACCACAACAAAAATAAATTTCTGAAATTATCAGCTAGGCTTAATAAAATAATAAAATTGACACAAAAGTCCCAAAATGATCATTTTATAAATAATGCTAGTAATAAAAGTAAGGCTACCTGGGCTATAATTAATCAAACTAAATTTAATAGTCCTAAAGAAATTACTGCAGAACACATCCAAGTTAATGACTCTAGTATTAGTGATCCTGTAGAAATAGCGAATGCGTTCAATGACTACTTTGTAAATCAAACAACTATATCCCAACAAATGAAGCCCAAATTGAATGTTAATAAAAACTCAGGTTCTATGTTTATGCTACCAACTATTCCTAACGATATTAATAGAATAATTTTAAGCCTCAAACCTACAAACAGTACTGGTTATGATGATGTATCCTCCAAAATTCTCAAACACGTGTCTACAAAGTTGTCTCATGTACTGAGCTACTTGATCAATTTGTGTATTTTATATGGTGTATTTCCTAATGAACTTAAACTTACCGTAATAAAGCCCCTATTCAAGAAAGACAATAGAAGTGATATAAGTTGTTACAGACCAATTGCATTAGTTCCAGTGATATCCAAGATATTTGAGAAAGTTATCCATGAGTCCCTGTATAATTATTTTGAAACCAATGGTTTACTTGCAGATGAACAGGTTGGGTTTAGAAAAAATAAAAATATCAACATAGCAATTTTCAATTTCCTTGGTGCAGTTATGACCGAAATAGATAACAAAGGACAGGCTGCTGCCATCTTTATGGACCTTACTAAGGCATTTGATTACGTCGATCACTCAACCCTGTTGAACAAATTATCTGCCTACGGAGTCCGGGGAAACATACATGATTTAATAAAATCTTATCTAAGTGACAGGTTACAAACAACATGTATTTCTAAGATATGTAAAACTAAAAAAATGATAGTAAACCACTACTCTGAACGGAGGAAAGTTGTCTTTGGTGTTCCCCAAGGAAGCGTATTGGGACCGCTTTTATTTATTATATATTTAAATGATCTGCCTAAGATAATTAATCACAAGACCATACTTTTTGCCGACGACAGCACGATTGTATTTACTGGCAATAACAGACAACAAATTGAACATGACATGAATACTACTTTAGGTAAAACTATTGAATGGCTAGAAATGAATAATTTGAAAATTAATTTAAGTAAAACTAACATAATGACATTCCGTAATAGAGTAAACAAATTAACTAATCTAAATATAAAATATGACAATGATCAAATAGGACAAGTATACAATACAAAATTTTTAGGATTAAGCATAGACGATAATCTAGATTGGAAGTCTCACATAGAACTACTGTGTTCGAAAATAAATAAACATTGCTATGCTCTTAGTATGTTATCTAAAACAGCCAGTAGACAAACTATCATAACTGCATATCATGGCTATGTATCAACTATTCTACATTATGGAGTCATATTCTGGGGAAACTCAACAGATGTCGAGAGAGTTTTTATATCCCAAAAGAAATGCATCAGGACTATTTGTAATATAAAGCCCCCTGAAAGCTGTAAACCCCATTTCTTAGCGTTAAAGATTTTGACTGTACCTAGTATTTATATATTGGAGATTGTGTTATTTGTAAAGAAAAATATGCATCTTTTTGGTAAATTAAAGAGTAAAAGACACCATCTGAAGATATCCTGTCCATTGAACACAACAGCGTATCTAAATAAAAGCGTGTTATGCAGGGCTCCTATCATTTATAACCATTTACCTAAAACAATACTAGAAATTAAGAGTACTAATGTGTTTAAAAGCAGAGTTAGATGTCTTCTACTAACAAAACAATATTATTCTGTTGACGAATACCTTAAAGATAAAACATTGACATGAAATATAATATGACTTTCAATATGTAATTTTAATGTAAATCTTGACATGTATAACTTATTTTATTTAATTTTATTCCATTGTTAATTTTGTTTCCATTGCTATTGTGTTTGCATGCCGCGAGGCAAAATATAGCGATCTATGTATCGTGTACCTACCACCTTTCTGTACCTATATTTGGCAAAATAAATAAATTGAATTGAATTGAAAAAAACGTATAAAGTCGCTGACACCATCTGAAATGTTCAAAATGGTTCAAAATCTATCATCGTCGATCGCAAGGTCCACCAGATGGCTAACTTATTTATAATCTATTTTACGGTGACTAGCTTGTAGCAGGCGCATCATGAACCATTGCACTTGCAAGTTTGACGCTATGTTTTTTATCTGTACCGATAATCAGTAAGTGAAGAAATTTCGACGACCTTTTACCTTGTGTACGTAATCTGCTGAATAACAGGCTACCTTTGACAACAGGCTGCTCTAGAGATAATTAAAATGGCTTCGTTGAATGAGGTGTATCCGTTCTGCGATGTATTCCGGATATGTAGTTTGAATGAAAATTTAATCAGTACGTAGTGGTCAAGCGCGAGTGAGCGCTGAGAGGCGCACGCGTAAAGACGCTACAATACTGCGGGTCAGCATTGTGCTTACTTGTACAAACGAGGCCTACTCTCACACCGCATACAGTGGCCCTTAACAAACTTTCACTTTATCTCATTCATCACAAGAGATCCTAGTAAAAAAATCTACTAAGATAAAAATTGTCTTTTCATAATTTATAAAAATGTAAATACAATGAATGCTGACAGCGCTATGTTTTCGTTCCCCATAACAATATAAATTTACACAAAAAATCTAGATACAAAATTGTGATTATCATACATGAGTATTATTTTTGAAATAAATTAACTGAAAGCAATTATATTGTTCAGATAAAATTGTTAATTCATATAAATCTCAGTCAAACCAAATTATTAATATAATTATTGTGGGCTGGAAGCCACGTTGTGACGGGCGGTCAAGCACCTTGTAGTAAAGTTTGATAGTTACGACCTTATATCAAAGATTTTAGAGTCTCAATTCCCACAGCAACTGTACACTACACTTAGTTCACAAAGAAACGTCTGAGTTCCGGCATATTGTTGCCAGTTTTCATTTTGTTTTTGCCACCGACGGAATTTTAGACTTTTAAATTAAAGTTTCATACTTTTAAATTTTTAAAGTCTAGTTTTGCAATTTCCTTTCTGCACCAAAGTTTTAAAAATCATATATAAAATGGTTACGTATACACTTTTACATAATGTTTTTAGGGTTCCGTACTTTAAAGGGAAAAACGTAGAACCATTCAAGGTGTAGGTAAATTACAAAAAAATTTAAACCCACCAGATGGACCGCGATACAGGATTTATTTCGTAGTGCGGGCGTTGTCTTTATAAATACATAAATAAACTAATAAACATATTTTATTACTATTGCATAATGCCATCCAAAAACTAAGAGAATGTTAAAATCTATGAACGTTGCGTAACTTTCTAGTGAGTTTTGAAAGGTATTTCTGTTATTTGAGCTTAACTGTAAAACTACTACAGTTTGGTAAATTAATGTTGTTGGTGATAGTCCAAACGTAGGCTAACTTAATTGCTTTCTATTTTGTAATGGTGGCTATTAAAATCTAGAAACAATTGTAAATTCGATTTTGGCTTTAAATTTATATATTGTGTTCTTAACTTTATCAATAATTGCTTTTCGTATATCAATTACAATTGATGCCATAACAATTATACACTGCAACCTGGATAGAAACAAATTGAAGGTGATTCGTCAATATTCGTTAAATTATTAGGTATACCAAGTAGTTCGATACAATAAAGTTTGTTATACAGAGGATAGTAAAACTTGTTAATTTATCTCAACATTATATTACGTTACGTCATCTGAAACAGCGATGTTTACATTAGTTAGCATTGTTTGATGCTACAATGGCCGTCTTACGAAGAATGTCAAGACATTAATAATAATTATTGTGGAATTAGGTAAGCGGGAATAATTGATAGGATACGTTTTGTAAGTGTAATAAGTTGGAAAAAATCGTATAATAGAGGTCAATAATACTTTCTATGCAAATATTAAAAATACGTTAGAAAAAGTTTTTGATAAATATATTCGTAATGTAAAGCTGTAGCAGACATGTTGCTGGCTCTGTCCGATAGAGTGTTTGTATTTATTGTATTGTTATTATTATAGTATGTATTTGTATATTTATTTGTGTCATGTTTTTGAGTATGTATGGGTTTGTAAGTTGCCTGAAATAAATGCTTTTTATTTATTTATTATTATTATAAAGGCTTAACAGTCCTAGGGGATTTAAAAAATTCCTTATATCGATGCTCGTTTTATTAATGTTACACTGAAATATTTATTTTTAAGAGAGAAATGTATAATTATATCTATTTGAAGATTTGAAATCTATTACATCGATACCATTTTCAAAAATAATCCAATTGATATAAAGTATCTAATTAATCTAAGATGAATAACGCATGGCCACATATTATTATGTTCCGTCGTATACCTATATTTTATTAACTACACACATTCCCAGGCGTATCACTGATATATTACCTAGTATCTCTAGATCACTATAGGTACAGTCAGCAACAAAAGTAGCTGAACATATCTATATATTCAAAACGCATGTATATCTTAGTATACATAAACTACATAATAAGACCTTAGTGCTAGAACTTAATTATCATCGTCATTATTATCATAGCATTTTGTTACTGAACGTACGTATATTAGTGCCCAATCTTCGTCAATCGGTGTGTGTAAAACAAAACAAACATAATTAGGTGTGCGATGAACTGGGGCGTGTTTGTTGGGAACACAAAGGGTCCACTTGTACTCATCTTCACAACCAATATGTTAATAACGTATACCGAGATGGAGGAGAAATGAGTGCAGTCAGAGCTTTATCCGTGTTTATTTATTTTTTATTTATTTTTTATTATTTTATTTTTTACCACATTCACACAGCGCCATCTAGTCCCAAAGTAAGCAATGGGTACTAAACAACTGATATACTACTTAAATACATTTTTTTTTGTAAATACATACATATTATAGATAAATTACACCCAGACACAGAACAAACCTTTATGCTCATCACACAAAGATTTGTCCTGGGTGGGGATCGAACCCACGACCTCCGGCTTAGCACTCAGGGTCACTAACCACTAGACCAACAGGCCCGTCATTATATATTATTAACAATTAAATATGATTAAAAGTTATCTGAGTGGCGGCAACGTATCGGAAAGTGCAGCGTGGGACGGCCCCCTACTACCAGGTTGCAGATGGCCGTTGGTTGGTCCTCACTATTTTGGCATTTGATGGGTGGACCACTAGCTAGGCCATTAGCTTTCGCAAATAAATATCAAATTAATTAAGGTTCATAATTATAAGCTTTTTCAACTACGTACAATTGACAGAGTGCTGAAAATAAATGAAACATCAAATACAGGATTTTAAATTACAAACCGCTCACATTAATAGCTTGCATCGATTGGCAGCTGACCACCGGATTGTGCGGCTATACGGCTGATATGCTAGGAATTTAAAATAATGGCTCTAGTTGCCAGAACCGCACTGTAAATTGCGCTTATGTGCTTTAACGGCTGCGTGATATGTGAGTTTTAACAAGCAAGAACTTGAATCTAATTTAATTATACTCGTACTAGGAACTACCACCTATTGCTATAAACTATTTTTTTTTTCACTATTTATAATTGTGTCTAGACGAAAGTTTGCAGTTTTTTTACTTTAGCGGCGTCAATATATTAACATAATACAACTTGTAACAAAACTTAAAAAAAAAGTGTATCTTGTTTTTCAGGTCAACATGCTCCTGTTGCCAATGACAAAAATGTTATATCGCAAACGTTAGAAGCTGTGTGTGTGCCCTGAGGACGTACTTATTTAAAAAAACAAAATTTAAAAAAACCCACGACGAAGACATCTATACAAAAGAAGAAACGAAACATGTAAAACGGTTTAAAATTATTGTGTATTAGATCGATCAATTGTTGCGTACAAGAATGCCTTGTAGTAGCCTGCGGCTCGGTAGCCATCATGTTGTGTATTGAATAAAAGTAATATTAAGTCGAATCTCTTTGACTCATGTGTTAGATCATTCGCTTTGTGAATATAATTGACATGTCATATTTATTTAATTTGTTGTTTTTCCTTTTTCTGTAATGAAGAAACCTTTGTTTGTAAGAATAATTATAATTGTTACAAGCAGAAAATAGACAGCGAATAAGAACCTTTCTTAAAATTCTTTATAAAAATAAAAGTAAAAAAAATGTCTTTTTGGCAGTCGGGTAAAAATGTGCACGTGTAATCCAAAAATGAGAGAACATGGCAGTTTGAAAACATTACAATTAAAATTATAGACTCACGCCTTTGATCACTGAAGGGGCATGCAGTGGCGCCAGCTATATTATATCCCATTTTATTGGGAGAAAGCCCATTGCTATCATCTGCTCATATTATTAATAGAATATTGTTTTTTGAGATTGACCCATGATCTATTGCACAACTGGCGTATATAATTCCACTGCGCAACAGAGGCAATAAAACATATAACTACCCAATATTATATTCATAACGACGCGACGGTGGCAAACAGACGTATGCATCTGTTAGTAAGCGGCTACTGAGCTCTAGCTACACACAAGCGCGTTGTCGACTCTTAAAAAACTATTAAAGAAAGTAATGTAATCATTATATTTTATGCTGTAAGTATATTTAATTAATCCGTTGCACACAGCGGCTAGTGCAAGTGGCTGTTCTAATTGCGGCTTTAGCTTATTATTGTGTCACTACCGATGAATGGGTGCAGTAATCACTTCGCCTCGTACAAAATAATTAATAGAGTGGATCTGTTTAGAATAGAAAATTATATAATTTGATAAAACTATAAAATTAGCAACAACGAATCGTGATTCGTATTATATATTATATTATATTACGGCTTAGTAGAGTATATTATGTATATAAGTTGAAACATGTCTGTTAGCGAGATTATAAGCTAAGTAGTGTTATGAGAGAGTAATCAATGTAAAGCTTATCTAAGTCTGCTTTATATTAATAAATTAATTTTATTTAAGGTATGAGCTAGTTCTTGAGCGGAGCGGCGGCGGCGGCGGTTATGTAATTATATTCTAATATTTATATTTTGATTGCCTTGATACCCCCAATCCGGAATCAAATCCATAGCATGGGGTATCTTAAAGAGATAATGCATTCAATTCCGGGTTGAGTGAATCGGTGCCGGAGTTTTGTGTCGGAAATATTCAATTCGAATGTCATAATGGCCTGTTGGTCTAGTGGTTAGTGACCCTGACTGCTAAGCCGGAGGTCGTGGGTTAGATCCCCAGCCAGGACAAATATTTGTGTGATGAGCATAAAGGTTTGTTCTGTGTCTGCGTATAATTTATGTATAAAATTATGTATTTACAAAAAAAATGTATTTTAGGTAGTATATCACTTGTTTAGTACCATAACACAAGCAAATAATAATATAATTGCTTACTTTGGGACTAGATGGCGCTGTGTGAATGTGGTAGAATATTATTATTATTATATAGATAATGAGATACTTTATGACATAGGATACATAGGTTAATTCATCGAGAATTTAGCTAGAAGCTAAATTATAAAGTAACTTTAGCTTCTAGCTAAATTGTAAAGTAGCCTGTTTACTAAGACTTAACTAAAGAGGTAGCAGATACTAATGGCTATCAGCTCACTAGCACCCTCTACCTTGCAGTTAACACGTCTTAACAAAATAATCCCAACAAAGTTGTTATGAAGGTATTAACACTAAAGGTTCTCTTACGTTAACTCTTTAAACAGAATACATTGAAAGGTACTCGACCGTAGCCACTCTACGTCGTAGATGACGCTACGAAGTGCTACGATCTACGTAGAGCGTGTGGTTAGATTCAAATATGCATCATAAAAGATTATTATTTTCAACCATTTATAAAAGATTTGAAATATTACCTTATTTTTGTTTGTGTATTCTTTATAATTCAGATTATTTTTTGTTGGAGTTCACTTAAAATTTCTAATTCTAATAAAAAGTCTACTATTATAATATATTTATTGTTTTAGAAAATGCCAAAATAAAAACTAATATAAAATTAAATATTATAAAAAGTATTAGCTAATACTAGGAGTGACATTGATTTACAATTATATTTACAAATAAAAACAGTCATAATTAAAAAACTACACTACAAAGCAAGCCATTCATCCACTCAATACTATTAAATATATGTTATGAGCAAAGTTAGCCAGCCATTCAAAACTAATACCTACCCACATGTAAGTCACAAAACACTGCATAAAGTTAATACAATTATTTATGAAACAAACTGCATCTTCACTGTAAGTACTTACATTGCCAAATAAGTTTAAGCTAAGCTCTTACTTACCCATGCTCTTAACAAGTGCATTTTCATTTATGCTCCAAGTTTTCTTGGCATTTCGCACAACTTTCAAATTAAAAGAAACATGACGTATTTCAAATTAAAGTTTTTTCAAAACGAAGCTTATTGGAATTGAAATTGGTTCGCGTTTGCGAGCACACTTTTTAACTTTTTACATTAACGCTTATTGCTACTGAGTAGTTTTGAAAAAACTGTTTAAAAATTTGATTATGAAACTATTTTACAGAAAACGTTGAAGTGTTACTACTTAGAAATTTCTGCCTTTAGTAGAAAATAGCCCTCGTTAAGTAATATTGCTCGCAGAATAGTTATTTTTTGTGCCTTTAATTCTAAATTCTTTGCATTAAGGCCACTTTTATTAATTAGTAAACATAATTTCTTTATTCCAGTCACATACATGATGAACATCGTTAACTTTAGAATGCATTCTCTGAAAGTCGAATATCACCAACGAATACCAAAAGTGGAAGCTGCGCATGGTGTTTCAATATAATCTCCCAATCTCGCTGTACCCATAAATGACTGATAAACGAAACCGGACGAGTACCACAAAATAGATAGCAATTAAGTAATGGTGCCCGTGCGCTGCGCCCCGTGTGTCGTATATTGTTTCTGTTCGATGAGTCCTGATGAGGGCTCCTCTGAGCGCAAAGCAATTAACTCACCGCTAGTTGTGTGACGCAAATGAGACCACTTCCCGCCGTCCTCTCATATAAAAGACTTTTAATATTATTTGTGTATATCTTTGTATCGATTTAGTTTTTAAAGGAACTTTCAATATTTTAATTCTGTATTATATTTACGAATTTAAAAATATTTTGTTTATTAGGTACTTATGTATTTACAGTGTATAAGCTAATTGATCATGGTATCGCTGGTTATCAGTAAAATTTAAAATGAAGTCTTTCATTTGCTGCTGCTCGCTGATAGCTCCTGTGGGTCTTTGTTTGTGCAGTACTCGTGCGCGAGTTAACCTTCCTCGATAAATGAGCTATCTAACACTAAAAGATTTTTTAATTAGTACCAGTAGTTCCTGAGATTAGCGCGTTCAACCTGCTGAACATAGACCTTTTTTTTTTTTTTTTTTTTTTTTTAAGAGGGGAAATGCATTACGCATACCGCCCCGTGCGGGGACACGGGACGGTTATGTGGGACTCGCCGGTCTTAAAAGGACCGGAATACCCACTAAAACCCCTCTGTGCACCGTCGCTTCGCCGTAATGGGTGGGCCCTGGAACTTGTTATAACATCAGCAGCCCACCCAGCGACAGCCCCTTACGGGGCACCGACACCGGGCCCTTTCGGGCCCTAACACCGAACGACAGCGTCCGGGTGCACCGGGGACGCTGTCGACCTTCGCGGAAAGGAGCGGGTGAGGAAGTGAACCCCGATCCCCCACCCGCAGCCTTTACTATGGCGGCATCAGGCGCATATGCGCTCGCTGACGCCGCCCAGTTCGCCGGCGGCGGATCGGCTCCGCAAGGGCAGATTCCTCCCGGAGCCGCTCCGCCGCCTCCTTCTGCGAGATGACTTCCTCGCAGAAGGATGCGACCGCTTCCCAACTCCTGTCGCTGCCGGCCATCGAGCTCATGACGGCCGGCAGCGAGAGGTCCTCTCCAACGACTGCGACGAGGCCACGGCGCAGCCCTTCCCACGCCGGACAAGACTCCAGCGTGTGCTGCGCCGTGTCGTCGTCGCAGTCGCAGTGGTGGCAGACGGGACTCGATTCCCTCCTAGCGACCCTGTACAGGTAATGCCCGAAGCACCCATGCCCGGACAAAACCTGCACCAGTCGGAAGGAAAGGGTCCCGTGCTGCCGCCCCATCCACTCCAGTAGGATCGGCCGGAGCGCCTCCACGGTCCAGAAACCGGCCCGTGGAGCCCCCAGCCGACCCTGCCACTTCACGACGGTGGCTCTGCGGGCGACCTCGCGCCACTCGCGCACCTGTTCGGGCAGAGGGGACTGCCCGTCCGCCCGAACTGCCGCCACCCGCCGAAACACTTCGGCGAGCACTTCCGCCTCCAAGTCCCACGGGGGAGTCCCGGCCAACGCGCACGCCGCGTCTGCCGACACGGTGCGATAACCGCGTATGGCTCTGACCGCCATCATTCGTTGAGGTCTCCTCAAACGATCTCTATTTTGGGCGGTCAGAGCCGCCGCCCACACCGGTGCGCCGTACAGCGCCATGGACCTGACTACCCCCGTGTAAAGCCGGCGACAAGACAAGCTGGGTCCGCCCAGGTTCGGCAGTAAACGCCCTAGGGCGGACGCAGCACCCTCCAATTTTGCCGCCAGCTGTCGGAAGTGCTCGTCGAAGAGCCACCGCCCGTCTAGAATCAGGCCCAGATACCTCATCTGGGCCTGCACCGGTACGAGGACCGAGCCAACATTGATTGAGGCGCCGGCAGGTGGACCGCGACGGGGCCCGTGAAACATCAGGGCCTCCGTCTTATTAAGGGCCACCCTAAGCCCCAGCGCCTCAATGCGCCCGACCACCTGGGAGACCCCCGTGGTGGCCAGGCGCGCCGCCTCCTCGAAGTTCCGTCCCCGGGCTGCTACCAGCGTGTCATCAGCGTAGCAGAGTACGCTCAGCCCGGGGGGAAGTTCGGCGCGCAGGACCCAGTCGTAACCGATGTTCCACAAGAGGGGGCCAAGAACGGACCCCTGCGGAACACTGGCCGACGTTGCCCTGCGCCCAACGTTGGCGTCTCGGTCCTCGTACAGGACGCTCCTCTCCTTCAGATAGTCTGCCACCAGCAGCTGGATATATGCGGGCACTCCATGATACCGGAGCGCCTCCGCGATGCTGCTGAATGGCAGACTATTGAAGGCGTTGGCGATGTCCAACGACACCGCCAACATTACGCCGCCTCCCATGACGGCCTCCTCGGCCGCGGCCCTCAGGGCCAAAATGGCGCCAACCGTCGAACGCCCGGTCCGGAAACTAAACTGGGCGTCCGACAGGTCGGGGCCGACCTCGCGAAGGTGCCGGACGATGCGGGCAGCGAGAACTCTCTCCAGCAACTTCCCCGCCTCGTCCAGCAACACGATAGGCCTGTAGGCCGCGGCCGAGTCCGGGGCCCTCCCCGGCTTCGGCAAGAGCACCAGCCTCCCCACTTTCCAGCGCTCAGGGAACCTTCCGGACGCCAGACAGGCGCCGAAAAGGTCCCTGAGGCGGTCCCCCATGTGGTCAAGGGTCAGAGCCAACACTCGGGCCGGAATTCCATCCGGCCCGGGGGCGGTGTTCTTTCCGCGGATCCGCAGAACAGCCGCCCCCAACTCCGCCTCCGTGACAGGCGGAACATCTAAGTTAGCCTCCCGGACATCGGCCAGATTGGCCATCGCCGGGGGCGTATGCTCCGCCTGAGGAGGAAAAAGACCCTCGACCACTTCAGTGAGGAAGCTGGGCCGGAGAGACTCGGTAAGGGGGGGGCCCTGCGCGCGGAGTTTCCCAAGCGCCGCGCGGTATGGGCGACCCCAGGGGTCACGATCGAGTCCCTCCAGCATTTCTGCTCTTGCCCGCTCTTTGGCGCGACAGATGGCCAGCTTGAACGATTCTCGCGCCTCGCGCAGAGCCTCGAACAGCTGGCCCTCCCTCTCATCTCCGCGGTGACGCCGCCGACTGCGAGTATGCGACCTCCGGGCACGAATGCAGGCCGCACGGAGGTCAGCCAGCTCCTGGGACCACCAGTAAACCCCCCTCCTGGGAGGCCGACGCCGGACGCGGGGCATGGCCGCATCGCAAACCTGCGTAAACGCATCGCAGATGCGGTCAGCCTCAGCGTCAACCCCCCCGAAGGGAGGCTGCGGAGACAACCAAGCCTGAACAATGGCCGCCTCCTCCAGTAGGTCCCTATCGAGCTTACTCACAGCCCACCGCGGAAATCGGGGAGCTCTGTCCGCCGCGTGACCCCTGCCGGGGTCCTGGGGACTTCGGGAGAGCTCTACTCGGATGTAACGGTGATCCGAGAGAGTCTCCGCCTCCTCCAGGACGCACCAGCTCCTTACACGCGCGGCGACGGCAGGGGTAGCGAACGAGAGGTCCACTATCGACCCCCCTTGCCGCCGAACGCACGTGTTGGTGGCACCTCTGTTGAGAAGACAGAGGCCCACCGAATCAGCCCAATCCTCGACCGCTCTTCCACGGGCGTCCGTCCT
Source organism: Laspeyria flexula (assembly GCA_905147015.1). Classification (NCBI taxonomy): domain Eukaryota; kingdom Metazoa; phylum Arthropoda; class Insecta; order Lepidoptera; family Erebidae; genus Laspeyria; species Laspeyria flexula. Next base: position 17,614,568 of record LR989952.1, on the reverse strand, counting down.
AGGGGATCCCCAGGTCTCGGACTTGGCGTTAAAATCCCCCAGGACTAAAACGCGGCCCGGTGCCAATCGCCGTATCGAGGTCTCCAGAGATGTTAAGAAGACCTCGAAATCCGCCAGACTCCGGTTGGGGGAGAAATACACTCCGAAGAGCAAAATTCCCCCCCACTCGGCGGCAACGTATCCCGAGCCCTTGTCTCTGAGCGACAAAGGCGGGGAACGAGACGCCGTGGAGCCGACGATTGCCACGGAGCTGTCCCGATCACCCACCCAGTTTGGGCGAGGAGGGACGTAGTACGGCTCCGCGGCTACGGCCACACCTATTGACCACTCCGCCATGGATTGCAGGAAGAGATCCTGCGCTCCGGCGGAGTGGTTCAAATTGGCCTGGAGGAGGAGGATATGTTCGCAGTCCATTATTGGGACGGCGAAACAAACATATCCTCCTCCATGCTGTCCACCGTGGACGGTCGAGCGACGCCGGAGGCAGTCTGGGTCGAGAGACTGCCCCCAGCCTTGGACTTGGAAGCCCCGGGAGGGGGTCTACACCCCTTCTGCCCCACAGAGTGATTGGCGGGCAGGTTGCCCGCCTTACACAAGGGGCAGTTGGGAGCGGCGGAACAGGCCGCTGCCTTGTGCCCCGGTCCACCACTGCTGAACATAGACCTAACCTAACTTCCGCTGACTTTGTGCCGAATGCTTCCAACGACCACTCGCAACCATTAGCAGGTCGTCAGTCCATCTCGTACGGGGTAGCCCTACAAAAATTGCCCCTTTTCAGCTTTATAATATTAAGCATAAGTATTAGAAATGATAAGTATACAGGTAGGTATCTTGTCTGTCATCTTCAGAATAAAAAAAACTAAGAAAATATTTCTATTACAAGTAACTAAGCATATAATTCAATGACGACAACAGATAAAAAAGATGTCGGAACGTCACGTGTCGAAACCGGTGCGTATCTTATTTTCCTGACAAATCATTTACTAACTCCTACGCAGACAGTACTCGACTTACGCACAAAGTTAATGCCAATCAAATTTGAAAACGTTGCAGACGGACGGAGTTACGTGATTTGATTACCCTTTGCACACATTGACAATGGCTAATAAATTTAGAATCACAGGTTTGTTTCTTTGATTCTCACATTCCTAACATTCATCAGAAGTCATTTCTTTAATGCCAACTTTAGGTTATATATAAAATTTATGTAGTTATAAAAAGTAATCTACAAACTAGTCTGACATAATCCTACCTCGCAACATATAAACTATGTGACACTCTACAACTGAACAAACATAATAAAGTTAGATTTTTCAGTTGTAACTTCGTTCTAGTGTCACGTCGCACTAACGAGCGATGAAAACTGAAACATAAACAACTTTTTCACAAAAAAATTATGACGAAAATTGTTTTCTGTTCCAAATATGAAAGTAGTGAATGCCGGGTGATATTACATTATGCTACAAAGTAAACATTTTTTATGGACTTCAGTCCGAAATAAAGATTTATTATTATTATTATTCCAGACTATAATCTATCTGTAAGCCAAATTTCATATAGATCTTTCCAGCCCTTCTAACGTCATTTAGTAGCAAACATCCATTCATCCACCTATTCTTACCTTCGCTTTATCATTTAGGTAGGATAATTTCTTTCTTGCAAAACCGTCGTTAGTATTAAATATAAAAATAATAAGTAGGTATGTACAGCATAGTTCCACGCCATGTGCATAAGGACTTAAGTGCAAATTTATGGCGATGCTGATAATATATTATCTTTATCCCTTTTTAAAATTTGGCGAGACGCATTGAATCTCTTTCTCTATATAACAATGAGTAAGTACATTACTATCGCAATGTTCAGTGATTTATTGTAATTATGAGCATTGTGGGGCTCTCGTCGAATTTGTTAAAAAGTTTTTACATTAATGTGACACGATTTGTATACATAATTTATGACTATATATTGTCATAAACTAAGTATATATCGTTTTTGAAAATGAACACGCATTTTCAAATATTATATATTTAATATGTAAACATCCTATTTATATTATAAAGCTGAAGAGTTTGTTTTGTTTGGTTGTCCGCGCTATTCTCAGGAACTATTGGATCGAATTGAAAATGATTAAGATACATATACAATCATTCATGATACTGAGAACTTCCAGCAAGAAAAACCAAATCCCGTTTTTTTCTATACCCGGGGTTCGAACTTGGAACCTCTTGCGGAGTAGTCGTACACACTCGCAGACCGAGGCCAATTTTTACTTAAATATAAAGATAACGTCAGTATTATTTCCAACCTTCGTTTGCATCCAAAAAGACATCGATGAAAACTAACTAGCCATAAACTACTTTATCATTTAGGAAACTACCGACCGCTCCATTAAATAAATCACAAATCTAAAACTCAATCGGTGAACAAAGCCAATTGGAAATGAAGGCAATTAATTAGACTGTGGTTTGTAGAGTGACCTCGGAATATTCACACTTTGTTGGAAACAAAAAGTATTTAATGCACGGCGCGGGCGAGGGCGGGTCGCCGACACGAAGTTAAAATGCACAATCTACAATTATGAAAATGGAAGTTGAAAAGAGTTTTGAATGGTGCTATCAATTATTTGAGTAAACTAATTCAGGTAGTGCAAATATACAGGTAAGTTTTCTTTAATACCAAACGGTGGTAATCAGGCACATGGCGCACCTAATATGTAGTGAGAGGTTACCGTAGCCTCGCAACAACAGAGGCGACTTGTTTATAACATCAGTCGAATATATAAAAATATATCCCCGTTTATCAACCGACCACCTGAGTTGTCCACTTAATATAATAGCATACCTAACAGTGGCGAAGGCTCCCTATAACCCGATTCCTACCGGCTTCCCTTTGAAAAATAACAACCAATACTGTGACCTATTACTAAATTATGTACTCACACTCACACAACATAATATAAATAATTATAATAAACAACTGAACAAGTTTAAAATACATAACATTAAGTTAAACAATCATTACAAAACATCATTCGTCGAAATACCTAACAGTTCCATAAAACAGCACATTAGTTTCTCAATTACGCCGCTGCGCTAACCCGGCGCTGTCAATCAGAATCACGAATCGTAGTATAAAAATTCATTCATTACACATTAGTTTCTCAAGTATGCCGCTGCAATCCCGGCGCTGTAAATCAGAATCGTAGTATAAAAATTCATTCATTAGATCCTTGTGACGTCACTTATCGAGGGCAACAACCTGGCAACAAGTCCGCCAAATTAGTTCCAAATAAGCCGATATTCATCGGGTTATTGTATTGGCGGCGCCCGGCGCTGCTGTGCAACATTTGTTTGACTGAGTTTGACAAGTATGACACTGAACTGCATTTGTCAAATCAAAACTTTCCGTAATTTCTAATGTTTATTTGTTTTTGTATCAGCATTTTAAATTCTAAACTATATTAATATTGTTTATTAGTGTAAAATAGTTTTGATTAGTAGGTAATAAGATTGTGTAGGTAGTGAATATAAGTGATTTGTGCTTTTGCCATCTAATATTTGTTGTTGTTGTTATCAGTTACTGGTAGGTAAGTGCCTTAAGTGTTATATTATTACAGTTTTATTAGACAGAAAGATTTTTACGTGGTAGAATGGCAGCGATAATAGTCGTAGATTGTTGTCTTTAAGGTTATTGCTGAGTGAGGAGACATGTTCTTCAAAGTTAAGTTTTGAAAGTAAAAAAAAACGTTTAATTCAGTTAGGCTAGTCATTTAATATCTGAACCTGCGCGGCCTGAGCGCAGGTTCAGATATTAAATGACTATATTTACAAACAAAACGATGTTTTTTTCAAACATTGTGCCATTTTTTTTTTACAAGAAGTAATAATTACTATACTGTAATGGACTCTCAACTCTCATTTAGAACAAGGTTTATCAAAACAAAATTTGTTTGGTCTTTCTAGAGATTTTGCGATATTCAAAATGATTTAACGAATTGAAAACAAATTGCCGTCATACATTGGATACATGTAAAAAAAATCATCACCATCTAGCGGAACTAAATACACGTTGTGTTTATTGATAGCCTATGAAATGTTTAACTAAAAAAACCAAAAGAGGGCAGTGTAAGGAGTTTTATTTCGTAGAAAAAATAATAATTTCAGTCTATGCGTCACCAAGTTTGTTTTGTGCTTGGAAATGTTCTAGAGAGAAGAATATTTTTAAATTATTGGAACGTAAACTAAACTACAAAACAAATTTAATATAAAAAACCTAGACATTTTAATTTTTTATTTGGGAATTCATATTGAAACCTCATAGATTATGACTATTAAAATAGGTATAAGTACATGATCACCTTTTTGTAGTATAGTGGACAAATTTGCGCGCGGGTTGTGGCGACAAGTACCTCGCTGGATTATGACGAAAATTTAACCGCGCGGGACAGACGTTTAGTTAGAGTGGTTAATACCTATATTGCATTCAACACGTTTCGGTTGTTCCAGGGCAGGGTAAGCATTTTTACTCCGGCTTACCTTTTATAAAAATCCACCCTTCGCCACTGATACCTAATTCATTTATTAGAACTATTATAACCTATCTACATTATAAGGTTGCCAAGTATGTTTGTTAGAATAGAAGTACGAAAGATTTTTTTTTAAGTCCCCTCAAATCCCTTGGCTTGCTTTTAGGCATCGTCGCCCTCGCTCGCTTCTTCGAACAGATAAGCAACGCACTAAAAAGATCTATATGTAACTATACTTTAATTGTCGAATTCCATCCAGCCGTTTGGAAGAAACGTGGAAATAAAGAAATTTACAAACATACAATATAAGCGCGAAAAACAATACCCTTCTTGTGAGTCGGGTAAAAATAAATATTTATTAATTTGACAAAATCCATAGCGGCCGACGGCCAACAGTGAGGTTATGTATTTTTGTGTTTTATGTTATTTAGTAAGTAAATTCAGCTGTAATGTTAAGTGTTATATTTTAATTAGATATAAACATTTAAACTAATATAATATAACTATAATATATAAAGCATAATTTATATTAAAATATTCGAAATTAACAACTAAACTTACCAAAATTTGATGCCATAGTTTCATCGCCGTATTTTCAAAAAAAGAACACTCACGCTTGGATTCAATTCCATGCATTTTATTGTTGATATTAACACATAAATATACTTAATTAAATTTTAATATATTAATCACTATTACAGTCCATATCACTATTATAGTCCATAAAAACCACTTCTAATCACAATAAAACACAAAAACAGTTCACATAAAGTTCACAGAATATGTCAAATTTTGTTTCACTTTCAACGATAATATAGAATATGTACAGTGTCACTGTTGTCAGTATTTAAGTAGTTTATTTAAAGCCCCTATTCATTACAATTCTACTGACCTTTAAAATACGTCGCCGAGTCGATACATTGAAAAATAATTGTGAAAATTTAAAAAAGTTTTAGTGCACCGCTGGCTGTCCGGGTGGACGGCCGCGTATGCAAGACATTGTAAATTTGTCCATGTGGAGGACAGCCGCCGAAGAGGGGTTTCGTTGGCGCTGCGCTCATTACTATTCTAAAACTATTCATACATACTACCACGCTTTATTTTTACGTAATTCTATATCATACATAATATATTAAATTTTTTTTATACAATTTTTTATATATATGTTTTAGATAGCACAAGGAGTTCCATCAAATATTTTTTACCCCATGATAGTAACATAGTTTGTATAAGTTCAAGGACAATCGACATTGTATTCGTTGTTTTATTCTTAGTGTTTTCACTGAAGTTAGCCGATTGTGACCAAAACTTGGCTTTGATCGGATCAAGGTAAGTTGTAATTTGTAACTTTTTATTTGTCATCAATGGACAGTACAAGTTGTACAAAAGTTATTTTGTACAAGTTCGTCGATAGAATCGGATTTATTGGGGTATGTTGCCTCAGCTTTATCTGTAACTTGCGAGTTAGTTCGGAGGACTTTTCATAAAGGTAAGTTTATACGTTTTCTGTAAATGTTGACAACACTAATGATGGCCATTATAAGCTTACTTCACGTTACAACTTATGAAACGGATCCACATTAGGCCAGTGTGTATGGATTATAACATCCTAAACTCTCTCAGCTCTACGGAGAAAGTGTACTAAGTGAGAGCTGGAGACGTATAGGTAATACTACTCTTACTAAAGCTTTATTGTCATTGAACAAAGTGAGATAGCAATAGGATTATTTGTCTTCTTGATAGGCCGCGCGCCACCAGCCGGTTTGTTTGCCCACCAGCTGGTGGGCTAGGTGTTCGAAGTCACTCGAAATGTTATTTGAGAAAAAGTATATAAAAAGTGAGTTTAGTGGTAATTAATGACTGTGTTTGTGCTACAATAAAAATGACCATAGTTTGTGCCGCTATAAGATGCAATAGCCGGATAGATGTTTTAATCGAAAATGGTCACAGAATAACTTGCCATCGTAAGTCATGTTTATGAAATAGTTAATTTTCTACCGCAATAATCCAAGGCAAGATCTTTTATTGCGTATACATAAAGTTTAAAACAACTTATATCAGTGACATGCCTTCATACTTTCGTAACTATTACTAAAAATGTATTGTGATACTCGTATGATTTAGTAACAAAAAAGGAATGTTTGACATTTTATATACCGCCATAGTGTTGTAAACTTGTTCTCATGCGGTATCGATGTTCACTATTAAATTCATGTGTGTTTGAAATAATTGTTTACTTTTTTTTTTGTGTAGGTTTCCAAAGAATCCTGAATTAAGACAGAATTGAGGCGACAAGAGTGGAATTCTTCCAAGTACTTTTTCAAGATTATGTTCATTGCATTTTGAACCTACGTGCCATCAAGGACTAAATAGAAATTTGATTTCATCATTAATATGGCCGTGTCAAGGGTCGTGGATTCGATTACCACACGAGAAAACATTATTTTTATATAAAATCAACCAATATTAATCAGATACTTATCAAGCAGTGGTGAGATAGAGTCTAAAGGCGCTGATAGACCTAAAGTAACATCGAGCATTCGCCATTTTTAACGAACGACTAACAGAGGTGATACATAATTGTCATATAGAGCCACGAACATTTTCACGCGAATTATAGCGTACGCTCTAGTGATAGTGCACGAAGATATCGAACTTGAAGGCTCGCTAGAATGCTCGCTGTGAATGTTCATTACAAGAGAATTCTCAAGTTTATCAGTACCTTATATATTTGGCAAAGTTGAGCTTGTGATTATTAAATCTTTATCATTACCTACTGTATATAAACAGGGGTCTATTTACGAGTACTTGGTGTAAATGAATTGTCTTTCATATGTACAAATGGCCTCCTAAACACATTGCCTACACAATAAGCCGTGAACAATGCAGCAAGCTATAACCATGTAATCTTAGAAACACGACGGAGTACATACGAGCATCCTTCGCGCCATAACATTACAATATTCATGGTGATATCTTCCGACGTGTGCGCTGTGTACACCGCGCTCATAAACGCGATTGCGACGATAAAACGCGTCTGTCATATCATCCGCGTTTTACGACAATGTGCGCGAAACGTTATTTTTAGTATGTACGATATCCGTAAGTGTCGGATTGATCTCTTTATCACACATGTTTTAAAAATGACATAATTATTATAATAGTGGTGTGAAGTTTTTTAACATATTATATAGGTACACTATGACTTCTGAATTGAAATTAATTTTTCATATAATTTGAAAATAGTGTTACGCTCGCGCGAAGTCACGAAGTCACGTATAAAATCGATCTAGTTACGGATTAAGAATTCATAATGTCACCACCCTATTTCAACCTCTAGGTGTCGTAAAAGGTGACTGAGGGACTAACTTAAAGCAACACTGCGATATAAAGAAAATTCGAAACAAAACCCTATACCACTCCGTCTGGCCAGCGTGGTATAGTAGGCTAAATTTCCTCAAAATGTTTGGATGAGACCCGCGCCCAGTACTAGCCAGACTGGCCTTTTGGTCTAGTGGTTAGTGACGCTGACATCTAAGCCGGAGGTCGTGAGTTCGATCCCCACCCAGGACAAATCTTTGTGTGATGAGCATGATTGTTTGTTCTGTGTCTGGGTGTAATTTATTTATAATATGTATGTGTTTACAGAAAAAAAAGTATTTAAGTAGTGTATATCAGTTGTTTAGAACCCATACAAAAGCAAATATAATTGCTTAATGATTGGATGGACTAGATGGCGCTGTGTGAATGTGGTGAAATATTTTAAAAAAAGAGGTCATGTTTGTGAGTCTGGATATAGGCAGTATTCTTGGAAACTACTCAATACTCAAGCAATTTTAAAAAATCTTTCACTTGTAGATTGCTAGATTTTAACACGCTATTGAAGCCACGGTTATACTCGTATGCTAGTATTAAATATTTAAGGTACGTGAAGCAAACAAAAAATATTCTAAAGCTAAATTATTTTCAATGAAGTACATAAAAGTTATTTCCTGAAGGTATTGAACGACGACGACGGTCAAAGAGAACTTATATATTTTTTCAGATTATTCAGAGTCTATTAGCTTAGAGTTTAGCTTTATTGGATAAGGCATGGTTCAATGGTTTATTATAAAAGCCGATATTTAGGCACGGAAATGATTTCACCAAACGATTTATTTTTGAAAAGTTCTTTTTGGAATATCTTCAACAAATTGCCGTATTACGGGTTTGTATTCATCTGAAATTGTTAATTTGTTTGTGTTGTTCAGTATATTGAAGAACTTTATAGCTAGAAAGCTTTATGTAATTTTCTTGTCTGTGTTACACTTAACCCTTAGCATTTTATGTGTATGTTCGGATAGAATGTATTTGTGTAGTACACATTTCTTCTAATTTATTGTAAATAAAGAAGGTGGTGTGTTTGGTATCAAAAGAAGAGCAATTAATAACTTTAAATATCTATAATTTAATACCATAATTAATTTTTAATACTTACCAAAATGTTTAATACATATTTTACTTTTTTTTTGCAATCGTCGTTTTAAGGGAGCAGGGAGATGACGTTACTGGCCCGTGCGCCGCTTGTGCTTGATGGTTGACAGATGTTGCGCCTGCGCACTCCGTGGAGGTGTGTGAATGTGAAGGGTTTAGCAGCAGGTTTTTAACCTAGTACGTCTGCTATAGACATTGTTTCACGTAGGTATGTATTACAATATTGTTTAGTATTCAAATTATGTTTTATTTATAGCTATAGGTATATATTATGTATTCTTCTTGGTGCTAATAAATATTTACTTTATTTAGTAAAGTTACAATCTTTATGAGTATTCTAATTTAAAAGTTTTATCAATTTGAGACCTAATTGTCTCAGCACAGCAACTTGACTCCCTCCAAAAGCGGGCTGTTCGAATCGTCGATGATCCCAATCTGACGGACAACTTGGAATCGTTAGGGCAACGGAGAGACTTTGGGTCACTCTGCGTGCTCTATCGATTGTTCCATGGGGAGTGCTCCGACGAACTCCTTGATTTGGTGCCATCGTCGCCTTTTTATCATCGCACCACTCGACGCCGCTGTAGGCTTCACCCGCACTACCTGGAGCCGATATCGTCTAGAACTTCCTACAGCGGTGTTTCCTGAGCGCTATGACATGTCCTTGTTCAAACGAGGTTTAAGGAGAGCTATCCTCTCAAGGTAGGCAGCGGCCTGGCTGTGCCCCTAGCATTGCCAATGTCCATGAGCGGCGGTAACCATTTACCATCAGGAGGGCCGTCTGCTCGTCTGCCACTATAGGCAATAAAAAAAAATAAAGAGCAATAGCATAGAAATTTACTGCAGCAGGGTTCAAGTTATAAGGAAGATTATATTCATAGATTGAATTTGAATTGATACTCAGAATTTTGTCGTACACTAAAGTGTTAGGTGTTTGTACGTAAAAGTACCTACGGTTTTGTGGTAAACCACTTCCATATACCTAGTTATCCTCAACAAAACAAAGTAATCAAAGCAGGTCCAAAAGGCATCAATAACATTGGATTCAGTCCCCCTCCCCCACCTCACCCCGCAACACCGCACAGAACGAATCACTACATTAGTCGGGATGGTCGCGGCCGCGTGTCATGGGCATGGCACCTCATTTAGTCCAACACACAGTTTATGACCCGGCCATTTACTACTAGGTACATCGTGTATACTGAAAGGAACTGCGTATTACGATGTTGGAATGTGAAATTAAGCTCAAAGCTCACTAATAATACTGACACAATACGTAAATAGAGACGAGTGGCTTCGATTAGTTCACGTTATGGCCATCAATAATAATTTAATATATTATGAATAGTATCTTTTTATAACAGCTTTAAAAGTTATAAGCTAAGAATTAATTTTAACTGAAAACTAATAATGTGTCGTTAGTCGTAAATTTATTTTCTATCACTAGAAATAATTAACGATTGACACTGTTCCTATAAGCTTACATTTTATCGAAAAAGCTATAAAAACAACCAATAAAATATTCTAGGACAAAGTAATATGATTTAAAAATAAACATCGTTCACGAAGCGATACGTTTTCACATTAAAACTGAAAACCCTTTTTATACTCGGCCATAAAGTTTATCACCATAAAAATATGGTGTTTTTACCAGCGAGTAATATACTTTCTATTGCTTCTATAATAACGACTTCGGAAATTGATAACTCAACTTTATGTTACACTAGCTTGTGACCGTGGGTTCGCTCGTGTGACACTATCGGGATAAGTTATAGCCCATGTTTTTCGCCAACTATTCCTATACAGAAATATTTGGAATGACTTGCTTCTTTGCTGTCTGAAAGAAAGAAAAAATAAAAAATAAACCAATGAATGTGCTTCGAGCTCATTGTATGTCTAGATGATGTGAAGGATCATTCAATCATCTTTTATAACATAACGGTTGCAAGCAAACGTACGATCCGCCTGATGGTAAGCAGTTACCGTAGCTTATGGGCGCCTGCAAGACCAGGGGCATCACGAGCGCGTTGCCGACCCTTCAAAGCACTGTCTTCCCCAATGTGTGTCACTTGTAGAAATAAATAAAATCAATTGGAAATGAATACACAAAAAGTTGTTTACTTAAAATTCCCTTGTTCTCGGTTAGCATCAAATATTTCTAATTCTTAAAACAAAATATCGTATTTGCATAACGTAGATTAATAAGCAGACATACTGACTTAAGTTTAACATATTCTTAGTACAGATAAACTAACCGCCAATGTTCAGAATGCGAAGAAGTAGTATAAAGATATGTCCTGAAGTTCTTTACTTGTTAGATAAGACATTTATGTGCTTTAAATGTTTTATAGCTCAAGATGGAAGCTGACAACTTACCTATGTATCTATTTGTAAACAAATAGGTATTTTTAGTACTAATATTTAAAAAGTATTCAAAAAAGTTTTGCATAATTGAATCATTATTGGGTTCAGAAAGTTTACCAAAAATACAAACATTATTTTAGCAATCTGTAAAGTAAGAGCGGCCACGTATCTGGCATAGCGGTTGAAATCCGATAGTATTCACAGAAACTGTAGAATCAAATCTATGTGTACACGTGTAGCATTTAAAACACAACTAATTTCGTTGTGTCCAGATTCCAGGTGTTAACTGAGTTAATTTGACCCAGAGCCGCGATACTGTGGCGAGTAGAGGTACCACGCAATAGTTTTTTTAAAACAAGACACATACATTAAAGTTAGATTTTCATTATACCGAAGAAATTAACCATTCAAATTAATCAGCCAGACTATATTTTCAGCAAGTTTTATTATTTTTTACAAAAATGAAAATAAACTCAAAGTGTGTTGGGCATTTCGTGTCCTGCGTGGGAATCGCATCTAATAAAAGTGCATAGTGTATCACTGATTAAGTGTAGTCACATATAGTGAGGTCAAACAAGCATTTTTATTTAACTATAGAAATCAGGAATTCCACCAAGCACCATGACTCCTGGCTACAGTAGCACAATCGTGTCCAACGTGCTGATCAAGTGATCACCCCTCTCACCACAGATATACAATAGTTTCGATATACATACCGAATTTACCTACGAATAGATACACGTGTAACTAACATCTGAAAACCTTAGATTTGTCATTACATTTATTTATTTTGTTTCACTAATTGTAACACTAATGATCATAATTATATATGAAGAATTAAGTTCTTAAGAGTAATATAATGAGATATTATATTCCTACCTTCAATAATCTACCTTTAATATTGTGTAACAATGACAAGACCTCTCCTCCAACTAGAGAGTAAAGAGGGCCCCACAGCTTATTTATTGAATTTCTTCTTATACTTATTTATTATTCATTATATCAAAGATGCTCCACTTACTTTTAATGAAGCTAGAGTGGTGCGCGTGCATATTGCCTCTTTTATTAATTTTAACGAAGAGTACCATGTTCTTAACTTTAAAGATCCTTACAAATAACTTAACATATAAAGAACTACTAGAGTTAAATAAACACAATTTAATCAACATACACGTGCACATTAATAAGCTGAACTAGCAGCCAGAATCCACAATTTATTCAAATGAAGCTCGACTGAGGTATTAGGAGGACCTTGGACTGCAGCCAACGATCAAACAACTTAACACACCACCACTGTACCGTGTACTTGTACAATTAACTCACTGTGTAAACAGACCAATTGTGCATATATTATACTTGTGCTCGCTAAGCTAACAGTTTGTTGGCTGATCGTCTGCCACAAACTATACTTGCTCTTTGACACAGACTCCACAAAAGCGGTAGTGAAAAGACAGTGTTTCAAATAACCACTAAATTAATATTTAGAAATGTTGCGTGGCTTGGTTGTGTTTTATTCGCAATCAATGCTAATAGAAGACAACCATGTTCATGGGCGGCGGTTACCACTTATGTGGGCAATAAGTTCATCTGCCACAGGCAATAAAAATAAATTACAAATACCACACAGTTAAAAGTTCGTGCTGCAACTATCCATATACACAGAGTGGTTAATAACCGTGCTGTGTACTCGTGTACTTAACTTTATGATAGTTACTTCACCTCGCTGTTTTGATTAGCTGGTGCATCATTTATATGCAATCTTGTAAGTGCACAATATTGTTCAACTGGGTTTATGACATTTGTGGATGCTACGAGAGTGTTAGCTTCATTAAAAGTACAACGAACTATGTTTGTATATTATTTTATACGTAATACGTATGATACCTTCATACCTCTTTTGATGAAAATATTATTAAGTCAGAAAATCTAGAATGAAAAATACACACAACACAAAATAAAATAAAACACAGCACAAGGAACCTTACAAATACAGCAACTTTTTTTTTAATATATTTTTTATACCACGACGGTGGCGTTAAACAGACGTACGTTCCACTTGATGGTAAGAGGTTACCGTAGCCTATGGACACCTGAAACATTAAAGACATCACGAGTGCGCTAATTCTCTCCTATTTTCTATTTGAGGACTGTGCAATTATGTCGTTAGTGGGGACAAAATCACAAGCTTTTGTTAATCCATTGCACACTGGAGGAGCGAAACAGCCGATATTCATATTCGCCTATTACAATGTACTAAACCTTTTTCATCGATTCATAATCAAAATATAACTGGTCGTACATATCTTAGCTAGCCCTATTAATATTGATTAACTCAATCAACAGATTTTAAATAACTTTGTAATAAAATCTGAAACTAGATCTAGAACATGCTATAAAGATATTCTGAAGGCTTTATGTAACAGTGAACCGAACCTCTTAACTCTGGAACACATGTAGCCAGTGCTTGGCCTCTCGCCAGCGCGCTACGATTGAAACTTACGAGCTAAGGAGGAAGCATGCTGCTGGGGCCTTCCTCTGCCAAATAATAGTCACTTGTCTGTTCCTTCAAGGGTATTTAGAAATGTGAAGATGTACAATGTTTATTTTATAGTGTCACGTGACAGCAAACAATTTTTGTAAGGGTGCCACTGCTGGGAGTGCTAGGCAAAGGCTCCGAAAAAGCTCATAAGTGGGCAGATACAGACAATTTTGACTTCGGACTATCACGATTCATTAATCAAGGATCAAGGTAAATAAGAAGGTTTCGATTTTAATGAATCCACATGACTGAACCAATGTGCGTGGGCGAAACACTCATATCCTTAGAACCTTCTGTATACGGTAGCCAATGACAGCCTATAAAAAGGAGTCTCTCTAAAAAGAGCTCCGACATTTCTATTTATTTGACAGAAAGCTTTTTGATCGTAAAATAAAATAATGTAATAAAATGTTGCCTTTGATAAATATTCTGAAGTCACAGAAGCAATACTAGATGGTTGATTATGATTAATGCTAATTTCTATGAGAAATATGCTCTAGCTATATTGCCGTAAATAATATAAAAATATAATTTAAGAATTCTCTTTTACGTAAAATTGGATGAAATTTTGATGGAAATTGTGAGAAGCATCCATATTTTATACGTGATATGATACGAAAAACAAACTGCTTGGAGTCTTGGTTACTGAGCAAAATCTTAGTTTAGCTAACACTGAGACGTCTTTGGATAAAACTAGATTCTCGTAGAATCACATTCGTTCTGGTGTAGAAATATTGCGAGACGAACCGAATTGATAACCAACGCGAAGAAATTTTATATGGATTTAATTATAATATCTGATTTTCTCTCAAAAAGTTCTTCTGTCAAGAGCATTTATATTTTATGTTCTCGAACAAATGTAAAACTTTCACTTATCCCCATACCATATTGTGGACAACATCGACGAAACCGTGGACGCAATCATCTTTAAAATAAACATTATATCCATATCTTTAAAAATATATTTCAAAGCACCCACACTTTCTACGCCACTCAATTTTAGTGATAGAGAGAAAATTCAAAAAATACACTTCTCTGAAATATACGAGTAGTTATTTCTGTGTCAAATCACGGAGGAGCCGAATGCATTGATAGCTGGGTACGGATGCACTTCATAAATAATAATAATTCCATCGATATCTAGAACTCGGATCTGCAATTGCGTCAAATCATTTCATATTCCGTCTGCGATGGAATCCAATATGCCCAGGTACAATAAATCGGATCCATCGTTTGCCCATTCAGATGAGAAACAACCAACTACTTGCAGATACGATAATCGCGTCTAATTCGGTAACACTTAGTAGTTACCAAATGTTTTCAAATGTTCCAAATGAACAAGCAACATTTGAGTGTGAAATGTTTGGTGTACGTTGAAGGACCATTTTCTGAATTAATTTCAGTACGAATATTATATTTTATAGGACTAATCGTACGCGAGTATATTTGAAGTAGGCTCTCAGTAGATCAGAAGTTCTGTAATTAGGATCATAGGCCTGCTATTAAATAAATTCCGACGTTTCAGTCCAAAGTTACACAATATACAGACGTTACACTCTATTACCTATTATCCTGTCTGTTAACTAATCTTTGAGTTGGTGTATTGTCATAGACAATACTGGCGACTGAGCGCCTCGAACGAACGTAGCCTCACTATGACTCGAAACATTACACGAGCCACGCTAGGGTTCATCTCCATCTATTTGTTTTACTTACACGTGTCGCGCAACTTCTCTAGTTTGATGTAAAGAGCCTCTCGAGTACTAAAGCTACGATATTTACAGTAAAATAAAAATAGTCTGGAATTTTAGTTTAATTGCATCCGAAATTTAACTAGTACTGGTAAAACTAGGTGTAGCCGCACTTCGGGTTTTAGCCGTAACATATATAAGTTATATAACATATTTGTAGGCAAAACAATTTGCTACGAATTATGACTTTACAAGTAAAAAAAAAGTGGTTTCACCTTTTTTTCCAAGATGGCAGCCGGAGGACAAGGGTGGCGACCCCACAAACTTGAGGTTAAGCTTCTATTGGACCCCCACACATGTCCCAAAAATAACTTTGCGTCATTTAAAAAATGCAATATTCGGTCCTTAAATTGTAACATTTCAATGGACTTCGCGCCGACGCCTTCCTCTGTTTTAACCTATATCGCAGTTGGTCTAACTAACTATATGTCTACTTTGCACTATGACTAGTCATAACGCGACTTAGTCCGTCTACGCATTAGGTATCGCGGTAGTATCGAAGTAGGCCTAACTAGTAAATGGCTTAAATAGCTGTTGATCTATATCGAAGTAGGTCTAACTAGCGTTATGCCTACTTATCCTTTTGACTAGTCATAACGCGAGCTAGGTGAACTGCGTATTAGACATACATCGCGCAAAGGTATAAATGTTTGTATACTTTAGATCTGAAATTTTGTAAAACTGAAGAGTTTATTATATTACTATCTTTGTTTTTTTTTAAAATTATCAAATTATTCTACGACATATACCACATTACAGATAAACATAATTGAGTACCTTTAACACCATCCCACGTGGTTGAAGCTATGAAGCTAGGAGTATTATTTCTACGAGTAGTTTCATACAATTAAATGCTATGTTTTTTTGGTGTCACCTTTATTCCGAGGTGCGTTAGAGAGCGTTACCTGAAAAATTATTTTATGTAAAAAATCTCATCTGAAGCCGACAGGGACATTCTGAAATTCTCACATTAATTAAAACTTTATTTATATTGCTAATAACACGGATGATACATGAAATGCATGAAAAGATTGATGAATGTTGAAGAAGGTAAAGATGTGTGTCAGAATCGTAGCAAGTGGAAGGAAATGGTCTCTGCCTACCCCTCTGTTGGGAAAGAGGCGTGATCTATATGTATGTATAATAACACGGACTTGTACACGATTTTTCCGTCAGCAAAGTTAAATTGTTTATCATTGCTCATGTCAGTATGGTATAGAACGGGACTTAATAGCCCATAGAGGTTTTATAGGCCATAACCATCAGTGCGGCCGCTCGCCGCTCGACGTAAAACTGGACGTGATTCGCATCATAACAATCTATACATTCAGTTGAATGTCACGCACACCCATTTTATTGTTAGTTTTGATATTTATTAATTAATTTGCTCGTAGAATTGTGGTACTGACATGTTTGTAACTATCATCGAGGTAAGCAACGTTCGGCAGGTCAGTCCATGATGAGTAATAGTTTGCAGCTATCTCGTTCTCGAGCGTCTTCTTCGAAAGTCACATAAATCCGTTGGTCCCGACATGTGGTATTCGTTTAGTCAAGTTGGAAGCTTTCTGGATGATTTGACAAATTCAAACACTTGGGTGTGTCTCAAGCCCATTCGATAAAAAAGAAGCAAATTCATCTCTACTAATGAGTTTGTTTGTTTGTAACGCTTTTACGCCTTAACCACTCAACCGATCAACATGTAAGAACTACAGGGATTTATTTATAATGAAATTCACCAAAGTTCTGAAAACATCTTGACCGACATTATTTTCAAATTTTCAATGAGACCTCACTCAAAACTCGGGAGGCTTTAGATAATCCCTTCAACCTCCGAATTCGTCCGACGCTACGCTTCAAGGATCCTCTCATTCAGAGCAAATTAAACTTATTTCAAACACAGAGAATGTTTATGGGTCTTTCGTAAAGAAATCTGGTTTCCACAATTAGTATTTGTGTGAGTTTATATGAAATTAATTCTATTATATTATTACAGAAGCGCCACATTTTTGACCTTCATAAAGATGCATGGATGATGCAGATGATACTAATTACAGTAATATTTAATTAAACCATGGATAAGAAAAAATCAGCAGAATAAGGCATAATTTTAATTCCTATTTTTTGCATCATCTGTGCATTTTTAATATAGGAATTGTGCCACTTCTGTCATAAAAGAATTCATTTCATAAAAACTCACACACAGATGTCCATTCTGAACTTTAGCAACAATAAAAATGCTCGTTCAAATATTCGATTAACTCCAACGATATGACAATCCGTTGATCGCTTTGTATTCACAAAATGTGTAGCATCACTCAACATTTTCAAGTTTGATTTTGTACCAGATAGCTTCGAACAAAAGCTCAAAGTATTGGCTATATTGTAAAATGTTACTACACAAAAACTCAAATTTGATACTTGATAGTATTGTACGTGAAGGATTGTACGTTAAACTGGAAATGTTTTAAAATCTGGAACATAAAAGATAGGAAGCTGGATTCATATAGAATTTGCCGCATAAGTAGAATACTAGGTATTTGCTGTTTGGATTCTGTTGTAAACGGGCTCCATGTTTTCTAGTTACGTTTTCTGTTTCGAAAACCTAAATATTGCCTTACATTCAAAATCTTATTAATTTTCGGAATGGCCAACTTTATTCGTCTGTTCAACATTCAAGTCTCCGAATATGAATACCTTATCAGAAAATCTAAATAGAAAACCGTATGTATGCGGCCTCTTCAAATAATAAGGACATTAAATCTACCTTATTTACGACATCTGCCACAACAATACTTTTCAAACCTCCTCACAGGTTAAGAGAGTTCAGCTTAGGCCTACGGCCAAGAAACTGGCAGTTTGGCCTAGTTCAGTTTGGCAGACTATGTGCCTGAAGATAAATGGAGGCGACCTATAATATGCGAAGCTGTTCAAAATGATGACCTACCAGTGATAGAGATACCAGTACTAGATGGGAGTTTATGTAAATAATTATGTCAAACTGGGATATATTTATTTCTTGACCTGTAATATGCTTAATATGTTTCTTCTTCATTCTTTTAAATTTATTAAGGTACAATAAAAATAAAGCATTATGTATTTTCCCACCACCGCTTTCCTTTCTGTCACTTGGAACCGTCATTTAGTAGAGCGAGAACGAGAGCGGAAGTGCGAGTGGAATTTAATGATAACTCAAAATAGACACGCGTGGTACATAAGTAACAGATAACAGAAGAAACTTTACCTACAATATGTAACATTATTATCATCCTGGGTCACCCATCCCCAATTATGGCTAACATAAACACACCCCTCGAATACGAGCAGAGCTTATAAAACGCAAGTACTTATTCCATTGCGAACCGTTTTAGGATGCGTATTATTTATACTGACTGTACGTCGCTGATTGTATGCCGGCATACCATTACAAAAGCAGTTTCCACAGGTAAGTATGCGTATTATATATATTCTTAAGCATGCGTATTCTTGTAAAAAAAGTATTGACTATTGATTGTCCAACGGATCATTTTCAATGGATTTTCCCAGCGGCAGACCTCAAAAAAGATGGCGAGTTGAGTTGGACCAATAAACTATAATGGTAGTTCTACCAAGGTGCGCCAACAGTGGGTCGCAGTGTATTAGCTAAATAAGGAAATGTTCTTAAAAGATGCTGAGAAATCCGATCTTAATAGCGGCAATAAAGCGAACAAAATTGCCTATAAAATATGACGCTACTTCTCGCAGGGTACTTGTGAAGGTGAGGAGGGAGGTTGTGAGGACCTTTCTAAACTTATCTGATGAGCTGTTCTTTGAATCAATTTGTTTGACATAAAGGACAGAATTTGGTGTCGTATTTGGTTCTAAGTCGCCAGCGACTCCGTCCACATGTCATTTGATTGCCATCACCACAAACTTCTCTTTTAGGGCGTGAACTTGTGAAAATTCTTCCTTAGTATATAGCATATTATAGGCTGTACGTAGTAAATTAGTGAAGTTTTGCGCAAAGGTACATCAAGAGATTTATATCTTTGTCCAAAATTTGACGTAACATACAGGACAGTGCTGCCCTCACACACACCACTGCAAGTCCTGTAAGCCAGGACAAACAGTGATGAACCGTAAGTATTAGATCCAAAAGTAACGTAGTAAGAGATTGGTACCACTTACGAATTCACTAAATGTATTACTTTTAAGAGTCGTGTGTAAGTGATGACCCACGGTTGCGACTTCCTACGCGCTATCAGGGACTTTTAGCTAGTAAATTAATAATATATGTACTTAGAGTACACTTACCTGTTCAACTCAGACGAACATTAAAACAACATGAATAAAAAAGTATAAGTAAAGCTTTCTTTTATTAATAAGTAATTATTTACTTCAAAGAAGCTATTAAGTAGGTACTCCTAAATATTTATTTTTTGTGATGTTTTATTAAAATTACGGAGCATATCAACAAAAGAATTCTTAGGCAAGGATTTCAAATTGTAAAATTCCAGATTTAATTAACGATTGCAAACATTTCAAGTAGTTTTCAGTAAACTTTTTAGTAAAGTTTAGTCTTTTTTAGCTGAAGACTGATAAGAGTCTCACTTAGCTCAAAGGCTCACTTGGTATTACTTGAAAAAACTGATATCTATACTATATGTATACTACCTAAACTATATTATATATTTTAATATTATAAGCTGAATTGTGTATTGTTGTGTATTGTGGCTGAAGAGCTTGTTTGTTTGGTTGAACGATAGGCACTCAGGAACTACTAGATAACTAGACTGATTTGAAAAATTCTGTTAGTGTTGGATAGTCCACTTATCGAGAAAGGCTATAGCCTATATAATATCACGCTAAGGTCAATAGGAGCTGAGCAGTGGCCAAATTAAGAACGACGAAAGCGAAGCCCCGCGTGACTACTAGTCTAAAATAAAAGAAGCGCGCGTAATATTGTGCACTCGATGTTTGTTACAATTATCGAGGCCAAGCAATGTTCGGCAAGGTCAGTCCATAGATGGGTAAGTATCTATGGGCATTTTCATTCTCGAAGAACTTTGTGCTTCGGAACGCAGGTAAGCCATTGGTCCCAGTTAGTCATTAAGCCAAGTTGGAAGCATTCTGGATGACTTGTAAATTTTAACACTAGGATCTACCTTAAGCCCATCATCATCATCTCAGCCTATTGCAGTCCACTGCTGGACATAGGCCTCTCCTAACACGCACCATAACACTCGATCCTCCGCCTTCCGCATCCAGTCAGACCCGGTGACCTTTTTCAGGTCATCGGTCCACCTAGCTGGAGGGTGTCCTACTCTACGTTTGCCGAGTCGCGGTCTCCACTCTAGGACACTTAAGTCCATAATAATAACAAATATAAATTTTTGCATTATTAAATTACTATTTCAAAGTATCAAAAATGAATCTCAATAAAAAAATTCCCCATTTTCAGCTATAAATAGCTTTTAGTTTAATCATAAATTGATTTACCTGCGCAAATCAAATTACCGGATCAAAGTGCTCAGCTCAATGTGGTGACGTGACGGACAGACCGACAGTAATTTAGTTATTGGCCACAGATGCGATGCGGTTAACGAAATAATTTTTAAACGTATTAGTTGCTCAATAAAAGGTGAGTTGTGTTATAGATAGTAGATAGGGACAGGGAAAAGGGACAGGGAAAATAATTGATATCTAGTAAATCACGTTTAACATACTTTTTTTTTTTTGTTTCTTTTTTTTTTTTTAAAGACAACGCCCGCTCTAGGGAACAAGCCCTGTGTCGCGAGGAGCTTTATAAACATGAAACTAACGGACACAAAGTAGATAGTAGATATAAGATAGTAGCCATCATAATAATAATAGTAGTAGCCATGCTTGTTTCGCTGGAAGCAATAGGGCTTTTTCTATTCTTCATCAAAAAATATTTCCTGCTTCCATTTTCTTTTACCATTAACTATCTTGAAGCGCTAATCCTGATACAATAACTAAGACGCGTGGCCGCGTGCACGCAAAGACGTGGACAATCATCACGAAGCAATAAAAGCGGTTATTATATCACACATAAAACGAGGAGTACATTTCACTGTTCGCGCGCTAACTTTAATTTTAATGTGCCATAAAAGGGCGCTGGGCTTTACGAGTGGACTCGCGGTAGCTAGGGATGTGCAACAGATAGGTTTTGGATATCGACAGCTGAAGTTATACTGTATGACTATTTTTTTTTCTCTCTATTCAATGTGCATAACATCGGCTCTGTTCATATATATGATAGATAAGCCATACGTAGGAAACGTTTAAAGACGGCTTCATATGTTGGATAGTTGTTGAATTTGATTTAAATTGGGTAACTTTTTATCACAGAATCCTGCGCCAGCGTCACTGTACCGTCACAAGAAACGAATAATGAAACTGATTTAAACTCCATATATAAGATGTCGGCCTGGGCAATATCATAAGTTTAACAAAATGTTCCAATTTACGAAGTCACTGGTATTCATAAGACGGCTGCTATCTCCCTCGAACTCATATATAACGTCCGAACAAGAGAGGTTCATGTTCAATCACAATTTACGAGAACGCCGCCTCTCCTGACTATTCACTAACGACAATCACATCCTTGTCGAACTAATAGCTTCAATATCCCAAAACTCGATGTAAATTGAGTATTCCATGTTACATGGTAATGTGAGGGCTATGTATTCGGAACTAATACGGTGCAAGATTACTCCTTAATTTAGTCTGACAAGAGTTAGATTTTGTCATGTCTCATCTGTGAACTAATTCATTTATACTATTACACCTATATCTTCGTCTGTCCAATATCCTTGTTTGCCAAATAATAAATTGATACACTGCTATCTCAGAAACGGCTGTAACGACTTGTATGAAAATTAGTATTTTGATAAAATGCTTCTTACCTCTACATGAGTCTAGTCTGGAAAAAAAATTAAAAGTTTACAGTTCACAGTGTGAACTGTAAACTGTGAACTTCACAGGTAGCGTAATCCATTTTGAGGTACATGTATATAAGACATGTAGGTACCGTCAACAGTGGACCATGTGTTGTGAACAGTGGACCACAGGGCGTGGTTGGATAACCCCATTATTAATATTTACAATACCGTCATAGTCTGATTATAAACATAAATATGGTCATTTTTAATCTCTCTCCTATAGAATAATGGATAAGTCAGTTGTCTGTTATACTTTTATTTGACTGCGTTTAGAGTTCTAGACTAGTAAAGCATCCGAATAATTTAATTTATTGTATAGCGTATAGTGATAAATTATCAGGATGTGTTACATCTCTAGAGTATTGTGACGGCAAATGGAATATGAATTTATAGCAAGCTCTTTTACCTTGGCTCGCTTTTATGATGGGATATAGGATCACTGTGTTTATTACTCATGTGATGAGCATTCTTTCTTTACTCTAAGTTTCTTAGACCGGTCGTGATTAGAATTTCCCAGAATAATAGACTGGTTTTATTGCTAAATGGCCAAAAAACATAGACCTTATAATTCTCCGTGTGATAACGGATATTGTATGCAAAATAATATCGCTCGTTTTCATACCTAGGACATCGCAAGCCTAAATGAGCAAAGCACACCTTAACATAAAAGGAAAAACTCGAAATAAAACCAACTTTAAGCCTTATACAGTATACAGTGCATAGGTTAAAAGTATCGCAATGATATTGATTTACCGCTTCATTAGCATCGTTTTGGATTCTTACTTTTCGAATTTTAAGAATTTACAAACGATTTAACCTAGAGCCTCTTCCATCTTCTACGTCCTTGAAAAATCCTGAAAACCTCCTTTTCACCATGACCTTGTCCAAAGTTCAAGTTCACAAGACGTCGCCTAAAGGATCGTTTCGAAAGAGGAAGCTCAGTATCTTTAATGAAACATAAAATTGTCTAAGTTAAGCCGAGATAGAATAACTTGGATAATTAACCGTCGGCTAGACCTCCGGGTAATCAACGTCATGGAGTTAAGGCTGGGGTACACGATTTGTTACTACCGTCTAACGTTATAAATGACATCGAATGTTTGTGTTACTTTAATGGGTTAGATTAACATTTTAAATTACATTAATTAAGTTATATATGAAGAGAGTGAGGCGAAAGGGCAACGGATGGCCGGATACCTACTAGAATTTTATTATACTTTTTGTTCAATGGCTTCGGCCGCCATCGCAACTGTCTTTCGTAGCCAGTTGCGATAGAAAAAATACTTTCCTATGTCCGCAACAAGTTGCAATAGTTAGTGCAATGTTAATATGTATCAACTATAATCTACATATAATCATTTAGCTGTTGCTTAGGGCTTCGATACCGTTTTTATTTGTTTAACCACTGCTTAGCTCCTATTTGCCATTGTGTTATACAGCCTATAGCCTTTCTAAAGACATTTTTTTCAATTAAAGTGCCTGAGATTAACGTGTTAAAACAAAAAAACAATCTTTTCAGGTTTTTCATATTAGTATAGAAGTATAGATAAGAAAGTTACCTTTACTTTGTTAAAGATTTTAGATGAATGGGAAATGGTTCAAATCCCACTCCTCGGTGGCTTTTAATGCATAGCTTTTATCTACTAATCTAAGTTAGGTTATTCGATAAAAGCTATTATTAAATATTGACGCAAACTAAAGAATATTATCTATATAAAATTGGTACTTGTAGGTACATTATTTACAAATTTGACTTGAATTGTTTCACTTGGCTTCAGTTTATTTGACACTAGCTTCCGCCCGCTGCTTCGCCCGCGTGCTATGTATTTAATACCTATAAACATTCCTCTTGAATCACTCTAACTATTAAAAAAAACCGCATCAAAATCCGTTGCGTAGTTTTAAAGATTTAAGCATACATAGGGATATAGGGACAGAGAAAGCGACTGTGTTTTATACTATGTAGTGATAACATGTATATGTAAGACCTTTCTAGCTTAATGAAATAAAATTTCTTTATTATAAGAAATTAACTCACTATACAATACACACACACACACACACACTCAGGCATTGGACTTGAGATCATCTTTCTAAAATAAAAATTAAGAGATTTATTTAATATATAATAATATAATATAATCCATTTATTTTCAGATTCCATAGATCCCATAGATAAATACCTTATAGACTAACATACAAATATATATTTATATACTAAATAAATTGTGTACTCATACACAATTTATTTCGGCGTCGTGTTGCGCTGAGCGGTGCATTATGCATTTGTATTTAAATTAACAAAGCCAAAATGATTATACCTCAGTGCGATAACTGATATTTGTAAGCTAATCCGTTCATCATAATAGACGACGGTTGGTACATAACTTGTCATAAGTTATTAAAGCTTGTTGTACAATGGCACCCAGTTTGGCACCAATGCCAAGTGCTACGTTGTACTGTGTCCTATACTCGTATGAATAAATTTGGGCACAGTACACCGGCTTATAGTATTAATTGCATAGTAGTTCATGAGTATGTGTTGTATTGTCAGGGTAAGCTTCAAATTTAATTTGAATTGCAAATTTGTTACTTAGTAATGTAGCTAATAATAATAATAATAATAATAACATCATACGGCCTCCCATAACGTGACAAAATTCTATTTATCAACCAATTCGTCTAGATAAATATATTATCTAACAATTCAAAGAATTGTAACTATTTTTTAAATATTATTAACATAGTTAGGAAAGACACGTTGGTCTCTGACGTCGTAACAGGTTCCGGAGCTCCACCTTAAAGTGAGGTTAGCGTACAATAGTTTTAATCCACTTGCTTAGTTAAGGTATTCTGGTCTTCTACCATCTTTAGGCCAGGGAAACCCAAATAACTTTGCCATTTTCTCTTTAAATAAGGACACAACCCCTAAAATGCGCCAACTTAAACAAAACAGTTTTTCAGAATTTTGATTGTTGTCCATCGAGAAAACTGAATCATATAAAACTACGATCCAAAGGTAATTACTTCAGTACGTATTGTTATGAAACAAATCTCTCGCTCCACCAGACAATAGACTGAATAAAGCCATTGCATCTCAAAGTTTTGAACAGTTAATCATAACTTGTACCGGCATCAGTACGAAGTGGCTTACTACGAGTACTAGATGTTGTGAAATGCATAGAACTTGAAGTTTGAGTAAGTTGTTCATACATTTGCGATATAAATGTTGGCTTCACGTTTTATTTGCACTGACTTCTGAAGGATTTATTACAATGATAGGACCCATTATAATGTGAATCTTTAAAGTGAGTCTTTGGACTGAGCGTTTGGAATACGGGACAGTTGTACCCTCACATCCACCAAATCACATCAGGATGGCTGAATGGATCTTTATAAAATTTGGCTCACATAGATTATAATTTTGAATAGGACATTATGCTACTTAATCTCGGAAAACTTTATGGGATATATTGGTTTATTCTTCACAGAGTATGAGATCGAAATATTTTTTGCATACAGCTAATTTAGTAGTTACAGAATAACATATACAACTTTTCTATTTAAAATGAGTGGTTCCTGTTAGATAGCACTCCAATTGAATACTAAAACAACCATGGATTCTATAAAAAAGCAACAGCTAAAGTGCTTATAAAGCTATGAAATTACTACTTAATATACTTAGGTAGCTAAGTTCAGAGGTAGGTAGGTAAAAACCAACGTAGGTCGTCACAACCTCAAGTTCGGGACCGACGACGCTTAGTGAGGTGGAAACATTAGATAACATTGTTGTCAACCTACCGTGTTGCTAACAGGCACATGTTATTAGTTCACTTTATTAGTTTAACAGCTATCACAATAC
Source organism: Laspeyria flexula (assembly GCA_905147015.1). Taxonomy (NCBI): domain Eukaryota; kingdom Metazoa; phylum Arthropoda; class Insecta; order Lepidoptera; family Erebidae; genus Laspeyria; species Laspeyria flexula. The sequence continues at coordinate 17,588,113 of LR989952.1, read as the reverse complement.
ATTATGTTCTAGTTAGGTATATTGAACTCTAATGATAATAGATCGACTGGAGAAGTACAGTCTGTTCGATATCTGAGAGTAGTGGCGCGATGTATCTATTACAACAATTAATTTGCTATCTAGAGCAATAACCTTTTTGTACTGAGAACATCGCGATATATAAGTAAACTAGCTGTATAGTATTTGTAGACATATAGTTGACGAGTTTCAGCCCACAAATAGTCCTTTCCAAGAGATAGATTTATCTTTGTGCCAAATATCATTAAGATCCGTTTCGTTTATATTTGTAACCTAATGCATCTCAATTGCAGGACAAGAATGACCAAACAATCGGAGCCTAATGACGGCCAAGGTAGCAGAATTAGGTGGTAAAAGAACTGGCGCGATAATTTAAACGCCTTGTGCAAGAACTGTTGAAAGAAATGTGTGAAACATCACGGAGGAGACTGCGGTTCAGCTCTGGGATAATACCTACAGGTAAAAAATCAAACTATTCAGTGTTTTAAAGCGGGTTTGCTTTTAAAACAATGAACGAATCCTTATTCAAACAATTAACCGTCATGAGATAATTTTTTTAGAAATAATAGCATTAAAACTATCATCAAAATGATTCTGTAACAATAATTTCTAACAAAATAATGAATACAATCTCCGCAACAGGAAAACTCAATTAGGTACATTTGCGTAAACCGACCAGCCAAGCTAACCTTGTACATTATATTGTATCTACCTACAGAGTCTCTGAACTGAAATAATAATGAAAGGACTGCGTATCTACTTGAAGCAGTTTTGTATTTCGTCTTTATACGTACCTCGGGGCCAATAAAATAGATCCCCTCTTTACAAACTTTCATATCGTTCCAATAAAATAAGATATTAGTCTAGAATGTTCCATGACTACAGTGTTCAGAAGCAATATAATAGTTTTTAAACCAATCTGAACAGCTCTAGATGTTCGAAAATATCATAATGTCAATTTTTAAGGGAGCAAGCAGGCTACTCTGATGATAAGTATTCCTGTTACCCATGGACATCTACGACACCGGGAGACACAGATGTGAATTAATTATAACTATGTCCACAAATCGATGAGGACTATTATAATAGCAACGATGACGCAGCAGTAAGTGTACCTATACACATACACTCCTGTACAAGAGGTCCTGAGTTCCATTCCCAGATCGGGTTAAAAAGATACTGGGTTATTCTATCATGAAATTCTAGTATTAAGATTTTCCCGAAGTTTTGAAAAATATAGCTGGTGAAATGTGGGTGTTTTACTTCCCTGCTTACCCCTTCGGCGAAAAAGACGTGATGCTATGTATAGGATATCAGATTTGTTTGTACTTAAATATTTTAAATTCAGGAATTTATATTTTAAATTGGAGTACTTATTGAAATAGCAAGTTTCAAAAAGTTATATATATAATTATTTTATCGCGGGTATCCGTCACGTATGATATTCTATTAAATACTCGGGTCAATCCCAACTTTAAAATATAATACGTGACGTAGACCCGTTTTAAAACAATTATATAGGTAATTATATAGGTATTGTTGAGCGGTTCCCTAAATTCAATACGTACCTATATAATTTTTCATCATGACTAAGTTTACTACACATTATCTTTTAAATACCTACTCAATAAATAAGTAAATGGCCTTTCGGAACTGCCGCACCCAAATTGTACCACTTTACTATGTGTTTCTTCAACAGTCGCTTCCTTTAGACAGTTCAGCGAAATGCTTTATTAATAGTAACAGATTAACAAACGTTCAAGAATGAATAATGAACATCTATTTCGACGAATCCGTTCTCGTGTCGAATACCAACAAGCCACGTTTTCTTAACGAATGAACAAACGCGCGTACAGTTTCCTTATCAGCCCACACAATGGCTCCTTCGTACAATTAATTCACGAACTATTTATCTTCATATCGCTATAACGAATAGGCGGATATTGTCGTATGTGTTGCCGCACCCCCTTTTGTTATACGCTTGGTTTGGGATTGGGTTCACTTGTGAGTTCCTGTTTGATAATACAATATGTATCAGGATGAGTTCAAATTCAATGAGTCATACTCACTGCCTATGACGTCAAATTACAGTATAAACCTATTTTGACACAACATTATTAAACTAGCTGTTGGTAGTAGCGTGATGTTATACTTATATAGTCTATAGCCTTCCTCAATAGATGGGTTAACCAACACAAAATTAATTTTTCAATTCAGTAGTTCCTGAGATTACCGCGTTCAACTAAACAGAAACGATCAAACAAACTCTTCAGCTTTATAATATTAGTATAAAGATACAGACGCAAACGCAATATACATTATTATACATAGTTATACACATACATGATACTTATGTAGCTGTGATCATGTTATTACTCGTGCATATTATACATAGATATATCACTGATGAGGATGGCGGTAAATGTTTCGACCCACCATTAACATTAATGTCTGTTAATATTAATAATAAAACACTTATTTCAAATAAGTACACAACCTATCTAGCTGAGATGAAATAAGTACTTTATTGTAGCACTTAGAGGTGTAATAAAATACGTGAATTATTATAATATCATATAATTTAATATCATAAAAATGATATTATATTTTTCAACGTTTTTAACAACAAAATGTATGATAAAGTACACCATTTAGTCTAATATTTTGTATAGTTCATTTCAGTTGACAGAACAAAATTTTTATGAGACTCTCGTATACGTAGACGAGAGTTCAGCGCAATCAATATAGACTTGTGATAAAGAAACGTCTTCCAGCCCCGTAGCCCGGAGCTATTGTAACAAACAACAATAAAAAGCTCAGCGTATCTCCCCGTCACGCTATTGACTACTCCTCTCAAGAGGAAAAAGATTCCACTTAACTATACTCTGCAAAAATTGAAATGCATTTCCACAAAATAGGGTTCCGTAATAAACGTTTTAAACCGCTTAAACAATTTCATTTCGCCGCAGACCACTGCAAAGTGAATCTGGTCACTCCATTTTCTTGGGCTCAATCTTACCAGTTATAAACTAGTATTTCCAGATTATCTGGATTCTTCCGAGCCACTTGACCAAAGTAATGGAGTATTCTGCGAAGACATTGCAACAGTTCAATAGACTTAAATGGGCCAGTCAGCCGCTGGCCCATTTAAGTCTATTGAACTGTTGCACTTTAATATATCTTGTTGAATTTTAATATATCTTACAATTGAAAGTTCTCAATGCCATGCTAAAGTAGCTATAAATATTTTACTTTATAAATGCTATTCTAAATGCCAGAATCTCAACATCTTTAATTTTCTAAGGCACATTCCATAAGTCCCATTTTGCGTAGAGTTAGTCCACGAACAGTAGATTTTTACTTTAGTTACAATAAGTCTACAGAGTATAATATTATGCTGAATGTTTTACTACCAAGGCTTTATATTTTACGTAGCACATAAACATTCATCAAATAAAAAGCCAACAACAAACAGGTCTATATTGAGCCGGCTCATTCAAGTTTTTTATTTGCACAGTCACAGTTTATTTCTCTGTTTCATTCTACTTTACTACGGAACCCTAAAAAAGTTCGATATCACAGGGTAGCTTCAGGTTTGTGCCTCAAATCGGCCGCTAAGGGCCAAGAGACGCATTTACATCCGAAGGGGCGGATTAGCAAGGGACCGTTTGCCCCAGCTCTAATGCGGTTTGTGGTTTTTGTGATTTTTAGGTCAGGGGTGCCACGGGAAATTGACTGTATTAAATTATATGGTGCATGATATTGTACGCGCAGATCTTTCATTTCTGTCCGTCGTCTTCTGCATATAAATTATAGCGAAAAATTATCGATCCTTCGGCGCCAGCAGACCAAACTAGCAACCCTGTGTTAAATATGATAAAACTATGCTCCTTATTACAAATAGGGATTATCAAGATCAACGTCAATGTGCCACCGAAAATAGGCTGAAGAAAATCTTACTAAGTATTAGTTGAAATTGCGAATGTTTTTATTTGTTGTTCATTGGATGGATATCTTTTGTTACTCAATAACAACAGAATATATGAAATAATCTGTATAAAGTGTAGTAGGTAGGTAGATTATATGCTGAAACAGCACGTAGGCATACTGAGATACCACGTGTGAGGAGCCGTGGGTGGAAGATAGTGTATCCATGTGTACTAAACTAGCTGTACAACGAAATCAAATTAAGGCAAGCGTATTTTTGTCACAATATTTTATCTATCAAAACAGAAACACTAATTAATTGCTCTATATTAATTTATATATTAAATCAAATACAAAAGAGTAAGCTCAGGAGAGATCCAGTCTATATACAGAATTCGCGGGAAGGTTCAAAGTATTGTGTGAACCGAAACACGACCGGGCTTCATTAATTCACCGCAACTCAATTTAATATCGTTTGATTGACAGCATGGACCTTCAAAGAGATTAATAAAACGTTTTTAAATTGACTTCTTTGATAAACTCGATACATAAATTTATTTTTTATTGCTTATACTGGTCCACATGAGTGACTGCAGTAACACTGAAGTTATGTTTTTGAATTCGAGCGACAAATCGCGGTGTATCTGACCACTCGCGCTCTCCAAACACCTTTTCGGGTCTATGTAAGAATTCGTGTCGTTGCTAGATCCGACAAAATTCTTATCGTGTACATGATGTAATTGGTTTAGTTTTCAGAAACCGAATTCTTGCGTAGCTACCTGACCACGTGTACACAGACCCTAACACTGAAATTGATTGACAAGAAAGTGATATATATATATATATATATTGAATATTGCGATATGCACGTATGTTTATTATGAAGGTCAAATGAAAAAAAAGATGTGACTTAACTGCATGAGGCACTAGAATTACCACGTAAACTTCAAATTTATTCATTGTAAGTACTGTAAGTTAGATTTTTATGGTTTTATTCTTATTTAATTAATTTACTAACTTTATTACTAACAAACATGGTTAACCATGTCTGTTAATAAGATTCGATCCTTATTGTTAACCCTATCGATTAATGCCATAAAAGTACAGGATGTTAATTTTTTGTATTTTAACTGGTTCAATTCCCGGGTGTGGCTGGTTCAATTTCCGAAAAATGTAGAATGCAGTTATTTTTCTTTTTAAAAACAAAGAAATTTTTTTTTGAGTAAAATTGTATCTATCTCTAGTACTAAGAGTACTTTCCCTCCAGGTGGCATTACAAAATTCCACCCTGTATATAATCAAAGTTAGTCGTTAAAAGCCTTCAACAGATTTACGTAAAAAAGCCTTACATCTTTTGACATCCCTGTATTTGTCCTACAGGTGATTGTTATCTATAAAACCGGGATCCCGAATTATCATTACATACGTACCAGTTTCGAATCAGACTTAATATTGCTAACCAAACAACCCTACTGCCACTTCCTTAAGGATCAAATCCGCATATTTTTCAAGCATTTAGCTTGTCGAGCTTTGTATTAAAACATCAGCAAAGTTAGAAGTTCTATCGCAGCGAGTTTATAGACACGAGTTTAAGGCTTTATTGTTATTGGGCGATTATAAACGTAACTGTATGTACGTAGGGTGCAAGTTTGAATGGCTATATAAAGATTTCCACTAGATTTCCTCTAATTTAATCCTAATATGTGTAGGTGAAATAAGCGATGGTGGCTGAATGAATAAGGGACCGACGTGCAAATCACGCGATCCGAGTTCCACCCCGACCGGCAGTACCAATGTGGATTCCACCTTGTGGAATTTATATGTACTAGTCAAGTGACTTACCATTTGCTAACGGTGAAAGAAAACATCGTGAGGCAACCCACATACCCTAGAAGACATTCTATGAGTATGTCTGATCCACCAACTGGCCTAGTCAGCGTGAGTGGATTATGGCCTAGCCCAGCAGTGGGACTTAATAGGGTGCTGATGATGATGTGTAGGTATTGAACGATACGTTTAGGTGTGAAGCCTATGTCCAACAGTAGACATTATGTTTATATGATAATGATAATGATGTGTTGGTATTCATCATCATCATCACCACTCTATGAGCAGCAGGAAGTCCACTGCTGGACATAGGCCTCCTCAATAGATTTCCAATAGGTCCGGTTGTATGCGGCCTGCATCCAGCGCGATCCTCAGTTCTACGTAAATTGCTTCTTGTGGATCAGAATTAGAGTATAAAATTTATAAAAGAGGAAGAGGGTAGATAGTCATATGGATAGATAGCACAGTTCAATGTAAAAAGTCAAAACTATCTCAATACTTCGGCTCTCTTTCATGATACACATTGAAGTAAGAAAATTAAAGAGAGCTATAGAATACAATTACACACGAAAATATAAAAGATCAACAAACAAGCGTCTAAACAAACAGTCTACATAAATGAACATTGAATTCAAGTGTCAACTCGTCACACATTTGCCTACGAGCGCCTCGGTACTCGCTGTTGTGCAAACCGATCACTTAAGTGCTACATGTGTTGCGGACAAGTTGCCGAGTCTTGGGACCTGTTACATGTTCCCGTATTAGTGTTAGCATATGTCGAGAGTAGTTAGAGCATTAGTGACTATTGGAGAAGGTGTTACATTTGCAAAGGTTGTTCGGTGACTTGAGATTTGAGCTTTGAATGAGCTTTATTTTAAATGAATTTTAATTAATAATTTTTAATGAATATAATGATGCAGATGAGGCAGAACCGACAGACATACCTAGCTACATAATAACGTGACCTTTTTAAACATAATTTATTGTTAAATTGTGTAATTTCTAATGTAACAGTAAACATTACCTGTAAAATACACATTTCCTATAAGATAAAATGTTTTCATACTCCTCCCTCTTACAACTATTCTGTGCGTGCTCAGTTATGTATTTTACATAAGAGAGAAAAACTGAATAAACTTTTAGAAGCAGTGCAAATGCATCAGACTTACGTTGAAAACAACCGCGATTAGCAGCACGTTCACAGGTAAGTTGAGTTGATGTAAGTTGTTAATTAATATTTATTCACCAACACAATACATAGCGAAGCTACTAGATAGAAAATATAATTTTCACTCAAAAGCTCGATATAAGTAATAGATAGATAGTTATCTGACCCTATCGGTCACAAAACTAACTTCACACCAATAGAAAAGACAAAATTCAATAGACTCAAAATAAAATCAAAGAAAATCTTTTGAAAGCAGTTTTTATAGATTTAGATATAAAAGAAAGCCCACCGACTCACGAATTCATTGCCCAGACATAGTACAGTAAAGCCTTTTACTACGCGCCTAATATTGACTGAACCGAAGATTTACGATTGAATTAGAGATCATAAACCGGAAAAAACCGTCTTTTACAACACTAGCACAAAATCGTAAAGTTCGAATAAGGAAATATGCGCATTAGTACGACAATACTGTTCATATTATTACGGCAGTTTTGTCGGCGGCGCGAAGGACTCGTGTATTAGGGTGAACAATCACTAGATAACTCACACTACAAAATTATAATGTTTTTTCAGTAACGTGTAAATTGAAGCGGTCGTATTATCTCACAACCTTAGCTAGTTTTCTTTTGTACGCTACCTTTTTTGTAACTTACAAAGATTGTAAATTTCTGGCGATTACAAAAAGTAGCCTATGATTCTGACCATTTCTTTTCAAAGCTCTACAGTCTACACTGTCAACGAACTAGTCAAAAAAATAAGCTGACACTATTTTTGGATTACCAGATACTTTCTTATCTAATGGCCTTTTATAGGAACTAATTTGTAAACCACAGAACAATAAAAGTAAAAAACCTATATATACAGGACAGACCTGTGTTGTAAACTAGATGAATTGAGTTGTAAGTATAAATTATTACTCTCTAAGGTATAGTATTAATCTCTTTCAATTGAAATATTGAACTTGTAATTAAAGTAAGAAGCTAAAATAATGGTGGCAGCCGAAGTTTACATAATTAATCATGAGAAGGTATCGTGGTAACATCTACAATTTAGATTAAACCCTATTGGTAATTCAGTGAAAACGTTCAATAATATTGGAAAAGTTTAAAGTATCGATAAATTGTTGAAAAGAAGATAAATTGTTGTTTGTACATAAGTTTTATATCCTGCTGTGATTTAAATAGGTATAAGTACATAATTAAAATCACATTATATAAAATGAATCAAATCTATGCACATATGTATCGTATACACTATTGTACACATACATAATTATCAGTTAAAAAGAACAAGTCCAGAAGTCGGAAATTGGAATGAATTAATCCGGTCTAGAATCCCGATTGTTCCACCATATTATGGTCGCTATGTAGAATAATATTAGACGACTTCTGGGTGTCTTTTTTTCCTTTGAGTTTTTATTTACTTTTATTTTGTACTCATTGCTGAAGTGAAAAATGTGCCACATTTAAACTCACAATTGCTCATCCATCTGTTCCTAATTGAGTAGTATATCTTATTTAAAGTAACATCTTCATTATTTATATATAATTTGACTGCCATTGTCACTGCAAAATAATTTATTATTAGATACTAAAGGAACGCATTATCGGAACACATTAACCTACGTCATTCTCAGTCCCACCAACTATTCGATGCTAAATTTCACTTTAATTCATTGGTCCGTCCGGTCAACGATCGTTGACATATTTCATATTATTGTTTTAACGTTTACGATATTTTGACAATGTTATTGAATATTGACTATGTTTAGTGAAAATTTATTATTGTTGGTGGTTTGGTATGGGTTGATGAAGTGCCTAACTGTAACATAAATAAAAGGTACCTACTATATCAAAATATCAAGCGAAATGTATTTTGAAATAGCCAGCATTTTTTTATATTTTGTAACAATTTAAATTTCTTTTTAGAAAATGGCTGATATTTATGGTATTTTGCATACATATTTGTAGAGATAGGCTTTTACTTTAAATAAAACCAGCCAAACGAGGGCTGCTATAAATGTGTTGTCTTCTATCGAACTTCAATACAATATAGACATACACAGTTAGTGTGGTTAAGTCATTCGCAACTATCCAGACATCACGTCTCAACTTATTTTGAACTAAAATAACATAATTTGAACCATGTCATTATATGTGTTATGGTTCATTTTAGGTTATATCGCTTGAACTTTGTACAAAGTTAGTTTTGTTGGTGACACTATAATTTCGAATTTTATAGCAATGGATATAAGGTTCTGGTTTTATGTCTCAGAGACATATGAAAGCGGTGTCTGTACTAAAGTTTAGAAAGTTTATAATTAACGTGATTACCGTATAGATAGAAGGTAATATTAAAATTAATCTGAGTTTAATCCTCGCTGCATAACTGCAGTTTGATATTTGTTTGTTCAAACTGTTTTGTTTCTCTTATACTGTTTGTTGTTGTTTTAGTAGTATCGTCTATGTGTATAACTTATAATACCTATACATAATTATGTAGCATGATTGATTTTCATTATGTAATCAAAGCTTCTCGAAAAAATAAAGATAACCTATTGCGAAATATAGGTACTTATATGAATATGTACATCATATACCTACTTAATAACCATTTATAATAAACGAACACTACTAAACTATGCTCGCACATACAGTAAGTAGAAGGCCATGCCCTGCTCTAGTTCCGTCCTCACTAACTTCCATTAATTTCATTCAACTCATTAAACCCCCACACGGCCGTATTGGCTTCCTGCTGTTACTCTAACCGTTTACATGAAGATGCCGAGAAGCTGGACTCTCAACCAAGAACCGTGAAAGGTTTATATCGTTGTTTTTCCACTGAAACTTAGCACGTTAATGTTCTCAACGATACTGATAAATAACACAAGTTTCACAATTAATGCGGTTTATTTTTATACGGGTCGGGGTGAAGGGTAAATCTCTTTTTTACCAAAACATCCGCCCACACGTTTTATATAGAGAAAACATTGTTATGTGAACATAAATCTGCTAAGCCTAAATGATGAAAAATATTTTTTACTTACAAAGGCTCGTGAAAGATAGAGGTACCCGTGTCTTGCTTATCTTTGTTATGAATTATGTTTCATCTTTGTTCTTGTCGAGATCGAAATACATATTATACCTACTTACTACCTCAGTAGCCACATTCCACAGTGAATATCTCCCTCAATACACTCGACAGGTGACTCCATCCTACAGAAGACAGTAGAAATCATATGCCAATTATTCATCAGCAACCCATTAAGTCCCACTGCTGAGCTCGGGTCTCTTCTCCTCTAACTAGATACATATACATAATCCACTCACGCCCGGCCTAGTGCAGGTTGGTGGATCAGACATACTCATAGAATTTCTTCTAGGGTATGTGGGTTTCCTCACGATGTTTTCCTTCACCGTCAGCAGATGGTAAGTCACTTGACTAGTACATATAAATTCCACAAAGTGGAATCCACATTGGTACTGCCGGTCGGGATCGAACTCGTACCGCGTGATTTGCACGCCGGTCTCTTATCCATTCAGCCACCATCGCTTGTTAATGGATTGTGAATGAATGGTGTGTCAATTATTATCTACAACTAAATACACTTTTTACATAGCAGGCAAGTATTTAATATATTATAAAAGAAATGCTTGTCTAATAAGTATTATTAGAAAGTTCGAACATAATAAGCATGTTTAGATAAAAGATTTAGCTTTTGTCCTTCCTTCCAGAATCCCTTTCAAGCTTCGGTATAATATTAATGTTAAAAGTATTTACTCAATTTTCTCATATTTATTCACGTTAGATATAGACGATTATATATAACATTAAAGGAAAGGATATAACTTGAAAGCGACTATAAAGAATAAACAGGCCGTTTTGTTATACTCTTAGTAGTTACATTTAATTTTAATGAGTACGCTTGTCCTAAAAAGAAAATAATTTTATTCAAAGAAAATAAATATAATTAAACTGACAATCCCCTCTAGGGAACAAGCTATGTTGTGGGAAACTTTACAGAAGCATAATTATTGGACACACGTACGACTTTTGTGACAGTGTGGAACAAATTACAAGCTTGGTGTTCACTAGTCGTGTGTGTGATCACTAGGCACACACCAATAAAATCTTAGAATAAAAGAAATAGATGTATATATTTAAGAAACACTACAAAAGATTTAACACAAATAGATATCAAAGCAAAAACCGTACTATGTTGAACGTAGAGACATTGCGGTGCGAACAGAATACCTATTCAGGCAAAAGGAAATAGTATTGCCTTCACAAGTCCACATGTGCCCGCGGAGACCGCAGCCAAGCCTGGCTTTGCTTCAATTGTTTCTGAATAAATGGTTAAGGAAACACAACACGAATTCGTTCCGCACTTTGTTAAAATGCAACAGCTTAGCTGATCACCCTTTAAAAATAAGTATCTGTATTCAAAATAAACGTTATTGGTTTCATATCTATTGAAATTATCTTCTAACTTTCTTCTTATTTAATGTCTCTCGATAATACATACTATCCGTTGAATCATGAAGCTATTTCAAATAATTTATTTTAATTTAAAAAAAGCTAAGGCTTTAACTTTACTCTTTACTTAAATCAATCTGCCTTCTTTCGCTGAATCTTGTGGTGTATACTTGAATGTGTGTGGCGGGCATAAGACACGTTTGTATCCAATACCCAACCGTCTTGACATTTACACAGTATCAAAGTAAAAAGTGAAGCGGCACAAAGCGACCTCGATGCCAGCAGGTGACGCGATCTTCCGTCTGCAAGTCTTTTAGCCTCGAGTGATAGCAGGAAATAGGATTTGCGGTGCCTTGTTTGTGTTACATAGTCAGTGCATTCTAGCGGTAAACATAATATACGCAATATGTAAGAAAAAGCTGCATTTTCTCTTGACTGCATTATACAGAATATAGCTTAGGAGGAAAAAATAACACAATTAATACTTATAGTTTGCAATTATTACCAGTATAAAAAATAATCCTTACCGAAGTGAGACGCTGGTATCATTGTGGTAATGAGATGTTCGCTAGGCTCATCGAAGTTAAGAAACGTTTGACAAGACAGTCATAGATGGGTGACCATTTGTGACATTTTTCGAACGTCTCCGTACTTCGCAAAGCACGTGGCGCTGTTGCGATGCTGGTAGCCGTTAAGTTGAAAGCCTTCTGAGCGACTTGATTCATTCCAAACACCAGACTCTGCCTCAAACCTTATTGTTTTTTGATGTGGGAGAGAATTAGGTATGATAATTAAATGAAGCTTGACATTTGAAACAAAAAAAAAAGATGTAGATGTTATTATAAAGGTAATTAAAATATTTGACCCAGTATTGGGTTTGGTAGAAAACTATCGATGAAATGAATATTAACAAAAACTCGTTTAAAAATTGCGACGTTTGTTGCGTTAGTGCGTCACTAGTTCGGTGTCTATTGACTCGGAATAATCTCTCTTCCTCTAAAGAAGCTTGTTCCACAAGTAGCAATTAATTGAGTTCTTATTCTGTCGTGAGTGGTAAAATGCGACAGGCAACCCTGGCAATTATTTAATTATCTACTGAACAATATTATTTAATGCTATTTCCTTTAGGGTGGGATTTAGGCCAGTGGAAAGATTTATTAGGTACAAATTGTTTTAACAATTTTCGTTTAAAATTGTAGAAATTTCCTAACGAAGTTTGTTTACTTTTAAGAACTTTTATAATTGTACAAATGCACTAATACTTTATATCAAATAAATTTATTTCGCAGAACACAAAACAAATTCTTACATTAGTTATACTACGGATCGTTTTCTTTCTTCTCTTAAAATAATGGCACTCTAAACTACCAACAAATAAAAGTGGCCTATGAATCTGGTAACTGAGTAATTAATTTATATTTCATCATCATCATCATATCAGCCCAATGACGTCCACTGCTGAACATAGGCCTCACCTAACTTCCGCCCTATTTATATTTATTTAAATATATTTTTTACAATGTAAATCATAAATAAAATTGAATAATTAAGAAACCAAAACACGATCCCCTGTTGTATTTTTTAAAACAACTTAATTACATATTGACAACCTCATTTTATTATTAAAATGTCATTCCAATCCGCGATGTTACTGAAATTTTAACTCTAATGTAGGTTTGAAAGTGTGCTATTTATTTATATTTTATTTTAATATTAATTTTCCTTTTTTCCGCTTTCATTGTTCAATATTCTTTGTTCAAGTATGAGGCTCTCTGCCCCGATGCCCGGGGCCAGTGTCAATTTAAACTAATTTAATTTGTGATGTTACTTCAATCGATGTTTCCTTAATAAAAAATGTTTTTATTTACAGGAACGACACTTTACATAATTAATAATATAACAATATAAGTACTTGCTGTTGCCGGGTTTCGGTTCCCGTGGATCTTTGTTCGGCCACAACTCAGCTCATTTGGTCGTATCGTCATGTAATACGACCAAACCATGTTGTTTTATATTTTGTACAAATAATGTAATAATTACGTCTACATATTTTTATGATTCGTGTTTAATGAATACAAAAAAAAACGAACGAAAATAATATAGAATTCCACGTCAACTTGTGTAGCCGATAACGACGACGTTTTGTTAGCGATCATTCTCCTTTGAAACATTGCTGAAATCACAGAATACCGTACTGAAAGCATGACACTTTAGACTTTAAATTTCAAGAGTAGGTAATTAGTATTAGGTACCCAAAAGTCAACCGACTCTGTTTCAAAGCTTCGCACAGCGGTAAACTGTGACCCGAGAGTGAATTAGCCAACTATTTAGTTTTAGAAGTCATTAATCATGGGTAAGGTAGGTACTCTGTTTTTATGCATCGACCCAACACAAGTAGCAATAACTCATGATTAATTACGTTTTATAAGTTTCAACCGTGATTATGGGTTTTAGAAGAACCTTTAGATTGTCTAAAGGTTCTATCTATATTATAAAGCTGAAGAGTTTGTTTGTTTGTTTCGTTGAACGCTTAGATCTCAGGAACTATTAGTCCGATTTATGATGGATAGCCCATTTATCGAGGAAGGCCATAGACTATATAACCTCACGCTACAGCCAATAGGAGCTGAACAGTGGCCAAATAAAGAACGACGGTAGCGAAGCCCCGCGCGACTTCTAGTGTATCATTGATTAGGCATTGCTTTTGATTTGAATATTATTTTTTTTTGTGGTTAACATAGTTGCTAGTTTATTATAGTCAGATATAGACATGGTCATTCAAAGAATAAGTATTATTTTATGGATAAAAATAGATAAGAACACATCACCACACACAGATATTGTCTCAATGTGGGTTGTCGATTACATGCTTACTTAATTCTTATTCCGAAATAGCGGCTAGTATTCTAAGATTAAGATATTGATATAAATATCTTAAAAGATATTGGATATTTATTTTAATATTAGTTCAAGATGAATTTATTTATATTCTTATATTAATAGTTATTTTATACAACGAATCCCATTAGTTGACATCTCGAGTAATAAGTAAAAAGCGTTTCGTTCCTATTTAGCAAAGATCACAGAGCTTATATCCGCTCTAAGAAGTAATACAATATTATAACATAATCACATTAATTATCGCCGTAAATGCGCAAAGAAAAGCGGATTTCCTGCTATACTAAGTTATTTATGTTAATACTGGCTTTTGCCGATGGCTTCGACATTAATTCTAAGCCCGACGATGTATACCTACTGACAAAAACCTCTATTGTGGTAACACAAGACGAAACCAGTTTTGTTAATATAATGATGATTTTATATATTATGACCTAATTTTAGCTCTCTACTAAGTACTGTCTACACTTCTTATCCATATATTATATATAGACTACTATATTTCAAAACCATAAACTCCTTCGTACCCACAACGGTATTCTTAAAAAGGGGCAGGCAATTTTCAATTCACTTTTTGTCATTAATGTCGACTAATACTATGCTAATACACTAAGTTTTATGGCGCGGTGGACTTTACAAAGATATATTTATTTTATTAGATGTAGCTAAATAATAACATAATCAACAATACTATGACAACTCGTCGTAGGAAAAAGTTGATTAACGATGTTATTTATTCAGTAAAGAACTTAGTTTTATTATACAATAGGAAAGCAAAGAAAAGCCGTGGTAAAAAAAACGAACGCCATGAAACTATAGCTGTAAAAGCTGTAGATACTGCGGCTGATGTATTTCCAAACGAGTGTTAGTAGCGCCACAAATTGTTGTCTGCTCACAGTTTTTATACGACAAGAGTAAAAACTAACGTCCATGTCGACGACAGATGAACAGAGAAAATATAAACTTAGTTTAGCAATGAAAAGGCAAACAAGTTTATTACTGTGATCTAAATATGCTGAAATAAAATTCATATAAAAAATGTATCAAACTTGCTAGTCTTTTCAAACCAAAAGACGTCTGCCAAATTTTCCTGGCCAATTCGTCTACAAGATTAAACCTTGAGAATAATTGGCAAGAAACTCGGGTAGATACTTTTTTAATCGACATAATATATTATATTGACAATTTCTATAGTTACAATTTGTAATAATATAGAAAGGTACAAAGTAAAATAAAAAGGCTAAATAATTACTTTTGAAATTGTGTATGTTACTCCAGGATTTATACGCCAGATATATATTTTTTAGATAGCCTATATCATTTTAATGTCAAGTAAGACTTGTCATACTTTCCACACGCCTTGCTATATGGCTGATGTGGTCTAGTCTCTACAATATTTATCGAGGACATATCGCCATTTAAATTTTATAAAAAAGGTCGTAGCCACAAAGAAACAACAAAAACATTTAATAGTATTATTTACTATCTATCCAAAATTTAAGAATCTAAAGCTAGGCCCTTGTTGTTGTATCGATCTCTGTCCAATGTCAATCTTTAATTCCTTTTAGTTTCAGTCTGCTTGGCGATTATTCAATGTGACAAAATATAAACAAAGCAAGTGATGCTCCACCCCTCGACCTCGCATAGCCTCGCTAGACGACATCAATGACCGAGCGAGCACAACGCAGTAGGTAAACATTAGAATACGTTCCCCAAAGTTAAATTGACTTCGAAGCCACGAATTTAATCGAAAGGAAAATAAGGAGAACTTTTTTACGCATTTTTCTTATACGATGGGGGAGAAATTAGATCATGACATAGTTAGCGTACCAATACCAACCATCGATTTATAGATTTATTTGACGGTCCGTTTGCATGTTAAGCTAATATAAATGCCTGCTATTTGTATATTGCGTTAACCAAAAAATAATATTGGAAATTAGTTAGAAATGACAAACTAATTACTAAAACTACTTCAAGTAAAAATTACGAATCTTATACAATAAACAAAAATTCTTAGTTTTTTTTTTCATTTTAACACCACTAGTCTCCATATTTGATTTTGATGTGAAGAATAACATAAAAAACACCTAGGTCGTATATTGTCTGTATTTTTTACATTATAATAATTTCAGAATCACCCGTGTAATACGAGAATGCCGGGATAAAGCCGACTGCTGGAGCCGGAGCCGAAGCTGGAGAGCGACATACCTAATGTCGCTCTCCAGCCCTGCAAGTATTAAAAGTAATAAAAACCACTGCCTTATACTGGGCAAAACGTCTCCTTTCTTTACCTGTAGAGCTGAGAGGGCTTAGGAAATAATCTACACACGGCAATACGGTGACAGATATACTCTTACATTTTTTCCTGGGTATGTAGTTTTTCTCAATACATTTTCCTTCACCGTTAGCAAATCGCAAGTCATTTGACTTGTACATATTTTCACAAACTGAAATGTAGATTGATACTTCCGGTCGAGAATCGAATTAGGACCACTTGTTTTGCATGCTGTCCGTTTCAATCACATTGTAAGTAACATGAAACATGCACAAACAAACATAGACAATCATGTTTCTAAGAGTTACCACAACCTATCTACTAAGTAACTATATAATTCGATATTGTAACACAAATTGCTTCAGCATATATCAAATTGGAACAGTCCCACACAATCATACATAATGTAAGCTCGATCTACTCCACATTTGTCTACCTATTACTATTACAAAATACGATATATCATGTTTGAATTGCTATCGATACACGGGTATTATGTATGATCTCTTACAAATATTAAAGAGCGGGCAATATCTACTTTGTTTATTTACTACATACCTAATAATATTCTGTAACTTCTCGAGTGAAGATGTAAACGCATTGTATGACGTCCACTAAAATGGTGGAGAGATGATCTGATCCGAACCGCAGGGTCAGGCTGGATGCAAGTCTCATAAAACCTGTCCTCCTGGAAATCTCATGCCTTCCCATGAGGCTGTGTCTGTGTCTAATAATGGACGTCATTCGGCTGATATGAGGATGATGATGAGTATATTGTAACCACATTGAGCACGAAAAGAAATGTATTCTTTTGTAAAGGTCATCTACAAAAGTAATACCTTAATAATATTCAGTGAAGTTAGTCATCTCTTTTGTGATGGTCTATTAATTTCTTAATAGGGACAGGAGTGTTAAGTAAAATAAGCATGAAAAGGCAAGGGAAGGGTTGACCTCTCCTTGACAAAACGCAATAACAAGATACGTTTATATCAGTTACTTGAGTGAACAAAGCGAAACAGAAGGTCTCCGGCCCGTGTCAATATTTTTGCGCGTTTAAATGAAAGGGCTTTGTGAGCGCCTTTTTAGGGACAGCAGTAGTATAGCCGGAAGTGGAAAAAGGGCCGGATTTATACTCTTGACCCATAGTTTTTGTGCTATCTTCGGACACTAAAGTAAGGGTTTGTACATTATTTAGTAGTACATTAATGCGAGTACGCTTGGTTTTGCGTTTACATAAACAAAGTAGTCCAATTTGTAGATATCGTTAGTGATAACTGAGGGTCGTAGCTAAGCTCATGTGAGCTGTGGTATATCTAACTTCTTAGTTGACATCCTCCTTTATGAAATTGTGTGGCAGGTTACTTTACATGCCAACTGTAAATTACTATTTCGAGGCGGTAGATAAAACCTAAACAGTAGTGTTATGTCATTTACAAGTTGAAAATGTTGTTTTAATATCTAAAATGATGCGTTAATTAACATTTAAAAATTATTAAAAAAAACATTTTTAGATATATTATTTTTAAAAGTTTTTATTTCGGACATAATCCATAGATGGTTAGTTACATACCTATAACTTATTAACTATGTTAAACATTTGATAAACTCAATAAGTTTGCAACAAACCTCATAGTTTTTAACACGAATGTTACACACCTTACCCAGGAAATATCTATAAGACAATCTTGTGTACAAACCACATGAACACGGTAAGTTATTAAAGGGGTCTTTTTTTGCGTAGTTTCGGGCAAGTCTCATAATGATGTAAATAAACGTTCTAACTATATATATATACAATAGAACTAACGTTGACTAGCACCAAGGCGTCCACGTCACGTCGGTCGTAAATAATTTTGTCTGAAGATACCCTTTGTTTTGCTCAAAATAAACCAACTGAGCATCACGTCTTTAATGGGTTTATAGTTTTCCACTCAGTTAAGTAATCGTCGTGACGTTGGAAAAGAAAGAGAATAGACGCCTATACATAAATAAATTATTTACTGCTGTATTAAAATTCTATACGTAAATTTTATAATAACAGATTTATTTAGGTGAGCTAATAAATAATACACAATACAATTTACCAGTTCACATTAATAAAATTAATCAAGTCCTGTGTTCCCTCGTTTAAAGGAAACCACATCATACAATAAAAAAAGCAGAACAGAGTAACTATAATAAATATGTTAAAATAATAAAATGTTATTAGCAGCTCGGTCTGCCTTCAGTGTTGCCTATTTTATTTAGCACTGTTGATTGATTTAGGCAAGTTCCATAGGCGCGCGCACATAGTATTTAAATAATGAGAAGTTATGTATCTACCTAAAAAATCAAACATTTAAGTTGTGTTCATTTAAAGTACCTACTAATAATTTAATAAATCGTAAGCTGTTTCGCTTACCAATCAGTTATTAATTACGACACATTTTGTATAAAATTTATATCAAAATTGACAACCAACATAATATTAATTGATTGATTTATTAGGACCCTGATTAGTAAGTTTTCGCCCGTAGGAGCTCACGACATAAATCTACAGCCTTCCCCTGCAAGTCATTAGGGATCGTTGTAATCAGCGCACATGTCAAACGAATTTCTTTGAAATATTATTTTTATTTTGGGATTTCATTTTTTTCTATAATGTAGTATTATTCATATACCTACATAAGTATCTACTTATTCAGACTAAGCCATCTAAGACCCTACTGTTGTTGGGTCACATACACTCCCTAAGTCCTAAGCACAAGTCTTTTTATTTGGTCTGTGTGAGTTTACTTCCACACCTGTCGCCACTAATACTATATTATAATAAATAAAGAGAAAAATAAAATGCATTTTTGTTGTCTTGCCCAAATGAAAACTAATAGATTTTAAAAATTCTTGTGAATGCTATATGGTCACTGAGTAAAATATATTTTCAATCCATTTTGCTATACTTACTTAATATTCCCATTCCATTTTTTCATTCCCGTCAGATGTAAGTGACAGTGAGTAGTAGTCCTCGCCAGACCTAGAAAAAGTTGTCGAGACGTTCAACACTTCACAAATGATGACCATCCGATTGCAATATACCTACTTGGAAAGGAAGGATAGAAGAAACATGAGTAAAAACGACACAAGATAATAAATTTTATACAAGATCAGATCTGTTGGATTGCTTTTGTTTGTCAATACGTTCCAATATTAGTCCAATATTTAATTGCTTTACTTTTTAAAGATGAAAGGAATAAAAATATTTTAGTGCCAAAAAGACTAAGGCGTGATGGTTTAATAATGTATTTAAGAATTTTATTAGCAATCTTCTATGTATTTCATATTTTCTTTTATTGCCTGAAGTGACAATGCTAGGAACAACCTCGTTTGAAGAAGGACATGACATGTCATACGTAGCGCTCAGGAAACACCGCTGCAGGAAATTTTCCCCAGAGCCGGTACGTACGTGGGAGGAATGATCGCAGAAACCTTACTATGCTAGATGGCTCCATTATTATTCCATATTGGCTTCAGGTAGTGTGGGTGCCGCCTACGGCGTCGAGTGGTACGATGATAGAAAGGCGACGATAGCGCCAAATCATGAAGTTCATCGGAGCACTCCCTGTGGAACAACCGATAGAGCACACAGTGGCCCAAAGTCACTCCGTTGCTCTAGCTAATTGGTCTAGTTGGTACTTCAAACCTAAACAACACAAGCCGCTGTTTAGGTTTGAAGTACTGTTTCGCCCTGTTCAGGATACCCAGTTTTTTGCTCGCCAATTTTGCTTTGTCCATCCATCTTTGCCTAGCAATAAAATTCCTGCGGCTGAAATGATTTAAGAGTTTAATGATGCAAATATGCATATAGTTATTTCATCTGCTGTCTGAATTCCCACACAACATAGAAAAATAAATTTGGCAACAAATAATACTTTCAAAATAAGAACTAACACCTACCTACTTGTTAATCTGTGGGTAGGTAAGTTATTTTAAGTCGTCGGAATTACCAATAAACTTGGTCTAACCTCATCCCGAGAGAGCAAAAACTGCGTCTAATCTCTGAAATGTCCTCCATTTTGTTTGATATGGCAAATTGGCTGCTTGTGACAACAAACTTTGTGAGCCAATATCAACTTTGTGCTGTTTACTTATGTTTAACTCACGATATTGTTCAACGAATACGATAATATGTACCTACACTATATTCTATTAATTTGATTAAACAGTAAATAAAATCTCAGGCGGCAATGGACTCCGTTTAAAGATGTGTAGGAACCTACATACAAGAGCGTAGTTATAATAATAATATATAATATTCTACCACATTCACACAGCGCCATCTAGTCCCAAAGTAAGCAATTATATTTGCTTGTGTTATGGGTACTAAACAAATGATATACTACTTAAATACATTTTTTTTGTAAATACATACATATTATTATAGATAAATTACATCCAGACACAGAACAAACCTTTATGCTCATCACACAAAGATTTGTCCTGGGTGGGAATCGAACCCACGACCTCCGGCTTAGCAGTCAGGGTCACTAACCACTAGACCAACAGGCCTGTCAAAAGTTGTAGCAGGACTGGCAAGGTTGGTTGCATTTCCACTTTTGGCTCCGTGTTGCAAGTAGCGGAAGGCATGTAAAGCCATCGCCGCACCCAGTGACGTGGGTTCGATTCCCACACAAGACAAATATTAGTGTGATTCATAGATGTTTGTTTCGAGTCTGGCTATACTTTGTGTCCGTTAATTGTATGTTTGTAAACCCCCCGCGACACAGGGCTTGCTCAATAGAACGGTTGTTGTCTTTAAAAAGGAAAGAAAGTTTAGTAAAAGCCCCATATTCTGCTTTACGGTACGGTCGTTCGTCTTATGCAGTGGTTCTTAACCTTTTAGCATTTAGCTATTAAACTGTCTTGTCATGGAACACTAAAAAGTTCAATTAATGATGGGCTGCATAAGTCTTCCGAGAATAATCCCAGAGGCCCAGTCAGCGCGTTTCCTTCGTAGACCACTATTGTTTACCCACAGAGACCACCAGTGGTCCGCGAACCACTAATCTAATAGATGAACTAGAACGCCATCTGATGGCGCTGAGAAATACTAAGCTTAGGTTGTCTGTGAAAAATATGTTGAAATACATTGCAAATCATCATCATCATCCTCCTCATATACCCAAAGAGGTCCACTGCCGATCCTAAAAAAAAATGTAATATTAAAACATTGCAATAAGTACAAAAATTTGGAAGTAAATGTTGAATTTTTAAAGTTTGTATCGTATTCGTCTAAATGACAAAGCTGCTCTCTATATTTTCAGAGAATGCCAGGCTCCGACGGATTTTCCTGGGATTTTTATTGAAAAGTTGAGACCTACATCGCCATCTATGATTTTTGTTAGGACTAACTTTAGTCTCTCATGTCTTTCAAAGTTTCAACTGTTAGTGTGCTCCTAATTTCCACGGCATCAACTTTAGTTTTTTACAACTCCGATAGATGGCAGGACTAAAACTCACTCTTGACTATAAAATTGAAATGTATGTGTTTTTGTCTATGAAAGATTCGTAAATATAAATAGGAATTAGAACGAATCAAGGAAATCAATGTAGACAAAACCTGCTTATTCTCACAAAATGCAAACTGCGATTGCTGTTGAGCCACCCACCCACCACAAAATAAAACTTAACATATTATGGCATCGTTTGAGTTCATACGAATAGAAGACTTAAATAAGTAGCATTACTGATTGTTATTACTTTGTTAAAAAATCTAAAATAAATGTCCCATACAAAAAAAAAGATATAAACCTTCTTACCCAGTACACACAGGTATTTTATTAAAAGTACAAGTAGATGGCGCTGTACAGTACAAAACGTTTACACACGATTTTAATAATTGTTACAATATTATGATTTTTATGATTATTAATAGAAAAATCTTCTTCATTTTATTTTTTAAATTTAAATAATTATTTGTTATTGTATTTTTTTATGAATCATTCTCGAAATTTATTTCTGTGTTGTCTGTGCCCCGTGGTGAACAGAAAAAGAAGTAAAAATGTCACTCACTATGGATTTATATTTGTGTCGGTCGGATACATAGAAATACGTCGAGAGCTACGCCGGCAGACAATTTATTTCAATTATCATGAATAAGCTCAGTGGAGACACTGTGTGTTATCGCTCGCTGTAGAAAAATATATCAACTTTATTGTCTGCGGAGCAAAAGGCTCATTGCGCGTTCCGTGTAACGAATAATGGTTTGGGAAGAAACTATAGTGACGTCTCGCGATTCAGCCTTGGATATTATGGTTACGAGAAAAAGTGTATTTTGAAAAATATACCAAGTGTTTTCTTGTAAAAAACGTCTGTGAGATATTAATCCATTGTGAGGTGGTTCCGTTCGTCGTTTTGGTGTTTTATATCGGTGTTATGTCGGGTGGCAGGAGCATCGACAAGGAGCGAAAGTCTCCTCGGGAAAGCGGGGAGGACTCGGAGGATGAGAGCGAGATCCTGGAGGAGAGCCCCTGTGGCCGTTGGTTGAAGCGCCGAGAGGAGGTAAGCGCCATTCCGTACCACTCATTATCTCGTTTGAAAAGTGGCTTTATTTAGGGCACTAGACAAAGACGGTCGTCAGCTGATTCCTACAAGGTTAGCTCATGTTATACTAATAATACGCAGTTTCATATTATGTTTATGATACGAAACAAGGTTCGTTTTGATGTTCCAATGTTCAGCAAACAACACTATTATGTTTTATAGTGATAATGACAATCTGTTACTTGTACACATATAAAAACTTTCTTTTATAGTGACAATCAATGTGCTTATCATTAATCTGTCAATTATTGTACTACTGCTCTACATAATTGTATGATTTGTGTTGCAAAGAGTGATTATTCTAAATTGACTACTTTTGTTATACTTACTACAAACATGTTTATTGCAGATAGGTTCATTAATTATTTATCATTAAATTTATTTTTGCCCAATAACCCCATAAATAAGTACCTAAACTTTTTGACAGTATAAAACTTGAGTTAATAACTATTCAACAAACCAAGTTTTTAACCAAAACCTGATAACAGCCTTTCTGTTTACAAATATGAGTTTTGAAAATATTTATAAGTCAGGTCATTCATCATTTCACAACATATAAATAACAAGTAAAATTGAAAAGTTTTTTCTAACTTAAGTAAACATTTTTGTCTGTGGTCATCAAGACAGCAACAATAGGAGCGGTAGCAATTCTTAAATTTTAAAAGCCAAGAATAATGTACACACTTGTTTGGTCTTAGATGAAAAAATACCTAAGTGGAAATAAATGAAGCAATAGCTAATTACATATTGCATTATAAATTTCATTAGAAAAAGTAGGTGTATTGCAATAATAAATTCCAATGTTTAAGTAATTTATTTATACCGAGAATTGTGAAGAGATATTTTTTTCTTTATTTTAGTAGGTATGTCTTTCTTTAATTCCAACATTCTTTTTCTTATTTAATATGGCCTCAACTGGAAAACTTGTTTCAAAATATATAATAATAAAATCAGTATTCATTATTGTGAGACATCTTTAAGTTATTCTAAATATTTAACTACTAATACTTACTTAATTCAATAAAAAACATGATATTTATTACAAAAGCTGAAATCATAGGTCAACTAGTTCAACAATCAATTATGTATTTTTGGTGTTTCCATTTTTTTTTTCAATCTAGTTGATATTGTTTGTTTCATTAAAAAAGCGAAAGTAAATTATAATAATCTTAGAATAAAAAACAAGTATGAACCTGACCAACCCTATGCTAAGAAATGAAAATATATTTATTAATGGAGGTCATTCTAGCATTTCTAAATAAAAAAGTCGAATACAAAATAAAGCGTAAGCTAAATTTAAAGATGTGAAAATTAAGATATCTAATGTTCTTATCTGAAAAGATACCCAATGTTAACTAGCCATAAACCTTCGGACCCTATTATAAAGTGCCATGCTAGCATTTAAATCATTTAATGTCATCACAATTTTGTATAATAAAAAGGTACACTGTCTCTATTGCATTAAAAGAAAGAAATCTTTTAAAATATCTACTTAGTTATCTGACAGCAAACTTATAAGATAAAAACTAGACAGTGAGCCAATAAAAGCAGGATGAAAGTCTTTTACTATATCACTTAATAAGTTCTCGACTCGTACCTAGAGTTGTCTACTATCTAGTGAAAGTTAATGTCTAGAGAGATGTAACATTAACAACAGTGATTTACTATTAGTTGGATGGTGATTGGTAGTGTACCTATTAGGGATTATAATAAAAATCCCATAATAAAAATAATTATTTATTGCCTGATAAAAGTACTAATGATTAATATAATTTGTGTGAATTATTAAAAGAGTGGTGATATCTATTTTGTGAATGAATTTTAGGTTTGATATTAAATTCTTTGAACATAGAAGTATTTTTGGTTTTAAAATTGTCAACATTTATAAATTAAAACTTAGTAACTTGGAGTATGTTAAAGAAAAGTAGTTATATTATAATTATTTTGACCTTGTCCCTGACTGAAACTGGATTTTGATTCAAAATATTTTATTTACCTGATGTATTTAATTTTATTCAAAATAATATTAACTGACACTATAATAAGTATATAATGATTCAGCAGTAATAAAAAATAACTAAAACATAATTATGTGCTAACAAAGCTTTATTAAAATTCTGATAACTAAAACAATAATAATAATATAATAATAATATGCCATTCTGACAGGTCACAAACATCCTAAGATCCACATAATACCTATTAGTAAGGATTTGAAATGACCATGTTACAATTTCTGAAAAAATAAAATACATTTATCCTTGTACGATAGCAAAACACTTTGTAAATGAAAATAGCACAAACCGTTATGTTTGTCACCACCTCAGAACATTCAATAGAAGTAAACAGATAAAAATGTACAATATTGATGTCAATGCTAATCCAGTCATTCTCAAGTCAGATTGACTGTTGAAATATTCAGTGTTAGGAGCCCAATGTTATTTATTTATGTTTTGTTATTAGGTCAATATCATGTGGGTATAGGGAAGTGGACACTTGCAAATGATAGGTACCTAAATTTATTATATACTTAATATACTTACTGATATATTAGGTAATTAATTAATTAGTTGTTAATTTAGAGGCAAATTCTAAAAAAACTTCAGGTTTCCTGTTAGTGTTACTGTTTCATTTTCCTACTAATTCACTGAA
This sequence comes from Laspeyria flexula, assembly GCA_905147015.1. NCBI lineage: Eukaryota > Metazoa > Arthropoda > Insecta > Lepidoptera > Erebidae > Laspeyria > Laspeyria flexula. The sequence continues at coordinate 17,562,290 of LR989952.1, read as the reverse complement.
TATTAGTGCATTTATTATATAATTAAACAATTTATATATAGGCACTTATTCTATAAAATACTTAGACATTCTGTACACTAATTAAATCAATCGGGCAATTTTTAAAGTAAACTATATTTTTAAATATTCATTTCTTGAACAATTTAATGTCAGTTTACAAAATATGTTATGATGAACAAAAAATTTTGGTAGCTCAACCTATTAAAAAACAATTTCGTAAGTGTTGTACATAAGCTAACATATTACATAACATTTAACATGGTAAATACATTTGTTTGTTGTTGCCAAACAATATAGAAGATATCAGCATATTATATTAATATCAGTATATTACTACATTATAAATAGTATGCTATCTGTACATTTATGTCTATTATGTTTGCATTGTGACTTGTAGGTATTTTATAAATGTTTGTATAATTATGTAAATTGGTGGCCAGTTGGTACTAAAATTATTTAAATTAAATAGGTAAATTGTGATGACATTTAACCATAACAGTTTTTATGTGACATGTGTTAATTCAACTTTAACATTTATTTAAAAGAATTTTATGATTGTTTATTCCAAATTTGAACTACCTATGACACTAATCTGAATATTTCTATTAATAAAATGTAGTTTTAAGTACTTAATTGTTTATTACATAGGTAATTAAGATTTATATTTTGTTTTAAAAACTTCATGAACGTGGTATATTAAAACAATTACCTAAGTACTTAAATATAATTAAATTAGGATGATTAAAAATATTCTCATATTCTTCGACTGATACTTTGTCAAATATTATATTTTAACTGTGCAATTTCTCCTCGGTCAGATGTCACGTGATCATTAATTTACCTACTTATGCTTCATATTCTTCCTTACACAGGCCATAAACTTTTATTTGGCCCCCATCTCCCTTTACAGCATAGTACCTTAGAACTACAGATTATAACAATTTCAACATTGTAGTTAGTTTACTTTAGTACCCTACTACGGCTCAGGCGCAAAACGTCACATCTTGATGTCACCTCACCAAGTTGATCAGGTCTCAATTCCACTGAAAGTTGAGTGCACATGAGATCTAATTAAACAGTAATACTTAGGTACGGTACTTTCCCCGCGCTGCCAGTCAATGACCGCGCGCTTACGATTCGGCGCTTGCGCAACTAATCACTGTCGCTTTCTAGGCTTAGGGTGACGGGATACTGGCATTTTTGTATTATGTAGAACTTGAATAGGCGCTGGTTAAAGCTAACTTATAAATTAGCCAAAAGTACTTAAGAAAATACGAAGAATTGACTGCAGTCATGCATGACACTAGCCAAATAGTTGCATGAAAATATTTATCTGGTCTGGTGTTTGTAGTACCTATTGTGGCACTAGTATGTTTGTTACTATCTCAGAATCAGTAATATGTTACTATCATTGAGATTAAACAACTTTTGATAAGGACGGTCTATGGGTGACCATTTGTGTCACTTTCACTTTTAAGCGCCTTCGTACTTTGGATGGCACATAAGCTATTGGTCTCGGCTGTTAAGACAAGTTCGCCTTTTGACCGGCTTGATAAGTTCCAATACCGGGGTTTGCCTATTTGGTATGAAGAAAAAATCAAGACCGTCAATAGCGAAAATGTAAATAGTTTGTAGGCAGATAGGTACTTAATAAACTTTCGACCATTTATAACTGATAAGTGTATAGGTATTTGATGGGCTTCCTGATTTTCAGTTAGCTCAACATTTACTTCATAATCGTCCTTGATTAATGCATGATGCAGCGCACTTTCTTCGTTGTCAGCTAAAAATATAAAGTAGGTAGGTATGCGCATTCAGTGACGTGAGTTTTTTCAAATTTATCACAATCCTGACGTTGATAATAGTGACGTAGGTAGTATGTGCGTCAGTGATGCATTCAATGATTTTATACACTGAAATCTCAGACCAACATGGTAAATATAAGCCTGAAATATAAGCTTTCATAGGCTAAAATTGCGCATTATTAAGGACGTGAGCTGTTAAAATAAAAGATGCCAGCAATTATGTTACTGACTATCATTAGTCTATTTATAAATATAGTAGGTAATATAAATACGTGACGCGACAATGTCTGATTCCTTTTTAAAACTGTTTTGCAAGTATAGGAAGTTTAAATTTTGTGATGAGTAGGTACTTATAAAATTTCGATCACGATAGGATCAGTAGTTTGATTACTTTATTAAATAAACTTTTCTCATCTAACTTGAAAGCTTTTTTTTAGTATCTAGGTAGGTATATCTACTATAATATTATTATAAAGCTGAAGAGTTTGATTGTTTGGTTGAACGCTAGCATCTCGGGAACTACTGGTCTAATTTGAAATAATATTTTATTTTTGGATAGCCAATTTATCGTGGAAGGCCATAACCTATATAATATCACGCTACGGTCAATAGGAGCTGAGCAGTGGCCAAATACAGAACTAAGCCCTTCGATATACTTAGTTGATCATAAGGCGAAATATATCCAATATGCAAAGTACCGATTTAACGTAATAAACCCGTTGCCATACATTAGTAAGTACCTACTTAAAAGCTTCCGTTGCCACTCGGCTTTACAAAAATACACTAAGTTTTTCTGTAAGTAGGTATCTATAAAATTAAATATAACGGTACAGCACCACCTACTTACCTAGCAATTCAAACAGCTTAAATATCACGAGCAGTATGTAATATCATTGTTTTTTCTCGACCTTTAAAAGTACGCAGTAAGAACGGAAACTTCCACTCCCTTATTACATGGAATAGGTTATACGGTTTATTAGGTTAGGTTCCGAGTCGACTAATACAGCTAGATCTTTATCGGTACTTCGACTAACATACTGCAGTATTTGCTCCTAAAGCCGCTTTTGTGGACATCATTATTTATTTATTTTTATATTACGTTCGGTTTTTCTGATGTGAAACTCTGAGTCTATAATTGGACCCTAAAATTTCTAATAGAGGCGTGCCTCTATTTATACGAAACAGTTCATACTGGCGAATGCTATTTTGATATACAATTTGATACAAAATATACTTATATTAAGTAGTATAATGATTCCACAGGTTTTTTTTATTGCTCGGCACCTGGTGGTAATTGGTAACCGCCCCCCATGGACATAGCTGTGTTCTTTCAGTATTGCTGCCTATCGTAAAAAAAGAGAAATGTGGTGGAAAAGGGAACTAAGTATTAAAGAAAAGGGAAATCGATGAGGATCGGGAGCAGGATTGCCAGGGGGAATTACGTCTGGTTCTGTGATAAAGTTTATTTCTATGTTAAAAATGAGCCAACTAGGTATTCGTGTGTCGTATCTGCACTCAGAGCTGTCTGTAAATGTACTGGATAGTTCTAAAGCTTTTGCCGCGATAAAATTGTGTTGATAATCGTGTCATAAACTTTTTATGAGTATTGAGGTAGTTGCAAATTGGAAATGACTGGACCATGCAGGAATGCGATCCGTTCTAAAATTATAAGGTCAGGTGTGAATACCTTACGAGTCTATTTTTCATCCGACTACGCTGGAGCGAAAATAGGGGTTTTTACAGATAATTACATTGCTAATAATGATAAATATGAATTTGTTTATTTGTTTGAACTTCTTTCTTACTTTATTACTGCGTAGCACCTGATGAATGTATTTTTTTGCATAGTAAAATTGCGAGGATAGATATCTATCTATCCTCGCAATTTGGTATTAGTTCTATGTCTATCTAGACATAGAACTACCTAATTTCAAGCATGTTTTTCAGCTAGATCAGCTTTATTATTTTACAACAAAACCGCCGCTATATCGCTATTAGTATACAGCCTATTTTTAGAACTCTTTACGATATAATCTTTCTAAAGACAATCATAAATCGATATAAGATCGTAAAAGGTTGAACTGACAAAACTCGACACACAAACCGCATCAGACGAATCGAATTGATTCCGCCATTTATTCACCGAACATAAAGCTAAACATTAATAGCTTGTCTAGACTTTATTACAACACACACTGTACACACTTCATAATTTATGTTTAACTTCCCTGTAACCTAAGGGTCTTGTATTGAAGGTTCCACTTGTTTATTTACTAAGGTTCCAATTAGTGCTTCATAATCTTCAAGAATGAGTTTTTATCTATTTTACATGTTATTAATACGTCACAAATCCCTCATTTCTTTTAACTCTATTAAAAAATATGAGTTCATTTTACCATTACTCATCATGATCATCATTTCAACCCATAAACGTCCCACTGCTGGGCACTGGTCTCCTCCAATGACTTCCAATGACAAAGCTAAAATAGGTGCAACACGACTAGAATGGTTTTGGGTGCTCCCACCTGAATATTGGTAACACACATAAGTAAAATTTATTGTGCCAATACGTAGTACGTGGTTTATAAACTGTCTTGTTTGTTTTAAATTGAGGAGCTTTGTTATGCAATACCCATTCGAGTGGTCCAATAACTGCCAGATTTTCATTTCTCTAGAAAATATATGATTATAATAAAAGACCAGCGTGTCGTACGATAGACATGGCAGACTGTCCAATTTATGATGTACGGGAGCAAACTGAGCCGAGCTAAATAGGTAATAGAGGTCGAAGTGGGTGGCATTCGTGAGCAAATACGCGTTAAAAATACAGCGAGCATTCTTTGTTCCAGTACACTATGGTGGGAATTTTAATTTGTGGTTGCTGCAGACCCTATTGTAGCATCGAGGACTGGCAGACGCATTAATATCCATGTTTTGCGAAACAAAATAATGTCCTGAACATTATCGTTAAGCTATTAAATAATTGAGAGTAGCATCCTTGTTTAACGCTGGTAACATGCATGTGCCCTGCATATTCGTACATAGATCAATTTATTTAAGGGACTGCTAGAACTCTGAAACCTTAAAATATCAATAATTGTACATATTTAGGCTTTATATTTCCCCGAATTGCCTTAACCTTTACCTAAGTCTCAATACTCTGAGTGTGTAATAATCCTGAACTTCAGGTCCCTATAGAAAACTCAGTAATATGTACGCATTGCAGTCAGTGATGTAACAACTAGTACAGAACCGCACCGTATCTTTTCGCGGCTCTCTTAAAAGATCCACAAAAAAGTTGAGGCCCAATAAATCTTCATTCAGATGTAAGTAGTCTGTTCAGTTGAAGCTATTTCGGCTCGACCTCGCCTCGCAGAGGTCATCCGATGTCCAGCTTTCGTCAATTGTCGAAATATGACCTACAGCCGCTCAATGACGTTTTCTTTACGCGAACATTAACTAATGAATATTCACTATAATGTTTTCTTAATGTTTCGCTTCCGCCACTTATTGCTCGAGAAATGTGTTTTCATTAGCAATTGTGCTTCGGACGCTGGCTCCGAAATGAGATTTTTTAATTCTTTTTATTACGCGATACATCTGACTTGATACTGTAGAAAGTGACAATATTGAGCAGAATGTCGCGGCCCAGCGGATCGTATAATTATAATTGAATACATTGGCACTGATTATATTCTGTTTGATTTATTAAACGTTAGTGTGTTTCGTTTATTAATAACATGTTATAATTGTACACACAAACTTAACATTTCATCTGTTTATTATAATCGCAAGTGTGAGTCTGCTGAAGTGAACAGATTTATTTTCCTCGAGCGTCACTGTAAAATTACGTTGAAAGAGCGCGTCGCGTTTGACTATCTAATTTACATCACTTCTGCCTTTGCCGTATCCTCTCACACATACTAAGGACACTCAAATCACACCACTGTGCAAATTTTATACCAATTAACTGCGAAAACATGTGTTTGTAGTAAAAAAAAAGTAAAAGATGTTTTATGTTCATTTCCTATCCCCTTTCTAGTTCTAGCTGGTTCACCTTTGAGATCGTCATTGCGGAACATCTGACTCATTCATCATAATAAGTATTCGTCTAATTTTTTACAATATTTTTTATATGAACCGTGTTGCCGATATACGATCGGTGCCAGATGTATTCCTACGCAATAAGAACCATATTACTGTAGTTCGAGCGCACATTCAGTTTGTTATAGCTAACATACTTTCTTCGCAGGGTCATCGACACAGTTATTAAACTCTATGGTGCCTTTTTTCATTACCTTTTTTTGTTCGAAAGTGAAAATTATTTCACATATAAGTAGGAAGAGAGTTGTCAGATTTGCATACCTACCGCGTTTTTGCTGACTTAGTGAAAGTGGTTATATTAGGAAAATTTCGCATTTCCGCATACCGCGATGTGACATTGCATAAAAAAGGAATTCGAATGAGATTGTCCCCAGAATTTCCACACCATAATTTTGTCGCGGGACCTGTAAAAGTTGAATAGTATTTTGTAAAACACGAATATTTGCAATAAGTGGATCTTCACATCGCCACGGTCTGTTCCGGCATTGACTGTTACCAGTAGATGCGAGCGAGAAGAATTTTCACAATACGACTTTCATTCGGCGCTACCCACGATGTTCTGATGTTGTTATTTGACGGCTACCTACGCGTTTTTGTGACGTTATGAATGGGATTGTGCGCTCCTGGGTGTGAAGTCCAAATGTTGTCGTCACCCGCCACCAACATTTGTCATAATCCCACGAGTTTTAGTCCAATGAATGTTTCGCACTTTTTATTACGATCGTTTTGAATGAACTTTTTTATGTCACTCACTAAGTCACTACCAAGGTTTTTACAACCGATTTGTTACCATCGTTCCGAAGTTCTTGGAACTCTCAACTGAGAGCTTTTAAATAAACATTTCTAAAAGACGCGCGACGGCTTCATATTTTATATAATAATATATTATTGAATAGAAATTTGTGACAGATTAATAGTTACTCTTTAATCGTTCTTGCTTATTGAAACCCTGTTCAAAGTAGTTCAGCGAACTCGACATCTACAACCTACCTATAAAGTGATAGCGACCAATATTGTCATCGATTACAGAGGTGTTCACTTGACAACTACCAAGGTAATGGGAGAGGCCGACAACCAACGACCCGGGCAACCTGACGCCGGCGGACGCCCGGTCGCGCCGCGGGCCACATGGGATTTGTGTACCAAAACTGTCACGACACCCATAAGTGCCATAATGAGTGTAGCTTTTGTACAAAACTCATCACTTTGACGTCATAAACTAAATGTAAGCTCGCTCATCTCGCTTCTTACCAAATACAACTTGTTTTTGCAGTGGGATACGTCAAAAGTAAGACTTATCAGCTTTATAGTCTCTGTTGTATTATTTGTTGGCGCACAGTTTCTTTGCGGCTATCCGCAGGCGTGGTTTATCAAAATTGTTAACTGTAAAGTTGTTATCTTTTACCACAACGGAATTTTGTAATTGCACAAATAAAATGGGTCCTTTTATATCTGTTAGATATGTGAACGGTGTTTTCTAACATAAACAAACTTGGTTTTAAGTGTTTAATATTGTTCAAGTCTACTTACACTCCACAAATGTAGAGGTTTTCCTATCGCATATATGTTGGACACATCTCCTCTCTTCTCGTCTTGTCTCCGCTTAAGTTAGCGTTTTCACCAGCATATTTCAAATCGGACTAGTGTAGCGCGTGGGATTAGCGCGTTCAACAAAATAAATTCTTCAGCTTTATAATATTAGTAATCTAGTATACATATATCTATAGATCAAGTCAAAATTGTGTAAATTTTCTCTTCACAGGCGAGATTTTTTTATGAGTTAGTAATTATGAAAAAATAGGTCCTAAGAAAAATTTAAATCGGTTCATCGCCATCATCATTTCAACGTATAAACGTCCCACTACTGGGCACGTCTCCTCCAAAGAATATGGAGGGAATGATCGGGTCATGTCCCCTGACAATTACATACAGCGTTTAGTACAGAATTCGGATAACCGGTGAGGCTGATTTCGATCGTCCCGGCTGATTGTGAACATGATCGCATTTGGTACGCTTGCCGATTCAAAACCCGTCGTACTAATAGCGTGTTTATTTTAATATAAGATGTAATCGTAAACGAGATCTAATTACTAAGTTAAATGATAATAAAACGTGTTCCGCTCGCTTTGGAAAGTGGAAGCGCGCCTTAAATGTATGCATATATTTTTTGTGATTGCTTGTTGGACACGTACTGTGACGGCAACATTATTTTTTAGGAACTGTACGAAGCATTGCAGACTGTCAATCGGCCGACAATTTAGTGAGCCCTTAAAAACTGCATAAATTCGCGCATTATGCTGATATGAGATTTTAAAATAATGAAATCTCTTACATTATATATTATATACTACTCAATTCGATTAACAAGATGGATTGAAGTACTGTTTATCATTGTCCATTATATGTATATCTATAATTTAAGTAAGATACGTACATAGTAGGTAACGCGACTACTCTTCCAATAATAATCTACTCTAATCCCACAATCTTTATCATTTCAACCCATAAACGTCTCACTACTGGGCACGGGTCACCTCCACAGAATGTGGAGAGAATTTAGCCTACCATACCACGGTGGCCAGACGGGTTGGTATAAGGGTTTCTTTCGAATTTTCCTTTCCTTACAGTGCTCTTGTTGCAGGTCTTGTTTGCATAAGTCGCCATTTACGACACCCACGGGTTGAGATGTGATAGTGACAATATAATATATATTCTTAATCCATCACTACACGGTGCTACACGGATAGCTAAATAATAATAGGTACATTCTAAACATGGCTATATAAACAAGTACCTACCTACACCTAGCAGTTGCCCGCGGCTTCCCTCCCGTCGATCTTTGTTGTTGGCCACTACTAAGCTCCTATTGGTCGAAGCATGATGTTATATAAGCTATAGTTTTCCTCAATTAATGGGCTATCCAACACTTTCAATTCGGACCAACAAACAAATAAACAAATTCTTCAGCTTTATAATATTATTATATATTTAGTTAATAATGATAACAGCCTAAATTCCAATACGTATTTAATCAAAATACTTCGTCGAAGGATGAGTTATAACTATTAATCATAATTTAATCTTTATAAGTAAAACAACAGGGCACAGTGACGCGTGACGTCAGGCAGTGTCGCTGAGGAAAATCGGTCATCTATTTATTTTACGTAATAATTATCAGATAAACACGCTGGAGGCTCACTGATAAGATAACAGTTATCGCACCGTAATCATATGACTGGTTTATTTTATGATTGAGTAATTAAGTACCTAATTGTAACTGGCGCAAAATAGTTTAATGAACTACATTACTATAGGCGGACCGTACGTCTGTTTGCCACCGTCGCGTCGTGATATAAAAAAAAAAACTATACTCGTACTTCTAGCTAGCATCAGTTTAGTATATCCAATCCAATACAGAACAGACACAGAATCACACACAGACACCAGAATCACACAGTCTCCAGAATCTCTGATGTATTGCTAGTTCCAAAGGATGTTATCAAAATTTTGTACTTTAAAAAGAACATAAAATCAACTCACTGACGCTTACTTGGTACACTTTTTTGTCTCACTCAAAACAGACTTAGGCAGTATTCAAGACCTGTCAAAATTCACATTTGACTTATTGTTCATCTTGGTCTAAATGTTACGACTACAACACACGTTGCTTAAATACAGTGGATGCTATCCTATAATAATGCTAACATTCTCATTTTAGCATTTAAGTTCTCATTAGAAAGTGACACAAACGCTTTTTGTTCATCTAGTTTGAACGGCTAACCTAATACTTCTTAATAGATTAATGATCACTTGGTCAGTTTATGTAAGCCTCGGCTGACATAACTAATTGAAGTATCACTCTCCTATCTAAAATTATATAATTGTGATTACAAACAGTATTAAGTAAATTAAATACAAAGTACCGATTAATTAATTATTGAATTGGGAAATTGAGGATTTTCTCAAGTGAGTACATCAAGTATATCATAATTTTGAAGGTTTTTGGTACCATAATAAATAATATAACATCGCAAAAACATTAAAGGCGCCATTCGACTACTTCCAAGGCTCCACATGTAATTTATTCTCTCCAGTTCTTATATGATCTGAATTTATGATATATTAATACATTATGCGGAAAATTTACTGTAAGAGGCAGTGAATCTTTCGCTTATTTATTTCATCTGAATGACAACGCCCGGACCGAACAAACTCTGTGTTTCAGGACCCTTTGCTCTAACTGATATGGAATTGACAATAAAGCGCAGACTCCGGAAACGAAGCGAACCAAGCTAAGTTCTTTTAACATAATCCTAGTAGCGAAGATAACTATATTAAAAGACGCCGCGCCGCAGCTTAGCTAAACGAACTAAGTTACTTGCTCATCTCGATGTACTTTGATGCTAAGCTATTACAACATTTCTTATAATAGGTGTTCTACACGGTTATAAAGTTGCGTTCCAACAGAGTGATCTTGGTGGGAGCTTGGTTGCCATCCGCGTAGTTTGTATGAAATTTGGTTTACAAGAGCCGGCTACACGGTTGGAATCCACAAAGGGCACATCTGTGGAAGCCATGTTTATAACCATGTAGCACAGCTTTAAAAGTAGTTAAGTACAAAACATCTGGACACAAGATTTTATAAATAGTTTACTTCCTTAAATCCTCTGCTAACTTGCTATGGAATTCTAACTGCCGCCACTGAGTTTCTATAAAGGTTTAAGTCTAATCAAATAAATGCAAGTGGTAATTATTGACAAAATATTGCAAGCTTAAAGGCAAAATATGGCGCCCTGGAAAAACCTGTATTACAACAGCATATTTTACCTATATTCACAATAAATATATTTTGATTTGGAATGAATGGATAGTGACTACATTAAAAAAAGTATTAAATTATAATAGGCGGTAATTTTGTGCCGCTGAAAATTGAGCTAACAGAGAGACTAAACAGTCCATTAAAATTTCTCTCCTAAAGAAGAAATAAGGACTTTATGACGTGTCTCTCTGGTAAAAACTTCTAAAAGTACCACTTAATCCTATTGTATTATAATTGGTGAATGACCTAACCTTGTAATAGGGTCGGAAGTCCAAGGTTCTTTGTTTAATCACTCTGTCTCAGACCACGAGAAGCACGAGGAAGAACCTTCTGTAGAGAAAACGCGTTCAAAGTAAACTTACACGTGTATTTTGAGATTTTTTCTTTGCTCATCTCAGAATGATTTGCTAACATGCATAAGTAAAATCACTCACCTCTTCCTTTGATAAGTAGAGATTATAAGCGTTAATAGCTCGCAAACGAATAACCTTACCATCCGCGAGTGACCTTAGACTTATGGTAGGTACTGATATTGTGCCCATCGTAAATATTTTTAAACATTTCTGTTTAATAAAATATCCTCTGTGCCCTTAAGAAGAAACCAGATCAGATCGTTTACTGATCAATGAATAACTCGCGCCGTTCAATTTATTAATATTACAGTACCGTTAACGTTTTCACTCGGCCTATAAGTAGATCTATTATCGTGTCCGGACCAGACGGGCGGCAGACGAGAGAAAGGCGTGACTCAATGTGGGGTTCGAGCCGGTGCCGTGCATTGATCTCTAGTTACGTGATATCTATAGTACAGGGTACTGATGTTCCGGGTAGAGGAATGTTGTACAATCTTGTTCCAGTGCTCCATGCAAGTCTGTTGAGACTTTGAAACAAATCTACACCCACTTATAATGTTGAACAAAATGTTTTGTTTGGTTGGACGCCCTAGTACGAATATATATATAGAATAATCTGTCTGTGGGTACTGTACTGTTGTATACATAACTAGTTGTTGCTCGGGGTATCCCTCCCGTCGTTCTTTGTTTGGTCACTGCTCAGCTCCTATTGGCTGTAGCGTGATGTTAATAGCCTATAGCCTGCCTCGATAAATGGGCTATCCAACACTTAAATAATTTGCCATTTGATTTGAAAGAAGGGAATCATTGTAAACATTTTATTCTTTCTATCATCATTAAGTGTGACGATATTTCACCAACCCATCTTAATTTTCAAATCTAATAGGTCTGCAGTCTGCACGACGCTCAAGTTAATCCACATTAGCATCGTTGCCTCCCCTACTATAGATTGTTCTACTGACGATTCCTTAAACTTATAAAAGTTTATCGTCTATGAAATACTCATAAACATCAGCAATTGATATCGTAAACAATACGTTAAATGCCCGGCTCTATAGAATGAACTAGAAGTTTAGTTTTCGAATAGAAGTACTAGAGCCATTCTAGTATATTGCCGTGGCATTGAGCTTGCCCAATGGCCTGTGACATATCACCGATTGTCGTACAACTAACCATTCTACTGATGCCTATTTAATAGAATGGATAAATTGCACATTCAGTTCCTATTCAATGCTGATTACTCCTGAACAGACCTATTTGCGTTTCTAATACGCCATAGTTATTGTACTCGTAACTGAGGAAAAACCATTTTGTAGTTACAATTCAGAATTATTAAATGTCTTTGAAAACGCAATGCGGTTGTACCTTTTTAACTTTAGCACGCTATTTAATTACCTACATCTGTGCACTTATTCACGCAGCTTAGGTTTGGTTGGACTATAAACTATTAAAATGCGGGTAGTTCACCCAAATCGATGTTGTAGTACTAAAATAGACAGCTGCAAAACGATTAAATCGTAGTTTCAATACTAAGGTATGACTAACATATTTTGGGAAAACCCAATCACAGAGCGCGACGTGAAATTGTATTGTTGAACAAAAAGAGAACAGATTGAAACCAGGTTTGGTTGGTTTGGTGCTAAAATATTAACTACTTAGAGTTAGACAATATTGTTTGTCCTTTTTTATTTCGTGATCGATACAATATCCGCTTTGAACTAGATTTGTTTCGTACAACTTTGTAGGGATTCATATTTAATTTATCTAGATTAATGATATCGTATTTTCAATATATATAATAATCTAAATTTAATTAAATCAGAAACATATGGCTGACTTTAAAATAAATTTTAGGTAATAGAGATCTAAGAGATTTTAAATTCTAATAAAATTCTAGTAATATCTTTATCTTTAAATAAAAATTGTCAAAGATGACCGAAATAGTCATTTCATTACATTTGTGTCGGAATATAAGTATGCTATAATAGGTAATAATATAGGTATAACAATATAAATAATTCAATTTATTTTTAACCACGACTCACAGAGATGAAATTTAAAAAAAATCCTTCACATCTTTATATTATCTCATCAAGACTGTCAAGAATGTTTAATTAACTGGAGTTCCGACTATTTCAATCTGAAGTTTGAAAAAGACGTTCTAAATCCAACACTCGATGGTATTCCATTAATATTACATAGGCTTTTGACAAAAGTTTTGTAACTAAGTTGAAATCTGGGCAACCCTTGAAGGCCCTAAGGCAAGTTTTTCAAAGAGCGTTTACATATCGAACGAGATCAAAAGCATTTAAAATGTGACGTTGTCAGAACTTCAAGATGGCTACACAAAGCAAATATGTTTATAAAAGGTTTCTTTTGACATGTAAATTGTAAAAAATAACAAAATAATATCACATCGATAAATATGCAAACGCAATGGAAAAAGTACTTCGGTATTATAGCACTAACAACTCCTATAAGAAAAGATTCAATAAGTGCTCAAATTTGATGCAGTGAATTCTATGAAAACTTTGATAGCTCAGAATGAATCCGTAGTCAAAAGTATATACGATTGTAGTAAAACCTAAATAGCACTCAAGTCAACCAATCAAGTAACCACATGCAACATTCAACAAGATTCTTGACATGAGACATGTGGTTCCTTTCCTAGTGAAAATTTATCTGTTTTTCATGCAAAGTCACCTAAAGATCCAGTTTTTATAGTTGTCATATTATTAAGCTCTGTCATAGTATTTGAAATATAAACAAGTACTGGGTCTCCAGATCAAGTTGAAGGTGACGATAAATCGCCGCCTGCGCAACTGCCCGCGCAAATTGCACCGTGCGGTGTTATTATACGCAGTGCGGTGTGAGCCACAAACTTACTACGATTTACCTATGTAAAACCTATGCAGCTAGAATAATGTTCATTCTTTGGTGGCTCTGTATTAATATTGTTTAAGTCAATAAACTATCTATCTATCTATTGACCTCCCCAAGATATATGGAATAAGACCGGTTATGTAAAAAATAAAATTATATCCAATTTAATGGTTTACTTATTATACACACTTCTTAAATTACAGTAATTTGGTCACAAAAACGAAATTTTCACAAAGAAGAAGTCATCGGGATTTTAAGGACATATAAGTGTATTATTACATTGGGAAACGATGTGTTAACGTATATCCTCGGAAAATACCACGTCCCCAGAGACCATCTGATAGAAGCTTGTTTGCCATAATGCGTTAAGGAAAAGCTATAAATATACTCTCATAACATTTCCATGTTCTAGTTTATGTGTAGAAACCTGTTTGAATTTTCGTTGATGAATGTGGCTTAAATTACAAAACTAATAGGAATATCTCGTATCCACAAACACTTCCCTTCGTTAACTGTTGCTACACCATTACTTGTACTCGACACCGAGAGAAACTTACTTACTTACTTTATTACAGACATCTGGGATCGCTCGCTTGAACATACGTTAACAATATTACACAACTTATTAAGTTCTCAATTAAAAAGTCACGCTTGGAGTAACTCAGTGACATTAACAACACATTTCTTTTAATTTCTCGTTTAAAATGTACATCATGTAGGTTTTTCATACGATAAGGTCGATTGCCTGTGTAAATATTTACCAGGGAACGATTGGATGCACGACCTTCACGAAGTAATAGGTAATATACTGGTATCCTGAGGTTAGAAGCGGTACTTCAACCGGAACCGACGTATTAACGAGGTCTTGACATGTCTATTGATATGTGACAAGTTTCCGTGTACAGAATAATAAAATACGTACGCGTTTTCTACAATAATATGCTATATCTGCAGAGATATTACCGCTTTTCGGATAAGGAAAATTTTAAAGAAAGACAAGTACATACATCATATTCCTGCTTGCATATTTGCTTGGGTAGATCATTCCAGTCTGCAACACTTTCACCAACTACGTCAATGTTTTCGGCTAGTATTTGGAAATTATAATAACTTCAATGTCAAATAATAAGCTAGCCGATCCGAAAATATTAGCTTACCAAATTGCTCAGGTGTACCATAATGAAGTCATAAAAATGATTCCTTCAACATATTCGCAGTAGTAAACTTAGATTATACATTTTGGTATTATAATTTGTGCAATATGAAGAATATGTGAAGAAATCGCTCTTAGCGATAAGACCGCCCATTGTCACTACTATTTATATTATGTTAAGTCCTTTTACTTCTGTAATTTACATTTGTGGTGTACAATAAAGAGTATTCTATCTATCTATCCAACATTAAACTTTATGCATCTTCGACCAAAAACGATGTCCTTAAACTTCGGCTTTGATTAATTTTCGCAGAAACTACTTACATTTCAGAAGTTACCAAGTTTCCTTTGGTCAAAGTTCCTATTTGTATTATATTATGTCTCGAACGGACGCGCCCACGTTCGAGTCCGTGTAATGTACACGCTACTCGAACCGATCGAATTTTCTTTATTGTAATTTATAGATTTAGCTGTGACTGCGACGCCAGATAGATTTACGATTACATTTCGCTATTCCAATGTTGATTAGGGATAAGTTTTTACATAAATTACGTCAGGTACCGTCGGATTATATTGAGGAAATTTAGCGATGTATCATAAAGTTCTGCTTTGTACTGTAACCTAATGTGTATTAAGTGTATTCATACATTATCATTAACAAAAATTGTTTTTTGAGCCAGAATCTCATTACATATGAACTGAACAATACCAAACAGTATCTCTCCGGCTCTCGGCTTCTAAATGGTTATTCAACGCAGTAATAATTTTTCGCAAAAATGGAGCTACAACCAAATATAAGGCAAAATTTCCATCAAATAGTGTGATAAAGTCATTTGAATTACCAATTCGTTTCTCTCCTCAGAGCTAAGCCCAGGGAATCTGCAGTGTATCCTAATTAAATACGCCGCGGGGTGATTTGTAGTTGGTGTTTATTTAACAGAGTTATTTATAGTCTTAGCGACCTCGGCGATACAGCCTTTTTAAGAATTACACGCACACTTGCGGATCGGTAGCTTGTAGTCCTGTGTTTATATGGTATTGTATGTTTGCTGGAATGTTGCAATCTGCGTGAGTTATGTATGCTACTCAATACTCTCCATTAGTTTGTATTGCCTTGTTTGTTACTAGCTTTCATTGTTTGCTTTCGCTAAACTATTTTTTTTATCTTTAATTATATGGACATCGACTTTCCGTGCCCTAGATGCCAAGCCATGAAATTTAGTTCTTAATATTTAGTAATAAACACAGATAGCCGACTAAGGTCATGAGTCGAGTATAGCCGACGTTGGCATTCAAAAGGTTACAAGAGTATGTTATAAATTAAGGCAATCAATAGCAACCTAGTTTATAAATTAATAACGATGGTGATTCGTCATTAAAATTTACAACCCATAAATATCCCACCCAATGTAGGGCCGGGGACTCCTCCAAACATTTTGGACGGAATTTAGCCTACCTATACCACGCTGGCCAGACTGGTTGTTATAGGGTTTTGTATCGAATTTTCCTTTTCACGCAATGCTCTTGTCTGCTTAAGTTAGGGGTAGTGACATTATTTATTCTTAATCCGTCACTACAAGGACAATGGTGATGGTTATTAGAATGTCATATTTTATCGATGAAATTTTTTCAGATCGAATATTAAAATACTGTCTAAAATTATTACTACAACAAAAATAGTATACCTTAACGATATCTTAGAATAGTTATGTTCATACTTAACCGTTGTCATTTCAATATTAATAAACATTTAGCTGGCGTGACGCGATAGCGTGACAAGGCGCCTTAGTTCGTTACTCAAAGGAGACACGAACTGATTTATAATCGTTCTGAATCGTTCATCAGTTCTTCTGACCTTTACTATCTAGACTAAACGTTTCACTGCCCATCGTTATTGCTAATTGGTCATACGACTGAAAAAATATCGTTAACTCAACCATTTACTTTAATTGACGTGAACTGAATGCCTTTCCTTTGTCATCGATATTTTATTACGGGAGTTCTAGGTCACCTACAAATGTATAGAAAGACTGATAGAAATAGAAGATAGGAAGGTGCTTCTTTTAATATCGACCACGTTACTTTCTGAAGACCAATTTCGTTGATGTTTACAAATAATAAATGCCAGTAGACAAAGCTGGGTGCACAAAAATTACGTCATATTCAGCTAAAAATACAATAAACAAATTGTCTCAAGAACTTTCTTTCTAAACATAATTATTCGCATATGCAGGTCCCCACAAACATTGTCGTCATTAACACATTATTTATTTTATAACTTACTTGCAGCTGATAAGAATCTTAGTAATTTAACCAAATGACTTAATAAATACTTACGAATTATTGTATAATGTACCGTAATATAAACCGAATCGCACCAGTCACGATGAGTAGCATCTGTACAAAGATACGGGTGCGGCTGTCAAGCTAATTACCTAGTGTTTGCTGACAAGGAAATCCCCGTGACCAAAATAAGACATATTATTATGATCCCATTTCTGGTTTCCTTAATAGCCATTCTGTCTGTGTAAATATTATTATATGTAATCCCTTGAACCCAGTGTCGGTGAGGTCGTTTGTAACCTTTCGGTATTGACCTTTGTACATATTTGGGGCGCGACGTATCGTGTGTCGTATCTATACTATACCATGCTATGTGGTTGTATATTTATGAAGCAAGAAATCTGTCTGCGATTCTGTTGTTATGTTGACCAATGTTTCCCATTTTCTTGCCGCATTTTTTGTTCATGCCATATTGTACTACAAGAAAGGATTTAAGACGACTATTATCTTCATGCAGAAATGAATGTCAAGGGTAATGATTAAATTTCTTGTAATATAGCAAAGTTTTAATACCGTTAATGTCTGCACAAAGCAAGATTTAACTGCCTCCTTTAAAACTTTCAATCTATTTATTTAAACGCTTCTATTTTTGGGTTGTAAATACGGCTAGGTATTGTCTGTACGTAAAATCGTGACGATAACTATAAAATATTTACGTTACGGAATTTTCTTAGCCATTAACTAATTGTTGTCTAAGTATAGACGTCATTAAGCAGTCATCGGCCAGCGATACCGTGCGGAGAATGTCTAATGTTCAACCGATTAGTTAGGTGTAATAGTGATTCACTGACGTCTAGATATTAGCCCTGCTGTTAACTATATGAATAGTGATTTGGCGACCGGGAAATAGGTTCCATTAGATTACTGCATTTCATTTAAATGATGATTAGCAAGCTTGTCTTACTGCTGTGCTGTCTATCAAAAGACTTTGTCAATGTTAGAGATGCAGTCAAGCCTAGGCCTGCAGCTTTAGTTGCTCTAGTTGCTGTGTAAAGCTGAATTTCTGTATTTAAATAAAAAGTAGTGCCTGGTAATATCTGAACTGTAGAAAAAATATTCCATATTGAACCGTTCCATCATTGCATTTTACAGAGAGTTCTATTTGGTAATATTGACGGTGAAATGGCGTACATTAAAATATTTAATATGTTTAATATATATACGGCACTTCCCGCGTCCACCGCAAAGATTGAGTGGTTCTGAACGGAATGTGGGTTATTATGGGACTCATCAATAGGGTAACGTTTTGTCACTACTTCATAGGTACATGTTTGATATCGCATTTTAATCTATCAGATTGTACCTATAAAGTTTGTTGTTGTTCTTTGTTATTGACAAATTGATTGAGTTACCCGCATCAAATGTATTATGGAAACAGCCAGATTGTCATTAGGGCAAGAGCCTTTTCACGTAATTAAATTCCGACTACTGTTAGTGCTGTACCTAGTAGTACCTCGTATTCAAGTATTAATTGAGGCGCTAAATCACGCATCACGTCGCAAATGTCGCAGGCGGCGCGACGGCGACGGCACGGAGCACAGAGGTGAGGTGGTAGGTGGTATGATTCACCAGCCGAGCCTGGCATGCGTGGCCGCCATGATTCACGCGATTAACACTATTGTTTATTACTTGCCGACCTGTCTGATGACATGTCGCCACTACAATTGGACAGTGCCGAATGGTACAGTCCTTATTTTTTGCGGTTTTCTGGATTTTTCGGACCCTTGTACTCTTTCGTAGCCCTCTGTATCTACTGTAGTTTGTGTTGTGTAAATATGCGGTTTTGATTGTATACTTGACTAACTACTCTATGCAAATTAGTGTCCTACTTTGATGGCATCAGTCGCTCTGATAATAAGATTCTATTGAATCTTATTAGAGATGATGATGTCATAAGTCTTTAGATTTATGATAATTAATTCGTGTCCTAAATTCTCCAGAACGTTTATTTCAATCTTGATTTTTAGGTCTTCATCTATCCTGACGATATCCCGTTAAGAATATTTAAGTCTCAAAAATATGTTTATCCCTTTTATGGATAACTCAGTTTGCAAGTGACTTTCATGTTCTTGTTCAGTTAGATATTGACCAACTACTTAATGATATTTAATATTAATAGTTCCTTCCGCGACTTGTAAAGCAAAGATCTACTAATCCAAATACCTATTTAGATATTTAATGTATTCAAATTAAATATAATATAATATAGACTGGTATAGGCTCACTAATACGTAGAACAGTGTATTATGTTTATAGCGTTCATGACCTCGGCAGATTCAACGCACTTGGTGCGAGTTCACGGCTACAGTGCTATACCACATAGGTATATAATACAAGTGGCAACATCCTATATACGAACGTGACGAAACGATTACTGCCCGTTTGCTTAGACACTTACGTTTTAAAGCTTAGAAACTTTGCCTTTATTAAGGGGCAATGTCTTCACCCGAGGTTCATGATTTTTTTAGTCTCATAACTCATAAATATGAGTCTCAAGTCCGCCCAATAGTGAGTTGGATGTGCTCACAGAAGGTCCAGAGTCGTAAGGCGAGCCGACTAAAAAGAATTGCAATATCTAGATAATTTGTTTCAACTCCTCAGAAAACAAAAGCAATAGGTCGATGCTCATCTGTTCATCTCTGAATAACAATTGTGATACGATTTGGGCATGTTCGTCATTTTGGTGCCTATTATCTGATTGTAGCAATTGTTCAGCCAGTATATGCGCGGTGTGCACTAAATGATTGACAGCAATGATTGCGCGTGAATTCTCATAATAGTACCTACACGGCACCTCGTTCAAAGCTCTTCTAGAAACATTATGTGCGGGTTTGTTATGTTATTGAGTATATTTACTTTTATGACTATTTCAATGGATTTATTTATTTTTAAACGTTTTCTTCAAAGCCCACAGCAGCTTAGCAGTGTTTCTCGTATTGCTAATGTCCTGAGTTTTGTTACTGAGTTGTTTCAAAAGCAGTTAGTTCTGTCTTAGTCTACCATAAAGACAAAACAGCTTTGTATAAAATCGGAGCGCTTTGTAAAGTACCTAAGTAGTTTTTATAAAAACACATTTTTTCCTATATAAATACTTACAACTGATTTATATCCTACTGCCTTCTTTTGTAAACAATCATGAGGATACACCATATGATTGTCTTTAATCTTATGGAAATATGATCAAATTAAAGTTAGATCTAAGTAGGCTGGCACTCGGCACGTGTACTAACCGAACCGTGACTCAGTGTCCGTCGCACCGTTAACAGATATTATAAACACATTATACATACAAAACTAAGCAACCACATAAGATTATACACCTGGGCTCTAATTCTGACTCGTAGGATTGCTCCCGCATCGTAAACTTTTTCGAATCTTAGAACGACGTATTTTTACAGCTTAAGTTATTAAGTGTTAGAAAATAGTTTACCGTAAGTAATGTAAGTATATATAACTGATTAATATAAGATGTCCTGATTATCCATCAATTTTTTTTAACTTTATTTAAAATTTTAAACTAACATTTCTGGCCAAAAATAGTCCGACAGCTCAGAACCAGGGGGCTGTAACTACTGAATTCCTTATCACTTGCGTACATGAAGATTCTACCAAATTTAATACAATTTATTTAATACTAGAACGAGGTTAACATCATTGCGGTAAGTAATTACTGCAGTTAGGACGTCTGCCACACCATGGACATCACACGGTACACGGTACGCACACTTTGCCGACACTATTCTTACTACATTATGTTTTAAGGACACATTTGAGGTCCTGTTGCAATCGGGCACCAATACAAAACATGGTAAATTTTCAATATATACACACATTTTTTACCATCAGCTAGAACTTAAACAAACATTTTCTCCAATGATCAATAGGTGTGCTTGACTTATGAAAAGTAGTACACTAGACGTACAGTTACAAGTTAGCCGAATGATGACGAATGATCAACGTACTTGATCAATGAATGATCGGGATTAATGACTCATGTCCATGACGGAGCGTTGTCCGACGAGGCGCCTGGCTTTTTGCGCTGGCGCACACCGTAAAAAAACTAGTTAATGATATGTGAGATGTACTTTATGGTTTTTATATAGAACATGATAGTGTGACATTTAGAATACGTTTTAGTTGTTTGTTTACGAATCATATTTATTTGCCTTAATTCTTTACCAGTGACGTCTAACATTTTTATTTAGCCTACATAGACTATCTAAGAGATTTGTTAATTTAAGAGCTATGCTCTTTTGGATATGCCATTATTTACTAACATTCGTAGCACAATTACTATGCTATTAATGCTAAATAATAGTAGGTACATAGGTAATTGTTATTGTTGTTTTATATACCGTCGTATACCAATAATACAAAATAAAACAGTCTTTTATTATTTCATAACTGAGCTGATTCACGCATCAATCTGTATGGCAGTCCGTCTGTTTGTTTGGGAAGCTTCCGTTATCATTAGCATATGTAGACATTGTGTTGGGAAAAATACGAGTCTTGGAGTATTGATTACTGATTGGAAATAGGATTAATTGTGTTTGTTGGATTGAATAATAAAATCTTGATGGAAAATTTGAATTTGAAGTAAGTATTACATATTTTGTTTACTACATTCCGACAGAGGTTTCGCACGCATCACAGTTACATCACCCACGGGAAATTAATACCGAACTTAAACGTTTGCAAATGTACGAATATAGCTTAGATATCTAGTACTTACTGTAAAGTTTCATTAAATCCATTCGTTATTTTTTACGTATTTAAGACAAACTTGGAAACATTCATCCATCATCACGAAGTACAAACTTTCTCATTTACAACAGTAGGTAGGTAATAAGATTATTGCCTAAGTTGGCAGACAGGCTAGCTACCCTAGCCTGAATATTTCTATATTACTGAGGTAATACAAATTATAACACTGTGTGCTTAACTTTTTAGATCTCATTTATCAAAACTATTTATTTTTTTAATTTTGTTTACCTGTTATATTGTCACGAACTGACGAACTAATTTCTTTACTAAAGAAGTTATACAACTGCTTTGCATGTTATCAACAGTATATAGGTACGACAAAATAAATGAATTTCGTTTCTGTTGTCACGAGACTTTATAAGTCTTAAAGTTCTAACAATGTTTTAAATTTTATTTCAATGCCATTTGTA
The DNA here is from genome assembly GCA_905147015.1 of Laspeyria flexula. Taxonomy (NCBI): domain Eukaryota; kingdom Metazoa; phylum Arthropoda; class Insecta; order Lepidoptera; family Erebidae; genus Laspeyria; species Laspeyria flexula. Next base: position 17,539,656 of record LR989952.1, on the reverse strand, counting down.
CAATACTCCACAAAATACAGCGCTTACAACTTTAGTTTCACGAAGTTAAGTTTATTTTGAGATTTAAATAGATAAAATATAGTTCTATTCTAAAGATCACCGGTTCCAAAGAAAAATATTAGCTCATAGCAGCTTTTGTCATGTAGATATGCAACTTGTTTCGAGAGAAATAGCATGTCTAACTTAGGTACCTACTCCTCAAGACCTAACTATGTAGTAACGAGGTTATTCTACTCTGACCTCGTATTTTTCAAGATTACAACAAGATATTGTTGTATATACGAGGTATGATAACTTAGTAGAGGGACTATAACACCTGTATGTACTCTAAAAAGGTATTATTTTGCCAAACATTTTGTCTATAGTAATAGTGACGAAAAACATAGGACCGAGACTATTCTGTGACTAAAACGAAGACCAGACGAAAAATACAGATGTGTCAAAAACTACCACGTAATGGATATTCAATACGTGTCGTGCACGTTATAATATTTAGAAATATTGCAATTAAATTGGTTATTTACAGAAGAATTGTTCTGGTTGTTGCTGTTGTCTCTACTTTGATTTAGTCAGGGCCTGATAAAACCAGTTAACTAACGAGTTTTATTGAAGATGTTAGCCAATTCACTGACCTACATGATTATTGACAATGGTTCATTTCATATCTCATTCGTAGGCTTGACTATGTTTATATGAAGTGCAATTGGTACCCTTGTTAAACTGAAATTTTCATAAACCGTTTGCTCTTTGATTGATTTGCGGTACAATCAGATCTCAACAAATCAGTTTGTTGAATATTTTTTAAACTATGGGTCTTTCCCCTTTGGGAAACGGACCACGGTTTGGTCTTGGTGTGAAACAGCCAATTCAAAAAAGGCCGTTCCGCGATTGACACCGTAGTCCCAAAGTGTCGTGGTCCCAAAGGGGAAAGACCCCCTAGCTGCGACAGTATTATTGATTTTAGATTGAGTAATCAACACTGATATTTAAACTATAAAGACCGCGTTTGTGTGTGAAGCAATTTGCAAACATTTTTAGGTTACCAAACACATAAAGAGCAAAATATCTAACAGTTATGATTATGAACCTCAGTTAGTTTGTCATAAGTATGTATTTTGTCTGGGTTAATATGACGTAATATTTTCCCAATCTCAATAAACTTCTACACTACGACCGCTTCTTCCGAGAACCGTTTTCCCAGACCGAGAGTCTGCCAATTCCTCATCTATTTGTATCGTGCATATCCCTTGAATTATTCATGGTAGCTCACACCTTCGTAGTGTGTTAACGATCAGAAGTCAGAACAGTGAGCTTTGACATATTGGGTCGCGGGAACCTTTCTGTTTTTGTTTATAACTTAGGATCTAGATGACGCTGAAAGTATTAGTTAGGTTTGATCCTGAATACCTAAATCTGTAATAAGAAGGCGAATGGATAAAAGCGATAGACTTGGCTTAGTTCAGATATCGGTGTATTTTGTCACATAGGTTTATTATTATATTATTTGGCAGTAGTTTCGCCACGATTACCAAAACGATACGGTGTCAATATCTCTACGGGAAGCAAATTTTGCGATAGTTCATTTTGCTGCTATTTTATTTACAACCGTGTTTATGTGAGGTTACCCTGTCAAAAACTTTTCATTTCGCTTGAGATTCACCTGCGGCTATGAGATCTTTTAATTTAGTTTTTTACCCACGACGGAACGGAGACGGTATATGCGTTTGGGGTGAGAGGCTGTGTGTTTGTGTGTTTGTGTGTTTGTGTGTTCCAACATAATGCCTTATAGCACGGAAACGGTTTGACCGATTTAGATGCGGTTTTCTGTAAAGTGTGTGCGGCTCTTGGGGACAGGTTATTAGATAGGTGTTATGTTAATAGCTCGCCAGGGGGCGCTACAATACACTGATTTCATTGAATCCTTTGTGCCCTCCTATCTTTAAAACGATTAGACTGATTTCGATACGGTTTTCTGTAATGTATTTGTGATTTATCGAGGATTGTTTTTGGATTCAAGATTTTGTATTTTTTCGCCAGGGGGCGCTGCTATAGACTAGGCAAACCTATGTTGATTTCGTTGAAACCTTTGTGCCCTCCTATCTTTAAAACGATTAAAGCGATTTCGATACAGTTTTCTGTAATGTATTTGTGATTTATCGAGGATGACTTTTGGATACACGATATTGTATTTTTTCGCCAGGGGGCGCTGCAATAGACTAAGCAAACTTATATTTACAGTTATCTGTAAAATAATTAGACCTGTTACTGCATAGGGACACGTAGCATTGTAGTACTGAGATATTGATTACACTCATGAGGTTAAGCAACTTCGGATAAGGTCAGTTCATAGATGGGTGACCGTTTATGCAATTTTAGGGTTCTGTACCTCAAAAGAAAAAAACGGAACCCTTATAGGGTCACTCCGTTGTATGTCTGTCTGTCTGTCTGTCTGTCTGTCCGTCTGTCTAGAATATTTTTCTCAAGAACGTATAGAGATATAAAGCTGAAATTAATATCATTTACTTGGATCTGCAAACCCTAAGCGTAAAATAAAAATCAAAATTCTAAGTTAACGCAATCAAAAGATACAGCTGTTTATGCTCCATTTTTGACGATTTATCTTGACGATCATAATCTATAGGGAACTTACCGTTGACCTAGAATCATGAAATTTGGCCAGAAGCAATAACAAGTTGCACAAGTAAAGGAAAATATCCGAAAACCGATCTTGTGTTGTTATATCACTGAATATTAGTACTGAGGTATACAATAATAAGCCTAAAAAAAATTAGTAAGAGTGAGAATTTATTCCAGACTGACGTTATATAAACACCTACCTACCTTATTTATTCTAACTTATAGGTATCCCGTGCTCGGGGTGTAACCAAATTTTCATCATTTTTGCGATAGCACGCACCGTTTTCGAGATACAAGCTATTATAGGTGGAAATCTGCGCTAACGCCGAAGGCAATCCGGCTACGGCAATCAATGTGCGATAGCTAAACTTAACACCCCCCGATTCAAAGCAATCCGAATCGGACTGGTTAGGAGGTTAGGGTTTTTTTTTTTTCACACCACCCAGAAGTAAGAGCCCCGCGAAGCGGGGCTCCGGCGACCTTTGTGCGACGGATGAGCACACAAGTCAACAAAAAAATAAAATACATATAATATAGTCGAAGCTCCATACAAATTCCATTCATTCTAGAGCTTACATGGTAAGATAAGGCGCTCCTTAAAAAATTTAAAATAAGAAAATCAAAATGATAATTTCAAGTTATAAGACTTACTGCAACAGTAAATTAAAAAAAATTGTGTTTGTTCTATAACTTAGTATAAAACTTTTATTTTTCTGTCAAGGTTCTTAAAATTGTATACGAGTTACTTACAGTTAGTAAGATAGGGCGCTCTTTGAAAATATTTAAAATAAAAGACAAAATTAAAAATTTTGAAAAAACCCACGACGATAACATCTATACAAAATAAGAAACGTAACATATAAAAAGGTTTAAATAACTTTATTTTAAATCCCCGACGAAAAGAAAATAAGTAGCGTAAAAACAATCCCAAGAAAATTCGTCGGGGGCTGCCAATATCATTACTGTTTCTAGTATTAAATATATATTGTAAACTAAATATTGTTAATAATTAGGTAGGTATCAAATACATAAAACTACAATACTTCGTTCATTTCAAGTCAGGGTATGGCAGCCTCCGACGGATTTTCTTGGGATTGTTTTTACGCTACTTATTTTCTTTTCGTCGGGGATTTAAAATAAAGTTATTTAAACCTTTTTATATGTTACGTTTCTTATTTTGTATAGATGTTATCGTCGTGGGTTTTTTCAAAATTTTTAATTTTGTCTTTTTTTATTACGAACTATACGTCCGTTAGAGTTTTAAATTATCTTTTTTCAGTTTCACTTGTTCTTTAATTGAGGTTGAATCTCTATTGAATTTATGTAGCTTAATCCCCGCTTCATTTTATTCCAGTCCAGTACAGAAATCTTGAAGACAACCAATCCAGATACTTAAATAATTGTTCATTCAAATGCCTGTTCAGATTTTCCAGTTTAGGTTGATGATGCGATGGTGATGTGAATGTGGTATAAATAACATCAATAAGTCACTGTATGGAACTTTTTAATTTTAATAAAATACTTATAAACCAAATAACCTGCGGCCAACAAATAACTACTATTTTATATTTAAATAAACAAACCATTATACGTAATAGGTGCAACAGAATCGGGCAGCATTCTCGCTCCCCCTGCATAATGTTGATAGTGACAAACGATGTGAGGAACGCCTTGGTGTTGGGACCCACCGTATTGTCACTTGTCTCCCGATGCACTTGTGTAGTGGACTACGTGACTAGGGGCACGATGACTGTGCAGCTTTTTTCTCAGTTCCCAGTTGACTGATGGTTGTATCGGTAACTTTCAATGCACGACGGGTTGTTGTTCGATTTTAACATAGTATCAACTACTATATTATTGTTAGTGCAAAAGTTGAATGATGACTAACTTACTTTTTCTTTACAATTTCATTATCAGGACTTGTATGTACCAATGATCACAATTAATATATTGATTGATTGATTATGGTTGTTGCATATTTACATTTTTCATTTTAGATAATGATCGGTCAAAACCTTTAGATTACTTGATTCATTTAGTAATCCTATTTACGACTATGCACCTAAAATATAAAAGTTAACACTAAACTCACTCTCTCATCTTTCGAATTGACAAAGTATTTATAACAAACGGTTCGTTGTGAGTTCATACAATTTAAATTGAAATGACGCATTGGCGGGGCATCTGTCTCCAGAAGCAAAGGGCCACGAGATTAATTAATATTCAGAATAATGATCTGTAGCCATCAAAATATGCCAACTTGCAATATTGCTCACCCCACAAAAAAGTCTTAATACTCCTTGGATATTTCGTAAAAAAAATACGGAACCCGCTTTAATTTTAATCCTTCAGTCGCGGTGGATTATACGTTGCAAACATAAGAGGATTACCATCATAATGGATAATGAGACCCGGTTGTGTTACCCGACTGCGGTGAATGATGTGTCATGTTTCTGTTGTAGCGAAACTGGCGAGCTTGTTAGAACTCTTGTTTCTAACAGCCTTTGTTTAGATTATTAGTTTGTATTATGCTCCTTTTTTACGACTGACGTATACCTACTCAATACTCATCATTAAAGTCGATCGTGGCATTGATCGTTTACGATTTTTTAATGATAGCTGTGATCGCGTTAGAAAGTTTTTATAATTAAAATATTAGTTATTTATTTTATGTAAGTATAACGAATGTTTGAAATTATGTAAATTCATCATAATCAACATAATCGGTAACCGATGAATGTTCCACTGGACCACGGGCCTCCTTTCTTCGATCTAGAAAGCTCAATTAAGTTGGATGTTGCATACATTTTACTGGCGGTATTGTCTCTGAACATTTTTTTTACAGAGAACAATTCATTTTATCACTTTTTTTTGTTCTCAATAAACTAGGCAACTTATATCCAAAAAGTCAATACGCGGAATTATTTATTACTTATAGAAAATTATGTTCAAGAGACAATAGCGTCAGAAAAATGTATAGAGGAGGTTTATCGGAAAATGCAATAAAATAAAATGGACCTGAGTAATTTACTCCCTTTGAATTATTTACGAAATATCGAATCGTCGCTTGGAGGTTAGAGACCTTATTAATTTTATACTCCAAATAATACTTTAAGCAAAAGTTCCTACAACATCTATCGCTATAAGCTGTAATCTAAAACTGTACAGACTTACCATTTACGAAACAACCTATACAGGTAATAACTTTTTAAAACCTTATAGCATACATGAAGGCTGAAACATTTTATATAACCTAGAACTAAGTCAGTCATCCGTGGTTATTACATCAGCTCAACGGAGCGTCAGCATGGCGTCTGGCGAAGTGACAACACATAGACATAACCGACATTATATACAACTACACAGATAGGTCAGGGCCAGGAAGCACAATAAAGCATTTCCCGACACCTCACTTACTCCCTTTATTCCGGCTATTATAAATGGGCCTGTATTATTAGACGCTTATATTTTGACGGTCGTTGCTTGCTTCTCAAACATACTGTAATATTTTGGGTCTTTCCCCTTTGGGACCACGAAACTTTGGGACTATGGTGTCAATCGCGGAACGGCCTTTTTTGAATTGACTGTTTCACACCAAGAGCAAACCGTGGTCCTAATCAGGAATTCAAAATGAGATCTCCGCGATTTACCCCAAGCTAATAAAAATGATAAAATGATGATTTGATGAATAAATTTTATTACACTCATGTAGAAAAGTTCTTGTACAAGTTATATGTATCTGTTTTATTATCTCATTTATATAGGTAGGTATAGACCTGAAATTGTCTCGCCCTGAATTTCAAGTGGTTTGTGTGAGTCAAGGTTTGGCAATAGTTAAAGTAATGGCTGAAATGCACTCTAGAAAATTGCTCCAATTGCTGACTTCTACCGACTAATAATGTTAACATTTCGATGCAGCTTCCATTACAATATCGTTAAAAGTATTCGGTACTCTTTGATGAAATAAAATCACGTACAGATCCTTCATAGGTAAAAGTTTTCTCAACGCTTCGCTTTCAATGTTTCTAGATTAAACCGTAATTTACAGTTACCTAGAAACTGCTAATCCTTTGTAAGAACATTGGATCAAAGTCGAGACTTGGATCCTGTAATGTTTACACGAACATTAAAGCGTTAATCCAGATTAATGTCAGGACTGTGTACAATCACCTATATTGGAGCTTTGTTTTAGTTCTCGCATAGGATTTGAAATAGCCGAGTTGTATCCCTAATGTAATGTCTATAGATATTCTAATGTTCTGCTGCTCTACCATTAAACTGCCTTTTATAAATATTATACATGGCAAGCTTAGTCTAATCAATTGTTTTGAGTATATTAAATATTAAATAATATGTATCCTATTAGCGACGTACAATTCTGTGTTTGACCGCTCAAGTAAACATATCAAACATAAATCTGTCTATATTTTATCGGGAAGCGCCTGACAGTCATACCATTTCTATTGTTTATCAAAAAGAGAAATCAAAATAAAGCACATCGGCTATCTCCGCTTACGTTACCATTCATCAGAGGAACTTATTATAATATGTCTGAAGTAGACAATAGACTCACTCTCGCTATTTATCACCTATTGTTATATTTTTTTTTATTTTACTTCCATTACCTACGTCGGAACTCTATTATATGCACTTTTGTCGGTTACAAGAAAATAAATTATGATTGTTGTATTAATTATGTTTTTTTTTGTTCCAGGTATGAACACACTTTCATAATGAGTGAAGTGAGCGGACGGTGGGAGACCTTCAGTCCTGAATTTTGGTGCTAATAGCATCCGCACATACGAGGATATGCTACATGAGTTTCGCTTATTTACAACCGATTGTCTAAAGCGATTTTAAAGTTTATTATTTCCAATCCGCTATCAACATCGATTTGGCTTTTTGCGGATATCCATTTTAAAAGCGTTTAATTATTGCTTTAGCGATGCTGTCTGTTCTTTATAGTAAGTTTGCGCAATTTGAAGGATATAAATGTATTTTTATTTGTGTGTACACACCTACAAATAAAATCTGCATGCTGCACTTGTTATCGAATGCAATAATCGATATTTAAAACAAGTTACGTAATTATAAAATGCTAACTATTCGGAATGTAGGTGTATCGATACGATGCAGCGATGATTAGATTATTTACACATAACGTAACAATATACAAAGCATGCATCACTACAGTTACCGTTTGTGCAGGTCTCTGACGTCAAAACATAACACTTGCGCACGCGTCAACAACGCCACGATATTGCTAACACGACGGATAATTGAGACGACGTCACTCAACTAACATTATGTGGGTTAGGTAACCTAGTATTGTTTAGAACCTAGTTGTTAATGAAAGGAGAGACTGAAGGACTTTAGAAAAGACGTACGGAATAACGATATTTCTTGTTCAAATACAACCACTCGACTGGGAAGTAAGGGTTGGGTCACATTGGACCGTACCGAGTCGCACTTTTCTATTTCTATCCCTTTTTGTCACTTAGAACCGTCATTTACTAGAGCGAGTTAGGTAGTGAGAGCCGAGTGCATCGTCGATTCGCACTCCCGCTCTTTAAAAGAATAGAAAGCATAGGAAAGTGCGATTCGGTATGCGAGCCGTAGCTAATTGTTGTCCAACCATAATGATACCTCACCCTACAGAAAACTACTGACATATATAACAATACTTCCTTGATAATGTTGTTTTTGCTTATGAGTATTGCTCGACTAACCCAAGTCGTTTGCAATAAGCCTACACGATAAAACAAAGTAAACATAAGTACATGTTAATTTGTCAAACATAGGTAATACAATAAAATTGTGCTCTTAAATGTAATATGTGTATATTACATATATATATATATATATATATATATATAATATATATATATATATATATATATATATGTAATATACACATATTATTACAGTTAAAATACAACATGAAAAATGGTTCTTAATCAATATTATTTGGCCACTGTTCAGCTCCTATTGACCGCAGCGTGATGTTATGTAGCCTATAACTTTTCTCGATAAAATAAATGTGCTATACAGCATTAAAAGAATTATTCAAATCGGACCAGTCGTTCCTGAGATCCTAGCGTTCATCCAAACAAACAAACAGACTCTTTATCTTTATAATATTATATAAAATATAGATTATATATGTCAATATAAAAAGTAATGTATATATACCTCTGTCAAAATAATATTAGTCATTCAAAGTTTACATAAGACTATACTACAGTAATATAGTGTTTCAATACTGTTATTATAAAGTCGTAAAAACATAATAATTTATTTTGATTACATAATAATCTCCAGTAATTATGAAATGCCATACGTTGATAACATAATGCAAGGGACATCTTTTATGTTTTATTATGAACAATAGACAATGCAAGAATAACGCATAGATGAAAGTATTTCAATATTATATAAGTATGACTTAATTGTATGGAGAATGCCACAGCAGTATCCACATAGATTTATTTCGCTAATTGTTTATATATATTGTTGGGAAAACCAATGATAATATTCCCCATATATGACTAATCAGCCTGAAATGTTTTGTCATGTATTTCATACCTAATTAAGACATTTCGTAATAGAAAATTATTACATAAGTTTTCAGATTGTGTTAGTAATTGTTACACTTAAAAACTATGTTAGTTATACACAAAAACTTAGACAAAACTTGGCAAAACATTTACACAATCGTTGTTTCGAAATTAACAATATAATTTTGTTCACGACACAACCCTTGTGTTCGTAATACACCTACAAACATAATAATCTATGATGCCTTAACCTGTCTCGGCGTCAAGGTAAGGGTTAAGTTATTTGATATGGTGTTCAGAACCTCCAGTTATTTTAAGTGAGAACTCTTGTAAGTTGTTAACATTTCAGCCTATTACGGTCCACTGCTAGACATAGGCCTCTCTAACAAGCGCACTGCAAATTTTCTAATTTTTTTCTTGTAAAGCTCCTAAGTCCTATTCCCAGAACAAAAGAACTATTTTTGATGAAACAAAATAGTATCTTATTACTGTTTCCATTCATATGTTAAAACTCTTGCGTTTGGCATAATTTTAAGTAATTAAAAGAGCAATAAATAGGGCATGTCCGTTTTTTAAGTCATTTTACACATAGTGGTGCGGCCTCACTCCCGCTCTCGTTTTCGATCTAGTAAATGACGATTCTAAGTGACAGTAGGAATAGAAACAGAAATGTGCGATTCCGTGCGACTAGATGTGATCCAGCCCTAATAGCGACGCATGCCACATGTGTCAACAAGAAAGCGTTTGTATAGCATTGTGTCCATTTATCTACCTTCAGGGCTACCTCCACATTTCAGTTGTCTGTCACAGACGCTAGCGCATATTTATTGCTGCTTCAGACTAACATAAAGCTGAGAATCTATTTTGTGCGTGTTTATTACACTGCTAAGATTTTGCACAATAGTAATGTATCTTGATGTTTTTTGTAACTACCAGTATGCTTCGAACTATCAATCCATATTGTTCTCTGTTATGAATTATAGACTAGCTTTTTGGTGCATAGGTAAATATCAATAGACGAATTTATAATTCACTCATTACTGATGATAACTCATTTATAAAATATTTGAAGTAAACTTAAATGAGTAATCGATATATCGGTATTTTTGCCGTTCATTTGTGTTTAATGTTTTTTAATTGCATGTGTGTGGCCGGTGGGCGCACAATCCGCACAGGTGTGCATTCACCTCTGTACCCTTACATCACGCTTACACAACTAATGTAAAACACTTTAATGGTCGATCGTACATTTATATAATGTACTGTTATCAACTACTTGCATTCGCATTCGATATGAATGCGCGTTTGTACACGTCACTTGTGTATTTAGTTATAAGTAAAAACTCCTGCTCGTAATAATTGCCTAAAAAAAGAAAACACTGTAGGTACTAGACTGACTACGGCATTTTGGGGGCAGCCAATAACTTGTACAAAAAGCTCTGAAAATTCTACTACTAGAACAGGCATTATAGGCAATAACACAATATGCGTCGGTAATCAATTACACATCTTTTGTTAAATACTGGATGCTTCAAAGAAAATTATTGTTGAAAAACATACGACTATCAAAAAGTCAACAATGCGAGTAGTTCTTAGTCAATACGTTAAAAGCCGATCTTCGCTCAATTTACAAAACATTTAGCGTTACAGTGCAACGGTTTCATTCACTTTCCAAGAAACGTAGTGAAAAAGAAACCGATATTTGAGCTCGAGCGCACCAGACGTCAACTGTCTGGCAACTATTTGTTGTACGATTTAATTCTCTTTAGCTAGTTATTCTTGAATAGAATTCTCTTCAACATATTATCCTATAATCGTCTTATATCTCTATACTAATACGCTAACCACTAATAAAATAACAAATTCGTTATTTTAATCACTTCTAGACATCATACAAAGCTTTAAATGACAATAAACCACAGAATCATGTTATACGCAAGTGGAGACCTCAACCACAACAGAATGTACCAAACAGTTGACAGTCTGCTCAGGTACAATCTCGGCATTCGCGTGTGGGTGGGATTCTGCGAATCACTCGTCCAGTTGACACCACGCTATTGCGAAAATACTCAGAACAAATAAACGAGACAATCCAACAATCGATATTGTAATGGTGGGTGTTGAAGTCGCTGAAAGTGAAACTTTGTTTATTACTCTACGATTGCAAACATTTAACTGTTCATGACGGGACTTGTAATTGTATTTTATGCGGATATTAACTGACTGCCTCGCTGAACCAGCGGGAGTTGTTAAGGTTTGATCCCGGTCGAGCTAAAATGGTAATGGCATTTTCTGACTTAAAATTTACAGTATAATGTCTGAAGTCTAGAAGTATCTAAAATGCCCAGCTAATGACAAGAAGCATGCCTCCAATACATAGAACCAAACAACTAGAAAAATGTGGGTGTGATGTCTATCTACGCCGTCCCTTTTTTATCTTTTAAGAACATTCATTGAGTAGATATATATTTATACACTTCTAATAATAAACTCCTAATCCTAACCGCGGATTCTTATTCCGAGTGACCTATGAAAACTCACTATCGCAATAAGTTGTGCGCATGTCTCCGTCTCTTCACTATTCTACTAAATTGGTTATATCGTGAGAAAGCTAATAAGAATAACAGTAAGAATTACATAGGTAGATTTGGCTTGTATGGTGTGTATATAATTATATAGAGAATAGAGAAGCTTTTATTCTCTAAAGTATTGAAGTAAACGTATACGACCTAGGTACATATCTGAGCTGAAATTTTAAGATAAAATTCTCCAGCTACGAGTGCTGTCGATCACTCGGATAGAATTCATTAGTCATCTTGTCGCCTTGTACGACACGTAAATACAAGGGGTTGTTCTATTTATAGATGGGCACCACAGAGCCAGCCTTGTTTCTACATCATTACCTAACTTAGAGACTAACAATGTACTACAGAAATTTTTATTTCCCTTTTTGTCTTATACTGTAATATTCATGATTTTAATGGTGTAAAAGGTTTTTTTAATCTGTAATCTAAACGGGGAGACGTAAATCTTTGCAATCTATTAATTCATCGTGCGGGTGTCGGGTCCATCGTGTAGTAGAGCGAGGAAAGCGGGTGGTGTCAGGGACTTGTGATTTCAGGAGTAGGTTAAAGGGATCCTTTTCCGTGTACTTTACGCTCACCCTTCACTATCAATGTTCCTCTTTCTACCTAGCCAAATTTGACAAGAACCTACAATCGCGGCTTCGGATACTCTTTCCAGCAAGGAATTTATTGAATTTCTTTGGAGGCCAAAGTCTTTATGAATGTTGTAGAGATATTTCGCTGGTATACCTCTCACTCCCAACTGTACAGCAAATATACAATATCACCACGAATTCCTATAATGCATGATATTTATTTATTTCGTCAAGTGAAGAACACAGGAAACGAACGTTAATACTCTGCTCTGTGGTTGAAGTCCATTAACGTACTGTCCATTTTAATGGATATTGATATTGCGAATGTTGTGTGTACTGTGTGTAGACTGTAGAGTGTAGACGTTCTGGTACATTTTATATCTAGGTAGGCACTTATTGACAGTGTACACTTTTGCAATAGCCCCTTAGCTATATATGTCTAGAAGTAGTAATAAGCTTCAGAATTTATAACTCTGATGTATCGTGTTCTAGCCAGCGTGGCTCTGTAAGGAGACCAATGTCCAGCAGTGAACGTAATGGGTTGTTGATGATTGAGATGGCCCTGAGATTTCCCAGGAAAATATCAATGGATTGGATTAGCTTGAAAAGATACCTAGTAGGATTAACAAAAACAATCATTTGGACATATTTCCTAGGTATTAATATTTATCCAACTATTCACTTTCCACCGACAAGGTTCTACAATGCACCACAAACAAACGATCCAGCGCGCGGCAACAAGCTCGACACAGAACGCAATAACAGTCGCGGTGTGATTTACGATAGAAATCGTCGCCTTACAACATTTATATTTAACAAGTCTAATATACACGTCGGACGTAAATCGCTTTGTATTAAGGAAACGTCAACTAACTAACCTGCCGGATTTGCCTATATAGGATTCGATATAGGACATAAGTACTATAGGTAATAAGAAATCGGCATTGTTTGAGAAGTTACGGTTCGACCAAGGCAAACTGCCAATATAAAGAAAACACAAATCACTTCATGTTGAATCTTTCAAGATAAAGTCACAAATTGTGGGGGACATTTGCCCTACAACCGAAACTATACGCTTATTATTTGACATGCTCCTGTTCTAAGATTACCGAAAATTTTATTATTGTGGCTGTCATCTATATTTATAAGTATTCTATAGAATACATAAGCATTAATTAAAAAATGATAAACTGTTTTGCACATTGTCTATAAAAGCGTGACATTCTTAAGCATGCCTGAATTAGGAACATGGCTGCTGAGATAATGTAGTGTAATACCTAATGAAGGCAAATCTGTGCAAAGAGAAAACGTCACAAAGGGATTCCGGTTCCTGGTCTTATTTCTACCTCCATAAATGACGGTCCGAAGAGGAAAACTTGTCGCACAAAAGCACGCTGTACTCTCGCACACAAAACAAACATTTTTAGAAAAATACTAATAAAAAACTCTCCTTTTCAAAACTTAATATTTAAAAATTCTTGGTCCCTTGAGTCTTGGCTGGTCTCTGTACCAGGGTGGGGGTCAACTATGACTGGCAAAACTAAGTTTTGGTAAGCCTGGTATGTACTCCGCGCCCTGGTGCGGAGACGGTCAAGACAAAACACGTACAAATTAAATTAGAAATTTTCGCCTTCATATACATACATAAAATAAATAAGTAAAAATTAACACAATATTAAAAGGTCAGAGATTATGTTTCTGGTTCCAGACGCAGAGACACGAACAAACTCGTCTCATATAAAAAAAAAAAAAAAAAAAAAAAATACCTAATGAAGAAATATAGAAAAAACAGTTTTGGCTTCTCACGCAGATAATATAATAAAACTAATTAATCGCAACATCAATTAAAAAATGTAACGTGAAAAACGTCACATGTACGGTAATCCTTACTTGATCACAATATCTATAAAGTAGCTTCATGACGTGCCCCAATCTGATGGAGCGATCGAGTTAGAGGCCCATCATCTACCAGCTTTTGCTCGACTGTCAGAGACGCCATGGACAGAAGCCGGTGGAGGCAAATCATCCTTAATAGGGTCTTGAGTTCTTGACACAAAAAGTCATTGCGAAAAAATGTATCACCTTTGCATATTGTTACATTCGCAAAACGTCATTTTCGCACAATTTCACTTTCACGAAACGCCTTTATCGCAGAATGGCATTCAAGTCATTTTTCTCACGAGAGACCTAATACATATACTTAAATGGGGATATAATAATATGAGAGAGAGAGAGAGAGAGAGTAGCTTCATACAAAGAGTTCAACCAAGTGTTAAGATGATTGATAACAGTAACTTTTCCTGTAATGTCCCGCGATTGTTTCTATTACTTATCGCCACTTCCATAGAGTTATCTTTAACTTTGTTAGTATGCTTCATTTAGATATGATTTTTTTGATATAAGTAGTTAGCCTTGGTTCAGAGAGATGTCATTTAAAATTTAGGGCCTCATTTCAGTGGTCCAATCCTGCGCACGTTATAAATCACATTTCAATAACTAAATTGGCTAGATAAAAAGTTGAACTGGAATCGGCGTAATACTAGATTGGAATAATGTGATCAGACGTTAGTATAGTACCAGCAAGCACAATATCATGATACTCGTGGCACTTAATAGAGCCCTAAAACAATATTTTTAAGACATCACATTAAAACTAAGACTAGAATTGTTTTTGATTTGTAAGGGAATAGGGGAGATCTTATTTCATAAAGTACTGGTTGGAATTTAAAAATCTTTTAGTATTGAATAGCCCACTTATCGAGGAAGGCTTTAAAAAACATCACGATACGACCAATAGAAGCTGAGTAGTGGCCATCCGGAAACGAAATTCGGGCAGCTAGTACTACAGAAACATACATACATGTACACACCACGTACGTATGGCTAGTTAAAGGTACTGAACATTATGGCCGCCCACTGCGTGGGACCTTACAAATAACTCTTAGGCATTTTACGCCAAGCACCAGAATGTAGGGCAATAACTCAGTCCTGGTCACGTGGTGGTGCATTGTGCGCAACCCGATATGCGCGCGCGCAAGTGCGTCTATTGTGTTGTGGTCGACCGATCGTATCGAATGGCTCGGTACTTACCTACCAGCCGCACGCCAAGGAGTGTGGACCATGTTCAGATTGTATCTACACTTATCTGATTAAACCATTGCGGGTGATAGGGTGTGTATTGTGATTGTTATCAGTCGCTTGTCAGAACTTAATGATTCATTTGTGTATTTTTGTTTTTGTCCAAAGTTGTTTGATATCTTCATTACAGACACAGCCTACCTTAATGCTTAAAACTTTTAATTAAGTAAATCGATAGAACCGCCGAAACATTGGCAGCGAAGCTAAATCGGTTGCATGAGGTTTGCATTTCCTAAATAATATTTAATTTAATACTTAGAACCACTGAAATGTTGCCAAGGAATAAGATATTTGCGAAATTTTAGCAGTTTATTCAGTTACAGTGAAACTTAGTGAAATATATCGCAGTAACAACAAATAGCATACAACAAGCCGAAGAGAAAATTTCCAAATAATTGAGTTTTTAAAAAATTGAGTCAGATTTATCTAGAGTCTAACTAACCTCTGGCACAGGCACATGGCACAGGACATAGAACAGTGTCGATTGCTCTACTGAGAAGAGTTGAGCTCTTTAATAAAAGAGGAAGAACAACAACATCATGATCCATTAACCTAAAACAAATGATATTAATACAATTTTCGGATAACCTCGATATTACTGAAAGCGTTCTTATTGTATTCGTACGCATTAACGTATTGATTCCATCTTATTGTCAGTGTTCTCGATAGAAGGCTGCGTAGGAAACAGGACAGTTCACGTGAACAATACACCTGTCTGTTGGCCTGTCTGTCTCGTTCAATGGCAGACCATACAACGTCTATTCTAGTACTACTTTATTGTTTAATGTAAATAGCTGTCAAAAGTTAAACACACTCATTTAGATGCATGGTGCTTATGACCGTCCACTACAATCGAAATATATCAGCTAATTCTTTTGAGGCCAAAATTATTGTGCTGTAAAGGCTAAGACTATGAAAAAAATATGTAGTGTTATGTAATGAAACTCATATTTAAGTGAAAGTTAACAATTTAATTATGACTTTCGTTTGAATAGGAATTGAAAAAATATATACGAGTTGAATTTAATAAACAGCTTCCGTTCCAATGATTGAAAAAATATTAGCTTATTAGAAACATTGTAATTTGCTTATTTGTTTATTTGTTTATTCATAAAATTTAAAAAAAATATTATACAATACTTCCTCTTGTTAGGTATTAGACTTAAAGCCTTATATTAATAAATTTAAGCTTTTAAATCCTAGTAATTACGTATCATATTGTACTGTACATGATAAGCCACTTCAAACAAAGTCAAGAACATTTCTATGCAAAATGTTTCTCTTTGCATATTGAGTTGTAACTTACAGAACTGTACGGTTGTTATCTACTGATTGTTTATATGGGGTGTTGTCATATGACACCACAATCGTGACATCACTGATAATATATTATGTAGGTGATCACTTAAGGTGATACACATATTAGTTTACAAGGATATTCAAGTCATATCAAACAATTGACTGGCCTGTTGGTCTAGTGGTTAGTGACCCTGACTGCTAAACCGGAGGTCGTGGGTTCGATCCCCACCTAGGTCAAATCTTTGTGTGATGAGCATAAACGTTTTTTCTATGTCTGGGTGTAATTTATCTATAATATGTATGTATTTACAAAAAAAAAAATGTAATTAAGTAGTATAATAATATCAGTTTTTTAGTACCCATAACACAAGCAAATATAATTACTTAATTTGGGACTAGATGGCGCTGTGTAAATGTGGTAGAATATTATTATTATTATTAATTAACCTATTTTATCATAGTAGGTACCTACTATGTGTGGACGTGTGTGTCTGCATAAAATTATTGTGTTAGTATAAAGTTATATTTACTAATATTAGTACATGCGATAATGTGTTTAATTGATTGTGCTTCCTTCACATTGCAAGTAGGCGACGAATCAATGTGATTTGCATAGAAATAGTTACAGGGCTGTTGTAATTACGAGCGTAATCCACAGAATTTAGTTATAAAATTTTGACTTTTCATTAAGTATATAGGTAAGTTTATATTTTATTTACCATAAGCTGTCCATTCCTCTGTAATGGTCTACTTATCGTATAAAGGAGGTATTAGGTGACAAAGCCTGCGGTATTTTTTCACAAGAAGCGTGATGTAAATATTTAGATGAGTTCTTAAAATATGTATATGGTTGCGTACGGCGCGGCGTCGGGCCGAGAACAAAGGACATATATGCGATGTGTACCAGGATGTTTTGGTGTTTTGTCTAAGGTTACGTAATGTCACTTCTTTATTTTGAACTTTCGTCACCGTGAGCACTCTCTTCTTGATCTGTCTTCACTGTCTTGTAACATAGGGATAGAGTTCTATGTATCAGTGCTTCTTGTGTTGCAATAGTAGGCGTTTATCACCATCATAATAAACAGCCAAATGATGTCCAGCTATCTCCCGCTATAGCAAGCGATTTTGTGCCAACAACCATGCGCAGGATCGAGTGTTATGGCGCGTGTTGGTAGAGGCCTATGTCCAGCAGTGGACTGCAATAGGCTGAGATGATGATGATGAACCATCCGCAACCTTGACCAGGTCGTCGTCGGTCCATCTGGTTGGGGCCGTCATACACTGCTCTTTTCAATACGTGGCCGTCACTCATGAAACTTTTCCCCCATCGGCCTTCAGATAAAACTGATGGTCTATTTTTAAATTTACTTCGTATACTGGTATGAGATAATTGCTAACGTCAAGCTGAGTTACATAAAATACCAAAAAATATAGCGTTCTAATAATAAGATCGTACAAGATGGTGAGAAATTACATCCAAAATTTCCATGACAAAGTTATGATCATTATTTAGGTTTTTTTATATTTTTTATTCTCTGAAGTGGCAGACGAGCAGGCGGCCCCACCTGATGGTAAGTGGCTCATGGACGTTGGCAATGCTAGGGGCACAGCCAGGCCGCTGCCTACCTTGAGAGAATAGCTCTCTTTAAACCTTGTTTGAAGAAGGACATGTCATAGAGCTGCAGGAAGTTCTCCCCAGAGCTGGCACTTATGTGGGAGGAATGATCACATTTATCTAACTTAAGTAGAGCCGTATAAATAGACTAGCGTTCATATAATTATCTATACCTTTCGTCTGTCTGTCCATTTATCAACATCCGTCGTGAAGTTTCCGTTGCAAACAGACGTATAAAACATGTCGCCATTCATAAATAACAATTTTTATGCATTTTCATTTGCATACAATTACGTATTGGTTAAGCGAGTTAAGCGACACTAAGCAATGATGTAGGTATTATTCTCATGATATAGGCGTGTTTAATCTAACTTATAATCCTACTAGTATTATAAATGCGATAATTAGGATGAACGGATGTATAATTATATATATATGTATAGATACTCAATCACACTATAATGACTGAAAGTATCTGAATGTTTGGCACACAGATTATAGTCTGTAATAATTCAATCGTAAAATACTGAGAAATATATTTACTGGTATATAGAAGAGTAATTAGATGTGTAAAAGAGAATGCAGTGAAAAATGCTTTCGAAAATGCAAAAATCCCGATCAAACTTTGTAACCCCCGACGCAAAAAGATGGTTGATAAAACTAAGTTTGAAGTGTCTGTGGAATCGTAGCTCCTAAAGTAATGGGCAGATTCTGATACATTTTTTTGTTATAAAGCTGTCATGATCGTAATCGGTGCAGCTCGTAGACCCTAAAAACGCTGGCGAGACGATCCAGTCATTTCACAAGGACTGAAGGAACAAAGCATCGAATAAAAAAGTATGGGAGAGCTTGGGGGTCCTTTGGACAGGAACAGCATGGGTTAAAAATGTACGCGTGTTTGCTGTACTAATAAATTGAGGGAATAGATATTAATAATAATAGGTATTGACGTATACCTACGTTGTATGTATAAAACACTACTAACTATGTAATATATTCTTTTGTCTAAAGATCCCGAAATAACAAAACAGATTAAGTTAAGGACTGTGTGGGTAGCCGTTCATTATACACAACACCCCTCACTTTAATTATTATACTGCAAAACGTTAATAGCCACTAACATAAATACCAAGTAATTTTCTCGCCCAGCAACAGTATCTGTAATGTACCTTATAATTTCCCCAACGAATGAACACGTAAGTAAATAGTACCGTACATCGCAATAATAGCGTGTTATACTTGTGTACACTTCACGCTCGAATACTCGCGTCTAATTAACTAATCAATTAGCATACTCAATAGATAATTGTTGTTATCTATTCGTGTTATCAACTGGTAAATGGTAAGGGTGAGGTGCCACTTTTAGTAGTCGCTACATAAGAAAGTTGATGTGAGATAGATGTTGACCTAGCTAGCTAGGTCAACATCTATCTCACATCAACTTTCTTAACACACTACCAACACATACAAATACGGCCATGGTTGCACACTACCCCATCTCTTCTAACATCTAGATGTTAGAAGAGATGGGGTAGTGTGCAACCATGGCCGTATTTAAGGTGGGGGTGGGGAGGGCTAGGTGTCCGGACCCACACTGTTGTACATTTTTGAACCCTCGGAACCCTTCCCCCTTATGAAAGCTATAGCTACGGTCGTGTGTGTAACTGGTAGTGCCAATATCTAGATCTGCATCCTCCTCTCTAACCTACGTCACGCATTTTGCCTTTCCATAAAGTCTTCTCGAACAAAGTTAGCAGTACTGCCTAGATAAATTGTTAGATAACTAGTTTATACAACATACTCAACTCTTAAAACTTCTCATAATAAACTAATTCGTTGCTAAATAGTGTTTAAGATGCTTATATACAGTAGCTATTAAAAGCAAATATACACGCATTAGGTAAGTTTCTATGTGGACTATCTTCATTTTAAATTGTAGCTCAGAAAAGTTCTGTGTTTGCCTCTATTTATGTATTGTTTTTTGACGAGGTAGAACCTTGTATTTTTTTTTAAATTAGCTCTCGTTCAGAAAACTATCAACACTTTAGATTGTCTGAAAGGGTTATTGTACAATGTACATTCGCTAAAAAGTAACTATGGGTAAATTCTTTAAAATGGCGAATTTACTTTCAATTTATGCAGGTTTAACGTAAGCCGTCTCTACGTCTTCCAAACAAATAATAATAATATTTTAATTTTATTGTACTCATTGATCTCAATTATCATGTCATCGCTGTAGGTTCAAGATCCTCATATCTACATAATCTTACACTGTTCACATACATGATCGCGAGTCAATGTTATGCATGGCTCCCAGGAATCAGTGCGTGTGACTACTCAACTACACATTCAAATTACTTCGTACTACTACTAACCATTCAAGCTTGAATTATAAGTAATGCACTAGTTTTAACGTTTTTTTTACTATGAAACCTAACTACTGATCGGGTACTAAAAAAACTTTCTCTAATAGGAAGCTATAAATATTAATTTTTACGGTTCCGTACCAAAATGGCAAAAACGTGTATCAAAGGTGTATAGTGTGAGCTCTGCTTAGTGTGCTGTTATTATTAAATTTTGTAAAAGAAGCTAAAGAGAGGTTTTTTTTTTTCAGAAAACATCTACTAGTTGCGCATACTTTGACATCTTTCAAAAACACTTTTTTTTTTCGTCCGACATGCCGGTTCTTTATTATTTTCTGTTGTTTATAAATTTCAAACATCAATCATAGCCGATTGGACGTAGCATGTATTCCGTAATCTCATGCTGTTCTGACCAAACAGTCCACATTGTGAAGGTCAATATCGCTAAAACATAATATATTCAATTTGTACATTATCTTGTTAGCTCAATTGTGTCTTCAACTATTGTTTATTGCTTCTAGATTGATACTAATTAATGACGTCACAAATGTTATATGTGACGTGTCATATTCACGAATGTCGCGCCACCAATCAACATATTGTTTTATGGATTTTTCTTACTTTATTCCAAGGATAGTTGTTACGTCATGTATAGTATATATATATTATGTATATCTGTAGTATATCTACTACGTATTATCTATAGGTAATTATGTAAGCTAGCATTGACTCGTGACTTCTTAGTACATTTGTGTTATTGACATTGTAAATGTTATGATTTTGTAACTATTGTATTCTGTTCTCCGAAACATCCAATGAACGTATTGAATAACCTGAACTTAAATTTGTAAAATACCAATGGCAGTGTATAATTATATTTGCAACTATTTAACGCCAATTAATTAAACTATTTTTAACTCAACCAATATTAACTTGCAAATTACAATTAGCAACAATGGCGGAACGCTTTGTGTAGAACCACACAAACATAGTACCTACTTACCTACGTAGGTACCTATTTAGCACTACGGTTATGAAATAACGTTTCGTAAACAAATTACATGAAAAACTTATCAAAGTATTGTTGCAAATTGAAATTGATGAAAAACAGTAGGTAGTATGTTTTTACGGTTCCGTACCTCAAAAAGGAAAAGACGGAACCCTTAGGTATACTCCTTTGTCCGTCTGTCTGTCCGTATGTCAAGAATATTTTTGTCCAAGAACGCGTAGATCAGCAACTTGTCTTACCTTACAATAAAAAAAGAAATGATGAAAATGCATGTTCGTACAGAACCCTCAGTGTGCGCCTCCGACTCGCACTTGACCGGTTTTTACACACTATACTATAATGTTATGCAAAGATTAAAAAAAGAATTGACACAACGCTGTGAATTGAATCGGCTAATCAATGTGCAAGGCCAAGCTGGACAAATTCCAAATATTGGTCTAAATTAATTTTAACCTGAAGAATCACGGAACTCATAATAATAAAGATATTTTTGCCTGCATTTAGAGTGAAAGAGGGTAAGATTAACAATTAACTTAAAAAATTAAGAAACGCCTAATATTTTATAACTCACTTGGTTCTTGATAGGTATAGGTACCTTCTTTAATATTACATTACACTACATGTCAATCCAAATTATCTCGTTTGTCGTATCAGTAACGACTATAGTTACAATAATCTGAACACAAACATTTTCTGTGTAACATCCGAAATGTAACGAAATGGATCAAATGAGCCGTAGCCGCGCCGCCTGGTAATTAATGTTGTTAATGAACCTCTGTCGTTCTAATTTTTTAATATATTTAGTTATCGATTAACTTTTTTCTCTCTCTCTCTCTTCATTTTAGAGCTGCGCTCTTGTCGGTGGAGTAATCTCTTATATCTTCCAATCCTCTCTTTTTTCTGCCATTTCTTTCACCTCCTGATACGACACCACCCGTACCTTCTCCTTGATCTGTTTAATAAAAGTCCTCCTCTACCTCTTCCTCTCTTGTCTTTTATTGTAATTAAGTTTTATCAATTTTAAATTCAAATAAGGTAAACTTTCTAACGCTTTCCATCAATCATGAGTAGAGGTAAGTTAAAATTCCTCAAACCTGATTTTTTGTTTTGTATACGCAAAAAGTATTTAAAGTTTTAAAATATGAAACGATAGTAATTGCCTTTTAGTCACAAGTCCAATTGCAAATTCTGAGAAAAATATTATAAAAATTCGCATATTTAACAAATATATGCCAAATTAGCCACACCTTCGAATAAAGAGACCTTCAGTGGTCTGCAGCTGTCGTCTGTGAGTTAAACGAATCAATACGAACACCCACCTTCACAGTTAATTACCAAGTTTGTTTTATTCGACGAAGTATTCATCCATATTCACTACTCACATTTGGTTACATTATACTTTACAGTCAATACGTCGTGTGCTATTATATATACATACAATTTTATATGTTGTGACGTCAACAGATACGTTACTACTCTTTAATGGTTTTCGTGTAAAAGTAAAATCGGTTAAAATATTCAATTTGTAGTAGGGCTAGGCTCTCATTGATAATAATAATTATTATAATAACACCATATTCTAGTAGAGCAATTGAAGTAATCTAAACAGACATATAAATTCACAATAATTCATTCTGGAAATTGTACTGGCCTGCACGATTCCATTAGTTTTAGATTAAGCGCACTGAGCTGAAGTTATGTAAACTGGATGTAACTATATAATATTGCTGCTTTTTCAAATAGCCTAAAGGGTCTCTAAGTGGTCATGAAGTATTGACTATGTCTTGTACATGTCTCAGACTCTTCCTATATGTTGCTGATATAATTTATTATATCGATGACAAATTCGACCTTACGAGATGCTAATCCCGCAAGGTTAACGCACTTATTATTAGGCTATATATAACATCACGCAACGGCCTATAAAAGTATTTAATAAGACTCAGTCTCAAACCTACAACGGGATTTTCTCAATAAGTTACTTAAATGTAAGGCAGATTTTTTATTTTTATAGCAGTGGCCTTCACAAGTTTTCGTTTGCGAGAGCATGCCCGCGTATATGACCAGGGTTTCCTCACATCTCAATAAACCTACGTGAAAGCTTTTACCTCAAACACTAAATCCCGATCCCAATACATAACTTGAAGAAACTTTACGCTATCGAACTGTATTTATGTGTAGGCATTAGAAGCTGTACCCTACATACTCGAATGTCAAAAATATTACAGCAATTGCATGTTTTCCGTTACGACACCCTCATCACGTATTGTACGTTTTTTATTTATTCAAGTTATTTTTATGAATGTAGGTGACACATGCTGGTTTGTTACTCTCTGTTAGACGTTGCGCATATCTTTTCTATATATCATGTATCGTGTAATTAGGTAGGTAGATCACATATCGATCTAACCACTCCGATATGAAATTGTACCAAATTGCAGTACCAAAGTCTAGTAAAGTCGTATATTTTAGTAAATTGGTTTCCGTGACTATACAATATGGCATTAAATTCCAAAATAAAACCTAATTTAAGCAACATTTGCTGAATTTCTTATTTCTAGTCCCAGCGTTTTGCTTGTGAGTTGTTCAGACAGTCACGGAGCCAGTCAATTGCTATTTTTATTTATATATGCGCCTGATGTGCAATAAGTTGTCGTTAATGTCACTGTTAATCTTAATTCGTTTATCGCATGATATAAGTGATATAACCCTATTTTATCTAGTTTCTGTGTTCACATTAACAGATCCTAGTGTCGGCTATCTATAACTATGTACATTACCTAACCCTTAGGAATGATGTTACATCTAAATAAGTGCACGTAAACCATGGTCTGTATGAATACCAGTTTCTTATTTTACTTAGCGCAGTCATTAACCGCCCTTGAACAGCCGTTTAATGTATCGCTCGACACATTACACTAACAAACTATTACTTCACCAGAATTAAAGCCGCAGTCTTGTTTATTTACTCAAGTTTAATTCGCTTTAGCACGTGATAGTATGTAGAATATTTGAGGGAAACACCCACTTTTGTGTAAACATAGTGTAGTTTTAGTGAGATTTAATGATCATGACGTATTGGTTTACCGAATCTGTTGGTGACTCAATGTTGAATGAGGGCGTAATCTCGCAAATATCGTGTTACTATTTTGCCTAGAAGTAGTTTGTACAAGTAAGACGACACTACCAAAAGAGGAGCAATCGAAAGGGAAATCCGATCTTGTTTAGAGACAAGAATATTGAAACCAGGTTGAATTTACGCCAAGTAAAGTACAACATGATGATACATAAATTTATGTGGTTCAGGGAAAAATATTTATACATTCAAATTTGTGCTCACAGCTTCAGTTACAATGTTTCAAGTGGCAATAATTTTTTCAATTACTGTTTCTAAATCCGCCCTTATTTACATATCCTACAAGAAAACGTAATTATAATAATTAAAGTTACTTGCCAAAAGACGTATTAGAATTAATTTCCGCACGACGTCGAAGCTCGGACGGAAATTACGTGTAAGCTGTAACTCACGTAATTATGGACTTGTAACTATTTATTAATATTTGTGTGAACTGAACCATTATTAGGGTGCCAAGTTTGGTGATGGATTAGTGATCGCATTAATTCTCTAATTAAAATAATGGTTTAGCTTCGAACTAGCCTTAAGTATTTTCTGTGCTTAGTGTGCTTACATACGGATAAAACGAGTTAGGCTTGAAAACATCTGCCAGACCTGCCAGTACGTAAAAGCCAGCCACATTTTTGTTTAGCTGAAAAATGATAATTATATTCTATCCATGCTTTAATGTTTGTTGTTTTAGACTTTCTGACTTACAACACTGCTCATTTTACCGTTCGTTTATAAAAATACCCATCGAAAACAATGAGAATTCAACAAATCAAGGTTCTTTTGACTCTTAAAGATCTGACTTTCCCCGTCCATCAAAGCAAGTCCACAAATATCTCAAGAACATGATCAAACACGTGAGTGGTCTAATAATTGCGTAATCTATTTACAGTTATCATTAATAACAACTTATATACTTATATTATATTTATAGGCGTCGTGCAAACAGCTGTGTTGGCGCCAAAATGACAATTTGATGTGAAATTATGTTTCTAATGTCACAACTCGCGTTGCATATTCATTCGTAATCAGTTGAAACAATCAAACAGAAAGTTCCAACTGATATTAATTTCAACCAGAAAGCTCCAACTATTTCGTTTGAGATTATCCATTACATATTAATAGAATCCGCACACACACCATCTTTGATCAATTTTAAGTGATTTTGATCATCGCTATAATTATCTGAGTTTGAACGTGATTTTTTTTTGCGCTGTAGACTGTGTTCGCTTTATAGTCACAAATTGCGACCTCCAAATTAAAAACTTTCTACTTTCTTGGTACTCTAGCTATACTGTAAGTTGATGCTATTCAGGCCTCTTGCTATGTCTCAATTCCAATTCGATAAATCAAACAAAATACAAATAAGACAACAAGTCACAACAACAGTCTTTAATTCTTTTTGCAAATTGCAATATTCGTCACATTGAACGTGTTCAAACTGCTGAAGACCGTCCACTTTATACTTTTATTTGCGTTTATCATCCACGTGATAATGCGACATTAATTATAATTTTGTTTATTTTGTCTATCTGCATGATTGAGTGGAGTCACAAGACATTTTTACACTTTACTGTGGTCATTAATCACGCTCGTAATATCGCTAGTTAGTTTTAATGTCGTGACTCTGTCGCTGATAATTTACCCTTTTTCTATCGTGGTTTAATTTTTTTGGCAACTTTGCAAAAATCGTTGAAAAACAATGAGAAATACATTTTGCTATTTTATTTAGTTTTAGATAAGACGTTCTAGCGCTAATTGTCGATAATAGTCTTGTAGAATTAATAACAGTACGTGTATATTTAATTTTGACAAAGTTTTCATACAAGTTAAAAATTGAAATGAAAAGTTGCAATTGAGATACGAGCTAAAGCTGTTGCTGTATTTATAATGAGTTTTTACCCTTGCCTTAATTAAAGATGCCTTAGTATTTGAAGCTTAGTTGGTGGACCATCGTAACTCAAAAACAGATTTAAGGTTCGTGCATTCTTGATACGGCTTGAGAGCTTTCAGCAGATGAATTGCTCCATTTCTGAATTAGTAACTCACAGTCATGGTTATGACCATGACTGTGAGTTATTCTCCAGTGATTAGTAGAAGTGAATCAACATAATAGTATAGGTATATATCGTGAAGTGACGCACTCTCTTACCCACTCGCTGCGTTGTGAATCACACGATACTCACTGCTTAACTCATTTTACTTTATTTCATCGTAGGGATGTTCTATATCTGTTAACTACGTCACTTTATAGCTGGACGAGGGATGATAGTGAACGTAAATTAGTTGTTTCCAGCATAGTTCTCTTCTTGTCTCGATGCCGCTTTGGTGGAGTTTGGGCATAACTCTCTTAGATATTACCGGTGCAGTGATTTCTCTTTTTCTCCTCAATGAACCATGAATATAACTCCCAGTTAGATTGGTAGTTATCATAGAACAGGATTAGACGTAAGGGCCAGCCTTGTTATAACTTAATTCGACGATATCTTTATTACTTGTCATGCAGTTAAACAGTTTGCATTGCTCCAATATAATCATCTTCCAATTGTGTTTTATTGAAATAATTTCTATTACATTAATATACCTACGATTTTCTTTTGTAGTTTTGGAAGGGTCTATTTTCTCGCCGTCATATTGAACGGAGGTTTCATACAGTGCTGTTGAATTGTTTCATAATGAAGTCAATGCGTATATCAAGTTACTCTTTGTTATTTCGTATGATATTCTTTTGTGTGCGCTTGTAATTTGCGAGATGTTATCGTTTTTCATGTGGGTGTAGACGGAACAATATTATAATAATAGTCTCTTATTTTGTGATAATATGTGTTACAAAATATACGATGCATGTATCAAGTTATGAAGGAGTTTTGTTAAATCATAACACGGGGAGTACGATAAAGTGATAGCTGGATGTCTAAAAGATTTGTTTGTTCTGGTGAAAAAAGAGCTGTTATTTATTAAACCTTATCCTAAACATATAACTAGCATAAGATTATTCATATTTCTACAAGGTATTGCTACTTTTAAACACAAGAAAGCTAAAACTACTAAAATATAAACTAGATGTCTGATCTATACAAATGTCTGAACATACAAACAAACGACACAAAACTAAATGACTACCATTCCTTATTCGTACTAATCCTGTCTTATACCGTCTGTATCTAGAAAGCATTCCTAAAAGACAGCTGAAACCTACAGGATTACATCTCTCGTTGTGATGCTCTTATAGTGGCATCTTGTCTATCCTTAAATAGATTAATTCTGTAATGCTTTTTGAACAAAAAGTTCAGCATTCTAACGACACAAGCGACTCCTGAAACTACTCTTCCAAGCCAAGATAATATTCCTTTTAGTCATCTCATCTGGTTTGATTACGTAATACTGCAATTTCCATTGCAATCAATTTGATAAAAGGAAACCTTCTCGTAGCATTTTCATAAAGAGAGAGAATGCGGACATTGACCAAATACCAATGGCCACATCGAAAGTTTACGGGTTCATTCTCACCCAGTATTGACCTGAATCTACTTCTGCTATACACATCTAAGTGGACAGGCTGATAAAAATGCTAGAAACATGCAATTTACAAACATATTTTACAGATACAGATATTACAGATTAGTAAAATATTCTAAGAAAATGTTTGTCTGTATATGCGTCATCAGAATGTAGTTTGCAATACTGGACTATAAAACTTTTCATGATAATACTGGACATAAGCGCTCACGTCCATTTTCCATGATCTATTTGAAGAAAACACGCGCATACACTAACTATAAAACAGATAAGGGCTGCCATGATCTCATTTGTACAAAACAAACCAACATACAATGTTATTTTCAATCATCACAATGATCGTCGGTGACCACGTACGCGACTGATGACAAATTTATTGCGCAGTATTTTATACGTCCCTTACTCATTTTACGGTTCTATATAAAACCTATAGATTCTCATAATGCATTTCCGTAAATGATCATCATAATTATTATGATTATTAAACAAAGTTTTACTTTTGGTCATGAAGCAGTCTATTTATTTTTCCGTTGGCAAAAACAGTACTCAAGCCTATGAGGATCTTGTATTTTGTTCTGTAACGTAACTCAGCATCACTGACAGCGCTATTGATACTATACGAGTTATACGACGTCACACGTCGCCTCTCGTTGGTCGACTGTAAAGTCTCTTTGATCTACCTAATTTATTCACGACGGTAATATAGCAAGTGCCAGGGAGTGTTCAGTGTAGTATAATATAAGGGCGTTAAGGATAACTATTTCTTTCTGCAAATATTAAATTGCAGCTCCGCAGTAATGTTATGCCACGCGCCCAAATGACTTCCTCGACGATCGTAACATCAAAGGACAGAACGCTGCAAGCGCTTTCGCTAATTTATCGACGTACAAAATTAAGTTTGCCGCTCTAAAAATTTGTCTACTCTTTAGTAAAGTTGAAATTTGAACAGGGCGCGGTAAATCTGAAGTTTCAAAGGTGCACATTTAAGTTGGTCTGTTGCATGTGCAGCCGATGTATCGACGCCATCCGACGCTTGGAGTAATGCCAGCGTATTGTCGCGAATAGTGCGCCAGGGCCGACGGGTCGACGACACCGGACAAGTCCCCTCACCACTAATCTTTACAATAGTTGCACATCAGGAATCACTAGAAACAAAACCTGATGTGGCAAACAACTGGTAATAAATAACAGCATTAAAATTAGGCGATCATTCCACGTCTGTAACTATACAGTGATCTCGTAATTATAATAGAAAGGACTCCACATACACGTCAGTGAGAAAGCGTCTGAGGAAATATTTATAGTCTAACTCTGATAGGAGTTAATCGATAACACATAGGTACCCGATATACTGGTAGTGAATGACGCTGTCGAGAATTTTCCTCACGGCTGGAAAAATAGTCAAAGAAAAATAAAATTGTGTGTGTGCAACACACAATTTGCGGATGCGGATGATTTTATTAGACGTCAAGGTGCTAATATAAGATTAAGTTCACCTCAGCCCTCGGACATTATTAATCATGGGAAGTGACGCAGGATTGACGTCACTTGCTCCATCGTCACCGATTAATAATAATCGGTTAATTCTAATATCTGGGCCAAGATGGTGGGCGGGCACGTCGTGGAGATGCCTCTTAGAGTTGCCAGCTACGTGACGGCGCCGTGACGCGAGGGGCCGGAGCACGGCGCGCAGCCACACGCACCGATACGAATAGAACGCACTTGACATTGAATCGGTCCGTGCCTCTCATGAGGGTTGATCAATCGCCGTCTTCATTTGGAGGTCAATGTCGCGACCTTCGACATTTTTGTCTTAAACACGATAGGAATTCCGCTTGGCATGCCGCATGTCGATAAATTTTATTGCCGCGATATTTTCTCCTCGATATTTTATTATTAGGTACAACTGTTGATGTCGAAGTCGTTTAGCTTCGGTCGAGTGCGACGATTAATAGCGAAATCGTTATGCGCTCGCTGCGTTTGCCAAACATCAACAATTTTATATCAATCAGGATTTGTATCGGTGTTTATAACGCAAGTGACATGTTTACATGTTAGTATGTCTGTGTGACACACATGTACCTTATTGTTTTCCCATACAATTATATTAATGTTGAGATAAGCGTGAAACAAACATGCCATCTGTATCAATATCAATTTGTCTCATACTAACAGTTGATTTTGTACGAGGTGTAAAAATCGCGAAAACATTGGTCACGAATTTGTTTATATAAGCGGTGTCAAACATGTGCAATTGTGACCAATATTATTGAAGGTGACATTGGCTAACGTTTGGACAGACAATATTATTAGCGAACATTGAAGACAAATAAGTTTCACCAATATTGGTTCTTCACAGGTTGTAAATTAAAAACGTGTAATACAACATGAAGTAATAGGCTCTGAGCACGTACGTTTCGTCCAATCACAGGAGCGCCTCAGGGCACTACAAATGCAGTTCCTGATGTAGGAAATTGTAATCTTAAATACCAAAATGCATTCCATATATTTTCAATTTGCTAATAATATTTAAATCCATTTTAGACTTAACAGGCACAAAAGTTTGCCCTAATCTTAGTCCTCGTAAATGTTGAACTCTTTTTCTTTGCTAATAAGGGGTTCATATCAACCGTAGGACGTCCACTGTTCGACATAGGCCTTACAAGTTAAATAGTAAAATAATTAACCACTTTTTATGTAATATTTAGAGAATACAATATTATAGGAATATACAAAATATACATTCCAACGTATGTTGTGTACATTTTTTGTCATTAAATCCTGTGCGTTGGTATAAATATTTATATTTATTAATAATAAAATAAAATACGAGGAACTATTTTCTATAGAAAGATAGTTTGTTTACGCAAAATAAAGTTTATAGGAAAATGTAAACTGATCACTACATTATTATGTTATGAACTCGTCCATAATATATGAATTCAAGCTTCATCTTTCCTTGTTTCCTTTTTCATGTCATTTTCACGAAATTTATATCTTAAATAAATA
Source organism: Laspeyria flexula (assembly GCA_905147015.1). Lineage (NCBI taxonomy): Eukaryota > Metazoa > Arthropoda > Insecta > Lepidoptera > Erebidae > Laspeyria > Laspeyria flexula. Next base: position 17,508,226 of record LR989952.1, on the reverse strand, counting down.
ATATTCCTGTCTCGGCAGCGCAGCGGTAGTTTGTACGAATTGTTCCCTTTACGTCGAGTCTCTGTGCGTCAAGCGGCGAGAGTCACCATGTTTTTATTGCCTCAATGTTGAGCAAGGAATTGTTCCTCGCTTTAATTCCCTTAGCGTCTAGTCAAGACAAGTGCCGAAAGTACACAACTGCAGAAGTATATAAATAAAAAAAAAAACATTAAATGTTCAGTAATAGTCCGGAGTTAGGAAATATACAATCTCGTACTAGGCATAACATGGGATATGGGGTGTAATGCGTCTCTGCTGCCTAGCCCGTCTGTCTGGTATGCAAGACGTGAAGTTGTGACGAAGACGTGATATTATGTCTATGGAATCATCAGCCAATCAACCCATTAAGTCCCACTGCTAGGCTCGGGAATAGTGATGTTATATTAGGGTATAATAAGTGAAATTATATAGAAAAAACCTATTTATAAATATTAAGTTTCACATTTATAAAATTAGTATGATTAATTTTCATTCGTTTGATAAAATGTGTATTCCTAATATAATTAAGATATTTGTGCCTCTACTCTACACCAGTGGCACCAGTGCACGTAACTTTTAAACCTAATTCTGTGCTCGACGACGATTCTGAGCTCAAGTTAATTAGTATCTGCGTGATACGAATGTGTGCGCTGTGCTGTTGCATGAGACACGGCCAGACTCCATCACATACTTACGTATGCTTGTTGCTAACCATTAAAATACAAGTTATTTAAATAAAACGCAAATCTACTAATATTTCGACCTAATAAAATATGCACAATAATATCGTCCAACAATCTTAATTTTAAAAACAGAAACGACCTTCAATGATAAATCTTGAACTACTCAGATTTCATTGACGACACTTGTCATGACATATTATTATGTAAGTATTTTGCTAGTAGCGAATTAATTAAGTGTATGTAATGCCACTTTGCCATTGTCGACTTGCCTCATAGCAACGAGTAAACTCTCAACGCAAGAAGCCGCAAGAGCAGCTCGTCACGAGGCTCGATACAGTTCTCCCACAAATATTCTTAATTTGGGTGTACTTTGTGTCTATTATGTAATGTATACGAATGCGCTGCCCGAATGCCAGAAAAACTAGTATCGGCCACATATCTGCTGAATGTAAATAAAGCATCTATATTATATTTAAATAACAAGGACATCTCATCACAAAGAGTAATTTTTCCAAATGAAACGTAAGATTAGCTCCAATATCGTTGAGTCAGTCAGTGATTTATCACTTTGTAGAAGGGAGCGACGACTGATTACATTTCCTCAAAATCGCCCTACTGCCAGCAATCTGCAATTAACCCGGAGAATGCTGCTAACTAAATCATTCGTAGTTGCCAAGGAGATTTGTAACTTGAGCTAAGAATTGTCGTTTAACCCTCGCCTCGCTGAGAATTAAGCAGACTGCATGGAGCCAATACATGGAATTTATATACTGTTATAATAAAGCGAAAATGTGACGTAATGAGGTAAATGGTTATTAAAATAGTTAAAGGATTTTATTCAGGCGTGGAGCCTGAATAAAATCCTTTAACTATTTTATATAAATCGAAGACGAACGAAGAAGCGGAGAAGTGAAGATGATAACTAGTGGATGTGTGCATTAGATTATATTAATGTTAATTAATATTAAAACCTTGTTGGCTGTTGAAAGACATTTCTCTCAAGCTATTTCTGCATTGATTTACAAAAATCTAGCTTCCGTCTCAAGTACAAAAGTGTACCTACTATTCTAGACTATAAATTAATATATCTCTATTCTAAGTTTCCTACAGCTCCTTTCTGCCGTTCTCGCGTGATTGTGATTGAGTAACAAACAAAGTATCCATCCATCCTAAGTTTGTCATTTATAATATGAGTAGAATGTTTAATTAAATTTGTAAGTACATGGTTTCCCAATATTATTTAAACTATATAACTATATAGTTAAAACAATTAATGTCTCCATGATTTTCACTTTAAGAATTCGGAATTTATAAGGTGTAGATTCCAGTTGTTATTCATAAAATTATATTTATCGTCGTTTCGATTCGAAATTAATCGAAAGTTTATAGTAAGTTGTAGCAATGGAATATGAGTTATTTTATAGTTTTACGTTATCATTTATATACGAGCCATATTGACTCATGTCAATTTGTAAAAATATAGTGTGTAAGTAGTAAAGTACTTAGATGCATGAATAACGTACCTAATACTACTACACTAAAGATACGAAAATTATGTATTTCAACGACAGCTTTCCATCCGAAAATTATTGTTTTTCTTTTAATTATGTAACATAGCCTTTTACTTTGTTTGTCTCTAAATAAAGAGCTAATTAATGCCCACTTGGGGGAAATCCAAATTAAAATATGTATCTTATCGAACCATCTACTCAGTAGGAATAAAACGATAAAAGCAATCATATTAATGCGTATTGTTGTTTGTTTTACATAATTGACATTCTTTCTACCTATGTGTGGTTTTAAATAATAAGAATCATACGTAGTTATAAAGAATACATTATGTATCCATTGTTTATGACATTCAAAATGCCGGGAACTGGGAAGTAGTTTCACATAAAACATACAACATTGAAATTAATTAATTTCTTTTTTTTTTATCTTAAAATAATATTTGTATGCCTATGGGTACAATGTAGCGCTCACTTTTTTAATAACGCAAGATCTGTAAATTTAACCTACCTACATTGACAAATAAATATTTCTGTTTCTGTTTAAGCTGTAGGTATATATATACAGTTTTTAAACCTATATTATGAGATTGTATCGCTTTATTTTATAGCAAAGACTTTATGAGGCTAAGGACATCGTCCAATTAATTGAAAATATCTTAAACATAAAATTAATTAAAGATTTATCTTTGACCGATAACTTTTCAAAAATACCCAAAAATGAAAAAAGGCCCTTAACACTAGCACTTTTCTCGATAGTCATTGGCGTAATATCATAAACCACACATCTTACGTAAATTATTCAAATACCATGAATTATCTATATCCAAATCTGGCTGTTAATATCGAAATTATGGAAACCCTTTTGCGCAGTAAGGAATCCCTCCAGTCTTTATTACATCCTGAACAAGGATTATCGTATAGACTCCAATGGATGATCAAGTTATGGTTTTTTTTTTTGTGAAAATCGATTACGTCAAAGTTTATGGTATCGTCTGTAGTTTATAGCTTGTAAGACACATCTTGGCCAATACATCGTGACTGCTCCTCAATCTGTGTCACTAAGTAGCCGTTAATTTAATGAAAAATGTGAAATCGCGATTATTTCTGAGTGTTTTTTCATGTTTGGTAAGTCGTGTTATTATAAAAGTTGTTTGTTTTCTTGTCAAATAAAATCGGCCAACATTAATTGTGTTAGATTCCGTAGTTAGACGCGTCAGTTAATTGTTATTTCTAGCGATTAGTTGGATCCCAGATCGTTGTTGTAATTTAGGTGCACTTGTCGCTTAGAGTATCACTAGTAGTCCCCGAATTTGGATGTAGTTTAAACAATTTATAGTTGACCAATATTTGCGCGTGCGTCGCGTCAAGTCTTTATTTACGAGCCGGTGTTACCAGTACCTAACCATGTCATGGTTCGTCGATACAAAAGATGCACTCATCAAGGTAATCACTTTACTTTTAGTTTATTGTATTTAGGTCACAGACTCACTTCATTTGCATTGAATTACATTTCTGTTTTTTCTTTCTTGAAATCTTGTCTCGGAGGTTGTCTGCTAATACTCGTATCACCAACATAAGTACTTCTTCGTCTGTGGTATATTTATTTACACCTTATAGTTTATTTGTCCGCTTACTAAAATAACTACGACATCTAATGTTTTGCCATTCCTTTTGTACAATACCTACTTGAAAATGATTTGTAGACTTGTAGTGCACCCATTAGACTATCGATTTTTCTGGCAATTTTGCCATTAATCACTAGATTAGATGATAGGTTATCTGTCTTTCACAGCCTTAATAAAGTAGCTTACTGAAAAATCTACAATTTCATGTAGACTATTGAGCGTGACAACTGTATATTGAAAGAATGTTGAATTTATTTTGCAGAGAGGTCAGCTCAATTAGCTTAGCAGTAAGTAGCCTACGACCGAGTTTAGATAATAAAAACTAATTAGGTACAGACTTATGAGCAAAGTTATGTTAAATTTTGTTGTAGTAACAATATATATATGTTATACTAGTTGTAATTTAATGACAAGTCATTACACGGTTACAACACGGACTCGTAAAATTTGCCTCGCTCACGAAGCGGCGCATGCGCAAATGTTAACTATTGTTGTGTTTGACATAATTCTTGAATAGATTGTAGGGTTGGTTGGTGGCAATTATTATATAACGAAAGTATTGTTTATAGACAATTGGCATATTATATTATATAACAACAAATCCAAAGTAGAGTTTTGTTTGATCGTGCTGATTACACGTAGTTTACGACTTGACGGTCGCGTGAAGTAAGTTTCGTTTTAAGAAGTTTCAGTGAGTTTTGTCCCCAAAAACAATTAGAGTGGTAGATACAATGACTGCGTGGAAATACCTATTTAGACTTGCCCATCTACACGCACATTGACACAAAAATGTTGCTTTACTGTTCCAAGAATGCATGTACAACAGCTAAACAAAAGACACATTTAGTTATCGTTTCGCGCTATAAGTGTGTAATAAACGGCGTTATCAGCGCAGGCGCAGAGTTCGTTCACTCGACACCAGCTTTTATGCGCCCTACGTTTACACGCGAAACATGTGTAACTATGTACTGAAATATGCCATAAATGGAGCCTATAACATTGTTGCCTACTTGTTTGTTGCTTTAATCCTGTGTACAGTTTTCATCAAATCATTTTTTTTACTTTTCTCTTGGGAAGAAGCTTTAACTTTAAAATTCATCCATAAGTTTGAAATATTGGGTCAAATATTATCCTTTAAAACTTTATAGACACTTGAAGTGACATCACTTTGCTAGGAATCTCTCTAATAACCAATTTATCTTTCCAATAGGTGCTCACAGAAAACCTGCCTTAAGATAAATGTATCAGCACACTGATATAAATGGGCACTTTGTCAATGTATGTATGATGTATGATTCTGTAGATTATCACACAAGCAAACACACAAGCCAACTCTCAGCATAGCTACGGACTTTCCTGCGCTTTCTCAGACTCCCATCCTTCCAGGGGTGTGTCGCCGTAGGAAACCACCTACCTCCATGCATCCAACATGTAACTTCAACATAAAGTCCCTCGTTATCTATACAACGTTCAGTAATAGCTACACGGGTAAAAGCAGGTTAAATAAATCGATCACTTAACAAGTATAAAATGAAACGTGCAGATATGTTTGTATCGCTACAATTCCGAAAAACATTTGCGTGACCCTTTCCCAGTGGCATGTAGGCCAGGAATTCCGGACCGGTATCGGTTCGGTATGGCATACGAAGCTGCGAGGATATTGCCCACGATAGTCGCTTGATGTTACACTTACTAACTTGTTGGTACATATTGTTTGTCGTTAAATATGAGTAGAATTATTGCCAAAATCTAACCAAATCATTATAATTTCATAGTCACATCACAAGTTACGATAATGTTATGATTAAATCATCACACGTATTTCATCAGCCTTCACCATCACCTTTTTATTGTAAGACAATCCTGGTGACTTATAGACATGATTTTCTAAAAAAATTAAGCTATTACGTATAAATATATATATAAAAGTGTATGTAAATGTCTATTAACCATTGGTGGTTGACCTTTGTAAACGTGTGAAGTAAAACATTTGTCTGATCAAAACCTTGCTCTTACTACGTAACACAGTCAGAAGTAACATCACAACACTATAGAAAAGTACAATTTATCTTTATTTGATTCAAAAGTTAGACCTTAACTGTGTGATTTAAACCTACGTATGTGTACAGTCGTGTGAATAATGTCTGCCGACAAATCCACACATAATCTACCCACGCATCAGACATGTGATACGTCATAGCACCCCTGCCGAAGCAGTTAATCGTCTTATCATAATATCGTGTGTAGGTACTTGTATCTACAAAGTAGGTGTGCGAATCGTAAACTCGTGGTAACCGCGGAATCGCTGGAACGAAACCCCGTTGACGCCATAACGCAAGTATGCTTCAGTCTTATTATGAGTTTGCATGTAGAGAAGCACTTCTGCTGATTATTTATAGAAAACAAATAAAATATGTAACGGTTCTGGTTTATGTCTTCAGACAATAGTGGTACAAGTTATTGTAGTTAATGTCAAACTAACAGTTGGTTTGATTTAACGTTTTAAACCTATGAAATACGAAATCTACTCCTTTGCTCCTTGTAGAGGATTTTGTGGGAAGAGGAAAATCAAGGAAAATAAAGTTTGTACATTTTACCTCTTGTTTTGGGAGACTAAAATCACAATTGTTGTGTCTTACTGCTTGAAAAGAAGATAAATATCCTGAGTTTTCTGATTGCGCCATAATTGCTTTAAATCAAAATAAACAATTGTTTTACTTAATGTACAGCTATTGATATAATTCTCTCTAATCTCTGCACTGTCTTTACGCAATCAGATGAGTCAATTTTTAAACGACTTCAAAAAAGGAGGTTATATGTTCGACTGTATGTATTTTTTTTTTTTTTTATGTATGTTCAACGATTACGCGGAGATGCCTGAACCGATTTAAAAAAATCTTTTTTTGTTTGAAAGGGTATACTTCCGAATTGGTCCCCTATTCATCACATCAAGTTCTGATGATGGAATCTCAGGGAAATCGAAGGCAACCCTCAAATTTTATAGGCACATGTTACGTGTTTCATAATTTTTTTAAAGTTATTTAAGTATTTAAGTCTGATAGTCAACATCTCATGTTGATGAGCTGGTGATGGAAGGTATAACTCCTTAACTGTTAGGAGTTGGAGGATAATTCTTTCGACATTATAGGTTCTTATAAACCAATAGTTGTATTCTTGTAGGTTATTTAGGTGAGCTGATACTGGAAGGTATAACTCCTTAACTATTAGGAGTTGGCGGATAATTCTTTCAATATTATAGGTACTTATAAACCTATAGTTGTATTCTTGTAGGTTATTCAGGTGAGCTGTCAGTGGAAGGTGTAACTCCTTGACTCTTAGGAGTTGGAGGATAATTCTTTCGACATTATAGGTACTTATAAACCTATAGTTGTATTCTTGTAGGTTATTTAGGTAAGCTGCCACTGGAAGGGAAACTTCTTAATGTTTAGGAGTAAGAAGATGATTTCTTTAAATATCACATCCATGTATAAACCTTAAGTTGTGTTATTTCAAGTGTCTGAGGTGCGAGCTCTTGATGGAAGATAAAGTTGTATAATTCAAAGGAATTCTTAGATGATATTTTAAGTTTTCGATATAGTATAACCTGCATTGTATACCTATACTTGTTACCTGTCGCATTTTATAGGAAAAAAGAAAGACATAAAAAGCTGAGAGTTTTGAGATTCCTCTATTCTACAATCTGGTTGTGTTGTTAGAATATTTAAATAGACGTTCCCTTCTATCGAAGATCTTTATTTCGGTTTTCCGTCTTAGTTTGCCAGCCAGTATTATTAAATCTGCTAGATAAAAAGTACACTAAAAATGGAAAAATAAACTATTTTTAACAAAAAAATATTAAAACGACTTCAAATCAGTACTAAAAAGAGAAAAATAAACTGAATTAGATATTTAATTCCAAGCTAAAAAATACCTACCTACCTGTTTAAAGTATAATACCCTATTACTAATCTGTTTGAAGTCGGTGCCAGCCAGCCTAATGAGGTTGTATCACTCAGTTTGAGCCGTCCACTAGGTACGATCACACGCAAGTGCGAGGTGGTGTGAAGTAGCGAGCGGTAACAGATGTACCTACCTACGTACTAAGTAGTACGTAGCTTAACAAACTCTTTAGGCTTGGCACCGACTTCAAACAGATTAGTAATAGGGTATTATACTTTAAACAGGTAGGTAGGTATTTTTTAGCTTGGAATTAAATATCTAATTCAGTTTATTTTTCTCTTTTTAGTACTGATTTGAAGTCGTTTTAATATTTTTTTGTTAAAAATAGTTTATATAATAGTTGATTACAAGGTCAGCAAGTTTATTTCACAAGAAAATAATATAATTACAATACATTATGAAAATAACAATATATCAAATCTAATTCTTGTATCGTTTAAATTACGACGCAGAATCTACTCCCAAAAAACTTCATTCAATGGAATTAAGGTCTACTAATTAGACCACGAAAGTGATATTATGTCGACTTAACGCAGTCAGACATACCTAAGTCAGACAGACACGCACGTAAGCCTATTAGAAACGCCTACTTGTTGAAATCCTCCGTCAAATCATAGGTAATAGTGACATAAAAAGTAAACAGGTTTTTAGACTTTTCAAGCCATGTCAATGATAATTATGTTTGGAAGAAAATTACTGTCTATTGTCTACTGAATCTATTGATATATTATTATCGTAAACCCATAACGTCGTCATAACTGGAAACTAGACTCTCCTCGTAGGCTCGTATCCTCTTCTCCGGAGACACCTGTGCCCAGTAATTAATTAATAATAATTAGTTATTCTATATAATTTATTTAATTTATTATACACTTATTATTTAAACTAAATTTAAAAATAATATTTACAAATAAAAACTAACTAAATGTATCATTAAAATAAAAAAGGGGGAGGAAATTACAAATTAAAATAATATATAATTAAAATAACATACCATAATAATTATACTATCTCAAGGGATATGTTCATTACAATCTAAGACAACTGTTCATATAAAACTATAATTATATTTCATACAATATAATAATATAAGATAACATAAACAGTTGAAAGTATGTAAAACCTATCTACACACTGGAAGGTATTTTTATAATGTGAACAGTCAACACTGACCCTCGGGTTAATCTGCAATAACTCGCACTAGTTAATAACTATTCAATTATCTTATAGTTATTATTAGCGATAGTTGAAACATAAAACGGTTGTACACTTTATATTATAAGTGAATTGATAACCTTTGTGGCAATGCAGCGCCTGAATCGTACTATCGAAGTTTACAGTTACAATGCTCATAAACAAAACCTGAAGTAAGTTATTATGAAAGGCTATCTAGATTTCAATATCCAGAAACGAATCGTTTTACCTTGAGGGCAGTTACTTTTTCAATTATATTATTAAAATGTTATTGTTATAATAAACTGTAGTAGATATAGATACTGACTAGTTAGTTCTGTTTCACTTACGGAAAGATTATTGATTACTAATAAAATTAATCTTCGAATTAAATGTTCCAACCGTACAACGTGGATTGTAGATAGTAAGTAATAATATATTTGTCAAATACTTAATTTTATCTTAATTTTACTTAAATATTATGTTTAATTGTGTATAAGTAAGTACATTACAGTAATGAGGTTATAGTCACATTGACACATATTCAGGCAGACGTATTGCGCGTTTACGTTTCTATGTTAATTAAACATATTCAATCAATTTTAACAACCTTACAAGTGATTATAGTTTTACTGTTTATTAAAATTTCATAGTGAGCAAGTGAAACTTGCAATAAAATAGCGAATACCCGAAGGCAATAAGCTACAGTATACATTTCTCTAAGTGGCGAGAATACGAACAATAAAGACGAGGTGATACGACCCTTTTGGACACGGAAGTACGATATCAATTTAAAATATCGTCGTAACAATAAAGTTGGAAGGCGTCGGCCACACCTCGCGATTACAGACTGACTGTAAAACGCTGTATAGATATAAAATGTGCAAGTTGAATCATTGCAGTTCACTCTCTCGCCCACACGCCGCAGTAACGAGTGGTTTCGACCGGCTTTCTTCGGACGATTTATGGCGCTGTCTGTACAACTAAATTGTCGGCCGGTGTACACCCCGCCTAACTAACGAGTACTAGATTATGTTCGTTAATAAATACGAAAGTTTATGTTTAGATGCACTGCACGTGATATGCGTACAAAGCGACTGAATACATTCCGTAGGTTTCTTCAGGATTGGAATCCAACTATGTATATCGATATTAATTTAAATATTAAAACGGAAGGGTAATTTATTTTCGTCGGGCATTTAAAAAATAAAGTTAAACCTTTTTATTTTAAAATTATGTTTCGTTTATTTTTTTGTAGAAAATGGTTTCGTCGTGGGTTTTTTAAAAAAAATAATTTTATTTTTATATAAGTCTTGGCTGAGTTTCACTCGTTCGTCTACTACGTTCAGCAATAAAAATAGTGAGGGGTATTTATTAAACTACATTTGTTGGATGCCCTTTGTTGTGCGGGTCTTTGCTCCCGTCGTTATATTTTGGCCACTGATTAGCTTCTATTGGCCGTAGCGTGACGTTATATAGCTTATAGCCTTCCTTGATAAATGGTCTATCCAACACTAAAACAATTTCTCAAATCGAACCATTAGTTCCTGTGATTATCGCGTTCAACCATACAATCAAACTCTTCAGCTTTATAATATAAGTATAGATCTGCTTATTGGTATGTAGACTCTACTTTATTCCCTTCCCTGAGTGTAATACAACGTGGGCATACCTGTATTCTGGCCAGCCCTCTATTCAATATAAATGCATTTGTACCAACTGCTAATCTCATGATTGTCGGCTGATAACTGATGATAATACGTAGACATCTTATCTGAAATGTATGATAACGTTATCAGAGGCATAATGCAGCGCAAATCAATGCGTTATTCAATCTTTTTGTTGTACTCACTATGAGATTTTGTGATAACATTATAGCTATTAATTAAGTGCTTGGATTCGTTCTAGAATACGAAATCACTTAGCTACAGTACGAAATTATGATCGATCTTGATTGAAAGTTCGCATATTTAAAAACAGAAAAGGTGTGCTATAAACTAAACTTAGCCTAACTTAGCTTGCCTAAGCAATCACTAGGCTAGCCGCTCTATAACATAAACTCCTCATAACGAAATTTTTGTCTCTGTAATTAGTCGTTGCAAATTGATTGGAGGTCCTCGCCCGAATCGTCAAGATTTATTATTCATTATTCAAGAGATGTGTTAGATAAGTTGTATGCGCACGTGTTATAAATATCGTCGTTTGGATCTCTGCGTCATTACTGCGCATTGCGCGCATTTAGTGCAACAAAACAAACCAAACTTCCAACCACGTGTGCCTTTTTGAAATTGTACTTTAGGAGGAAAGCTATTAGAGATTTAACTTATGTATTTTATGTGTATAAATATTATATACCTAGTTGATTTGCAAAACGATTTTTCTTAGTAGTTCTTCGCCATGTGTCTCCATTGCCAGCGTTCCGCCCCGGCAGGTGTGTTGTTTGTTGCATTCAGATTACTTCCAACTTACTTTGACTCATTGCATTTTGTGTTTGTGCAACGTAAATCACAATAATCTAAGTAAACAATAACAATACTGCTCGTATGTAATGTGTCAGTCATTACTGGGCAGTCGCAGTTATTGTAGGCGTTGGCATTCTGACTCCAGCTGTCGGTATGCGAACTATGCTATTTATTTATGATAATTAATTTGTTATTTGGGTTATTAGTCCGTACAAGCATTGGTTGTTTTGCATAACTGGTTTCAAGAGAAGTGCGCAGATTTTTTATGATGAAGTTCTGTAACTAATATTAGAAGCCGTATATGTTAAAGCTGCTTATAATAATTTATTACATAAATAGTGACTTTATCAACGAACCAATAGCCTCATACTATTAATCATTGTGTCCTTAAATAAACAGCACACGTCTCCTATAATTAAACACAACAGTTCATTTATTGCTCGTAGATAGCGGTTATAAACAATTGCATTATGAGTTGAATGACCGATAACGAATTGATTGCACATTGCGTCGAGCTTGCGATTAATCGCACGCATTTGGTCGTCGCCGTGCTGTTGCAACAAATCGCACACATTTGTAATGCGCCAGAGGATTAATTTATTACAAGAAAAGTTGATGAGTGTTGTTTGTTATGTGTCACGCGTGAGGTTGAAAGTGCTCAATTTTATCATGAAAATTGTAAATGGTTGCTCTCAGTCAGGCACGGGGCTAATTCCGTGAGCGCTTTAATTTTTATTAAATTATTTAGCATAAACCTAAAAATAAAGTCATTGTAGTTATTAGTGTAATCGTTTTGGATCAGGACTAATAAATAAAGATCGCGATCGGTGATTTAGCAACTGATTCGCGTTTTTGCGGGTCTGCCGTATACCATTAAATGACTGCCAACCTGCACGAAGCTAAGTTATCACGTGCTCTAAAGGAGAATCGGTAAAATTGTTTGAAGAGAACCAACAACAACCACATATAATGATGTCCCTTTAAATCTACAACAATAGTTATTTAGGCGGATCATTTTGCCAAATTACCTTTTAAGATTTATTTTCTCTTACTATACATGTTCAAATAACCTAGTAATAAATAAGTAGGAAGTAAAAATAAATGAAAATTTAAATATAGTGCTCGTCTTATGGCAACTTGTGGTCCGATACAAAGGGGCCAGAATTGAATGATTGTCATTCTAAGTCGTCAAGGAAGTCACAGTTTGTTCGTAAATAGAGATCACCTAAATGGTAGACGTAGTGCTTGTGCAAATTGTTGTATATTGCGCACTTGTTCTTCCTTATTCTGATTACAGAAGAATCCAGCCACGACAGATGAAATACACACCGCTCCCTTGAATGCAGTATTTAACAGTTTTTTGATAGGCAAATTTCAAGTTACGGTATATTAAAATAGAGTTTAATTTCTTTGTTTTCAGGTGGAACAGCGCGATGTGCCAGGCATCGACTGCGCCAACCTCGCCATGGACACCGAGGAGGGTGTCGAGGTGGTGTGGAACGAGGTCCAGTTCTCTGAGCGCAAGAATTTCAAGGCACAGGAGGACAAGATACAGATGGTGTTCGACAACCTCACCAGGCTGGAGCACCCCAACATCGTCAAGTTCCACCGGTACTGGACGGATACACACAATGATAAGCCTAGGGTGAGTTACGTTAGTCTACAATTGAATACTTATTAGTTATACCATACGGTCACGGGCCTCACGACTGTAATCGACAGATAAGCTACCCTGTAGTGAGTTAATAAAAATGTAGTGTGGATGTAATATTCCATTCAAAAGCTGACAAGAAAACTTTTGTGTATCAGCTGTAAATCTAATCCATAATCAAATCGAAATCTAGAAATGTCGAGTCTAATTATAGCGATCTGATAAAGGCAATAAACTGAGATTTATTTGACTTCATACAATCTTTGTATATAATCTGCTTGGCATATTTTAACGAACTTTTCATCACCTTCTTTGATATTCTTTTAGTTTATTTTGGTACCATGTGTATTTTTGATCTTTGGCAATATTCATTAATTATGCTCAAAGCACCTTTTGCAGATTGTACTGTCACAAGCAAGGAGCTAATCTTGGACCAATACTCACTGTAATGTAATAAACACCATAGTAAAATATAATGTAATATTTTTATATTTCCAGGTAATATTTATAACGGAGTACATGTCCTGTGGCTCCCTGAAACAGTTTCTGAAGAGGACCAAGAGGAACGTCAAACGATTGCCGTTGCAGGCATGGAAGAGATGGTGCACACAAATCTTGTCAGCGCTCAGGTAAATATTGATATTATCTATTTCGTGGAATTGTAGAATTTGATTAAAATCTATGAAGTGTAGGATACCCATACTATTGTATTTGTCCTCTTTAGCTATCTTCACGGCTGCGTACCTCCTATCGTCCACGGGAACCTCACGTGCGACACCATCTTCATCCAGCACAACGGTCTCGTTAAAATTGGCTCAGTGGCGCCCGACGCCATCCATCATCACGTCAAGACTTGCCGCGAGAACATGAGGAATATGCATTTTATAGCACCGGAATACGGATGTAAGTACCATAACTAAACGACACATTTGCATGGGAACGGACACCATAGTTTCCTCTGCTTCGATCTTTGCGTTTTTTGCTTTTTCTTTCTAAAAGTTATAAAGTTGTTTTGGAAAGAGCAGGATACGTGTATATGAAGCAACCGAAACTATGTTGTCCTCCTCGCACATTGATGACAAATTTATTTCCCCCCGTATCAGCATCACAAATGGTGACGCCTGCGATGGATATCCACTCGTTCGGAATGTGCGCTCTGGAGACAGCCGCTCTTGAGATTCAGGGCAATGGAGATTCAGGCAGCCACGTCACCGAGGAGCACATCATTCGTACCGTCGAATCCTTGGAGGAGCCGCGCCAGAAGGACTTTATATACAGGTACTTTACGTTACAGGTCGTTGGCGGTAAGTCGCTTTTATTATGCCATGTATGGATGAGGCTGCCCGGTGTCGCCCTCTAGCTCCCGCCAGGTGCTAATGATGACGTATGTTAACAGGTGTATAAACAAGGATCCCGCGAAGAGGCCGACGGCTCGCGAGCTGCTGTTCCACCCCCTACTGTTCGAAGTTCACTCTCTGAAGCTGTTAGCGGCGCACATATTGGTCAATACAACAGGTAACGACAAATTTTCTTTTCTCAATTTATATCGAACAACTGATTAAGACTTACAACACCGCTACAGTTAAAGTATAAAATAAAAATAATACCTATATATTGTTTCGTTTATATAACCGAAATTGTTCAATATTATCAATAAAGTAAATTAATTGTAAAATTTCTTGATTACAGGTAATTACCTAAATTATTATTTTCTTATTCATATATCAAAAGGTGTCGGTATGTTTTGTCGGTGCACTGTCTGATAAATAATAACAACAATGTAAATGTGTCACGTTACAGCGAACATATCGGAGACGATCACGGACGAGGTGGCGGGCGGCGGCAGCGGCGAGGCGCTGGCCTGGTGCGTCAAGAGCGGCGAGCGCATGGAGATCGCCGCCAAGGACCTGCAGCCGCACGCCGAGAAGTTGGAGAAGTTCGTCGAGGACGTCAAGTGAGTGACAGAGCGACACGTGGACGAGCTGCGTGCCCCTGGCGTGTGTCGCTGAGTTAGGGATGGAATATATCGATTTAAAAAATCGATATGTTGTACTGAATCGATTCAGTGAATTTATATTTTACCCTTGAAAATCGACAATCGATTTTTCTTTATGTTATCTGTATTCGATCATGTATGTTAAGTCATTTAAATTAGTTTACGAATTCCGATATATACTAATGAGCATTGAAATTTTTCTGTGGAATACTTAATTGATGAAGTGTTCATACTTTACTATTACTTTATGTTCATTTATCTGTATAACCTCAAATTATAATAATAATAGTTTAACGAGTATAATGAGGAATTTATATTTACATTGTTAATTTTGTAAAAAAACTATTTTTTAGACCTCGATTTTTTGTGAATCGATTCATCAAGTTACGATTTGAATCGATTTAAGAATCGATATTTTTAGTAATTGAGTGTGTGTGTGTCAGGTACGGCATCTACCCGCTGACGGCGTACGGCTGGGTGCGCGGCGTGGGGCGCGCGGCGTCGCCGGCCGAGCGCGCGGCCGAGAGCGCGCCCGCCTCGCCCGAGCCGCGCGACCTCGAGACGCGCCGCGTCGTCAACATGATGTGCTCGCTCAAGCCGCACCCGCACCCGCACCCCGACGCGCCGCCCGCAGACCTGCTGGCAAGTACCCGCACTACCCGCACTACCCACACTACCCGCACTACCCGCACTACCCACACTACCCGCACTACCCGCCCCGCCTATTATATAAATGGTACTAGTGTTCACGCACCGACAAGCCCCAGTATAAGGACTCTTACTTTCCTTACAGTCGTCCATCAAACACATCTGAGCGGATGGGGTCCCGATTTGCCTAACATCAAGTTAGAACCTAACATTGAAGGTTATCGAATTTATTTCTTTGTGTACTTCGTGACACTGTTTTAATTGAATAAATTTGGTTGTCGTTTTTATAGGTAGCTAGGTTATTTTTTTATCATTTTGTTTTGTCTAATTAGTTTTTGTTGAACCACTTGTGAGTGAGAGGAATTTGTTGATGATTAAGAGTTGTCTGTTATCAGAGAAAAAACCTGTGCTATTTATTCAAATATTTTGATAAACATTTTTTTTTTATTATAATTATTATTTACGAATATGTCGTCTGTTTCGAGATCCAAAATGACATTCGTGAGTTATTTAAGCAAAGTTCAAAGGCACACATTTTACATTGTTTACTATAAATCTATGCTATGTTTTATATAAATGGTCAACTACACCTAAAATGAAAAAAAAAACGTAATTTTTTTTATGATAGGATCAAAAACAACAAAATGCATTTAATTTTCTTCAGGCCCATGCTGAGTTGTCAATTGCACTTTAGTGACAATAGGTACAAAAACAGCGAAGCTCAAAATGGCGTCCGTTTTCTTCCTAAATATCTGAAACACATAAAAAATAGTTTATACATCACCAATCTTTTTTACCTCGCAATAAAACAATTAACCGTAAATAACTGGTATCCAATTAATCGGTACCTAACGTTAAACTATTTCGTTATTAACATATACCTAACGAAATAGTTCTTGTTTGAATTGTTATATCATCATCATCAGCTATACTCTGCTTGTAAAATAATGGTGGACTAGATTACTCTAGTCCACCATTATTTTACAAGTATGTATATCTAGATTTGATGGTGTAAAAGTTGCATAAAATAAAATGTGACAACCCTGACGAAAAACATAACGACTAGACGAGAATAGCATTTTGTTGAAATTCAAAGGCGATGGACTATTGTAATGTTCCTTTACTGTGGGCAAGCGCAGCGTAAAACATCCACGCATTAGGTGACCCGATGATCTGATCCGAACTGCTCGCGCTGGATGCAAGCCGGATACTACCGATCCTATTGGAAATCTCTTGAAGTCTATAGCATATGTCCTAGTGGACATCGTGGGGTTGATATATTATGATGTTGATAAGATATTGATTGTGCTTAGTGGAAAAATGAATGAATGACGTATTTGTCCAGATGACGATTCTCCTCCGTATGGACGACAAGATGAACCGGCAGCTCACGTGCGCCGTGTCCCGCAGGGACACCGCCTGCGCCCTCGCGCACGAGCTCGTGCAGCTCGGCTTCATACACGAGGTACGGCTGCCTCCTGCTCCCTCTATATTCACTACTAATTGGTATATTTTGTCAGTGTGTACACAATTAATTCATTTTAATATTTTTTTATAAGGAATTTTAATACGTGTACAAATTAGGGTACTCTAATATTTTGCAATTCTAATGTCACCGGTCGAGACATATTTGAAATATTTTGCTATATTATATTATTTTGAATAGTTGAATTGTCAAAGGCATTGAGGCAGAAGTTAAAGTTATGTGACGCGATTACTAACCGAATGGTTGATGCCGACAGGCGGACCGCGACAAGATCTGCCGACTGATGGAGGAGTCCCTCCGCAGCAGCTTCGGCGCGGGCGCGGCGGCGCTGGGGCTGCGCGCGCCGCCTGCGCACGTGGGCGCCTGCAGCTAGTGACACTTGTGCTTGTTTGTTTAGTCGTAGCTTAAGTAGTGGAGCCGACACACCACCGTGCGCCGCCACGAGGAGGTATTGCAGTCAACGACGCCGAGTCAGAGAGACATCCGAGTAGTATATCGAGTTGTGAATTCCTGTCCGATTATTTTGTCTTAGTCCGATAAATTTTGTATTTTCCCCGAGTTTTGTGAGCCCGACTCGGTTTGTGAGCTGCTCTTAACTCTTAAAAAGTCGGAGCGAACCTTTTAAAATGGTTTCGATACGTTGACGGATGTTGTAGAAGCTAGGCCCTCAAAATGTGCGTTTTACCTCCCAAAAACTTACTAGTCGAGTGTGAATCTAAATCCGATCAGCCGAATCGTTTTAATATTATTACGCTTTCTAAAGAAATTGTAAACAAAAATGTAACATTGAAATGTAAAAATTGTAAAATTGTCAAGATTCGGAATGGTTCATAATTTAGTTGGAACATCGAGTATGCTTTAGAGATGTAGATTTTTGTATGAATGTGTATATGTTATAAATGATATTTAAAAGAAAAAATATTTAAACTAAACGTTTACTTTTAATTATATGTATAGTGAGGCTTCCTCTTAGAGCTTTATGGATGTGGTTATAAATAATAAGTATACGGAAATTTGAACATACTCACTATAATGTTAAGGTTGAAATTTGAACTGTACTCGCGTCGATTACTACCTTTTATTGCGATAGTTGACTACATAGACTTATTTGTTGAAATAAACAGTTTAATATCAATTATTTGTTGAGGTTTTAAAGAGACACTTATAATAGGGTTCTGTTTTGTATGGACTGTGGTGGACATTTGTGGTTTTCGAACGAGTATATTTGCCTAGAGGTCAATGTCATAGGAATTTGTTGATACGTGTATTGATGTACCCGAGATTGAAAACCAAAAGTGTTTCTTATCCAATATCACATGCCTGAATGAAGTCAATTGTCAGAACTTGTGAATTGTGATGTTTTATAACTGTTTCTGAGATTTGTATTGATGTTACCATACACAAGAACCGAAAATCTGAAAATAAACGTATATCCAAGACAAGATTGGTTCAAAATTGGTAACTTTGCTACAAACCTAGCAACACTGATAACAAATAAAAAGTTTTGCATTTACACACAGATACATTTGTTTTATAGAAAGAAAGAAGAGATTTTTGTTATCTATACGTAAACCTATAGTGGTGCTAGTATGTATATACATTGTACACCATTGTATAAATATTGCTATTATTGTATAATATAGTATCTCATGGATAGTTACATCGGCACCGGGTTCCTAGTTTGTTTCGTTCCAAATTTTGGTGCTGTCAGTCATATTTTATATTTTTCTTTTACGATATAAATTCTACGTTTGCGTGTTGAGGTCATGGCTAGTCAAAAGGTTGGGTCGCTGAACTCATAGCAAGTATTTTTCAATTTGCTGTTACGGGCCGTTGTCATAGCTTTTCAAATGAAATAGACTCCATCACACCTCAATAACATAACATAGCATCACGCCTTTTTCCCCGAAGGGGTAGGCAGAGGTGTTTTACACCCACATTTCGCCAGCTATGTTTGGTCCCATGAAATAGGGGGCGAGCCTATTGTCATCAACCGGGAACCTTTGTTTACCAAACTCCGGGAAAATCTTAATACTGGAATTTCATGATAGAAAAACCCAATACCATTTTCACCCGACCCGGGAATCGAACCCGGGACCTCTTGCACAGCAGTCGTATACACTTCCCGCTGCGCCACCGAGGCAGTTAGAGCACCTCAATATAATTATTATAACATCTTGACTAATCCAAAAAAAGCTAAAATATATTATATGTATGATACACACACACACTATGTACATAATATGCTATTTGAAGAAATAGCATATTTATATGTACAACATAGCTACGTAACCTCCCCTCTCCTAATGTAATCTTCGTTAATTACATCTATCATAGAGACTGTCTTGCTTAACTTGAATGAATAAATGGACGCGCGGCAGTGAACATCGCCAAGTCGAGCAAGTCTTAGTGAACACCTCAACACGCAAAACTAACATTTGGTTAACGCTAGTGGTGCCAAATATAAAAGGTGCCAACGATTCGTTTTGTTTAATTAACTTTAGTTGTAAAAGTTCCATTCAAAATTTTGATTAACGGCTTTCCATTGACAATACAAATGCCTATCATTAAGAATTAGAACGATAACACAAAGGGGATTTTGAATAATATGTAGACACAGACATACGTTAGTTTTGAGTTAGGAGAATGTAGATTCAATGACCAATACACAACACAAACACTCAATGTTTAACTATCGTATTGTCCCATGTACACAAGTCTTCATTTGCTTTGTTCGCGTCGTTGTCATTACACTTATTATATATAGGTTACACTTATCGATCCTTTTTAGTACCTTTCACGACGCTCAAATAAAGATACCTACAGAGATTAATGCGAAACACATTGTAGCATTTGTTTACTAGATAACTTTGTTAGGTTTTACCATTTTATCACCAATTTTAATTACAATAGAATTCAATTTTAAATATTATGTACTACATTAAGAGCGGTATTACGATGCGAACCCCCACACCCCTCTATCCCCACATGGCACATTTATTCAGTTATGAAGCGTAATCACCGCGTGATTGTTAGCAGACCGTGTACGACACATTACTATGTACCATCATATTATTTCTTCAGTAATTTGATAATAGCATAATAATAATTCAAAATACATTAATAAATACATTTCAATATGATGTCAAATTGTCCTAATGCTATCTGATTAAAAGGTTTGGCATCATTCCAAATGCAAAGTGCAATTTCCGTATATGACAATCAGAAAGCAATAAATTGATATTGATACTTAACTAATGTGTCGCACGCGAGAGCGTCTGGGTGTCGTCGAAAGCTAGAAATATAGTAGCGCAGTAGTCTAGAGTAGTGTAAACGAAAGACTGGCTAATGTAACGAGTTAGGTTGTTGTATGGCACAGCGGCAGTGCTCGGTGTCTCTGGCTCAGCGAGAGAGATATTAGCGAGGTAACAACTCGCCTTCGTAGATTTGTGGTTGCTGAATATGTTAAGAAAGATGTAAACTGGCTGAACTTGGCTACATATTTTTCGTGTAATCTTGTAAACTTCTTTCTTATTAAATTATTATACGGGGGTATATTTAATTTTGTATTCGTTACCAAAAAGTAATATACGCTTACTTAAAATATATATTAGGAAATTTAATTAAATTATAAAAATTAGGGAATGTAATATAATTGTTCATAACTTATTTCGGAGGGTGGTCAGAGACACCGCGCGGGCGCGCTCGGGAGGCAGGTATATAGCTAGTGAAGTGGTGTTCTTGTAAATATTTGCTTTTAGTCTAAAAACTATACCTATTAATTATTGTTAATTGTAACTGATTTATGTACCTACTTATCACGAAATAGCAAACACAACACGACAAACTAATTATGTTCGTTTAAGTATATAGTCTGTATCATGAAGAACGGTTCACCGTTCTGAAACTATAAGAAATACGAAAATCTGTTCTTAGGAACCATGTCATTAATTTTATTGAAAAGAAAAATTGCATTCATAGTTTTTATAAAAAACGTCCTCAGTTTAAGAATCTAACCCGAACATACTTAAAAAACTTATGTCAATTCTATTCGGATCGCAAATTAAGGAAACGTCTTTATTAAAAATCTATAAATGCAATTTTTTCTTTTCACTAAAGTCGATGACATGTTTCCTGAGAACAGATCTTTCAGTTTCAGACTTGGCCATTCTGACCGTTTTAAATGTTACACCCTGTAGGTATATTTCGCATTTTATATCATTATCGTTTTGCTATTGTTTACTTATATCTTGGCAGTTTTGGCTTGTTATCTCGCCGGCTCACTATTACAAGCTTCTATGTTTCAATTTTATTTTATAATTCTACATTGTTTAGAATATGTAAAACGACATGCTTATTGTTTTTTTTATTTCTAGAAAGCATTATGTTTATGCCTAAGTATGATATCATAATGTCACTTCAGCATTAGGCTGCCGGTCCATTGACGTGGAGCGAGCTGGCGGAGCGGAAAAGCGAAAAAATATGAACCAATAGGAATAAGCTCCATTGTAATTAAAATAGAACCTTGTAATAGTGAGCCAGCGATCTGTTATATTACGTGCTTGTGAAATATCATTAGGTTATCAAACGCATGCACCTGTAAGCTTACTTTTACTGTAATATAATTCATCGAATTTGAAATAAAATTGTTTAATATAATTAAGAAATATCTTCCAGAGATTACAATAAATTGTATTTTATTATTATTTACAATTATTATTTATATTTATTCAGAAATGTTCATTTATACGTAGTATTAACAAACATGTAACTCATTGCACAGGTACTAATGTAAGTTACAGTTGAACTGCCAATGATTTGCAATATTTATATTTGTAAACAAACTCGGGATTTTCATCTAATGTTGCACAAAAGTCCTACACAACGTTACCTTTATTTCTTTTGCTCTATTTTATTGAATTGATTAATTTATATTTTGTTCCTAGTATGTTGTACTTGCGGACGTGAGGCCTCAGCCGATGATGCACATTGACTAGAAACTAAACGGAGGATTTGTGTAATACGTCAATAAAATTGTCATCTCGTTTATTTGACCGTTTTGTTATAATCAATTTTGATTTTACACATTTAAATATTATATGAAACGATATTTTATTTGTGTAGCAACGTCCACAAATACAACTACACAAGTTTATAAAGAAACGTTGTTTACTTTTGTTCCACATATTCATATATCTCTGACTAAAACAAATGGACACATTAACCGAGAATAAATAATATTATTTAATTAAAATTGTTATTGTAAATAAATTAACCGATCAGTGTTCTGGTATTTTTTCTTTTGTTTATCCAAAGAAAATGTGTTCATTTATTAAAATAATATATGTATATTAATTTGCGTTTTATGAGATTGTATCATAATATTTATTGGATCCAGAATTGCATTTCCCACTCGATGACGTCATGTCCTATACAGTTTACGCAAGTTTGTAAGTGCAAGTAACCGAGTATGATTTAGGTCTAGTACATATTATTATATCGATACCTATTATGATTATGCTCAAAGTGAATTGTAAAGAATCCATAACAAATGATCGAACGATCGAGTGATGTTTGCATACTATCTAAATTAAAAAACGTCAATAAAGTGTATTTTAAAAAAGTATACAAAAGTTTTTGTATTTTGATTAATACCATTTACCGATCCTTAGATTCTACTAAAGGCTAAGCTAAGCTAAGCTTTAAAAGGGGCGTATTGTATGCAATGCTCAAGTAGAGGGGAGTAGCTAAGTCCACCATCATCATCTGACAAAACTGTTTGAACAAAAGAGATTGTGTGACACAAAAATAACGGATTATTTTTGTGTGCGTGTATAGAAACATGAATTTTTCTCTTGGGTGTGTGGAAGTGCGAAGTGTGCTGTACGTATACGGGATGTCCCGTAAGATGAGGACAAAAGGTGTGTGGGGAATAAAGGGAATTGAAAAAAGCTTAAGTTTATGGATATTTTTTTTAATTTTATCTAGTATTTCACTAGTCATTTTTCTCCTACTCCTTCATTTACGTACGTAGTACTTCTGATTAATTTCGTTGCGGATTCAAAGACACGGAGACGGAGACGGAGTTTATTCCCATCCAGTCACACCTAAACCTGTAACACTGTTACATATATACATGCATATGGATCACGTCTCTTTCCCAACAGAGGAAATGTTCTCTGCCTGGGGTAGGCAGAGACCATTTCCTTCCATTTGCTACGATGTTACATTGTTACTCGTTGGGAACAAAATTCCCATCATGTCACACTGTTACTTGATGGGACTGCTTGCAATTTTTTTCTCCCAACCAATAACACTGTTACTTGGATGGGAAAAAAAAAGTTGCATCGAGTCACACATTGTGTCTCGTTGGGAAAAGTAAATATTTTATATTCCCATCGAGTCACACTATTTTTTTTAGTATATTATTAATATATTAGTGATTTATATTTTTATTGTATTGAGCAGATTTCCCAACCTTTACTTCGCTGAGCATCCCCGAACCCATACTTATTAATATTTTCATGCCACTCGCCCTCTTGAGTTTCAACAAAATTAAGAAACATATTTTGTTTATCAACTAAATTTTTTATTTTAATTTCAATTAGGTACAATACATACAGATCCGATATATAACGAACTAATTACAGAAGCGAGTACGGGACGCAACTGTTAGATGCAAGGTGCGCGTCGCACGTTGTGACGTCACGTGACTTCTCGAAACTTGAATAGCAGCGTTTGAATGGCAATTTGGAAGAGTTAATTTACTTATTTTAAATTATGTATTAGGTACCTATTACGCCCTCCTGACATTTTTCTATTACAGGTGTTACAGGTTTGGATGTGACTGGATGGGAATAAACCCACAGAATGTTAGGCATTCTCTGGGAGTCCAGAATGTCAAAACTCGGTGTTTATTGTTAAATACTAATGTTATAATGTAGGAATAGCTTCTAAATAAATACATCTACCTTCTGTCCTACCAACAGTATTGTAACCTGTTGTAAAATAAAAATTGATGGACTGAGTTTCTTGCTAGCTAGCTAAATTTGTTGCTTCCTTTCTGGCTTTGTATGACGTTCTATGTCAATCTCAATTGATCATGAATAATACCTAAATATGATGTGATTTCATAGTTTTGAGTTCGATTAGGATATTAATTGACAATAAAACAACGATACCATAAAAATGTATAATATTATTATCACAAGCTTACAACGCTCACGTTTGTAATTATGAGAGGTGACAAAATTCTTTTGACAATTTAACAGATATAAAATATTGTAGGTATCTAATTATTTATTAAGGGAGATGTCTCGACACGTCTACTCCGTAGGTACATTTTACTGAGGATATTTTCTCTAAACTTGAGAAAAGTGATAGAATGAATTCTTTATGTAAAAACATTACCCTCCTTTTTGGAAGTCGGGTAAAAAAGTGTCTATGTTTAGAGAAAATATCCTGAGTAAAATGTATGGAGGAGGCGTATCGGTACACCTGAAGTCGCGTTGTTCTCTTGATCGTTCGATACAGACATATGATAGGTACCTTTATATATTATCTCCTTCTGTAGGTATATTACAATATGTGTTTATAATTATTACTTATTCTATATGAAACAGAATGGATAATAATAACGCTGATACAAATCAGAACTGGTTTTTATTGTAAATATGTAGTTACAGTTGAGCCGAGATTCGTCTTATGCTCGTGCTTTTTGCGCGTATGTATGTGGGCATGTCTGTTCCATTGTGACCTTCAGTAGACTTTGGGGCTCCGCGACGGCTGATTTTAAAGTGTGATGTGCCATTAGATTTGTATTTTTCCCCCGAGTGTCATAGGCTATGTGACGTCAACAAAAAAAACAATTTTGCTTTAAATTGACTGTCGAAGGCTACTTTGAGGCAGTCGGGTTTTTTGGTTTTTTTAAATTAATTAATTATATCTTTCATTTGGCAGTCGAATGTGACGTCTGCCCGTCACTCGCTGCAAAGAGTATGCGTATATTTCTATACTGACTGGCTTGGCTGGCAGTGCCGCCGAACAACTGCCGTGGCATGGCTTTCGCTTGATTTTGCTAAACATGTGGCGCGCCGTTTCAATCGGCTATCCTGTAACAGTTGCTCCCGCAATAGGGAACATGGTATTAGCAGTTAACTTTCTAAAAGATGGAATTAGGTCATCGGTTTCTAGTTGGTCATCCGAGTTACTGGCACTATCAGAAATAGGGACTGTACTACGATAGGGTCGTAGGGAATCTACAGAGACCAGGCTCGTGAAAGTTATACTTTACACTCCTGATTCTATATCTGTCATTACCGACTACTTTAACTACTATGTAAGGAACCGAATATAAGTCGTCTAGGCAACTCCATGAAGCTCGTAGTGGCGTGGTAGCGTACAAACATCGTTCTCAATAGTACTTAGCTATCTTCGTTCACTCACTCAAGAAAACCAAAGGGCTTTTTTGAAATCCTCCGACGAAGGTATGCAATGCTGATTGTTTATTATAGGTGTTCTAACACGGTTATAAACTTTCGTTCCAACAGAGTGACCTTGGGGGGAGCTTGGTTTCCATCCGCGTAGTTTGTATGAAATTTGGTTTACAACAGCCGGCTACACGGTTGGAATCCACCAAGGGCACCTCTGTGGAAGGCTAGTTTATAACCGTGTAGAACACTTATTAGGTATGTTCAATCAAGCACTAGCATACCTTCAGTCTGCTTTGGCGGCGGCGCGACCATCTACCGTCATGTAGGTACCTAAGTGAAATTGAACAAATACCTTAAAAAAACATTACATACCCATCGCCTTTCAAACGCAGTCAGGTTACAAAATAGTTAGGTACTTATCACTTTATTTACTTTTCATTTTATTAAATTTAACTGCCTATTCTAGACTCTGGAGTAGTCGGGTAAAAGCATAGGTCGGTAGGTATATCGGACTTGTCATAAACCTAAACCCTAGGCACGCCACTCCATTTAACTATCTTTTAATGTCTGTTTTTGTAAAACCAATTAAATTATTAATAAAATCAACTTTTGTATTGGTATTTTGATATGTTTATAAAAATAAGTTACAACTTAATGCCACTGATATCTGCCTATATACCTAAATCAGAAAATTTATTTAAAATTAAATGTTAAAATCCTATAGATAGATTTGATTACTATCACTGTCAAAATGGATTTTAAGATTTAACGTTGATTTCGACTCGAGTATAAAATTTGATGCGCGATACATATAATATATATTTTTATAAACCTTAACATGTTACCTACCATAGCATTCTTCTTAAGGAGAATTTTAACTAGATATGACTATATGACACAAATATTTTTCCTGGCATTGACGCATTAATAAGTTCTATTAAAATAAACATATTATCTATATAGTTAAGAGGGAACATAGCATGCGATTTTTCATACCAAAGTATTCACATGTTTTCTTCCTGATTAATGCCTCTTAGAGCAATATTTTACTGTCGTAAAAAAAGATCAGGAGGTATATAGTACACGTCCCTGGGAGCATTCCATGGTCACGTTCAGACAAATTCAACTATTACAAGTCGTCTAATTTTAGTTCAGACATTAATTAGACACATTACGTACCTAATAATTAAATTTAATAATTTGTACATCATACTTTCATTATGCAAAAACTACAAAGGTACTTCTTTCAATGACTTTAAAAAAAGATAAGAAGGTCTGTCACGTAACAGACTGGTCGAGTCAACCAGTGTTCTGAGTTGTTATCATTACATTCAATTTTCAGCAAAAGTATAAAGCATGAATCATACATGTGTTAGAAGTATATTGAAAGTAAGAATCAAAGTTGGTATTAAAGAGAAAAAAAACTCATGGTTATTATTTTTACCCGACTGACAGGACGAGTATTGTTTTTCGCGCGTATCTTGTATGTTTGTAAATTTCTTTATTCCCACGAATCATCCAAACGGCTGGATGGATTTTGACAATTAGGGTATCGTTAGATTCGCTCCACCAACCCAAGTGTCCATAGATAAGTTTTAAGAATAAAAAGAGTTAAACGGCGGGTTTTTGACGCCAAATTGTAAGAAGTTCAATTTTTTTTTTATCCAAACTTATCTTGTTGGGTATCAAAATAAAGAGAATTAAAAGGAGATTCCATATATTCAAAAAGAGATTATACATAATTCAATGGTTCCAAATTGTAAGTATTTCTATTTTTTTTTTAACCAAACTTATCGAGTAGAGTCTCAAAATTTAATCAGGTATATTACAATAATTTTTCGGTCTTTTTAGTGCGTTGCTCTCTGTTGATTTTTTGCAGTCGGGTTATTAATTTTAATTATATTGACTTGTTTATGTATCATCTCACGTAGATGACCGCACGTCTGACAGAGTTGAAGTAAATGGAATTATCAGTAGTTAGTTAATAGTTAAATACAATTTTTTTTCTGATAGGCTATGAATTCGACATTCTACACATTTCTCGTCATTTTGTAAGAATTGAAAATTCGAATTTCCCGGTGTTGGTTTGGTGTTTTCTTGTAGCAACACAATCTATACTTTGTGTGATATTTTTCTGAGGCTAGGAGATAAATCAGTCGAATTTTTGGATACCAATCGCGATGCGAGCTCAGAAACATCTTTGGTTAATTGGATGAGAACATTGTCATTTTAGCTCTTAATTTATTTCTCAAAGTAACCTTTTACGTTGCCAACTTCATCAATCACACTGTTTTCCGGTGACGTTGCAATTTGTTTCCAAAAATATGTTCTCACTTTATGTTTATGATTATCCGGACGATAATAAAAATAATCATAATCTCATATTGTGAATCCTCATCATCCTCAAATGCTAACAGGTAGAGTTTCGGCTAACGTAATATTTATCCTACGAGCTAGTTCTGTGACTACCGTTTTCTTTTTTTTCATGGTGATTCAGGCAAAGCTCTTAATGCTTAAAGCCTAGCGAATTGCTTTAGATAAAGATGAAGAAGAAGACGTAAAAGGTTTATTAATATTTGCAGAAATATCTATGTTTTTTAGCCCTTGGCAACGATTTTTCACCCTTTTGATTATGTCACCTGACTGCCAACTCATTTCTCGAACATTGTTCTTGTCTTTTCTCGCGCAATTCAGCAATCCTGATTGATTCGGAAAATTAGATCGACCAGAAAGTCCGGATTTTCAGCTTTTCTCTTTTTACCCGACTGTCAGGACGGGTATTGTTTTTTATAATTTTTCTCATGCGACTAGCACTAGTTGATTAGCTATTACTACAACTTGATGTTCGATGTGAACAGGAAATATTAACAAAAACGCAAGTTAAAAAAAATGTGTCACGTACAGACATTTTTTTATTATCAAGTCAGTATTCAATATAAGATTATTAAAAGTTATACACGCGTTCTTTACATTATTATTTAGGCAACTCATAGTACTCATACTATAAATAAATAAACAGAAATTAATTTGTAAGACTGAGTTGTTTCAAAATTACATCAACTAATATGAAACAAGAGTCACGTGTCAGACGCTAAAACTTACCTTACGTTTGGAGCTGTATCTCATCCACCAAATACTATATTTAAATAATTGTTATGCAATTAAGTACAACTTACTACACACTTCCACATAAACATAGATTTCTAACTTTATCTACTGCCAGACATCGACAAAGATGGCACAAAACTGACATAAAAACAAGTGAAATTGTTTTGTTTAAATTATTGAACCTAATTCATCGTGTTATAAGTGTACATTAAAATTTAAGAATCGTATAAATGTAAATTAGTTTTTTATGGAATGCCACTTTTTCATGGAATGCCCCCCTGTCATTTGGTTTTTTTAAACAACTTTACAATATCATTGGTAGTAGAGCTAAAATATAACCCGCAAAATATTGCAAAAATTGCACCATTTTTACTGCCGTAATTTACCATATAAAATTAAGATAAGGGCGTAACACGACAGCAATAGCACAGAATAAGGTAATATTTCCTCTAAGTATCTGTTTTTCGAAACACTCTCGCTGGCCGTGTTCCCTTTTAAACTTCGGGTCAAAGAGCGGGCGCGACGGCACGCGGGGTGCACTGCGGCCATAAATCCAAAAGTACATTAAGCTTCATAAAAAAAACAATAGAATAACCATACCCTGCCTAGTTGAAACCATGATCCACACACAATTAAATATTACGTTTACTTGTAGATGAAATATGTTGTAAAATTGACTATAAACTCACGTACGTTATAGAATGATTAACATGCGATTATAGTAAACTTTGAGCTGATGCACTGGACAGTAGGCTAGCAGTCACATTCAGTATTTTTACTAATTATGTCAAATATTCTCAAGTGTACCCTCATGTAGTTTAAATACCTCAAATTTTTAAATTAATAAAAAAAATTTTAAATACCTCATTTAAAAAAGAAAGATAACGCGCTTAAGGTCTTCTATTGGCTATGCGATTCGCAATAGCCAATTAATAGACGACCGAAACGCTTAACCGACAGGCCATCGTCGTCCAGCGAACTAATAGTCTGTGGGGCTCTTATAGGTAAGGCATTATTTTTTATTAATAAGTACGAAACGCCGCGTATCGCGCCGGAGCGATTTCGCCTCTTTACCTGTGTCATCACTTCGTCGTCACCTTTTGCGTGGTCTGATTTAAAAAAATTTCCTACCTACCTATTGTTTCAATTATTACATATAGATAATATAGATAGACGTCTAAATGTTACAATCAATACTGTAACTAGTCATAGGTACCTATCAATGAAAACAATAGGTTCGGCTTCAGTTCTCGTTAGGTTCGCGGTTTTTAAAATAGACACTATGTTAATGGCCTTTTCATCATAGTCATTCATTTTAATTTACTGTCCAAACCTGGAATACCAGGCCTGTAGTGGCCACGCGACGAGTCTCAGCTAACTTAGTGAACCTAGTAAGAGTTTACGGACGTCTATTTCATTATCTGTAGCGAGTGGTTGACAATTCTGCCATCATTTCTTCTTTCTCTTCTTGTTCCGGCACATAGTAATGCAGCTCGTAGGCGGGCGACAGGTCCACGTTTATGTTATCACAGTTAACGCCACACGGCTTCGTTGTCATGAAATAGTCTGACGGGCTCCTGTTGCCTGTCTCGTACAAGCGCTTCATGACTGCGTTCGATGACGCCAGCACTTTGCCGTTATCTTCTTCTTTTCTATGCACTATACTGTTATTGAATATTATTGGAAAATCAACTTTGAATCTTTCGCTATTCTGATTAAAATTATCCACGAATCGATTCACAATAGTTTTTCGGAACTGTGAGTCGTAGTCAAAAAGATCGGACGGTCCTGGGGATTTACTATTAACGAATTTGTCCAGCTGCACATACTCCTTGTCATCTTCGGTGTACTTTGCCGCCTCATCGATAAAATCCTTGTAATGTTTGATTACATACGAAGCTCTGTTGAAAGTTCCGTAGTCTGATCCATAATTAGTATCGGGCAAGGGTGATGGATTCCTGAAGTTTACAATCTTATCCAAGTGTTTAGGTCTTACTACATCCTTCGTGGTTGACGATGGTGGATTTTGTGTGTCTTTGAACGTATACAAATTCAATCTGTCTTTAAAATTGTCATCATACTCTTTCGAATACTGTTTCTGGGCAACTTTCGTTGTAGGTGGGAAATACTGGACTGTCGCCTGTCTGTTAGGTGGATATGTACTCACCGGAGTAGACGTTAGCTGTTCAGAGCGAGTAATAAATGCTGACGGAGATTGAGTTGTAGTAATTTCCTTAATTGTAGTCATTGGTGTGGTGAATTTCTTCAAATCAATTTTCATCATGGTAGCGTAATCGACATCGTAGTCTTCTGTTGACATCGTATCATAGTAATCACCAATATTGGAATATTTCAACTTATTTGTTGTTTTAGAGTCATCAACTGCCATGCTGAAAATATTAATTTTATGGCTCCAGATATTATTGTCTGATATATCGGTATACGTTGTTGTTGTCGAAGGTGGTGTGGAGGTTTCGTTGGCAGGAATTTCTTCCCTAGAAGAAACATTTCTGCTGCTCTCATCAGAGCTTTCCACGTAATCGCCGTACATTGAACCGTCAAGCTTATTGATTCTCTTTTTCTTAGATTTTCTGACTTCAGCTATTTTCTCTAGTCTAACTCTCAGATCAGGCACATCACTTTTATCACCTTGCTTTTGTATGGAACTCAATTCTGTTGTTTTGGTTTTCAAAACTTCGGTGAAAGACTTGGAAGCGTTTTTGGGTTTAAACACAATTCCTAATGAGCTGATACTTTCGTTTCTCCAGCTGTTGTCATCGGGGTCTCGAACAAACTGCTTAGAATGTTGTACATCAAACTTTTTCAAAGGTTTGTAGTTAGGACTCACTGTATATAATGCAGACAAATTTCTCTTCTCTGAACTGATTGGTTTAATCTCGAGCATATCTTCTTGCTCAGTTGTGCTCTCGTCTCGGGCTTGGGAGCTGGTCTCTAGCAGTACCGGGATTCGTTCGCTCTTCTTAAGAAAAATATTTTCACTTAATAATTTCTCCATTAAAAATTCTTCATTAATCGCGTCGTCTGTCTGAAATATTAAATATTAATTTAATACAAAATTTTTGGCCTTGTAACATTCATAAGAATGATGTATTTGATCTAAAGGAAATAAAGATTTTTATTATTTTATTTATTTATTTAAGCTTTATGCGCAATAAAGTACAAAGGAGGGCTTAATGCCAAAGGCATTGTCTAGCAGCCAACTTTAGGGTGATGCAGAGAAGAGCATGGTAGGTGCAAGTAGAAGAAAATAATATAAAGAGGCTAGGTTGAGGTTAATATAGTAAATACCTATTAAATATATACTATAACAACATAAGTATGTTAATAAAACCTATACATATATATATATATATATATATTTTATTTAACTATACAGGAATAGATGATATATAAATATATACATAAATACGAATAAGTCACTGATGTGCTGATGCTGCCAGATTATCAAAAAGAATGCTTCGCACTTCGTTTTAAACGTATACCGATTTGTAGCCATCCTGACTCAAGAAGGGAGCCCGTTCCAGGGGAGAATAGATTGTATAAAGAAGGAAGAGTGGACAAAATCAGTGGTATGAGCGGGACATGCAAGAAGAAGGTTATTAGAAGAGCGAAGGTCTCTGTTGTGAGTAGTAGTGAGGTGGAGTGGGGGAGTGAAGGATTGAGAAAAGAGTCTAGATTTTGA
Source organism: Laspeyria flexula (assembly GCA_905147015.1). Taxonomy (NCBI): domain Eukaryota; kingdom Metazoa; phylum Arthropoda; class Insecta; order Lepidoptera; family Erebidae; genus Laspeyria; species Laspeyria flexula. The sequence goes on along the minus strand of LR989952.1, from coordinate 17,475,770 downwards.
CTATTGATTAATAATTGACTATTAAAGACCAACAATTAATATTGTATAAAAAATAATAACAAATACAAAGCTATTACCAAAGTAAGTTTCGAAGCTGCTTCGGTTTGGTTGTTATTTGCCGGTTCATTGAAATCTCCGTATATATCATACATAGATCCTAAATGATCTGTGATATTCATGTCCTGTTTCTTAATCATTGTCACAACAGTGCCATGTGCGGGCTCCATCGTCGTTTCGATGTTGTCTAAATATCCAGCTCGCTTAGAAGAAATAACATCTAATTTTAATACTTGCATATTATCCAGTTTTGGCGTTTGCGTATCTAAAATTGTTGGTCTTTCTGATGTTGACATTTCTGATTGTATATCCGATTTTGGCGTTTGCGTCTCAATTTCTGATGTTTGTGTATTGATTTCTAATGTTTCCGTGCCCCAATTGATTGATAGCATTTCCAACGTTGATGTTTGTGTATTCATATCTGTTTGGGGTGTGACAAATTCTGATATTTGTGATTCCAAGTTTACTGGTGTTTCTATTTTTGTCATTTCTATATTTGAGTTTGCTGTCTGTGTGTCTAAATTTAACTGTAAAGCTAATGTAGCTGTTTGCGTCTTGGTCTCGTTTCTTGTAGTTTTATTAATTTGCTTTTCTAATCCGGATTCAATATTCAAGTCAGTATTATTTTCATATATCAAAGTAGTTGTATCAGTTGTGTATTCTTGAGTATTGAAGAAATCAGCTAGGAGTTCATCTAGTGATGGTGTTAGAGTACTGGAGAGCAAATCGTCCAGGACATTTTGTGAACCTTCAGCTGTCCACATTTCTGATACAGATGTAGTTGTTTCCTCTGAACTTGTTGTAGTCATGCGTTTTCGGTTAATAGTTTGATAATGTTTCCACTGCGGCCATATTGTACTACTGGTGTCATCCTTGATTGTCTCTGTATTCAAAGTATCTACAGTTGGAAACTCTTTAGTAGTAGTAATAGTAAAGTCTGTGGGTGTATCAGATTTTGTGTCCATTGTAACGTCAACAGAGCTAGCGGTCTGATCAAAAGTTGATGAAGTAATTGTTATATAGTCTGAACCTGTTGATGTTTCCACGTCGATTTTAGTGGAGGGTAGAGTAGGGTCCGTAATGATCGTTTCATTGTGCATCGGCTTAGTACTAAAACCTGTCTCATTCGCTGCCGCTGAATCAGTTGAAGTGTTTAAAAAATCTGGTAAATTCAGTACGGAATAGCCATCCGTAGTTATGAAAGATATGTTTTGTAAACTAACTAGGACAGTTGTCGCGCTTTTATCTACTATTATATCCGGATAAGCTATGCTCTGGTTTCTCGAAGATGTAGAATTATTAATAACAGTCTCAAAGTCTGTTTCATTTTTACTAACATTATTCTTTGCAGTCTTAATATTATTATGATTTTTGGTGTCGGACCAAACTTCCAACAATGTGCTTTGCTCTGGTTCCATGTCTGTCGTCGCACCCCAGTTTTCATCACGGATGACGAAGCCACTTGACGATCTGCATATAACTAACACGATTGCCAAAGAAATCGCGAGTAACCTGAAACAGATATTATTTCGCAATATTAATAAGCTCTTGTATTCTTGTCAGAAATAGTTTAGATCCGAATCACTAAACAAATGTCAAAAACCCGTACCATTTCATTTTGAATACTGTGTTACTGAAATTTTTCAGCTTAAACTCTATGTAGTATATTTATACCGAATTCCTAACATTAACATAAATGTATTCTTAAAATACCTAGATAGTCTAGTAAATGAGTGCTCGAAATAGTACTGTGGAGGGAAATATCGAAAGCAGAAATTTTGACTTAGGAACTTTGTTTGAACTAGTTAGGAGATAAATACTAAAAGTTCTTACCCCGCCAAGGTGAGCCAGAGGGGGAGGGGGGGCACTACGAATTTTTGATTATTTGGTTTTTTGCTTACATCTCGAAAACGATACATCCTACATCGAAATTTTGTTGTACTACACAATGAAACCTGATAAAATTTTCTACAACTTTTGCATTCACACTTTTTATTAAATTTTTTTTGAGTTTAGTGTTTGAGGTTTAAATTCCGTCATATAATATTATGAATAAAATTATATAACCTATGTCACTCGGGCTATTATTACAAATTTATTGACACCTCATTCATGAAAATCGGTTTATTAGTTTAGGCGCTACGATGAAACATAGAAACATACAAATATACATAGACTGCCAAAAACATTACCCTTACTTTTGGCTTCGCCGTAGTTGGGTAAAAAGTTTTAAGCCCAAGTTATAGAAAATTTTATCAGCTCATTTTTCATTATCATTATGTAATACAGTGAAATTTCGTACGACGCATGTTTTCGAGATGTAAGCAAAAAACCAAAAAACGGGATCTTCTTTGTGCTCCCTCCCCCTCGAGCTCACCTCGGAGGGGTAAGGACTTTTAGTATGTTTATCTCCTAACTAGTCCAAACAAAGTTCTTAAGTCAAAATGTCTGTGCTTTCGACATTTCCCTCCAAAATCATTCATTGACTGGCCTATAGAACCACTTTTAAGAAGAATAACACGAAAAGTTAATAAAGGTATAATACTCTGTGGTGATAGGAATATAGATCTATTAACGCGCAACTAAAGAACTGCTCTCTATACTAAAAATATATAACATAGAAACGCATTACTACACCCACTAAGAAAGAGGCTTTCGACTCTCGAATAGTAACCTAACAAATATCATCTCACGAACGCATTACCTCGCACTTTCTGATCATGAAACAGGATAAAGTATCTCATTTGAAAGAAAAATCGTCAAGAATAAAACAATACATCGAAAATTTTGGTTTGTTTAACTACCTTTTTCCTTTTTTCTTAAGGTCTATAGTTGGCAAAATATTAGTAAAAGTACAATTCGGTTTCAGAAAAAACTCATCGACTACATTAATCTGTTTCCAACTGGTCAAAACTATAATAGAACTTTTAGACAATAGAATTCCAATTATGTTCATTTTCCTCGATATGTCAAAAGCGTTTGACTTTGTTTCACATAGTATTCTCCTAAAAAAACTTAATAAATATGGGGTTCGAGGAAATGCACTGAATTGGTTAAAAAGCTACCTTACGGATAGATATCAGTGAGTAGAGAGAGATATCGTACCTGACCGGACTGCATAAAACATCTAAAAATCAAAATTCAGCTTATATAGATGCGGAGTGCCTCAGGGTAGCATTCTAGGCCCGCTTCTGTTTCTGATCTATATAAATGACCTTTAAGTGCGTCCTGTACGCGGATGACAAAACTTTACAAATTCATTGCAATAATAAAGCTAATTACGAAGGAGAGATACATAGAACTATAGATAATGTACACTAGGCTAACAATAAGTTAAAGGTCAATATTGAGAAAACATAATTAATACAATTCCAAACCTACAACAGCAAACAAACATCTATAAATATTCATAACTCATAATAACCACAATTTAAAGACGGTCGAATCAACAAATTGTTTAGGCTTGACAATCGATAAATATTGCAATTGGAAGGAACACATTGATAGGATTTGTTCTGGACTAGATCGCTATGTATACGTGCTAAATCCACTGCGATATGTAGCCACACCCAATGCTACCCTATATGCATACCACGGTTATGTGTCCTCCGTTCTCCGCTATGGAATATTCATATGGGGTAATTCTGTGGATTTGAGTATAGCATTAATTGCTCAAAAGAAATGTGGGAGGGCAATAAGTGGTGTCGAATACTTAAACAGCTGTGTACCTCTATTTAAAAAACATAATATTCTACCATGTTTATACGTTTATGAGATTTGTATATTTGTCCACAAAAAACCATCGCTGTATGAAAAAAGCACAGAAGTCACCAATAGAAATAGTCGCCATCCGAATAAATGAAATGTACCCAAACAACGCACTAAAGTGTAAGTATAGCAGAAATTAATAATTATTGTATGTCCATTAGAATCTATAATAAATTACCTAATTAATTCAAAGATCTTGACTTAATAATGTTCAAACGTAAATTGTTCAATCTATTGTTATATAAATGCTATTATTCCATTGAAGTATTTCTCAAGGACAAAATATTATGACATAATGAATGACAATCTGAAATTATTGACGTAGACTAATTATGATAATTTCTGACTATTCTAATGTAATCAATGACTAATTTAATTAAACTAATGATTATGACTAATGTAAACTTAATTTATTGAAATTGAATTTGGATTTTATATAGAAATATAATTTAATATGAAAAAATATCTGTACACTAGAAATGGTAGAATATAAGCACCTGGAATAATCATCATCATCATCATCATGTCAGTCTATTGCAGTTGCTTGGAATATAATAATAATAATAATAATCTTTATTTTCGATAACTTAGGATTAGGTTACATTTTATGTGTTAGGGAATTTCCTTTTAAGCAAAATATTATGCTTGTGTCAGGAAATTCCGCTCTTTCGGTAGTGTTAATTTTAAGTTAGTCGGTAGGTTCACGTACATAGATTATTATCTTAATATTAATTTTAGGTATAGAACAAGCAGGGTTGCCAACAATGTGCGAGTGCCCACGCGGTGTGTGTGTGTGTGCGTGAGTGTGTGTGTTTGTGTGAGTGTGTGTGTGTGTGTGTGCGTTTGTGTGTGTATACATCTATAATATATATATATTATATATTCTACCATATATATATATGGTAGAATAATATATGCACTAAAAATGTGGAATGCTATAAACTTATGGTTTGCACTATATTTTCAATCTCGACGTAGGATTTCGTTTTAAGCCATATAGTTATAGCAGATTTACACTCTCTAATTGTTAGAGGGAAAATAGTTAACTCCTGATTTATAAAGTTGTATAAGTAAGAGGATTGTCTAACGTATTGTCTCTTAGCAAATGTGGATTTTACGTGAATTATAGGGGCAACAATGTACTTCCTTCTACCTTTTACTGTTTCGGGATCATAGGTAAGTGTTTTGTGCTTTTTTAAAATGATAGCAAGCACATACAGCTTTCTTACCGTTAGAAGGTCTGCTGTAAGATAGAGGTCCTCTGTAGAGAATATAAGAGGTTTAAAAAGCATGACTTTTAATAATGACCGCTGAGCTCTCTCCAGTTCCAGAAACTTTATTTTTGTTGTTCCCCCCCAAACTGGAATACAATAAGTGAGAATTGATTGTGCTAATGAAGTATAAATTTGTTGAAGAAGAGGTTTGGAAGTTACGTGGTGTAAGTTTTTAAAAATCCAGATGAGCTTTCTCACTCTTTTCATTAGCAGTTTTGTGTGTGTGTGCCAGGATAATCGTTGGTCGATTATAATACCAAGATATTTCGTATTATTTACTTTATCAATGACTACGCAGGGACAATTACTGCTATGTGGGTTCTGGCACCGGTGGATTTTTATCATAAGATCTAAAGATGGTTGAGTACTATTGTATTTGGTGAAACAGATATAATTTGTTTTGGAGGTGTTAAGAGTTAAGAGGTTATGGTCGAGCCAAGTGGCGATCTTTGTTAATCCAGCTTCCGTATATTGTTTGACGGTGTTCCAATTTTTACCACTGAAAACCACAGCAGTGTCATCGGCATATGAAAAAATATGTCCTCTTTCAATATGTAAGTTACATAAACTATTTATGTAGACAAGAAACAACGTCGGGCCAATCACACTTCCCTGACCCACCCCATAAATAACAGTTTCCTCGAGACTTACGATATTGCCCAATTTAACCTTTTGTTTGCGATTGTGTAGATAATTATGAAGCAGTGTAAGTGGGGAGCCTCTTATACCGCTTTTTTCCAATCTTTCAAGAAGCATGGGGACAGAGACCGTGTCGAATGCCTTTTTGAGGTCAAGGAAGACAACTATGCATTTTTCTCCACTATCAACTTTACCAGTGACAGCGGAGGCAAGCGCCATAACTGCATCTTCAGTCGACATTCCTTGCCTAAAGCCAAATTGTGATGATGAGAAAAAATTGATTTTGTTGAAGTATTTTAACAAGCGCACGTTTATCAATATAATATATTAACACCTAAATTTTACTATATTCTGACAAATAAAATTAATATTTTTATTTTTATCAGTCATGTACATAACCACTTTAATTTCTTTATTTCATCTTTTTTTATGACGCAAAGGATGGTAATGTGTTCATCAGCCTATATAATATATAATATACTTATGTATGTAACGCGTGGGCCGATTCGTCTTAGTGAAGCATGACAGTAGTTGTAATAAAAAATAAAGTCGATGAACTATTCTACATATTTGGGATGCGTTGAATGGGTATCTGAAAATCATTAAGAAAATCATAGTCTTTCACTATTTTTCATTTAAAGTACCTAACCATTTAGGATTTACAATAATTTATAAAATGACAATGTCAAGTGTGAGTCTTGTAAGTCAAGGGTTCCATACCATCAGGAATTATGGCCAATTATTATTACGGCAAAAAAAAAACATTAAGTCAGACATATAGTAATCTTTTGGCCATTACTAAAAACATAGAAGAAGGTCTTGTTAGAAAAATAATTGTATTTTTCCTATAATATTCACTTTTTTTATAAACTTCGGAGATAATAGGAGAGGAGGATGGTGGACTTTTTTGATGTTTTTAATCCTAACCCAAAAACTATGGGGCGTACATGTGGAAACAAAGCCCTTTTACTCGGGTTAGATTCCCCACTTAAAATAATATCATCGTGCCATACCATGAACGTAATAAGAATGAATCAGACGCGTTAGAAGCACGATACGCTCTACTATGCCCTCTGAGACGGATCGAAAACGCTTTGTTTCCGCATGCTACCCGTATGATGACCGTAAGCAACCCGTATAGTGCCCGGTCTGTTCCGTATGCTATCCGTAACCAAATATAACAAAAGTAGTTTTGCCGCCTGCCGCAACAAATATTCTTTGTATTGTAACTATAACCACTAGACCGTCTCGTCACCGACCAACACCGTAGCGTGCCATGCACGGAGCGTCAACAATAGTCGGCTGCTGCGCCTGCTGCGCTCGCGCTGCGCTGCGACTGCTTTCAATCCGTTTTAGTGGACATAGTAGAGCTTATTGTGCTTCTTTACGCGCCTTACGCGCCTGATACGTTTCTTTAACGGCCATGAAATATTACGATAAATGGGCAGACACCTTTATAGTTAAATCATATATTTAGATCACATACATGATAATCATTAATTAATGAATTACTCCCTTTATGTCGAGTCCCGTTATGTCGAGCCGAAAACCTTGTCTCGCTTAATGATATGAACGAATTGTCATACAAAGGCAAAAAATGAGTCCGCAAATTTGCCTACGGCCAGTTGTGGCGTGCAGTGCCTACTGACAAGTAACATATACAGAGAACAAAAATCTTTTAAGTAAGAAACAGGCAGACAAGTCTAGAATAATTCTACAAGCGTAGTGGTTAGGTATATACTCTGTGAATTCTACATAGCGCCCATAAAAGGCGGGACCAATATTAAGCCGATCTAGAATTTTGGTATACCCTTGCTACGTCTGTTAGCTCCCACAATCAAAATTTTGGAATACGAAATTGTAGGGCGTCTCGTCGAAATGAAGCTACTCACAAAAAATTAGCTTGATAGTAATCAAAAAAAAATGTGGACCAGGGATCCTGTACCTACTAATTAATAGTGACTTAGTAAGGATGTAAGTGTGGTGGTATACTTATTTATAACTAAATTATAATAGTTCGGTTGCATACTTTATTACTATAAACGGAAAGTGTCGAGCGACAGTTGAAGCGCCTCATACGACAATAGTCGTGTTATTAAACATACGTTCCACACCAAACCAATGGCCTCTTTGTTATAATATAAGTTCAGTCTGTTTAGATAATATTCATACATATGACTCATTGTATTTCCGAAATGTTTTCGTTAGAACATCAGACAGCGTGATAACTGTTAACTGAATGTAAATAATTTTAAATTAATTAATTTTTTTGTACAATTTTTTCATTTGACTACATTATGTCTCTTAGAGCATACTTAGCATTAAACTCTTAACCAGTCAATAATACTTTTTTTAAATCAGTCAAAAGTACTTTACGTCGGTTAAAAGCACTTTTGACTACAATATCAGTCCAAAGTACTTTTAACCGACGTCTTTGCTTAAAAGTACTTTTGACTGTTCACGCTTCAGTCAAAACTCTTTAAAGATAATCACTTCGCCACTGATGAATTAGGTATATTAAATCGCACGTATCTGTTTAACCTGCGAGTAATTTTGTTAGCAGAGCAGTACTATTAATAGTTCAACTTAAACTTGTTATAATAATGCAGACAAAGACGCAGCAACTTCTGTTCTTGTGTCCCAAAAGACCGGTCATGCGTGCAATACGGCGGATTTCCATATTGGTCTAATTAGTTAGCATTTTGCAAACTACAATTACTGTACTAGCTATCACTACATAGAAAAAGAAACAAACATATACATATATAATTGTTTCTTTTTCTCAGACCAAATTATGCCAATGTTTACCAAATAAATGCGAATGGGGTCGCATTCAAGTCAAGGTCGTCTGTATTTTCATCTGTGAAAAGCCATTTTTTTTCATTGGATGGTCATTAGTCACTTCTCTAGAATCTATTTTCCCCATATCGGTGCCTTGAATGATGTGATCAGAACACTGACTAGGTACGTCACAACTTGCTAACAATGCAAGCAGATTGGTTATTTTTAGACTCTTCAATTTTTAATTAATTCTTGTATTATATGATTTGTTGGACTTCGACCTGAATGTAAGATTTGTCTAAGCCTACGTCATAAGTACCTACTTATTAGCCATCTCATGACAGCAAAATACATACATTTAGTGAAGCATGAAATAGGGCCATCATCCTAGCGCATGTTATTGTTAAATTCGCAATATGCCGCTACTTACAAACAACAATAGCATTATTGAATACACATACAACACATGTCATCACCACACACAACCGAAAATACCAAATCGCAACCGAAAATATTCATAAGGTGATCTTGAAGTTGATCTCAAACTAAGATAGAACTAAATAATAGTGGCCACCCAAATCTGACTATCGTATTGCTGCTTGGATCTAGTTGCCGTAGTCCAATAGTACCTAATTCTAACATAACATCAATATTGTAATTCTGAATGTTCAATAATTGGTCAAGCTTTTTTTACATAAATTCCTGGCCTGGTGTTCACGTATTCGCTTCTGAGGACTATATTTTTCTTGCCGTAACACTTATATTTTTTTCGTTTTGCCTACTTTCTTGTATATTTGTCCTATTTACTCTTTAATGTAATCTGTGCATGTATAGGGAGAATACGTGTGGTAGGGTCTTATAACAGAGCGCTTGTGACATTTTGTAGGACTTCATGTCAAGCTTGCTGGTTGTCTACAGAATCGCGGTATTGCTCACTTGACTTTAGATAACTAAAACGCGGCATTTCTTAATGAAAAGTGTAGTTAATAAAATATTAATTAGATAAGATTTAAAAAAATAACTAAAGACAATAACATTCTATGTGCATTTTTTTATTTACCTAGCGAACTTTTGCTTCCCGTAGATTTCAGTATGCCACTAAAAGTTTATTTGATGCAACACGTATCCTGCCTGATTATTGCAAAGTTAACTTTGATAATTAATTAATCTGTCAATTAAAAATTTTATGGCTACGATTAAGCCGTCTAACTGTTCTGGAGAACTCCATGTGGAGCATTGGAGTGTGACCAAGTGTTACGAAGTGTTACTTGTAGCATTCCTATTAGTACAATAGCTAGGAAACCTGTTTGTTTACGTTGCACCGCAACCAAAAACGCTTTATGGTTGTTAAGAAACCTTCATTATCAAACACGACCATAAGGACAGCGTTGAGGAAGGTCAGGCTGTTTGATAATAGAGTTTTTTTATAATTGTACGTTTACCACGGAAAGAGGATGCAATACAGGAGACAAGCTAGATATGCTAGAAACGTGTAAAGGCACTAGACTTATGGCCTAGTTTCATAGACCGCACTATGACTTTACTTTGAATGAAAGCTCAACTTTCAACCAAAACTAAGTTTCATAGTTATTAATAAAACATTAACTTCTTCATGGTTTGATTCTCAAGCTAACCAGTTTAGATTGTTACAAAACAATTAAAACAATTTCATTTATATGTTGTTTGTACTTTTCTCTCTATATTTCTTTAGTTCCAAAATTTAACAAATACGGTTTCTTAGTTGTTTATCAGTGAAAACATGGAAATGGTGCATTATTTTCCCTTTCCCTCAAAGTAAAGGCAAAGTGCTAAAGTGCGGTCTATGAATCTAGGCCTGTTATTTCCTAAATTATGAAGTATTTAACGACTTGTAAATTCGTTAGCAGAATAGTATACGTTTCCAAAAATCTAGAAAAATGTGTACTGTATATCAATAGTGTAGTAATCGTGATGTCAATTGCAAACAGACTAGAACACGTATCCGTCACGGTCCGTTCGTGCACTGAGGGACTACTTACACAAAATCTCTACAGTAGATTTTGTTATCGTTGTCAAATATTACAAATTGACTGCGATATGGAAGTCGAATGTTGAAATTCCAAGAACGCCCGCACTGAAAAGGACCTTTATTTATTCAATGTTTTTAAAGGAAACAATTAAATTGATCTCTGTCGCTATAGCACAAAGAACCAAAGCAAGATTAGTATAATCCATTTGAAGTAAAAGTTGGTCTCAATAGATGGCGCTGTGTAAATGTGGTAGAATATTATATTATTATTATTATATTATAAAGGGAGTCGTTCGATAACACATGAATAAAATTAAACTTATTTTGTTTTGTATATATGCGAATAAGTATAAGTAATAAAAGAAAGATAAATAAAATAAATTAAATTAAGAACCGATAGTGGAGTGCCTGAGCGTCAAATTCGTAAAAACCTCGGATTTCAGTTCCAGTGGATGAAATTTAAAAAAAAAAAATCGAAGGCGGCAAAATTTTTTTGGTAAACTTTGCAAGTGATAGTATTTAATAAAAAATGACACCTCAAACACAAAAATCCATTCACTGTAACGATTTTCCTGCCCCCAGGTCCACTACGATTAATTACTGAGATTATAGACAGTGTGATTATAAAAAATAACATAACAATAATTTAATTAATTCGGAATGTAGGTAAATCGAAAGCTCCTAAGAAATCATAACCTATTCTTTGTGTTGCTTACATTTAAGTGTTCAAACCCTTTTACGAAAGTTAAGCCACGGCTACAAGTAGTGCATCCCTAAACTAATATTAGATAAGTACATAACTCTCTCTAATTCCTCTCTACTCCTACGTTAGATCAGGTTTGTAGATAGATATTATTATTATTATTTTTATGACAACATCATGAAAGGGCCTTTACTAGACATCTGGCATTCATTAATCCTGGACTTAGCCCTGGGTGTTCTTGCAATACTCAAAAGAGGATATATTATAATATTATTATAGTTCAGGTCTCATCACAGGTACTATAGCTATTAAGGTATACGTTACCGCGGTCAAATACTAGGATAATTATAAAATATTATAATTATAAATTGTTTCGTATTCTGCTATTTATATCTATTTTTACTCGACTGACAGGAAGAGTATTGTTTTTCGCGCGAATTTAAAAATTTAAATTTCTTTTTCCCACATTTCTTCCAAACGGCTGGATGGATTTCGACAGTTAAGGTATCTTTAGATTCTTCTTAAAAACCCAAGTGTCCTTAGATAGATATTATAAAAAAAGAGATAAAACGGCGGACTTTTGGCGCCAAATTGTAAGAAGTTAACTTTTTTTTTTAACCAAACGTATCGAGTAAGGTATCAAAATAAACGGAATCAAAAGGAGATTACAAATATATACATATGTTATATACTTAAATTATGTATAATGTCTTTTTGAATATATATAATCTCCCTTTGATTCCCTTCCCTTCCCTCAGTTTTTATGTCAGAAAAGTGGTCAACATTTTATGAATAAAATTAACTTTGGGAGATAAAATAATTATTATATATATATATAAACATTTAATTCTTTAACTTAATTAATTTAGAATTTTAGACCATAAATTACAACCATGTATCTGTAATAAAACACAAAAATATTAATTTACCTTAATAGTAATACTGGCTGTTTTTGTGCCTTTGTCTTAAAAAAAAAGCGCTGATGCCCGCGCATCGATAATTTGTGACAAGTAAAAATTATGCCGCGCGCTTTTTCTTTTCGCTGTATTGTTTCTTTCTAAGAAAGTCCGAGTTTTATTTATTTCCTCGCAAATATGTTATAAAACGTCGTATGACATACGTGCGCTTTGATAATTACAGCCTCTGCTTTCTTGTAACAATATCGCCTCGGCTGTAATTATCAACTTACCGCACTTATATCATAATGTACTATTACTTGTTTAATGTTTTCAATCTGTAATAGTGTCAAATTTTGTTATGTTCATTTTCTTTTTTTAATTTTTAGTTTTTTTAGTACAAATCTAGAAGCTGAAGAGTTTGTTTGCTTGAACACTAGGACCTCAGGAACTACTGGTCTGATTTGAAAAAATCTTTTAATGTTGGATAGCCCATTTAACGAGGAAAGTTAGGTTATTTAACACCACGCGACGGCCAATAGAAGCTGAGCAGTGACCAAATAAAGAACGACGGGAGCCAAGCCCCGCACGACTTCTGATTTATAATAAATAATATATGTACTGTGTTGCATGTCTGTCAATATTGTGCATATGTGTGATTGACGTAGACACAGACATGCTCTGCCTGAGTCATTGTATAATGTATATACTGTAAGCTTCCGGATTCTACTAAGATAAACTTATGTTAGTTATGTTACACATACCAGTGTGTGATACATTTATTGTTTTAGTAGTATTGATAGTAGTATGTGACTTCACTATATTTACACACTTTTGCATCCGTTGGAATTATTGTGACAAGCAGTAGGTCCTGTCTTAACAGGGCTTCATTCATGGAATGCATTCAACGCCACTTCCGGACTTGTAAACCTGTAAGTTAATCTATGCATTTTGGAAATCAAATAATAAAATACTTGGGTTTTATAGCAATTGGTCATCAGTTACGCGTTTGAAGCTATAAAACTCGTATTCGTAACCCAAGAGGAATGGCCCCGCTGTCGTGATGAAGGATGACAGTGCCATATGAACCCTTAATTTCTAATCTGTAGTTACTTTCCTTTTGTTTCTAAATGACACAGAAGTGTAATGACTCCTTTTGCCGAAAATAAAAGCAACCATTTTCTTACGAGAGTGCTCGCAATCATCTTAACTTTTGTACAAACATTTTCAAAAGGAATGACTCATACTACCATTGGCTGTTTCTTTTCAATTCAATTTAAAGCAATATACCTATATTTCGTCATCTGTCACGATATTATATATATATAGCCAATAATGTAATGTACTGCATTATTTTTTAATAGTACATTATGATATAAGTGCGGTAAGTTGATAATTACAGCCGAGGCGATATTGCTAGCCTGAGTCGCAGGCAAGGGCTACAAGAAAGCAGAGGCTGTAATTATCAAAGCGCACGAATGTTATACGACGTTTTATAACATATTTGCGAGGAAATAAATAAAATTCGGACTTTCTTAGAAAACAACAAATACAGCGAAAAAAAAAAGCGCGCGGAATTATTTTTACTTGTCACAAATTATCGATACGCGCGCATTAGCGCTTTTTTTTAAAGAAAAAACACAAAAACAGCCAATATTACTAATAAAGTAGTTTAATATTTTTGTGTTTCATTACAGATTTTTTGATTACGGTTGTAATTTATGGTCTAAATTAATTACCTAAGTTAAAGAATGTGAAGAAGTGCGTAATGAGATACATTATGATACTGAAATTAGTGAAATAAGAGACCCTTTATGATTGTGATATAGAAAGGGAGCGGAGGGCGCTGGCGATCAGGGGAAACATGTTGGCCCGCAGGTTTGCTAAATGTTCTATACCTGTGAAGATAACTTTATTTAAAGCCTTTTGTCAAACACTATATACTAGCAGCCTGTGGTCCAACTCTACCCAGAGAGCTTATGACACCCTACGCATTCAATATAACAATGCCTTTAGAGTGTTGCTGGGGCTGTCCCGCTACTGTAGTGCATCAGGCATGTTCTCTGAGGTGCGCACAGATGATTTCTTTGCTCTGATGCGCAAGAAAGTAGCCTCCCTGGTGCACAGGCTGTGGGGCAGCACCAACAGCATTCTGAGTATGTTTGCTCAACGGTTGGATGGTGCTGTGTTAGGCAGGTTCACCGAGTTACACATTCGTGCTTAAACTGTGTGACTCTGCGAATCACCCGCTGCCTGTACTTTCCTATCTTATGTAATTTTTATACCTTATTATTTTAATTGTAATGTTTTAAATTATTTGAATTGTGATGTCCTGTTCCTATTTATTATTATTTTTATTTTTATTTATTTAATTGTTATGCTTTTAAATTGTTTGTAATGGATGTAATTGTCTGAATTAATAAATAAATTATTATTATTATTATTTACGAGCAAATATGTTATAAATTATTTTATGGCACTACACTACACGCGATAAGACCACCACCCACTACTTTTTCTTTTATAGTAAGTTCTGTTTACTTTTGTAATTAACATTTGTGGTGTGCAATAATAGTTATTTGTGCAACAAGAGAGCAAAGTCGTTTTTTGCTGCGAGTGCTGATTTTGAATCCTGAGCAAGCGAAGGATTCAATGATTGAATCACGAGCGTAGCGAGTGATTCTAAAGTTGAATCCTGAGTGTGGCGAGGGTTTCAAAGGCACGAGATGCAAAAAACTTTGCTCTCGTGTAACACACAAAACTTTTCACTTCAGCAGCGAGAACACTTTAGGAGAAAAAATAATAAACAGGAATAGATTGAAATAATAATAATAAGATATTAAATAACTATTTATTGTGAATCAAAATAATTAAAATTGTAGGTAGAGGTACCAATTCAATAAAATGGAACAGTTTAAAAGTTAAATCTACACATCACATCTAGACTTATGAAATGACATATAAATGGAGCTACGATATGGGACATCCTGATAAAACAAAAACATGAAACATGCTTAGAAAATTTCTTCAACTTTCATTGTGGTAGCGACACACAATTTTCAAAATGCTGTCATAATAAAAAAAACACAAAGAGCAAATTTAATTTAAATTGAAGTCATTGTTTTGTCTAATTTTCATCTATAAGTGAAACTGGAAAACCGGAAACTTTCAGTTCGCCCTATGTAATATGTACTAATAATGCATTTTTTTTTTTTTTTTTTTCTTAAAAAGACAACGCCCGCACTAGGGAACAAGCCCTGTGTCGCGGGGAGCTTTAGAAACATGAAACTAACGGACACAAAGTACACCCAGACTAGAAACAAATATCTATGAATCACACAAATATTTGTCTCGTGTGGGAATCGAACCCACGTCACCCAGCACGGCGATGTAGTGGCGAGGCGACCACCTTAACCATTGCGCCACGGTGACATTATTGCTTTTTTTTTCAAACTTCAGACTATTTATTTGTTGAACATAGGTATACATACTAATCACAGTAGTGGTGTTACAGGTACAATTGATATAGTCCCTCTTTGTCCTACCTACTAGTCTACCTACTAGGCATGCAAAATTTTATATTAATTCATTCATTCATCAAACAAAATTTAAAAATTCAGTTAAATGTCAGTAAGTAATACAAATTATTAATAATGTTAAAATTATGAGAACAATGATATAAATAAATAAAATATGATGTCAAAAAATCTGAAATTAAATAGTAATTGATATTATTGATTAATTGAATTAAATAGTAATAAATAGTAATTGAGTAGATAGGTTTGTGTATATGTTATGGACCAAGTGATAAATTGGGCAGTATACATAATGCCCGGTTATTATGAAAAATGCCCAATGTGAGAGTGCAGTTTGATATTATTAATCAAATAATCAAATTGACTGGGCATTATACATATTGCCCGTCACCTTTTGGGCAGAGTGTTACAAACATATTTAATTACTATTTTTTTATTGTTATTGTCATTTAACTTAAAATAAACTAAATATTAAACCACTTAAATAATCAGACTCATTATATGGATTAATTACCAAGGACTTCTACCTTAAAAAACTAGTTTTTGCATTTAAAACTTAAGGAAAGTTATGACTGGCCTGTTGGTCTAGTGGTTAGTGACCCTGACTGCTAAGCCGGAGGTCGTGGGTTCAATCCCCACCCAGGACAAATCTTTGTGTGATGAGCATAAAGGTTTGTTCTGTGTCTGGGTGTAATTTATCTATAATATGTAGGTATTTACAAAAAAAAAAAGTATATAAGTAGTATATCAGTTGTTTAGTACCCATAACACAAGAAAATCTATTTGCTTACTTTGGGACTAGATGGCGCTGTGTGAATGTGGTAGAATATTATATTAGAATATTATAAAGTCATATTAAAAATATAACATAAAACATAATTAAATTTAAAACAAAAATTTCACAACATGTCATTGTTTTATAGAAATGACTTATTATTAGAAAACAGAAAATAAACTAAAGAAAATTTAGCTCCTTTTCCATTCGGTCTCTACCACCATGCCCTACACTCAGATGGGTATCATGCAAAATCTGAAATATCTCGATGTTTTTCACGTAGTACCTAATCATATTGTCTTTGACTGGAACAATCAATTTCTCTGTTTCTCCAACAGCCATGACGTCAAATCGCGTACTTCCCTCCCCGCCCTCGCACCGCGTCAAATATAGCTTTATTATCAAATTGCCCAATTGTCATGTAGCAATATAATAATTACCGTGCAATGTGATAAATAATGAAGTTAAGATAGTAATTAATCACTTAGCCCGATAAAGCTAGACATTATTCATAATGCTCGTGATAAAAGAAAGATTTAGAAAGAACCGCGACCCGACTACGAAAAAAAGTAATAAAGCTGATTCTGATTTCAAGTTTTTTTGGGGACGCTTTTAAGTAAAAAAATAATTATGAGTATACCTATTACTTACTTGTTTTTTACTTTTGTGTAGTAGGTCGTAATCGGGTTTCGGATATCCAGAACTATTTCGAACACAAACTTGAGAAATCACCTGTTAGGTACACAACATTAAAACGAACTCGCTACGCATGGGTTGATCAACAATGCTCATTCAAGTTAAACTTTACAAAATATTTGAAAACAATTATCTATACAACTTCCTTTCGGAAAACAATAGTTTAGTTGTCACTGGTTTACCTTCTGCCAAAATATGTTCCACAATATCGATGGCGAACTCTAGGGTAAGCAGTGGAAGCCGCTAAATAAACAACAGTAGACTTACGTTAGTTACGTTAGTCGTGAGCAACCCCGCGGTCGCTGCTTACCGCTCAGCCCGCTCACATAACGCAACACTGCACTGGTACATGTATGAGTGGCGAGTGGGTGAGTTATGTGCCCGTACCTTTTAGTGTGGCACTGCATGGTGCGGGCCGGCCGGACACCCGCGCCGCACGCTGATCGCTGCATGACTGACTGCACAGCACCTCCACACCTGATCGCCTCCTCACCCTTCGTCACTCCTTCCTCCCATTGAATACCGAACTCTTCACATAATTCACTACTTCCTTAAGTTCCGCTTTACGTCCTTCGCGATTTAGTTTCACGTAATTAACCGCGTCATAATTGCTACTATTTATTTAGGATTGCCGGCTTTAAATGTATGTTAATTCACTAATTGAGGAATGTTTAGACGTATTTGGGCAGATACATAACGCTCCTCCGGCAGAGTTAAACTTACAAAAAACATTATTTACGTGGATTTCGCGTGTCTGTAAATGAACACTACATTGCTACATACCGGTACGTAGCTGGAGGAGCAAGTAGGTACGTTTAAAAAGAAACTAATAGTTTTATGATATTTATTGACTGATCGTTTACAAGAATAATCAACCTTTGAGATAATAACGTACAACTCTTTACACTTAGGTATACAGTTCTGTTGTTCTCGTATTTTCTCAAAGCTGTCGTGGAATTTGGGTTAGGGTCTACGAAAGCTTGTATAACGATGAGCTACGGTCGACTTTATTGTCACTCTAAATTACTTGCTACAAACTCCTGGTGTTACAAAAGTCCCTGCATTCACATGATTTTTTAACAGACATTTCGCACGGCAACTTCCTTAAAAAATCATGTGAGTCAAGTTTGCGTGCGAAATGTCTATAAATATTTTCGTTTGTTTTTTCAATAACCAGCCATAATTGAATAATGAGAATATTTGAATATGAAATGCAATGAAATCTCTTTTATTTATCTAGGTTACAAAGTCACTCTTATGAAAGTCACAAGTTATCCGAAAAAATGGTGTCAGCAAATTTGTCTACGACCAGTTCGCTGACGGGGTAGAGCTATGAAAAGAACTGGTAAGAAACACACGCCAATCTTTTAAAAAAGTACTAACAAACTACTTACTACGTGTTCTGTGAGCTACAGTTAGGGTAGCGTGTAAAGTGACGCAGCAGAACACCATCGTGGAGATTAAAATAAGAATTTATCAAATGAATATGGTTACATAATATGCAAACTAAATAAATCAAACAGTGAGGTGTACCTAGCGGTTGCTTTATTTTATACATTGCTATGAATACACGTGTATATGATATAAGGGCAAGTTGTGAATAAATATAATATAATTTATTATTATTTTGGCTGTATAAACATTGAATATGTTTATACAGCCAATACCTAAATGTTAAAACAACCTAAGAAATGAATCTAAGAAATAAAACAAATTATCATAAATATTCACAACGTGCCCCTAAGTTGTGCCCCCACACACACACATTTAGCACATACACATTGCAGCAAACTAACAATTCTGCCGCGCCAACTAAACAATAGGTACAATAACGTGATTTTGGTCGATTTTAGTTAAAAATAAAATCGGAACTAGCGAATCGCGATCTATCTCTCTCAAACTTACTAATAAGGATTCACTAATAGAGTTCACAATAGAGTTAAGTTTAGTATTAATTATTAGAAAATTAATTCATAATAAAACTATGATGACAAACAAATCCAAATTAACATGTATCTAACAAGTTTTTGCGTTTATTAGGTATTACTTATAGAGATGTATTTAAGAGGGTTCATACAGAAATCGATGAAATCAAGAGATTTCCACGTTCGCTACAGAAT
Organism: Laspeyria flexula; assembly: GCA_905147015.1. Lineage (NCBI taxonomy): Eukaryota > Metazoa > Arthropoda > Insecta > Lepidoptera > Erebidae > Laspeyria > Laspeyria flexula. Next base: position 17,456,517 of record LR989952.1, on the reverse strand, counting down.
ATGTCTTTATATGTAGCGAAGTAATTTTTGGCATACATAAACAACAGTTTTCTTGTCTAAAAAGTGTATTAAGAAAAACAGACTATTTATTATTAGTATTTTAGTTAGAACAGTTCTTTCGCACAGCGTTTTAAGAAATTCTACGAAACAAGCCTTTTTTCTGATTCGCCAGGGACTAAAGTAATTGAAATTCATAGAAAAAAAAGCTTGTTTTAAGGTCTACATATAGTCCTTTAGTTAGTGTATTGAAAAAATATTAGAAATATTCATTTTTTTATAACTAAAACTTAAAAACTAAAATTCTCAAAAACGTTGAACTTTGATCAAGTTTGATGACAATTTTGGTACACTATATGTGTTTAAAAAGTCGATTTTTTTACATTTAATTATTAAGCAAGATGTGGTCATTCATAAATGTCCATAATATTTTCGAAATCCCTTTAGAAATATTTTAAAATGATTTTTGAAAAGAGCCTAAAAACGCCTTATATTTCGGCGCACAGGCCGTGAGAAATCAGTACCGGCTGAGGCCTTCTAGAGAGAGGACGTAACGCTTTGCTTCCCGCGCTCCCGTTCCGATGTTTACGTAATATTTGTATATTTCAAGAGAGTTCAATACCAGTTGATACTTTGTTATGGAATTTTTTTTTAATTAAAGATCAAATTATTTACTTTGCTGTTTTTGGGCTGATGGGCTCGAAATTCGATATCTGACGATCCCATTGGTCACTGGGCATAGTTCTGAAGTCAAAATTGTAAAAATGCCCGCCATCTTGAACTTTGTTGTTTTTGGGCTGAGTGATACCAAAATCGATATTTGACGATCCCATTGGTCACTGGGCATAGTTCTGAAGTCAAAATAGTAAAAACGCCCGCCATCTTCAACTTTGTTGTTTTTGGGCTGCGTGATACCAAAATCGATATTTGACGATCCCATTGGTCACTACGCATAGTTTTGAAGTCAAAATTTTAAAAATGCCCGCCATCTTGAACTTTGTTGTTTTTGGGCTGAGTGATACCATAATTGATATTTGACGATCCCATTGGTCACTTGGCATAGTTCTGAAGTTAAAATTGTAAAAATGCCCGCCATCTTGAACTTTGTTGTTTTTGCGCTGAGTGATACCAAAATCGATATTTGACGATCCCATTGGTCACTGCGCATAGTTTTGAAGTCAAAATTTTAAAAATGCCCGCCATCTTGAACTTTGTTGTTTTTGGGCTGAGTGATACCATAATTGATATTTGACGATCCCATTGGTCACTTGGCATAGTTCTGAAGTTAAAATTGTAAAAATGCCCGCCATCTTGAACTTTGTTGTTTTTGGGCTGAGTGATACCAAAATCGATATTTGACGATCCCATTGGTTACTGCGCATAGTTTTGAAGTCAAAATTTTAAAAATGCCCGCCATCTTGAACTTTGTTGTTTTTGGGCTGACTGATACCATAATTGATATTTGACGATCCCATTGGTCACTTAGCATAGTTCTGAAGTTAAAATTGTAAAAATGCCCGCCATCTTGAACTTTGTTGTTTTTCGGCTGAGTGATACCAAAATCGATATTTGACGATCCCATTGGTCACCGGGCATAGTTCTGAAGTCAAAATAGTAAAAATGCCCACCATCTTGAACTTTGTTGTTTTTAATCAGCCCAAAAGCAATCAAGTTCAAGATGGTGGGCATTTTCACAATTTTGACTTCAGAACTATGCCCAGTGACCAATGGGATCGTCAGATATCAATTTTGGTATCACTCAGCCCAAAAACAACAAAGTTCAAGATGGCAGGCATTTCTATAATTTTGACTACAGAACTATGCCCAGTGACCAATGGGATCGTCAGATATTGATTTTGGTATCACTCAGCCCAAAAACAACAAAGTTCAAGATGGCGGGCATTTTTACAATTTTGACTTCAGAACTATGCCCAGTGACCAATGGGATGGTCAGATATCGATTTTGGTATCACTCAGACCAAAAACAACAAGGTACAAGATGGTGGGCATTTTTAAAATTTTGACTTCAAAACTATGCCCAGTGACCAATGGGATCGTCAGATATTGATTTTGGTATCACTCAGCCCAACAACAACAAAGTTCAAGTTCGCGGGCATTTTTAAAATTTTGACTTCAAAACTATGCGCAGTGACCAATGGGATCGTCAGATATCGATTTTGGTGTCACTCAGCCCAAAAACAACAAAGTTCAAGATGGCGGGCATTTCTATAATTTTGACTACAGAACTAGGCCCATTGACCAATGGGATAGTCAGATATCGATTTTGGTATCAATCAGGCCAAAAACAACAAAGTTCAAGATGGCGAGCATTTTTACAATTTTGACTTCAGAACTATTCCCAGTGACCAATGGGATTATCAGATATCCATTTTGGAGTCAATCAGCCCAAAAACAGCAAAATTCAAAATGGCGGACATTTTTACAATTTTGACTTCAGAACTAGGCCCATTGACCAATGGGATAGTCAGATATCGATTTTGGTATCAATCAGCCCAAAAACAACAAAGTTCAAGATGGTGGGCATTTTCACAATTTTGACTTCAGAACTATGCCCAGTGACCAATGGGATCGTCAGATATCGATTTTGGTATCACCCAACCCAAAAACAACAAAGTTCAAGATGGCGGGCATTTCTATAATTTTGATTTCAGAACTATGCCCAGTGACCAATGGGATCGTCAGATATCGATTTTGGTATCACTCAGCCCAAAAACAACAAGGTTCAAGATGGCAGGCATTTTTACAATTTTGACTTCAGAACTATGCCCAGTGATCAGTGGGATTGTCAGATATCGATTTTGGAGTCGATCAGCCCAAAAACAACAAAGTTCAAAAATGGCGGACATATTCACCACTTTGACCTCAAGTAGTCATATTCATCATCATCATCATCATCATCATCATCATATCAGCCGCAGTTATTATTGAGAAATTAATTGTTAGTCTAATATAAAATTAATTGTATTTTTCTTTCTTTCTAATAAAATTGTATTTTAATTGTTTATAGAATACAATACGATTAATTACAATTAATTATTGATTAATTTAATTTGAAATTTTATCTTATCCACCTTTAACAAAATACGAGGTTAAAAAATACCAAACTCACTAGTACGCGCTATATTGTTGTACCACACAGCATTAGAGAAGTGTGCATGTTTCGGCTCTGTGTGCGTGATTTAAAAACCTATTTGCGAGCAACTTGAAAATGTATGAACCCTCTTAATAACAACGCAGGGGTGCGGCGTGTAAGAGGAAGTGAAGTTGACAGTTTTCGTTTTGCCATAAACTGAGAAATATCGAACCAAAGTTGCAATCATAATCCAGTTATTGTACTACCTACTCGACCAAAGCAATTAGGCGCATGACTGCTAGACATTTTTATTTCTATATTTAAAAAAAAATATAAACCAAGCGCTATAGTGATCACTGTCGAGAGCGAGTAGACGATTGCTGTCATGTCACTAGGGGAAACGAAGGGGTAGAAGCCAAGCTGCGGCGCCGTAACGGCAAATCTGTTATGCGTCTAATTGTTTTGGTCGAGTAATACCCTTAGTTAGTCCGGCACAAATAATCCCAGGACATTCATCTTAAGATCATTAATTGTATTATAAGATCCCTTACGAATGAGATGATCCATAAACAATTCTTTTGATTTTAGGGTAAGTTCATATCTCTTTGGGAATTTTATTTTATTATTAACGATTGTTAATGTAGCCCAAACATAAAAATATAACTATTGTATGTAGTCAATGATATTGTTTTAACATACAATATCATTGTATGTAGTAATAAATAAAAACATGTAAATCTAGTCTGTCTATCTATATATCTATGTAGTAGAATATTATTATTATTATTATATAAATTTTGTTTAAAACAGCGAATTTGAATTTAAGTAAAATTTTGTTATAAATACGTACACCGAGTCTCCAAGTACAGAGTTCCTCAAAAGAAGTACTTACTTACTTTATTTGTAAACGATGATATGTGCCTAATACATAAAAAACATATTTTTTGCGTTTACTTAAACTAATACTTGTTTATCTTTTCTTGTCGAATCTCTTAAATTCTGTCTGGCAGAGTATGGTCGATTTTATTTGATTTGTCATGACATGCACGTTTTGTTGCTTTATTTTCTTAGCCCTTTTCAAAGTCAAAGTCAAAGTCAAAACTTTTTATTTCATTTGGATCACATACATGATACTTATGAACGTCATACAAAGCCAGAAAAAGTGTCAGTAAATTTGCCTACGGCCAGTTCACTGACAAGGTTGAGCTCTGAGAAGAACTTGGCAAGAAACTCAGGGTCTCAGGCCACTCTTTTCAATCGCCATAGTTGTTACAATTTTAATTGGTTACAGTTTGAAATATCACAGAAAGTACAGAACCAAAACACCATACTAAATCAAATTCAATAAAATTTGGATATGAGAAAATAATAATAGTAATAATGACCAATCAAACTTTAATTTGTTTTCGTCAAGAAGTATGGTATGTGGGATCATCACTTGGTACCAACTACCCAAGTAGCAAACAAGCTGTACAAAAGCTGTATATGACTTCATTTTTATACTTGAAGCTGCATACTGAGGCTGTACAAATACTGTGTAAGCGCTTATACAACCCTTGTAAGTGCAAAAAGGGCCCATATTTTACAGCTTTGTGCGTTAGTAGAGCTGTATAATAGCTGTAAAAGCAACGTAGAACCTGTATAGAAGCTGTGTAAGAGCTGTTTTTCGGTGTAAGGAGAAACCATTACGCTCCAAATAATATTTTATAAATATATTATAAAGAAATAATGATTAAATAGGAGTTCGAATAGAATAATTAAATTATAAAAATTAAAACGATGAAATATTTTGCTAGGATGTTGAACAAGTGACTATATACATTAATTAAAGTGAAATTATTAAAAAAATATTGAATGTCTGCTTATGGTACTGTTGTTAAAATCCAAGTGCAAATCAAATTTTATTGTCAATGTGTTGTTGGTTATTGGCAATATTTTCATGCGCCAGTAAAATATCAAACAATTTGAAGAAAATATACCAAATACGAGTACGATAAATATTTGTTTTCAAGGTTATAATATAAATTAAATATCAAATAATAATTTAGGTAAAAGTGATCAAAATATTAGCTAATATTCATGAAATGGCTCAAACTATTACCATATATTGGTTTGATTATAATTTAATAACATGTTTTTCATTCGTTCTAAAATGGCGACAATTTGATATTCAGCTTACACGATATTTGGAGAGTAATATAGTCTTATTGGTTTTACTACGTAGGATATGGATTCTATTTTAGGCCTTATTATTTTTAATCAGTGTTACAAGAGGATATTTTTATTATTTGGGCTGTATATGAGTTTTGAATTCATTGCTTATAATTTTATTTTAGAGATGCGTGAGCCTATGAGCAATCTGTGGTTTTCGATAGAAGCGTAGTAGTCCAAGATCCGATTAAAAAATATATACCCTCATCTGTTATTTATTAGTGATAAGAAATAAATGATTACTTTTTCAATTCTTTTGGGTATATTCTTTTAATTAGTATACAATTTAAAAAAAATAACCGATGAGGGAAATAGATTAAATAAATTTAATTATGTATTTAATATTATCTATATATAGTATATATTATATAGTATATATTATGTATATAGTATATATTATTTCATTTTATTTTTTTTCTTAGTCATTTTATAATTACATTATATGAATATTGTCATTAAAAAAAATTTAAAACAATGTTTTAATTAATATTTTATATTTGTATGCCTGATGGTAAAACATAGCGAGCTGTAATAAAAACAAATGTCAACATCTACATCACCACTACCTATGTTTAACAAATAAATAGTCACAAATAAAACATCTTATTTTCATAGATACTTTCTTTTTCAATTGTTCAATATATATTCCGTCTTTAATTAAATCTTCCATTTCGTTCACGAAATCTTCTAAATATTGATCAATTTGATTTGGTTTTCCAACACCATAGTAGATTCCAATTACAAACGGCTCAATATCAGGTCTTTCAAATACAAAACACAAAATTGGTCAAAACTCTTTATTTGAGCTTTTAAAAATTGGGAGACCATCGAAATTTAAATTTAAAGTAATTTTGGTTGGAACGTCAATCCATTTCTCCAATGATTTTTTAAAGATTTTGTGAGGCCATTATGCCAATATTCACCTTGTTCAATGGTTTTAATACTTATTTGTTTGCTAGTGCGTAAAATTGTTCTAGCATCACATGGTAATATTCCGGGATATCTGCCATTTATAATTGCGGCTAAATCGTTTAGAGCTATTTGAGATATATTTCTTTCTGTAGCCCATTCCTTTATTCGATGACGAAACAATATATTTTTGAAAATTCGTCATCGTCATTATTTGAAGTACTTGAAGTACTGCTACATGAAGACTCGTCATCATTAGGTTTCAAAGGTTTAACTAAATCCACACATTTGACACCCTCACATTCGACACCATTTAAAGTTTTTTCTACGGAACCTTCGTCGGATGTCGAAGGACATGGCTCTTGAACTTCAACTTCTTCTCCAGCACTAACACGTTCACTATTTTTACTTTCATTTAGTTTGTAATTTTTTATATTTAAATATTCCTTTACAATTCTCCTTTTGACTGCACCAGATCTTTTTCTTTCTTTTCACATAGTATTAATAATATATTATTATAATTCCGCGCACATACGTTTATTAACCGTGACAACTCTTATCATTAAAGCCGGCTAAAGCTGTACAATTGATATAATTTATTTCTATAGTTTTAAAGCACCCTTGTAAATAGACGTTATAAAACTAAAGTATTTTAAAGAGTGTTCAAATACGTCATAATATTAAGTTTTAAAATGGAGTTTGCATACACCATTGTACAGAGACAAGGAACTAGTGATACTATAATAACGCTTAGAGCTGTAGTAAGTTGGTGACCACATATAAAATACAGCCTTTATACAGCAATAACGATAAAACTAGCTTAAAATGTCACAAAACACTTAAAGCTGTATAGTAGCCTTTTCATATTCTATTTTAACTCTCTAACCATACAATGATCCCTCAATACAGACTTAATACAGCTCAAGCTGTATAATAACTAAAAAATCCCTCTTATAAAGATAGAAGTATCTTTCGACACTCTTGTATGTCTTTAAAAGAACTTTAAGTTCTAAATGAGCTGGTTAATTAATGTTGAAAACGCTTACATGCTGCTTGGGTATGTATTAGAAAACGGTAAAAACATTTTGTGAACACATTGTTTAGCAATATTAGCTTAAAAAAAAGGAATTGAATAATTTAGTAGCGCTAAAGCACAGCATACGACGACTGACCAGTCACCCCAAGTAGCGCCCGTTCACGGGCATGACGCACAGACCAGCCATCATTCTCTTCAACCATATTTGAGGGAAGAGAATGACCCGGCCAAATTTTCTTTTTCTTCATCTTTGCGATAAGACCGCCCATTGTCACTTCTTTTTATTATAAGTTATGTTCCATGCTACTGTAATTTACATTTGTGGTGTAGCTACATTAAAGAGTATTATTCTATCTACATATCTATTATCCCCCTGAAACTAAAACTTTTGACTTGTTACTAGTAAGTAGAGTAGTGTTTCGATACAACATTATGATATATGAGTGTAATCAAATGTAATACCTATTGGCTGCACGTAATCGTTGCATGTTCAATATTGATCGAATAGTAGTTAGTAGTCCGGGGGCCTTTCACAGAAGAATGTTGTTGTTATGTAGCGTAAAGTAGGTAATCAGTAGATATTTACTTAATAGAAAAGTATCTGGTATTTACCTACGTAGACATAAGCCGAAGCATTTATTTTCCTTTCTAACTTAAACATTATATTTCATTGTACCTAACTGGATTTCAATGGATGTTTAAAGTTTAATAAAATGACGGAAATTTTATACAGCTATAATGTCTTGCAAAATATTTTGAAACATAATTTTATGTTTATAAATACCTTACTAAAATTATTATACTTACTAATATTAACTATATGAAGCACTAGCAACCCGCTCTGGCTTTGCTCGGGTGTATAGTATACCTAATTATGAAGATCGTGTATCTATAGCACTATTTACGGTAAATATATAAAGTATATAAGAAAAAATATAAATAATTTAATACTTATTTATAACATTACACCAACTACCTACTAGGTACTTTTGTGATATTACACGTCTCACTACGTGGATAGGTTAGACTACTACAATTTCCTTATTAAACTGTCTGTTTTATATGAATTCAAAGACTGTAGGTATCTACCTACTTGAAAACTGCTTCCGAACATCTTGTAAAAATTCGTTTCAAACCCTGCTACATGGTTGAAAACCTGCCTTCCACAGAGGTGCCCTTGGTGGATTCCAACCGGGTACCCGGCTGTTGTAAACCAAATTTCATACAAACTACGCGGATGGCAACCTAGCTCCCACCAAGGTTACTCTGTTGGAACGCAACTTTATAACCGTGTAGAACACCTATTACTTTTATCATAAAACTTCTTTTTTTGACGGAAATGTTAAACTTAGTTAAATAATATAGGTATAGTATCTACCACGGACTTTTTGTAAAACTAATTTTCATAGTTTTGTCATACATTTTATATCTTTATTTCAAACCGTTTAGGCAGTACCTACACGCCGATATTTTACGTGATAACATCGTTTTTTTCTGACATATGACATATATCGTGATTTCTTATTGAAAACTAAACTTTAGTAAAATAAAATATAGCTTACTGAGTAACAACTCAGTCAGAGATAATGTAGCTTCATAATCAGAACTGTAGATTCGGAGATCTTAGGGAATATACAAACTCACAGAGACAAACTTACAAACTTCACCTCTTTATAACATTAAGAAGGTACTAGATTGTAAGTGGGCACCACAAGACATACTATCAATACAACATTCTTACACCGATATATCAATGTAAGTATAATAATATCAATTTGTTAAACAATATATGTAGGTAGGTACCTACCTATATAACTAGTGATAATAATTATTATATGTAAACGTAGACATGAATTGAATATTATATACCTAGAAGTTATTGTATATCTAATATGTAGACGTACTTAATCTATCTATACCATAACATATACGTAACTAGCTGTTATCCGAGGGTTCTCTCACGTGAATCTTTGTTCGACCTCTACTCACCTCCTATTGCTCGTGGCGAGATGTTATATCCTAGCTATCTGCTATAGCCTTCCTTGGTATATATTTATATAGCTATCCAACACTAAAAGAATTCAGTTCAGTAGTTCCTGAGCTTAGTGCGTTCAAGCAAACAAACAAACTCTTCGACTTTACCTAACCCGGGAATTGAGCCTGGGACCTATTGCACTGCAGTCGTATAGACTTCCCGCTGCCCCACCGATGCAGGTTAAGTTTGCCACATTGAAGGGGTAATCTCAGGGTCTACTGAACCAATTTGAAATTTTAAGTTACTTTTGTGAAATTTTGTATTTGGTGAGCATGTCTCATCGTAATCATCATCATTTCAACCCATAAATGTCCCACTGCTGGACATAGGTCTCCTCAAAAAAATGTGGAGGAAATTTAGCCTACTTTATTACGCTCTGGCCAGATGGTTTGGTATAGGGTCTGTTACGAATTTTCCTTTTCTCGCAGTCTTGTCTGTTAAGGTCATGACGTAGATTCTATTATTTATTCTGTGTCATGACTGTTTTAGTCGTCTTTTACGACACCCACGGGTAGAAATGGGGTAGTCACATTATGTATTTTTAAAAATACATAATATGAATTTTTTAAAATACATAATGTGTACGGACAACGAACACTACACGTACCAATGTTCCGCAGCAAAAGACCGGAGCTCCCCACACAAGACACCTATTTTCCAAATTTTATCAATATGTCATAGGCATTTTACTCAAAAACTATTCAAATAGGTAATAATGAGTAGGTGGTTTTTGAGTAAAATGCCTGTGACATACCGACGGACGAACGGACCAACGGACGGACATTTTGGCTACGGAACCCTAAAAATTTATTTGGTCTCTGACAAAGATTGACTGTCATTCGTATTATCATTAGTATCATCGGTATCATCTCATTGTCATTCCACGCTACGCTGCGTCAATTTTGCAAACGCTCCCATATCGCGGGGTACCTTAATAATATTATGTACATTTAAATTAATATTTTTGTACCTAATATTTATCCCGCGTTTTAAAGTTAAATTTGCATTAAATATTTTCATTTAAAATTTTTCTATACCTAAGTACATACAATAACAATTAGATTTTTGCTTACCGACCAAATTTTATTCTGATTTGTTCTTTTTTTTACCTTTTTAACTTTAAAGAATAATATATATAGGTAAGAATAGAGCGTACTTGGACTTAGCTCTGACTAAACTTTCGAGATAAAAAAAAGTATTTATAGTGCGAACTTTGACTTTATCCAAGCCCAAGCTAAGCAAAGTCAAAGTTCTCAAAATCGACGACTTACGAAAATCTTTGGCTATACTGTAAAAAATAATGTAGTACAAATGTCATAATTTTGAAATGACTATTGAACTTTGTCGCATAACATTCATTGAACATTGAACAGCTGACATTAGTGATCCTTTACTCAATTTAAACTTAAACTTAATATTTATTACATTTAACCAATTTTAGACAACAAAATTTAAAAATTATCTAGTAATTTTAAGAAAACGGAGTTTTTGGACTATTATAAATTACAAAAAGTATTGTATCATTTGTTTTATCTTTTATTTTACAAAGAATTCAGCAGAAGATGATGTATGAAATGAAACATCTACTCGTATGCGGGCTAAGCAATGACATTGTCTATATAATATAATAATATTATTCTACCACATTTACACAGCGCCATCTAGTCCCAAAGTAAGCAATTATATTTGCTTGTGTTATGGGTACTAAACAACTGATATACTACTTAAATACCTTTTTTTTTTGTAAATACATACATATTATAGATAAATTACACCAGACACAGAACAAACCTTTATGCTCATCACACAAAGATTTGTCCTGGGTGGGGATCGAACCCACGACCTCCGGTTTAGCAGTCAGGGTCACTAACCACTAGACCAACAGGCCCGTCGATTAGTCGATAGTCGACTATAGATTCCAATGCTTTGGCTGAGATTAGGCTGAGCAAAGTTTTGTTGGAGTGAAGTCTGAGCAAAGTCCAAGTACGCTCTATAGATCTCAGCCTTAGTCTCGTCAAACTTCTAGTTCATTCTAAAGCTGCACCCGCTGACAAAACAAACAGGATGGCGCGGGCTGGTGGTGCGCGACGTTCAAAGACTGCAAAGAATCCTTTCCTATTAGTCCCTGTGGTTTCATTTGTTTCAGTACGATATTATCAGGTTCTTATAATCATCATTATTAAAATATGATCATTCTCTAATTCACTAGTAGAAGTGATTCTACGAATGGACAGTAACTTATGTTGTCTATGGTATCCTCTATCTGTCCATATAGTCTGTCCAATGCCCGATGTGTCAAAGTCAAGTCAAACAAAGTGCAGTCAAAATAGTTTCAAATTTTCAAAATAATAACGTCTACCTATCTAACGTCAAACACGACAAACATAACTGCGACGGACGGCAAATAAAATATCTCTTGTAGAATTGTTTATATTACAAAAACAATTCATCGTATTTGTGTAAGTGATAAACAAAATAAAAATATGACAGAGTTCAAGACTCCGATGAAAAATAAGGCTTTGGATTTGAACGACAAAATAACTATTCCACCTTCACCATTTCTGAATCGACTCGGATATGGCACAGGTAAAGTTTACAAATACTTTTTCTTTATTAGGTACTATAATAAATAGATAAGTACATGAATTGGTACAGTTTTAAATACTTATTTACTCCTTTCGCTTTTTGCTCTTATTTGTAGGAGTAAATGTGATGCAATTAGTAAGGTCTCCTCGCGCTGGCCAGATCCGATCACCATGGGCGTTGAAAATGTTAAATAAACGTGTGAAACCTAACAAAGTGTACACAGACCGTTTGAAGGCAGAAGCAGACCTTCTACAACGAATGTCTCATCCCAACATTGTTGGGTTTAGAGCATTCAGTAAGTCTAAAATACTTTACTTGGGCATGGAAGCATGTGACCTATCACTGGGTGATATGATTGAGAAGAGAGTTGAAGACAGTGGCGAAATGTTCCTGCCTAGACAAATTTTGAAAGTAAGTTATTTAATTAACAGTAAATTAGGTATTTTAATAACAGCGACTGGTCTTGGGTCTTACACATATGAAGCTATAAAGTATTTTAAGTTTGAAGTGAGTGAATTTTCTAGAATTACTTTTTTGATGTTTTGAATGAACTGTACTGTACTTATTTATTAAAGTGATTATAATAAACATTAATAAATAAGTACCATAATTATATCGATAAATAAAGATATGCATGGGTATACCTTTATTTAATTTTACATTAAGTACAGTAGTTAATTAAATTAGGTACTTTATTATTTTATAGCAACTTCAGAAACCTGTGCTAAGAAAAACGCTCTAATTCCGTGTCATCAAATCATCATCATTAAAATTATTAATTTTATTGATGATGATGATTTGATGATTGTTTTATATGATTAAACTTACAGGTTTGTGGTGACATAGCCAGTGCACTAGACTACTTACACACAAAGATGCAGATCCTGCACGGAGACATGAAGTCATATAACATTCTGGTAAACGGAGACTTTGTAGTGTGCAAGCTGTGTGACTTTGGTGTCACTCTGCCACTGGACGAGAATGGTGTGTTGGACAAAGACAGGGCGGGTAAAGCTGTCTACTTTGGTAAGAATAAGAATTACATACATAAAAAATTTTTGGTATATAAAATGACATCCACTTTTGTGACTGTTTCAATATATTATTATTTTAATTTAAAGTAGTCAATTTGGTAATACTGGTTTAGTTAATAAGTAATAATAATATTCTACCACATTTACACAGCGCCATCTAGTCCCAAATTAAGCAATTATATTTGCTTGTGTTATGGGTACTAAACAACTGATATACTACTTAAATACAATACAATAAGTACAATAAGTAAACATTATTAATTTTATTTCAATTTGTTTTAACTCCTATATTTGCTGTTGAAAATTGTTTATTAAGAAAACTATGTTTGATGATTCATTAATTAAGAGAGAACATAGCAGATTTTCATACGAAAGTTTTCTTCCTGACTATTGCCTCTAGGGCAATGTTTTTTTTTTCGTAAAATTAAAATCAGCTGTAGACATGTCCCAGTCATTTCACATTCACTGTTAAAGAAAATGCAGAAATAATTTAAACAAAATTGAAAAATGGTGCAAACAGCTGATTTGTGCAAAGAACACAATCATTGTTGGTTTGGATTTTTCCAAAGTAAAGGAAATTGCTTAATATATATTTAATGTATGAATACAATGTTTCCCATCCAACAATATCCACGATGGAAAAACGGTGATGAAATATTAGAGTGCTTTGGATTAAAATCCACGAAAATTAAGAAAAACCGCAAGCTGCAAGCTTCAAGATGTCGAAAAAGAATTCAGTATCTGTTTACCTTTACCTGTAACAACTGCCGGAAATAATGACGAAATTACAGTGGTCCCTTCATCGTCGTTACACCTGAAATCCACTGTACATAAATGTTTTTTGAATCAATCAAAATATTAAAAATCCTTGTTCAAACAACAAGGACTTTTGAAGTTGTACTCAATTTGAATGATGGTCATAAAATGTATTAAATGTTTATAAAGCTTTGATGACTTAATTCCAGGCACAGAAGCTTGGAGTGCACCAGAAGTAATCCACGGAGGTGAGATCACTAGCAAGACGGACATCTGGCCACTGGGGCTCACTCTGTGGGAGATGATGGTGCTGATGCCTCCGCACACACACCTGGAAGATGATGACTCCTTGGAGGATAGTCTACTGTCTCAAGAGGATATGGATGCGAGTATTGATGAATATTTCAGTGATAAATATGGTGAGTATTGTTATATTCAACAATTAGAGAAATTGTTACATGTCATGTAGCATCTCGCCTTGTGTATGAGAATTTTAAATAAAAATTCTATTCAAAACACTAATTTGATAATAATAATATTTTGGTAGTATAAAATCATGCAATAGTCATTAGTAAATTATGCTTGATTATCTACTTCTAAGTTTTAGTTTGAACACACTCTCCATTTGGCATGGATAAACTGTCACTATATACTTTCAGGCACAAGACCAGCGGTGCCAGCGAATGTGTCTGAGAAGTTCTACTGTGAGCCCCTCGCGTTGTTCCATTGCTGCACGGAGAGCGCGGCGGGCCGGCGCCCCGCGGCGCATCACCTCGCGCGCGCCGCCGCAGACATGTTGGAACAGTGTGATAAGGGCAGGATTAAACTTTAGTTTAATATTAATGCGAATGTTTCTGATTGCTTCCAAATAAATCATGTAGATTTTTTGTTATTGATTGGGCTCATAAATCTTTAAAATGTACTTTTTCTAATATTGATCATGTATTGTTACTAGAGTTGGTCATGCAATCGTAGCCACTTATACATTGGTGATAACGAACCATGTGTCAATGTGCTACAACTACTGTCTGTAATATGTTCTTTATGGCAGTAATGCCTCATTAAATCGTACAAACTGAATGAATGTATTAGCCACATAATACATACATATGTATGACTATAATTTCTATTTTGTATGTGCATAAAAAACTGGTTTCACACAATCTCGTCTTGGCATGGTGCAGGCTAAGAATTTGTATTTTATATTTATGGTAATTGTTACTTTAGGATGACAGAAGACGAATGTACAAATAGTTTTATTACGGAATTAATGTATTGAGAAATAGTTAGCTGGAGGTAGCAGTTGTTTCTCATATAACATAATTAACATAAATTCACTACCTATATTATAATGAGCTATGCGACTTGGTGTTGCATACATAAAATATTTAAAGGATGTTAGTCTCTACATGCTACTGTACTGGTGACTTCCAAACTTTAGAATTTCCTTTGCAAATAGATTATGTTTGTTGTACTTAGATATTATTTCTGTAGGTACATTAATTAGTACTATAGGCTGTTTATCTTCATGTAGTAAAGATTGCTGGTAGGTATTCTTATTTCAGTGTAAATTAATTATAGTTTCTAAACTAACTGACCTGCTGACTAATTTTGACAACACTTGGGAGAAAACAGATCTTCGCTAGATGCCCTTGTTTTTGATGTACCAAAAGTGCCAAGCTAGGGAGGTGCCACCTATAATCCATTGACCTGAACTTTTGGCCTGACTTAAAGTTTTGGTGTATATGGCGACAAGGTTCAACAAAAAATCTGTGTCATTAAAATCTTTAATGGTTGCCAAGCCAGTGTCAGTCACAGGAAAATGATAATAATAATTGTACTGGTTATCTTAGCTGTTCACAGGAATTTACTAAATAGGTGATAAAAACTAAAACTGCATTTAGTGTTTTGGATTCGAATCCCATGAGACAAATATTTTTATGACCCACAAAAGTGAGCAAGATACATAGAAACTATACTTGCAATAATGATGTACTTTTAGTTTTTATTATTATATTTAGAGACAATAAAACACCATATAAAGTATAACGTTTGTATTATTAAAAAACAACGATACCAACATAATAACAGAACAAAATCGAAACTTAAACTAACGCGACACACTAGTACTAATTCATTATGTAAACTTACTTTAGATCAACCTTATGTATTCAGTGGTCATTGAAAACTTGGTTTTAACATAAGTTTTCAATGACTTCAATGTTTCCCCAGGAAGACAGGTGTCATGTTATAAATGTTCTTTAAAACATTTCCTATGATTACATGTTTCATGACAGGTTTTAATTACCACTGTAACCTAAAGTTAGACCATAATTTTAAATAATTATAATAATATGCATTTTTGGTGAAATTAACCCCTAACCTTTAAAAATTGACAGTTGTTAAGATTATGTACTTAATTTCATTAAACGTAATGACAAACATTAAAGTTAAAACGATAATTCATCATCATAGGAGATTCTGAACAGAGAAGAAAAGTTCATACTCGATACATAATTTAATTTTAAACTTATAATTGAGCGTTACAGTACGTAATATTCGTTATATTAGATACAAATAAATATACAATACAGTTACGTCAACAACAGTACTATGCGAGTCAAATAAGAATGGGATCGCACTTTACAGCATTTGCCGCAAACTTCGAAGTCGAATGTGCACATTTTTATACAGCTAGCAGAAATTAAAATAGGCAAAAAAATTATCTCATTTCGTAATTTTGTTACTAGTGTTAATTTAATTGTTATTGATTTTTTCTGTTATTGTTCTCTTTACCCAACTGCCAGGAAGGGTATTGTTCGTATAGTTTTATTGTTGTTGTTATTACTTACTACCACTACTTATACAGAAAATACTTCAAACCGAAATGGATGTACTGTAATGTGTTTCGTTTTTTCTACACCCTACTAGGGTATGAAGTTGTCTTTAAACCTTTGGGCGCATAATGTTCAAAGCGCAAAATGGTAAGCACTGGTAAAATGGTGAAAGAGCAAAATGTTAAAGGAGCAAAATGGTAAAAGCGCATGAAGTTAAAAGAGCAAAATGGTAAAAGCGCAGAATGGTAAAAAAATCAGTTGCATCGCTGATTAGCTGCTATGATGATAAAGAACTTAATTTTGGTGAATTGTGACTCCCTAATAGGAACAATATAAATAAATCAATTTGATTTTATTTTTATATAATTACTTTCAGTAATAGTACGTTTTTTGATTCTGATAATTATTATGTATACGTTACGTAGTAGTAGATGATGTCATTATGAACATTGTTTCTATTAGGGAGATACAATTCACCAAAATTAAGTTATTTATCATCATAGCAGCTAATAAGCGATGCAACTGATTTTTTTACCATTCTGCGCTTTTACCATTTTGCTCTTTTAACTTCGTGCGCTTTTACCATTTTGCTCCTTTAACATTTTGCTCTTTTACCATTTTACCAGTGCTTACCATTTTGCGCTTTGAACGTTATGCGCCCAAAGGGTCTTTAAATGGGAAACAAAATGGCGTCTTGTCTCGACAGTCCCATCCTTATTTGACTCGCATAGTACTTATCAACTACATAGTTGTGTACAGACCTATGTGATTGTATGAAAAATACATTTGTTTTCGTCTATGCTACAGCGATGGTGCTGAATCGTGTTTGTGTACAGTTCTAACTTGATTTAAAGAGCTATTGTGCATTCTTTACGAGAAAAATATCAATCGATGGTTGACAGACAAAAGTGAAATATTTGGCAATGTAGTAAATGTCGAAAATAAATAATTGGCGACATCTTTGAAGGTCGCGCATACAATGATTGTTTTCTATTGCGGTAAAACTTTAGAAGAAATCTGTCCGATAGTGTAATAGCACTTTGTATGAAAATGATCTTATACCAGCTTATTTATTAGCCTTTTGAGCTACTGGAATTGCATCAGTTTAACATTTTGGTAGAAAACTGTTACAACACTTGACAACTTTGACTAGTGTAAAATGAAAACATTAATATATCTTGCTTAATGACTATACAGCACCAATAATAAAATCAATTTAATAAAAAGCCTAGTAATCGGTAGCGATAGTTTCATATTTTATTAGTACATATTTGTATAATATTGAATGTTCTAAGTGACATGGCTATTGCTTTATAGGCAATATACAAAAAAATAATAAATTTAACTGAAGCATCCACCTACCCATTGGCATTCTTAAAGTACAATTTCTATTTCATGGTTTTACATTTAAATCGAATCGAGAAATAAATAACTACTAGCTTTGGTAGGGTATGTATCTAATAGTTTTGAAAAAATTGGGTATAAAAATATCGCTACCTTTTATAAGACATGAATACATAATAATATGTAGTATAAACGTGAGGTATTGTTTAAGGCGCGTGGGTAAAGCTAAGTATGGCGCGAGTACATGATACAAAATAGTCCGTTAGTAACTAGGTATAGGAATACGAGATTTGTATTTAGATCCGTTATTATAATATATACCCTATACGTGAGATTTATAACAAATGCTTCTTCTAATACTATATTCCAGCATTAGTCAAATCAACTTTATAATTGTTAAAAGTTGATTAGATTCCAAGCGATTGTGTAGTCCCATGAAGATTCATAATATTAACAGTCATTTATACAATTTTACGTCAGACTCAAGTTATTTGAGTGAATAAAGTATCACATCATTTAGCATGTTAGGACTGATAAAACAACAAGTATTAGACATATTTATTATGCCCAACAAACAAAGTATGGTAATAATATCATAAGTTAGTGGAATTGGCGTCAGTGATTCAACATGGGGACTACACAATTACATGCACAGTGGTGTAGAGGTGATCACGAGGCGAGGTCGTGCTGGTCGTGGTGCAGGTCGTGGTGCTGGTCCTGATGCAGGTCGTGGTGCAGGCGGCGCAGGTAGTGCACGACGTCGTGCTTGCGCGCGGCGGCGGCGGCGTGCAGCGCGGTGAGCCCGGCCGAGTTGCGCAGCGACAGCGACGAGCGCCGCGCCAGCAGCCGCACGCACGCCAGCTCACCGAACATCGCCGCGCCGTGCAGCGCAGACTGACCGTTCTGCGGACATACTCATCCACCGTAATATCTCGGTACAACACTAAAACGAGATTCCCAAATTTCACAATTTAATACGCCACCTGGCGACTAATATATGTACTATGAAATAGTTATTCTATTTCTCGCTAGATGGTAGTTAACTGGTTAATGCTTTTCGCCACTAGATGGCATGTCGCCAGTAGTAGCTCCAAACACTTCTAGATGGCGGTGTATTATAAAATAGTACTCCTATTGGTCACTAGATGGCTATGGTCAGGTTAATAGTTTTACTTGCCATTAACATTAGACGGCACTACACCATTGTTGTAGTTTTTATGACCACTAGATGGCGCTTTACAATATGCTATTAGTGATATTTTCAAATTATTGATAAAAATTTATAAGAAAAATAAGACTTACTGGCAGCAATCCTAAATTGGGTTTATATTTGAGCAATTCTACAACTACAGCCGCGTGACCCTTGTGTGCAGCTTTGAATAAAGGTGTCGCTCCGTCCTGAAATACATGTACATTTTTTTTACTTCACTATCGCTCACTTTTAATGCTAGGTATTTACTTGGATGTTTGTAGTCGTATTACCAATCTGGGATGAGTACCTTGTCCATGTACTCAACTAGAAAAATAATCTATGGACAAGGTCTATATTCATTATGGTTCTGTAGAAATACAACATAGGTGTCTCGAGAAGTAGTATTTAGCCACGGTAGAATGAGTTTCCATAGCTGTTATTTTTTAAAATGGACAAGTACCTGTCGCACGTGGTCGACGTTGGCCCCCGCGGCCAGTAGCAGCCGGGCGACGTGCTGGTGTCCGCACTGCGCCGCGATCCACAGCGGCGCGGCGCCGTCCGAGCGCGCGCTCGCCACGCGCGCCCCCCCGCGCACCAGCGCCGCGCACACCTCCTCGTGACCGTTCTGAGCCGCGATGAACAGCGGACTCGCCTTGTCCTGCACAACCCCTCAACTATGTAGTAGTCCTCCCGTATAACAACCCCGATCCAGAGGAAACAAAACACATATAAATGAAATCTCATTTACTCATCTAGGTTACAAAGTTTTTTTTTTTTTTTTTTTTTTTTTTTGGTATGACGTACTATTTTAATAGTACATCAAAAATATTACAATCTAGCCTTAAATTATAGACTAATAAGTAATTTACTTATAACTTAAACTGCTACATAGAGTATTCCAAGAATGTGTCCAATAACACTTTTACTTATTGTCTCTATTAAGGGGAAGTCACATCGTTCTTGTGTTTTTAATTAAATATATATGTAACACTCGATACACTATATATTGCACTATCACACTACACTAACTCAAAGGGTTTTAGTCTTTTTAGTCTTCTCACTATGTCCGTGTTGTCAAGGAGCTGGATAGCCTCGACGTTCACATGATGGTGAAGTCTTCGCTGATGAGCTTCGGCACACTTTTGAACTATATTTACGACGAAGTCCACTTGAAGATCCCGGTGGAGGTCGTCGTTTCGAATGTACCAAGGTGCGTTTACGATGCCCCTTAGCACTTTATTTTGGAATGTCTGGATCATTTTTAGATTACTATATTTGGTACAACCCCAGAGCTGAATACCATAGGTCCAAATTGGCATAAGGACTTGCTTGTATAGTAGTATCTTGTTGTATACTGACAATGAAGAATGTTTCCCCAGTAGCCAGTACATCTTCTTATAGCGAAGCTCTAACTCAGCGCGTTTTTTTTTGACGTGGGCTTTCCAGCGAAGCTTAGCGTCTAATGTCATGCCCAGATATTTGGCTGTGTTCTCGTAGGGTACCACTTGGTTATTGATATATACCGGGTGATAGTCTTGTTTTTTATTAGTGAAGTCTACATGGATACATTTCGACTCATTGAGTTTTATTCTCCATTTTTTTGTCCAGTCTAAGATGGTATTGATGGCATTTTGAACATTCTTTACAGCTTCTTCGTGGTTATCAGCTATAGCCATAATAGCTGTATCATCAGCAAACGTTGCAATCGTACTGTTTTCCAACTTTGGGATATCACAAGTGTATAATAAATACAAAATAGGACCTAATACACTGCCTTGAGGTACCCCAGCATTTATTTGCTTCAGTTCTGAATATGCATTGTTTTGCCTTACTCTAAACATTCTTTGTGATAGGTAAGACTCTAAGATATCGACAAACTGTTTTGGGAGCATACTCTTTAGCTTGTATATGAAGCCCTTGTGCCATACCTTATCAAATGCTTGTGCCACGTCTAAGAAAACGGTGGCACAAACTTTTCTTTCTTCAAGTGAGTTTTCTATGATATTCGTTATTCTATGTACTTGATCTATGGTTGAATGTTTTTCCCTGAAGCCAAACTGATAGTCAGGGATTAAATTTCTATTTTCTATAATTGGTTTCAAACGTCTTAAGAGTAGCTTTTCAAATAATTTTGACATTATTGGCAATAGTGAAATTGGTCTATATGATGTTGTATCTTGTGGTGGTTTACCAGGTTTTGGTAGCATTATAACTTCAGCAACCTTCCACATGTCAGGCACATGCTTCAGTCTAAATGCTGCATTAATCAGGGTAGTCAGCTTCACAATTGCTTTACGTGGCAAATTTCGAAAAACTTCACTAGTAATGAGATCAAATCCTGGAGACTTCTTCGTGCTAAGATTATTTATTTCTTTGGAAACTTCTCTTGGTGAAACAGGTTTTATTTCTATTTCATCTTGTAAATTTGCAGTCGATATAATGTCGTCGCTGCTATTTTCATATGGTTGGAAAATTTGTTCTAAGTGTTCTGCAAATCTAGTTGCTTTTTGTTCATCACTTATTGCCCAGCGTCCATCTGATTGTCTGATGGGAGGTATCTGCATTATTGGTTTTTTTAAGTTCTTTGTAACTTTCCATAACGAATAATCAGTGGTATGGTCACTTGTTAATTGACTAAGGTGAGTATTCATGGTTTTCTCATTGAAGTTCTTAATTTTTCTTCTGAGCCTTTTTGTAAGGTTATTTAATAGCCTTTTATCAGAGGGAAATCTTGTGTCTTGCCATCGCTTTCTTTGTTTTCTTTTTTCCGCTAAAAGCTTTATAATTTCTCTAGGATAACAATTACCTTTCATTCTTTTTGTGAATGTAGGAGTATTACTCCAAGCGCATTGCTGAATGTTTGTAATGAATATTCGGACATCATTATCTAGTTGTTCTACCTTTTTTAGAGGAACTTTTAAATTTATAGTGGAGTCCAGATCTAGCTGAAAACTATGCCAATCAGTGCATTTGTTCACTAAATAAGGATTGTTCTCTTTCTGAACTATAGTTTCACATAGGGTTAACACTATTGGAGAGTGATCTGAGTTCATATCATATCCTTCTTCAATATAAAGGTGATTTGATGACACATTTTTATATATGAAGAAATCAATCAGATCTGGTATCTTTTGAAGATCAGTAGGCCAGTAGGTGGGCTTTCCTGTTGATACAACGTTACACTTCATTTCTTTAATGGCGCTTAGCAGTTCTTTACCTTTGGTTGTGGTTAGTCTTGAGCCCCAGTGGATGTTCTTGGCATTAAAATCACCCCCTAGTATGAATCTGTAGCCAAGTTCTTTAAAGAAGATTTTATAACGATCAGCTTTCAAAGAATATTTTGGCGGGCAGTATATGGCCGATATTGTGACAGCATGGTGTTTTGTTGTGACATTAACAGCTACAGCTTGTATATCACGGTCTTCCCATTTTTGTTTCTCGTAGTGTTGTATATTTTCCTTTATTATAACAGTGCTACCTCCTCGAGCAGTATTATCAGGGTGTAAAGCATGGTATGCTTTATAACCTTTTATTTGAATATACGATTCTTTTGTGAAGTGTGACTCGGAAATAAGACACACGTCGATATTTTCTGAGTTAAGGACAATCTGCAGCTCATTCTGATGCTTCAGTAGCCCGTTTGCATTCCATGCGAAAATTTTAAGTGAAGGAACCATGATTACGTTTTAATATTAGGCTTCATAGCGCTGTATTCTAGCTTTTTTAGCCTTTCATCGAACGAGGTTAGAAGATTTAAAATAGTATTTAATTTATCGTCTGTTTTACAGTCCTTTAATTTGGGTTTCAGTTGTGATTGTTCTTGAGAACCTTTAGTTATTTGTGCAAAAGTCACTTGATTTGTCACGGGTTTGTTAGGTCTAACTTTTTTGTTGTGTGGCAGATCTGGGGCAGTACTGCTTGATGCTGTTACGTGCTTTTTCATGCTTTTATTTTTTATATTTTGTAACTCTTTAGCTACTATGCACCCTCTGTAATTAGCAGGGTGCAGTTCTCCACAGTGAACACATTTTGGTTTTGCTTCTGGCGGTTTCTTGCAATCTTTGGTAAGGTGTTTACCTGTGCATTTTACACACCTGGGTTCTTTTGAGCAGTATTTTTGTGTGTGCCCATAAGCCTGACATCTTTTGCATTGTGGAATTAATTTGTTTGTTTTCAATGGCTGTACGTCCACTTTACAGCCTAATATAGTTTTGATATCGTATATTTTAGAGATATCTTCATCTTTGCTGAATGAAAGCATAAACATATTAAGGGGCTCCTTATTCCTCCAACTTAACTTGTTAACTGCTTCTTCAATCTGAAATCCTTTGGACGTTAGGTCCTCTATTATTCGTTCTGGCAAGCATGAAGAATGTAGATTTTTAGCCATAACTTTGATGGGTCTGTCTTGCTTGTTCTCGTATGAATGCCAGTAGCAGTTATTTTGGACGAGTAGTTTGGTGATATCTCGGTATATATCGCCATTATTTGCGTTTATTTTAACGTTTTGATTGTTAATCATCTTAGTGGTAAAAGCCTCTTTGTTTACGTTCTCCGAAAGAAGATCGTAAAATTGCTGATAGTTGGTAATATTTTCGACAACTATAGGTGGCGGTAATAGTTGTTTTTTAGTTTTACCTGGTTTTTCACTGAAACTAGTTCCTTGATGCGGTGAGGTTACAAAGTGACTATAATGTAAGTTGTGTCAGTCAATTTGCCTGTTTTTGATAAGTACTTCTTTGCCTACATTAGTAATAGACTCGCCGGATCTCTCCACCCTCGCCAGTGTTCGCGAAACTATATCGAATGTTACCTTCATGGAAGCGTTGACGTCGGCTCCCCTGCGGATGAGCTCCTCGACGACCGGCAGATGGCCGCACTGACACGCCACGAACAGTGGTGTGCCGCCGTCCTGCCAACGATAACGATAACCATGAAACGAATTGTGAAATATTGATTTACAGTACGTTTCTACGGTATTACATACGATGTAAATGTAAATTTTGAATCAATTGACAGCTGCACTGGAATCGACCAATTAAATGTCGGAATTCCGAGTAGGGTTCAACCAACAACACAATGAGCTCACCATGCTAGGCGCGTCGATGGCTGCCCCGGAGTCGAGCAACAGTCTCGCGATGTCCAGGAACCCGCCCTGAG
The DNA here is from genome assembly GCA_905147015.1 of Laspeyria flexula. NCBI lineage: Eukaryota > Metazoa > Arthropoda > Insecta > Lepidoptera > Erebidae > Laspeyria > Laspeyria flexula. Next base: position 17,432,326 of record LR989952.1, on the reverse strand, counting down.
CCGCGAAGAACAGCGCACTCGTCCCTGTCTATGACATACAAACAACATATTTGCTAAGTATACAAATTCAGTACCTACCTACATATTAATATTTTGAGCTGTAAAATTGTATTTTAAATTTTGTAGACAATTTCGTTTTACACATAAAATCAATGCATAAAAATTGCTCTAAGAAAGAGATCAGCTTGACTGTTTGTTCTTGAGAAAACACTAGCTCCAAACTTTGTTTTGATCATCCTGAGAATACAACATGCTATACATAATTACAGTACATTATGAACATATGTCTACTTAAGAACGTGTCATAGTTGCTGCGTTAAAAGTCATCAATTTTCAATATGGTTTTTCGTATCTTTACTAAGTTAGAGGAGTTAAGGAGTAAGTTAACAATGTTATCCAAAAACTCTTTATTTTATGTAGTAAATATTATAGTAGTAAATGTAACGTACCGTCCTGCAGCAGGCGGGGTCGGCGCCCTGCGCCAACAGTTCGCGCACACACTCCGTGTGTCCCATCGCAGCTGACAAGATCAACGGAGTCGTGCCATCCTGCAAACAAACAATATTATAAGTACACTAGCTGTTGGCCTGGCCTTCGCTCCCGTCGATCTTTTTTTGGCCACTGCACAGCTCTGCTCCTATTGGTCGCAGCGTAAATCGGCGTGATGTTATAGCCTATATAGATAGCCTATATTCCTTGATAAATGGGCTATCCAACACAAACATTTTTATTATTGGAACTAGTCTCAGAGATAAGCGTCTTCAACATATGCATACCTAGATATATCTAGGTAGCCCTTCTGCAAAATCTAGTATATTTTCTAGTACTCTACCTATCTTATTCCGTGTGGAAACAACAGTTTCAAAAAAATCTATCAGTATCATTTGAGTGATACTGTTCTCCCGTTAAAAGATAAAAGTCTATAAAACGTGAATATTTTAGATTAGATAACATGTTGGTGTGACGGTATCTATTTAACATAAATCATAGATGAAATCTAGGAAAGCGCTCGGTAGCAACCGTTCAAGTACTTATAAATAAAATCCCTAGAATTTTTAGAAAGCAAGAAAGAGCCTCTCAGCTCTCTAGTTAGAGGAGAGGAGACCCGAGCCCAGCAGTGGGACTTAATGTGTTGCTGATGATGAAGAAAGAGCTCTTTGAAAATTACTTATTTGAGAGCAGAGATTAGATATATTGTGACTTTGGAAAAATTCATGAGTTCATGATCTATTCATCTTTTATTAAATCATTACATAATAGTACATTATAGTACATTATGATATAAGTGCGGTAAGTTGATAATTACAGCCGAGGCGATATTGCTACAAGAAAGCAGAGGCTGTAATTATAATAATAATATAATATTCTACCACATTCACACAGCGCCATCTAGTCCCAAAGTAAGCAATTATATTTGCTTGTGTTATGGGTACTAAACAACTGATAGACACAGAACAAACCTATGCTCATCACACAAAGATTTGTCCTGGGTGGGGATCGAACCCACGACCTCCGGCTTAGCAGTCAGGGTCAGTAACCACTAGACCAACATCAAAGCGCACGAATGTCATACGACGTTTTATAACATATTTGCGAGGAAATAAATAAAATTCGGACTTTCTTAGAAAAAAACAAATACAGCGAAAATAAATAGCGCGCGGAATAATTTTTACTTGTCACAAATATTATCGATGCGCGCGCATCAGCGCTTTTTTTTTAAGGCAAAAACACAAAAACAGCCAGTATTAATTATAAAGTAAATTAATATTTTTGTGTTTTAGTACAGATAAATGGTTGTAATTTATGGTCTAAATTAATTAAATTAAAGAATTAAATGTTTATTTTATACAATTATATCATAATTATTTTATCTCTCAAAATTAATTTTATTCATAAAATGTTGACCACTTTTGTGACATAAAAACTCGACAAATTACGACACTGAAATTGGTGAAATAAGAGAACCTTTACGAGCAAATGTGTTATAAAAAAAATTAAAGTCACCGAGTTATATTTTCGGTTCTTCATCATTGAAAAATAACATTCCTTCATATCAATGTATGTAAACGACGTACACTTCTTTAGGTGGTCCACCTGAGGCAAGACATTGAACATTTCCCTACGTAAAAGGAAACTCATTATAAAATACCATTTCCCTTGTTTGCGTGGTCGAGCTCGGGCCTAGCGACGCGGTAGCGGCGCAGCGGCGTGCCTGAGGGGAAAAATCTCTATCTCGGAAATGTAGGACAAGTTCGGTAGCAGCAGCTAAGTGTTTTATAAACTTATTTAACGTTTGAAATGTTACTTTTTCTGAATAGGCACTGATTATCAGCAAGAAAAAAAAATGTATCCCTTAGTAAGGACATAAAATAAATACAATATAAAAGAGAAAATTATAGGGGATGGAATTGACAACACTCAGTGCTGTTTCAATGACGAAATGATTACTTAGACCACCAGCCCAGCAGCAGAGTCACAGATTGGTATTTGATAGAAAAATAAAGTAAACATCAATCTCAAAAGTCAAGCTTTACAAAATAAAAAAAAATCTTTTCCTCCATCTCTGTGTCACTGTCTTTCATCAGATTAAGTAAGTAAACCATTTGATCGAGTTTTTCTTATCGCGAGTGTAAGCACGTGCCGCGGCGTACTTCAACCATTCAAGTACCCATCACTTGCCACTAACGATGCACTAAAATGGCACCATCCGGTACCTTAAAAGTGCGTCACGTACGTACCTAATCACTACAGTTTACGATTAATTGATGTGATGTGTAGGGCTTAATTCGAACATCGTTATGTAGGAATACGCTTTCTATTAGAGCCAATACTTCTTTACTAAGATTATTAAGCTGAAGAGTATGTTTGGTTGAACGCTAGGATTTCAGCAACTAGTGGTCGGACTTGAAAAATACTTTTAGTGTTGGATAGCCCATTTATCGAGGAAGGTTATAGGCTACGCTAGGCACGCTACGGTCAGTAGGAGCTGAGCAGTGGCCAATTAAAAAACAACGGGAGCGAAGCCCCGCGAAACTTCTAATTTTATACGATTTTCTAGCTTTTTTACGTAGTTGTAAAATATTGTATATCCTTGGGGTTAATATTGATACGTAAATATTTTATTCTCCTAACTTCAGAAATCATTCATAAATAAAAATATAATGTTCGATAGTCATAGAATGAGAACGACTGCATCGATGAAGGATTATCTAATTTATACTAAACAAAGTTCGCACGTTCGTAATGTGACAAGAATAACGTTATTGCGAAGAATAAAAATGCCATAATAAAAGGTTTTCCCACAAATACAGTCACGGTTATTTAACTCATCAACATAAATACCATTTATTATTTAAATACCATTACATGTCCAACAGTACAACACACAGAATGTGCATTCTATACTCTACAACTACATACCTAGTATATATTATGTACCTACGCTGTAATTATCGTCCGATGCATGTATAAATTGATATAAAATCGATTAGAATGTAATGCGAGTTATCGATTAGAATCGTCTCGTGTTTATGTTGATGAATAAAAACTGCGTGCGTTTAGTGTGAAAGTGGTGAGTGGTGGTGAAATGAGGGAAAAGTGGATGGAATTCTGCTCTCTCCGTTATGACATGACTAATGTTTGAATGTGCAGATCAGAACAATGTTACTGTTTGTAATCGGTACCAAATCTACACAGCTTAGTTCAAAATGACTAGTCAACAAAGTACTACTTCATTATAATCTTGTAGCACTGAAATTTGCAGGTATTAGTGAATTACATAATTGTTTATTATTTGAGTAAATTCTTCTCAAGCGAAGAATACTGTGAATCATCGCGAGTTCGTTCGTTAAAGGTATGTGTCAACACTCCTTTTCGTTTCCACAGTCCTTATTATGTATACGTTGAAAAAAACTGTTTTAATATCCTCCTCAAAAAATCATAGACCTGGGACCAACATTAATGCTACAATATGCACCTTATGTGAACGAAGAGCTTGCTCAATGCTCAATTTTTAAAAAATCTCTTTAAAATAAACGTTATAGTCACTTAAGATATTTATTAATTGAGACGCTCGTAGCATTGTGGTACTGAGATCTTCGTTACGGTCATCGAGGTTAAGCAAAGTTCGGCAAGGTCAGTCTATAGATGGATGACCGTTTGTGGAATTTTCATTCCCGAACGTTTCGTTGCTTCAGAAGGCACGTAAAGCCGTTGGTCCCAGTTACCATAAGAATGTGGTAGTTGATAAGTCAAGTTGAAAGTCTTCTGGGCGACTTGATCAATTGCAATAACAGGGTATGTCTCAAGCCCACTCGATAAGATGTACGAAATATCTTTTGCATAGACTTATTTTCGTTAGAAGGAGAAAATATTAACAAGAAGCAAGAGCATTCACGCATGCTTTTGTAAAGGCATGTCAAACTTCACATACAGAGACCACTAATGGCTAATTAAATAATTAATGGTGTCACGAACAATAGTTGTAACAAATTCACACGACACAACATTCTCATACGTGTATGTGTTATTACGTAAGTATTACGTGAAGGGATCCTATGTAATAAAGCTGCTACCGCTTTGTTGTTTATTCACGAACTTTCAACGGCACAAGTTATAGACGGAGATGACCTAAAAAAGCTTCCAAGTAGTTCGACAAAACATGTATAAAAAATAAGACGTTACACACTCATCACCGTGTCTTCTGTTAAGCTAGGATGAACCCTTGCCAGCACCAAACTATGTTATTCGGGAGGTCGAGAGTCATAGGGAAAGCCAATAGGCTTAGCCTAACCTACTGTCTTCAAATTCGCAACGAATTTAATCAGAAGTTTAATAAAGGATTTCTAAAGGACAAAGAAAAAATAAAATGAATGAAACCTATAGAAACTATTAGTTGCTTAGAACACATCTCTTCTCTTTGACTCTCCTCTCTGTTTTGATTACTCACGATAACGAAACGTAGGACTGAAAACTGGGAAGAGTATTGTTGTTCTTAACACAATGGTCAATTATTGATATTATATGAGGTAACGGTACCATTATATCACCACTTTTCGGTACTGGTAGGGATCTACTTTACCTAGTATAATGAGTGTAAAGCTACATTCCAAATATAATATCACACTGATTCATAGAAAATTTAGTCCCGCTACCGCTTATAACATAACAACATTTACAAATATAATAAATATCTCAAAGAATGGCGAGTTGAAAGTGGCCCGGCGCGCGGCGCATTTTAATTTCATCGTAAAAGTTGTAGATCACAATTACAATTTTAATACAGTAATATTAATCCATTGTGCTTTTATCTTTTGTTACTATATTGATTAATTACTGTTCAAGTGTGGTGAGAACAAGAGAAAGATTTTTGATTGCCACTGTAACATTTGATAATGCTGGCATATATATTCTTGGATAACAAAAAGAAGAAATAATCTTTGGTCTTCAAGACCAATTCGACTAGATCGCTGAAATGGCAGTTATGATAATCTATGAACAATGAGTTAGGAAGTTAAACAGCTTTTATATTAGAATGACTAAGATAATAAATTGTTTTCGGTCGTATATTTCCAAGAAATCTTTTAAGTTTGAGACAGTTAAAGCTCTTTCAGTTTTCATAACCTCCACAAACTAAAGTATTTAATGATTTCCATCAAATAACTCTCTTCTAGAGCAATAATAGTTGCTCGCAAACAAAACGTCGCATCAAAAGAAATGTTTAAGATTTTATCCACAAATGGTCGCCATCTATCCGCCATATATCTCGGTAATCTAGTTCATCGATAGGGTAGCCGAAAATAAACGTTTTTACATTCAACAGCTTATGTAACAAGCAATCTATCTTTGTATTTGGAGCATCGATCTTCTGACAGTGTAAGGTAGGGCTGGCCTTCAGATAAGGGTAGAAATATAAGTAGTTTCTGAAAAGCACAATATTCTTAACATTCGAAAAATTCGTTATTACTATTTTTCGTTCTTTATGACCAAAATAATTTGAAGTCCCGACTTTGAACAACCTCAAATTCATACTCGTTTATTCATCTAAGTTACAAATCAATTGTTATGAAAGTCACTCGTGTTAATTTTTTTTTTCCGTAAAACGATTATCTCAGCTTTGCGTAAGAAGAGTTCACTGACAGAGGACTGAAACTCAGATTCAATAAGCAATGAGTAGGTGCTTAAAATCAATGAGTTTTGGTGCAAAGAACGAAAATAGAGGATAAGTTTCTTTTGAATGTTAATATAAATAAAACTTGCCTCCAAGCTGCTATCAAGACTATTTGCAGGAAAACATCTCAAACAGTTTGTTTCTGAAGCCACCCAGTATATAATCAACGTCAGCATTTGTAGCGTCAAAGCATGACAAAACTTGTCAAGTCATCGATTTTGCTCGTCAAGTCACCGTCCCACTTGGACCGGATAGCAATCTTACGAATAGTCACGTTTTAGACATTCAACAACATTTTAAGTGTCATCTCATCTCCATGATTTAATGTCATTGGTAACTTTGGCTGTGCATTGTGTAATGATTAATAAAACCAGCCCAATAGAATTAATTTTGAGCTATAGGATTTTGAACCTACATAACGAAAATATCTAATATAATTATATTATCTAATATATGTATATATAATAATATTATGTATCTATATGCAGAATTTTTTGACCCAAATGTTTTATCTGTATAGATTTAAAGTTTTTGTTGTAAATTTCGAAACGGTAAGTAGATCTAAAGTATACTAGGTATTTCGAAAGCACCTATTCCACTTTGTTTAAACACTTTTATGTAGTATTAGTCTGCGAAAATTAAATACAGCTCTCGTGAAATAAATTTCTTGTATAACCAACAGCAAGAACTACTGAAAATTATTTTATTGAAATAAACAAAAACCTTAAAGTAGATAACATTTATACAAAGCAACGAAATTGATATTGATTTATGTTTGACTTTTATAGCGATTGACTTTATGGTAACATGTCACGAGTCGATGATTGATATTCGGCTAGTCGGGGACGTTCGAAGACTATTCGAAGATGAATGACTTTACTTATCCGTATATACAATAGGCGCCACATCGTCACTGCCAATATTTGGTACTATTCTTTTAGGAAATTATAAATTATCTGACTATCCGAACCGAGGCTTGTTTTGGATGCAAGCCCACGATCGTCTTATTGTAAATCTTCTGGAGAGGCCTATGTCCAGCAGTGGAAGTCCTGCGGCTGAATCAGCCGCAGGACTTCCACTGCTGGACAGCCGGGCTGATATGATGATGATGATGATTAATAGTTTCTTAAAGGATGGTATTGATGGCAGTATGTGAACTCACCCTGTCCCTGGAGTCGATGTGAACCTTGCCGGTGTCGAGCAGCTGCCGCAGTCTGTCGCAGTCACCTCGCAGCGCCGCCAGGTGGAACTGCACGTCTGTGCGAGACTCTTTCTGTAACAATACACCACGAATATATGAATTGATTTGATTTGACTATTAACGATCTAGCATTAAGACATGGGAAGCGTAGAGTAGGTCGCCGTCCAGCTAGGAGGACTGACGACCTGAAAAAGGTCGCTGGGTCTGACTGGATGCGGATGGCACAGGACCTAATGTTATGGCGCGTGTTAGGAGGAAACTATGACCAGCCGTAGGCAGCAAGCCATGACCCTTGACCCAGTAGACTTTACAAACATATAAGGAATGGATACAAAGAATCTATTTGTGGACAGCACAAATATTTGCACTATACGAAGATTGAACCCACAAATCCTCGTGTTCAATACGTTATGTAGCCAGCTCAAGATATTCCGCACTCATCTACAACAATACACAAAACTAATTCATAAGAGTTACTTTGTAACCTAGATGAATAAACGAGATTTCATTTCACTAAATCACGAACATACATATAATACACACAAGTGTAGAGCGAAGAAGCAAGTCATCCAGTCCTCAGATCACGGTCACGCTACCATCTCATCGCGTGAGTACAGTGCGATTAAATCGCGTGCCTACACTACTATTAACTACGAATTTACTTTAGATTATCATTAACATTGTTTTTGTGGGTAGTAAATAGAAAAATAAGCGTTAGACGAGAACGGAAGACACAAATCAAACACCACATGTTTATTTTGTGAGGTTTAATGTAGCAGAAGCTTTTTTGTAGTGATAGTCATATCTATCTATTACAGTAGGAAAATACCTTGATGCTTGCCTATTCCGTTAGTTAAAATTATCAGATTCCGTCTAAATGTAGATGTAAAGTATATTTAGTGACAAACTTAAAGAGTGGTAAATGGGGCGGCTGGATTGAGAAGATCCCATTCTAACTGAAGAACATGATTTTTAAAGAAGCGGATGGACACTGCGTCTATATCTTTGTATAAATATCCATGGGCAACAGTTACCTCTTACTATAAAAGGTGGACAGCTAGCTCGTCAACTAGAGCAGCTTCAGTTACAAAAAAATGGTCTAGCTATTTACAATAGGTAACTAACTGATTAACTTCATACCATTATCTACATATATGAAATACACACATACATCTGCGATAGTTTTTGATCCTCATGCTCATAGCGCCTTAGTTTACATAAAATATTTTCACTGTCCTGACAAGCGTTTAAGATTTATTTTTGGGTATTCAGCGGAAATATTTTATGTTCCCTCAAGATGATTCGGGCCCGGCTACAAATAAACTCAAGGGTCCATATCATGGCCGGTCTGATAAAATATTATCACCGTATTTCAGCTTCGGACGACGAGCAAAAATATTCATCTAACACTTTCCATAGATTTTCAACAGAATTTTCATTCATAAATGAGATAGGTATGCGAGCTGTAAAAATTATTTAACTTCTCGTATTCCACCAATTAGACCCACGGTGGCGGATAATAGGTGAGGCCTATGTCCAGCAGTGGACGCCATTGGGCTGATATGATGATGGTGACGACTCCACCAAAGCGGAGATGTGGAATCTAATATAAAACTACCTTAGGTTCGGGTTCACACACACATCTCCTCTTTTCTTGTCTCTGTCGCCACTTTGGTGGTGTTCGGGTTTTAATCTATAACTTTATTCACTGTTGAACAAATACAATTTAACAGATATTTTACGGTCGATTTATTTTTCTTGAACATATTATTATTTAAGAACATAGCTATAATGAAGCGATACAACTTGTTCTTTTGTTTTCATAATAAATATGTACTTTATTTTAATAATATATCTACCTACATATTCGATCATGTTAGAATGTTTGCGCAAGTGTAAAATTGGGTTTATCCGATAGACTTACGAGTACTACAACCACTTCTGTGATGTGTGATTTGTAACTCTTGAAGTTTAGTTCAAACCAAGTTACAAATTTAAAATACATTCATTCTCACTGAAAACTGTAGCAAAAATAGCTTTGCCGATTGATATTGACTTCGTCGCCTCATATATTATTCAAATAAGGAAGGGTCGGAAAATCGTTTGTGAGTGATTTGAGGAAAGGCTTCTTGCGATTTATTTTGTTGAATCATCATCGCATTTAATTTTTTATTCATAAACGTAAATACAACAATAGTTGTTTTCAGACTTCACAGAGGTAGGTAGGTTTTGTAGATCTGTACCTTGAACTTCAAATCGAGGTCTTGATGTAAAAATTGTACCTATACGATTTGAATCTGCCTTCTTCTAGTGAGACTTTCTTTAGCAAACAGTGGTGCTAAGGCAGTTATCAAATCTTTGTACGCGTAGGAGGGAATTCTATAAAATTACGTCCAAAATCTAATAAGCTTAGAGTTCAAGATAAAATTAACTAATACTGGCCATATTCATCTACACAATCAGTAGCACTATAACCAAACCTTCGAGTGTAACGCCGTTGGTCAGGTCCATATCTCCAACTTTTATATATGTTCGTCACGCTACAAAACATACTCGTACAATATAATCAAATAAACATAGCCCCAAGTGCAATGTAGTCCACTCACGTAGACAAAATGTTAGTGAATTGTGTTTCAGGCTGTTGGTGCCATATCGCCTATGGTACGTGAGCAACACTAACCCAATTTCTACTGATATTGCATTATACGCGATAAATAATAATAAATAAATAAGCAATAGGTAGTATACAACCTTGCAGAAATTATGTAGGCAATGCAAAAGACACAAGAATTTTATTAGAAGAACATATTTTTAAATTCAGTATCCATTCTTCTGTCCAGTATAATTATGACTATCATAGAAGCCATACCATAGATTTTATAGCCTGAAGACGAGCAGACGGCCCACCTGATGGTAAGTGGTGACCGCCGCTCATAGACATTGGCAATGTTAGGGGCACAGCCAAGCCGCAGCCTAGCTTGAGAGGATAGCTCTCTTTAAATCTTGGTCGAAGAAGAACATGGTGGTAGTGATATTAGAATTTTGAATATTGTGATTAGATAAATACCACAGAGGATGGATCACATTAGTCACTGACCAAAAAGTGTGGAAAAGGCTCAGCAGTTTAAAAATTTTAATCAATCAGTTACGTAAAATTACAATTGGTAGAATTTGTATTGTTTATCAATAGATACGTAATAAAGGTCGTTAAACCATACGGTATACACTTATCGATTGCATAAGTAAACAATCACTAAAAATAATCGTGATCGACTCAACCCACTTAATCTGTTCGCGAGAGCTTTTGACGATGTTATCGATAGAACTCGGCTACGCTTTTACGATTTTACGACTGGTGGAAAATCAACCACAGTAAACGGAGTACCTATTGAAAGAATGCCTGATAATGGTATTTTTATTACCTCTTTATTGAAAAAAGTCAGAATACCAGTCAAAAGGGGAGAATTCAGAAAAGTGATATATATACCCACTTTTCTGAATTCTATAAAGATGAAATTTATCTGGATTTAGTAAACAGCAGAAGGAATCTGTATATCTTGGATAAACATATTATGAGATTTATAATCCCAGTGTTCCCGAGGGTTAAACAGGATAAACCGCAGGCAAAACAAGTAAGTATTCCAATGATTGATTTACGTACAATGATACGTGTAGTAAATCCATGATTCCAGGAGTATTTTTCCTAAATAACCATAAATTGGTAATGTTTAAACATTAGCCCTACTGAGGCAGCACATCCAGCTTATCAAAGTCCATACGCCATAGCAAGACTAAGTCAGAGCACATTATTTATATACGTCACAAAAATGACTTCAAATAGGCGCTGAGTCCAAGCGCCTTTTACCACGTTTCTCAACATAATGAGATGCATAATCTTTTTTTTAAAACCCGCACAGTTGTGCAATCCCTGTGTCGCGGGGGACTTCACAGACATGCAGTTAACGGACACTAAAAACACTCAGAATTGAAACAAATATCTATGAATCACACAAACATGTGTCTTGTGTAGGAATCTAATCCACGTCACTCAGCACGGCGATGTTAGTTGTGTCCACTACCATAACCGCCACCCCACGGTTACAGTCAATAATGCATATTTTGTACATTTTTGTAACAAATAGGATCAGACACGTACATTTTTACACGACATAGAACATAATATATTATAATCAGAGAGCGGACTGGGTGCCGCGGACCGCGGTGTTAGCGCGTCATACAATATTCAAACGGGAAACTGTTACGCGTCGCCGGATCGCGTTTCCTATCGCAAATTGTATACATGTGTGATTTTTGTGGGGAATCTGATTATTTTGTATGTCAGAAATCATTGTTTTGCTATAACTCTTAGAACACATATACAATTGCTCTTATTTACCTAGTCATCATCATCAGCAACCCATTAATATCCCACTGCTGGACTCGACGAAATCGACCAGTATTTAAAATTTAAATCAGATCATCAACAACTGATTACTTCCCAAAGGCAACTGATCTGCAACAAGAGGATATTAGATTACTTTTACCACGTTGCGCTGGTCAAACGGGTTGACACAGGATTCTACTAAAACAAATAGAATTATATAAAACCTGGGTGGAGAAATTGGTGTCACATTATATTCTTACTCTTAATATGTAATAAGAGTACGAATACAATACAATAAGTCAAGAACAGATGCTGCGTGGACTATAAAGTGATTGGAACCTACAATCTGTGAGATTCACTAAAGTATTTAGCTAATTTTTCACACAGATTACCTCCCGACGTTTTCGTGTTTCAGAAAATTAGATTTAATCGATTTATTTGCCTTTCGACCTTGCAATGGCCTCCGTAATTGATCTGTATTCCAGAAACAGTTCGAACGATCACGAATCAGTAAGTAAACAACATTAACAAAAATATATACTAACTTGCTTATTTGTTTTCGTAAAATCTAGTACGTAGCTGAAAAACAAACAAATAAAAATAATCGCTAAGCACCTCATAAATACATACTATTTAAGACTTATCCGTTATTTTTCACATTTGCAATGTCGCGTCGCCCACAAAGCTTCCATAAATATGTTTATAATTAAGCATACTTTACCGTTAGTTGGAGTTTGAATAGCAACCAATTAAGCATAAAAATAAATTAATAATCATAGACAATTGATTGCTAGTGCTTCTCTGGAAGAAGGCTTCTAACTTTTGGTAGAGCGCGGCGCTTAACTATCAAGCTGTTTGAGTAGATACTGAATACTCATCATAATATCCTCGTCAGTCTAAAATATTTGCAAAAGGATTTTAAAAACTTATGGGTCAGCTCACCCTAACACCCGCCATCACTCTTGTAGTAGTCATCACACATTCACATGTAGAGACGTATTATATATTATAATTTATTAAGAGGTTTGACAGAATTTAGTAAGAGTGATTAGAGTCGCCGAATAAATAATAGTAGTAGAGTGTCATACTTATGTCAACTTGGTGTTTGCAAAGGTTTACCTTGCACAATAAGCACATATATAATAACATAATCTTGTCTTAATTCGCCTTAAAGCGGACATACTCATAGACATCAACTTTGACAACTTTTCATCAACATTTGTTTAGTTAAATGATTTTAAATCGATTTATCTCTCTGTTTGTTTGTACGTAACATGTAATACATAAATTAACTCAGTGTTGTTGATCCGGTTTCACCGTTTGAAAGTCAAGGTCTTATTTTAATTAATCAGCTGTGACAACTTCATGTGGGACAACAAAGGCGTTAGTGAATGGTACCAATAAAAAAGAGAAAATAAAATACTTCCTATTAGCTATGTAAATAGATTTAGACGGCGAATTTATGTGTATAAGATTATTTTTTTGCGAATTCCGCAATAATTAATTAGGTTAATTTCACCAAAAAAATTAAAACTTAGCTGTTGAAGCAAGCACTACTGTAAGTTCATCTCCTCGTTTTTAAATTCGTCTCCGCTACTCAAATTCTCTATATTATCGTGATTTGTTGAATCACAACAGACAAAATAAAAACACAAGACGCAAAAGAGTTCATCATAAAAAATATTAAATTAACTGCTGCAACATTCTTCAACACATGACCCAAGACTTACAACTTAATTTCCTAACACGTCAAAACATTTATTTTCTAATCAATCACACAGTTGATTAGTTGATTACCTACATTCCACGACACGACGCCACATCAGTCACTTTACGTAGAAAGTACAACATTTGCATCACATACATCAAGTGCAATCAAAACGTTATCTACAGTAACGGTGTCTGTTTGTACCGCTAAGGCAATTTCCCGGGATAGTCGCGTGTTACCGTCGGATAACGTTACCACTACGTCCGTGATGAAAACTGACCAACAGAGAAAATATAATGCATGCTTGTGGCGAAATTACTTTGTTGACGGAACAAATTGCCTAGTATCAATTATCTGTATAGAACGATAAAAGAAAAATAATCGTACGCAAAGAAACAGCTGAAAAGAAACACGTATACATAGAGAGCGATATATAGCAGAAACTTAATAAATAGAAAAGAAACAAAACACATGAATAAACAATATTGTCAAGATACTAGCAGAAGAAACGAAATTAGAAATTCGGACGACAGAATAAGAAGATCCTATGTATTTAAAACAAATGATATAGTATTATAGTTACTATGAAAAAGTAGGTATAAAAATAATGCGGAATGTAGATTAAGTTACATTGAATCAGGTTAGCTCTTCTCTACGAAGATTATAAATTCTCTAAAAATTAGACAATGACTATTTAGATGCTTAAATAAGATCCGTGTGATCACAGACGAATAGTATAAAAATATCCCGTTTGTTTCGATCTTTCCTTTTAGAAACAAGCATCGTAAAGAAGTTTTAGTAGCTAAAAATATGATGTGTTAGATCTAACAAGATTTCCTTGACGTGTCGACAGCATATATTACAACGATGTTTAAGAATACTCTGTATCCTTATATTGTTTTTTGGCTGTGAAAAAAAATGTTAGTTCAGGTAAAAAGAAGCAATCGTAGACAGTTTAATAAGCTTTTTCAAAATTAACAGTAAACAAACAACTTCCTCAATTAAATTGCTTATCAATCGATTAAAACCAATGCTTCTGGTAATTTAAGGCAATTTTTTTAGGTTTGAATACACTTGCAGAACAAAAAAGCCAGAAAGATACAAATATTTGCTAAAAAAACTTTCCGGTACGTAAACATTGTTACATTCCTACCTCACTTGTTATGTCTAAGAAATGTGTATCGGCGTCAATGTAGAATTCAGTGTTGTGTTTGTACAGAGATTTTCTGCGAACTTTGTTGTGCCAGAGATACTTTGATGCTGTTTTCGATCCGAAGCGTGAAACTGCAGTTCTGTTGTTCAGGAAGTTTGCCATAACCTGAGACGAATTAAACTCTGTCGTTTGAGTCACGGACTGACATTCCGGAATTTGATATAGTCCTGAATACGTAGTAGTATTAGTTATTATACGTAACGTGTTTTGTTACTTAAAATAAGTCAAATTGCATCTGTTAGCCTGATACTGGTAGGCTCTAGACAAAAGGCAGAAAAGATAATCCAATTTAAGGACTGTCATAAACCATCGACTTATCAAGTGATCTAGTGTATTGATATAATATCGTGTTAAGTAGAATGAAGACGGATAGATTGTTTTAGCTTAGAATTTATTTGAAGCAAATGCTTTGTCAGTGGACGACGCTTGTAGAAACAAAGCAGTGAATTTTAGGGTAGAGTCATGAGAAGAACTGGCAAGGAACTTTAGTATAAAAGAAAATATTACTAAAATGGCCACTGCGCATTACCGAATGTGTCGCAATAATGGCCGGCCATCAGAGTGTCACTCAGTTGTCTTTGTTGGTGATTGATGACCACGTCGACGACGCTTTATATTTATGCTCCTGAAGATTGAGCAGCCTGTTAATGTTCTACGGAAATAAGAAGAAAAAATAGGTGAAAAAAGTATGTTGGGTTTTTGAAATTTAGAATCAGGGTTGGATATTAAATCTTAATATAAATAAGTTAGGAATTTTGTAAATGAAATTGTCATTACGAAAAAACGGTTTTTAAGCAAGATTTTGATTAAGTATACTTTGGCCAATAATCGCTCCGAATGTTGTGTGTGCATAAAAAAATCTGTTTTAGGGTTATTGCCGAAATACTGCGCTTCTCAACAAAGGAAAGCCATGAAGATACGCTCTTTTGCTGTGGAACCCTTAGCGCATGGTCCAAGATTATAACAATTTGTGATAGAATTTCGACAAGTGGGCGAACACTAGTACCCATTAATAAATATAAAACATTCGGACATTAATTATAACGAACATTGTTATAATGAATTTCCTAATATCTGTAATGAACGTGCTACGACCACGCGAGTTATGAATTATAATAAGCGGTTTTTCTCCCCAATTAGCACAAAATTAATAGCGCTGCTAATTATATTAACACTTTAGGTAAATAACACGTTATTTACATACAACAAGGAAATACAGACGCATTATAAAGTGAAGAATGAAAATGTATTTATTAGAGCGCAGCTAACTGGTATGTTCACGGTTTATAATAGTTTACTAAAGGTAGTGCGGAATACGTTGGCAACTCGTGCGAAACTAATTGGTTGCGCGACTGTTGCGCCGCAGGGGTTTGTACTGTAGTTTAGACTACTAAATACAGCAGTCAGTTCGGTTCGAGTCAAAGTATAAAACCTACGGGACTTCTATCAAATATTGCGTTTGATATTTAAACATTCGTTGCTTTTATCTAAACGGTGACTCCGAAATTATTTTGCGAGACTAAATTAATGTCTTATGTTTTGTAATATTGCGATAGTTGTACTCTTTCAATTTAGAAACAAAGAAAATATTTCAGTGTATAATCAGTCAATCACTTAAAGTTACAAAACAAAATCAGTCACGGCAATTCTGTAGTAAACAAAGTGAGTTAACCCTTTAGTTGCGCAATGACCGAGCTAACAACAAACGGTACTCTAACGTTTTTTGTTCACTGCGGATGTAAACAACTCTCTATTTCGTTCATGTCAAAATTGCAGGTCATTGTTTCTCGAACAATGATTGTGGAACAGGGTATTTTTAGATTTTGGAACATTAGCGTTGATAAATGGGGTCGTTCTGAAGCTATGCTGACGGCAGTTTTGTTAATAGATTGTGAAAATACGGTCATAAAAACACGTGTCAGTATTCGGCAATGAGGCGAGAACAAAGCGAACAACGATCAAAAGTCTTACGATTAGAATATTAATAGAAATCTTCTTTAGGGTTGAAGCAGACCCTGAAGTTGACCAGACAGCTTCCAACTTGACTTTAACGACTAACCAACGGCTTTAGGTGCCTATCGAAGCAAGGGGACGCTCGAAAATGAAAGTGACACAAACGATCAACCATCTACGGTCTGACCATGCCGTACATTGCTTAACCTCAATGATCGTAGCCATTTTTAACATTTCATCTTGTCTCTCCTGGAGTCCAAGCTCTTTAATTTGAAAAAGTAATTGCGGCTTACTCACTGGTGAGAAATATATATACATAAAACAATAATATATTTATATATATAATGTTATTGGCCACATCCGTCTGTATATTATTTTCTAATAGCTAATGCACATAAAATGCCAAGCCCCAAGCTATAAAACTTACAACAAAGCGTTCAGGAAATCTGATTATAACGGATGAATGAACGTATGAACACAAACAAATTAATAAAACAGGTTTGTGTCAATGAACTATATTGTATTTGAAACAAAGCTATCAGCGAATTACTCATCAGGCATCAGGTTTCTCTATGCAAGTTAAGAATTATGCTACATTTTAAAACGATGAAAGCTCTTTCAGAAATTAGTCCACTTCTGTACTTATATACTCAAAACAATCTATTCAAATAAAATTGAAGTGTCTGTTCCTAACATCAAAATGACAGCTTTATAGAGTAGACATAATAATTAAGTATGTACGGTACATATTACAAATTACACTTCAAAATTATTGTGTCTGTTTGTTTGTGGTAAACTCCGAAATTACAGAACCGATTTCGACGGGAAAAAAATCAGGGCAACGTGAAAATAAAAAATCTATGAAATCGCACGCGAACGAAGTCGCGGGCATAGTTAGTTCCATATAAAAATCTTCATGTTCGTTTCTCACAGTAGTAATAGTAGAAATCAAGTAAACATTTCGCGATTAGCAAAAAATTTGGTATAATCAGTGTGGGTACTTTCTACGTTGAGTGCATCCGTATTGTTCCAACACTAGAGGTGTGAAACTGTCAACAATTTAAACTTGTTGATGATATTTTTTGTAGCAATCACGTGGGAAAATAATGCTAAAAATGTCGCTCTTGTCTTGAAATGGTCTTGCACCGCGCGGATTCAGAGGAATATCCTCCCAAGAACTATCAGGTTGTGGAATGAACACCCTGACGAAGTTTTCCCAAGGGACTACAGTATTGAGTTCTTCAAAAAATGAATGAATGTTCCTTTAACACGCTTATGATGCCCCTGGTATTGTCGGCGCCCATTTGCTACGGTAACCACTTACCATCAGCCGGGACGTATGTCAGTTTGCCACCGCGTGGTATAAAAAAAATGAATATAATATAGCATTAGTATTTTTACTATTACAATACGCTACGACAAATAGGAGCTGAGTAGGTTAGGTTTTCAATAACTATACGTAAGTATATCAAAGAAAAGGATTATGTTATAAGTAGCTATCGTCGCCTAAGCCCAAAGCCGCTCTTCCGATCCAAGGGAAGGCTACAATTTTTTTTTATCTATCGTTCAAATAATAATTCTCATGCAAAAACTTACATATATCTACTACTATCGAATTTATCAATAGTAAGGTTATTTAAACTATAAAAGAAGATAGGTAACATGCAAGCAGTAGGTACACGCAACTTCTTTCACAAAGAATTACAATCAGCAACTAAATATATTGTAGTCGGTAATAGAGTGCAACTTTCTAGGCAGTGATGAGTCATTACCAGGTTTGACCCCCGCGTCATTACATTGCAACCGGTCCTGAACTACAGCGTACTTTACGATATTTGGACTGAGCATTTGTTATTTGTTGTTAATATTTCTCGTGAACATTCAACAACGAGTAGCCATAACTTGAGTTTCATTTGCATTGGGATTAAGGACTTCAAAACATTATATAATGAACATACGTTTTCTGGGCAATTAATGCAATGATTCATAAACTTTAACATTAGGGTATTTGAAATAGTTGAAAATTTTGGATACGATTTGCTTTAAAAGGAAGTAGCCAGTAATAGACTAAAAATTCTCCGTCTGGTTATGAATTAAGAATATTTTCAGTTCCAGGACGTATAAGAGACGAGCAGGCCAACAATTCACCCAACACACCTTTACAAGATAAGGAAACCTTGATAAAAATCTATACCAATCCTCTATCCAGCCTATAACAGTGGCTTAATATCTTTCACTTGCAGGAGACTTATGCCAGGACACTGATGCCAGTGCAACATATTGGGTCGATAATGATTGGAACATTTAAAAGAACATTTGGTTAAAATAGCAGTAAGTCTAGCCTACTTAACAAGAAGTCATTTGTAACTACACTCTTCATTATAACAAGCGTAACTTAACGTACCTATAAGCCGGTAACTAACTTCTTACGTTCAAACGGTTGAACGGTAGGCGCTTAACAGCAGAACCTTCAACTTAAACGTACCATACAATTATATGAAAACAAGAAGTTGCGTAGACTTTCTAATGATATAAAGATAAACATATTTGCACGCGAGTTGATGTCAACAAGAGAAAGTGACATCGTTGCTCCTTGTGGGCTGTGTGTCATAGATAAGGATTGCTTGTGCTGATAAGATTGTTGGTACGTTAGCATTTGATGCAATAGCTAGAATCTTTAATTAGTTTTGTGACTACTAGTAAGACAGCATAACAAAATCCAAAAAGGAGAATTTACTTTGATCAAAATCGACGCGTGGTTTGTGATACGTGGTTTAATTAAAATTTTCCTGTGACTTAGTGTATTTTGTTTGGCACCAAAAATATTTAATAAGTTGCCAGAATCTATAAAGACACTAAATACTACCCTATTTAGAAAGAAATTGCGAATATTATTGATAGAAAAATGCTACTATTCCATCACAGACTTCCTAAGCGACAGAATTTAAAAATGAAAGTGATTATTTTTTTTATTTTATTATTGTTTTTCCGAGATTTTTTCTGTTCTTTATGTTTTAGATTTTATTTTTATTTTTTAAGTGTTTAAAATTTGTACGCCAACATTGGCAAAAGGCACAGAAATGTACAACAGTTAATATTGTAACCATCCTTATCACCTGTGTTTTAACAAATAAAACGATTTGATTTGATTTGATTTGACGCTCTAGGTCCATAGAATACCAACAGCTAATTGGAAAATGTACTGGAAACGCATCGAAGTTCCCAATATATTTCATTAAAAAAAAAATGATTATAGTTTTTTGTTTAATCTAGTGTCTAGATAGTTGTAGCTTTTATCATAAGATAAATTACATGTAAGTAATATGTAACATGAACAGACTACATTGGATTGGAGAATGATAGATGTGTGGAAACATGCCAAGTGATAACGAAAATAATTGTGCCAGTGGCCACCATCGTACCTGAAACAAACAGTAACATTCTGGTCAAACAAGGATTCAACAGCATAGGTCTTATAAAGGAAGAAAATAATTATTTTTAAACCCTATAGTAAATTATCATCAAAATCAATAGTCAAAGTATAGAGAACCAGTAACATTTTTGTTTTCAATCGCCACTTTGCGACATGACAGATTTTACAGTATACTGCGACATAAACAGGACCAATTTATGCAAGAGGTACGGTAATGACGCCGGGGTCACAACTCAGGGTGATGAGTCACGTGAAAGTTGCGCACTCACTGATGAGATTGACTTGTCGATCGTATTACGATGCTTATTCTATGTGGCTTGTAGATGAATACTGATAGTAGGGGAATGATGTTGCGATTTATGACGTTGATTTTATCGTGGCTTATGATTCCGGCGGGTATTGTGAAATAATAATAATATAGAAGGAAAGGGTTATAATCTGACTGTCGATATAAAAATATGGTAGACGAAGACGAAATTGTCAAAATGCGTATAGCTATACGAGATTGATATCGTAATCTATACTAAATAAGCTGAAGAGTATGTTTATTTGAACGAGCTAATCTGAGGAACTTATCATGCATGACCTTTTTCAATATTTTAGACTGTACCGCTATACCGGTACTGGTGTGATAGGTCTGTAATTATTAATGTCATTTTTATCACTACGCTTAAGCAGCGGATTAACAACAAAAAAATAGAGTAAATACATTCGGTGTTCTGATCTTAATCAGATATTAAATTTATAGGAATTTCCTGTAAATAGAGTATCTGCTTCTTTTTTCTTTTAATAGGTTAGCTGTGTATGTTTTTAAGTTATGTGTAAATATTTTATTGAATAAATGCTTCATAGTAAATACCTTCGGTGTTAGGTTTTATAGAATGTCCTATTTTGTCGTTAAGTGACATGTGAAAATTACAATTATAAATAATCAAAAATATAAATGCATGTCATCATAATTATTATACTATTAAGTTACCTATATAAAAAAATTGAATAAAATGTTTTGTCAACCAGCCATTTTTTGAGTTAGTTTCATAATATCTTCAGGTATTTTATTATACACAGTGCTGTATATAGCTAATTTATCAAATCGCACCAGTATTTCCTGAGATCCTAGCGTTCAACCAAACAAACAAACTCTTCAGCTTTATAATAAATTAGTATTATTATATAAACATCCAGCCATTTTAACCACCAATGACCAAACAAATTAAATTCCCATCGTTTTCCTCGAACGATTGCAAACAATACACCTGACGTTATGCAACTGCATTCTGGCATGCATTGAACAAAAAATTGGGCTTGGTACTTCGTCGCCGAGCATTGACCCCGCATTGTACTGAGATGAGCTCTTAAACAATGCTAGCAACATTAGTCAGTTTATTTGTAAAGATAATGACAATGAAAGGAACTGGATGTTTATTGATGTGCATGGCATGGCGGGTTTGGAACAGGCTATGGGAATGCACACAGATCTGACTCTGTTGCATTTCAATTGATAGCAACAGGACTTTGTCCGAATAACACAGAGTCAGATATTTGCGTATTTATTCTGGCTTAAAAATAAATATATTTGTGGCAGGGAGGTAAGAATTAGAAGAGGAAAGAACATTTACACTAATTTTACGAAACTGTTGTGTTTACAACCACTGTTTGTTTTTGTTGACAATTGTGTTTTTGATAAAAACAACACTACACCTGCACCGGTTAGGTAGGTACTTGAGTAGGTACTTTTCAACTTGCCTAATTTTGTTTATTGTTGGACGATGAGTTTTGGTTCATTAAGAAAATATTTCGACTTGTTTATTATTACTTCTTAAACCACGTTTATGATGTGTGGTACCCACGCAAAGTATAACACCTGTATGTATACAATTATGGACTTGTTCCGTATAACACTGCAAGTGTCTACAGATAATTAAATCAATACGCTGGCTTCCTTATTTATAAAACATTTTTATTGTTAATTAAAAGGTATAATTAAGTACTTTTTTTACCCGACTGCCAGGGCGGCAATGGTTTTTCGCGCGTATCTTGTATGTTTGTAAATTTCTTTATTCCCACATTTCTTCCAAACGGCTGGATAGATTTCAACAATTAAGGTATCGTTAGATTCGTCTCAAAAACCCAAGTGTCCTTATTATTATAAGGACACTTGGGTTTTTTATTTTTTAATACCTATAAAAGTTATTATGATGAAGTACAAAATAACCCAGGTCCCAGACGAATAGCAAATAAGTATACGTAGCAATCAGCCTATGATAGAGAGAGAGATAGGTAGATTGAAATGAAATATAGATATACTCTGATGCCAAATCTCAGAAGAAAATAGGGAACGATACGCATGAATATATATACGTATAAAACACCACACGTGTGTTTGTTTGTTGTTAATATTTAAGTTTTTGAATTTTAAGCATAATGAGGAGTGATACTATAATATTGATATAATTCAATCTCTGCGGTAAAATAGCAAGTTTAAAAAGAACGGATGAAATAGTTGCAATTAATTACGTGCTCATCTCGTTAATTATAAAATTGTCGGAACTAGACAGTTTAAAAATCTAACTGCAATTAGGTAGGTAGTATTTTGTGTTGCAGTTAATGTGAAGTTTAAATAAAAACTTTGTTGATTATCATTTTAGAGCTGAGTGATAGTAAAATCCTTAATATTTTTTTATATAAGTTATGACTTACGAGTCTCTCACGTAAGGTAGTCTGGACTGCCGATCGGGTTTCAGTTCCATCTTCAGGGCGAGTGCGCAACGCGAGTGAAAAATATGTCGACATCTCACGATTAAAAACATTAATTTTTTTAACCGTTTTATCTGAGGTTTGTTTTTTTTTGAGGAAATTCAATGCATCCGAGCAGAAAATTCACCAATATTTGTAATCATGTAAGAGATAAACTGAACCAATTACTGCCTAAAACATTTACATAACTAAAGTCTAATTAACATTAACCATTAACCAATAAAATAACGTTTAATAAAAACGAAGCATAAACTCATACAAATCACGAATCACTAAACAACAAAATCCCTGTTTGTGCGTGTCATGGAGTAATAAGAAAGCCTCTCAGTGGCTCAAGTTGTCGTCATCGTCAGTGCGAACAGCGGTCTTTGAAGAAAAAAACAAAGTCGTCTCGCGCATTGCGTCAACGAAATGCGTTTGTATGAATGAACAAAAAGAGCGACAATAATATACACACACAGCTAAGGCCAGTAATAGCAAGTTCACTGCATAAACTCAGTAATAATATCCTGAAATTAAGCTTTAGAAAATATCAAGCTATATTAGACCTCCGAGAAGTTTTTATTTTAATCATATATCCCAGGGTCTTCAGAGGTGAGATAATTAAGCAATTCCAATATATTTGTTTGGATCTTGTTACAGAACAGAACATCACTGTAACTTCTGTGTGCCAGGAATAACAGTGTTGAAGGGTTATGACCCTCGGGAGTCCTAGGAATTGCCTAACCTACTTTTTTAAAACCTGCAACGAAACTTGTTAGCTATTTATAATTAAACTGTGAGTGCGGACGGAACGAATGCGAATGGTGCGACCTTGAAACAACATGCATAATGCAGATCTAGACTATAGCAGTGTGCTCGCTCCTCACTGTCATTTATATCCGGAACGTGAACACCTTGACTTTTGTTTATTGATATAAATTATTCATTCTCCTCATAAATGTTCCTTTATGTTTTATATTATTATACTTTTCATTATCATTACCATGGACATAATGTTGGAGGAATAATTTTTGTATGTATATATTGCAGCGTAAGTACCAAATTTAGTATGGTGAAAAAGGGTCAGTGTGGTAGCAATTTAGATCTCAAAAAGGCAAACAAACATACAAATTCTTCAGCTTTATAATATTAGTATAGATGCGATTGTAGGAGTAGGTACATAAGTACATCTAATGTCATGTACTTATGTAGGTACATGACATTAGATCTCAATCAGAATCAATCCAAACAAATGACGTCACAACCCAAATCTGTATTAGTAATGACATCATCTAATCGTGAACAGCTCTACTACAGAACTATCGATAGTAAACCATTTCCTATATATATTAAGTAATATCTAGTTACTGTTTCGTCACGCTATCCCTGTTGCGTCTGATCGGCATGGCGCAAGTGACTCCCGCGCAACTTGCGCAGGCGCAGTTAGTTACTTGTGCAACTGCGCAACGGTAACTAACTATTGTATTACCCCGTTCGCCCCTTCAATAATGTTATGTTGTTTCCGTTTGTTGTAATTTGTAATTATTTCAAGGTCTTGCTTGTATATCTAAAAATTCGACTTATAGAAAGCAATGTTTTTAAATTATATAATTCTAAATTGTTAATATGACTATTATATTGGAAGTTGTTGCATTGGCATCATCTATTATAACCCTATTTATCAGTCCCTGTGAACACCCGTACTCCAACTGTAGATTGTAGTTGGATTAGAGTCCCTTATACCATAGGGCATTGGGGGGAAAAGGAATTAGTTGTGTTTGCAGTAAAAGGGACCTCGTTTCTAAGGCTCTTCGACTTCAATTCATAGTGGACTTAGAATAATATGTCTCTAACAATTGTATATTCCATAGGCATGTTACGTTCAGCAATAACAAAACATTTAGAATGAATTACTCAACAAATAGTAGGTAGTAGTAACGATATTCAGACAGAAAACTTGTCCACATTGAATAAATGCCTAACATGAACAGTTAAACTTTATTTTATAATATTAGACAGACAATACGAACGTTAATACCGGTCCAGTGATTTTCGAGATTGCGTTACAAAGATGGATTTCATTACCGTTTTACGTTATAAATATGAGATTGAACAAGGCTACATTTTGTTTCGTATTGTTTACATTTTAGGAGCTACCGCCCTCTGCTTCGCTTGCTTGCTTTATGCGAACACAATATCCAAATACATTATATAATAGGCTATGTGTTATTCTGATGTATAAGACCGCTAATCATTAAAAAGTTTCATCAAAATACGAAAAATCTAAACATAGACAGAAAGAGAAATTAACCATCGATTTGAAGGCGACGAAACTGTTGTCTTTAATCAAACACCGACATTCTGAATACACCCTCTCTCAGTAGATAAGAGAAGAAAGCATAAGGGGAGCGGCACAGGTCTGAAGACTGCTTTTCATTTACGCCCCTGTCGAAAGAAAACATGGAAATGTTTTTGTTATTACAGATTATCTTACTAGTAGCACACTAGGATAGAAGGGGGATGATGTCGGAAATTAAATATAATATCTGCTATGAAGGATGCCACCGAAATTCCGTAGGGGTCAATGACCGGAGGCGGGGGTGCGCAGAGATAATATATGAGGTATTTCTCGAATATGATAATATAATATCAAATTATCTAAGCCACGTGGCATGTTAACGTAGTAAGAATATATTGGCAAAACTCGTTTTCATCCCTACGATAACTTTAGAGATGATTAGGGGTTAAATCTCAATACACCTGTGTTAGAACGGGTGAACTTTCATCACGTCTTGCCAGCGTGGTTACAGTGTTCTAATAATTATGATCTTTTTTTTGAAGAGAGACCCAGTAGGACTTGATTGATTATTATTGATGTTTTATAATAGGTATATCATACAAAAATTTACTTATCTTATCACACCCTCAATAAATTTGGAGTCTTTTCATTGATTATAAATTACAAAAGTTCTTTTGCAAACTTTTACTTTTAAATTCGTATATAAAAAGCACACTAGTCCTTGACATTCGCTAACAGTAAGTAACATTACTTTCTTGGCACCAGTGCCAAACAGACGGCCATATTTCATGGCAAGTTGGCAAGGTCAAGCCATGGGTGCCATTTCGTTCAGTCTTATCAAACACTCACGTGACCTTTGAGGTACAAACTGCTAATAGGCAGTTACTATTTATAAAAATAATGAAAGATTGTTATCGCAGAGGTAATCTTTTTGTGTTACAGTAATTGGTATAAATGGTTTCGTAACACTACTTAGATGTCATTTACTTACATAGAATATAAAGGTATATTTCATGCGTGGTAAATTGGTAACTAAGCGATAAAGAGAGCGAAACAAAATTTCCAAAACTACAATAATCATCTGGAAGTTTACACGTTGCGATCGAATCCATACATATATATTAATAGTGACTAAATATGGCCAAAAAGCAGATGTTTAAAAATCAAATTGAACTGCTGGAGAGGGGAAGGAAAATAACAAATCTAAATTAAATAAATAAACGAAAACTAGTGGAAGTTTTACAGATTTCTGTCACAGACAATGTTGGCTACTCTAAGGTTAAATACAATACGTGTCGATAAAATATTTGATTGTATAGAACAATTCCACTGTATGGTCAAAATCTATATAAATAATGATAATGTTAAGAAAAACTTACAAAACTTTCTATTAAAAAGGCCCATTTCAAGTTTTCGGGCATTTTGCCAGACGCAGACGTTTGAACTTTGAATGTCACAAGCGTAAAGCGACGCCCCGTCGCCATTGGACTATAAAGGCAGACTAGTGACTAGTGAGGACCCTGCAGTTCTATCGATTGGGGAGAATAGGGGTAGTGTCTCGGGTATGTCTGGAGTCTGGACGTTTTTACATACATTATAATAATAATAATATTTCACCACATTCACACAACGCCATCTAGTCCCAAATTAAGCAATTATATTTGCTTGTGTTATGGGTAACTACTGATATACATAATTTTTTTTTTTTTTTGTAAATACATACATATTATAGATAAATTACACCCAGACACAGAACAAACAATCATGCTCATCACATAAAGATTTGTCCTGGGTGGGGATCGAACCCACGACCTCTGGCTTAGCAGTCAGGGACACTAACCACTAGACCAACAGGCCAGTCAGAGAATCTTTACAAAGTAACTTTAAAAGTGTCACTAAAGTGTCTTTGGCAATTTCTGTCTGGTGTTTATTATGTTTAGCATAGGTAAAGTACAGCATAGGTAAGAGGTTTTTACAATTGTATTTTTATTTTATTTATATTGTAATTGTTATGTAGAGTAGGGACTCAGGTAAACATTTACCTACGTATTAATCATTATTTTCCTGCCAAAATGTTTTCCTTGGAATTAAGTCAAGGTTTGTGACAGGCGACCTTGTCAAAGTAATTTGTTAACGAAATTGAGTTTGAAAGCAAATGTGATTTATTTGTTTGTTATTGTCCTTTTTATTCGACTTGGAAAAATAACGTTTTAATATAGTATTATTATAGGTAAGTAGTCAGTAGAAAGAAAAACATTAGGTACTTACCTATTTTTTACATAAGTTAGTATATAATATGGTATTGGATATTGTCATTGGTCACATAGGTAGGTGTACAATTTATAAATATCTATATGGTTTTGGTATTAGCAATCAGGCTCTAATTACACCATTCACGGTGTAAATAAGGTGTCTGTGACGCACCTACTCAATATGTAAATTTTTCTGGCATGTGTTTTTAATGTTTAAGTTACATCACTTCATAGTTTTATCAAATATACCCTAACGATACATTGAACAATTTAGGTAGGTATATTATGATGGTAGAAATAAGATAATATAATATGGTACGCCTTCCATTAGTCTATAGGTAGGTAGGTAAACCGGGGTAAATAAGTTTATAACAAACTTTGCTTTTTAAAAGTTTTGTTCTAATAACCGCGACCTCTACGAAAACGAGTTTCTATCATAAATACGAAAGTTTGTGGTAAGTACTCGTTATAGTTTCTTGCAAAAATCACTGAATTTACTATTTAGGCTATTCAAACTTTAATTAAATTTATTTCGTATTCCAATTATATTTTCGTGTGTTAGTACCATAGATTAAATAATACTACTACATGTAATAGGTACAGGAAATTAATATTTGACAGCAGGTACCTAGTTAATATAGCCATAATCCAGAGCTGCGTACTGCTCCCACATTGGCACATTTACGTGGTCATTAACAAACATCAGTCACATCGCCACTTTACATTAACGTTCTCTTAACTGCGACACGGTTTGATGTAGGTACCTACTACAATAAAAGTCACACTAATTTATCAACTTTTATAACAGGAAGCGTTTAGACAATTTCCTTATAAGTTTTTGGTACTATTTACAAATATCCTGCCGAGTGGGTTTCATTTATAACTTCGTTATATTTTCGGGTAGGTACTTTTGAGCTAATATTTTTGGCTGAAAGACTTGAATATCCGCATACCTAAGTAGATAGGTAAGTAATTTCTGAAAAGCGAGAAAGTTACAAATCATTGGCATATTAGGTACAGTCAGTACAATACTACAATAACTATTAACTACTTTTTAATTGTTTTCTTTTTGGGATTTTTGTCTAAACATAAACGTTAACCCCAGCGTTACTGCTAAGATTCATCTACTGCATCATGTAACCATAGATACTAAATAGCAAAAAAGACCAAAATAAATGGATTAGCCATAGTAATTTTTATTAAGTCTAGATGTAATGATACATTTGCTGTTAATAAACTTTATTATCTAACTATAATACCCGATTCTCTAACTCTACTCACAAGTTTTTAAGTACTAAACTGTTCTCAAACTCATTAAACTTTAACAACACAATTACTATGAAACTCAAAGTTTACCCATGAAAGGGGTAACAGTGGAATCCCCACGCGCTCTACAATAACTTCAGACTAATACCCAAGCAATACAAACAGTAAACTATCTACCTAGTCTATGGTACCCTTGAAAGCGTAAAAGCACGGGAGGCGGGTCAATACTAGAATGCGGCAGACAGACTTTCATTCAGGTTTAATGTACTGCACATGCAGTTGGCTGCATACGGCTCACATGTGGAAGTGTGGTGTGTTGAACTTGCTGGCAATATACGTGCACTTATTAGTTATTAATTATATTATCTATGCATTGAGCGCTTGCTTTACGGTTTAAGCCTGAATGTAACGTTCTGTTTTGTTGAGTTTAATATGGTCGGAGTTTGAGGATTTGTGTTCGGTATGGTGTTAGGACGTCTTTCTACCTCCTCTCTCCTTGTTTTGTCGGCGCTGTTTTAATTGTGACAAAATAATAACTTATAGATAGGTAAATATACGAACACACATACGAGTAGGGTACGTACTAATTATTCATATTTTTCGATATACTACGGAGTTTAACGTAGAAAATAACACATTTTATTGTGGATGTAGCTTATCATTGCTACTTTAAAAAAATAAAATACAGTAATATTAAAATCAGCAGTTTTTACGACAAAATTTCTGCACGCATTACACTAAACAAGGAAATATAAACAAAAACACGTATAGTGATGTAACACGAGCCGGTGGACAACCTTGCCCTGAAGGAAAACCGCTGACAGAGGCACGGTCAAGTGTAACATGAGTAGCGGCCACTTTGCCTACAACACTAGTCGATACAGCTGTTGGCTAGGGTGACCGAGGGGTAATGTTTCACTTACTGCTTTTGTTCCATGTTTCAAAGCGTTTTAAAAAGTTGTAGTGCTTCAGTATAGAAATAGACGGGAGAGGGAGGTGAATAATGATAGGTTAAGTTAGAATAAAAAGAAGGTTTACATGCAAAACAAAGTAAAAAATACTTTTTACTTAAAAATGTTGTAGGCTTGGAATTGTAATGGAACTTGGAATATTGGTAGATAAAATAATCATATTGTCAAACATAACTTTAGACGATTCTCATGTTAATTTGATTAGTACCTACCTACCTACGTGTCATATATTCATGTATTTTCATCCATCATTCATAGAATAGAGATATTATTATTCAGATGTTTTCTCAAACTGTCGAGAAAAAGAACTTACTAAAAATATTAGAATTTATTTTAATAAATTTACAACGATATAACTATATATATCAACTAACTTAAATTAAAAATAAAAATAAACAATATTTACAACCTAACACAATGAAAAAAAATGAAAAAAAAAAAAAAAAAAAAAAAAAAAAAAAAATTTACTAAAAATGATTATTATTTTAGACTCGATTGTCGGAAAGACTTCTCGCATTATGTGTATTTTTTCTTCTTCCAACTTCCGTGCCATATGTAATATGTATGCCATAAAAAACAATTGACTTATCTTTGAATTATTTCGAACATAAATTCATACAGAAATCGCATAAACATACAAAAACCGTCACGTTATCTATTCAATTAACAGTTTTTGCAATAAACACGTAACTCGTCATTATGAATTCATTACAAAGGTCACGTGACGCATATTATAAATAACCTGTTCGTGTGTGTATTTATGAATTGTTGACACAAACGTACGTAGTAGTTATCTAATAATTTGAATACTCAATTTGTATGTATCCTTGGTAAGTATTATTTTAGGTACCTAAATGCTAATGGGTAACTGGATACACCATTAATCTGCAGACCTAAAAGCAAAAAAGGCGACTCCCATGTCATGTTCGTAACGAAGGAAAAGGTATTATATCCTAATGTAGTCTCATTTACCTACTTGTAGCGAAAATGATCGGCTGCCATTTACCAGCAGGATAGGTTGCTGTCCTACTTATTTTTATTTGTTTGTATAATAATTCTGCATAGAAGTTTTAAAAACTAAGACATAAACTCATAAATACATAGGCGCTTATTACTTTATTTTTAACCTTCATAACCGTCGGTAGCTACATGTCCTGCACAGCAGCCTACATTAATAGTAATAACACGAGTCCGAGCACATGAACAATCATTACATAAATCTGTCAAGCTAATCACCATGACACTCCTTATTTAATCAGGTCAATAACAGAGGCACATAACATAGCATTAGCATCTATGACTACATGAAGTCACTTCTGGAAATAACTACATACGCATTATTTTGTTTAAGACAACATCCGTACTACCAACGGCACAACATACATACATAGAAGAACCCCTTTTATCATCCAAGGTGAATCACACAGGACACACACAGAGGTGAATCAGACCTACATGATGCCAGTAGCCCAGTACCCATGAAGTAAGACTGGCTTTTTGTTAGTAGCTAGTTGTTATCCAGTGGGCTAGTGGCAGGCTCTAGTGTTAAAATTAAGTTGGAAGCTTTCTGGGCGACTTCATAGTAAAACCCTTTATTTAATATGAATGTTATACAAAGTCAAAAAATCATGTGTTAGAAAATATGCCAAAGGTCAGTGCACTGACATGGTTGAGCTCTGAGAAGAATTTGGCATATACCGCCCAGAAGGCTTATCACTTCTCCTAAGCCTTTCACTCTTATAGAGTAGGTAGTCGTGGTTTCATGATGATGATGATGATGATGATGGTGATAGCTTATAATATAGATGATGCAGTCCTACTTCTTACGGTTGTCAGCGTTAGGGTATCAACTAAACAACTTCAAATTCCAACACTTTAAATGTTAACCGGTAATGCGTTTTGGCTCTACATAATTATGCAAGATCTCTACCTATCTAATGCAAATATATGTAAAATAGACTGCGACTGATGATAGCTTTAGTGTTTACTAAACAAAGTGTTAGTCGTTCAAGTATTTGCATACAAATACTCGTGTGACATCATTGATGTCAACCCAAATAGTCTCAATATACACTTGTCTCAAAACACATTCTAGAATGTCAGTTCGAAGTGCTTTTGTTTGTCAACGTTTGTGAATATTCTAGAATATCTAAAAGTTTGTGTCAGTATTTAGAGTTTTTAGAACGAACTCGCTGACTATATCCACACGTTAAAAATATAATTTTACTGTAGACATGGACATGTTACCTACAAAGAACAATTTACTTTTTTGAAAAACGACTACTTTTTACAGAGTATAAGGGATATGGCCAATTTCAATATCGTTTTAACGAATTATTTTATCAAGGCTCAGAAGAAATTTACATATTTCTAATAGGCTATATGACAAAATTGTTATGATATTGAAACCAGCCCTAAATGTGCTTTGTATTCGTTCAATAAATATATATAGTTATCCATTTCTCAGGACTGTACCCTAGTTTAGTAGTCGTCTTTGAAAAAAGTTTCCTGCGGAACTTTTTGGCGAGAAATCAGCTCTGTGCTGTCATAAAACAAATTCATGTTTTACGCTTCAAGGATCAGTAAACAAAAATAATGCTTTGTACAAACATAATAATATATAGCTAGTAAATAAACAGTACAAGAGTAATCCCTTTCCTCATCCTTTGATAACTTAAGTTCTTGGATACTTAGCATTCCACGTCCGTTGTTCCACTCCAAAGCTGAGGAAAAGCTCCTTAAGAATATATAAGGAAATAAAACTTCATTTTGTTGTACACAAAGCGTTTTCGTCGCTCAAACAGTAAACTACGGACTCGGCAAAAATAACAATTGAGTCACTTCTTTTTGTCTTAGGCCTACTGTCGGTTGATTTCTGACAGCAACTTCTGCGTAACTCACAGGCACGTATTACTGATACAAAAAATATCCTATACGTTAAATCAGAACGTCATCTATGGTGGATGGTGTGTAAAATGATATCCAAATGGCGTGTTTTACCAGCAGACCATTATTAAAAATATTAGAAATCTCTTTTAGAAAAGGAAGTTTATTTGTTTGTCAGAACAAGGGCAATCAGATGGTGGTCTGGTGTAAAAGCATACAAAGATACTTAAATCTTTAGGAAATATAACACCAGGCGTCCGCTAACACCCACAAGAGTCGAGTGAAGCGTTTAACGCGAGAGGAACTACGGCGCAGAACTAGTACAAGATAAGACGATAGATAACTCCATGGACTACTTCACGTTCCGGTTTGCCAATACATGCGTAATAGTTGCAGTGGCTGCGTCGGGTTGCGCAAGACTACATCTAGTTTACAGATTATTATTGATTAGACTCCAATAATTGAACATGATGAATTTTTACGAGTCAGAATACTAAGACTACAAAAAAACCATTGTCTTCATTTCAACTATGAACATAATTATATTGTTCAGTTAAATATGGATTGCGGAGAATTGGCAAAAATACAAATAAAGTTTCTGAAGAAACTCATTGTCTCATCTTGGACTTTTCATTGCTGCTGCACGTGCACCATATTACTAATATGTTAATATGAACCAGTTATGAAAGTATCAATCCCGTTCGATGCATTTATTGCTATCGTGATTCACTTCAGACAAATTGATCGCTTCATTGATTTCGCGAGATGATGGTAGGTCTATAAACGAGACGATGGGCTACTAAGGACTTTCTTCCTTGCCTTCTAGATCGATTTCAGCACGAATTAATAAAAAATTAATCGAACGAACCGTAAAACTTTTATCAAATTTATATATTCCTGTAGCAATCTTCTTTCGAAATTTCATCCGAAACTGAAGAAGTTTATTTCATGTCAAGCCTACAGATCATTTTGGCACTATAACATCTGCCTTCGATGACGGAAGACCGACTATGATGATACCAAGCATTTTATTACTCATTACCGTGTAGGTAACTCGCTAAATGTAATCTATAAGGTATAAGGTAAGGTAATCATGGTTTACGACACATAGGTCAGCTAGGTCCGCCTATTTAGACTTAGTAAGTGATATTGCATCACAATTCCTTTCACTTCAGAAGCCAACTATTACTATTTGAGAAAGATACTTGGAGTCGAAGGTAAACCAAGTAGAAGAGCTGTCTATCATTTTGCAAATGAGCAAAAAAAGATCAAGGTCTTACAAAAAGTAATTACGTTAGTTGTTCAACTTTGATTTTAAAATACCTGGCTGTTATTGCCGATTTGCAATTTTCTATACAAGCGCAGTATATTAAAAAATAGTAAGTAGGATATTTTAAGCAGTGATCTATCTACTCTGGACGGTTTGGAATTAATGGCTCCCCGCTACCTATTTCAAATCCATCTAGGATACAAATAAACTTATGAAAGTCATAAGTTAATACTGTAAGAGGTAATAAAAAAAATAGTTTACCAATTCCCTTGAAACCAGTATGCTCACATGGTAGATTTATATGAAGAACTGGCTAAAAACGTAAACCACTCTTTTATCATGTCGTCGTTTTTGAAGTAGTATCCAGGCCAAATACCAGGCTTTAAACTTAGGTAACCTACTCAGTTATTCATCAACTCTTCCTCAAACCAAATTTTAATATATTACCATGAGAAGTATCTAGTGAAAGTTCCCTTCGTCAACACTTATTTACATGACAATGTTAAAGTACGGTATAATTAAAGACAACAGAAGTTAATTATTTAGTACCAGTTACCGATGTTCTGTTAGTTATAAATAGGGTCTCCTTCGACTGGGCTTGGTTAATTAACGCAATTGGTAAGACTAGTGTATGTGCTAGTATTAGAATAGTCCTATAGAGCGAGGAAGATGTTTTTTAAATTTTCAAACGTGCTACCAATACGCCTGTGTAGAAAACAGTGATAGTTGTGTTTTAAAGAATTTCCTTAAAATCCTACGGGCGAAGACAGCTACATTTAAATAATCTTTTTATTTTCTAGATAATACTATACCTATTAGTATAAAGCATCGTAAACTGTTGTGTTCTCTGTCTCAAAAGAGGTTAAATAAGTCAGAGATAGTTGTAAGTTAGAACTAGTAGATAAAGACTTTACGGAGCACTAGGCTAAGCTCATTGAAGCGAAGATATGCAACATGTAGGGAGAGTAATCGCACCGAGACAACCGCCATGTTGCGGTAACCTCGTAACTTGATACTGTTATGGCTCCTTATTTTATTACTTATACATTATGTTACACACGATGTCTGAATAAGGAGAATGGTAGAACAGAATTTCCAAATGACTAGTTATTTACTTAAGCTTCTGCCCACGGCGTTGTTCTTTTTCCAGATCTTAGATTCTAAGATAAGGAGCTAAAAAGCAAGAGCATTGCAAGCAAGAAATTTGAATATTTAAATTTGAATTGGCTTGGTCTTTAGATTAAAAAAACTCAATTGGTACCCATTTGTTTTAGAATTTAAAATAAATAAAAAAAACACAACAAGTATTGACCTAACGTATTACAAGTAACACTTTAGGTCCATATTTTTTTATTTACTACAAACCCTATCAATTGTAGAAGATGGAGGTATACAAATAAGTTTACTTATCGAAGCTAAGCATTCCGTACTTGAATGAAATTTCATGAAAAAAAATTTGGAATTTGGGGAAAATTGGAGACCGTTTTTCTACCGTAGTAGTTTTTTTTTTAAATAAATATATCATTAAACTTGTAATTTATATTTTCAAACACACACACTACATTGCTTGGTAATAAATTGTGTAACTTCTACCTACTAGATTCTAGTAATCAAGTAGTTACATAGCATCGTATTTTGAAAAGGCAAATGATAAAACTTATAATTAATTATAGTTCCCTAGCTATAAGTATATTATTGACAATCACCGTTTTATTGAGCTCGTAACATTTGTAATTATTAGTGGATTTTAATGGGCTGTAACTTATGCAAATGGACGACCAGTGACGTCACGAGGATATCGATTTGATTTGGAATAGAGCGAAGGACTTGTAATCTGCTGTTATGAATGAATGGCATGGCATCTTCAAGATAAAATTAAGCTTATTTATTGTCATTTTACTATGACCGATAAAGAATAACGACAAATAAAACTCAATAATAAACAGTACATTTGAATAAGTACTTACTCAGCTCCTATTGGGCGTAGCGTGATGTTATATAGTCTATAGTCTTCTTCAATAAATGGGCTATCAAAAACTAGAATAATTTTTCAATTCCGTTCAGTAGTACAAACAAATACACAAACAAAGCTTTATAATAGTGTATTGAAACAATAAAGTTTTAAGCTTCGCACATGGTGCGTCTAATTTCAATTAACCTATATCTTCATTCAATACATTTGTAGATAACATAGCAAATATAGCACACCTGTTTTTATTAAGTTGTAACCCGCGATGTATACACTCACATATGGCCAGATATATTCAGTTTCAGGTAATATGTAGCGAGTTAAATGTCATTTACTAGCCACAAATCTATACTCGACCAAATCAAAGACACTCTCTCCTGTACAACAGTCATGCAAGATAAAAAAGCACGTATTTATAGCGTCTAGACCTAAATACAGACAGACTGGGGCGAGGGATAGACTGTTATAAACCGTTGAT
This sequence comes from Laspeyria flexula, assembly GCA_905147015.1. NCBI lineage: Eukaryota > Metazoa > Arthropoda > Insecta > Lepidoptera > Erebidae > Laspeyria > Laspeyria flexula. The sequence continues at coordinate 17,396,135 of LR989952.1, read as the reverse complement.
TATATTTAGATCAGACGTAGACGGTATATATTGAGAGTAGGGCTGGGTGTTCCTAACTTGAGATAAAACAGATGGCAGAGCCGTGGCGGCTGCTAACTTATAGGATACTTTGGAGTTCAAAAAAGTTTTTTATGGTAATATTTATGCACCTTCGGTTTTGTTTCAATTTTAAAGATTGCTTATTTTTACCCGAATGACAGGAAGGGTATTGTTTTTCGCGCGTATCTTGTATGTTTGTAAATTTCTTTATTCCCACGTTTCTTCCAAACGGCTGGATGGATTTCGACAATTAAGGTATCGTTAGATTCTTCTCAAAAACCCAAGTGTCCTTAGGTATTAAAAAAAATAATCAAAACAGCGGACTGTTGGCGCCAAATCGTGAGTGGTTAAAATTATTTTTTAAACCAAATGTATCGAGTTGAGTATCAAAATAAAGAGAATAAAATGGAGATTACAAATATATACATTTATTATGTATTTCAATTTAATCAGGAATAATAATTACAACCATTTCTCGGCCTTTTTAATGCGTTGCTTATCTGTTGATTTTTTGCAGTCGAGTTAATTTAATTTTTAAATATTTACTTGTTACCTAAGTGCGGTAAAACTCAATAAGGTCCGTTTCTTTATTCCTCTATACTGTAACTCTACGTCATAAATAGTCAACGAAAAGATTTAAAATAAATAATAGACATCATTAGTACTATATTATTAGAGTACTGTACATATCACGACAATTTCTTCATTCGCCAAATCGAGTGATAAATATTTTCTCGAAACAGATCTGAGTTCCTTGCCATTAAAGGTCTGTGTGTGGTTACTGGATACTGGCTCGACATCTGTGCATCGACCCACTTTCTTCACTTGTCTCTTCCAACTCATTGGAAAGCAAACAGATGGGTCTGTTTACACTCATTGTGAAATCAACATGTCGTTATGTTGTCCTGAGAAGGAGTCGGGTTACCAGTTGAGAAGACATTTGGTACAATTTATTGTGAATGTTACATATTCTGCTATTATGTCAATCACTCAATAAGCAAGAGAAGGTAAGTACAATTCTCCTATTTTATAATTGAGTAAGTACCTATACAGTTATTATATACCGATAAGTTACATTATTTTAATATTATAGAAGGGTTCACGTTCCTTAATTATAGATTAAATGCTGAAAACTTGGAATTTCCATAATAAAGCTTATAATAGCTTAAACTTGCTGTCACTTCCCCTATTCCGCGAACACTAGCTGCTCTCAACACTCTTCTGGACCAAAGACCACAATGTGATGTGTTTGCGGATGAATGGAAGGTGATATTATCAGAATAGGTACTTGGAGTTCTGTATAAGTGTGTTTAGTTGTATGATTTAATTTATGTTTTAATTACCTGTTTCTTTTTATTTTTTATGTATAACTTTATTTTTTAATTTAAATTAAAAAAAATAATTATTTATAGTAATTGGTGTCAACCGTTGTAAATAAATAAAATAAATCAGTTATGTGGTCCATCTGTATTGGGGAAAACCTAAATAATAAGTCCTGTTACTGTACTTTACTGTGTGTTTCTTGTGAAGAAATATGATTTTTAACAACATCAATTCCTGCCCACGATCCGTCTACAACGTTGCGTAACCATTCCTTCTTAGAAACTCATTTAAACCACATCAATAGTGGTACCTAAACAAGAAAAAAACCATCTTAAAAGCATACTAGAAGTTATCACGTCTCGTAAAAGTAATTATTATGTCATTTATTTCATTATAACATGTTGCTGTGGTATTACTGTGCATCATAATGATAGCTAATGGTATTGCGCAAATGAACGTGGTCGGTTTAGACGGTAACTATCTGGTAATGAGTATGTAAAGGCAAGGCTTAGAAGTTTCTAGACAAATTCAAGACGTCGTCATCGAGAGACTTGGCCTTTTTCAGCAACAGTTTTACCGATTTGGTACCTAATAAAATATGTAGAAAGTAATTATGGCGGAAATTATTTTAACCTTTCTTCTTCATAAGACCATGATGATGTGGACATCAAAAGTGGTCTTGGTTACTGAACACAAGACAAAACGAAATCCAAAAAGAAGACACGTGGACATAAATTAGCGGCTGAGAGTGCAATTACACAAATACATATGACATGAAACATATTTGGAGCACCTTGCTTGTGGAAAATAGAGTCCAGTAACGGCTTCCAACAAGCTATAATTGCAGGTTATGTTACGTTAGGTGTTTTACGACTTTAACGTTTAATTTCACGCTACATAGGATTTTCCGTCTGTTTATGTGGTTATGTTGTGCTTGTGTTTTGTTTTATTCATACATACATAAATCTATAACCAGTTTTCTAAAGATTTGTGCCATTTCTTTGAAAATCCAAATGAACGGTGGACGAATCAAAGTCTAGTTTATAGATCGGATTTACTATGTTCTAAAACCAATAGACCATGAGCGTCTTGTTTGAAATTTAATTGATAATTTAGAACAAATGTCTCTACTCTCTATTTATCTGCGAAAGTATGCGTCTGAGAAGCAGCCGAGACACTGTACCTACACTACAAAATGAAAGGCTATGCTGGTAGGTTACATCTCAAAAAATAAACGTATAATTAATTTTAGGTACAAATCATTTTGTTATATATCTGTCAATCCAATGTTTAATTTGATAAAAGCGGCAGACCTTGAGTTTAAAAATAATAGACGATAGGATAGACATAAGACATTTCCACATATCCTATTATAACAGGTCACAGCGCAGCAGGGATAGACGGTTCGTGGAGGATTAGCCTAGGATTACTTACCCACAATAAGCCTTATTAATATAAAAAAGAAGGTTGTTTGCGCGTCGTACAAGAACGCAAGAACTACCTTAAAGAACTCATAATAATAATTAGACAAAAACTTCATGTTTTGTAAGATGGAAATCCGTGGGAATATTATCAGAAATATGTTGAAATGATGATCTTAAACATAAACTTTGACATAATGGGAAGTTTTAATTCATAAGTATCATGTATTTGACCCAAATGAAATAAAGATTATGTCTGTGACTTACTTACAACATCTTAGGACTGGGCATAAGGAAAGGAGGAGGTTATGGAGGTATTTTTCCTTTTATTGCGCAGAAGTATTTTTATAACTTTGTTCCAGGACATTCTAGGAGTGAAAAAGAAGTGATGAGTTACCTGTTGAGTTGACAAATTGTGAACTTCTCCGTCGCCACACGGACATAGATTCCTCACATGGCTTTAAATTGCGATACAGAGCAGAAATCAATAGTTATAAATATCGAAAAGATTTTTCAAAACGATGTAGACAACACCTAATTGGGAATAATTGGGGTTTGAAGAGTAACAGGCTACCTATTTTTAAAAATTATTTACACTTTCTCTTTTTTAATGCACGTACCATACTAAAATATCAACCCCATAGTGTCTGTAGATAATAATTAAATGCTATAGGAGTATCAAACCGGTCGTGAACAAGCTTCGTTTAAAGCCATTTTAAGCCGTTAGACCAGTTCGCGAAGTAGCATCGTGTCACTGAACCAACTGCGACTCGCGATTTATGACGTAAGGATTTATAGGTCCAATATCTAAACATGCAACTCTCTGTAGAGAATGGGGTCGGGAATTATATTTGCCTTTATTTTTCGAAAAATTACAATTTGCTTTCGCATGAAAGAGTGTGAATTATTCATAAAAAAGTAAACCGCAAAATTTTCATTACAAAAGTTAACATAACTGTAAAAACTTCTGTAGAAATTCATGTTTGGCTGCTAATTTGTTAAACGATGTATCTATTATGGTATGGAACCTAGATATTAATAAACAATACTGGAATTTAGATTTAAGTAAGACCAATTCAAGCCTAAGTGAGTCAATCTTAATTGGGAAATGAGCTAAAATCAAGAGAGTGCTGTATTACTTGAACCTGAGCTACCTTAAACCGCTATAGCCTTTACGACTGGGAAAAGAATAGTCGACATAATAAGAATTATAAAATAAAAAAGCACACTCTCGGAGAAGAAGACCGCGGCATTTAAAAGCTTAATCAAAGCGAACAGTAACGCAAATACAAACAAAACTAGGTACGCCACAAAGGTTGAATAGGTGCTGTTAAAGATGTGGAATGCTCACAGGACATTGTTGCGTTTCACATTGCGTTGGAACAACTGACTGACTGAACAAAAAGGGTGGCCGCATCGCATGTAGACCTTTCGATTAGGACGGGTGCGCCAATTCTTTAGGTCGATTCGATTTGAGCGGGACGAGAAAAACATTATTTATTTATGACTTTTCTACAGACAGGTCTACTTTATATTACTCAGTAATTTATAGTTACGAATAGGCTATGCGTATGTGACACGTCGGGTAATCCATGCGTCTATTTGACTACGGCATCTAGGTACCTAGTAGGTAGGTACTGACGGGGTGAATTTCAAATTTAAAATTTGTGAAGACCTTTCAATGTCTCAAGCTCTTGTCGACGGATACTTAAAATTTTCAATTTTGTTTTTAGACTTTAAAATGTTCTAACTGTAAGTATGTACATAAGCATAAAAAAGTTATCAACATAGTTCTCACAATAATTACATAACAATTCTGTTATATAATCTAATTGCCGCTGTTTCATAATAAAACCATGGCAACAGAAAATAAACCAAGTAAAATTAGCCACTAGGTACAAAGTTATACACATGTCATATTATCAACTAATATCAAGCTTGTATGCATAAGAACTCAAAGCCTTTATGGTTATTAAAATGATTATCTGTAGAATTGAGTATGAAAATAAATCTCTTTGTCTAAGCCTACATTACTTGAATTTATTTGAATATGTGTATATCTACTCACTTTAGAGCCACTGTATAGAATGTTGAGGATTCCAACTGCCAGTTTGATCAGTGTCTTAACAGTAGGTTAATATTCACCTCTTGTAAAGTAGAAAGCATAACCCGCAGTGAGACGTAATGGGCTGTTCACAAAACAGAGCTTTTTAAAGGACTACTTTCATTCATGTGCTCTGTGGGGCTATTAATGATGCGGGTTTAATCTAGAAGCTAATTACTGCGGCCCGCCTTACCTAGCAAAATATTTGCTGTATACATTTTTATTTAGAGGACACTAAAAGTAGTATTTCTCCTCAAATTAAGAGGCGAAGAAGACATTTGTCCAGGAGTGTGACAGCATGAGTTAAATAAAAATTAATAAGTAGTAGTAAATTATTTTTTTTTTATGACAATATTGTGCCCAACAGACTAACAGCCCTGATGGTAAGAGGTTGTGGTAAGTCTATGGACACCTGCAACACCAGGGGCATCACAAGCATTGCTCAACCTGAAAAAACCTATTCATTGTTTTTTTTATTACCCCATGCTGTAGTCCCTTCATTTTTTATAAGTAATATTTTGCAGAATTCTTAATAAAACAAAACGATGTACCTATGTATGTCAAGGTACTGTAATAAAAGATCTGTACATAATAATTGAGGATAGTAGCTACACTGATGTCTATTTACCTAGTTATCTAGATTGAAATCAAAGTTTAATATACATAGCACATTTAATTAGGTGCTTAAGAATACTTCTTTTGGATTCCATTTGAACTAATTAAACTTGCTCAATGTACCTACAGCCTCTTTCAACAAACAAGCCATGAATGTCTCACTTGTGAGATCAGCCCATGTATATAGGCTTATTGTTGTGATCATACATGTAACTTTAGGGCTCAGGTAGAACCATTTTGATAGCATTTCTAAAATTTTAATTTTGATAAAACTGTATATATTAAAAGATGGAAGGCAATTGTAAAAAGATATTGCAATATTTAAATGCAAAAAAGAAAATAATAAGCTATGCTTACATTATTATCAAATGAAATGATAAAGTTGTTAATGAATTACAAATGATTTGTTTTAGCTACTGACCTTGTAATAACATTGCATTGTTATAGTGAATCTAATGAGGTTTGAAAATACTAACAGCTGTAGAGTTGAGATTGTAGTAAATGAATTATTGTCTATTATATTCTGTGGTACAGGTTAACTTAATTGGCATTTTACATCATAACTTAAAATTTAATATACTTGCAGCTAAAGCTAAACTATTGTACACAGTTCAGTAGTATAAAAAATCTGACATTTTATTTAAGTACTTATAACATATGGTAATATATAAATTATCCAAATTCCCTTGCTGGATGGTAAGGCAAGTGCAATTTTTCTCCTAAATTAATTAAATTAAGATGTTAAAATGTAGGATTTCTGTTATTTCTAGAAATAAGTAAGTACCTATATTAAATTATAAAAAAATATCTACATAACTAATAAACATTACCTTACAATACGAAAGTTATATATTATAGTTATTAAATTGTGTCCATATTACCTACATAGCTATTTTGAAAAATTTTGTATTCAATATGTAATTTAAAAAACAAGTAGGTACTTACATAAATTATAAGCATGGATGCTATTGTATAATTTAAGATATGATCTTCCAAGTAAATAACAAATAAAAATCCTTTCAAAATGCAAATTAGCATTGTTATCAGGTCAGCAAAGGTACGAGTTACCCCCACGCAAAAAATTAAATATAGCATCCGAAGAGACGAATAGTTCGTCTGTAAAATAAATAATCAATATAATATCATTAAAGTACTCACCTTCAAAGACATTATGGATGTAAATCGATCTTGTACACTACACGTGGATACAAACAAACATCACACAAAAATTACAGTTGCTAAACACTGCACTATTTATTTGCGAATTTATAACTAACACACACCGATTAAAATATGTCGTACCGCGTATTACGTAACTGATACTAAAATATCATGTTTTATTTATAAAATAATGTTTATGTGATATTGTTGTTTCACAGCTGGGGCGATACAATTAAATTTGTCGATAACGAATGAAACGGACAGACGTCGAACGCGAATCGCCGTGTTTCAATCTCTGATTTTTTCCCTCGCTCGCGGTTGCGCGCGTTTTGTTTGACAGATCGCGTTCCGTTCTAGTGAATATGACGTTTTGAGTTTTGACTTTGAGATACACACAATAGTTATAATTTTATAAAAAAGCATTCTCTTTTAGCAAAATATTTATTTCGTCAGTCTATTTTTAGTCTAATATTAATTAAATTTATACAAAACATAAAACTCACACTAATACTTTTCATTAAAAATAGAGAACTCTAAATTCAATTATCACAAGTACAACTTAGTTAACAATTTTCTTTTTTCACATTTATCATAAGACGTTCTTTTACAGCACGCACCGCAGATTTAGCATCATATTTTTGAGCATGTGCTGATAATAAATGATAACGAAGATCAGTTGCTGTGTTAGTATTATATGAACATAGTTGGCAATAGTACAGGAATAATCCAGGATGTCGGCCACTTTTCAGGACATGTTTGCGTAGATTTTCCTAAAAAAGAAAGTCTTGGTTATTATCAGACTAAAATTAGTAGTTAGTAATGTTTTTTTATCGGGATTAAAATATTTATTCAGCATTATTATCTTTGTCCTTCATAGATGGCGCTGTTCCTTAAATACCGTCAAACTGCCCAAACAACATTTTCTCACACAAAATTTTGATACTAAATAAGTAAATTGCAGCTTAGTTTTATGACATAAAACTTACCAAGCTGCCGCAGGTAAACGAACAATGTGGACAGCCATAAGGTTTTACTCCTTGATGACACAACATATGGCGCTTCATATGACTTATTTGGTCACTTTTGTATGAACATATATGACATTCATGATGTTTTATTCGTTCCCCATGAGATCGCCTATGCCTGCGTGATTTAAGAAAAATCTAATATAAATTACGACTAACGCCATCTAGTATCGAATAGTAAAACTAGATAGAAACTTCTACTGAAAGATTACTCGATTATTAATGAATATAATTATTTTATTAATAAATATTATGTTTTTTATCCCAAAACATTATGAAGAAAATATTTATTATTTTAAATAAATTAATATTCGTAGTTTGTGTTAGTGACATCTACTCATAGTTCAGGCCTAGTCTGTTAGTTATTAAACCCTTAAAATAGTTAAACGCCAAACATATAGATGGCGCTTCTCTCAGTTTTCAAATTTTTCAACTATGACAAAATCAGTGTACATAGAATCTATTTATATTTAACTTTTCGACATTTTGTGGGTTGCCTACCTTGCTAACTGGTTGGAATTAGCAGCGATGTATGTGCATTGGTCGTGTGGGCACTGCTGAGCGGTGGATATCCCAGTGCAATTACTTGTGTGGCGTGTTAACGAACTCCTGCAAATACATTTTTCTATGTTAAACAATTATATATATCTTTGTATAACAAAAATCAAGAATGCTTCTATATTTTAACAACATACCACTACTACTACTAATCGATCTATTTAAAATCAAAATTTAATTTTCATTTTTTTCATGGTAGCATTATTTATTAATTTTAAACTATCTACCAAATAAATAAAGTAAATTTTACGAGTACAATAGAAGATAGCTACATATACGATAGACTCAGAAATGAATAATTTCTGGGCTGGTGAAACACTCACGAAAAAAGATAAACATAGCAGGTGTTCCTAGCCTAGTCCGTGTCGTATCAACGGTCAATAACTAAAGACTTACTAAATTTTAAAAACCATAAAAGGTTATCTTTCAAGCAGTTCGTTATTGCTTACGTATTTTCTAGATATTATCACTTTAGCTTGAACTTTAGTCACTATCGGTGAATAGGTTTTCTAGAATAAGTGCAAAGCCGAGTTGGAATAACTATCTGAATATCCTAGGTATATGTATGTATATTCATAAGAAACATACGGATCACTTCGGATTACAAAACAAAGATAGATGAAGCCTACGTTAATCAGTAGAACTACTAAATTAAATAGGTACGGTCAGCAACAAACTGTCTATCTATGAATGTATCCTTAATTTCAAAACGCATGTGTACCGTAGCATACATAACAGAATTAAATTTACGATGATATTTCAATTCTGGCACTAGTCTTCTTATGTGAAGAACTATTTTTGTTGCTGACTGTCCCTGCAACGATAGTTTTGTTCCATTATTTGCATAGTTCATCAAAAGGGTCATAATCCTTTACCCATAGGTAATCTGAGAAAATTGGAACCTATTATTTTAAACAAGTTCAATAAGAGATTTAACAATAACAAACTATCTAGTTTAAAACTATTTATGTAACAATTGTTTAACTACGCATAAATTTCTACTTGAGTCAGACTAGACGCAACAATAAAATCTCCCGCAAAATGTAAATCACAGAATAATCAGAACCGCACATACAGAACTAAAACCCCAGAATGATAATTTTAGTAATAATTCGGCACATAAACTGGCAACACTCGACCGCAGGGCCGTTAGCAGCGTCGTCGCATTACAGTTGCAGTGCATTAATGCAAGGCGTCGCTATAACGCATAAGATATTGCTCAAGTTAGATCATCAGTGCTCTGAGACTCCCAACGTCCTCCTTCTACTTACGTCTAACAATTGTCTGATATGTTGAAAGTTGGCTTAATGATGCGCCGACATGATTCATGCGGTTTGTGGCAACGCGAACGGACTGAACTTCTAAAGCTCGGTGATTTTAGTTCAGTGTTGAAGGAAACTGCACTTCAGATTGGATGTTGTTAGATATTCAGTGTACTTCTTAATAGTATTATTAAATTACGGTTAGTTAGTAAAAATATTAATTTTACAAATTAGTTAATTAATTAATCTGTCCAATTAATTAATAATTATCTGGACAGATACATCGATGATTGGGCATAGCATCACAACTAAGTTTTTACAGGACTCCCACGATTTACAGTCATAAAACTATAAAAAAATTATCAAATAAAAGTTTTCGATAGTTTGTCTAGATAGAGAGAGATTTTAAGCTGTGTGCCAACCTGCATACATAATATAAAATTTCATTTAGGACATTTTCAGCGACTAAGTTGCTTTTAATACCGGTTCAAGAGCGTTGTCCGGCACGATATAAAAGATATGGCAAATAACTCAAGTTTATCTTCACAATAGCTATTATGAAAGTATTAGCAGTAAAACAATCATGACTGTTGAGAACAAACAGTCGTTAATTTGTTCGAGCCACGTTCTGTTTAAAATCGGCGTCGTCAATCCTCCGTGACGGATCCGAACTATTTATAGAGTGACGGTGGACCTATAATTTGTAACTCGACGAGCGCAAGTGTCAAAGTAAATAAACCACACGCGATTTAGCGCCATCGCGCATCGCGACATCGCCATCAAACTGCTCAACAGATCAAAATGCAAATCCTCAATACGTTACACGAACACGTGCTAACAATAAAATTCAAACGTCCACTATCTCTCTCTGACACTAATATTTTGATCCAGCACTCTCTCAAAATACCGTGCATCCGGGCAGAAATTTATTACCCTAGGGTATAAAAATGTCATCGTTGGCAACACCGCGGGCGGGAATGCGGTGCGCGAGAGCATAATCAAAGCGCTCGTGTCAAATTATGAATGTATCCCGATATTTGTGAAGGAGTTGTGTGACGTGTGACATGTAACGTATCCGCTGCGGACTGCGCGCGCCGCGCTGTTATTACCGCAAATTGATGTCGACGCGACTTCGCGCTGATGCGACGTTTATTTCGGTTGTATGAGTTTTGTTTGCACTTCCGTCATCATTTTGATAGCTATTTGATGCAAATTTACTTTTTATTCTTCGAACATGCATGGATCACGAACGTAAATAAATTTAAACTGCCTACTTAAAAGCGTTGAAGTTCATTTGAACTAACATAATATACGTACAGTTTAATGCCGTAGTTTTGGTACCTATATCAGTTAACACATAGACAAGATGATATATTATACTTACTTGTTGTTAAATCTGTTCTTGCACTTGTCGCATTCCCACTCATCAATCCTTTCAACAATTGTTGGCAGTTTTACTTTCCCCACTTCAGTCCCATGCTCATTCCTGCAATGGTTACCCAAACTCGACTGTCTCGTATAATTCGCTCCACAGATCGAGCAAGCATATGGCCTTTCAAAGGTATGCTGCCTCAGATGCTGACGTAAAGAAGGCTTCTTAAACATTTTGGAACAAAGGGGACAAGGATACTTCAGGACAACTTTCTCAACAATACCAACTTTTCGAAGTTCCTTCGTGGGTGTTGTGTGCAGAACTTCGTGAAAGAAACATTCAGCCTGTGAGTCTGTGGTGAAGAGGCACTGGCTGCAGTTCCAGAAGATGGTGGAACTCATCGTAGTTGTAGATTGGAACTGACATGCGTTGTCTCTAACGTGACGAGTCACTTCTTGTGACAGGATAAACGACATACCACATTTCGGACATCTGAAAATAGTACAAAAATCATAAGATTATTTTTTTGGTAGTGTTTAGCAAATATTTTATCTTAATATCATGACTATGCCTAGGTATATTTACTTCTTTCTAATATTGGGATGAACTCTCCGTATGTGTTCCTTCAACTCTAAAACATTTCTCAGAATCACATTTTCCGTGCAACAAGAGCATTTTTTGGTCAAGTCCTTCACTGGTACTCCCTTCGCTCTCATATTTTCTTTCTTTCTAATTCTATGCTCCAGAGTTTGGCGATGACGCTTGGCTTCCTCTGAGCAATTAAAGCTTTTCACACAAACCAAACACAAATATGGTCTCTGTTTATGCTTAGACTTTAAATGAGCCGCTAAGGTAAGAGAAGACTTGAACTTTGCTTCACAATGTTGACATTTGTGGAGCTCTTGGTAATTGTCGGTAGCTGTGACTGCTAATGGGTGCCCAGTCTTCTGTGAATGACTTTTCATTTCAATATTATAGCGAAACTCTTTACAACAACTGTCACACTTCATTATCGTTTTCTTTCTTATAACAATCGGCATGGATCGGTTAATAACAGCGACGACCTCACTGTGGTCTGAGCTGGACATGTGCTCTAGCATTTCTTGAGAACTATCGCATTCAAACTTACAGAAAGAACACCAGCACTTGCCTTCCATAGATTCTAACCTTTGTTCATGTTCTTCTGAGAACCAATGCTGCATGAACGTTGAAAGCCAATTCGTGTAGAACTTGCACGGGCTACATTGAAATGGGGATTGATGGACGATGGCATCTATGTTGGCCAGAATTAGATCCTGGTACGCAGTTGTGTTAGTATCCGTAGCCTTTCTGAAGTGATAATGAGATATTAAATGCTTGCCCATCAAATGCTGTCTTACACGGGACTTGCAGCCAGAACAATGTACAAAATTAGGTTTTCTCTTTCGTTTTTGTTTTACAATCTTAACATTGAACTTTTTATCAGCTCTCCGTTTTTTCTCAGGTTGTAAATAAATGCCATCATTCACGAATCGTGATGGACGTCCGATACGTTTGTCAATAACATTCTTCATAGGTACTAAGTGTCCGGCGAACTCCAACTCGTGTTCTGGCAGTACCTTTTTCAAGTGCAAACTAGATCTTAGATGTTTATCATAAATTGCTCTAGAACCAAGCCTTCTATTGCATGGTCCGCACCAGTATTGTACTGCACCCTTGTTTTGTATGGTTGTTTGCATAATTTGTGTTTTCTCATTAGCTCCAGGTATCCATTTACCTTTGGTATGGCCTGGAGGAGGTGCATCATAATCTTCATCCCGTTCGTTACCATCATTCATAAATGGTTTCCATTTACCCCCAGTGTGTTCTTGTTCTTCTCTCATATCCCAATCTTCATGTTCTGGTGAAGCCGGTCGCCACTTTCCTCCAGTATAGTTAGGTGGTGGCTTCCATTTACTGCCATGATCTTCTTCTTCCTCATCTTCCGACTCCTCAGATTCATCACTGTCTTCATCAGCTTTGTAATCGTATGGAATACTATACGATGAAGTGGGTATGTCTTTTTTAACTGTACCGCTGATACTTGCCACTGCGTTAATTAATTTTGTTTGGTTATCTTCACTGGTGCCAATTCTCAAGCTATGTCCTCCTATCCAATCTTCGCCTCTGAGGTTGGTCTCCAAGGGACTCATGCGAGGTATAATGCTGGCAGTTGTTACTGCTAAAGACGTCTTCCTATCTGAACTGGGTTTTGATATTGGAATGGGAGGAGTTAGCCTGGATAGGGATGTTTTCTTGACACTGCTCTGTAGTTCTAACGATTGGAAGAAGACGTCTGCTCCAAGGCTATAAGATGGTTCGAGAGGGTCTATCGGGGGTAGTTCAGGTTTTGGATCGTCGGGCTTTTTGCCACATCTTTGTTTTCGATGTTTCACGTAGTTGTCAAGCCCGACGATGGTGGCGTTGCATTTAATGCACAGGTGGTTATCGTCGTCATCGTCGTCTCGTGGTGACAGCATCTGAAATAAATGTTCAATCGTTCAGTTATGAAAATGTTACAATAAAATTATGCGGCGAGTCAGTCGTATTTGTTGAATAACCGATGTCGAAGGGCGGCAGTTGTCGCTTATCGTCAAATAGGTTGGTAGCTAGCCTGCTGTCTACATTAATAACACAACCAAAAGTAGACATAATAATATCTGCCACTCACATCCGCCTTCCATTGTTATGTTTACAAAATTGAGACAGCATTTTTTATATTGTATTGAAACCAGTTTGTTATACGTAAAAGGTAGGTAACGTTTCGCAGCACAGTCAACAATCGATAGTTTATCTAATTCTTTCTTCCACAACTCCGATCATGCACAATCAACAATAATTTATGAGTTGATAAAACAATGGGAATAGTTCAGTAACTCAATCGTTGCAGTTTACCGAGTGAACTAACTTATTACTCGGTTGCATACATTATAGATCAAGTATTTATGGTTAATTCGCGTCGGGGGTTTATTTATTGGGTTCTGGTGACAAGTGACGGGTTGGTTAATGTTAGTGTGCCACGCGATTAGCCACGATGTCACCAAGAAGCTAGGCCGCGGCTGTTCCAACTAGGTTGCGAATCTGCCAATTAAAATTATTAAGTATTAGTCAAGGAAATTGTGGTTTACTTTAACGGCGTTGGTTGCGAGGAAGTGATTGCTGGAATTAAATTTACGGCAAATTATTGATTGGTGTTTAATCGTATTACGATAACACTAAGGTACATTATTAGACGCAAATTAAATAGAAATCGATCGTGTAAGCTTTTGAGGATTTAAGATGTTGCAACAAAACATGTACGGTAGATAATTGACCTACGTAATTTATGTGCCCGTTATCAATCACTAACGATAAGGGGTTTCAAGAACTCAATGCTATCGAAAAATTACTAAATTAATTATTGATTTCGTTTTGTTAGAACGTAGTTAAGTAGGGTATCATCCTAGTGTTCTGCTATATTTATGTATCTTAAAAGAGGCATAATGCCTAGCCGATGCTTAGCAAAGTTTTTTAGAAAAACAAAGTCTAATTAGTTTAATTGGACGTAGTTTAGCAGAAAGGACTCAACCCACAAAAAGTCATTTTTGAGTTATCGAGGTTTAAAGTTTAGTTGTGTATTGCTGCAATGATGCTGTATTTGGAATATTTTGAAATAATGTCGCTTATGGGAAAATTGGTATTGGTATTACGGATATTTTTTGTTGAGTGGAAGAACCAACCTTTAAGACCTATTTGCCATAAACAACTCATTTTTGACCATAGTGTGGGTTGAGTCCTTTCTGCTAAACTACGTCCAATTACGAGACGGACAACATTTCATGGGCCAATTCTAAAGGCACCCAGCCTTTAGAGACCACCAGCACAAATAAAGGAAACGTGGACCACCGGTTAAGAACCACTAAACTGACAAATCGTGTCGAAATCAATATTCCATTCGATTGTATTCTTTTTTATTGTCATTACAAAAAATAGTTTTTGTAATTCTTTTCCGTATTACCGTTTCACTAAGCCAAATTTTACACCGAAACTCGTTCGATTAATTATCCGCGAAAGATGTTGCCATATTCTTAACAACGGGTTCGAAGTTTCCGCTTTTATACTACATCAACTACATACTTACAGCAACAATCACGAAGCCAAAACACCCCAACAGAGAAGCTAAAAGGACAACCATACAATATTATAGCACCTTTTCAGTGTCCTTACGTGGAGTTGACGAGGACACGAGAGACGCCGAGGTGTGAATCAAGCTATCATTAATAATTCCACAGCTGTCAGGTCACACACTGTTCATGTAGGTATACCATTGTTTCCCAGAAACGACTCGATCCGACTCGATAGCGATTTGTATTCTAATTCTCGGATTGTGAGTGATTTATGTTGATTAAAGGTCTGATTTTCAACTTTTTTGGGTTGGATTAGAGGAAAATAATCCGTTTGTGTGTATAATTTGTTGCCTGAGTATTGTGTGGTACTAATTATGTATTTTTAGATACTTTTTTGTTGATAAGTGAGTGGTTAGTTCATAAACTTCCAAGTCCAGTTTGGAACACAGAGAAGAACACAGTATTAAACTAAAGTAGAAGTAAAAAGCTATAGATACCAACCAACGCATGTTATCATGCTGATTACACGAAGACGACATCCGTCACGATTTCATGAAGATTAAACCAAGAACATTGAACACAGCAGTCGTAGTATACAGATATTGGTACCATGGAGGCATTCTAGATTGTAATATTATTGTTAAGTAATTTTTTACATTTTAATTTCCCTTCTGCTGTAGTGTAACTTGGTAAATGAAATTTTAAAATCGAAGAGGTAGATATGACATTTATCGCAACAACTTGAATAGCACCAATTGGGAGCTTATTAAATAAAAGCTTATGATAATGAAGAAAACACCACACGAGTTACAAAATACGCCGCTCGCCACTAACATCGCCACACCGAGTGACGTGGGTTCGTTTCCCACACGGGACAAATATTTGTTAGTGTGGTTGCACTTTGTGCCCGTTAATTGTATGTTGGTAAAGGCCCAGGGTTTGTTCAATAGCACGAGCGTTGTCTTTAAAAAAGACGTAAAATCCTTTGGTTCTGTGTTTGATATTAATAAAATACCTTTTAGAAACATTAACATAAGCCTGCAAAGTATTATAAATTTCCTTCTTTAGACTTCCATTTTAGGTTATTGCTTACTTAGGTATTAGAATTATGAGTATATTTGCTGTGCATCTGCTACTTGTCATTCATAAATGAAGATAAAACGGTCGTTAGAAATAATGATCCTTTGTAAAGAATTACTTCTGAATTAGGAAACAGCTACATAGTGTGTTGCAATTTACGAATGTACGATATTTTCAAACAGAATTAACACCTAGTTCCAAAACAAATATCTAAGGATTACACAAATATTTATTCTGTTGGAGACTTTCAACGGGGGATTAATAGCGACGTGATTTAGGCAACCATCACCTTTGGACACCGACAGTAAAAAAAAGACAGCAGTGGATTTTTGTATCCACTATTAGGTGACAAAAACAGCTTCTCTGGCCGTAAAACTACATGGGACATTGCTTTCATGGGCTATGACTATTTTACAAGTATAAGGAAATTACTTATTATGCACTAGGCAGTGGCTTGAGTAAACATGGCAAATTTTACAGGTGCTATGAAATGCTTTTTCTATTTTGCTGCAACACCTGCTACCTTCTACGAAGTACCTATTACCATCATCAGCATCGGTACTGTATACTCGAATATATATTATAAACTGTAAATAATCATGATCATTATCTCAGCCTATTGCATTCCACTGCTGGACATATGCCTCTCCTAAGTCCTAACTCCTAACAGACGCCTAAACGTAAAGTAAGACGCCCTCCAAATATGTGGACTGACGACCTGAAAAAGGTCGCTGGGTCCGACTGGAACTGGATGCGGAAAGCGGAGGATCGAGTGTATTAAATCATAAGTATAATAACAATAATAAATTCAAAATCAAAAAGTACATACACATCAATAAAATTTGTTACATTATGGAAAGAACTGGATTACATATCTATTAGTATGGTGTTTTGGTTCTGTACCTTTCTGTGATATTTCAAATTGTAACAACTATGGCGATTAAAAAGAGTGGCCTGAGTTTCTTGCCACCTTCTTCTCAGAGCTCAACCTTGTCAGTGAACAGGCCGTAGGCAAATTTACGGACACTTTTTTTTGGCGTTGTATGACGTCTATAAGTATCATGTATGTGATCTAAATGAAATAAAAATATTTGACTTTGACTGTATAAGGGTAAAGACGTGCTTCAGGCAGCACATGCCTACATTCTACATTTATCAAGAGTTAATCAATATCTGTTACAAAACATGGACCTGTCCTAATAAATACATAGTTGTGCAAGCCTAAGTTTACTTTACGAAATAATTACTTCCAAGTGACCGTTTCGTTGGTTGAACTTTCAAACGTATTAAAATAAATAAAGTCGAGTTACATTCGAGAGCTTATAGTAGGCACAATGAGTGACAGTTGTCAATCGTCCTCGCCGTGCCTGACACCATTGTGGCTGACAAACAGCTGACAGCTGACGGCTGACAAATGGCGGTCGTCAGTGATGTCGTTAACGACACAGCACTCATTACATCGATGTTCTACAACTTTTAATTATTTTGAATTTGAATTTGGAATGATTATTTGGTTTGTATGTAGAATTGTACTTAGATGAAGAAAAATTTTGGTTTGTAATTTTTTTAAGTATTTTCCCATAAATAATTTTCATTTACATAAAATATTAATTTTATTTGATTATTAAGTCACATCGTACCTAGGTATTAAGTAATTAAAAGCTTCATCTTACTCCTACTTTCGTAGTAGAAAACGGCATTTCAAAATTTATTAAAAAATCTTACATTATTTCTTAAATCTAAGCAGATGTATGGAAACGTGTGATGACGTATAATCGACATGTTGATTTTTTTATCATTCTTTTTTTGTACCACGATGGTGGCAAATTAGCTTACAGGCCACCTGATAACGCACAGTTACCACAGCTTATGGACACCTGCTAGCTCAATTAAAATAAACTTATTATAAAAAATAAAACTATTAATTAAATATTATTATTCTTCATTTAAAAATCAATTGTTACTGGCAGTAAATAAACTGTTCAGTGTTCCAAACAAAGACTCCCGCGTATTTCAGTTGGCGCACGCTACCCATCACTGTGGGCACACATCTGTCAAGTGTCAAAACACTGTCCATACACACAGCGGGTACTGTGTATGTGTGTGTGACGGTGTGCATGTGTGCGGACGTCCGTCAGTCACGCGTCCGCGGAGGCGTGGACCTAACCCGGGTGGGTTCCACTTAGCACCAAGAGTGTGCAATACAATCGTTTGTTTGATAGATGACGTGTTAAAAGGGCTGAGGATGATTCTTGAAGTTTTAAATATACTTACTATATTCTACTTACTATATATATTTACTTAGATAACTTAGAACATATTTTAATTAGAAAGTATTTTAGTATCTACGCTTACGGCCGCATTTTGGCAGAGTGTAGCGATAAAAATAAGAAATATTAAATTTTCCTTGACTAGCAGTAGACAAAGAAACGTTGGAACAAGGCACGGAGTTCATCAGCTTATTTAAAGCATTCTTAAAACGGATTCTATGCAAAAACCGGCCCATAAGCAACCTTACCACCCACCGATACCACTTGTTAATTCAGTTCAAAACTCGCAACCCACTAAAAGATTACCATAGACAAGCCTACCCACCGACCTACTGCGACTCCTAATTCCCAAATCATCATACAAATGAAGAAATTAAAAGGGGCGCAAAGCGGAACGTATCCGCGACGTCGTCAAAGGCTGTCGCCCGAATAACGACGTCGCCATCGATCGAGGTGCGCCCCGTCCCCCGCGCGCCTCACACCCCCGCGCTGCACCCCGCAACCGTCACCTTACACGTGCAATACAAACGAATAGCTGCGTTCAACACCTTTTGAATTTAGAACTAATTATTGTGACGTCATTTTATTTGGGCCTAAGCTCCTCTAAGACCATCATAGGCACTTACGTATGACGTAGATACTTATGTATGTACTACTTATTACTAGTGCCCAATGCCTTGGACAAAGAATAGTACAATATTCGAAAAAATAGTCGTGTGCCAGTATCCAAAGGCTGTCCCCTACTCTCTACACCGCATTCTGTGGATTACCTACTGTTAATGTTGTTTCTGAAGTCCTCAGCACTGAGATACTTATATTCAAAATTAAATTAACATAGGTACAGTACACTTCTTTAAATGCACATGGTAAAAAGTGGTGATTGATTGTTTGATTGTTAAAAACTTATAGTATGTGTAGATGTCATGAATAGCTGCTATTCTCGCGCAATAGAACATCTCTATAGAGATTATTCGATTTTGACATGTTTTCAAGGAATATGTCATTCTTTTTCCAATATATCCCAGAATAACGGTCCCTGATGTGTGAGGTACACATATAACATTAGAACATTTAAACTGGTACAGAGCGGAACAAACTTGTGATCAACTACAATGATACTGTTTTAGCTTTGATTAGGATTTGTCTGATAGATTGATCATCTGGATTGATCGTTGAATATACTCTAGTATGCACAAGCATGTATTATTGGGTTATAACCAACGATCAATCAGTTGCTAATAATTTGTAGGTGCTATAGCGAACTTCACAGTTTCATCTTCCTATACCTACCTAATTAAAAACTAAATGAATTGCTAAAAATTAAAAGATGCATTATGTTACCCAAAGTTTTAGTTAGATTTTTTGTTTGCTATTGAAATTTAGTTAGGTACTAAATTTTGTATGCATATTTATTACAATTAGTAGGTAAGGCAAGGTATTACAAAATACAAATCATTTAAAAAATGTTGGGTATCAAATATTTTTTCTTTTGCACCAACCAATTGTAGCGTCGCTTCTCGACGCTTGGCGAATAGGTACCTCGTTTAACTTACTGTCATAAATAGATACACAACAGATTATCCTATAAACAAATTGGTAAATTCAAACCAAATTGCTTCACATTTCGCACAGTTTAATCGCGGAAACATTAATAAGTGCATTCCTAATAATAAGCAATTATGTTGAGTTCAATACAAGGTGCAGTGTACACTTGCAACGCAATACGTTCCTTTTTTCTCACAAGTCACATAAATCAGCGGGCCCGCCTCACTCTAATGGGAATTATAATTGATTCCCTCCCAAGCTAGGTACGTTTTTGTGATAGTAATGTCCAATTTTAATTTGTTGTTTGTCGGTGCATCTTTGAACAAATATTGTGGGTAATCTGTTGTACGCTTATTATTGGTTCTAGTTTCAGTTATTGGATCTCGGCTCATATGGGAGGTCAAAAAGGCAGCGAACACTTATCACAGCGTAGGTCGATCTCATGGAGTCATGGTATAAACTGTGTTTCTCTTTCAGAGTTTTGGCGAAATTTGATAACATATTTGATCATTTGTTAAAAAATAAGAGATGGAACAAAATGTTAAAAGGCGACTCAATAAACTAGAACTGTGGAAAAAGAAAAGTGAAAAATTAATGGATTATGAAAGGGATTTTGTACAAATTTTGTCCAACACATCTCGATTTTGGAGGGATACTCCAAAATCGAGATGTGTTGGACAAAATTTGTATAAAAATCAATCAGAACAGAACATAAAATATTAACCATTATTATTATATTGTAATATTGATCAAAAAACTTTTGAACTGCAATCTATCAACGTCTGGACTGTCATACATTTTAGGATTAAAGGTCACATTCTTGATGACAGGTTTTTTATTGCCAATAGTTTTTTTTAATAATCATTCTAATAAAGTTGTTTCACTACCTTTAACATCAAGACATGAAACTAATGAATGACAAGGTACAGTTGTTGTTGTGTTTACAGTTTTACACCTACAAAATCTTACAAATATTTGTAGAACTTTTTTAACAGAAAAGATTTAATTTACCGTATGTACTTATGTTTTCCACATCGTCGCGTCGTGGTATAAAAAAAAATTAAATTATTTTTCAGAATTTTGGCTAATTACTGACATTGGAAAGTCCGCCTTTCTTAATAATCAGTACCTATCTATTTTATTTCTTGAAATTTTTATTCAGTAGTAATACGTAGGTACAGAGTAAATTAATTTAGTTCTTCTATTAGGTAAATGTTATCTAAGTTTCCAGGACTTTTACTCAGCCGCACAACACACTTGTTGCTAGCTACTGCTTACCTACTGGCATTACAACTGCCTTACCTACTTAAGTAGGTATTTTGGTTTACCATCAATTATCATTTCGAAGCTCTTAAATTAAGAACATAATTTAAGATATTTTGTGTTTTACATTAAATTTATTTTGGCTGCTTTCACACCTCGTGTGGATGTGTGGAAGATCTGTGGGGCGTTATCACTTTTATAAGGAAAATGTCAAAAATGACAGCGCATTCCATTTACAAAAGTGATTACGCCTAAATCGAAGTCTAAATTTTATTAAAGTTATTTAAAATAGATAGATATAAGATTAAGTATTAAGTCAACGCTTCGCTGGTGCAGAGGAAGATTATGCGATTGTTGTGCAAAGGGTCTCGAATTCAATCCACAAGCGACAATGGTACTTATTAGGTTTTTCTCTGGCCCCAGTTAATGGCCATAAGCTCGCCCCCTTATGGGACTTATCATAGCTGGAGGAATGCAGGTGTGATGCTAGGCTCAATATCAGCTTGACAAGACGGCCTTCTACTTCTACAAATGTTCTTACCACATGGTACCGTTGCGCGTTAGCACAGTAATACCTACTGTGGCGTTAGTCCTCGTCCTCTCCTTGACAAGGGCCAGTGAAACCTTAAGCATATTTAAAGACAAATAAATCCTTGAACGCGTTAATATTCGTCGTACACGTATAATAAAAAATAATTTTGGATTTTACATTTAATTACAGCCTTTGACAAGTCATATTACGTCGAAAATATAAAATCACACGGGGATTTCAACTTGTATGCTTAATCAATTAAAATACGTGCAAATTTCCGAAGTAATCAATCTTGTCGGTAAGTTGGCCACACGTCCCGCGTCCGGCCGGACAATGTATGCCTCCCTGGGGATTGATAGATTCATTAGTCTGTACTAAACGATGACGTACATGTTTTTAAACGTGAGCCCACCTATATCAGGGATTTGATAAGATTGATACGGTGTGGGGTTCTCAGTGGTGTCAAAATTTTCTTTTGATGGATTGTAACTTTTAATTATTTTAAAGGGTAACGAGTATAGTGTAAGTCCAGTGACTTTGATTTTATGGCATGGATTAAACTAATTAGACTGAAAACTGAGCGTGAAAGATTAAAGCATATACTCTTTTAGCATCTAAATAGCTAATGCCTTCTTCCAAGAAAAAAATGTAAGGAGACAAAATGAAACGATGTGGTCCTCATTACGATGGATTAATAAAATGTATTTAGGTCACTTAGTACCTAAATATATCAGTTCTAAAATTACATAATGCTGTCATAGGATAGCATTAAAATACGCAACAAATTAATCAACGCATTAGCCTTGCTATCCAACGCGGTAATGTGGCTAGCTTTTGGGTACGTTTCCTCAGGAATCTGATCTCAATCAGATATTCTATTTATAGTAATTTTCTGTAAATAGAGTATCTGGTTCTTTTTTTTTTTAAATAGGTTAGCTGTGTATATTTTTAAGTTATGTGTAAATATTTTATTGAATAAATGGATAGCATTATACATATGTGACCTGTTGGTGACATCACCATTAGGTTTAGCTACCAACTAGAATCAGCAACAAGTAAAACAAAACCGATACGTAATTTAATCAAGTCATGTTACTTTTCAGAAGTTCAGAGAGCTAAGGAAACAAAGCTGCAATCCTTTACCTATAATTTACGATCTAGAATTAGCCTTAAGCTAGCAGTTGTGCAGTGCTGGCAAATCGTGGTGATATTTCAACAGCGGCGCAACGACTATATACCTTATACACAATAGGTTCAGAGGTGCCTATCCGTCATTGGTTTACCATATAGCAGTCATTAGTCTACGTCACAGTCCTACTTGGAGAACGGAACGTCCGCGCATGGAATCATTACGCGGACCAATCAGCGCACGGCGCACGCGCACCCCGCCGCGTTCTTTATAACGCTCTCGCGCAGGAATATATCACGCGTCAAGACTCAAAAGGGTTTTTTACAAACGTATCTCGTATTCGTCATCGTTATAGTCCCGTCGGAGGCTGGACTGCCTGGCTCGCGTGGCGTCCAATAAATAATAACATGTGAAAAGAAATTATTTATTAAGCCTTCGTGTCAGTAGGATAACTCTTTTTATTTTTAAGTCCACTTCGATTCTTGACACGGATTTGTGGAAATGTATGCGTCCATTTATTCTTCACTTGACCTACAGTTATGGTTCGGTTATTTTGAACGTTATTCTCTAATGGTAAGCGTTATATTTGCAAAGCAAGTGGTCTGTTTTGTTTTTGTATTGCGCGTGTAAGGATTCATAATAATATTATTCATGTAGGAGTAATAAAGAGATGTCAATATATAGATATGCTGTGTGCGCGTATATGTTGGTACTGAATAAATTATTACTTTTAGTATGTGATTATCAAGGGACTGTAGGTTGCAAAATACAAAGATTGAATTACAATCTCATGAGGCATCAATATCTACGCAGATGTCTGTATAAAGAACGGAGATATTTTTAGTATTTCCTTTAAAGGAAATTTACGATGTATAATGTTGAAAGGCGAATAAGTAGGCAGATCTTTCCATTTAAATCAAAAATATTTCAATCACGTATCGACTTTTGCACTTATCTTTTTGAACCTTCAAAATAATTTTGTATGCATTTAATAAATTAGAGCGAAATTAAGAATTCATTAAAAAAATCTAAAGAAAAAAAAGGATTTTTCTTTCTTTACAATAGCTAGAAAGCAATGAATAACTAGTCTTTTTGTGTCCACAAATGTAAATATACCGTAACATATCTTAGATTAAAAAAATTACATATAAGATGTGATCTACGAAATTCAAAACAAATAAACATAAGAAGGTAATAAACCCATAATCAAACAATGTGTATTGTTATTGAGTATTGCCGTCAGCGATGGCGCAGGGCAAGGCGATTGAAAGTGCACCGCTATCTGCTATCGAGTGTCCGACTTGCGCATAAATCATTGTGGCACAATAACTCGACGATTTCAATTAAACATAAATCTCATGTGACGCGAGCCTAATGGACTTGATACATCTATGAGTTTCGCGTGTTTGCCTTCAAGAAAACATTTACAAAGTATTCATGTAGGTACCTAAATTAATTTGCAAAAAATAGTTGGCTTTTTTTTTCGTAAATTATGGTCACCCTACTGTTTTATGCACAATTGTACTTTTGTTGTGTAAATTATATATTGTTTCATATATATTGAAAGAAATTAATAATTTCAATTTATTTTGCTATCAGATAAAACTAAAATAAAAAAAACATACAATTTAATATATTTTTTAAAATAAATAAACTATAATACAAAATTTAGGAGTAAAAATTTATTAGATACCAAAAAAAAATATATGAGATCACAAAAAGTACTTTCTAGCAGAGCGTGGTTTCGATCCACGGACCTCTGGGTTATGGGCCCAGCACGCTTCCACTGCGCCACTCTGCTTCTTGTCGACATATCCAAATTACCGTTTAGTTAACAAAACGAATTTCTGTATTGCATTAAGATGACGAATTTAATAATAATAATAATATGTATTAGACGGATGAAACTAATTTTTTCATTAGATTGAGATAAAATATCATTTTGATAAAATTTTATCATACCTAACGCTATCATTTCCTAATTCGCTGGTATCTTTCTGTAAAGCACTACCTAGGTAGATATAAGTATATAACACTGTCAGACGTCCTCTTTAGTGGTAGCAGTTTTTCTCTATAACGCTAAAAAGATAAGTGCTAGGTACTCTATTAATTTATCCATTTGGCAACTAATTTTCATTGAAGTAAATAACTGATTAGGACGATGTAAATATAGGCGCAACTAAAATTCAAAAAGTCAAGATTTAGCTACGCTTATAACCTTCCAAACAAGATATAAAGCGAAACAATAATCTATGAGGCAACAGTTTTTCCACATAAAATTGAAATTTAATTCCGCCATATTCCTAACACTTTCAATAAAAACCTTCTGATATTGTTGAAGGCGGGAGTTGACGTCCTTATTAACGGGAAAATTGAAAATTGACTGAGCAACATGATTGGCAAGGGAATATTAGCTGGATGCAATTTTGCCTCGAGCTCTTGTTTGCGTTTTTAAAAAGAAAATGCTCGTGTGACGTTAATCCATCATTTTGGCGCGAACGCCATTGCGCGAGAAAATGCATGGAGTTATTTTAAAAGTCAATTGTCTCTTAGAAAAATGTACCTGTGTTTTGGTTTTATATTAATTGTTATTTTCTTGTTGTTTGAATAGTTTTAGATTTTAGAATGACATTGGTTTTTAGTTCTTAGTTGTAAAACTAGATGGCGTTAGTAGTATGAACTATTTGGGAACTATCCAGCAATTTCATCGAGTCAATATTCCAATTATTATTAATTACTTATAATTTGTTGTACTTATATTTTTCAACAAATTATTTTTACGCTAATTTCAATGTTACACCAAAAATTTTATAGCAATAAATATAAAATAAATTATGTTGGCAGGCACATCATTTTGTAAATTTAAGAAATAACATTAATTTATATTTGAAAAGTTTCTTAAAACTACAGCTTAGTTTCTTACGAACAGGTAGTCTTTCTGTTACAATAAGCATATACAAGAACATAATTTAAGATTACAAACAAAATATATCCTTGACAATGAATGACTAAGACCTTATACATACAGTAGATTCGGTTCACAGATTACACAAATATAAATTAGAACATACTTCAAGTTAATATATTAAAATAAAGGTTCCACCTATGTTTTATTCGATTTTAATCATAGAAGGACATAAAGCGCTCGCAGCGCCCCTGGCGGCGGCAGAGGGCCACAGCTGCGTTACCTCTCCCCTATTATACGTTTATTATTGTCGCGTGTTATTTCCAATATTTTTCGCCATCTCATTACTCGACGGCGCTAATCCGTCGGGAGAAGACGCGCCTTAATGGAGGTGATCATGTGTCCTAACGCGTAACGTATTGAAATATGACGTATTGGATATACCTTCGGGGATTCAACGTTAATAAACGAAAAAAACACACTTCGATTATGGAACGTTCTCCCCGGACGGGCACGCATCGCAATAATTCTCTCTCGAATGACAGCCCAATGATAAATCAAGGCGACTGTGAGAAGAAATGCCAATAAATATCGCGCCGAAATCCAATAATTACGAGGCAATGAGCCGGCCGGCCACAAATCAACGGACGGACGGACGGACGAGCGCATACTAACGTCTTATCCTAACATCAGATTAAAAACATCAATACTTGTCAATAGAGGTCGCCTCCCACGTAATTATAGCCAACAATATCCCGGGGAGGCCGAGACCGAAAAGGATTAACATATATCAAGGTGGAATAATTGAAGGAATCGATTAAATGAAGAGTATTAATTGCTGATGCGCCCGCGCAGAGCGAGATCCCATCGCGCGCGCACCGCTTTGATATCTTCTGTTGTAATGTAATATTAACTGACCGTCCGTCCGTCTTTCATGGAATACGATAAATAAATATTATTATGCGTATAGGCAAGCCAGGTAAGTTCGAAACTTGTGACGGCGACGACGATGGAGGCCCTTAGCAAAACAACATCGCGATTAACACAGTTAATTCCCCAATTTAAAAACCGAACAAACAAATGTATGTAAATTGCGCAACTCTATGTAAAAGCCGACGATAACCTTGCAAACTTTAGCCAGCGCGCAGTCCACTCAATCGCAACCTTAAACGTTGGCAGTAAGAGCGGCCGAGTAGCAAACTCGTCGTTGGCAAATTGAAGTGAACTCGAAACAAGCACGTTCAGAAACTGCTTACACGAATTAGCGCATCAAAACGGGCGCAGGGGGCGAAATTAGAAAACTCTTCCCCTCGGGCCGCGCCCCCCGGCCCCGCGGCCGTTCCGCACGTCATAAACTGACAATTTACGATAACGCCGGGATTAGCCTGTTTGTCTGTTATGCATTCGAGTATGGAACGGAGCGGGTGGAGTTACAATGTCGACGTGTGAAACGGAACGGTTTCCTCGTCGCCCGTCCGTCCGCGCCGTGGGCTCGTCGCTCGTGGCGCTGGCGGGTGAAGCGGGTAGATGAAATTGTTTTACATTTACATGCACACGACACCGACTTTCATAATACCGAGCTAGTACAAAAGTCTCGGAATGCTTCCGCATTCATTCGCTTCGTACATTTCATCAAATACGTTTGGCTTCATTGACAGAACTGAATAAAATGTAGGTCAACGGCTCTATAAAACACTTCCTGTTCTTATATTTTCGACTTTTATTTGACGTAAACAGCTTCGGCTGAAAACGTTTTTATCAATATCAAAGGGACAGTCGGTTAGCCCGGCCACGACGAGAATTTAAAAGCCCCTTAAATAATTTAAAAAAATTACCCTATAAACAACTTAAATAACCCATCGAAATCAAAGGTAACATCTTTTAAATATTACCATTAATTTACTATTTTGACCATAGTACCTTTTATTTCGGAACTAATTAGTAATTACTCGCAATATATAATCGACTATTGTATTAATTGGTGGTCAATTATAATCGATTTAATTCGATTTCGTTTGATAACCGAGTAGTAATCGAGTAAGTATTTAAAAGCTCAACTGAGTGAAATATTGAGTTTGGACACGATAGGATGGGATATAAATAATTACTATTTCTATTCGACTATGATCAGCACCATCGCACACACACTAATTTTGTTTAAAATCCTATATTGTGTGTTTAATAATGGGCATTAGATTAAATGTCACGCGACAAACAAACAACAGATAATTTACGACATCATTTGCATGGATATTTTTTTATCTAATACCCAAAGGTCATTATTGCGATGGTCATTTTAATTAAAGTAGGTACCTATACGTTTTCCGTTTGAGGAGGTAGGTAACACCGGTCGGCGGTGTTGCGAGTTTATAGGTAAATTAATTTATTGGTGTTAAGTCGTTAGCTTTGTCCTTACCTACTCGTAAAAGCACTGTTATGCATGTATATCGACCATTAAAAGTTACGGCGACCATGCTTAGTATTCGTTGGGGACATAAAAAATAACTACCGCGTTAGCTAATGTGGTAGTGTTGCAATGTTTGTGTGTTTGTTAATAGTTTAACATTATTTTACATTATTATGACGGAGTTTTATAACCTAAGTAGGTAACTGTGTACTTGTAATAACTTATTGTTTATGGGACTTCGGTCCTAATTAAATGTTTACTTTATTTTTTGAAAGCACGTCATTAAAATATTATACCATGAGTAATGTAAATTAAGACTGTTTGTTTTAGTTCCCTTAATGCCAAATTCCATGTCAAACTCGGCATAAACATTGAAGAGCCAAACAGAAAAGTTCAGTTAGACAATTCCGAATCAGTTTGGTTTGCAGAAACAAACAAACTCCTTTCCTTTATTTTGGTACGAGTAAGTAAGCTTGCCAATTTACGATGAAGCGTGTAATAGTAGGCGGTAGGGCTGCGAGTCTGTGAGTCTGTGAGCCACTTGGTGCGGGAGAGTGGGCTCGCGCTTCACTCGGTAGCGTGGTCGCCCTACCGCTAATTTCTTAAAGGGCGAGCCGCGACCGCACACCGTGAATAATTGTCCTGCTAAAAGAAAACCCAGCAAATCTCTGCGATTAGCATAAAAACCATCTAAACAGGCGAGAGGAAGCCGTCGTCTTCCTTCCGCAATATTTGTGAAAAAATTACACATTTCCTGCCGACATTTTGTCTCTACACCGCAGTCGCTGAGCGCTTGCGACGGTAAAAAAGTAACTAATGTTAATTGCACCGCCCGGCAAAATAAAATGGTAATTAATGAAGCGAAATTGTAAAAAGAAATTGTTATTGCCTTGGACGGTTACCTTTTTAAAAAACTACAGGAGCGGTTACTATTCGGCGTTCGAATAATAATTTGGTACCCTCGAGCCACATCCAGACATCTGTTCCGATTCCCAATAAAAGTAGACGGCAACCGAAACATAGAATTTTATCACTGCTGTGTCCATCATAAAGCATCGTGGGGTGCGCGGCGGGGGGATGAGGATAGAGGGGCGCATAAAAGTTTACAGGCATTCGGCTAATAAATCGTGTCAAATAAATAAGTGTTGAGTCGGTTGGCGGCATATTGATTCGTCATGTGCCGCCTTAGAGCGGCGCGGGGGACGGGGGCTGGGTGGCCATAAAGGTGCGTAATGGCCGCCGTCGGAAGACAGCGCAGTGGCGCGCATCGATTAGCGCTCGCCGCCGCGTCAGCCGCCGACGCAACGCCTCACTGACACTCACGTTGCCCAAACAACACTACAAAAAACCCATACACACTACAAATCTAACATACTCAATTACGTCACACAAAATCGACTATAAACCGCAAAAATACTAAAACTAAAATAATTTCAAGACAACACTAGGGAACAAGGGGTCGTTAAGGTTTTTTATTGCAATACTAGATGGCGTTAGTGGTACAATTGGTATTCGTTTGAACGAGGCAGTTATTTTATGATTACAAAGTAATGTAGTTAGTATAGTTTCCGCATAAATATTGTTTGGATTACGAAAGATCTTTGCTACTTGCTTAGTCGACAGACCTTCGAGCTATCTGGCACTAGGTGGAATATTTAGTCTTATTGAAAGGTTTTATAACCGACATGCTTCGCTCATGAATATGATTTCTTAAACACACTACGGCATTTTATCTTAGCAAGTTTAGTCACATCACATATTTAATAAGTCCCTTGATGCGGTAAATTACAATGATTACATTGAATTACAACATCATTACGTCGGTAATGTTGTTCCCCGAGCTATTATGTGGACGATATCCTGTGATTAGTCGCCATATTTGATATATAGTGTGTTACTAATTATACGTATACCTACGTCATCATGTTATGCTATTTGATTTTAAGTTGATTACTTAATAATTATTAATAAATTTGTCAGAATTAATAATAGGTGGATAAGATTCATTAATTTGCATTCGTTTACTTGTCAAGACCAATTCGTCCGAAATGTCCGAAAATAAATTTTAGATATACATATCTTATAAATTACGAACGAAATCGAACGTTTAATTTTCACTCAAAATACGTTGCGTTCAAGAAATCGATGCACACCTGTATATAAGAAATCGTTAATTAATCGTTTAAACTCAATTAATCGCATCACCGTCCTGTTGGAATCGAACAGGCCTTATTGCCGTTGCATTCAGACATTGATTAAAATCTCTCACTACATTCACACAAAACCTTATTTTGATATATGTATAAATCTTATGAAAACGTCTGCCCGTCCTGACTATATACACGAGCCAAACGAAAACCACCTTTAAACCAAGGAATTTGGGTATTAATTACGTTGTAAAAATAAAGATGGCTGCCTACCACCTGTCAAGTGATATATTGACTTTAAATAACATATCTTATTTATGTTGAATCGGAAACAAAATCGTATAAAAAAGGGTTTTATTATAAATAATCGTGCCGGGACGAGTGGGTGTATAACTAAATTTGTACTCAGGCTTGTAATACAAGTGATTGTTTGTGTGTATGTGTGTTTGTCCGAGCCTAGTGTTCGCCACGGCTGCAGATAAATTGACACAGATAGTGTTTCTTTCTCTATTCAACAAGGCGAATAATGTGATTGCGTCGTGAAGTTAAACAATAGTTGGCTTGACTATATCGAGGAGGTGGACTGACTGAGCTCTGGAGAATGTTATTGGCAATAAATTAACTATGAGAATATTACCTATATTTTTATCTTCGTGCAAGTTTTGTATGATCATGAGTCACGGTCTCACGAAAGCTTTGGAACAACTGTAGATAGTACAACTGTAGTATTGTTTAGATAGGTAGGTACTTACATTATAAAATTAATCACTAGTAATTAATAAAGGTCTACAAATATTTAAGTTCGCAAAAAGGAGCGAGAGCGACTTGTATTAGAGAAGTTTGTCCAGCCCACAACCTTGATCCCTAAGGATATTTTCTTTTACCGTTCCATTACATTACTTAAGGGCTTTGTTCATCAATGGCACAGCTATGCTATATATACCAAAATATACACCAAAAAGAAAAACATCTTTGGACTAATTCGGTTTGAGAAGATATTTTTGTATATCAATGATGCCTTTTTTAAGACAAACAATATATCAACTGACTACCTACTAATAGGTAAGCCATTTCTGCTGATTTCCGTAATTATAGCTCCAACATTGCTAAATTATTTAATTTTCATCATTCATAGTAGCAGAGTCGAACTCAAATAAATAAAATTATAGGATACAAGTTATAATTTGCTTTTGTGATTGATTAAAATATGTTTTTCTATTATTTATGATATCTATGTGAATATGTAAATTGTGCTAATTAAATAGCAATGGATGTCATTTTATTATTTATTATTTTTTCTTAATACAACGTGGTCCTTAATTTAGTATTGTGTTTGATTCGTAGTAGTTTGATCAGTAGATATTATGACCTAAAATACTTTGTTAGGAATATTTCTATAATATTTCTTTAGTAGCGTATACTTGGTGGAAGAGTAATTGTCCCGGAAACGAAAGCTGACGGCAGGCGCACCGCGACGCAACATGGAACGTTGGACTCTCAAAACAGATGATCTTCTTAAGTTGCAATGCTAATTTAGAGGAAAAAGAAAGGATCTCGGAAATAAACGTTCTATTTTTGTATATTTACACAAATGAAAGTACTGTGATCAAACAAAAAGAATACGTCTCAGATACTTGTCTTACCCAAATAATATATTTTTTCGAATTTGGTTCCACATCAGGCGTTACCATTAGATTCCATTTACTAAAAATTGTATTCATGTAGGTACTGCTTTGTACAAATGCCATTTAAATAGAGAACATAACGTATCAAGTACGAGATTAATACAAAGGCACATAGAATTTTGTCTATTGCAATAAAAATATAATATATCAAAATCAAAACATAAAAACGGGGATGCAAAAAATTTATAAACGCAACCTAAAAATCCACTTGTCTGCCGATAATATGAATTTAAATCACAAACACAATCCCGCCAATACATTACCGCGAACCTTTTTCGACGCACGAACCGCGAAACCATTAAAAACGTACATAATTCAATTCAGATCGAGTTTTCAGCTCCCCGAGTCTATGACACACTCGCTAAATCTCACGGAAGGCGGTCTCCACGACCATAAATTTTTATTTCGTAAATAAAAATAATAAAAATAAATAAAAGCCGTTCCGTGTGCGACCGGAAACATTTGTCCCGGCGCGTCACCGTAATCCGGGGACACTGGATTTATTATTAATTAGCTTAATATGTATCTAAATAAATGCGCATTTGTACAACAACCTGTATATCATAATGTACGTATGTCGCGAACGTTTGATTTATTTGAAATTTTAAAGATGCCGATGTTCTATTTTTAAATTGTAGATTAAAATGTGACAGTCGTTTTGGTCATTGTGTTACAAGTGTCGATAAAAAAAATCTTATAATAATAAATTAATAGAAATAATATACATACTTACTAAAAACTTATCTTTAAACTTTTGATTTAAATATTACTTGTGAAATAGCCTACAAATCTTTTGGATATCAAGTGTTTGTGTATTAATGGTAAAAAGTAAAAAAAATGTTTTTGAGAAGAAACCCAGTTAGATTTATGTTTTAGGTTCAATAACATAACATTTGAATAATAAGTTATTAAAATCACGTCTAAAGAATGCTCATTTTGTCAAGATGAAGACAAAACGAGTTTCTATACTTTATTGTTTATTTTTATTTGAATCTTTTGAAGTTGATTTTAGAATAAGATTAGATGACGAGTGGGTTTGAGATGACTATGTTTCTGAAATAAGAAGTGACAGCACCAAGGATTAATATACCTATTAGTTTTTGCCTGTAACGTAACCTCGTCAGTTTAAGTCACTATGCAATCCTCATTAAAAATACGGTTCACCATTGTGACGTAGGTACCTAAAACAAATTAACGCCATCTCTTTTATCGAACATTATAAATTCAATATTCGAAAGACTGTGAATAAACAGTCACAAATAATAATTATAATACGTATGTATCAGCTTCGTGAATGAACGCATTAAATTTTGTGATATTTTTTAAACTTGCAACTTTTTTTTGCTTTTAAATAATAAGTACTACCTACTTAATGTTTATATTTTCACAAATACATTATGTAGATAAAAGTACTAAGTATATTATTTATATACGAACAGTGCAAAAATATACGAGCATATTAAATCTCAGTATTTATTCATCATCATTATCATCAAAAGGACGCATTTTTTTTTGTGAGAAAGAAATTATTTTTAAAGCTATAACATCTTCATTCCATTTGTGTACACAGTATCTTATTTAAAACGATAAAAATGTTAAGGTAAAAACATACGCAGATGTCAGTATCAGTAATCATGTAGGTATATCAGCTTTGATTCCATTAGATGGTATCAGTTACAGACAGGTCGGAAGGTGAGTCGCATTTAGATTTATAGTATTTAAAATTATTATAACATTTGCATCAAATTTACATAAACTTAACTCAACGTTCCAATTTCAAAAAGCTAACGGTTTGTGTTTGAAATTGGAAGCGTTTTAAATCTAATTATAAATTATAACGATTTTTTTTGAAAACGTACTATTTTTGAATGGATGCAACGTTTTTGTTGCATGAGGACAGTTACATTATGCAATGCTCGTAAATCTGTCGAGAAGTGACAGACGTAATCTGTGCATTATGACGAGTGATGCATGGTTGTCATTGTTTGTCCCTTCATTGTTAATGTTGGCTTTTTGTTTTCAAAGTATCTTTGTGTGTAAGAAAGCCAAACTTTGGTTGTGCAATAAATCTTCGAAAGAATAACGGGTTTTAGTTAAGGATAGGTTTTATGTTTTATGAGAAGGATTTATTGCATGCCGTATTAACAGAGTTCAAGACCTAAGTGTTTTAAATTACACTTGTCTATAATAGTATCTACTGGGATAACTGTTTGCATAGTGGAACATTTTTATGTTAGAGTGCTTCTGATTCTGAAGCGAAAGATAAATTTATTTAGATAGACTTTATAACCGACCGTGTGTGACGGATTAAGAATACTTAATGTCACTACCCTATTTCAACCATTGGGTGTCGTACAAGGTAACTGAGGGAGTAAACCTTAAGCAGACGAGCACTGCGAGAAAAGAAAAATTGGATACAAAACCCTATACTAACTCGTCTGGTCAGCGTGTTGTAGTAGGCTAAATTCAAGCAGTGGGATTTTTATGGGTTGTGATGATGATTAGATTATAAAAAAAAGGTACACCTAGGTTATGTAAGAATGTTGTTAAAATCGTGTCCCATACAACAAATTACAAAATTAGTAAGTAAGTAGTACTAAATAAAAATATTTTAACAAAAAATAGAAAAAAAAATCAATTGATTCATCAAATTCTTTTAAATCTATTTAAAAGAATTTGAAATATGGAACGTTTTAATTTTCGTGAGAAGGGGATGGTGTATCGGCTGTGAGGGGAGCGGAGTGGGGTGACAGGAGGGGGGGGGACTGCGTACGAGTAACAGCCACGCACGCCATAAATCTGTCAAGAGACGGCCCCCAACAACGCCTTGGACCGTCCGCAAGGCACCGACACTTTTTTGTTTAAGTAGTATAATAATTTCTATTTTTGGATTAAAGAATCAAGATGTTTGAGATTACCTGTGTCCGGTGACATGTGAGTTCTTTATTAGCTTTAGAAAAATGCCTTTTGGAAATGCATTCTAACAGAAGTCAAATGAGGACACATTTCTAGGCCAGTAATTAGGAGTATGGTAGGTATTCTAGAAAAAAACAGTGTTTAAGTCACATGGCGAGGGTACGAAGAGAATAAATCTTTGACCAGCAGAAAGACGACATGGTTATTTATGAAAAGGCAGCTAGTCAAGAAAATCAACATTTTTACAAATGAGTAGCTACCCTTATGTAGAAAATAGTAGGTACTTCTACTTATACATACATAGGGATTTTCTTTTATGAAAAATACCTAATTCAGGAAATCATACAAACCAAAAATTTGGTACATAGTATCCATTTGTGACCAACAGATCGTTTCTCTGAATGTACACCAACTGATTAAATAAGTTATCAAAAATTGTAAAAATCAGTTGTCGAGCCAGAATTGTTTGAGTACGAGAATAAAAAGACAAACAATTGCAAAAGTGAAACTTTTTTCTGGACGCTACATCAGCGTGCAGTGGATCAACTTCAAGCACTCACGATGTTTCATTCGCTGACAATGAACCAATAGGTACATAATAGGACCCAAGTTGTTTAATTAAAAGTTAAAAAAATTCAAGAAAACAGTTACTAGAACAAATCATTTTACTTACAGAAAAGTTATAAGTAATCATTGAACAATTTGTTTTGCAAACTTTATACAGCACTGAAATATTTGAAGTTTTTTAAACTGACTGAAATCTGAGGTCAACTTTAATACATCCAAAACTTATAAAATTATATTTTTAAGCCAGTAAATACAAGGATTAAAAATATCGGGCTGCCAATCCGGAACCCCATATTACAATGCCAAGGGGTGAACGGGGGTGATCATAAAATAAACAACGCTTATCTAAAATTTTCGACAATACTGAACTAACCTTCAATTATCGCAAATGACATACGTCTAGTGCTAGTGTGGCAGTTAGCAAGCTCCGCCCCCGGTGACAGCGCCATCTATCGGCGAACGGGACATACTGCTGGTGTCGCTAAATATTGAGGTTATGTTTTAAAAGATTTCAATTAATTTTAAAAACCTATTTTGTTTGATATTTGAGATTCTGAATAACGCAGACCTAATTTTTCTGCATCTTATGATGACTTTGTTAACATACAACAGTTTTGACAACTTTGTCAAAACACTTGAAAAGTACAGACGCTTTGTGTACAATAACACAATCTTGTAGAACAGATTAACGGAATATCACTCAACGCGCGATCATAACAGTAACAACATGCATGTAAAACGTCAAAATATTATCACAAAATAACTTACCAATGTTTATTTTGCAAATTATCACGAAATAAATAATCACAACATTAGTAAGTTGTTACTCAGCTCACTTCGCATTCTGCAGAGTGAGAGGTGCGCTCCGAAGTTAGCCGAGTATGTTCGAAGCCCGTCCCTCGGCGGCCCGCCCCCGGTGTTTGACGGACTACGTTGACGTCTTGCAGCAGACGCGCCATACGCGCTCCATGAAAAGTACGCGCAGCGCGAATTCCGAACGTCGTCGTCGCCAAAGCGATTTGAAATCGGAACGGAATGAACGAAACTTGAACTAGGCTGGACGTAGGTATTGCCTTTATCTCATATCACGATGTTTAAGAAGTTTAATGAAAACAACATGGTTGACAGTAAAGTTGATTATTGTTTAACAAAAATACCACTTTATTTATAAAGCATTGTGTAAAGTGTAAATAAGTGAAGAATTCTAAAGGTATTGAATATTTTGAGGCGATTTTTTTATTGTGATGAATATCGTGTCGTGATATTTTGGTAAATAAATAATATTGAAAATAAAAGTCGGATGACGGGCCAGTAACCGGTTGCAGAAGATAATAAAACGAGCAGGTAAGTCGCACACTGTCGCACAATGGCCCTCCAACCACAATTCACTTAATTATACACGAATAAATAAAACATGCTTGTACATTTTTGCCTACAAGAATGACCACGATTTTTTTTTACTTTCTGTCTCAACGATGTAGGGTCAAGCAATGACACGTACTACCTGTTTCTTGATTAGATGACCTATGTTAATGCCTACTTAGTTTTGCAGTTTATTTTTGATTAAACTTCTTTTGTATTGTAAGATTGTCTTTGTTATGCTTGACGATATGCGTTTTATCTAAACATTATTTGTCATTTAACAAACATGTTGTTTTTTCTTGCCAATTAAATATTTAAAATAATAGTTTTAACTGTGAATAAAAAGGGTAACCCTTTGATATACAAATGTTCGATCTACCCACCAACCACTCGTCTTCTTCGAAAGTATTCAGTTTGTTCAGAACTGAGGTTTAGTTCAAACACTACTAGATGGCGTTACGAGCTCGTAGCTTTGAAACCTTTAGTTTTGAATTGCTTGATGTATTTGATGTTTTCTTCAGATTTTAGATAGATTCACATTGTACGTAAGTACCTATTTCTGTAACTAAGTAGATAGTCTAGTTACTTGTACAAGTTAGTTACCTAAGAGTGGGTACTTGACTCAAGTAAAGGAACCAAGCATTTAATCGAATGATCTTGTCGAACGTATGCAACCTAACCTCGGTGATCGTAACGAGCATCTTAGTATCACCATGTTACGAATGCCTCGTATGTATAACTACCCGTGGCGCGGGGTTTCGCTCCCGTCGTTCTTTGCTTGGCCACTGCTCAGCTACTATTGACCGTAGCGTGATGTTATATAGCCTATATAAGATAAATGGCCTATCCAACACTAAAATAATTTTTGAAAACGGCACAGTAGTTCTTGAGATTATCGTGTTCAAACATACAAATAAATAAACTATTCAGCCTTATAATATTAGTATAGTCATATAGTGTGTCCGACTGAAGAACTATTTCTGCCCGAAGGGAAAGATTATTAATCGATGCTAAGTTGGAGTCTTTAGAGCTATGCTATGTGTCTACATGGCGCAAATAATCTAATAAATTATTCAAAACCTTACGGTATAATAAAGAAAGGTAATTTGAACCATCTTTCACTAGAAGTTTATCAAAAGATGATAAAAATTACCATTTAATATACCTAAGTACTTAGCTGCCAAAAAATAAACGGCAGCATTTCCAAATATTCGTAAAGGTTCAGTATTCCTAGTCTTCGATTCATAGCTTCATATATTGACTAATGTCGGATACTACTTCCCACCTCTTCCACTTATGTTTATGGGTCTTTCCTCACAGAGGATATTCATAAAAATATGCGATAATTAACATATGAGGATATTTTATGTATAACAGCTTGTGCGGATATTATAGAATAATCAAAGGTACAAAGTTTTAGAGATTTCTTTCTCTGGCTGTATTGAAATTTCTCCCTTTAATCCCTTGGTCGCCTATTATGGAATCCTTCGGATGAAAAAGAGGAGGTAATCACACACTACAGCATAAGTGATAGTACTAACATATTCACACATCACATTGCTACTATGTTACCACAAGGAGACCACAGGCTGCAGTTGTTTAATGCTATTTTATTATGTTGTTAATAATTGTAACTTCAGTGCGACTTGAATAATTTATAAAACAATAACGCGCGTCTTATGCTGGCCATACGCACACGGCAAGGCTTTTTCTTTCCAACAAATAACAGGAAAATATTAGTAGTAGGTACTTAGTTTATGAAAGGCTAATCGTTTACAAAGTATTGTACGACTATTAAACCTTTACCCCGATATTACAAAATATGGACTAAGCATTAAACCAGGTTTAAATTGACAACTTTGACACTAAAACAATGTCAATTTAAACCTGGTTTAATACTTAGTTCATATTTTGTAATAAGGGCGTTTGAGGTTTTTGGAACAAGTTTTGAAAAGACTTGCTTTGTAGTATTTTGGTCCCAGGCGATAGATGTCGCTACACAACACACACATTCACATTATTTTCAAATGTTAAGTAATATGGTTTAACTGTATGTATAATAAAATTATTGTTACAGATAAAACAGGTAAATTTTATAATTGATTTTTTATAATAAATTGTAGAGTCAATTAATAGTTGACAGCAAATTTACTGTTTAAGGGTTTTTGAAACGTAGATACACAGTACCTACTACAATTCTACATTTAGTTAATTAAGTGTTTAAAAGAAAACCCTCGTTAGTATATTAAGTACAAAACAATCCCAAACTCATTTATCTTATACATTCAAGACGCCACGACGCCTCATCCCCGCCTTATTTATTAATAAAAACATTTACTACCCAAATTAGATTATCCGCGTCACAAAAAAATGTATCCCGGCATCTCGCAAACACCTCTCGTCCTATAAGGGAGATTGAAGTGGTGAAGCGAGGTTATGGCCTCTTGCAATCTAACTTTGGCTCGTTGTCGCGCCGTTAGTGCTGCCAGTCGGGAGAAAATTCTACTATCCCGGTATATATATACTACTATTTAGTAGGTGTTGCCACCCGAGGTCATCAGCGACAAAGTTTTAATGAATTGGCATGAGCTGTGTTTTTGTTTGGTTCATTTCGGCACGCGTTAGTTTGCCGGGTCGCTGCAATTTTTATGAGTGAGCCAAAACTTGAAGGTTCAAGAAAGTCGTTCAGTACAAGTGTTTATTAAAATAGTGGCGCCTTGACGATTGTCGTTACATTTTTCAGAAACAAAACCAGTTATATATTTTTGTTACAATAGGAACAAACAGAGCTCTTAGTTATTTTCACATACTCATAAGTTGGGTGTGCTGTTTAAGAGTACCTAGACCTCATATATTATAATGAAATAAATTAAAATGAAATAAATGAAATATATATAATATATAAATATACTATAATATACTATTTACTATGTTCAGCAGTGGACGTCGTTGGGCTGATATGATGATGATGATGAAATGAAATAAATTGGACTGGCCTGTTGGTCTAGTATGTTAGTGACCCTGACTGCTAAACCGGAGGTCGTGGGTTCGATCCCCACCCAGGACAAATCTTTGTGTGATGAGCATAAAGGTTTGTTCTGTGTCTGGTTGTAATTTATCTATAATATGTATGTATTTACAAAAAAAAAATGTGTTTAAGTAGTATATCAGTTGTTTAGTACCCATAACACAAGCAAATATAATTTCTTACTTTGGGACTAGATGGCGCTGTGCAAATGTGGTAGAATATTATTATTATTATTAAATAAAGATATCTGATGTAATAGCCAGCATGCTAACTGCCTTAAGTTACTCTTCACCAATAAGCATTTTGTTTCAGTCGAAAATATCCAATATTATTTTAAATCTACATAATCATTATATATTGCATTGTTAAATGAAAGATCGTCACTTGATTTTGAATGATCAGACGGAAAATTCTCCCGTGCGAACATAGAGGCCTTAACAATAAATTTATTATTTGTTACGATCACACTATGTAATTATTATAACAAAGTTAGTAATCGAATAGTTACTAATTGTCGGGCTCCCGTCGCTCAGGGCCATCTATTCTAGTTGGTACCAAGACACCAAGGTCACCATTCAACAATAACTTATCTGAAAGCCTACTCGTCTGGCTTGGAACGAAGGGTATCGTAAATTTCCTGTGTTATCACCAAATGAACTTACTGTTACAGCATGTACTACTGCCGTCTGTCTGTCATCACTATAGAAATATGGGTTTTATGTAACACTTAGCTTATTGGGTACTATGGCAATGTGGCCTTATTTCTTATAGGAATGGTATGGATAGAGGTCAATACCAATAAATTATGTTTATGTTCATTGTTCATTAGTAGTTTATTAGCAACTAAGTCGCGTGGCCGTTGGATGCGGGCAGCACAAAATCGCTCGCTGTGGCGGAAATTGGGTGAGGCCTATGTTCAACAGTGGACGTCATTGGGCTGATATGATGATGATGATGAAGTCGCGCGGGGCTTCGCTCCCGTCTTTCTTTATTTGACTACTGCTCAGTTCCTATTCGCCGTAGCGTGATGTTATATAACCTAAAACCTTCCTGGATAAATGGGCTATTCAACACTAAAATAATTTTTCAAATCGGTTCAGTAGATCCTGAGCTACAAACTCATAAACTTTATTACCTTATATTAGTTCCTGATGAAAGGCTCTGCTTACAGTTTTCGATTAGGTGATTCCGATTCAATAGTCATACGTAGTTTCTTCAGGGTATAAGCCATCTTTATGGTAACTACATTTCAATAAAATGATTAATTGGTTTAAATGAGAAATCTTAACATACAACCTGTTACACTTAATAAGTTGTAGCTAGAGCATGTTTTCCGGGGTGGGCCTAACTAACAAGAAATGAAATGAAATGAAATCTCGTTTATTCATCTAGGTTACAAGGTAACACTTATGAAAGTCACAAGAATGTAACAGGTTATCCGAAAAGTAGTGTCAGCAAATTTGCCTACGACCTACGACAAGAAATTAATTACCTCGAGTGATAACCCAATTTGCATTGGTTAGCCTTGCCCCTTAGGTGAACGCAGCTATGAAGGACAAAGACCATAAACGTGTGACAATGTCCTAGATACAATAAAATACTCATAGACAAGCAACAATATGTGATTAACAACATGTAACATGAGCAATACCGCTGGTTATTACATACGAGCAGGCATATTCATTACGTTTACTTCAATGTAACTGTCATGCGAAATATTAATCACTTATTAATAAAATTCTTAAATTAATTATTGTGATTCCTCTTCCACTGCAGCTCCCAACTGCAGCGATTTTTGCATAATTTCCTCATAGGTCACGCAATTAGAAATATGAGTGGCATGTCCATCATATCAGCCCAATGACGTCTACTGATGGACATAGGCCTCACCTAATTTCCACCAGATTAAGTAACGGCCATCCGCAACCTTTACTAGGTCGCTGGTCCATCTGGCGGGGGGCCGCCCCACGGTGCGCTTTCCAAAACGTGGCCGCCACTGGAGAACCTATTTTCCCCATCGGCCATCAGTTCTGCGAGCTATGTGGCCTACCCATTGCCACTTCAGCGATGCGATTCGGTGAGCACGTCCATTGCTTGTTAATTATACATCGCTCTTCTTGTCTCCGCTTTGGCGGAGCTCGGGCCTAAATAAGTCTCTCCTACGAGAATAAAAGGTTTCTCAATAAATCCTACTAATATTATAAAATATGCTAATTTTAAAATGGATGGTTGGATGGATGGTTGGTTGGAAGGATGTACGGATGAATGTTTGTTACTCAATCACGGATGAAAGGATCTGTATGAAGTATGGCACACAGACTAGCCTAAGTTCAATACCATACGTGCATATTTTCCGCGCCGTTTGGCATTAAATAAACTGACAAAATACTGTATTCATTCCTTATTACTGTCCAAATATCCAAATTATACAAAAAAAGAAAAACAAAAGAAATGCATTTATTATCGTACGTATGATCTACCTTCCCATATCTTTGTAGTTTGTCAATCATGTTGATATTGTCAATCATTTAATCAATAAATATGAAATCTAATGTGTCTAGATATGTTAGACAAAATATCGAGCACCTGATATTTCCGTCAGTTATATATCTATTTTTAGTATAATATGTCTTTGCCTTCTATGATCTTGGATGAGGTTACATAGTTTTTTTGTTACGTTTGTGACATTGAGAGGCACATTTTTCAATATTATGCCTGTTTACTTTTGAGGTGTTAAAAAGGTTAAGGGTTTTTAATGGACCAGCAACTCGCATGCTCCTTTTAGTGCAGACCTC
Source organism: Laspeyria flexula (assembly GCA_905147015.1). Taxonomy (NCBI): domain Eukaryota; kingdom Metazoa; phylum Arthropoda; class Insecta; order Lepidoptera; family Erebidae; genus Laspeyria; species Laspeyria flexula. Next base: position 17,353,500 of record LR989952.1, on the reverse strand, counting down.
GTTTTTAAACATACTTACGTCTTCAATTACGTCGTTACGTTGTCAATAAACACTGGGTTAGTCCTTTAAATTGAATTAGGTTAGTCTAGAAAGTTATATTATTATTTTATTTTTTATTTTACCACATTCACACAGCGCCATCTAGTCCCAAAGTGAGCAATTATATTTGCTTGTGTTATGGGTACTAAACAACTGATATACTACTTAAATACATTTTTTTTTGTAAATACATACATATTATAGATAAATTACACAGAACAAACCTTTATGCTCATCACACAAAGATTTGTCCTGAGTGGGGATCGAACCCACGACCTCCGGCTTAGCAGTCAGGGTCACTAACCACTAGACCAACAGGTCAGTCGAAAGTTTTTAGAAGTTAAACTAATATAGCCATATTACAAATGACCTTACGAATTATCCATAAACTGTAATTACTCTCGTATATCCTGTACCAACCTTGGTCATATCTTCGCAGTAAGAAAAATAGTTCCATATACGTCCGCTACAGCGATCTGGCGCGCATTAAGCTAAACTTAGTCGTAAACGTGTGCGTTAGTTCTAATTAGCAGCTATAGTAAGTGGTCTTTAACCGGCTTTACACGCATTTTGCCCCGTTTTGCTCTATTACTGGGCCATTATATGCCCTTTGAGAGTTTTACCTACGCCTTTTGATAACTGCGGGTAGTTTCGAATTTATTAGTATTGGGAGTGAAGATGTTGGAATAGGCAGGAGTTTCAATTATTAATATATATTAGGTATATTGTTTTATATTTTTTGTGACGTGACCATTATAAAAACCTATGTATTATTGACTCTTTGGCGTTGTAAATATTCCTGCTTATTTTATTACTCATCATTAAAATAAAGCCCAATGACGTACACTACTGGACATAAACCTAACTTAACTTCCGCCACTGCGAGCGACTTTGTGCCGTGATAATAATATTATTAAATTAATTCAAAGTACAACATTGAAAGAATATTGCTGTAATATTCTAAGATATATTACCTACTGAGAACAGAAAGGGAAAGACAAGATAGAAAATGATTCGTCAAGTCAAAGCTATATCTAACTTTCAATTGGGTGATAAGTTATACAAGTAATCTTTTGCAAAAAAAATAAGAAATATTTCCTACTACATTTTTATTAATTCTATTAATAATTCTCGATGATAGATAGTTCTCGCACTCTTCAATTAACTTATCGATATTTTTAAATACCGACATCTATTTTGTGAAAAATATTACGCTAGCTTGCATGTGTGAAAAATCCTCGTTAACATCTTATTAATTGAATATACGTTTAGAAACATGCAATTTTATCCACATTAGGTATCGGTACTTACGTGTGGCAAATTAATGGTTTTACCTATGTTCGTAAGTTGACTCGCCCTATATGGATAGGAATGCTTGTTATTGCTTGTTACTCGTGTTATTTACCATGAATTTTGATAATTTTATTATAATGTAGTGTGTTTTTCTTTTGTTATATACTTACTTATGCTTACATTAGGCATTCATTAGAGAAGTGGACATACAGTGGTGTTGCTGCATATAGTGCATATGTTGTATGGAACCGACACGAGAGTTTATGTCCCTTTCACACGTTTTGTTTTCGTAAATCGTTGGAGAAATATGGCATTATTTGATCATATATAAAGGACCAAATAGACTCCCCATCCATAGCCGAACATGACATACATATCTTACCTCCTGTTTTAGAACTCGTTAAGTCATTATGTCATATTTAGATTTAGATATTATAATACGATCATTATCCTACCGGACTATATGCAGAAAAGAGAGGGCACCTTGACCTTTGGGCACAAACTTGGGTACTGTAAATCTTTTTGTGTCTTCGATTTTTCTGTAGAGATGAGTGAATTTTGGTCTTGAAGCTTTATACGATCCAGCGGATTTTATTGGAATTTCTAGATTCAAATTGCATATAATTATATTCAATGATGGTTTCCAAATAGCAATTGTCATATCCTTTGGGTAGGTTACCACGTATTAAGTTACAAGTATACATAGGCAATAATTTAATTAAGATCTGTTGTAATAATTGCATACCACTGCGGCGCGCCACTGAGCCCTTACCTTACCCGTTATTGCAATGTTGCTTAAAATAATCGCGTGTACGTCCGCAGACATACGAACCTTATTTATCGATGTTCTATGAAATCGAATACTTAATGCTCAATAAGGCAGGCGGACGATTAATTTTCTTCCAACATTGCCAATGTATGCAAATTATGATATTCCATAAGATAACATATGCCTTATCGTGTACAGCTGTAAGTGAAAATAAAAATAAAATTCTTCAATTTTAGCGTTATCAGGGACTATTAAGGGACACTTTATTTTAATGGCCACCGCACTGTGGCAGATTTAATCGATCCCTCCGCAGACCAATACAGTCGCCGCGACCGTTCCCGATGACAGATAGCGACGAAATGCGTTTAAAATTTTAAAATTGGAACGTGGGCATGCGTGCGCACGCGCATCGTCCGCTAAAATTCCGTAATGAGCAGGTGAGGCACCGTATCTGACTCGACACGTCTACTTAGTGTCGAGAGGTAACATTGAGCAAAATAATTAGTGGTTAATATTTGTTAGGCCACTCAACAGGGAGCCGCTAGCCGCTCCTACACAATTGTTTATGTAAATTCGTGCTATTAACGCGCTCAATTTTGTTACTCCTACAATAATCCTTTAACAATTTATATCTCCGACTGTATTGTGCTCGACAACTTTATTCTGTATTACAGCACATACGTTCTTATATAAATACGAACGTGTTTTGAATTGAATTCTTTATATTGACATAATAGACTTATCTTGAGACATCGGTGAAGCTCGTTGGCAAAATTAATAAAATACTTTAAATATACGAACGTTGTGCTCAAAAGACACCTGCAAATAGCAGATGCTCAAATAATCAGTACTGTCAGATTTCTGACTAAAACTAATAAACATAGAATGGTCAATAGGTTTTTTAATGTTAATTAGTGTTTGAATGGGTAATGGGTATACGTGGTTGTAGGTAAGGATGGCTCTCAGTATTAGTGTGTGGACACAAAACAAAAACACTCAGACGAAAAAAAATGCAAAAAATGTTGCCGGTGCGCTATCTGCAGCTCGCGATCCTGTCTCAAATAATGGCATACAGACTGCTGTGGAGATGACTACGGGTGTTTGAAACAGTTTAATTGAATATAATATGTAACGTTATAGAATAAAGGCTTGATTATTAAGAATATTCATAAAATCAACAGGATCTGGGAGAAAATCTCGAACTAAATATAATCTGGAATTTAGTTCCATTCTAAAATATATTCAAAGTATTCAAAGCCTTTTAAAATTCATTTTCAAGTTACTTATCTTGAAACATGGTTAAAATTATGTTTTCTAATTCAAAAAGTAGTACATCGCATTTCACTTGAAAATTGATACTTATGCAAATTAAATTAATGTTATTTTAAATAACAATGAACTAAACAAAAAAACATGATAAGAACTTTACTGATCATCATATCAGCCCAATGACGTTCACTGCTGAACATAAGCCTCACGTAACTTCCGCCACTGCGAGCGATTTTGTGCCGCTTCTAACCGAATCGCATCGCTAAAGTAGCAGTGGGCAGCAGGGCACATAGCTTGTAGAGCTTTACTCTTCTATAAAAAAAATCATAAAAATTAAAAATATATAAGCAGCTAATACAAGTCGTCTCCACGGCAGTCCCCTGGTCAACCATCCCAGTAGAGCACGCGGCTGCGCGTAAATCAGCATCAACACACTGTCGCCTCGTTTTGTTCGCTTAAGCAAGCCTGTCATCCACCACAGCACCATAGCAACACAGCCAGGACACCACTGTGATGCTACCAGATATCTATGGAGATAATGAGCTTTAATTAGCGGATAACTTACCTATGTTGGTTCATTTACTTGTGGTTGTTGAAAATATCTTCGAACTACTATCAAACTATAACGTAAAAATATTAGAACTAAAAAAATATAATATCAAACATCTATTATTTAAATGCATTTTTGTAAGCCAGTTTTAAATAGGGATGTAAAATCGTGTTTATTAGTTTAGGGAAAAAGTAAGATTTCAGTGCACTTGTTCTTATAACGAAATATACAAATATTTTTATTTTACAAAAACATTACATAACACCGTTTTTCCCCGAAAGGGTTAGCAGAGGAGCGTCACACCCATTTGGACTGTAATAAGGAGAGCCTTTGAGCTGACCTTACTGATATTGAGAATTTCGAGTCAAAAACACACAATTCTGTTTTTGCCCAAACTGCGACTCGAACCCAGGATAGTCATACGTACTCAAGCTGTGCCACCGAGGCAATTTTATTCACAGCTCAAGTCCTTTATTTTATTGACACCGTGCTAATAGTATGCTTGTTACAATTTGACGAAACACAAAGGTTACACTCGTGAACCATACAAACTCTTATTAAATTTTAAATTCATAGCAGTAGCTAGTAAGTAGTAAAGCTTCTGCCCGCGGCTTCCCTCGTGTGTAACTATTCCTATACAAAAATCACGTCAATTCGTCGCGAACTGAAAGAAAGAAAAACTAACTAATATACTTTCAAATGCGTATCTTAAGTAAATGTAAGTTATAAAAATATGAAACTAAGATATAACTGAGCCTCTAACTCGCAATTTTGGTACCCGATTGGTTGATTTTGATATCGTTTTGCATTTTTGTTGACAATAGTTTGAAAATGAAAGCGACTATATTTTATTTACACTACAATTGGATAAGGAATTTGAAAAACCCACAAACAGACTGTCTGAGAATCTTGTTAACATCTCCCATTACACGCAACAATGAAATAATTGTATCATTTTAACAGTTAACCTTTTAACCTGTCACTGCTGTCACTCGTTAGTCGTGAAGATATTCAAGAGCTATCACTTTTTTTCTGAAAGTGTCAATAATTGTCATTGTGCAAGTTAGTTACAAGTCGCGGGTTTGCAATGTGTATTGTATGTTAATCGTCAACTGCAGAAGCTGTTTCTCTTGTGTGCACACCTTATTTGGGTTCTAGAAGGTTGTAAGAAGAGATCTATGTAGATATAAGCTTAATGTACAATGAAATAAGGACTTAAAAAATGCGCAGTCTTGGCACATACGCCATCAGAGCTTTGTATGTTAAACCAATATACTTATTACTTACGAAAATGCTATGGATTGTTTAAAACACATCTTTTCCCTTCTAGATTTCTCTACTCTAGTTTTTTCCAGCTATAGTTGGCATTGGCGGCTTTTGAGCTAGAAATATAGTGCCCTCTTTGGCTTACTTGACTCTTTATCTTGGCTATAATCAACATCATCATCATATCAGCATATTCAATCGGAATAATGTGGGTAATGGAGATTAAACCTTTTATAAAACCTAGATACCTGTAGCGAGAGTTTATACAATGTATTAACTCTTGCTTCAAAACTACCATTTATTTCCAAATACTGACATATTATGACGTCACAGCTCCAGCGTATCGCGTCAACGTCAATCTCTCTATTTAAATTTAGAACACCGCTTGACTGGCCGGACGATTTTGACGGCGGAACTGTCAAAATGACGAGCCCGCGAATTGACGCCTGCCGATAACGTCTGCCGGTACGAATTCTAAAATGTTGATAGTATTTTGTTGGTTTAATTTTACAACAAACCTGACTTTGTTTTTTTTTTCGTAATTTTGAATGTTGTGGAATGACTATTTTTATTTTGCGTTAACGCTAGGAGTACCTGAGTCCTGTCGGTTTGTACAACTTCGCCCAGTTTCCAGCTAAAGTATTCCAAGCTAACCATTTCTGGACTTATTTTGTTGAAGACAGCTCTCACACATACAATGTGTGACGCTTTTAGTCTAGATAGACTTGCTTGACTTGAAATGCTTACAGATAGATATCTGTAAGCATTTTTAAAATGGCCGCCTGCAAATTCCCATTTAAAATTAAATTTATTATCCATTATAGAACACTGCAATAAAAGTACCATTTATGTGTCTTAACAGGGTGGTCAAGAATAACCAATTGCAGCAATATCAAAATGATTCCTATTATACACGCTTAATAGACATGCAAAATATGGCACCAATTTTATTTAATCGATCTGATTATTGCCTACATAATACTAAGTACTTTCTTAACAAATTCCAATTAATAGATAGTAAATAGCGATATTAACCCAACTATTACTTTTTAATAATATTCGCGATATTAGTGGCTGAATACACCGATAACATCTGCGATAGTCTGAATAAATTTAAAAAGTTAACTAAGCAGGGGTACCACCTGTCATCATTAGCCTATCGTAGTATTGTTTATGATTATTTTGTTGGTCAAACTATGGTGGTTTTTACACCTTTTATATGTATTTAGGTATTTGCTTTAATGTTACATTGCTGCCAATGTACTTGCAAATATTATAATTATTCCTACTATTTAGGTAAGACAGCTACATTATTAAAATACATATATTAACAGAAAATAGATACGATAAATAATTCATATTGCGAACTTTACTAGTTGTCAGTTGTGACCTGAAAAAACCTAATAATTTTCATTTGTATGTCAGTTTTCCCGCGCTTCGAGCAATGGCGGTTATGGTGGCTTGTTTATATCACTGGGAAGCGTGGTATTGTGTAAGTGCCACGTTTTAATAAACACTCATATCAATTTATTTATTTTTACTCTTTTTATGAACATACTCTGCTGTAACACGTGTTCAGGTTGCTGTTTAGTGTCACTCAATTGTGAGTATTTTATTCCAATTAGTCATTGTAGTTGATTAAACCTATGACAATATTCAATTGGAAAATTCATATTGTTTTGACATACATACGAGTCAATTAAGATTAACTTCGGTATAGGTGTTGTCTTATTAAATATTGTCTAATTAAAAGCTTTTGAGAAAGAAATACTAATTTATTAGGAATTTAGTTTGTCCCACTTGTGTCGTATTCCTTTCAGGTCCATGGTTTATTCGAAACATTTTTTTTAATTTAATTTAGTTTCGACTGTTACCGTGGCGCAGTGGTTAAGGTGGTCGCTGGTCACTACATCGCCGTGCTGGGTGACGTGGGTTCGATTCCCACACGAGACAAATATTTGTGTGATTCATAGATATTTGTTTCTAGTCTGGGTGTACTTTGTGTCCGTTAGTTTCATGTTTGTAAAGCTCCCCGCGACACAGGGCTTGTTGCCTAGTGCGGGCGTTGTATTTAAAAAAAAAAAAAAAAATTAGTTTTGTAAATAGAAAATCGATAAATTAATTTTAGTTCCATTCCATTCCTCTCAATTACAATAATAATTAAACACATAATCAAATATTTACTTGTCTATAAAAGCGCATCCACTATGCAAATGTGCAACTGACGATATGACCTTTTACTCCTGTAATTAGTAACTGCTGTAAAATTAACGTCGTTTTCAGATGTCTAGATATACACATTCCGTATTTATATAATTACCTTCTGTACTTGTTAGTGTTGCAAGTAAGTAGGCAGCAGGCTTTATGTCAGTCGCATTTAAAATGAACATGATTATTTTATTATAAAAGTATAGTTTTTAGTTTAATGTTTTTTAAATTACTACTGCAAGTGTCTAGTTAATACATCACGTTAATCCCAGGACAGAAGAATAATGGAAAAACAGTAAAGCGTAATTTAAAAAATAAGTTTATTTCTATCTGTCATCAGTCAGTCAAGTTCCACTGTTAGAGATAAGCCTCGCCGAAGGAAACGTGGTCCATTCAATGACTGCCTTTAAAACATAGGTCTATACAAATAAATATATCTTATAGTGTACATTGTAGAAGGCAGGTTTATTGTACTAATTAAAGAGAGATCGCTAATATTGGGATGCTATATCGTTTACATTGTGTTGTCTATTTTTGATTTGTAGAAATTAAAAAAGTGTATTTTTGGTTGCAATAGGGCAGCTTTGTCTCTTGTACTCTTTTTTTATTGAAGTAGGTTCTTAACATATTTGGTGAAGTTTTGGTATGTCCTACATACCAATATATACTTTCGAGTTATAAGATAAGTTTTGACTATGGTAATGAGACTAACGCATCTGTTTTCAAAGAAGATTGAGCAATTTTGAGGACTGAGTTTACCGAGTTTTGTTGTTTTGTTGATTATAATTCCACTATTTTCACCTCATATCGCCTCAAAATTATAACACAAATGTTTTCATCAGTTTGCCTGCCTATTTCTTTGACATTGCTATAATAACTATTTACCATCAAGTGTACTGCTCGTTTATGATATCTTCAACAATAAAAAGCGTCTAGCGGGAAACTCACGAGTCATTATCAATTTATCAATTATGCATCATAATTTTTAGAAAACATTATGTGTATGTGTGTATGTTCGCACGGCTCACTACACATCGTCTGTCAGTCAAACGTCAGAGCTCAGCTCGTAAATTATCACTTTTTCTGCGCACACGCACGCAAATCAGATAACAAAGAAATGTGAAGACATTGTGCCTAATTGATCTGTTCTATTGTGATTTCCTTTCACAATGGGGAGATTTTCCTCCCATTCCCTTTTTTAATAATAATTGTTGCTTCTGATTAGTCCCTCTAAATATAGATGGCCAGTTGAAAGGGGGCTATGGGCATTATGATATCCTGGCGTAGATTTTTACGTGTAGTGACATAATTCAAACTATATTTTGGACAATTTGCACCCGTTTGCATTCGGCGCCTATATCTTAAACAGATAAAACCGTGAGGTAATTCATACTGTTTCATTTTTGTGCCATTTAGTTTATAGTCAAAATGACAAAGCGTCAAAACGTATTTTAATGTTTTTTGTCCATTTTTCTTTATACCGCGATGGTGGCAAACTACCTTGCCAAGTACCTACTGGTAAGCAGTCTATGGTAACTGCTTACCAGTAGGTACTTGGCAAGGTATGCCGCAGCGTATATTTTTATCGAAGCAAAAAAATACATGTGTTAGGCAGAAACCTAACCCGGATAGTCTATGCCACCTAGAGTAATACTTCTCACGTACGCAAGGGTGGGCAAAGCTGTGCTATTACCATATTAATTATCGAATCCCGTCAAGATAGTCATGGCGCACCGGTTTGCGTGACTAGCTCGAGTTTTGTAACTGTATGGTCTCAGAATTAAGTTTGCACACAGCTAGGTAACCCATTGGTAAACCTATTAAACTTGGACAAAATCTGGAAACTAGGACGTCGTATTGAGCTAAGATCGAGGTAAAAAGGCCTCAGGTATATGGTATAAAATATAATTGGTTCATAGAAGAATAGGTAATCCTTTGATCATTTCTTATTGAAAATTCTACCTCTATTAATTTCTTTGACAAAACAATAAATCCTTACTAATTTATAATTATTATCATCTTCTTTCACGTTGCAATGCAGCAATGATTCAACAAGATTTTGCGATATTTGGGGGACCAATGAGGAATTGTCGAATAACTGTAAATTGTACTAAATAAATTCTTACTTCTTGTCAACTTTGAGGTAGGTGTCAAAATATATAAAGAGTTCATTAACTATAAAAATAGGACAAATCCCTTGAAGCCCTACGTGTTGTAGTCCCTACTCCCAACTTGACTTAAGTATTGACTGGAGAATTGAAATTGTTTGTAAACTGAATGTAGTCTTAATTTATACCGTTTTGATTGGGCGTCGTCTGTGATTATTGGGCATTTCGTGTTGGGCTTGGGACTGTGGACGAAATAGTTGTAATTGACATTGTAAACATTCAATCGAAAATAGATTTATATCCAGTTTTATAGCGATGTTTACGGGAACGACAATAAATAATAGATATGAATGCGATCTTAGTAAAGATTTGATTTAAAGAAAATAGTGACGTGCATTTACTTCCAACATATTAGGACTAGGTATAGGCAAAACTTTAATTTAAATTAATGTAATTAAAATATTTGATTGTGGTTTGGCTCTTGAAAAATGGTGCATAGACAAATTACCACACTATTTGTATAGTTTGAAGTCTAAGTGACCTTTTTTTGGGCTAGGTCATGACTAAAATCCAATTTCTCACATACAGTTTGGCAATCCTTGATAGTCAAGATGCCAAGATCTTGGCTATTTAGTTTCAATATTGTTATTTATAACTAATAATAGTAACGGCATATTGCGCACGATCTCCAATAGTTATAGCTCAAAATTATTGAAGTACAATAATTAATGATAGGCCTTGTACCGGGCGCGGGCTGATCCGCCATAGATCAGTGCCGACAGCAGGCATCTCATCGGCTGAGAACAGAGGCCGCTACTAACAGCCTCTGTCGATGCCTCTGTGTACGTACACAATGTTGGACGACAAACGGTACCAAGCTTAGGCTCTGTTTTGAAATTATTCATATACAATCTCTCACTTAAATCTCCGATAGTTTATTAGGAACTGATTTGACAGTGGTGAAACAGGATGTTAAGCGAATAAAATACCATTCTTCCCACTTACGTAGTATGTTTGAATATTGATTATTTTACTCAAAAATGAGGTTTAGTTCTTACTTTCAAGAATCATTTTTAAATGCAGTTGTGTTAATTATTAGTAAATATTTTAGCTAACGTGAAACATCGCATCGATCATCATCATGTCTGTTGCCGATTGAAGATTGCCGATTTTCCTAAGAAAATCTCTCAGAGATTGTATAAAAACTAAACCTTGAAAAATTCAAGGTTCTCATTGGAATTATGACTAGGAGTTACAATAAAATTCAAGTAGTTTACAAGACAGAATCAGGTAGCTAATCTAAACAAAAATATCGTGTCTTACAACAGGGTGAACGCACCAAACAATGTCCGCGGTATCAGATGACGAGGTGAGCTCGACGCCGCATGTTTATGAACACAATCTAATTTATTAGACGCCGCGGCAGATTACTAGCCTCCTTACCTCGCTTGGTTGCCATCGTTTTGTTGTTCTACCCTGCTTTATCGGAGATATTCGCTAGTGTTTTGTGAAAGTAGGTACAGCACGCGAAGGGTTGGGAACGGGAAATTAGGTGTAGTAGTATGATGTTGAAGTTATAGTATAGAAACACAGTAAAGACAGTATAATTTGAGAAAAAAAGCACACCTAAATATTCACTCTCTATATAAAGTGACGAAATAAAAATACAAAACATACATGGCTGTAAACTTGGCTTCCACAGAGGTGCCCTTGGTGGATTCCAACCGTGTAGCCGGCTGTTGTAAACCAAATTTCATACAAACTTCAACAAACCAAGGTCTCTCTGTTGGAACGAAAGTTTATAACCGTGTAGAACACCTATTAATCATCAAAATGTAACCCTTTAGGTTTCATTTCAAGTTTTTCTTCTATACCACGCTGGCATGCTGGCGATGGTAACAAAATAATCTTCTAGCCAGCTCTCCTCAAGGCTTAACCTTGTCAGCGAACTGGCCTTATTAACATTGTCTGATAGCTTTTTTCACTAGCCATTCTTCAATAACAGGTTACGCCTTCAGTATTTAGATAAAGGATCGGTCGTTTATACTGACACTTACATTTCATTATAGATAATTGGAAACATGTGTTTGTCCTATCGAGATCTATCATTGTGTCGATACGTCGCATCGGCGTCGGTACTAACATGATTATTCTTATGAATTATGTAGTACACAACACGTAATAACCATTAAGGTTTAAAGATCATTTATTGATTATAAGGTGAAAGTTATTATACGAATAGAATTTGATTTTCTTTGTTTTGTTTGAAAATGGATGATCATTATCATCATATCAGCTATAGGACGTCCACTGTTGGACATAGGCCTCCTCAAGAGAAAATGTTATTTTGTATATTAGTAACGGTCCCACAATAATATATCTACAGAAATTTTCTGTAGATATGTAAACTGTAATTTAAATAAAAAAAAAGTTTATTTCTATCTGTCATCAATCAGTCGAGTCCACTGTTGGAGATAAGCCTCATCGAAGGGTAGTCCATTCATTTAATTCATTTTGTATATTTGTAACAGTCCCACTATAATATATCTACAGATATTTTCTGTGATGAAATGAATGGACTACCCTTCTACTGACCTCAAGAGAAAATGAAAATAATAATAATAATAATATTCTACCACATTCACACAGCGCCATCTAGTCCCAATGTAAGCAATTATATTTGCTTGTGTTTTGGTTACTAAACAACTGATATACTACTTAAATACATTTTTTTTTTGTAAATACATACATATTATAGATAAATTACACCCAGACACAGAACAAACCTTTATGCTCATCACACAAAGATTGGTCCTGGGTGGGGATCGAACCCACGACCTCCGGCTTAGCAGTCAGGGTCACTAACCACTAGACCAATAGGCCAGTCAAAAATGGATGCAGTGATTTAATATTTTAGTATCAATCAAGCAACGCTGTCCGATGCTGGTGTGTTTACTAGGAAGGTATTTGTAGATATATCTTTGGAAGTATAATTTTGTCATTGTTGGCATTTATAACTGCCATGGTTGGCTCCTATTATGAGTCTCGATATTGACGATATCGGTGTTTTATTGTAATTGCGTTTGTACATTATTAAAACGATTCTGTACGAAATGCATATACATCCAGACTTATAAAAAATAAGAATTACCAGACTCTTGAAAAGAAATCCGTCCCATGAAGACATCGAACCTATGCCTCACATGCAGTCAAATAATATTCCTATGTATATTAAAAGTAAAGGCCAATTTGAATTAAGCAGGTGTACTTCGTAATTTTTTTCTACATAAGATACATAAATACGGTATAAGCGGACATGACCATGACCAGTCAAGATAGATCTCTTAGGGCTATGTTTTCAGCAGTAAGGAAAGGTCTAATTGAATGATTCATAAGCGACTTCTAATAATTGTAGCATAGTAATTGTTGAAAACGTAGTTGTGGACTTGAATCTCAATAGGATAAGTATTTTGAAAATCCAACACGATTGCAGGGCTTGTTTCTAAAAGCGGGCGTGCTCATAAAAATGCGAAGTAATTCTATTATTCAGGACTATATCAGTCATAAATAACGCATTGACATATCGAATCCCTCCTCAATTAACATAGCTATTACAGAATCAATCAAGTAATTAGTTCACTACACACGCACACTAAACCGATCAGCGGGACACCGTCTATTACTTGCGGCTGCGTTGCGCCCGCGCCGTCTAATTATACGCACTTTAATTGGATGCTCGGTGTAAAGACATTGTATTACTGTTCTGATTGCTTTCTGACTCGTTCGGATATCTAGATCTGTGGTTACTGTCTGATGAATGGGTTAAAGATGGAATTGAACCAGGCTCAGAATACGTACCTAACGTTTGATCATGAGAATTCCCGTTCTATTATATTTCAGCAAGCATGTAACTCAGTTAATGTAAATATGATCATAAGCCTCAAGTCGAATGGGTCTTTTTCGATTCATACCACGAGCTGTTCGGACAACGGTGTGAATCGCACGAGGATACTTTTTGGTCATCGTTTCGGATCAAACAGTGGCACTATAGAAAAATTTACCCACAACAACCGGTCCTCAAATCTCAAAAACAAAATGTAAATCTCTTGATCTCTCTAAGATGATGATGACACTAAGGAACTTTAGTATCACTTTTCCAGCTATATTATTATTAACTGCCTAGAAGCGGTATTATATGAATTGGTTTTTTTTTCTAAGTTCATACAATACGACACTGTTGTCATCACCATTAATACGTATGTATATAAGTGTAGTAAGTAGTAGTACTTCCTCCCTATTCAGTGTGAGGCACAGAAATTGTAGCCAATTTTTGTTATTATTTGATTGTATCTCGAGCATTTCTGTTTATAATTCTACTGTAATTCTGTCTTGGAATCGGAATATGTGCATTCTGAACCTTTTATGAAGTAGTGTTTAACGAAATATCTTCTTTAATGTAGCTTCTGTTGTTTATATACAAATTGTCATACCTCTTAAACTCTAATTTCATCTTTCTGAACGTCGTATAGTTTTCTCTAATATTTTTCTGTTGTTTTGAGATATTTTCTAGGTTATTTTTTTGTTACATGTATTTATAGAAAAATATAATCTTTCTCCCAATTGACCATGATGAAAGATTAGTTCTAGTCGGCCATATTCCAGTGTGATCTTTATTTTGACTATTATAATCAGGGCATAAATACCTATTACAGCCTTTAAAGTAGAGAGGTTTAAATTACGTTTATAATTCAAGTCATTTAATTTCATTACCCCGTTCGGAGCACTAGGTATAGTATACCCCACACAGACATACTCAAATGCTAAAACTATTATAAAAACTGCGCCCAGGCATGCTTGTATTCAATGAGTTTTCATAGGATTATTCCGATAGCCGTGTGGATCAAAGGGCCCGCTAATATTGTTGACCTTTAAGGCTCCACCTGGCGGGGAACAGACCACACCGCGGTAAAACATTAGTTTTAACATGTAACTTTATTAAACGTGTATTTGTTTCATTCCGTTATTATTAAGATAGTGTATCTGAGTGTGAAATAAAAATATGAAGGAGATGTCGAAGATTATTGTTGGTCATAATTTTAATACTTCAGGTGCAGCGTAATGTCTTGAACAGTTTTGACGTTTCATGTTCATATCGAATATAAACCTCTCTGGATCTAAATCATGTGATGATTGTAGGCGTGTAGACTTTAGCTCTAAATAATATTAATAATATTCTACCACATTCACACAGCGCCATCTAGTCCCAAATTAAGCAATTATATTTGCTTGTGTTATGGGTACTAAACAACTGATATACTACTTAAATACTTTTTTTTTTGTAAATACATACATAAAGATAAATTACACCCAGACATAGAACAAACCTTTATGCTCATCACACAAAGATTTGTCCTGGGTAGGGATCGAACCCACGACCTCCGGCTTAGCAGTCAGGGTCACTAACCACTAGACCAACAGGCCAGTCAAAAATCCACACACACCACAATGTAGGTGCCCATTTACATTACATATTTATAAACTCCGATCAGTCCGTGTAGGGCGGATTAAAAATACATAATGTCACCACCCCATCTCAACCCGTGGGTGTTGTAAAAGGCGACTAAGGGCACACTGCAAAATAAAAGGAAAATTCGAAACAAACCCTATACCATCCCGTCTGGCCAGCGTAGTATAATAGCAATGATATTGTATGTAACATACAATATCATTGCCTGTGCTGGCCCACAATGGATCATGGTAAAGATCGCTGGGTCACTATTCCATCAGATAAGTAAGTCGTCAGCTTGTCTGCCACTGCACCCTGCGCAATAAAAATACTTTGTTTATAAATCGTCTACATTTTAATTATCGCACCAAAAAGCTTTTTTTAAAAGTTATTAATGACATAGCTACCTAGTTTCTTTATTTAATTATTATGATAATTGTTGCATTTATAGCCTACAGCTGCAATATACATAAATTCCTAGATTATAATAAAATGTTTCTATGTTGTAGGTATAATTAAAAAATTTGTGATTCATAATTAGAATTATATGACTAACTAGCAATAGAACTGTTGTTTATACTTTACTAGCTTCCGCCCGCTACTTCGCCCGCGTGGTATGTATTTTATACCTATAAACCTTCCTGTTGAATCAGTCTATCTATTAAAAAAAAACCACATCAAAATTCGTTGCGTAGTTTTAAAGATTTAAGCATACATAGGAACGGACAGACAGCGACAGCAACTTTGTTTTACAGTATGTAGTGATGATAGGTTAAAAAATGATACTCAACGAAATAGATTTTAGGGAAACCTAAGTATCTCTAACAATTTGGATGAATATTTCATATTGGCCGTTATATTCTGTGGACGCCTGTAACAACAGAGGAATTACGAGCGAATTACTGACTCTTGAAAAAACACTCCTTATTTGAAGAAACCATTCTTAACTACTTTTCAATGTCTCTTAAAACTAGAAAGACAGATGGCTATAATTCAAATTAAATGAGTACCTATCCGTACACACTTACTTCCGTTCAGAAATCGAACCTGTGACCTTTAAACACGGAAGACTAGGCACAGCTGTGAAACGACCACTTCATTCATAATTCATATGGCAGTTATATTTATTGACGTCATCATTCTTGCGTCATTCTTCCCTTCTTGTATAATCAAGTGTCATTGTTTATGTAACTTTATATCTAGGAACTTTAATAAATTTGTTGTACAATAATTTTGCATCCATAATTGAAAAAAGGAGTTAAAAGATTAATGCATCTTCTAATTTTCAACCTTAACTCTATTGAGATAAGATGGAAAGGTGTAAAAGCTCCCACTTTTGTTTAATTAGCGGTTAGATTTTGTCTTATAACCTTGTACCTACTCAAATATCGTTACGATACGGCCTATCTTACTGACGTTTGCTTCTGCGCAGGAGTAAATAATAAATTAAAGTGTAGGTACAAGTACCTACACGAAGATTGGTGTTTTATTATAAGTATAATAATTTAGACAATTATATTTAGTCAATCTTGTATTTTTTCCACAAAAATAGCATTTGCTCACTTTTGGAATAAATTTATTTATTTTCATATTTAAAAAAAATAGTTTTTAACTTTATTTTAATTTTGGATGAACAGCTTTAGTTATTTTTACTCTTTTATTAGCTTTAAACATATTTTTAGTAAGTCAGAGGTGAATATATTAATATTTTTTTTCAAACAATTACCCTCGCTGTAATGATAATTGCATAAATACATGGTTGTAATGACTGATTTATGATTGAGCGTGGAATAAAACGTGAATGATTGTTGCATACGCCTGCGCACCTACATAATATGATCGATGCGCTCAATACATCCACTGCTTTTTTGTTCTATGAAACTTGAATACCAAAGTGAGTAGTATTTAGTGCTATAAATACTTTGCATGATATCCATATAAGTAGGGGAATGCTAAATTAATATTGAAACGTTAGTTTGAAGAATGACTTTTATTTTTTTAAATTTAATTTTGTTTTTATTAAAGACTGCATGCTGCTGCCCTTTTTTGCATTAATAAAATAGTATTTTAAATGGCTCATTGGTCTACTTGGGTGGTATATACGTCTGTCTAGCTTGATGCTATAATAAACTATGTGTGTTTTCGTTGGTCTAATACTCGTATGTTCAATTCTACGTTACGTTTACGTATTTGAAACTTGGGCCTCAAAGCACAAAACATGGGTTTTCAGGAGAGCAAAAACCGGAAAAAAGATTTTTCATTCTCCCAAGTTTTAGTTAAATAAAAATTTCTAAGAGAAAACTTCTTAGATTTCAGAGATAACTACTCTGATTGATAGAGAATAAAAAACTTAAGTAGGCATAAATATTGTGTTAAAAAGTCAAAAAGACCTCCGAGTCCGAGGTATATCTATATTATTATTCGTTTTGAGTTTTGTACTTTTTATTGTTAATTTTGTAACCAGACCACTGAGGACAGCACAATAATATTCATTGAACCTTCTTCCTTGTGTTAAACACTCTCACTGCCTCAATGGTGGACGCAGTAGTGCATACGGTCGCTGTTTCTGAGGTCTGAACAAATATTTTATGACCTGCAAATGTTTGCTTCGGTGTTTGGGTGTTTTTCTATGTATAATATGTATGTGTTTAGAAATATATACCTACATAATATAATCTATTAACACAAGCTAATATTAGCATACTTTGAACTAGATGGCGCTGTATAAAATTTCCCAAATTCTTTACGGCCATTAGACATAACAAGCGATATTGGAAGGAAATAATCTATTATTCTATTTCAAACAGATAAATGCAATCTCACCAGATAAGAATCATACACGTAATTAATGACCACCAATTACTTATATATACTTACACATAAATAATATAGAACTGTCTGTATGTAACGGTGCACCGTGAGACAGTGTTTGTCGTCCGGATGCGCTTGACGTTGACGTATTGAGCCACTGACGCGCATATTGTGGGAGAACCCGTCATTTTAACGTCAATCATGACAATCAAGTAATGGGAAAGTTGTGCTTAGTTGCTAAGAATTTTTGTTCTGATTGTTATTGACTATGTTGGCAAAAAGTCAGTCTGTCATTGGAGTTTAATATATTTTCTGTACTTATTGGACTATTGTTTTCACTTTTAGTTAGAGATATTACACGAAAAGTATGGGCTAGAATTTCATAAAACATTAAAATCTATATTTCTTACATGCTTGTTTAAAAACTGCCTCGGTGGCGCAGCGGGAAGTGTATACGACTGCTGTGCAAGAGGTCCCGGGTTCGATTCCCGGGTCGGGTGAAAATGGTATTGGGCTTTTCTAACATGAAAATACCAGTATTGAGATTTTCCCGGAGTTTGGTAAACAAATGTTCCCGGTTGATGACAATAGGCTCGCCCCCTATTTCATGCGACCAAACATAGCTGGCGAAATGTGGGTGTGATACACCTCTGCCTATCCCTTCGGGGAAAAAGGCGTGATGCTATGTATGTATGTATGTATGTTGTTTAAAAAGCGGTGGTGTCTGAATGGAAAAATGACTGACATGTAACGCATGAGATCGGAGTTCGATTCCGAACTTAGGACTTTTCCTAAATGGTGGTAAGTGTGAGTGAGACGCTCCTACATGTTGCCAACTATGCTTGGTCCTATGTAATATTACAACTAACCGGGCACATTATTTTCTAAATTAATGAATATTGTAAATTAAAAATAAATAACACTTTTTGTTTTGAGCAATTCATTCTACTTTAAAATGGATAAGTTTTAATGTGGGTTCGATCCCCACCAAGGACAAATCTTTGTGTGATGAGCATGAAGGTTTGAATATGTATGTATTTACAAAAAAAAAAAAATTAAGTAGTAGGTATATCAGTTGTTTAGTACCCATAACACAAGCAAATATAATTGCTTAATATGGGACTAGATGGCGCTGTGAATGTGGTAGAATATTATATTATTATATTTATTATAGTAGTTTTTATTTGAGGACATTCATTATCATTACAACCCAGAAGCGTCCTACTGCTGGGCACGGGTCTCCGAATTCCCTCCAAACATTTTGGGGGGAATTTAGACTACTATAGTACCTACTATACCACGCTGGCCAGACGGGTTGGTATAGGGTTTCTTATCGAATTTTCGTTTTCTCGCAGTGCTCTTGTTCTGTTTAAGATTAATTAAGGACATTGTATCCCATTGTTTCTATATAATGGACTTCAACATTGTCCAACAGTACAACACGACTTTCAAATAAAAATATCTTTATCTTTATCTCTTATCTTCCAAAAATAAGAGTATTTTTCTTAAGGTGAGCCATAGATGATAATATTCCTAAGATGCCACAATTACTTCCACGCATCTCTTATACAACTGACGCTTAGAATGGTTAGAAGCAATTACAAGTTAGCAGGAACGAGAAGGGGAGGTCCAATAACTAAAGATATCGTTGCCGCTATTGTTTTCCAATACGAGTGGTGGCTGATACTTTGTGGACTGTTCCTTTACTGCTTGTATGTAGGTCGTGGTGCTTGCTACCTCTACCTACTTGTGTTTAAACTTGCAGCTTTATTTTTATATTGGATTTATTAAGTACTTATCGTAACTAGTGAGTCCAGTAGCGTGGGTTATGATGAATTTTCAAAACACCGTGGTCACACATCGTGTAAGAAACCTTTCTCCGAAAATCATGCTTTTTGACACAGTGATTTTGGCTATGAATTGATAAGTCGGCTTCTATTTTCTAAAACAGAAAATAGTTTATTTATTTAGACGATAAGAGTGAAGTTAGAACCACGTTAATCAATTGTATCTACCAACATATAAACAAGCGAATAATGTGAAAATAATATCAAACGAACCAATTTTGAATATCCTCACAAAGCCATAAAGCTTCACTAATATAATATAAATAATATTGACTTGAAAGCTCTAAATAACCGGTATCTCTTCACTCATATCGCTCGGCTATCACAAAATACAAGAGTTATTCTGTTCGCGAAGAGTTAACTAGGAGATGGATAGGAGTCATTGCGGGTTGTATTCCACGTACGAATGCAAAGCGATAAATATGAGGGTAGGAGAGCGGTAGTGAATATACGATACACTGTCTGCCCAGAAAAGAGCCGCGTATTCCATATTTTGTTGAGTATGGTGTGGTATTTAAACACGGGTTCCTAGTATGTTATGCCTAGTTACAGTGAGACTTCTTATGAAATTTGGAATTGAACTCAAGAAATATTGCAATACTTCAAATGTTAATGAGGAATATTTTATTTTAAAAAGCACTCTAAAGACAATGTGATTTAAAAAATATAGAGTACCTACCTAATACCTATATACGGCAACTACCAATAATTGGTGCTTACATCATAAACGAAATAAGAAATATAAGTAGCTATAGTTGAGAGTATATTCTGGAATATTCCTAGACGCTTTTATACTTACATAATTTAAAAAGTAACCAACTGTATCACATATTCATGACGCCATAGCAAAAATATTTACGATATCGAAAAGGAAAATATCGGATCCGCGGCGATATTCGCTCAACGAACAAAAAAATTAAGCTGTACCCAATTTTTGGGGCGGTATTGTATCAGCTCATAGTGAAGACAGGGCTCACTCAATATCGGATATTGTTGTTGAAAATGAGTATTTATGTCATCGTTTATATAAAATGTGTTGCAATGTAGGCCAAAAGCGTTTTTCCTGCCATCTCGCCTCTCTTTGTTTATTGAACAAACTTTACGGATATTTCTTCGTTTCTCCCTTTCGTTCTGAGGTTATTTCGGCCTCTTATTGGATTCATGAATTGAACAAAGTGTATCAAGTCGTTTGTCAGACTGTACCTGGTTTTGGTTACAGAAATGTTGGTGATGTAATCATCATATTATTTCGCTGATGTTTTGTTAGAATTTACTATATTTTATTTTTCTCAAAACACCAAAATCACACCAAAAATTGTCGTAATATTTGTTGATTTCAACACACGTTAGGAAATAAACTTATTTACACTAAATGGTGATAGTATCTAAGTATCAGAATTTTTTCATTACGTAACCTATGTTGGATCACAGCTGGGCAATGGATATATTTAATCCTACATTCCTTCGTATTATATACCATAATAGTCTTATAATCTTACACGTCTCTTTAATTGAAGGTCTTGAACTGTCCATTATCATCAGCTAGTATCGGTCTACATGAACATAGAAGTCCCTCAAGTACTACGAACAGTCAGAAAAGATATAATTCATCACGCCAGCTATTCATCTTTTCAGGAATGATATTTAACAAACAAGAAACCCATTTGAATAAGATAATGTCTTATCTTATTCAAATGGGTTTCTTATTCTCTGAAAATAAATCGTACTTAATTCTTGTATTTTTGAAAGTTAAGTATTTTTTATTTACTTAGAAGTAACATACAGAACAAATACCTTTGTGAGAAATAAATAATTTCATTCATTCAATAGATTCGATTGTGTAAACGTGATACATCAATATTCTTTATTTACACAACTATTTTTCAGATGAGGTTTTCGAATAGTAGACGAGTATACATAAAAAACACTGCACTCTGTGATAGTTAAGATTGGGTTTCATTCAGGTCACTAACACTTAGTCAAGCCCAATTTTGTAAGAAATACTCGCCAAGGAATGTCCAAAGTCCATACATGATTTGATTACTCTTAGGAAAATATTTGCTTAACGTTTTCTCGAAGTGGGCATTATGTTTCATAACGTCGTTGCTTTTAATGGCTATTGTACTTTATTTTTATTTGACTGACCTTCATATTTAAGATATAAAAAAGTAAAAAAAGACAATTATGAATAAATTATCGCCGTTCATCAACCTCAATTTGGTAATTTCTAGTTAACCCTGCATTCTTTACACTTTTATTTAAATCACGGTGCGTCTTACACTACCGGGGGTCGCAGAACAACACATAAATAACAATGTCTAACCGTTAAAATAACCAAAAACAAGAAAACATACTTTTGTTTAACACTTTAATGCCGCCCCCTGGACCGACTACATGATCGTACAAATATGACCTTTGACCTTGGTCGTCCGTCCAACGGTTTCTAAGGTCATCAAAGTTTCACCATTAAATTAAATGCTCATTTGCGAATGTTGCGATAT
This sequence comes from Laspeyria flexula, assembly GCA_905147015.1. Classification (NCBI taxonomy): domain Eukaryota; kingdom Metazoa; phylum Arthropoda; class Insecta; order Lepidoptera; family Erebidae; genus Laspeyria; species Laspeyria flexula. The sequence goes on along the minus strand of LR989952.1, from coordinate 17,331,333 downwards.
AAACGTATTGGAGACGAAACTCGGCAGATTATGCGGACTCGTGTTGTCATAAAATCAAATACCTCTGGTATGATTAACTTTAGCTCTTTGGTCTAAGTTGCAAATGTAAGCGAGTGGTAAATATAATGTAAGGACATTCTAAGAAAAAAATCAGTCTGTAGAGTTTCGCAAATTAATACATTGCCGTTCTCAGTTCAGTAGTTGAGTTAGTAGTAGGCTGTGACTTGTGATTGCTTTTTTTGATGAAATTCTCATTTGCTTGTTTGTTACGAGCTAAGACTCATATTTCAATGACGATGTGTCTGCTGGTGAACTACATGTCGGTACTTAAGTATTTTAATTGTATCGTTCACAGATTAACTTGAAAAATCAAATAGAAAATACTATGTAAGTAACATTATCCGCTATATGCTATAACTTACACTACAAAAAATACCGACTGCTGCGTTCAGCTCGGCGCACTTACATAAAAACTGTTTAATCGTAACTCGGGCTGCTATCGCGATCTGTACATATTACCATATATTAATCCAATAAAGGATTGGGCGATCAATTTATCTACATTATTGCAAACATCGCCGGGGCCCGAGGTGCTAACTTGTGACAACTTATGGGCGTCCATTAGCCGCCTCGTTTAAGGGTTAATATCGGACTCGGCTTTATTTATTTTGATTTGGTTTTTAAGTGATTTTTAGACGGTTGATGGATATAATGTTTTTTAATGACACGGATTATAGTTTTAATTAAAGATTAGGTACAGCACAGGTCTCTGTATAACAAAGTGCAAAGAGTATATAAAAGTTTTTAAGAGTAAGACAAGGTTAGCACTCGAGGACAAGCTCTGTGTGACATGAAGTCAAACCTAGACTATTAATCTGTTTTATGGACGACACATAAATAAGATATGTTTCTAGCAAAAGGGGATCGAACCTACAACTTTGTGATCAGCAGTCGCTTACTACGACCATTAGACTAACAAGGCAGTCCAGTAAAATATAATTATTACACATGATGCGCATACGCTTTTGAAAAAAATATTCTAAATATAAATAGGGCCCTATTTGTTTTAAAATTTTTAGTATTAGATATTAGCAGCACTACAAGTATTTTTTGGTACCCTAAAGAGATTTATTCCACTCAGTATATCACTGTCGCGCTCACACATATAGCTTATGTGACATGTAAGAAAGAAATAACAATACATTATATAAAACATTAGAATTGTTTCGCAGATATGGCTAATGACTGTAAAAGCTAAATTTTCCAAATCGATGTAGCAATGAACTTAACCCTATAAGAGCGTTAGATGCTTAGTCCGATAGGTTAGTAGTAAAAAGCTACACTTGGCCGTTACTATGAACGTAATTTTGCAATCAAAATAACATAGGACAACATAAGGAATATACACACGACATTTTGTTCTAAAATTTATAGCCTTGATCTCCGGTTGCGTGGGTTTTGAAGTGTGCAGACTGCCTAATTACACGTGGAGTAGTGCCTACGGTCTAAAGCTGTGGTAATTGTTTTTGACTATTCTTGAAGTATACAGATAAAGAAGTGTTTTTTTTTACTTCTAGTTTCACAAATTCCACCTAGATTCATAACCACTATCTGTGGATACTCGTCCTTAACGTTGCAATGCGTAAACTCTTCATATATAGTACTCTGTCAAAAAACTTTTCTTCCTTACTTTAATAATAATGTTAATATTAATATCAACCTATTAATGTCCCACTGCTGGGCACGAATCTACTCTCCTATATATAGAAAGCTGAAAGGGTTTGAGGCCATAATCCACACACCCTGATTAATGCGGATTGGTGGATCAGACATACCCATAGAATTTCTTCTAGAGTATGTGGGTTTCCTCACGATGTCTTCCTTCACCGTTAGTCTATTCAAAAGTCTATATGACTAGTACATATAAATTCCACAAAGTGAAATCCACATTGGTACTGGCCGGTTGAATCGAATTTCGCTTGTTTTGCTTGCCGTTCACTTATCTATTCAGCCACCATCGCTTTTTTCTTCCTTAAATAACCGTTAATATAAACCCTTAGGAGACAAAAGACGTGACTATGTTTCTTTTTTACCAATAAAGTGAAAAACGTAATAATAACTTAAAATTCACAATATGCTTCTTACATCGGTGCGTGTAGGTGCGTCCCATTCACACAATTTATGAATGGGTTCACTCACTCGCCGTAAGGTCAAGGTCACCCACCTACTACGTCACGCGTAGTCGGCTAAATCAGTTGTATAATGGCCGTACTAACAATCTAGAACATCGTAAGGGTTGAAGGATTTTTTTATAATATACATTTTTTTTTTTTTTTGGATATAATATTGATCACTGCGTAGGAATTATTACGTTATTATATTAATATCCAATTTTAATTGAATGCAATTAAGTACATTATCCAGACTTAGAAGTTTATGTGTAACTATTACAAACCGTAGAGCTAATAAAGTTGGCGTTATTTAGTATGATAAACCTTTTACCTTGTCACGGATAAAAGACAAATTATGAAGAATTGCTCGTTTACATAAGATATATACACACACAATATAAGATAGTATAATTAACATAACATAACATAACATTCTACCAAATTTACACAGCGCCATCTAGTCCCAAATTAAGTAATTATATTTGCTTGTGTTATGGGTACTAAACAACTGATATACTACTTAAATATTTTTTTTTTGTAAATACATACATATTATAGATAAATTACACCCAGACACAGAACAAACCTTTATGCTCATCACACAAAGATTTGTCCTGGGTGGGGATCGAACCCACGACCTCCGGTTTAGCAGTCAGGATCACTAACCACTAAACCAACAGATCAGTCAAAAGACTGGAATTATATTATTCTTTGCATAGTTGTTATAAATTGTGACTTATATCAACACATCTTAGAAAATTTCCTCCTCTAATCAACTCTAAAAAACTATTAAACACAACTTATACAGGACAACAGATAAAGACATAAAAATTTAGCTGATAATAATGTTAATTCACAAAAAAATAAAATCAAATAGATTAACCCTACGAGTGATGGGTGGTCTATTTTCTAATGTAATTTCCTGTTCATCATCGAACCGTTGGAATATGCAAATAATATCTTAATTACCGCTCGTATAAATCTTCAATGGAGTGCTCGTGTTATTATCGACTTGGTGGTTTTTCGACAGACACTAATGAATATGCGAGCTTGATTAGACTGTACTGTGGGTTACGAGTAAGCTGGCAAGGCTTTGGGAACAACTAGGATAGTTCCACAAAGAAATATTTCGAAATTTTTACAAATAGTAAGCTAATAAGTATAAGCTTGTGTTATGAGATCTAGAAAACTTATTTACATACATATATATTTCTATATAGGTATAAACATATAATACACAGAAAAACATTTTGAATTTTGGCCTGTTGGTCTAGTGGTTAATGACCCTGACTGCTAAGCCGAAGGTCGTAGCTTCGATCCCCACCCAGGACAAACCTTCGTGTGATGACCATAAAGGTTTGTTCTGTGTCTGGTTGTAATTTATCTATAATATGTATGTATTTACAAAAAAAAATGTATTTAAGTAGTATATCAGTTGTTTAGTACCCATAACACAAGCAAATAGAATTGCTTACTTTGGGCTTAAATGGCGCTGTGTGAATGTGGTAGAATATTATTATTATTATTATTAAAGCTCCCTCTGAATCAAACCTTTGCATATCATACAAACGATATCAAAACGTTTGTTTTGCAGGTAGATTTTAGGAACATACTATAAATGATTTAACCACTAGATAATTAAAATCTACCTGAGAAAAACAGATGTTTTTTTTTAATTTTTAGTTCTAGATTCCAGTATCTGTATGAGTTGCAAATTTCGTTTTATTTACTTTTAAACTTTCGCGTTGCATGATAATAGCTTCGACCACGAGTTAGAGTCAAAGAGTTAGAGTCAGCTAGTGATAGTAACCTGGTCGAAATGTCAATCAAGTACCATAAAGTATGTAAATACCTAAATCATAATCGCGTGAATTTCCGTTTAAAATCAATAAATAAATTTCGTTTTAGTTTCTATGATCATTCAAAGCTGCTTCTCGTGAACGAAGATGATTAAAATTAGTTATTTTATTTTGATGGAATTATTGTGTAATAGGTTAGCAAAATTGCCTAGGTTGTCTTAGCTCCTGGTCACACTAGTTCCGTGCAATCATTACAGAGAGCGCGAGGCGCGGTGCGAGCCTGCTGCCTGCACGTCGTCCATCATTGACCGTCAATAGCCAAATGTTTAACGCGAACTCACTTTTAGACAGATTATATACAATATTTGCCTAAACTTAATTTGTATGTTGTTGTATGTTTTTCACTGCAAATTTTAACATTCATAGCTTATTTTATAAATTAATATTTTAAGGTTAGAATCTCTCTAATGGGCTAGCTATGGCTAAGCCATACCATACCTTGCGGTTGAATCATCATGATCATAGATAGACGATTAGTATAGGAAAAAAAAGGTTAGATGTGTTTGTTTAATGGTGTTTAGCGCCCTATAGTTTCTGACTGCCACTTACCACAGCAGTCATCATATTATAGTTATCTGAAATTATGAAATGTTTAATTGATAAACTAAACATCATATATAATTGACAACCCGTGGACAACATTGTGGGTTTTGTCATCTTCATTTAATTATGTAAACAATGGTGGCCGAATAGAAAAGTGACCGGAATGCAAAACAAACGGCCTGAGTTTTATATCGACTGGCAGTACCAAATGTGGAATTTATTTTGTGGAATTTACCTATATGTACTAGTAAAACTTACTCTAGAAGAAAGTTGGTCAGTGTGTGTTGATTAGGGACTTATCCCTCTTAGTTTTAGAAAGAGGAGAGGAAAGCCTTGTTCAGCAATTTGATATTAATGGGTTGTTATGCATGACTGTTTCTTGTTCTATAAGGGCTATTGCCTAAAAAACATTAGTTACCTGAATTCAAATACTATCTTTTAATCCCCCCAACACAGTCATTCCCATTCGATACAAAAGAAGTAAATTAATAACATAATTAATGGTGCGGAGTATTAGCAGCAGATAGATCATCTAAATATGCAGTAATCATAAGTATTACGTGTCAGACATGTGAGCATTAATAAGTTTGTGTAGTCGGCTGTGACTAGTGATGCATGCGCATGCGCGTCACGGTCGTAGCTATCGAAGAATCGTGAGACGATCGCTTCACTCATGAACCTAATATGAAAAACACCCTAAGTAGTTACAAGTCTGCTCCTTAATTCTCAACTGATGAATTCTCAAAATAAGGTTCAAAACTGTCTTAAGGATCTTTTAATACGCTCTTTTTCAATCAAATAACTTCCGGCTTTGATTCAATTTATTTATGAATGCGTGTTCCTTTTTCTGCTATAGTGTTAGTACTGTAGACTTGAGGAACCTTATTAAAGGATTACTTGGTAAGCAACTACATACCTAATATATATTATCATCAGTCGTCAACTTGCCTTGCCAAGGATTCTGGGTAATCTGGTAATCGCCGCTTGATTAAATTAACTGAATAGATCGCGCAACGGTTGTCAGTACAGGTACTGTTCTAGTCCTACCCGGTCGCCGACTCAGACAAAAACGGTATTGACTATAACTGTCATGTGATTGTCAGTACCAGTCCCGAGTCTTGAAAGATCCGGTTAAAGACTTGACCTATCTGGTGAAATATAGGAATGATTCTCTTACCTTCCTCTTTGGGGATGAGGTCACGCTATTTTTGTGTACTCGTACGTATGTAAACCTTCTCAGTTGTAAGTTGGTTGGTAAATTAACTAAATATTTCAAATAAGAACTGTCAATTTCAGAAAAGGAATTTCAATAGAACTTCAACCACCTTTTAGACATAATAAAACGCAACAAATATTCATTAACAAATGACTTAATTAGTAATTTACATATAACTTTGAGTACCTCATTACGATCGTCAATGAACGCGTGCTAAGAGCATATTTATTATATGTCCAAGTCGCCCCCTCTATAAGCAGGGGGGGTAATTAAAACCGGGCTGCGTGCAACTGTGGAGGGTTTCCGACGTGGCTTCCTTTGCGCGAAGTTCAGTGTTCATTCCCGGACAGGCACGGCTGTAGTTGCTCTGTAAATATTGTTTATTCACGTTTATCATGCGGAGGAGGAAACGGTTGACTTGCCCTCGTATGTGAACCTTGATGCTTTTTATAATGGCTGGGGAAATAGAGAGTTGTTTTTTAAAGTCATTGATTTTCTTTTTTGATTTCGATTGGTAAACCAAGTACTGAAGTACGGCTACAATACTTAGTACTGACCATACACCTTTCATACTTTGCCATTTCGGTGGCATAGCATTTTAACAAGTATACGAATTCGAGATTAATCGTTTCTTAGTATTCAATGAAACAATCTATAGTAAAAAAAATAGCACAAAACACCAAACCGCACCGTCCCGATTGACAAGCTTATTATTGAGACGGCTGCGAAATATAAGTGCATAATCCAATTTGTTCACAAGAGGTGCAGTGCGAGAAAAACGGTGCGTCTGCGCAACCTATATAATTTAGCGCCATAAAGGTACAGAATGATGACAGGAACACTGCGAAAATTACTCATTTTACGAGCCGAAATTACGAGATAGACCTTATACAAGCTAAACAGATTCTTTATGTATTGCATTTTGAATCTTACGCTAGCGTCTTAAGGGTGGGATTTTTTTCGCTAGGTAAAGATCGAGTTCCCGTCGTGAAATCGTTGACTGATTACGGTGATTGATGCATTTCTTGTTTGTCTGTTTGTCTGTCTGGTGTCAGATTACGATATCGATTACAACGTTTTTACGACCAATTTTATATATTTTATTCGTTGGGGTCAATTTAAATTGGCGTTTGGTGTGTGAGTGGGGTGGACCATTAAGATTTGAGCCAGGGAAGTGAGTTTATGAGGCTGTAAACTCTGCCTACGTAGTTTTATATATATTTTATTGGTTTTGTGGGCGTCGTGTTTATTTATGTCAAAGAGAATAACATCGATAGTGTTTGGGAAAGATATCCTTTAGTATGATTTACAATCGAAGCAAAAGATATGGGTATCTCCCACGGTGAGATGTGTTCAGTCGCTCGTGATTTGAGTCAAGTAGGTTACGTATGAAATATGAAAGAATTTTTGGCCAAAATAGCTAAATTATAAGCATTAACATTTTCGAGGAGCCTACTATACTACCCTGGCCAGACGGGTTGGTTTGGTATAAAGTTTTGCTTCGAATTTTTATTTGTTTGGAGGAGACTCGTGCCCAGCAGTGGGACATTTATGGGTTGAACAGTACTCTTACTCTTGTAGATCTCTCATGCTGTGATACTGATTTATAAGAAGATAATATATATACATATAATGTAGATGGAGGAACTAAAATAATAATAATATTCTACCACAATTACACAGCGCCATCTAGTCTCAAATTAAGCAATTATATTTGCTTGTGTTATGGGTACTAAACAACTGATATACTACTTAAATACATTTTTTTTTGTAAATACATACATATTATAGATAAATTACACCCAGACACAGAACAAACCTTTATGCTCATCACACAAAGATTTGTCCTGGGTGGGGATCGAACCCACGACCTCCGGTTTAGCAGTCAGGGTCACTAACCACTAGACCAACAGGCCAGTCAACTAAAAGAGGTACTTATATGAAAACCAAAGTAATTAGTGCAGTGCTTACTTCAATCTGCTATTTTATCAATTGTCTCTTGTTATAATGATATATGTTATTTATACCAGTAGACTTACTGGAATTCTGTTCGTATCTTTTTCTTATGTTTGTCAAAGGATTAACGAGCGTAAGGTAGCGTTGACTATTGTTAAAAAAAAAGGGATGGAACAGTTCGTTCTTTACAAATTTTAATACTTAAGTATTCTAGCAATTTGATTTGAAATGATTATGTTCGAATTGTCTTTGTGCATCTTTTATAAATGTGTTTCAAGTAGTGAGATAGACGTTTATGCGTGGCGTCGTAAAATCTTACCCAGTTACCTACACGATGGCAAATTAGATATTTTTTTTTAATAATGGGCACACCCTTTCAGATACTTAATATAAAATTAAATTAACCCAAAAATAACTAAACAATCAAAATAAAAAGTGTTAAGTTCATCAACCCTGTGAATGGCGATTAAGTCGCAATCAACTGCAACCGTCAACCCGTCAACGTCCAACATAAACTGTGAATGTTACGATAACACCCGATTTTTAAACTTATCATATGTATAAAATTTATGTTCGTTATTATAGGGTATTTAGCCCGCTCCTACTCTGTGGGGGATACATAAAGTGAATACTTTATGAGGCTCGAGTTTGCGCGTTTGATGATGGGAACTAGTGAAGAAACGCGTAAAACTTATTAGGTACCCTGAATAGTGTTGGAAAAGGGTTTGTTTAAATGTGCCCGTTATTTGTAGTAACTCTAAAGCATGTACAATAAATTCAATGAGAAGAACTAGACAGAAGCTCAAATAACAGTTTTTAAAAAAATAATTACATTAAAGTACAATTTGCTCACTGAAATTATTTCTGAACTCTACATAATTATAATTGTCACAGAAGGTTAACATCTAATGAAAATAATAATTTAAAAAATTATCCACCGATGAAAAAAAAGGGATGTGTATATACACCCCACTCTTTTGTCGTTAGAAGACACGTCAAACTTTTATAAGTCTCGTCTATGTGTCTGTGGCATCGTAGCTCTTAAACGAATGGGCCAATTTTGATGTGGTTTTTTAGTTTGAAAGCTGATGATTCTTAGATTTGTATTGTTTTATCCTATTCAGTGCCGTCGTTTCAAGGTTAGATATACTTAAGTATATTTTAATTAAGTCAAAAATATATGCAACTACATATTCAATAAAGACATATCCGTATGCTTATGATTTAAGCTATGTTTTTAACTATAAATCTTCAAAAACTTAAATCATTTCAAAACTATACCTTCCTCTCAATTTCTTACAAAAAAATCATTATAGTTTCAAAGATTACCTATGACTGATATTTAAAAAACATTGTAAAACAACTTTAAATCAACTGGGATGATTGTGGACCCTCTTAAATACCGAGGAACCATCAGTGTTGATTACCTATTTATCGTATTTTTATTATTCAGGGTGTATAGTCGTAGTGCCCACGCAAACACTCAGATAGGGTCACTTCTCTTTTATAACTCGACCAGTTTGCCACCAGGTGGCACTGACGCGCTGAATCTTTAGTCGTCGAAATTCATGATTTAGTACACATAAAAACTAAATTTATGTTTCTATTTGGACATGGTCGTATTTTTTATAGTTTATGAAATTATGAGTTTCGATTAAATGTTATTCAAATATGTTAGAAATGTGCATTCGTCTATCGACCGGATTTTTGGTATTTCGTTTAATTTAATAAATTAGTAGTCGGTTAATATGTTTCTTATGATATGACAAGCTTGTCATTATTTACAAATGTGTTAATTAGAAGTAGGAATTATTAAGTGGTAGTGAACATTAGGATATTGTCATTATTTAGATATTTTTAAAGGACACTGGGAAGTGGGAACTGCAGAAGTAGATACTTATTAACAGAACCATAACACTGTCAGGACAGAATTATTATAATACAGACTTCTGTGATTTTTGGTAAGTAGAATCTTTCCCAGTCAAACAAACTACTTAAATAAATACATACATACATATAGATCATGCCTCTTTCCCAACAGAGGGGTAGGCAGAGACCATTTCCTTCCACTTACTACGATTCTGACATACGTCTTTGGCTTCTTCAACATTCATCAGTCTTTTAAATGCATTCTCGCCGGTTGAGGGTACCTACTCTTGATCTGTCCCTTCTTTAGAACGTCACCTATTTGAGCAAGGAGACGCTCGAGAATGAAATTTCCACTAACGGTCACCCATCATGGACTGACCTTTCCGAGCGTTGCTTAACCTTGATGGTCGTAACAAACATCTGAACACAACAATACCACCAGCGTATTTTTATACCACGATGGTGGGAACACTACCGCAGCAGTGAAGGTAGTACTTCTCCTTCTTCTTCTGGTTCAGTTTAAAGAGCATAAAACACTACACAAATTACAGGGCCCCGTGATGAGTGACTTCGACTTAAGGGGTTATTACACTACACGATATTCAGGATCCCTTAAGGCACCTCCTAAACACCGTGTAGTGTATACTAATTTATCAATAATGTAATACAACTACATGGTGTTCAGGTGGTGCCTTAAAGGATCCTGAATATCGTGTATTGTAAAAACCCCTTAAGGTGGGGTCACTCTTTGTGCTCTATATGTCTTTAAAGGTTTGTTAAAGATGACGATAAGTTAATTGTTAATCACTGCTTCTTACCTATACTGTTGTATATTGTGCAAGAAAAAATAAATATTAAGTAGAAATACCTAGTTGCTATCTGAAGTAGGTACTTATTGTATATTATTTATTTGAGTAGGTAATTTGAGAAGCACCTAATTATGTTTTTATGTCTATAATATTAATGCAAGAACATAAAATTATAATAATATGCAAAAACTTTTTTGTTGATCAGGAATTAATTAGGTTTAATAAGTTTTTTATTAGCTATAATTTAGTAATTAACTGAAAATCAGTGTATTTGATATCCACTTATACTCAGAATTGAGCTTAATGTAACAAAAAATATTGTACTACGTACTCAGAAGTGTAACAAAATATTTAAAAAATATTCTTAAGTTGTTTAATATTCGCAGTAAATGCGTTAAGTCCATCACAATTTCGGTGCCCCTCAAAAATCATTGCTAAAAGAATAACCACATCTTTGCTTAATAAGCGAACTTAAACGCAAATAAAATTATATCGACGAAAAAAAATCGCAATTTTACGATTGCGATCGTAAAATGACGCGTGTTTCGGGTTATTATTGAAATTTTATTATTTTTCGCGATTTGGACTCTTATTACTTGGGTAATAAGGGTGTCAGTATATTTGGTCCTATATAAAATGTAGTCGGTTACGTTATGTGGCAACATAATGGAAATATGAGATTTTTATGTTGTACGGCGTTTTAGGGTTGAAGACTGAATGTGAAAACTTTGTTTTTATTATCATAATGTTACTCGCCTAATGAATGTTCTGTGAATATAAGTAGGTATTGATGATGAAATAATGGACCGCCCAATGGCTGTTGTTTGAAGTTTTTTAAATAATGACGTCAAAAATCTAAATACCTTCAGTAAAGTACGTCTTCACTTCTCATATAGGTTACAACATAATAATTATACTTAAAAATCATTATCAATCAAAATGTAATAAAAAATAAAATAAGTTGCTTCTCTTAATTTTTTTTTTTATTTAGGTTATCAACCTAATAATATAACAAAGAACTTACTTAGTTATTTTAAAATAGATCAATTTATTTACTTATTATTATTATTTATTTATTTTTTATTTATAATATAAAATGGTTTAGTATTTTAATCAGTAGGTGTATAATTATAAATATAAGTATCTACTATCTATGAATTGAACATTTAAATCTAGACTAATATTCTGATGCTTATGAGTATTATGTAGTCTATGTTTTGAAGATGTTTCTTCTTTTGTAGGTATAAGATACATTAATTTATTGCATGCATAATACTTAAGCACCGGATATTACATGTCCAAATAGTTATAATAGTCACTTAAAAATAAAACGACAAATTTTATAGTATTATTAAAATATACTGAAAGGTGCTTAATAATATCTAAATTTGTCCAAATATCCGGTTATTTCATCTAAATATATTGAGGTACAAAGTTATAAGTAATTGCAAAGATTTAGATGTCTAATAAAAGATATAATAAAATCTAAATTATTCAAATATTATACAAATTTAGTCCCATTACTCTTTATTGAATACCCTATTATGAATACTATTCAAAAACTAAAACATAATAATTAAATTTTATTGTTGTAGTATCCAACTAGGTAACATATTATTGTAAATAATTATAATTAAATAAATTGGTTTCAAATATTCTTCCAAAAAAAAAATGGAAAGACTATTATGACCCATTGTAATAATAAAGATAAAAGTAGTTACAAAAAACAGGATTGAAATTAATAAGAAAAAAGTATCTTTTCAATTACCTGATGATTGCAAATAGGTAAGAATTAAATTTATCTTTAATCAAAATAACAACTAGTTAATAAAGTTTATCATGAAATTAATTGAATGTATTACAAATCTACAATTATTTAACATAAATAAAATAATTTAACGAAACTTTTTATCAAATAGTTACAAAAATTTTAAAAAATTAAGTAGCGTAGGTACAATCGTAACGAAAGTGAGTTAGCACGGGTAAAAAGGTAAAAAGGCGGTGCGGTGCGGTGGGCGGGGGGCGGGGCCAAGTCGCCGCCCGCGTGCGAGTGAGACGGCAACAGTGCACGCGCGCCCGTCTACATGATGCAAGGTCACGTCACAGCCAACACTTTTTGCAATGTTTTGACATGTACATTTTTTTACTGCACATTCTTTTCCAAAGTACGTACTTTCTTTAGGAAAATGAAATAAAGGCGGTTTTAGTAAATTTCTGTGTTATTTTTGAATATAGTAAGTTAAATTTTTTGTTAATTAATTAAAATTGAAAAATAAATTCATACAAAATAAACTTACGGCTTGAATGAGATAACTATTTAAAAATATATCAATTTACTTTCACTTGTTAACCGAAAAAACTACATAATAACTTTAAAAACTTTGAAAAGTATGATAACTTACTGATTAAAGCCAATACCGATAGAAACAACTGTCGTAATTAGTCAGAATACTAGTGAATGGTATACAAACTTGATATTTTAAATTAATAATTAAATAAGTATGCGGTGCATTGCAAAAATGTAGTTGCATGCTATCACGGGTGGACGTTTGATTGAGTGCGCTAGTTCTGAGGAGTGCCGCGCGGCGCTGTTGTCGTAGGCGGCCGCTCCGCGCGTCATTCCGGCCGCGGCTCGCGACGCAACCGCATCGCGACTCGCGCTCGCTGCCGCCCGCGTCCCGCGTAAACACGCCACGATACACGCGCTCTACGATCCAATGACATGTTCACGTGTTGTGCCAAATATTGTGTCCAGTTAACTTAGTGCCAGTTATTTGAGTGAAGTGAACACGTACGCTGTGCGATTCCAATACATATTGTAATCGTATTTGCTCGGCCGAGACACCGTCGCAGCCAGCCCATCTGTTCAAATACGGTTGATTTGTTTAAGTTTACTATTGATGGATTGGAAAGAGGTTCAACGACATCGTATATGGTGTTTGATGTGCTGAGGAATTCGTTTCACGTATTTCAAAAACAAATAGAAGTTTAGAAAACAATGGTTATATGAGAGGCTCTCGAGTGGCATTGCTTGCTTAGGTGCTCTCTGTGACAGGTGGAGCGGTGTTCTCATTGTCTATCAAATAAGAATATTCATTGGAAAACGGAGGTGAGCATACTTTAAGTGTACGTGTCAAACAAACTGCTAACACTGGATTTTGGAACTATTTATCGCTATTTAACTATAGCTCTGGCATTCTAAAGCTACTTCTTTTAAATAATAGTGTAAAATTTACTTTATTTACGTGAAACGAATAGTTTAACGTAGTACTGCTAAGTTTCACAATGCGTGGTGGGCTCTGAAAACTTTGTGACGGCCGCTGAATTCAGTGAGGATGCGGCGACGGCCCGCGACGGTACTGTGCCGGGCGTTTGCTGATAAAATACATTATTATGTCAGGAAAACTACATGAAAACGTGAAAAAGTTGTTAGAAATACTTTTTATTGAGAAATTATACATTATACATATATTTTGTGCTGTTTTGCAGCACACAAAACTGTACCAAGTTGTTTTAAATTGGAAAAAACATAAATATTTATTTACTAATCTAAATAAGCTCAAAGTTAAGAGCTTTATTTCCAGAAATATTGAAGCTAAAAAGATAAAATAGAAGCATTTTGGTCTGAAATTAACAAAAGTACATAATAATATTTTCTATGAATCAAAATCAATAGTTAAAAAAAAAAAATTGTTTTCTATCTAATATTTGCAAACTAGAAATACCTGATACTTACTACATTTACTGATTGATATTCATGTGTGAATGACTAATCAATTATTTATTTATAAAAAAATGTTCAAAAAATTTGCGCCTATTACAGCATTTAAGTTTAAAAGAAATCTATTGGACCTTCCATACTATTTACGGATCCCTACAAACTATGTGCAGAAACTATGTGTATGTAAGTAAGCACTGTACTAAGAACGTCTTACATACCCTTACCCTAATATAGGTACCCCAACTACAAAATGTATCTCAAAATTTATGCAAGTTTGAACTTACAAAACTACAAAGCGCCATTCGAACAATTAATTCATACAATAAAACTACAAAAGGAATATCCAATATTTTTGCATCCTCTGGCGTCCTTTCCCTCAGTCCGCCATCTTTATTTTTGTAAAGCAATGCACACAGTCGTCATTTTAAATAGTCGAGTGGCGCGCGCCCTGAGCGTCTGCAACGCGTCTATGTCGGAGCGCGAGGGGTGAGGGGGCGGGGGGCACTCGCCGAGCGCGGGGCAGGGGGCGGGGCGCTAGAGAGGGACACCGCATCATAAACATTGTGTACATAAAGACGTTTTGCAAAAGGCAATGAGCCTAATGCCATTTTTTTTAATATCACTTGCTACTGGAGCTGGATATCTATCAAATAATTAAATAATTATTTTTTTTGTGAATTTTATCTAACGTTCGACTTTTATTTACACTCGAATAGTTTGATTAATTTAATATTTCGAGTAAAATAGCGTAGTAAAATTTTTTAACGTTTTTTTTTAATAAATTCTAATTCTAAGTGTTTAGATAATAAAAACATTAATATTAACTATAATTGCTTGGTTTCGTATTACCCGTTTTATGATCCACTTAATTATGATTTCATTTTTTACAAAAAGTATACACTATGTGGTAATTAAAATTTTATGACACAAATAGAACGAAAACATATTTTATAATTGGGTGTCAATATGTAAATAAGTTTTAATAGATAACTAATAATGGCATATAATATAGTTCAATCGTTAAATATTACATTCTAATTGGTAGTAAACCTATCATAAAATTAATAGGAAAGAAATCGCTTGTGCCGGTGTAACAAATAGGAAAACAGCCAAAATTCATTCAACAGCCTAATTATTCATGCTATAATAATTATATAATTTTTTGAAATAATTTTGAAGTATTTGTTTATATTACTTATGTATTTTAAAATGTCCAGCAGTGGGCGTCATTAGGCTGATAATGATGATGATTTTAAAATCAAATCCCCCTGAAGAACTTTTTCCTTAATTTTGCAGCATAAGCATATTTTGCGTTGCCAATAATTCGCTAGTTACCATGAAAGCTTAAATTCATATTTTAAGATTTTTGGTTTTAAATATTTGGAGGAACAATATCACTATCGGTTGAAAGATGTAACTATAAAATATTATGTACCTAGTTAAGTTAGACCTGATAAATTACAATGAGCTATTGGGATTTTGGAAATTCTAACCATAAAATATTAAGTAGGCAGTTAGAATGGTATATATAGATACGAAAAAGCTCAAAATGTCGGTCATTATTTACCTAACAAGAACAACTGGATTATTATGTTATTTGTCACTCCTATAACCTAAAAATTATAATGTCATGCAAAACAAAAAAGTATCAGCAAATTTTCCTCAAGCCAGTTTGCTGAAAAGGTTGAGCTTTAAGCCACTCTTTTTAAAAGCCAAAATAGTTACAATTTCAATGAATTTGAAACATTTAAGAATGGTAAAGAACCGAAATACCATAAATAAAAAATAACTAAACATAGTAATCTATATCATCATTACAACCTAGAAACATCTCACTCAATTTGTTTTCGTCGAACAAGTATCAGTATGGTATCTGAGAACATCACTTGCCACCAACCTATGTATTTAAAAACATTGTTTTGCAATGATTATTTTATTACCTATAATAAGTATGATAATTATTTTGAAATAGTAGAGAAAGAAAGAAAAAATATACTTAACAAAGTATGCGACGGATGAAGGATATGGCTACTTTAAAAATGTACAAAACTAAAAGGAAAAAAACTAAAACATACACATAAACAGGATTGCATTCAGATGAGATGCAGACAATGACTATACCTGTACAATAAAAAAAAGAAACAATATTGATTGACAAGACGAATCTTATTATAAAAGACAATAAAATATTGTAATTAATAGCATAATGAATAGTACAATAGTAAATAAAAATATTTTATTATACCTAAGTTTAGTGTCGTGATCACCTCAATCAATGACAATCAATGATAAAGAACCAATTGAAGTGCATTGGAATTTTAATTATGATCGATGCGATTATTTAGTAGGCTATTTATAGTTCTTAGAAGCGCATTTTTACCCGACTAGGGCGAAGTCAAAAGGAAGAATAATGATTTTGGCAGTCTATGTATGATGTATGTTGCAACATAGAAACACATACATACGTAAGTACTACTACATACTATACATACATAGACTGCCGAGCCTGTCAAGTAACTGCCTGTCAAGTAACTGGTGCTACGGTGGACCCTAGCACCTAATTAGGTAATGGAATCGCAAATTTTTGTTTTATAGATTGATCGTGTTTTGTTATATTTTTAAAGATGTACTAGTCATATATAATAATAATTATTATAGAATAATAATAATTTTAGTTTTATAGATTGGTAGATGTTAGGAAAATTGTTAGACAAATTTATGTATTATAATCGTGGAGTGATGAATCAAATATTGCGCGCATGAATCAGAAGTTTTGGGGTTTAAACGTAGAAAATTGCTATTTAAAATGATCGAGTTTATATTTCGAAAAGACCGATTTTATTAACATTTAAAATATTATAGTTCTTAATATCTAATGGATTTTTATATAAGAATTGGAAATTATGAATAAACAATTACTATGTATGTATTATTTTTTATGTTACAATAATTTACAAACAAAAGTTAATAAAACAAAGGCATGATTAATGTTATTTATGAAAACTTCTAAAGTTAAAATTAAATAATTTAGTTTACACTATTTAAGGAAGAATGTCAATGAACATTATTCAATGTTATGAACTTATAAGGTATAATTATTACATAAATCATTCTTTATATAACATGAATGTTAAAATAATCGAAACATGACTTCAAATGTTCAATAATAACGTTTTTTGGAAGGATTGTTATTTTACTTTATAATAATGTGATGCACAATGGAGCATAGTTAGCTTGAATGTGAAAAAAAACCGTACCCACAAAAATATATTGCGAAAAATCTGACTCCAATTTCATTAAATGGGAGTCAGATTTTTCTCACAAACAAAAATGTACTCAATACTCAATACTCAATACTCAATATTTATTTGCATTCCACAAATGTAGACTTAGATGGTAAAATTAAATTAAAGTAATTAGATCATTGTGGACCCTGTCGGGCACAGCAAAGTAGGAGAGAGGAGGATATAATATATTTATTATATGTAATGCTAAGTACTCAGTGTCTTTTCTTCGAGGTAATCTTTGATTGTGTAGTAATTTTTAATAAATAATAACTTTTTTAATTTGTTAGTAAAACTATTAATATTTTTTTCATTTTTTATGTCTTCTGGTAACTTATTGTAAATTTTTATTGACATTACATATGGACTATTTGAATGTATACTTAGTCGTGAAGTTGGTATATTTAAGTTGTTCTTGTGACGTAGCGTATATTTTGTTTGGATAGCTTCGCGTTTTACATAAAAGTCTTCATGTTTTCTAACAAATTTACATGTCTCCAGGATATAAATTGATGGCAGAGTTAGAATTTTGTGCTCCTTAAAGTATGGCTTGCAACTATCTGTGTCCTCTATATTAACTAAAATACGTATAAGTTTTTTTTGAAATGTAAAAAGTGATGGTGCTTCGGTACTATTACCCCATAGTATCACTCCATAGCTTAACCATGCATATGCATACGCGTAGTAGGTAGTAAGAGCCGTTTGGAAATTTGTGGTTTTCTTTATCTCCCGTAGAGCGTAAGAGAACTTTGATAGTTTTGTTTTTATATTTTGTATGTGTTGTTTCCAATTCCAACTCTACTCTACTACGGTGAAGAAAGGAAACCTATAAAATACCTAAGTATGACAGTTTGAGTAAATGATTTTAAAATCTTTTGTCACCAGCAATAAGAACAAGTCTCAAAGTCAAAATTCGCTATTTATCTAATTAATAACTAAACAAAACCCAACATGATGCCACAAAAAGTAAACTAAGATTATTATTAACAATTCGAAGTCAACATTTTGAATACGACAAGTTGAATTTATCGACACCATGTGACGCGACCAACGACAGCTGTTAGTTATCCCATTATTTTGACTTGTTTATGTCCCTTCTATATTTTATCTATATTATATCCATTTTTGGGATTCAATTATAATAATATTTCTCTGTTATTTATATTTATAATCCGTTAATAGGCTACACTAGAATCAGGTAAACATGAGTTTCGGTAATATATGGATGAGTTGAAATTCATTTTTTATAATTAGAAAATGAGTTCGGGAAAATTGGTTTTGGAATATGTACTTGAATGATATGTAGTTTTACATTTTAAATGTATATTCCATTCATGTTCTGTATGTAAAATATCAAAGTAAAGTATCTATTTGAAAATTAATTTAAACTTCAGATTAATTTATTTTGAAATCTTTAAATTTTCTTACACTCATGAAAAGAATGTACCCATAGGTAAGCAAAATATCTAAGTACCTAAGTGGGTGACAGACACATAGGAATGTAAGTAACAACATAGAACTAGGAGTTACATATAATATGTATAAGGACGATCACCATATCTAAGTATATACAATTAATTAATATACAATTAATGCGTTTTTAGATGATAAAATGTCTTGGGAATAATGTTATTATTGATTTGATATATCTTGTTTGTGTAGAATGACACTTGTGACGTGGGGGCACTTTGTGAATATTTATGTCAGTTTTCTCGTGGATTTCCTTTATTTTTTTTTAATAACAGTTATTTTTTATTAAGTTATGTGTTTACAAAATTAAAACTATATTTATTCACAGACTGCCCCTAACGGCTGCATAGCAATGTTTAAAGTGATGCAACCGCAGAGCCTTACTTTTTACTTTTGTTTATTATTTATTTTGTAAACATTCATTTTAACTCGGTGTGGTGCTCTGCTGCATCACTTTACACGCTACCCAAATTATAAATTACAAAAGATTGTAACTACCCATTTTTTTTTAAAAGACTGGCGTGAGTTTCTTGCCAGTTCTTCTCATAGCTCCACCCCGTCAGCGAACTGGTCGTAGGCAAATTTGCTGACACTACTTTTCGGATAACCTGTTACATTCTTGTGACTTTCATAAGTGTTACCTTGTAATCTAGATGAATAAACGAGATTTCATTTATGTAATAATACATAATATTCCATTTTATTGTCTAATTTTATCTGTAATGAAACAATAATATGGAATATCTACGTTATTGACTTTAGAAATATCTCTTGTTGAAAGGGATTATTAACTCTAAGTACAAAGTCCTAAATTTTATAAGTAAATTATATATTATGTTGTAATTTAGGTATATATTTCCCTTTTTAAATGGGCCGATATTTTTAATACAAAAATATACTATAGATATATTAAAACGGTTTCAGAAAATCTTGGTATATTGAGATAAGCAGTTACAGATTAACAAAAGTACAAGACATTTTTCATAGTTTACAAATTATCTTAGTTGAAGAACTGATAGTGCATTTGACTGGATAACTGTCTTCACTGTTTACTGTTTAGTTGTGCTGTGTTTAGATGCTTTCGATTACTGGACTGGAATGATATGACAGTGTACTGTGTTTTTGCTTGAACTTGAACTGATCCCATTCGTCGAAAGAAAAATATTAAAATTAAATGAATCGGCTACTGGGACCGCGGTCTGACTTAAATAGGTACGGCGGTGCTGGAATCACTAATATTCTTTCAATATTTTAAACAACCAATTTACAAATTTCTTTATTTTCTTTTAAATATTTTGTTTTGCTAAGTAATAGATATAAAAGTGGAGCGGTTGTTTTTTTGCAGATAATACCTATGACAATAATTTAATGCATATTTATCAATAAATTTACTTTATTTCTTATTTAGTATATAAACTACAGCTTTAATACCATAGTCAATAACAAAAACTGATAATAAATTCAACAGATCTAGTTATAAAACGACCAAAATGCCCATATTGAGTGCAAAAATATCGTTTAAGATAACAGTTTTACGTATTAGGAATTATATCTGTTTATAACCAAATTAGTAATAATTAAAGAGGCGTATCAACCACTTTAGATTATTTGCATAGAGTTCAGAGCACCTATCTGACGACTTGTAGGATGACTTATCCTACTAATATTATAAATTTATTCGAAAGTTGGGTTGGGTGAATAGTTGATGGTTGTTTGTTACTCAATCAGGCCCGAACGGCTGATAGGATAAGCATCAAAATTTGGCATACAGATAGACTATAGTCTGAAATAACACATAGGCTACTTTTTGCTAACATATCACGCGGTCGGAGGTAAGTTATGTATAACTGATATAATATAAAATATAAATGTAGCCTATGTGTCCCCACAAAACAAATATTCAAACATCCGTCTAGAGTCGATGCGTGACTGATTTAATGACAGACTAGCAATTAGCCGGCAAGATGGCCGCCTGCGCCCGCGCAGCCAATGTCAATAACGCCATAAATCATCCGCCATATTTATTTCGAATGGTTAAGTAATATTTATTTTTATTCGCGTTATTGGTACTAGTCTGTTCGACTAGTCTCATTATTCAAGTATTGGGCTATCATTAAGTATGTCTTTTTTGTAGTTTCCACATTAAAATTCACGGCGGCACATTCAATCAGCATCTGTAACCGAGCACTATACATAAATAACGCTAACAGTCCCACGACCTAATCAAACGCACCACACACGCACACTAATGCACCTTTATGGGATACATACAATTATGAACATCGATACGATGGATATCGATACCCTAATAATTTATATTAGGTTATTTATATTATTTTTATGACATCCATCCACTAAAAAAGTGATTGAAATAAGATTATTTATTAATAATTAGTTTTGTTGCTAAGCCTTCACTAATTCTTTCTTATTACCAAATGATCGCAATATACATAAAATTTGACAGTTTCTTGGATGTACCATAAATTGATTTGATGGTTATTACATTAATGATAAAATAAAATTATTTTATGTCGCATTAACTAATTTACATTTCTTCTAGATCTCGATTAATTGGAAATTGTTATTGCTACCAATTTTAGACGCGATGCGTACATTAACATTGTTGGTTCTTTAGTTTAGAAACGACAAAGAACATTTATATGACTGGCCTGTTGGTCTAGTGGTTAGTGACCCTGACTGCTAAGCCGGAGGTCGTGGGTTCGATCCCCACCCAGGACAAATCTTTGTGTGATGAGCATAAAGGTTTGTTCTGTGTCTGGGTGTAATTTATCTATAATATGTATGTATTTACAAAAAAAAAAATGTATGTAAGTAGTATATCAGTTGTTTAGTACCCATAACACAAGCAAATGTAATTGCTTACTTTGGGACTAGATGGCGCTGTGTGAATGTGGTAGAATATTATTATTATTATATTATTATTATTATTTTTATGTTAAAGTCTTAAAGTCATTTTATTTTGTCAAACAAAGAAACATTAACCCTTTAATGCGAAAAGTCAATCAAGCTATCTATCAGCGTGGTGGTACCTACGACTTACGACGTACGACCTCAAGCAATACCGACGTATTTAACTTATTTGACATTTAAAACACCAGAGCGTACTCGGGTCGCATCCTGCCGACACTCTTTTTGTGTATGCCCAAAAATGCCCGTCAGACGTATATTAACATAAATACGACATTAAACTGGAGTTAATTGACACATTTCACGATTTATAAGATAAGTTACCTAGATGTGAAATCACTAGGAATTTTAGTAGAGGCGATAAATAAACCCGTTTTTTTTCTAATGGCCCCTGTCGAATCGTAAGCAAGGACTATGTTCGGTAGTGTGCTCTCTGACTGCCATAATGGATATCGTGACTAGACCGGTGAGGTATTAAGGAGGTGCATGTTACGTCTGTACCAAATGCCATTCTGACATCTTTATTTAGATGTTCCTCTGTTCTTTATGGGATTATTCTGAAGTTAGGAAATTGTGGGTGATTAAAAGTAAATTAGGAGGCACGTAGACAAAACAAGATACAGAAAACTAAAACGAGATCCATTCAAATTAATGTATACAATACGGCATTGTAGATATATTGCTTAATAAATATTCGAGTATAATAATAATTTAACAATGATGTACTGAAATATGTCTGCTAATAGATTTATTCCTTTTTAAAGATCGATCTGGTATATTATAGGTACATTTTTCGCTCCCATCGTTCTTTATTTGGCCACTGCTCAGCTTATATTGGCCGTAGCGTGATGTTATATAGCTTAGCATTCTCAATAAATAGGATATCCAACACTGAAATAACTTTTCAAATCGGACTAGCAGTTTCTGAGAACGTAGCGTTCAACCAAATAAACCAACAAACTCTACAGCTTTATAATATTAGTATCCACTAGATAGACTCATCAGTGTCAGGCTAGCAGCTCCATCTGCGTGGGATTGGTTTCTTAAGACCACTGCAACATTTCTCCTTTTGAGACATAGTAATTTTCGCTGTGCGTTGATCAGTCAGTTTTTGCTTATATAGAAAAAAATTGAGAGACCTCTATAGAGGTGTATTCAAACAATTAAACGATGCACTTTTTGTATCGTTTAATTGTTTGAATACAGCTCTTACAAGTTACAAGTGTGTAAAAAAAAAATTGTTAACATCTGCCTGTCATACACCAAGTGACATTTGTCACAATGAGTCAATCAATAGCATGCAATTACAGGTTAGTAATCTGTCATTTGTGCAACAAAGCCCTATGTTTTATAATTATTATGGACCTAATACTATATTGACATATTTGATTTGAATATTGTAAAGGTAGAATTGAAAAAGCTTTATTAAATGAAAAAATATTCACGGTAGAATTATTGTAAACTAGATTGTCCTTTCTATAAGGTAAGGTGCATGTTCGAATACGCCTTCTTCATACATTTTACTGGCGCTATTGTCTCTGAACTTAGACACATTTTACATAGAACAATTCATATTATCACTTAGTTACATAAATAGACCCGCCAATTGACAGAGTCAAATTTTTTTCTAGTTTTTTTTCTCTAGAAATTCCATTTTTAGGGAAATTATTTTTATAACTAAGTTATGGGATATAAAGTTATAGGACGGAATGTGACAAAATCAAATGGTGATTTATACTGCACAGTCATTGAGTTAAAAAAAACCCAAAACGAACGATCGCTGAGATCAAAGACGGCGCTCAAAATAGAGCTCAAAAAGAGTCTAATTGTCACACAACTGTTTTGCTGTCGTGAGGTGTGAACGTCAAAAAGTTTCATTCTTTTGTAAGTAATTTTTTTTTAAAAGCAACTGGAATGTGTATTATTGACGACTGATTTGTATTTGTAAAGTCGTCAATAATAAAACTATTTTTAAAAGAAAAGAAAAAAGAAAAGAAAAGAAACATTTATTGGTACAGCACAGAGACAGAGTAAAAATACAAGGAAATGATGTAAAAGATACACAGAAAAAGTAAAAGGTACAAACAATTAAATATATAAATAAATAAAACAAAATACCACAAATTACTAAATCATAACAAAAACTGTAGTAAATATGTGTCTCGCGGCTGCAACCAAAAGGCGTCCAGTTCA
Organism: Laspeyria flexula; assembly: GCA_905147015.1. Taxonomy (NCBI): domain Eukaryota; kingdom Metazoa; phylum Arthropoda; class Insecta; order Lepidoptera; family Erebidae; genus Laspeyria; species Laspeyria flexula. The sequence continues at coordinate 17,307,314 of LR989952.1, read as the reverse complement.
GCATTGAAGCCAGGTCACCAATTATAGGTACCTGGCGCTGGTTTTCGACTGGAACCTTGGCAGTTGACATACACGGATGTCATAAGAGCGGCTTTATATTTAAATTATGTACTTCTAAGTTAATATTTAGGTAGATATAAGTATATTATGCCATCAAATTAAATTTAAATGCGCAATTATGAATGTAAATAAATATTAAATAATAATTCTTAAAGACATTATTGGATTATTAGATATTATATATTATTATTCTTAGATTTATTATTTTCAATTGGGTATCGGACCTTTATTATTATATTATAATATTTTTATAATAATAGCAATAACATTTATTATTATCACTAGATTATTAGATATTATTTTAATTTTTTTATTATTACTATAGTTTTTTTTTTTTTTTAGAAATTTGATTATCGTAGGATTAAATGAATGACATGTCAATATTGACGTTATTATGTGCCCGCTGTGCCTTCAAAAGGTGTCAATTTTCGAAAAATATAATTAGAATTTGACAGTATATCGGCGACAGTTTGACTTTAGTACACGATTGTGCATTAGCTATAGGAGACGCCGAATTTTTGTACAGTGAGTACTGGCGGGTTAGCTAATTTAGGAATAATTGAATCTATATGCATCGCCATATTATGTAAAAATTATAAAAGTTGAATACTGAATCATGTCATCCGCCAGTTGTTAAGTTTCATATCGGCTATGAAATTATGATCCAAACATTTGCTCTAATATTTGTAAAAAAATATTAATATTTTACACATCAAGGCTGAATAGGTGCCGGCTTTGATCACAAATGATTGGCGCCAATCATCGAGAACTCGTATTAGGTATACAACCAGAAAAAAGCTTCAGAGGCCAAATTAACACCATCAGGAACTTGAAAATAAAACTTACAATGTGGCAACACTGGCCTCGCGATTGTTGGCGCGTAAAAAACAAGGCGTCCAATTTGCATCCACGCTCATCAAAGTCATATAACACACAAAATTGCGCCTTAACAACTAAACTTAAGAAACTAACGCTTCCCTATTGATTAGTAAAGATATTTTTGTGATACGACTTTGATCTCGATAGCTCGTAAATTCGTTCAATAATGTTTGTTGAATCGAATCATCTGTTTAAGAATGGCAAGTAAATGTTTGTTTTCTATCATCCGCCAGCCAAAAGTTGTTCGATTTCGCTAGTTAGCGTTGTTTTGACAGTCTCAATCGTTGGGGCGCGGTAATAATGCTGTCTACACTTCATTCATGCCGCTGTGTGGGCCACTGTTGCATACACAAACAATTTTTGTATCAAGAATTTCATTTAAATGAGTCGTATTATGTTTGATTTTAGACTATTTCCGTTCATTATTTGTTTTATTACGAAATTCTGATTTTGATATGCCACTGAACGTTTGATATGATGTATAATTTGTTGATAATAGAATGAATGAAAGAATGAATGAATCTGGCATGAAACTAAGTTTGTTGGACGTAATTATTTCAACAGCTTGTTTTTTTTTTGTTTTTCAAACCGACAGAGTTACAAAACACAGCTTTCTTTGATGGAATAAGCGTGTCATACACATTTCACCACCTACGTCATTCATATCTCATGTTATTGGGGCACAATCTGAAGATTTCACGATAGAAAAATCCTAATTGCTATGGTAGAAAGTACCTAGATCATTTCTTTCCAACTCTATTAAGTTTGAAATTTTAATTGATTTCGTTGCGGGTTCCAAAACAGTAGGATAGGCATTTCCTGGGACTCCCGAGTGGCAAAACTAGGTGTTCGCAAGGGTCTTAGCTGTTAATCCAGGCTCCATCCAGGCAGGATAATACAGGAGTGGCAGTGGTGGGCACGAGGGTGGGATTGTCCCGTACCTATAGAAAAATTCAGTAACGCTTTACTGGACGCTGGGATTTTAATAATATAATACACAGTGCTAAGCCACCGAGGCAATCCTACATATATACAAAAATGTTTTGTAATATAATACGTTTGTCCTCATATCGATCGTGACAGGTCTGTACAGAGGCTTCGCTCGAGATAGCTACAGCAATCAAGGGGGTTGCAATAATCATTACGTATGCTTCGCTAACATATCGTTGATTGGTCAATATTGTTAGCTGTCCATTCACAGAACCATTTATTAGATAACATACTGTCTATTCGAAGATTATGATTATAGAGAAAGAAATATATACATAATAATTACGACTGTATCTCATTGGGGCAGGCAGACATTATAGACAATCAATGGTTCTGATCCAAACATACCATTGTCTACTGCTAAACGTTGGGTAAGAGTAATGTTTTGTCTGTTAATTATGGCTTTTGATGTGATCTCGGAATCCACCAAAGCTTAGAAGAAACAACACACCTCTTTTGGCATTTTAACAGAATCCGGTCATCCTAAGATAAAGAGAAGCGAAGTTATCATGCTACCTAGAAAAACAATTTTGGAATCTTAGTGACTATAGGCTTTGTGGGTCTTATACAATAGCGTCAGAACTAATATAATTTATATAACGCCTAGACTGGGTAACGAAGTAAATAAATCTTATGTAAAACATAACAAAATTAAGTATAACATATTTCGATACACCCTACCGTCAATCCAAACAATTTTAATTTTTCCACCCCCTACCCAAGCGAAGCTGAAAACTCTGCAAGGCGTAGGTTCGCTCACGGGACTAAATCAATATGATATGACAGTTACGGTCAATTTATGGCCCTCAGTTAATTACAAACGGGTGCGGGCGCCCCCGGGGCGACGGGCAGGGGTGAGGAGGGGTGGAGAGGGGGTGGCACGTCTAATGACTTGTAAAGATGCTGTTGCGATGTTATTGAGTATGGATGTGTGATTGTTTGTGGGATTCATGTGCAGCGTAAGGGTGGTACTGAGGAGTGTGACAGAGATAATACAGGGCTTTTGTCTCTTTCACTTTATTCTTTGCATTGCTATGGTGACGTAACAAGGTGAAGAGACACGCTTTGTAAAAAGATTTGGATTCAAGATGAAGCTGTGAAATTAAATAACACTGCTTACGCGTATGTGTTTTGTTGTTAATTAGACAAAAAATAGATAGATCCCAATCGTTTATAGAGATAAAAACAATAATTGTAAAATTACTTATACCACACGACGATCACCAATATTTTTAAACCGAACTCCGCGCCATATTTCAGCATATCAGAAAAATGATTTTCCAATAAATAATTTCAATTTAGAGCTTGTATTCGAGGCTATTTACTGGGCTATTACATCGGGAGTGTGGTCGTCATGTGCCAATCAATCAAGCCATCCATCAGCCCGCGATGAATGCACTGGAGTGGCAACTTACCCTATAGCAGCTATAGATGCAGCTTTATGGAAGGGTTTTATTTAAATGAATGTTTTGAGTGAACGAGCCAAATTGATTCTATACTGGTTGAGTCAGACTATTGATTTGAATAGTCTGAAAGCATCGTAGTTATGTTCGTTGTGGTGAAAAAATCATGATGCGTAGTGAGAAGTTGGTTAATTTAATATATTCAGGTTCGCTCACTGAACAGACAAGAAAAGTCTTGGGTGACTAATCTGGAAGAAGCAAAACTCTTTGTAGTCGTCAAATAAATGTGTTTCAGTGATACAAGCATCTAATCGTATCTAGATTAAATAGATGTATATTTTTTTATTTCTAAAGTAATGTTACCAGCATGTTTATATTGTTCATTTCTAGGAGAATCAGTTTCAGAAAATTGTGATTTAATTTACATTTCCGCAGTGCTGAGACCTTTGAAGTGCAGGAGGTCATCTTCTGTAACGCTCATCAAATAATCAAAATCTTTGTTTCATTTGGCTCAAATATATGATACTTACTTATGAACGTCACAAAGCCAAAAAAGATGTCAGCAAATTTGCCTAAGGCCAGTTCGCTGACAAGGCTATCTATCTAAATATAACTAATATCATATGGCTAAAATAAACTAACTACATTTTTATTCTAAACAAAAATGGGCTGAATCATTAAACAATGCAATAAATTTCGAACTAATCATTTGTATAACCACAATGCTGACTAGTGAGGATCTTGTTTAGTTGCCATCAAAACAATCATCACAACTGCGTACCTACCGTCACGCTTATCATTTCTAAAGGATATAAAACCAACTTTGTAACCCCACAAACGATCACATTGTCAACTTTATTGCTTCGTAATAAGAGGTACGTGAAACGCAAATGCCGAGACAATTGTTTATTAACAAAATATGCATCGTAATTATATCCAATCAGTGTGTCTGTCCATCAATCCGTCAATCAAACGTCGCGTCTGGCATTGAACGATCTGGATCAATGATCTATAGATACGAATAGATCGATTTGAAGCAAAAAATGGGTCAGACATTATTTTTTCATTTAATTAATGTTTGTATGTATGTCTCGTTTTTTTGAAAAGGCGCCAATGTCACTTGAGAGAGTCTGCAGTCTAGGAATTGCTAGATCGATCACATTGAAACTATGCCACTTGTGTTTGATTGTATTACAAGGAAACTGTTTGTGGTCCACAGATCATATTATTTTCTACGGTTAGACTGACTCTTCAATTAAATGTCTACATTTTCATTTTGAATCTTATAATTTTAGTGCAATCATTGATCCTCAAAAGTAAACCATTATCTTTGATGCTGTGAGTCATAAGCTGCTATTAAATATAAGTAGGTACGTGCATATCAATGATACATACATCAGTCAGCGTGATTTATGCAAAGTTTTTTTTAGTGACGTGCCTTTGGGACATTTACGGGTTGAAATGATAAAAATATAATTATAATATTATAATATTCTATCACATTCACACAGCGCCATCTAGTCCCTAATTAAGCAATTATATTTGCTTGTGTTATGGGTACTAAACAACTGATAAACTACTTAAATACATTTTTTTTTTGGTTGTAAATACATACATATTATATATAAATTACACCCAGACACAGAACAAACCTTTATGCTCATCACGCAAAGATTTGTCCTGGGTGGGGATCGAACCCACGACCTCCGGCTTAGCAGTCAGGGTCACTAACCACTAGACCAAAAGGCCAGTCAATAAAGTAATATGTACATACTACGCGACCAAAACATTTAGGCGCATGAAAGAAATGCAATTACGGCGCCTGCGCCCAGGCTCCTACCCCTACGCTTCCCCTAGTTACATGACTGCAGTCGTGTACTCGCTCTCGTCAGTGATCACTTTAGCACTCTTAAAGTTTTGATTTAGTTAGTTATATAAAAATAAAAATGTCTAGCTGTCATGCGCCTAATTGTTTTGGTCGAGTAGTAGTTTCAAACTTTAAAATATCTTTAAAAATCCATCATCATCATCATCATTCCAACACATAAACGCCCCACTGCTGGACACGAGGATTGATTATAAAAAGCCATATTTGTCTTAAATATCCCCGAAGTCTCGCCCACATGTAACAATATACCTAAATAAATTAATAAAAACTTCAATACTATTTTTCCCCGACTAGGGAATCGAACCCAGGACGTCTTGCGCACCCACGTATAACTCGTAACCGCTGTTGCACCTAGGCATTGAATTATACTTAAGTTAATATGTACTTTTAAAGGTAGAAAACATCAAAGTATTAATTTCTAAGCGATAAGACCACCACGTAGTCGCCACATTAAAAATTAATTCCGACACTAACAGTTATATAAACGTAGGTAGGAATTCCTAGAAACGTTAGTACGTTTGTCCGTTATCATATCGAGAACGGCTTGACCTTTATTAGCTATTCTGTTATTTACATATTTTACGTACAGATGCCGTAGTCGTTGTTTAACTGTTTACTTAAACACAACATTTTAGTTTTTAAATTGTTATAGCCTTTATCTAAATACTGAAGGTTGCTATTTAACTATCAAAGTTTAACTTAACAATAAACATTCAAGCCTGCTGCTTAAATAGAACCAGTTTATAGGTAGATATGTATATCCACCGTAATGTTAAAGATATTTGATTGAGAAAATAGGTTTTAAAGATTGTCTAATATAAACTTGTGAAATCTATTAATTATACAATAATGAGTTTCATCATCATCGGACGTCCACTGTTAGACATAGGACTCCTCAAGAGATTTCTAATAGATAATCAGTTGTAAGCTGGGCTTACAAACAATATGTTTTAGTGCCTTTATAAATTGGGATACAGAATAAACACCTATTGGCACCAATACTTTGCACATGATGTGGTTTTAGGATCAAAAATTATACAGTCACCTGTATTTTCCCACAGTTGGGCAAAGATCCCCATGATCCACGTGTCCCTGGTCAAAGCTACAAGCCCTCTATATATGCGTACTTGTCTGTAGGTATTCGCTTCGCTTACCTTTTGAGGCGAGTAACCATAAGATTAAAATCCAAAAAAAAGACTACTCCACATACTAGGTACACGTCACATTAGATTATATTCAACCGCCTTGCCGTCTACTATAAGCAAATTAATAAACTCCATTCATAATCTTTTGAGATTTTATCTTAACTTGTAACAATATTATTATATTCACTATTCATCAGCAACCCATTAATGTCCCACTGCTGGGCTCGGGTCTCCTCTCCTCTATCTAGGGAGCTGAGCGGGTTTAGGCCATAATCCACACACGCTGGCCTAATGCGGGTTGGTGGATCAGACATAGATCTTTAGAATTTCTTGGGTATGGGGGTTTCCTCACGATGTTTTCCTTCACTATTAGCAGATGGTAAGTCACATGTCTAGTACATATAAATTCCACAAAGTGAAATCCACATTCGTTCTGCTGGTCGGAATCGAACTCAGACCGCGTGTTTAGCACGCCGCCGGTCACTTATCCATTCAGCCACCATCGCTTCTTTACTAACAAAAAAGTTATTTAACTAGTTACGTATAATATAGTATTTAGTCGTACAGTCGCGTCGGCCGCGTACAAACTGTTATTTGCACATTATGTACATAATTATAATTGTAATGATATGTAACTAACTCTTTATGAATGTAACATTCTTGTTTTACTATTGTTTAGTTCTAGTTATTACTTGTTTACTGTTTACGTTCATGAGTAATTGCTTTTAGAGACCACGGTACGGGTACGACACGATTTGTTGGTTCTTGTTGGTCTATTCAAGTCTAGTGGCAAATTTCCCTAATTTGTCACTAGACTAGTAGCTGAATAAGATTGTGAAATCCATTTGAACATTAGACAAATATTTGTCTTTTGTGGGGATCATCTCACACCGAAGATATAACGTCATCTTTGGTAAAGTTCTGTTCATTTCTTATTCTTACTATTCACGAATCAGCTAATTTTGTTCCATTTTCAAGTAAATATGGCTATTATTTCATTTGTGAATAGACGATGTGTCGTTAACTTTAAAACCCAACGACAGCGATACGATTACATAATCGTACCCCCTAAAACACCCAACCGTAGTGTTGTCGATTTTGTTTTATTGTTTATCGAGTATCGACATGTAATTGCATTGTTAACCTTTATCGACATGCAAATAATGACTGTTGCACTGCGCATACTAATGCAGGGATGTAAGGCGAATAAAATTGATTAAAATTTAATCGAAATGATGATGCGTGCCCAGCTGTCTACTAATTGGATAAGATTATTTTATTAAGGTTGAGAAACAGCTGATTTTATCACGGATATAGACTCTGTTAGTAGAATGAATAATTTCTTTTTACTTTTAATATTTTTTTCCGACTCTTTCATTTTTACTTTTGATTAAATTCGCTGTGAGTTCCAAATCAATGTTATACTTATACTGGCCAGTGTCAAAGTTTGCAAGGGTTCATAGTAAAATTGTTAGTCCTGGCTTACAGTCACAGTGATAGATATTCAGGAGTGATACTCAAACAATTTTTCGGTTAACCTGTTACATTCTTAACTTGTGACTTTCATAGTTACTAGACTTTTCAGAGTTACCTTGTAACCTAGTTGAATAATCGAGATTTCATTTAATTTCTAGTTAGCTCAAAATTAGGTCTTAGAGCCAAACTCACTATGTATGACTTTCATGAGTACCTACCATACTACCATAACCTACTGACAAAACGCGATTGTTTTCAATCACCGAATATGGTCCAACCATTTAAAGCTCGCACACATGCATGATAACCTGTAATTGCCCATATCATAACCTGCCATTCTGACGTCTTCCAAATATGAAGCATATTTACCAATACTTTAGTCTATTCGTCAGTCACTAAATAGTGTTCACGTGGGCGTATGATAACGATACAGTGGTGCCATCTTAACTATTATATTGGCATATCACCTTGGACATCGCACGAGAATTATCTATAAGAGATTTTATTAATTAAACAAAACTATAATAGACGACATTTATATTAGCATAATAATTACTGATATGTCCGTTTCGTCGTGTATTGACAATAAATAATATTTTACGATTATGGCCGATATGCGTCATGATTATGTTCCAAATGAATGAGTTGTTATCTAAATATGTGTGTAAAGTTTAGTTTAATAGTATGTGTTATTGTTATTTGGTGTCTTTTATAATCACTGTTAGTGGCGCAAATAATTGAGGCATTAGATTGTAATTGAATAATAATAGTAACCAATTGGTTACGTTATTTTACTTTGATTAGTGTTATGACAATAATAGGTAAACTACATATTAAATATAATTTTTTCATCATCATAATTTTAACCCATAAAAGTCCCATTGCGGGGCACGAGTCTCCTCCAAAAAGTGTGGAGGGTTGGTATATAGGGTTGTTTCGAATATTATTTTCTTGCAGCAGTGCTCTTGTCTGCATAAGGTTACTCCCTTAGTCGCCTTTTACGATACCCACGGATTGAAAGCGGGTAGTGACATTATGTATTCTTAATCTGTCACTTCACGCATGATTATTTCTATAGATACTTAAATGTTTATTGTCTTTAGTCAAAGTTCTGTTGTACCTAACAACTTATTACATCGCGCATATTCGTGATTGCAAATCTAAAAAGTTAAAATTCATAAACATAAAAATCTAAAACTATCCAATCAATATCCCTATTTGTGTTATAAATTGAAAATAAATGTTCAATCGTATAGTTTGGCTGGTTCGGACATAAGCCGTCAACTCTGTCAGCTAAATAATATAACGTCAATCAGTCCGCCATTTTGACGTCAATATTTCTGCTGAAACTGTGAGGCTCGATGTTGTGGACAGTCTGACGTATGGAGGTTGACACAACCAAATGATGTCGAGCTTCGTTTAGTAATTAATACGTGAGTGACCCAATTTGAATTAGCGAAAATTATGCATTGTGTATGTCTTAATAAAGCAATAACCATAATTGTACAATATTGATTAATTCCACTATTTGTAAACACAAATTGTTGTTTCGAATCTGTTGTGTTTAAATAGTATTAGCTCAGGAAAAAAGTATGTTGGAGAAACATCCTTGCATTAGTAAAATTCTATGGGTCAAAAATAGACATGAATTTCATTGTTCGATTACAAAGGGACTTTGAGGCAGTGAACATTTCGATAGGTTTTCTCGCTCCACAAGTTAATTTAGTGAAAGAAATAACAATCATTGCAAATCTATTTGTTTTATTAACAGTTTTTCAATAAATAACACACTAAAATAACTCAAAAGTTTGATACTTTTACACGACACACAGAAAACCCGCTGGTAATTGTGGTAGGATTAGAAAGAAGCAAAAAATAAACATTTATTAGGAAGGACGTAACATTGTCGTAATTACTGAAAATTCAGCGTCGAATTCTAAAATGTATTCCGTTGTTTTGCTAAATGTTTTTATTGTTTACTATCGTACGCGAAGGGTTGATACTTGACTGATAATTATCTTCATAAGTTAAGTATATTTCCACTGTTAAAATTCACTTTTTGCGGGAGAAAAGAATAGGTGATGCATTGTATTATTACTTGGTTTGACTATTTCACCATCCGAATTCTTGTGTTCTGAATTCATGTACAGAAAACGACCACCGAATAATTGTCAGTTTTCAGGTAAAATGTGTCATGTGACTATGAAAATAAGTCACAATATTCCCCTGCAAAAGAAAGGAAACTCCAATGATTGAAAACAATCATTCAACTCTGTTAACTGTGAAGTAATGTCGAATACGGCTATGCACTGTATCTTTGTAACAGTGAACGTTGCAGTTTCATCTAGTATCAGCATAAAAACAGGTTATCGTTCAAATCGGTGTGAATCGCGTCGATATATCATAGAGTGGGGACGCATTAATCGCGGCGCGGCGTCCAACAGGTTGACGGAAACGAGTGACCCCGGGCCTCGACTTATGTCTGTTCTGTAGGGATGGGACATTGTGCATTTGCCTAGCGTCTGCTGGATATAACTGTATCTGCTATTGTTTAGTATACACAAATGAAAATAATACTAAATGAAATTATTTTGAAATTTTCGCGACTTATTCACATTTGTGTTATATAAATAGCTAGCACATTTAATTTTGTGTAATAAACTCGTCCAGTCTCCAACTGATCTCATCAGTCTGAACTGAGAAGCCCGTTGGTGTTTCTGCTGGTAGGTAGTGGTATTTAGAGCTCATTGGGGAGTGCAGGAGGTTTTAAAGGGTCGGTAACGCGCATAATATGTCAAACTTCTGGTGTTTCAGGCGTCAACAAGCTACGGTAACTGCTTACCATCAGGCAGTACGTAAGCTTATTTGCTCCGCCCGCAGTCAAATCTGCGGTTTTTGTTTGGATATTGTAGGATAAGGGTTAGAACAAGATTTTAACATGCCTCAAAGAGTCAAATACCAATGTTTATCAACTCTGGAATGTTTATATTTATCGTATTATAATATTTATACACTATGTCACTCACACCATAAAACTAAATTTTAAGGTGAAAGTCAAAACGTTTTAATCATTGGATCAATTACATGATACTTATGGACGTCATACAAGGCAAAATAAATATATATATAGCCTTCTTTTCTCCGGTAATCGAATAAGAAACTATTTGCTAAATGCCACGGTTATTAAATATAAAGATAGTAACGCATAAAAATAATATCTACATGATGTGTTTAGCGATAGATTTTACATTAGTTAAACTGCCACTAAAATTTTAAGCAAGTCTTTTAACTGCCAATTAGTCTTAAGTCGTTTACTCTTAATAGGCAAAACGCATTAGAGTTTTAACAGTTTATTGGTTGATTAAAAATAATAGCTTCGTAAAATTAACACTAACATAGTCATAACATAATACATTTTTCAATCTTTGAACTTAAAAAAATGTATCGTAAATTGGTTAATAATGATCTCATGGTCGATATAATATGCCAATTTAAAACTATTGTTTCATTATTAATAATAACCGGTAGAAATAATAATTAAATTATTTTTGTAAGTATGTACTACATACATATTGTTATATTCAAAATTTAAATTATTTTTTGACTGCACAATTTATTTCTGAATTATTACTAATAATAAATAGAACAATATTCTATGAATGTCCGTGAAATTATTGTTAACAATAAATTTGTATTTCATGTTTATTTAAATAAAAATGACATAAGTGATAGTTTTTTATTTAACTTATATTTTATTTGACTGCATAGTTTATTAGATAGATAATACGATACGATTGGTATGGCGCGTGTTTACTATTGAAGTTTGCCGATGGCTATATATTTTTTATTGTCATATTTTATTACTAACCCACTGTTTCCTACCGGTTATTTAAGAATCATTGCTGTGGCTTCTGACGATTTAGTAGCAATAGCTACCTATTAGAATAAAAATACAATAATATTTCATATATTTGTTGAAAAAAAAATAACTAAAAGACTTGTATTTGTAGATAAAAAGACAAATTGTAGTCGGTTGTAAAATAATATATTATAATATTAAAAAAATAGATATTAAGATAGATAATATATTATTTTGTAATATATATTTTAGCTGTTTAAAGAATAAAACCTATCTAGAATTTGTATAACATACATTTAGTTTGTAAATTACTGTCTTAGTAGAAAATAATTCTTGCAATGCAATTCTTCTGCCTGGGAATCAAAGCCACAAAACTGAGTTTTGATTACCCTTTACACCACTATATATTGAACATCGAAGAATTTCCAGAATACTATGTAAATTATCTAATAATACTTACACTATTCGCCTTTTAATTAATTCTAATATCGATCAACAGTATAGAAATAATTTGAACCCTTAGGGGTAGAAGCGAGCAGAATAACAGGGGTGTTACCCTAAGCAATGTGACTCAGCACATTCCACCGGCGTCTGTACCGCTCACAGCTGGCATCAGAAGTGTTGTGACAGACTTACTTGCGATCTGTGATAGCGCATTTTCTGATAACGAATGATGGAAAGTGATTTTTGAGTTCACTTCTTTAGGGGTTAAGTTACCTCTGATAATGAAATGAGTTGAGTGAAATTTATTAGATAAATAATTAATTAGAAAGATTGGTAGAAACTCATATTTTTGAAGTAAAGATAACAATAGATCAGAATCTTTGCTAATTATAAGCGTTTGTATTTATCTTGTACAAAGTGACACATGATTTGTCAAACTTTCGTCAAATTCAAGTCAACTTATTTATACATACATACTAATATGTAGATCACGCCTTTTTCCCAACAGAGGGGTAGGCAGAGACTATTTCCTTCCACTTGCTACGATTCTGACATACATCTTTTTCTTCTTCAACATTCATCAGTCTTTTCATGCATTCTCGCCGTTTCTCGACTCCTACCATGACTAAAAAGCATTTGAATTAGAGTATAAAATGTTCAAATGCACAAACAATAGACAAAACATTCGAAAATGCCAAAACTTTACCCATAAAGAAAATCTTGTTATCAAAACATATAGCTACATACAAAGACGTCGAAGTCAAAACTACAAATAGACGGTCTCAAAAGGCCCGAGTCAAATCCAAAGGAGGCTCCATCAGGCATCTGCTAAAAGCGATGACGTCACGTCTATCAATGGACCCAACAGGCCTGTAATACATCACCTTGCAGGCCTTTTTGAGGCCCATTTTCGCGGCCCCTTTCTGGCAAACAACATCATTTGTTACTCCCAGTGTTATATATTTTTCTATGCGAATCGAACGCTTAGTGTTAATAAAATCGCACTTCATTCGTTTTTGTCGATCATCGTCACTTAACGGTGGGGTGGCTGTGATTTTGGGAGATTTTGGACTGTCTAATTTTACGTTGCCTACTATTTTATGTGACTTTATAATATTATGTTTCTTCCATTTGTTGTCTAAAAATGCTTATAGCTAGATACAGTCGAGTTTGAACGTTAAGATAGAGACGCAAATATAATGTTCAATAGTAAGCCTTTTATAACCTGATTTATTGATAATATCGCATTGAGAGCATGAAAGTTTAACAAAAGTTATATTTAAAAAATAATTAGAAGTTGTTCTTTATATGGTCACTGCTCAGCTCCTATTGGCTGTAGCATAATGTTATATAGCCTATAACCTTCCTCGATAAATGGGCTATCCAACACTAAAAGATTTTTTTAAAACGAATCAGTATTTCTTGAGATCCTAGCTTTCAACCAAACAAACAAACAAACTCTACAGCTACTATTAATATAGATTTTCATACAAAATATAAATTATTCCGTCTCCATGCTTCATGATCAGCCACTCAATAGCCCCTATGAACCTATGAAATGTTATCGCTAATAAAAAACATAGTAACACCAAAATTGTCCTAGTGTGTACGCACACAGGTCCTCCCTAACGTTCAACAGGGCTGTGTTGACGAGTCACGAAGTACTCACTTGTAAGAGTTGTAAGCAACTGGTGATATCTGATGCACTAACTTTACTCTTAAGTGGCTTATTTTTATACGTTCCTTTTCGTTTTAAGTTAGGTTAAGGGCGGTTGCGGCAAAATATCGCATATCTGTGAACAATACAAATATATGTATAAAAAATTATATACACAATATAAAAAATTGCGGGTCGAAATTTCGGATGCGATATTTTACTCATATACGTACCTAGTATATACGCGATCTTTCGTCGAGTCGTTTGCGATTTTATTTGGCAGTTCAACAAGTAACGAATAAATACTTAATGTGCGCCTAGCATAAGTTTTGTAACGCAATTTATAGTTTTGCGTTTTGTTTTTCTAAGCTGGAGATAACAACAGACATAACCTATTAACCCTCGGTGGCAAAGCGGTAATATGACTTCTGTACAAATGATTAAATCCCCAGGCCTTGCAAGAATAGTGTTTGGGTTTTTCTGTTTAAAATTTCTCAGTCTAGATATTTGGCCTGTTATGGGCATTGACACATGAGATTTAAAATAGCTGGCGAAAGTTGGTGTGACTCACTTCAGTGGCTTATAAACTCTCAATTTTTATATCGTCTCCATATTGGTGGAATCCGGGCTTTAAAAACAACAATGAAAAAATAATTGAGTAGAAAAGACATTAGGAGGCAATCTTAAACCTCGACAACATTCCTAACATAACTTGCATAAAATTCAAGCCGCTAATCACTAAGAAAATCGTAAAAATACTTAATTACGGTAATTTCCAGTTATTGTCATATCATGTTACTATGTTATGTTTGAATATTCTGTTTAATTAATTGTTATGTATATTTAGAATGGTGCGAAAGTGGTGGCCGATCTTCTGGCGCCATGGCGTGGCGACGGCGCCTCCAATACTATTTAACTGTTAAATCTGATACTTTGAACTTGAAGTTATGGAGTTTTCTCTTGTGGCTTATTCGATAGCATGTTAAGTGCTAAGTTCAAAGGTTATAAGTAATGTGGAACAGATATCAGACTAATACGAATTTTAATAGCGGAAGCAACGGGTCAGTTTTTCTTGTCATACTCTTCTTCTCTTTACGAGTTCCCCTCTCTCATGGGGATGGCTTTACTCTGTCAGTGAACTGGTTACAAATTTGTCTGATTCTAATTTCGGATTACTTGGTGTACTGGACTTGCATATCTAACTTACAGAGGATTATAACTATCTATTTACTTAAAAGAGTGGCGTGAGTTTCTTGCCAGTTTTTCACATAGCTCCATATCGTCAGTAAACTGGTCGTAATATTTTTCGGATAACCTGTTACATTCTTAACTTGTGACATTCATAAGAGTTACTTTGTAACCTAGAAGAATAAATGAGATTTCATTTCAACTAATTTGATAATTATACTATGTGAAGGGCTAAAAGTTTAATCGTGTCCTGGGTTCATATCTACCCTCTCTGTTTCGTCAGCAAATGTTGCGGACACATTTGCTGACTTTTGAATTTTTTGCGGACTGTATCCCGTCTAAAAACTTAAGATATTTAGTTTTATCTTTACTATTCTTAGTAAATATTTCCTTTCTATTAAATATTATAGATTCGAAAGCGTGTTTGTTTATTTGTTTCATTTCACGTCGCAACCGAGCAAGGACTCAATTAATAAATTAATTATTTTTGCACAAAAAAAGTTAGAGACTATTGAAGGAAACATATTGAACTAGGAAACATATGAGTAGGCTTCTATTTATAGCACGAATCAATACGATTATTGGAAGGGAATATTTGCATAAAGTAGGTTATAATTTTCATGCTAACTATACGTTCCTGTGGCTTACGCTAGTCTACTCATTTAACCCCGACATTAACTTACAGTGATGACAACGTGTCATCAAATCACAAACCTCCTGAATGATTTTTGACAACAATTGCTGGCATACTAACATTTAACATAGCAAAACTTTATGACTATAAATAAGTTGTTTGATTCTGTTGTATGCCGGTATCCAGTCACGATATAACATAAACCTTTCAGAGGTCAGTATATTCTCGCGCCTAACTGTGCGATATTGACTACAAACTTTTGTTGACACACGAGATAAATGGAAGTATGGTATAGCAAGTTAGACCTTAAATATTACAGGTACTCGTATGATAAGTAGAAGAAGTTAGACCAAATTGAAATACCTGTAAGTATGTTACTTATGTCATTTAGTGAGTACACAAAAGGTGCCTACTACTTTTTTGGTTCAAAATTGTCATTTTGACCCAAACGGTGTGATAAATTTATATTATACTAGCCGTGACTGCGACTTCGTTCGCCTGCGATTTCATTGATATTTATTTTTTTAGGAAAGCATGATATTTTTTCCAAAATCAAAGTAGCTTATGTTACTCCTTGTGACATTAGCTCTCCGCCAGTGAAAGTCCCGTAAAAAACGCGTGATGCCGTGACCTAGAGAAATAGGGATTCATTTTTATATACAGGGTGTATACGACGATACGACATTAAATGACAAGGCAGCCAGTGTTAACCCTTATAAACATATTCTAATATAAATTATTTAAAAAAAAAAAAAAAAAAAAAAAAAAAAAAAAAAAACAAAGCTACACATTATTTAAAGTCGAAAAATTTAAGAATATAAAACTACACATTATTTTTCTATCATGACGTTTTCGACATGACGACGACAACAGTGCGGAACAGAGTAAGAGATAAGATAATATGAAAGAGTCAGAGATATTTAAATGAATTGAATGACGTAATGACAACATACGATCAACGTAAATACCTACAGGTTGTTTAAAACTGTGAACAACTGTGACATAAAGAAAGTACATTTGCGTCTAAACTATTGCAAATTTCTGTTTAATATTTTTGGTATAGCCTTCTAACATCACATGCTACACGTGGTTTCATTTAATGTCGTAACGTCGTATACACCCTGTATAGAAGATTAACCTAAAGTCAAATTAGTAAATAATAAACTCAATCTCTGATTCTTTGCCATTCAAACTAGGTACTCTAGTTCAATTTCTCACGATACAATTTCTACTTTTGAACAAAACTACCATTTATAACCATCAGTGAACCTTTTGTCGAGTATGCATCTTTCTTATAAAACGATTAACGCAATGACTCCGCATATAATGGTATGATAGCTTAAGTTTTTGTCCAACATCTGTTTCTCCGTCAATAATGCTCAACACTTGATGATAAAGCTCTTTCACTGTATCGAATAGCGTCGATTTAGTACGAGGATATCGATTTGCATTCGATTCAACACGAAATCTATTAAAAATTTATGTTTGTATTGATTTATTGTGATAATAATTACTTAATGATGAGTACAATATAAACTGTTTGAAGAGGTGTAACACATCCATATTTCGTCGCTATGTTAACACCCATGGAATAGAAGATGAGAATCTATATTAATACTAGAAAGCTGAAGAGTTTGTTTGTTTGTTTGAACGCGCTAATCTCGGGAACTACTGGTCAGATTTGAAAAATTCTTTCAATGTTGGATAGTCCCCTTATTGAGGAAGGCTATAGACTATATAACATCATGCTCCGACCAATAGGAGCTAAGCAGTGGCCAAAAAAAGAACCACGGTTGCAAAGTTAATTAATATGTTTGTAAAATATAGGATAAATTGACTGAAATAAACAATATTTGATTTAATTTAATTTAAAGGCGCCGGACAACATTAGTGTTGCATGTTGGTATAACCGAGTAGGAATTCAGAGAATTTAATAAGTAAAATATTCAAATACTGTTTTTGCCTGAATAGGAATTCGAATCCAGGATCTTTTAGTATGTACATTGTTCACGTCACTGAGGTAGACAGAGAATAATATATTATCTATTAAATTCAACTTTATCCAATGTAAATTGCATGTTGAGATTAAATGAAAAAGTTGCTTGTTTTAATTCAAGGTCGTGTCGGTTGCAATTTGTCATGTCAATACATTGGTCACGTGACATGTGAATCACTTGTGTCATTTTCACACATTAGATCATCTATTGTACTATTTGTTTAACAATTATTTAGAACAATAAAGCGTAATTAAATGTGTGATCCCACAATACCGTTATTCGATCATTTACAACATAATGTTTTCTTAGAAACGTATTATGCTGCCGTATCTATATCTGTACTAATATAATAACGAGGAAAGATTTGTATTTTTGTATGTAACGAATAAACTGAAAAACTACTGAACCGATTACAAAAAATCTTTCGCCGTTAGAAAGCTACATTATCACTGAGTAACATAGGCTATATAACACCACGCTACGGCCATTAGGAGCTGAGCAGTGGCCAAATAAAAAACAACGGAAGCGAAGCCCCGTGCCACTTCTAATCTATCTATATTTATACAAATTATATTTCATTGATATTTCTATCACATGGTAATTTATCTGCCTGCCTGGCCTGAACAAGTCCTTAAATGTATAAAAATAACAGAAAATTTTAAGTTACAAACAAAAATAACTTAAGCGATTGGATATCGAGAATTTGCAACTCATGGTAGGGTCCCGCGTCATGCACAAAAGTTTTAATTGTAAAAAAAAAGACAATATGAATGAACTTCAATTAACAATCATGAATGCATCTCAAAGTGATTGACGATTGTGAAATGATACGATCATTGTTGAAGTGAATGATTATTGTGATTAAAGAAAGGTGATTGTCATATCTTTACTAAGGTATTTGTTTTTTTATTGTTGCTAATTGTACCAGACTAGTGGCTCGTCCTCTCGATGATAGTAATAATCGGTACATTAAGAACTCAGAAAGATAGAAAGACATAGCCAAGGCGTTGTCTATTTTAATTCGCTGTGAATAAGAGATAAAATTACACCTATTCTCGCATTAAGCTTCGGAGACAACTACGATTGTACTGATGACTCCAGTTTTGATTCTCATTAAATAGGCTGTGGTGTGGCTTTAACCATAATATAGAATTAACTTTTTATTTACATCCATCAGCCTGTACTAGCCCAATGCTGGACATATATGCCTCTATAATTGCTTGCCACTGACCACGATACGAAGTACCCTAATTCAGAGCAACTACTTACCGACTACACGAATATTTGACCCACTTAGGGATTGAACCCACAAACGTTATGTTTAGCAGTCGCAAGCTATGATCAATTAGATCCCCGGGACAGTCGGTTACAATTGTCAATAAGACGCAAGGCGATAAAACGTAATCAAGGCGAACTTTCTGGAATAAGTCTATATAGCTATAGTATGTTCACGCAGCGCTACCCGGCGGGGTGGGCAGTCAGTCAGTAAAATGCGCAGTCATCACGTCGATCACCGGGATCCCTTTGAGACGACAGCGCTTGTCCGAGCCGTGTGACGCAAACACCGAGGGTCTGCTCCATATAGCACTGGGTGATTTGTACCGATGCTCACAATGTGTACTGAAAATAAATAAAGAAAGAAGGCAGAGAGAAAGATACATTTATTTAGTGCAAGATATTTAATATTATATTTGCGATAACATAATAATTACTATATCTAACTAGCGGACCCGACAGACGTTGTCCTGCATGATATACCAATCGATTGCAGCGCCATCTGCTGGGTTTATTTGTGAATCTAAACCATCCTCGAATCCACTTGAACATATACACAAAAATTCATTCAAATCGGTTCAGCCGTTTAGGAGGAGTTCACTGTCAACACACGTACAGAAGAATTATAGATAATAACTATTACCATCATTTTAGTTTCAACATTAGCCTTTTAAAAGACCTTGGGAAATTTAAATACCTAATTTTTCAAAAGGTAGTTGGTTTAAATATGTACGTATTTAACTAACTGATCTAATAGAAGATGTAATATCAAAAGCCCTCCAAAAAAAATTAATTGGCATCTCCAAGTTTTCTCCTTTTTCCTTACGAAAATTTTCTGTTTCAATATAAAAATATTTTTTATTGTTTAGTAATTTTTTTTTAAAAAGGAAATTTTCCGAATTTAACAAGCAAACCAATATAATTTAATTTGTTTTATTTTTATAAAGATTTTATGTAAGAAACGGACGAGTTATTACTAAATGGACAAGTATTTTTTTTAATTTTGTTATTTTGTACAATACAATTCCTTTATCATTATTGATGACCGTTATTGATTTAGATATTATAAAATTGTTAATTTTGAACATGTATAAGCATATTATGAATATGTATGTACGTGAAATATGTGCATATTTTAGTCCAAACATTCCTGCCTACATTTTAATTTAGAATTTAAAACATTATACAAGTATATTTATTGGCCTAAAGCGTCATAGACATAATCTGTGTAACAAATAGCTTTTTTGATAAACTTAGACTACTTTAGTAGCTGTTTCTATGCTAAAATATTTTTTACAATCAATTTAATAGAATAATAGTTATATTGACACTGATCTCCTTTTGGGCGATAGCTAAATTAGGTAAGCATCGATCGATAGGTAGGCATCGAACATCGAACCGAAAATATATTTATTTAGACATCAACCTACTTTTATCACCAATATTAGATTTGGGCAAAACTGTTCAACTTATTTTAATTTCTGATAGTCCCAGAAATAGTTCACATATTTTTTATATATTTTTGCCTGCATACTTCCATAGATCCCAACAGAGGGATAGGCAGAGGCTACTTTCTTTCATTTGCAACGACCCTGACATACGTTTTTCGCTTTTTCAAAGTTCAACAATTTTTTCATACATGCTGAATTTTATAGGCACACGTTTATTTACATCATTATCATCATCATAATATATCAGCCGTAGGACGTCCACTGCTTTTATAATGCCTTTTTCATTTTTTATTTACATACATAAAAATATTTTGGATTTTTTGTAAACTTTAACCATAGTACCTAGTGTAAAGTGCCAGTAAGAGCATACCTTTCTCAACGAGTGAGCCGCCGACAAAGCTAGCCGGCCCATACAGCCGATCGCTTCTAATTGTATGATTTGATACCAAAACGCTTTGTTGGCTACACGGAAATCTCTATTCTCGTACATTCTTATCGGAACACAACAAATTTATCTTTTGTGCTCGCTTCACGACTTTTCTTGTGCCGCTAATTAAATAGGAAAGCGGAACTTATGATGCCAAATTTTTGGATTTTGTTTGATTGGAGTATTTGATAGTGAAATTGCGTTAATCTCACAGTTTTGTTACCTGTACAGTAACTTTCATAGATATATATGTAGTATATGTAGATAGTATATAAGAATTCTGTTTTGACATTGCCAATAAATACTTATAATAGATACTTTACAATTAATAAATTCCAAATAACTTCATAGTTACTATTTAAATGGGCTGCGGTTTTCGTATAGAAGTCTTCATTATAATAACAAATAAAATAAACATATCTGTAACACTCTGTATAACATACGAAATTGAGACGTCTCATATAATTGTGAGTCGGCTTGGCCAAAGAATCCAATATTTGCTCAAACATTATTTACGAGCACACGTCCAATATGCCATAAGTCATTGTGTGACGTGGACACATTACTAATTAAACCTCAAGTTGATTGCGAAATATACTGCAAGCCGTTTAATTAATATTTTAAAAGAAAGCTCTCGTATAATTGGTAATAAAATGTGATTGATTTATGTCGCTGTGGAGGCCCGATCTAATTGTTTTGTAAGGTCCTTGCTTGCTAGTGAATGAGCTGTATTTTTGTTCTTTAAGTATGTAAGCACCTCTTTAATTGGGAGCTTTTATTGATAAACGTTTCTATATTAATACATAAAAAATAAAGTAGCCAAGAGGCGACGCCGCCGCGTCACGATTTAAAAAAAATTCGTGTCTGTTGTGTATGTTGGCGAAAAAGCCCATTTTTAACAATTTATCCGTGTGCCAATTTTTATACAGATACCAAAGTACATCCAGACTCATATATAAAACATTATATCTATGGATCTCAAAAATATATCTTCGAAATATTTGTCTCCTGTAGGAATCGAATCCACAACGCCCATGTTAACTACCTATGCCACAGACTATAAAGTTTAATTTATGACAACTTTGAATATTTGTGCGAAACTTAGTGGGGTGGTAACTTCTGGTACATTCTTTACCTAAAATGGTGCATTTACCAAAATATAAACGATACTTCAATAAAAAGTCAACCTTAAACTGAGACTATAAAGTAGATTTTCTAACAACATGGAATTTATACGTTACTAAGTATGCGCGAATAATACATTAAGTGCGAATACCACGTTAACTTTACGACTATAAGTGTTTATGAAGCTAAGATTTACAAACAGTTCGCGTGCGTCTAGTTCATAAAGCGCATCTTTACTCCTCCGATATTATTGTATTAATTTGAATATGACTGATGACTGGCTTGTTTACGAGTTTCGTGTTCAAACGCACTTATTTTTTAGTATGTGGCGAGGATTGACTGGTAATACCGAGTTATGATATAAGTAGATTTAATGTTGCAAGAGACTTAAGTGTGTAAAATTCTAATTAATTCATTTCATGATTACCCAGTAAATCTTAGGTTGTTAATAGTTTGACAGTGAAAAATGCCTTGCGTTGCGCCATATGTGCGCCGACACTTATAGCAATCATATAATATTAAGTTAAGAATAAATAAGTTAACAAGAAAGTAAGTTTCGATTAAGCATGTCAACACCACTGGCTCTGGTGAACAGGTCATGCATGGTTTGAGGAATGTTCTACACTTATAGATAAGTAAATAAGCTGACCATTTAGTAACAATAAATGGTTGAATTGAAGAATATTTTAAGTCCTGTCTGAAACGGTATTTTTTCGGAGAACACTGAGTAATATTTAATTTTAATTTGTTGCAGATTTATATGCTGAGATGGATGTGGCATGAAGAGTTGGAACAACGTGAGTGTTTACAAATTTTATTACTTATTGAAAAATGCGTAAAATTATTTGACTCTAAATCCCCACAAGGTTCTTATAAATATTTTAGTTAGGATTGTATTTTTTTTGTGTGTGTGAAGTTAGTATCAGTTATTAGTATCAGTAAAAATTAGTATACGTAGTATATATTATATATATAGTATACTTCACGAAATAAATAAGTATATCTTAAATAAACACAAGCAACGTTGCTTTTGCAACTTCGATAAATAAACGCCCTTTAACCAAACATCCAGAAGCTAATAAGAATTAATACTAAAGCTCGATTAGCAGGCGATAATAAAGTGATTGTCGTGGGTGATAGGTCGGCACTCGGCACTCCGCACTCGGCAACCTGTCTCATTGTGCGACTGCCAACACTGTTAATGAGGCTAAATACCGCCTCTCAGTGTTCATACGTCTATTGTCAAGTGTAACGGTTCAAATTAGACCAATCTTTATTTAATTTATAAAAATATATTAAAAAATCTTAATGTGCTAAAAACTTTATAGTATACACAACAATTATGTTTAGGTGGTACCTACTAGACTAGATGAATAGTAGATAGCTTTTCTTCTAACTGCGACAGATATATCATTCAATTAACTTCTCTATCATTAGTACAGTGACTGCTCTATAAATGTTTCGACGAAGTGTCCCTTGATAGACAAATCGACGATTGCTATAAGATGTGGCATTACAATATGCCAGGCGACTGATCTTAGTGCGTGGTGTGACCGACAGACAAGAGGACTTGGGTAGGTGATTGATATTGTGATTTGTTTGTTGTTGCTTTTTTAGTATATTTCTGTAGTATAAAATGTAGTGTAAGGTAAGGGACTTTGCCATTTCAGAAATGTGTAGAACTGCCGTGCATTTCCCGTGAGGATAGGTTCGATCTTCGAATCTTTAAAATTATCTATTATTAAATACATTACTGATGGCGACAAACGTTATTTTTAACCGACTTCAAAAAAAGGAGGAGGTTATTGTAGTCTATGTTTTACATTTATTTAAAGTCCTCAACCTAAATAGGCAGGCGATCTATGCGCTCACAGCGCACAGTACGTCACTTGAAGCGCTCAAGTGCTCAATTATTCAGGCGACATGCCTCGAAGCCTATTCTATACTTGTCGCGAATTAGAGCCTTGTTGCCTATGATTAATGTCCCGATTGGCAATGTTCTGTGTCCTGGGTTGACAGTCGGTTACACTCAAAGGTTACTGAGAGTGTCGTCTTTTTGCGCGAATGAGTTATGTTCGGAAATGCTATGTTTGGAAGTTGGGAGTGATAGGCTATCATTTTGTGATTGGGTCTTGTGATTTTCTTAGTGGATTTGAAATTTTTCTGCACATTTCTTCTGTTATTATGATGATGATTTGGGTCAAATTACAAAAATTATTGTGCATTGTTTTAGGTTTGAGGGATGAATGAAATGAATTGATGATGATAGTGAAGAAAAAGTGAAAATGCTGGATTTTCACTTTTTCTTCACTATCATCATCAATTCATTTTATAGACCTCTACTACTGGTTATTATCATTATCATCCTCCATGGCACAGCATGTCTTCTGTCATCTGCCCATCGAGACGGGAAGGCGACCCTAACAATTTCTATTATTTTTTTTTAATCCGCATTTTACCCGACCTTTAGTCTACACTCGGCCCCTCGACCCCTAATAAATAGGTTGAGAGAAAACTCATACACGAACTTTTTTTAAGGGGGCGAGAGTGGACTAAACGATAGACTATGGATACTATTCATCTATACCCATGTATATCAACATATTGAACCCTACAGACACACATATTGTCACTAAAACTACTACAATACATGATTATCTGACCGAAATGATCGGCGCGGTAACCTCAACGCATGTCCAGTCGTTTGACCAATTAGTCCGACTTGTACAGACGGACAGACTGCTTAACTATTAACGCGACATGTCTTGTCGTTCAGCTGTTGTATGTCACTGTCGGTTCGAAGCCAATTGTGTTGATTTATGTTTAGCATTGATTAGGTGAAGTGAGGTGACACCAATGGTACTAATATCTTCACCTTGCAAACTGAAACTTATGGCATATATCTATCTGAGTTGGTAGTAGTTGCAGAACTCATCGGAGGAGAAGGATACAATTGTGCTGGCAATGCAAACCATTTCATCATCTAATAATATGAGAATAGTTTTCATTTGAGTAAGGTGTGTATGTGGCAAGTCAACCCTGACACAATTATGTCTAAAAAGATGATATTTCTACTGTAGTGTTTCTATGGATTCTGTTCATGCATGTGATCAACTTTACTTACTCACTTATTTTATAGCTGTTTTATGAATAAGTTTTGCCGCCAAAATAATAAAACTCATTCTGAGAACTTGCTCTGATTTGTTAACAAAAAAATAATTAAAAACCCCTCTTCTCGAATGGCAGACGTTCCGTTACACCAGGAAATAATTCGCGATGAACACTAAATCATTCATAATATAGCATCACATCAAAGTGAGTAGCCGCAACTCGTGCGCAGACCAGCGAAACGTTTGCGACCTGAACAACAGTTTACGAGCGAATACCGAGAAGAAATGACGGACGGAATAGCGTCTTATAAATCAATTTAATCTCTTCAGCAAAGACAATTGGCATACTACTCATTATAATACAGAAAATTCCATTCAAATATCAACCCAAATTTGACTAAAGTACAGTCTAAATCCGTGTGTTGTAAATTCGTCGCTTACGACAGTTTTGTGGACTGCGTTAGCGCATGAATCAAGTCGGACGTCGCGTTACAAACGCCACAGTTTGAATTAATGCCTAATACTGTACAAAGGCGTGTAATCGTTCTGTGACTTTTATAGTTGTACGGCTAATATCGCGGCGGTAAATCATAAGGTACATTATTGTACAAATAGGTCGTTGTCGTTATTTGTCGATTCGTGTGTGTACAACCCGCCTTATTTGGTGAAGACATGCTTGTTGGCTTAAGAGATAGTCCTCGTGATTAGGAAATTAATAATATTTGAATTGGTACATTTGTTTGTGAATGTTAATGTATATTAAAATAAACGATATACAAATCATAGTAGAATCCCATAGTCTCCCATGGGATTCTTCTATGATTTGTATATATACTGTCTGTACTCTCGTACAGACATTATGAGGCTGACATAAGCTATCGATATGACTGTATGACTACTAAAGAGACCCTTCCTTAGACTCCCGTCCCCTATCACATTAGATACTATACACTGTGCTTACCCCTTCGAAGAAATCAAGTGTAAAGCTTATAAAATTAGGTTTTTAAAATTAAAACAGTGTGACACTTGGTATTTATAAGTCGTCTGGCGCTAAACGGATTTAGTAAATGTCTAGGTTAATCGATTTCAACAGCTATTTATATTGGTATTATTTTCATAAATGTTCATGTAAAACTGGCTAGGGGGCGCAACTGTGACTGCTACACAAGAAGTTCTGAGTTCTATTCTAGGGTTAGTTAAACAGTATTGAGTTTTTTTTACCATGAAATTCTCAGTATCAGCCCAGAGTTTGGAAGTAGCTGGTGAGATGTGGGTGTGATATACCTCTGCCTGTTCTGTGTCTGGGTGTAATTTATCTCTAATTTTATGTATGTATTTCCAAAAAAAAATGTATGTTAGTAGATCTGTTGTTCAGTACCAATAACACAAGCAAATATAATAATTGCTTAATTTGGGACTAGATGGCGCTGTGTGAATGTAGTAAAATATTATATTATACCTATATTATTATATTTATATATATTTTTTAAAATATAAAATACATAAAGCGCAAGCGCAGCGTAGGATGTCCACCGACAAGGTGGACAGACAATCTGATACTAACAGCAGGATTGCGCTGGATGAAGGCTGCATACAACCGGACTTATTGGAAATCTCCTGAGGAGGTCTATGTCCAGCAGTGAACTTCCTACGGCTGATATGATGAATAAGCAGATCATTTAAGAGTTAGCTATTTATATTATAAGACAAAAAAATGATATACAATCAATATAAACAAGTCTGTTAGCCTTTATGTTCAAATTCACAATCAAAAACCAATTATTAACTCAAAACAAGTACACAGAAATTGGGTATCACAACAAAATTTCAATAAAAAAGTAAATTGAAAGTACAAAACGTTGACCCCCTATTGTGGGGAGGGGGAGGACAAAAGGGCCTTAATCGTTCAGGATAGGTAAACGTTGATTTGAATCCAGCCATTGTGTGCGATGGAAGACTATTGTCGGACAAAACGCAACGAACTCATTATTGGAAGTCCCACTTGGATTTTTGATTGTGTTCCCCACTTGGTTAGAAAACGCTGCGGTTTTTGTTTAGCGTTTTTATGACAGTTTATCAATTACACAAATTTTGAATAATTGGTTCAGATATCTTTGAGTTTACGAGTATATTCTGTGTTTAGATCTATAATATTTCCAATTAGTTTGCCAGATGAGTAGTTTTTAATAAATTACTTAATTATTTTTACAAATAAATTAAAATAACTTGCATTATAATCTAATTTTAAACATTATTAAAATATTTGTGTGTAGGTAGTTCAAAAAATATTGTGTTATGCGTAAATAAACTCTGATGATAAATTGTTTGTTTTGTTAAATTGTATGTCAAAAATGCTTAAGCCTTATAAAAACAAACCCACCTCTGCCTATCCCATCAGGTGAAATGACATTATGCTTGGTCGAATTCTTATTACGATAAACCCATTATAATCTGGTAATAACTGCCACAAGAAAACCCGCGCTTGCCGCAGCCGAGTGCGTAGGTACACAGTTCCGTCTGTCGTCTCATCAAGTGTTACCTAAGTTGATCTGATAATGACTCGGATATCTAACCATTGTGCCATTGTCCGTGTATTTGACGGACCCATTGAAACTCCACTGATTCGTTGATAGTAATGATTTGTTGTTTTTTCATGTTTTTTCTTATCTACGATTTCGTGAGTTGACTTCATTAGTTGGTGATTCGATTATTCCGCGATTGTTTAGATAGCGGGACTTTTTGATGCTTGATTTGTGGTGACTTTCCATCAGCTATTTGTTGCGTTTGTTCACGGTACCAATCCGTCAATGGATTTAGATTTTTTACATTAAGTATGTATTAAGTATCCTATTTAACTTGACGCTTCGATCTGAATATACCGGTCCTGGTTTCCAACTAAGTAGTCTGTTTCTGACCACAGCCATTGTAACCTGGTCCAAAGCCAAGCCAAATAAAGTAAATATTGTAAATATGTAATGTATTATCATAGCTCCAATTATTGTCTTAAATATTGAAATTGCACCTGAGAATGGACGTCTCTGTTGAAGCAGGCTCCGCGATCAACCGCCTTAAGAAGGATTGTTGGGATTGTAAGTAATCATACGGAAAATTTGGGTAAGCACAGATAACACATTGGTCCAACATTGTTTTAAAAAGACAAAAAAACAATTACGTACTTATACATCATCTATTAATAGATTGATGCACAGAATTTTTCCGCTTCAATCACTATCAGATCAAAGAAACCGCAGATTATCCATATTCATACATTTCAACCGTTTGCTAGACTTCCAAGAAGTTAGCTGAATATATCAGTATCAACTCTCATTATAATGAGTCGTACTTCCATTAACTTGTGCGTTGTCAGTTAAACCACGTATAAAACACGTAATTTTTTTGTCTGAAGTTATAACATCTAGAACAAATGTTAAGCCGCTGATTTCTTATTGCAATCTATTTCATATTACTAAGATATGTTTAAGTGGGATATAGATTGACTGGCCTGTTGGTCTAGTGGTTAGTGACCCTGACTGCTGAGCCGGAGGTCGTAGGTTCGATCCCCACCCAGGACAAATCTTGGTGTGATGAGCATAAAGGTTTGTTCTGTGTCTGGGTGTAATTTATCTATAATATTTATGTATTTACAAAAAAAAAATGTATTTAAGTAGTATATCAGTTGTTTAGTACCCATAACACAAGCAAATATAATTGCTTACTTTGGGACTAGATGGCGCTGTGTGAATGTGGTAGAATATTATTATTAGTATTATAGATAAAAAAGTACCGGTGTGCACTTCAGGGTGTAACTATCGGCTGAACGTTTAGTGTCAAAGCAACTAACTCCCTTACGCATTTATAATATAGGAATAAATCTATTAGTCTTATACAGAAATATAATCAATCAATAATTACTTCTTCCTATATATTCAGATATAATCTGTAAAATAATCTACGAACATTTTTCATTTGAAAACGAAGAAACAGCGAGATCTAATATCTCTGTGAGATCAGTGACGGCGTCACGTGTTCACCCACTCTTCCCACTCGTCCCGAAGTCCCGTCCTGTCTCGTCTCGCTGTCTCGGCGCTTCACCGTCCCGTCTAATAACTAGATGCAGTGCTGCAAGATACTGCAGTGAATAGTTAACATTATGTTTGAAGTAAATCTCAGTTGGTTAGCTTTTTGTGTTTTTGTCATTCCTTTTTTTGGAAACTCAGTTAAAACTTTAATTTTGTAGGTTTTTGTGGTCACGAGTATTCCGTTACAAAGTGGATCATGATCACCACCATCACCGACATACCGGCGATTATTAAAACTGATCACCTGATCGAGGGATTATGATGATCCCTGGATTAATCGAATTTGCAAATTCCTGTCGACATCTTATTGATCTCTTTTTTTTACCCGACTGTCAGGAGTCAGGACGGGTATATTTTTTTCGCGCGTATCTTGTATGTTTGTTAATTTCTTTATTCCCGCGAATCTTCCAAACGGTTGGATGGATTTTAACAATTAGAGTATCATTAGATTCATCTAGAAAACCCAAGTGTCCTTAGATAGGTTTTAAGAATAAATAGCCTTAAACGGCGGGCTTTTGACGCCAAATTGCAAGAAGTAAAATTTAACCAAACCTATCGAGTAGATTATCAAAATAAAGGGAATCAAATGGAGATTACAAATATATACATAAATATATGTTATGTATTTACATTTAATCAGGTATAATAAAATTACAATAATTTTTCGATCTTTTTAGTGCGTTGCTCTCTGTTGATTTTTTGCAGTCGAGTTATAATTTTTTTTGAATTATATTTACTTGTTGACATAATGTGGTGTCATTTGAGGTAAAATATTATGATACCTGTTATAGCATCTGAAATTATTATTTTAGTAATGATATATAGATATCATTACTTAAACCCTCTCAGTTCTCTAGTTAGAGGAGAGGAGACCCGAGCCCAGCAGTGGGAGTTAATGGGTTGCTGATGATATAGATATGTGTGTAACATTAGGATAAAAATTAAATATTTATCACTCTTGTCCTCTGTGGAACTGCACCCAAATTGCTCGTGAATTGACAACCCTGGACAACAATTAATACGTAATTAAGTGTAGCAATTATAAAGATTGATGATGCGTATTTTACGATTGATAATTACGGCTCAGGACTTATTGAAAACTGTGCTGTATTCAATTATAGTTTAACGACATTATGTACTCACAGATACAAGTTTCTATAAAACGTAAACGTTTATGACGATTTTAGTTTACGAGTGTTCTTGAATAACCTTGTGCCTATCTAAGGGTTCTATTTATCTTGAGTGACCGAGTTACGAATGAAGTGCTGAACCTACCATATAATAATAATAATATAATATAATATTCTACTACATTCACACAGCGCCATCTAGTCCCACAGTAAGCAATTATATTTGCTTGTGTTATGGGTACTAAACAACTGATATACTACTTAAATACATTTGTTTTTGTAAATACATACACATTATAGATAAATTACACCCAGACACAGAACAAACCTTTATGCTCATCACACAAAGATTTGTCCTGGGTGGGGATCGAACCCACGACCTCCGGCTTAGCAGTAAGGGTCACTAACCACTAGACCAACAGGTCAGTCAAATACCATACCACTGCAAAAGACATTTCCAACTACGAATGAAGATTTTAAGCAATTGTTTTATTTATACTTTATTGCACACAAAGAAAAGAAAACATATAAATTGACTTAAAATCTAAACAAGTATGTAGTATTTATTTTATATTTTTTTTAACCAAAATCCCCTAGATTACCATACAATAGTAATAATGTTAGTTATGCATAGTGTACATTGTATACTTGCCGAATCACAGTGGGCATGTTATAAACTGTCTAATATACGCATGTACATTGTGTACACTGCACTTATGAATAGCAATACGTGTTTAACGCATAAGCGGTAGCGGGGAAAGACGCTAGGCGGTCTAAGGTCAGATATAATGTGTATAATCCGATTTTATGAGGTTATTTAAGACGAACTAAATTTTATCAACTTGTACACTGATCAGATTTTTTCATGCTTTTAGGGAAAATGGTAGATATAGAGATATTTGTCTTAACTACTTAATAAGTGTATTTGTTTAGATGCCTAGTCGTTACTTAATCATTAGAGAAGATGCTATAAAATATATAAATATTTATTTAATGTAGAGATATATTTTTTGTTTATATTTTACTTACGGATATGAATAGACCACCATATCATGCTCCTCTCTGCATCACACTAAGATTGGCTGGTAGATAATGCCTGTGGGCTTTAGCCTACCATTATCTTTTATTCTGCATTAAGTTTTAAAATAAATAAATAGAGAAGTACATGTTAAGCTTATTTAAAACTACATTAATACATTATCAGTTCAATCTACAGAAAATTGTCTCTTATTTTATATCACAGACACAGCCTCCCAGTTGCATTTGCACAGTTAACTTAACCCGCCACCGCCTGTAACTTCACCCAAAGTGCTAATAGACCGCTGTCCACCAACGCAGACTCGTCGTTGTTAGGCTCCGTGTACACGATCCGATCGTGGCATTAACATATTCTACGTATTTAAATGTCTTCATCCGAGTGGACTGAACTTACCTAATCGTAGGCGTTTATGGACGCTGGCCAGAGGTTTTAGGCTATACCGCTGTGCGTACGAAAGCACCGCACCGATATATGATAGTAATACGCATGTTGGACAATAATGCTTTTGTTTTACTACGAGTAAACGAATAATGGCGTCATTTTGAACTGTTTTCTGGATATTCTATGTAATTTGAGGGTACGGTGCACTGTAGGACACAATTCTACTATTGCAATTCTCTAAGCCAAATAACATTGCAGGAGGTACTTGTTGCGTCACTCTCATTTTCATTGCATGGTGTTCAAATCCGCATTTGCTTTTATAACTTTCGCAGGCGGCTCCGCCCGTGTGATATGTTGGTAAAAATTAGCCTATGTGCTATTAGACTTACTAACTATCTGTGTGCCAAATTTCATATCGATCCACTCAGCCGTTCTAGCGTGATTGAGTTATAAACACCTATCCATCCAACCATGGGATAGCTACCTTTCGCATTTATAATATTATTAAGAATGAATCTTACAAGATTGGTTACATAGGTAGAAAGTATAAAATAAATCCTTTTTTCTTCTGTATCAACGTTTATACCATTCTCGTCAATAAACTGGTTACTTAGTGTCTTGTGTGGGGTATTATATTGTCGCCATAAAATTAGATGTCCTCAATAAATTATAGACAAATGTCCATAATTAACTTAGTTGTTAATGGGAAGGTTTTTCTTGTAAATTAATGATATGCTTAAATTTTATCATCTGTTAATACGAAAAAATAATCTAGGTGCTTAATGCGACATGATCTTTTAGTTTAATTACTTCAACTCCACCGGCTGCTACCAATAATTGCATTCATTAATGAAATAGTTTTTTCACAAGCAATTATCCGATTCATTACCTACTGTATCGGTAGCTTTAGATCACGTCAAATAAATAAGATCGTTAAAATAGGAACCTGTAGGTGTAATTTTTAACAAATAAACTTATTTTTTTCCTTACAGCGTTTCGTTGTATGTTTTAATTTCGTTTGTACGGTCGTCGGTGGTCTGTTATTAGCATTTTGCCGCACGCAATCACGTCGCGGTATAATGTCGCGCGCCGCGCTTTTGTGTACTCGGCCTTATGTCGATGATTCGTCAGGCGTGAGCGATTTATTTGCACTTTAATAAGGTGAAGTTTGAATTGAAGGGGAATCTTTGAAACATTTTTTCTTTCATTTGTTGTTTTAATGTTTTGTGATTGCAATTAACAAGTTCACGAGTCTTTTATATGTATCTAATCTACGTATTTCTTAGAATCTGAATAAGCGACATTTCATGATATAATGATATTTTTATTTACACAGCGCCATCTAGCTCAAAGTAAGCTAATACATTATTTATAAGTTTGCGTTGTGGCATCTAGAACTAGAACTTATAAATATATAATATTTATTCCGACCGGGGCGGGGATCAAACCCGTGACCTCAGAAACCGCAACCGCTGAGCCTGCGAGGCAGATGACATATCACATAAATTGTATTGATCACCATCAAGAAATGTCGCTTAATCAGACTCCTCCAAGGCGAAGACGAAATCGAAAAGAGAAAATTGAATATTGTTATACTGAGTACATTACTCATCCCCCAGTTTATAGGTTGAACAGAGTGCTAAATCAATTCCTGTATCTCAAAATATTATCGTATTAGTATAATCTAGGCTGTGATTTTTATTGGTTTAATGATTTATAATAAGATGATGCCATATGTTATATTAATACTGAGTTATTTAAGTAGCAATCCTAACGACTATATAAATCGCAATAACAACAGACAGTGCGCACTTGAGCCAATTTCACAATACATCAATAAACAGATAACACACAGCAAACATTTGACATAATTCTATTTACTACAAAACTATCTCAGTCTTAAGATAAAGAAATCTACAATTAAAGTTAGTCACGACACTAATGCCTTATCTAAAAAAAGGTTTATTTTATCTGTGGCGGGTTCGTTAAAGGGGCTAATTCTGTATCTGTGCGCAATTATAATTAAGGCGTAAGACCTCACACACGCTTAATTAACGGCTGTCGATTAAAAAGAATAAGGCGCGATTCACGGCAGGACGATAAGGCGTATCGTCAGATGCGTACTGGGCCTAATGAACCTATGCAAATTGTGCGCACCCACGCGACCGACGCGTTTGAAACACCGCGGCGGTTGACGGCCGCTCGCTACCGATTTGGACCGGTTACCGGCGGTATTGTCTTGTAATCGATTTTGATGTGACTTCGCTTAATTGGGACATTTTAGAGAACTAGGTATTACTGGATGCAGACATAATATTTTGAAATTGACTCGATATTTCTGATCACGATACAGGCTATACCACAGAATAGATAGCCTATAAAATTCAAATTTTGAATAGCATTATATAATAGAACGCACTCAGAATGTTATTGGGGCTGCCCCGATTTTGTAGTGCATCTGGCATGTTTGCGCAGGCGCATGTGGATGATTTCCATGCTATTATGCGCAAAAAAACAGCCTCTTTGCTCTGCAGATTAAGGGCTAGCTCCAACTCCATTCTGAGGGTAATAGCGGGACGCTATGACTCCCCTATCATAGCTCACTGTGTTCGGAGGTGTATTACGAACACAAGGGTTGTGTCGAAGTAGACAAAATTATTGTATTTAATTCGACACAGCCTTTGTGTAAGTAAATGTTTGTGTATTTTTGTTTCTTGTTTATGTGTACCTACTAACATAGTTTATAAGTGCATTGTTACTAACAAAATATGGATGTTTTGAAGTCCGAATTAAAACTTATTTTATTTATTTATTTTATTAAGAATTAAACTGAGTAACTGTAAATATAGTTTTTATTTTTTACTTTTCTTGTGCCTACGAGAACGGAAGGCCACTAATTCATTTAATACTATTACAGGTAGGTATTATAATTACAGGTTTATTATCTACTATAACTTCATATCACACCTCATCACTTACATCCATACATCTGAATTCTGTAATCGATAACAATCACTCGAGTCCAATAGGTAACGTCCGAGTATCGATTGTCGTTCAACTATACGGGCAGGTGCACCCTGATACAGATAAGCTCGTCTTCAGTCGACCACAGATCTTAACCAATTCCATATTTGTAGATAACGTACGGTTAGACGTTTGATTTTGTCAGCTATCGGAATTTTCGGATAATTTAGAGAGATATACAAGCTATCATTGAGAATTTCTTTTGTTTTATAAAAATACAGCACCCATACTAAGGAACCCTAAAAACTTTTATCGCGGGCGTATTGCTTTATAAGTCACTAGAAGTCGCCCGGTGCTTGGCTACCGTCGTTCTTTATTTGGCCACTGCGCAGCTCCTATTAGCCGTAGCGCGATGTTATATAGCCTATGTTACTCAGTGATAATGTAGCCTACTAACGGCAAAAGAATTTTTGAAATCAGTCCAGTAATTAAGTTTAATTGTTACATACAAAAATACAAATATTTCCTCTTTATAATAATAGTAGAGATATTCAGTCATTTCAACCCATAAACGTCCCACTGCTGGGCACGGGTCTCCTCCAAAGATAGTCGAGGGAATTTAGCCTACTATACCACGCTGGCCAGACGGGTTGGTATAGGGTTTGTTTCGAATTTTCCTATTCTCGCAGTGCTCTTGTCTGCATAAGGTATACTCCCTTAGTCGCCTTTTACGACACCCACGGGTTGAGATGGGGTAGTGACATTATGTGTTATTAATCCGTCACCACACGAACGATAGTAGAGATATAGATATAGATAAAATGCCCATGAAATACATACTCTTATAAATTAAACGATACATAAGATATATTAATTGTTAACTATAACACCTGAAGTATAGTAACACTAATGTATACACTTCACCATACCTCAAACACAAACTAATTTGAAACTCAAGCGGCGTCGTTTAATCGTATGCTTTTTTATTCACAACACTTGGAGTATTTTCGTGAGTTGCAGACGCAGCTGTCAAGACGCCTTAGATAAACCACACCGCTGTTTTGTATCCACGGTTTATAGATTGTTCTGAGGTAGGCTAGGAGCTAGGTTGTATCATAATGTGAACAAAAATTATTTTCTTTTGAGTTTGATGAGTAAAGTTTGTTTAGTGATGGCAGGCATTTTTTGTTATTAATCACAGAAAAGGCTTCAATACCTCCCCGTTATACACCAATGTGTTCAGTCTTCTGATAAAATGTTAGGTTGCCACGGCAGTGATTCCTAGGCCTATCTTGAAAGAAGTCCCGATAATAGAAAAATCGTAATAAATAATCTAAAACACTTGATTTTATTTAAATCTTTGTCTATACTGACGATATAAATTGAAGACGTAAAAACAAAAATCATGTGAAACTTTTTTATTCAGTAAATTGAGCAATCAATAAATAATTTCAAAAGTAACTGAACCAAACAAAGTTTCGCAGTCCT
Organism: Laspeyria flexula; assembly: GCA_905147015.1. Taxonomy (NCBI): domain Eukaryota; kingdom Metazoa; phylum Arthropoda; class Insecta; order Lepidoptera; family Erebidae; genus Laspeyria; species Laspeyria flexula. The sequence continues at coordinate 17,271,225 of LR989952.1, read as the reverse complement.
AAGCTTTGAAAATCACATCAGATTTTAACAGAATCCTAACAAGTTATATCAGCCCCAGCTCCTGGACTACGAACGTCGAGTTGCCCATGTCCGGATATGAAGATAGCATTCGGAAAAACGAAACCTCACTCAGTTGTATGTTGTTCTTGCAACTTTTTTGTTCCTACGTTTTGTCGTTGCGTTTTTTTTTGTCGCCTTTGTGCGCTCTGTATCGATTCGTACGGCTTTGGGATTAAGGATGATGAATGAAAAATGCAGTAAGCTCCTCGTCTAATATTTGGTTATTATCTATTATGAATAAATAGTTTTCATAGCTAATTTGATTAATGAAAACTCACTTTAGGATTTATTTAATATAATATGCATTAATTTTATTTAAAACACAAAAGATTTTTAAGATTGTTTTGTTATGGTCATTATAAGATGTTGTTAGGTTAGCTAACTTAAGACAGAAGGTAGTAAGGTACCATATGTAGGGACTGAATAAATTAACCGACTTGATATTACATGGATCTCACAACTTTTACGGGAGACGAAGTGAGTTGCGAGACTTGGTTTTTTACAAGTTTTCTTTTTCATGGTATTAAGTTAGCAAGACCTACCTAAGCATACTTAAAACGTTTCGGATAATATTTACAGAGCTTCAAGAAGTCTACAAGCCACAATAATTACATTTTACATAGGTATAAGGTACAAAGACTAGTTTTAGTAATAGGTCGGTATCGTTTAACAGGAAGTACTTGAATGATAAAACTTTTACGATTGACTCAACTATTTGCATAAAACTGGCTTGCAAGAGATTTGATTAGACCAAGTAATATAATAAATATGTAGTTATATGTTTATGACATTTATATTTGCATCAGTAGTTAATGAAAACTAATTTATTACTACTAAACGAGTAGTCTTACATAAAATATATAAAAATAAATTGCACTGCTTTACGATTCTGATGAAATTTATAACTCGATTTAGCTAGTTTTGTTCCATTTAAAAAGCTATTATTAGTTGTTAAATTAGGCTAAATTCCCTTTCGCTGTGGTCGCGGACGAATGTTCCTGCGCTCCCGTGACCACAGCAGAGCGCGACGAGAGGAACACCTTGGGGTTTTAGTGGGTGCGAGCCCCACATAACCCCTCGGTTCTTTCCCCAAGACCGAGGGGTATGCGTCAGGCATTTCCCCAAGTAAAAAAAAAAAAAAAGGCTAAATTCCCTCCAAGTTCTTTGGAGGAGACCCGTGCTCAGCAGTGGGACGTTTATGGGTTGAGATGATGATGATGATGACACAGAAAATTTGACTATAGAAACAATACTATTGCAAACCGGATTTATCGAATATGATCGAAAACTCATTGACTTGTAGTTCCTTATTAAACAAATTGCAATATTCCACTTGGCTGCTTACCTCGTCAAACAATCATAACTAATGAACCGACAATCACGGTGGCCAACAAGTAATGTGCAGTCCATTGACCTCAAATTCTACCATAAAGGTCTATATTGATCCTGGCCACATTTTCGTTAAGCATCAGAATAAACCTGCATCTGCATTAAATTACTTGTCCATGAGATAACTATAAAAATTTTACTGTCCCATAATGTTCGTATGCGTGAATGTTTGTGTGTGTGGGAATATTTTCTGTATATCTACGAGGTTGTGTTGTGTGTGTGTTGAAGGCAGCCAATCACGTGCGTCCGTCACCGGTTGACATTAGCCCGGTAATATATGATTGAGACTGGACATTTTTCGCATTCGTCGATATTTTAAAGTGAGATAAAATCGTTTCGTGTTTATAGCTGTGTGATTCGTTTATTTTATTGTTGATTTGTTCGTATGTTGGAATGGATATGTAGATATAAGAATTATAGTGTAAAGTAGGTATGATAAGATTTAATGAAGGTTGGTATTGGCATCGTTCTATATTGTAAAATCGACCTTAAGAATTTAAGAATAAATGTCAAAATTGTCACAAAAATCATTGATTTTTATGCTGACAATATTTGTGATTAAAATTTACAAAAATAATTAACCAATGAATAGCATCTATATAGTGTCTGTCTCTGTATGTGTCTGTGTATTAGACTTAAGGATACAAGAAAATTATTATTCAAGAATAAATAGGTATAAATGACAGCAAAGAATGGTCGTGTTTCCATAATTCCATAATTGTTCAAGTAAAACTGTCCCTAGACAAAACAAGTTGTATGACTCTTCATAAATTCTAATTTTGACATTTGTTTGGTCGATTTCAATTTTATTGACCAATATTTGTCATTTTTAATTGCCTCGGTGGGGCAGCGGGAAATGAAAACGACTGCTGTGCATGAGGTCCCGGGTTCGATTACCGGGTCGGGTGAAAATGGTATTCGGCTTTTCTATCATGAAATTCCAGTATAGAGATTTTCCCGGAGTTTGGTAAACAAATGTTCCCGGTAGATGACAATAGGCTCGCCCCCTATTTCATGGGACCAAACATCGCTGGCGAAATGTGGGTGTGAAACACCTCTGCCTACCCCTTTGGGGAAAAAGACGTGATGCTATGTTATGTTATCTTTGAAATCTTAAATTTGGTTAGGTTCTTTTCAAACATTTGACAAAGATATCGGAATCAATCAATTGAATATCACTCACCCTATACTTTCAGTTACGAGTGCGTATAACAAAATTGCTTTTATAAGTTGCCAGTTATAAAATAAAATACTTCGCTGAAACAAAGCATTTTATTTTGTAAGGTGAATCCACAAATCATCGACACATTCTCTCATCCAATTTCAAACAATTGAAGCAAAAAATGACAAAGTTGAGTGTCCTCGGTCCTCACGTCACCCGTCGTTGTTACAATTGAGATTCATGTGTTGCTCTAAGGGTCTGTGATTCATGAGATTACTAATGAACGGCCGAGCGGGACTCTGTTTGTCATAGTTGTATTGATAGCTTGCCTGTCACCCTCGATTGCTCCTCATCATACGAGAATGACTGACTAAACATTGCACGATTGTTGGTTTCACTTGTGCATCAATGTTTGCTACGAGCCTACTCGGAAGATCGACATTCGATTTAACTGATTTTGATATTGTTATCTAATGTTTGAAAATTACAGCAAACTTTCAAATATTTGGCAAGATTATCAAAATCGATGAAATTGAATGTCAATATTTCGAGTACGGATGCAACAGTATTTGTACTCTTTTCTAGAAAGGATGAAATGATTCATTTGAAAATATTCATATACATTAGAAAATATTGTCGGGCAGCGTCATCCAGCTTATTTCACATTACTATCCTTAATCTGAACGTTTCACGATTGATAGGAAGAGTTGAAATGATACTAAGTTCAGTAGAGACAGCCAAGAGTATGTCAACTCACCTACGATATAAAACCATCATAAAATGCATGTTATATACGCTAATGATGCGTCAAAATTATGATTTATAGCTTAAAGTAATACGGCCAGTTCCCTTCACACTGTCGATGTCTCCATTCTATGATTGTGAAAAGAATTATGTAACAAGTTCTGGAGTTGCTTAGCCGTCAAAATTGAGAAAAATATTATGGTAGATATGGTAAGTGTTATGTCTCAGAACATGTTATGTTTTGTAAAATGCGCCTTTTTTACAATTCCCCTTCCATATGTCATTATCGAATGACTTCTTGTGCGCAGAATACTTTGTAATGTTATATAGGTGTGTCTAAGCTAAATAGATAAGAGTAAATAAGTTTAAGTTATTATAAACCAGTCAGCAACTATGTCGGAATATCTAAGTTTCAATTTTAGATATCTAATACTCTTCATATCTAGCTTCGTAGTGTATGTAACAAGAAGACATTAGCGACTTGTCGTAGTATTTCATGTACTAGCTACAATTTCATCAAACTGTGTTATAAATCTTTATCTTAAATATCAGGTATGCCGTGGACGGATGATTCCGTTGCCAAATGCCAGCGGCTGGCCAATTTGTCTGTCTGTCTGTGTGATTTGTGTCGCAATATGCGCGTAGGTATATAATTGGGTACGATCGATGCGTGCGCCTCATAGCTCAAGCACCAGACAGTCAAACGTCCTGTATTTTAAGTATGTTACGGCGATGTCATTAGCAAATGGCGAGTTAAGTATTTTATATGTTAGTAATATACTCGTAACCGAATTTGGATATTGGAGAATTTTTATAATCTGTTAAAGATATCTCTGTTAAATATACCTACAGAAAGAATGGGGAGTTGGAAAAATTTAATAATTTAAATTTCATAATCTAGCTACACAAACATAACCAATGTAGAGCAGCTACATTAGCCTATGGATCACATGAGTATAGGCCCTTGCCCAGCAGTGGGAAGATGCCAACGTAGGCTCACTGAACAACTGTGAATCCAACTGTATGAATCCAACAATTTTATTAATTATATTTAAGTGTAGTTTGAAGTCTCTTTAGCTCATAGGAGACTAATGGAACTGTACTGAAGTAGGAGAATTTTGTCTCTTATGCTGTGAGGGTATCGATTACCATCCTTATTGATAGTCTAAGTGCTTGCTACTTGCTAGCACGACTGATCCCTATAAAACTCCATCTAATTTATATTAGCTATTCTCACGTGAACTCAAACTTTCCTATCTCCCTTCCAGCCTGATTACACGAGTGTCTAGTCACTTTCCACACTGATACACTTACCTATCGAAGGAAACAGATAAACATCTTATCGAGAAAGTTATAATATTGTATACAGACTAAGGGGTTGCCAGTAATGGTTGCTGAAGCTATTTATTAGGAACCTTTCACTTACACTAACTTGTCTACACTCTACACGCACTGATAAACAATCATTCGAAGATTGCCAAGTTAAGTACAAAATTTAATCTTACTAAATCTTGGTATTTTGCGCCTTATGTGTTAAGTGAGAAATTTATTTCGAACTATTTTCAACCTTATATCAATTAATCAACGAGAAAATTGCATTAACAATGTATTTTACGTTACGTCTTTTATGCTGTGGTGAGATCAGTTTGACTCTTGTAATGTAGACTCAGCAATAAAAGAGCTAGCATGTTTGCAGAAATTATTAATTTCAATGATGCTAAAGTACAAATTGTTACTCGTAGTCCAGCGGTCGTAATAAGCAGCTCCTGAACTTTTTTTTCCTGACTTATTTTGTCCAACTGCTGGGAAAGGTCAAAGGTCTCCTGCATGGTCTTCCTTCCAAGCGTCCCTGTTGATAGCTAATTCCTGGCATTTGATGTGGGCTCTGCAGCGCTGTCCATCTTTAGACTCCCACCGTGTGATGATGGTTCTTGTCCATCAATCTGGGTGCAATCGATATTATTAGGATAAATATCAGTGCGTTTCACAAATCAAACATCTTATACATAGATATAAGAACTAAAGACTGTAGGATACAATCACCCTCAATGCAGGGCTTGTATGGAGGCGTCGTCTTTAAAGAAAAATAATTACAAATTTGAACAGTAAAATTGTAGTCTATATTTGCATCAGCAACCCATTACGTCCCACTGCTGCACTGCTGGGCTCGGGTCTACGGGTAACTAGAGAGCTGAGAGGGTTTAGGCCATAATCCACTCACGCTGGCCTAGTGCGGGTTGGTGGATCAGACATACCTATAGAATTTCTTCTAGGGTATGTGGGTTTTCTCACGATGTCTTCCTTCACCGTTAGCAGATGGTAAGTCACTTGACTAGTACATATAAATTCCATAAAGTGGAATCCACATTGGTACTGCCGGTCGGGATCGAACTCGGACCGCGTGATTTGAACGCTGGTCCCTTATCCATTCAGCCATCATCGCATTAGTCTATATTTGGCAAGTTTAAATATACAAATTATCATACAACTAAGGCGTAAGTTGAAGACGTAAAATTCTTGTCACGAACGTAAATTACATGTTTATTTACATGGACAACAGTTTGTACATGTTATATTCACCTTATAAGTGGCAATGATGTGTACAGGCAATGTTACCGTATTTAGCAATTATTTAGTTGGTGTTTAGTTATACATAAGATATTACAATAGCTCGTAATTTTAATTATGTATTTGCATTCGGTTAAAAGAAAAACATTCATGCAAAAACGGTGGTATAGCTTCAAACCTTGACGGCCATTATTTTGAATTAAGTAGCATAGGCATAGGGCTTACTATGAATCTCGACATTCGAATGTCAGGCTCTGATGTCGCTGTCAAATATTTGAAAGTGACAGCGACTATATCAAAATTTCCGATGGAATGAATAAGTACTATCGAAATTTCCTTACATTTGACAGTGACATCAAAACCGAACATTCGAATGTCGAAATTGATAGTAAACCCCCTGATTTTAATAATATAACAGGTTGCAATCTTCTACTCCTAAGTCGTATCTAATCACTACTTAGTATAAAACAAAGTCGCTTTCTCTGTCCCTATATCCCTATGTATGCTTAAATCTTTAAAACTACGCAACGGATTTTGATTCGGTTTTTTTTAATAGATAGACTGATTCAAGAGGAAGGTTTATAGGTATAAAATACATACCATGCGGCCGAAGCAGCGGGTGGAAGCTAATAATATTATAAAACTGAAGAGTTTGTTTATTTCTTTGGTTAAACGCGATAATCTCAGAAACGATTTGATTTGTCCGATTTGAAAAATTCTCTTAGTCGTAATCGAGAATGACTATAGGCTATATAACATCACGCTACGCCCAATAGGAGCTGAGCAGTGATCAAATAAAGAATGACGGTAGCGAAGCCAACCGCGACAGTTAGTAGCTTTAATAAAATTCAAGTTCTGTTTTCATCTTGCTTGTTGTTGTTCGTATATAGGCAGAAGTAATGTCTATCAGCTTGTTATAAAATAAAACATGCTTCCATCTCACATCACCATTGTACTGATCGTTACATCCCATATTTATACCTCTCTGTCCGATCGTCAACAGGGATGCTTGTGCTCGTTTTATGGAGATCAAATCCCTTTAATTTACTCGCATGTTAATGAATTCCACACTGTTATTAGGTGTCCTGTGGTGAGCCCTGGGCTCTGTCTAAGTAGAATTGAATCTGCAACCTGAGACGTAGGCTGTTTACACATGAAGCGACTCAAATACCACTTTTTGTTGTGTAGAATGTTTGTTACATCAATTTATTTTAACAAGTTCTCGTATGTGTTAGGTAGATATAAATAAAATTGTTCGAATTAAATTCAATATTTTTTATAGATATTTGGTTATATAGAGATTTTAATTCTTGTGCAAAATGTCTGATCACCTATACTAATATAATGCTGAAGAATTTGTTTGTATGATTGAATGAAAAGTTGTCAGAAACTACTAGTCCGATTTGAAAAATTATGTTTGTGTTGAATAGCCCATTTATCGAAGGTTATAGGCTATATAACATCACGCTATGGCGAATAGGAATTGCGCAGTGGGCAAATAAAAAACGACGGGAGCGAACCCCCGCGTGACTTCTAGTAGAAGATAAATTTGATAAGTTGACTCGTTTTCCAGATAAATAAATAAACGCATTAAGAAAATAGAGTTTGATTTCCTTCGATAACTCGATATGCTAATGCTATATGATCCGTACTAAGTTTTAATGTAATTACACAATTTCTATGTCAAATCAATCTAATATGGTACGCCGAGTTCTATTAATTATTACTGATAAGTTGTTAGCTAGTCAACCGGCATTTCGCAATCCAAAAACGGAACATTTTAGCGACGATTGGTCAACATTATTGTGTCTCTTTGTAGCTTTGTATGTAAATAGCCTTAGACTTGTCACGTTGTGCACTTGCGCTCGCGTCACTCCATGCGATTGATTCCTGGTCGATACACAATCTATTCTCACCTCTCCTGTAAAGAAAATACAGTTCAAAATCCAATGTTAATCAAATAGAATCAGGTCTTATTAACTGAGCAACAAGGCATCAGTATCCATCATAATTTCGCCTCATTTTGTAATGCAGCCGCGCGATGCGATATTTTCATATTCAGAACAACTTTACGCTTGCAACGAGCGTCACTTTTATTACCTAGGACTTAAGATTGAATTTCCAGCAGAATATATGGGGTGTTAAATTTGTTTTTTATGTGCGTAGGTTGTACAGTTAGATGCAGAAGTGTGAATATAAACTGATGATGCAAATTTTAGTGCATAACATAACTTGAATGAAGCACGTATGAAGGCTTTGATTAAAGAGCTTTTATGATTTGTGAACTTGTTAAAACAAACTACGTTTTAACAAGCTAACTAACTGGAAGTACCAATCTAGTAACACTATACTCTAAGGTACGCAAAAGTCATTCTATATTTGAAACATCAACTACCTAAGCTTAAAGATATTATTTATTCTTAGGATATCAGTCTTTCAGTGGTAAGGACTTACTACCTGTTGGAAAGAAAACGGAGGTGAGACAAGGACGTTCTTACTCAGCAGACATCAGTTTTTAATTAAATTATCTTTATTTAGTATAGCATAAAACTTGTGTTGAAGAATATACTAAACCTACGGCTTCTAGTGACGAGAAAGCGGCTGACGGTAGGCGCATAGGTATAGGATTTTGTTTCGCTAATCCTAATTCTACGTCTACTTGATTTACATCATAGATTCTCAACATACACAGGGGGCTTACTCTGAATTTCGACATTCGAATGTTCGGTTTTGATGTAGCTGTCAAATGTTTGAAAATGATCAATATTTGAAAAAAACCGACCTTCGAAAGTCGAAATTCAGAGTAAGCCCCCAGAGCATTTAACTAGGGGTTCACAATCCACACGTCTGTTATAGCAGGTCCGCGAACGTTGGGTGTTTAATTAAGCTGAGCGATTCCAAATTAAATAAATAGAAAGAGACAAATATTAAGTGGTGTGATACTTTAAGATTGAAATAAAAGTACACATCTAAAAGTCTCAGCTACGGTATCCCAGCAGTAATGTTCACCACTGGTATCAGAGACTTTAGGTTCGTTACCAGTGCAAAGTGTTAGTAAGCTTTTATTTCTATGAACATAGGGTCTAATATAGGCCAAATGTAATATCAATACGTCATTTAACCCCGGGAAATAGGCGTATTCCGTAATGATGGAATAATATTGATTGAGGTTTTTTCGTTTAATGGTTCCCAGAGTTAGAGTTAACGGTGCGCCACTGAAAAGGTTGAGAAACACTGGATTATACTATGGAATAAACCCATATTAACTGTGTCCCTTATAAAGCTTCGGCCCTTCAGCAAAACTCATTGTTGACAGTGAGTCAATGTTAAAGTTTCTTGATATGGAGAACATTCGATCATTTGTTGTGGGTGTTAAGGATGTCGTGAAGGTAATGTGTAGTTAAATCTGTTTGAATGGTCAGCTTCAATGTTAGTCACCGATCTAAAAGTCTAGTGTTTAAATTGTGGACCTAAGTTGTAAGGTCATCAGTATCAACAACCTATTATTTTTCCCAGTGCTGTGCTTGAGTCTCCTCTCCTATCCTATCTAGAGAGCTGAGAGGGTTTAGGCCATAAACCACACACACTGGCCTAGTGCGGGTTGGTGGATCAGACATACACTTAGAATTTCTTCTAGAATATGTGGGCTTTCTCACGTTATTTTCCATCACCATTAGCAGATGGTAAGTCACATGACTAATACATATAAATTCCACAAAGTGCAATCCACATTGGTACTGCCGCTCGGAATTGAGCTCAGGCCGTATGATTTGCATACCGGTCACTTCTCCATTCAGCTACCATCGCTTTTCGTAATAAGGTGTATGACACCAATCCCAAATTGGAACATGTATTTATAATCTGTCTTTTTCACAGTATTTGTAAGTGAGGAGGACAACGTTCCATCCATCCCTGTAAATTAGCTGCACTCGTTCACTTCATGAGCTTTCAATAATTATAAATATTTCGCGTTCAAAATAATCTTTGTATAAGTACGAAGTGCTTTCAATTTAATTAGTCTATGTCAGTGCAAGCCCGCCGCGCTGGATGTCATATCGAAACACATTCGACATATTTTTAATCACGCTTATTTATCCATTGATCATTCAAATTAATCGCCGGCATCACAGCGAGATCTTAATTAAAACTTTATTAATAAACTCCACTGAACCAAATAAACTGTATGTTTTTAACGAAAATTCGCGAATGTTTTCGTGTTATTGAAAGCTTACGGTGACGACACGACCTCCTTCAAGGATATAAGGTGTAATGATATGTCGTAGGACTAATAATTAGGTACTTTTACGGCTGTAAAGCTTAAGGTTGTGCAAGATTTAAGATTTATTTCAAATTAAGTAGAGGCAAACTTGTCGTAGGCAAATTTGCCGACACTATTTTTCGGTTAACCTGTTACATTCTTAACTTATGATTTTCATAAAAGTTACTTTATAACCTATATGAATAAAAGAGATTTCATTACATTTCAATGCCTTATAACACGTTCACTGTAACAGTGACTTCAGAACAGTCTCTTCTTATTACAAAGTTTCATAATAATATGTGTTTGTGTGTGGGGTAGCATAATTTAGAAGGTTGTTGTTTTCCAGCATAGGCCAGCATACTGTCTAGAACTTATTGGCCGTTAACCACCATCTGCCTCATGATGATGGATAAGTTCTAGATAGGTACCCAAAGGGTTTAATATGCCTTTGTTATTATGTAAGTAATTACTTCGCGAAGATTTTGCATGCCATCTTCATGTCACACTGTCATATATAGTGTTCATCAGGCACATATAGCTACATACATGTAAGATTGCTGAACTAAATGTTACACAAAATAAGGTCTAATATGAACTTGAAACACATAATCTCTAATAATAATACAATACTATGTTACAGTGACGTCATGTATGCCCACATACATTGTTAGTTAAATAATTTGCATTGATTAGTTACAATTGACTGAAATCACATAGGACTTGGCTGACTTATCTTCTCAAATATTTTTGTATTATATATAATTTAAACCGGACTGGAAAGTTGAGACGAGTAGAAGAAAATGGACAATCATGTAACAAAATACACGAGAATGGAGTCTGTGCGCTTATTTATAATTGAAATTCTATTGATCATCTCCTCCTTTCCAGTCTTGTCTTAACTACTTTGGAATCGGGGCCTAAAACTGAATATATTTTGATTTTCCTGAAACATTTTTATCTGAATCGCATCGCAGTCGTGTCGTCCACACAAAGTGCCCCCTATCAATATCCGATATCAAGGTAATGAGGGGTCGGTAATTAAATGTCCTCTGTCAAAGCCGTCGCCGCGTCAAATTATGTATAATCAATGTGGCGCTGATGACGTAACATCGCCCGTTAATATGAAGGATTTACTTTTATCTGGCGAATAGTTGACGGCTGTTTACTTTGTACACTTTAAACAAAATGAGATTAATTTTGATGAATATTTTTAAGCTGTTTGCTTGATTTATTGTTGAGGGTCGTGTGATGTGAGTGAATACTCTGTTTGATAACAACGGTGTTTAGATGATTTGTGAGCTATTTTATTGAGCGACTGGAAAGAAATTCAAGGTTATTCTGTTTTCAGTTTACAAGGCATACTCTATAGCCATATAAGTTGCAGTCTACGTTCGTAAAGTGACGTCTTATATATAATTAAAAGGTATATTAGACCACCTACCTGCAACTATTTTTGCTTACTGCACCTGTTTTATTAACAAGGAGAGTTTAACATTCATGCTCTGCAAACAAGCACCACTGTAATACAATTTTGTGGACACTATAAAAAGGATGCCATTTTAGACTTTACTAACTAAGTATTAGTGGTTTGATTCCGTGTCGCTTGTGTCACTATTTCTTTTCATTAATAATTGATTCAATCCTTATAGAACTATCCTTGAACAAACTTTATCACAAGTGTGGATACTATCCAACTAATTACTAATTCAAAGTGTGGATGGGTGAATGTTTGTTACTCAGGGCTGATAGTGATGGCTCTTTCAGAAAGGGCCAGCGTGAAATTTGGCACACAGATTAAAGTCTGTAAAAGCAATCATAGGCTACTATTTACCAACTTACCATGCTGGTGTAGTCACCTGTGGAAGTTAGTTTCTATTATTTTCTTAATCACTCGTGAAGAATCTATTCTTAATAACGACATTTTTAACAATTTCCAAGTGAGTGTATGTCACCCGTCCGGGCGTCCCTTAGCCAGTGTCGTGTAGCTAGACGGGGAGCGTTATGAAAGAATCGTCATAAATCTATCACTTTTGACGCGCCCGGCTAAATTATGAATGCGATCATGAGTGATTTGTGTGCCTCGTCTTGTGGCAAAAAATAATGCCGTGGAATATGAGTGAAGTCTGTTGCAGTTACTGCAGAATATAAGTAAGGGTGTGAAGGGATTTATGTGTTTAAAGAGCTTTGTTGGTTCATTGTGCTTTGTAAGGATACGGTTTGAATTTCACGGCAGTAACTGGGTTCAGTATTAAAAATCAAATACTTATGCAAAATGTGTTACATAGAATCATATCATCATCGTCATTCATATCATCGTTCATATCATCGTCAATTTTAATTTAAAATTTATTAACGTCTTTCTTGACTGCAGCTGCTGAGGCATGACTCGTTCTTGGATGTTTAAGACTTGGCCACTTTAGCCATAAACCTAAAAACATAGAAAGCATGGTGAGGTCTTTGCACTGTAGTGGGAAGAGACTAATGGTAACACTAATGTCCTCGGAATGAATAAACTATGTGTTCATGTTCCGTCACCAAACGTCAAAATAAAATTTTCTTAACGTCAAAATTGATGACAATAGATAATCCTCAATCATTAACAAATAATATAAGTACAAATAAAAGTCCGTGGTCACAGCACTAATGAGTGTTATCAGCCACTAGAGGTGTCAGTGACAGGACGTCACTACTCGCAGGTAATCCAATAACATTATTTGCACTTCAATGACACTTCATTCTCTGATGTCATTTGTACTAATATGTTTTGTTTTGTATAATTGAAATTGAATCCAGGGGGCTTACTCTGAATTTCGACATTCGATTAGTCGGTTTTGATGTCGCTGTCAAATGTTTGAAAGTGACACCGACCATATTTTAATTTACATTTGACAGCGAGTGATTTAATTGTAGTTTATAATAACACCTATGTTAAAATATGGATCTAAATAGTAATAGGTGTTCTACACGGTTATAAACTTGACTTCCACAGAGGTGCCCTTGGTGGGAGCTTGGTTTCCATCCGCGTAGTTTGTATGAAATTTGGTTAACAACAGCCGGCTACACGGTTGGAATCTACCAAGGGCACCTCTGTGGAAGGTAAGTTTACAACCATGTAGCACAGCTTTAAAGCAATAAAATTATTTCTAAAGAAAATACCTGTGTAGAAAGCAGCGAGCTTGCGACTACATTGGCTATACGCATTGATATTGAATATTGGGAACATTATTGATTGAATGAAATGAAATCTCGTTTATTCATCTAGGTAACAAAGTAACACTTATGAAAGTTACTAGTTAAGAATGTAACACTTAAGTTAATATTTTGTTATTATCACATTTATATAGTAAACCAGGTTTCGCCCGATTCAATTTTGCAAATTTTAATGACTGTTTAATAAACAGTGAATCGTTCAATCCCAAAGAAAACTAATAATTCACGTTTTTAATTTAAAGATAAATAAAGAAAAATGTTTGTTAGCAAACAGTACACTAGTAATCCTGTGTAACGAATTTATGTATTTTTCTTGACTCCATTAAAAGTAACGCACAACGTTTAATTAACAAAAACGTCAGGCTTCGAGTGGGGTGGGGTGAAGGGGGGTATAGAGGGGGAGGATATTGTAAATCAGGCATAAATAGTATAAACGTGTTAGTGTGTGATGGACGGCTTTACTTACAAAAGTCTTAGATAAACAAACAGACGAAGCAAACTACATTTACTATTTAGAAAACAGTATATGTAGCTAGTTTTTTATATGTCATTTTATAACTCTGGCCATCTTGCTAATACTCTTAATCAGAACTCAGGATTTTGGTAGTTCATAAGATAATCTTTTAAATTTTGATGTAACGTTTATTTTATATAAATGCTAAACAAGTAATGCAAAAATTCAAACCCACGACGGGACTTGAACCCGCGACCCTGCCATTCTGTGTGCAGTGCTCTTCCATCTGAGCTACGCGGGTGGACGTCCCTGTGGAGTGCCGTCGTGGGTTTGAATTTTTCCATTACTTGTTTAGCATTTCTATAAAATGTTAAACCAGAGCGATGGAAATTGCTTAATATTTAATGTAAAAAGTAACGTTTATTTGTCTAGATTATTTTACCGAGTCTTATTCGGTCTTACTGAAGAGAATCTGTGAATCTGTGTCATCATAAAATAATGACAAATATTGTATGCCGTTTAGGCTGGACATAGCTGAACAATCTTAAAATTTGTAACATCTTTATTACTTACCTATGATTCACAATAAAGACATTTGATTTGATTTGATTTAGAATGTTAGGGAGTGTGTCTACATAATACTTAAATCCATTTTCAATTTTATCGTATCTATAAAGCTGAAATCCTTCTGGTGATGGATTAAGAATATAGTATAATAGTACGAAGCAAAAACTAGTAGTATATATTATTATGTATAATATTAATTTATATATACTATGTATGTATTTAGATCTTGATATATTATGTAACTATTTATCACATATTATTTTTATTCTATGTTACGACTTATATATTGTATTTAACTTATGTATTTAGTCAAGTCACTATTTCTCTTTTATTTTTGCACCTACCATGTTCTTTTCTGCATCACCCTAAGGTTGGCAGATAGACAATGCCTTTGGCATTAAGCCCACCATTGTACCAATAATGTGCATAGAGTTTTTAAATAAAATAAAAATAAAATTAAGAATACATAATAACACTACCCAATTTTAAACCGTAGGTGTTTTGTCGTATAAGGTGTCTATGGGAGTAAACATTAAGCAGACAAAAGCACTAAGAGAGAAGAAAAATTAGTTACAAATATGGGTTGTAATGATGATAAACTGAACTGATTCGAATTGAAATATTCTTTTAAAGTTGGATAGCCCATATATCGAGGAGGTCTATAGACTATATAACATCATGCTACAACCAATAGGAGCAGAGTAGTGTCCAAACAGAGATCCAAGGCTAGTACTAAGTATAAGCCTCCGTGGCTCAGTGGTTAGTGACCCTGATTGCTGAGACAGAGGTCGTGGGTTCGATTCCCACTCAGGACAAATCTTTGAGTTATGAGCACAATTATTTGTTCTGTTTCTGGGTGTAATTTATCTTATGTAAGTATGTATTTAGAAAAAAACTTATTTAAGTATTATATCAGTTGTCTAGTATCTATATTACAAGCATTAGCTTAGTTTGGGACTAGATGGCGCTATGTGTGTGTTTTTTTTAAATTTAGTTATTCATATATAATTTAAATAATTTTGACTTGAAGACAGCAATATTTATAATACGTAATAGAGGAACAGATAAATAATTTATAATTAATTTACTGCAGTATTAAACGCATGCAACTTATCACACATCTGAGACATAAGTCTCACGGCTAAGACAGCGTGACTTCGAATACCAATCATGTAAGGTGATACCTCAGACCGAAGCCTCAAACATAAAGATTTGATCGGCGCACCTCATCTTCAGCACATTGGTACATCTCCAATCGAATACAAATAATACACAATAGTAAAACGCATTTACGACTAGTCCACGCTCCCGGGTACGCTCAACTTTTAATGCTTTTTTAACTATGTGAGATATGTTTTGACCGCAACCTCGCCCACGATTCTAATTTTATTGCCCATATATTTAATGACACGGTGATAGAGGTATTCGATAAAATGCCTATGATCAGTTATTAGTATCGGTATTAGAGTTTCACTCAATCGCCATATTGAAATTGATCTGACATTCGACATTTTTGATCGTCTATCAATTACATTAACATTTTCCGGCCCTTTTTAAGTTAAAATAAAACAAATCAATCGATTGTATGAAAAAATAAACAAAACACAATTCATTCACTGAACAAAACACAGTGTTGCGAAATTTGCGAAACTCAGACAAAAAATTTGAATAGTTTTTGTTTACACAACGTATACAATTTGCACAATTTTAAACAACGAAGGTTATAAATAATGTCATTGTCATTTGGGATGAAGGAACAATAATTCGAAAATACGCAGAAATGTATAAAAGGACAATATGCATAGGAATTTTGCCCAAACTTTTATTGTTCTAGAGAAAGTTATGGAATAATATTGACATTGAAAATAAAATTATATCAATAAAATAATTTTAACAGCTTAATGGGCTGTGCGATTTTTTTAAATTATGTTTTTAAAGTATTACTCATAAAATATTAAGTGTCAACAAATAATTCAGAAAAATATAATATGAATAAGAAAATAAATGCGTTAATTTATGAACAGCAATAGTCATATTCACATGTATACAAGAAACACTATATCACCAAACATACAAAAACATCCAGTAAGACTCCCTTCCTCACGCGACGCGATTGCGATCTCGACCTAGCCTAACAAAACTATCCTAACAAACATTCGTTCGCTTTTTCCTAAAGGGTGGCAACTAGCAGCGCTATCTCGAGTCGGCACAGTGGTCCCGTCGCATCTGTCCGTACATAAATCTGTCGCATATGAAAAGAATTAAAACGTTCCCTATTGTAGACGGCTGAATAAATCTTATAGATATCTTTGTGAGGGACGCGCGACGCCCGCGGCTCTCACCGAGAAACGGCGATATTTTACAAGTTTTTGACAGCCGATATGGCTTTCCTAAACGGCACCTGCCCACTGTGCTCTGATGGGGTCGATCGCCAATGCGACGAGCCACTAAAATGTTTACTTTTTAGTTAATTGTTGCGATATAATTAAAGTGTTATACTTCTGTAGTACTTAAGAGCAAAGTCTGTTTATAAATTTTCTTTAAAAAGGTAATGTTAACTTGGAATATTTAATAATTTTTAATACTTGATTATACTCGTAATTAGAAAGTACCTCTTTATCAATAACATCAAAGTGTAATCTGGTGAAAATGGTTATTATTTCTTTCATAATAATACTCCAACTTACACCTCTTAGTTCACCATCTCTTACTCCTCTTCCTTTGTCCTTCACTGTAAGTTTCGCTATGACAACTAGATGGCGTTACACTAAGCAAACGTACGACGCAAACGGATTACAAGAAATGCTTCAGACACTTTATGACGGTAATAAAACGCAATAAATACACTAATTTGTCATGTTTTATTACGGAATTATAGTAAATTCGACATAGCAAGGACAAAATACACATTAACGAAATAAATTAGCATTCCCTAGAAAAGTATTTCAAATTGTATCTATTTGAAGTACTGGGCTAGATTTCGAACGTTAACATTTACGACCAATTAATACCTACTCAAATCAAATGAGTTTAATGAGAAAAACAGAAAAAATACTAGCACAGTGGAACCACTTAATAAATTGTGGGGCTTGTATGGAGTAAAAAAGTGTATAAATCGAGTCACCAATAACATTATAGTGTGGAGTTTATGGCAGCGCCCTTGAAGTGCGTTATCGGCGACGATTGTTTATTGACACTATAAATGTGGGAAACACACGAGGAGGCTTTGTGCCCTGCGCCCGACTGGCATTTAGGTAACAAAGAAATTGTTTTACGAGTGTAGTAGCGAATGCTTGTTGATTAAATGTAGATAAAAATAAAGTTAAAATAGCAGAACCTACTCACTTCTTAGATTTCAAAAATGCAAAACAAAAATGTATTTACTCATATAAAAGAAGTGCATATTATTATCCTAATAACATTTGTTCTTTTTTTTTTTAAATTGAACTGAAATATTATGATTGTGTATTATGATGTAAAACAATGCAGTGTAGGTATGTGTGCAGCCGCTACGTAAAAACATTTTTTTTCGATTGGTAAGGTGTAACAAAAATAAACTATTATTATACCAATGATTTGTAGTAAATATTAAGGGGTTTCCAATTCTAATAACATCATTACTGCTTTAAAATTTATCCTTCTTTAAAGAATTCTCTCTTAGTATCGCGTCGTTTTATTATCCATTTCCCGCCCGTATATCTCGTCATTACCCTGACTGATTTAAAGGCTTTAGCGGAATATGTCCGTCGGTTCTGTCCTGTCCAACGTCGCCTTCGCCACCGACCCAATAATCGTTAAGACAAGGCGCGTTAATACTTTATAAGATTAAAAAATACTCCACATATTGATGGCTTTTCAATTGGTTTATGATATGACTCCGAGTGTCGGGGAGCTCTGATCTTCAGTTTTACTTAAAACTGGAATTGTGAGAAAGATTTCTAAGAAATATTTTTTATTTTTCATTCGAATAGGCTGCAGTTTCAGATTACTAAGAGACAGGTGAAAAACAATCCAATAAAAATTATTGTATGTGTGTGTGCTGAAAAATCTAGGTCTCGGTCTGAAATACTCCTATTATTTATTTGGTATAGAGATACAATTACACCAATATTTTATAATATTTATGAATGAGTGATGATAAATATAATATTATATATAGTAACATTATTGAGCTACAATAATACTACTACGATGACGTCACTTTATGATCGCTTAAGTATAATTTTTCAAGCTCACACAGCGGAAACCAGAATGCCTGATATATATACTCCTACCTATACGTACCAACTGAATTTATTGAAATGTTTTACCGACCGAATAATCAGAAACCATTAGAGACAAGAATTTTATTAGCATGCATTTCCGGTTGAATGCATTACATTAACACCAACTGTTTCAAGTGTTCCTACAGTGGAACATATTTCAAAAAAATTTGGACAAGAACATTGAGTTAAAAGAAAGAGCTTGATGTCGGCCGTTACAAATCACTGCGAGTGGGCTCACACGGCTCACACAGTCACACCTACGTCTCGTTTGGACATATCACAAGTTATTATATATTTGTGTACGTATCTTGTTAAACAAAACAAAATTAATCAAAAACGCCCAACAATGGTAATCGGGAGACAGTGTCCGTCATAAATCCAGGGCTCCTATCACTGCATCGCACATCACTGTATCGCATTACGACATTGTCTGTTTGATATCGAATTTATTACGAGGGGCTTATTCGAATCACTCGGAACACGTCAGCCGGCATCGCTCGGCTCTCATAAATTGTGTGACATATCGGTCGAGTTCCGAGATTTTTCTGTATAAAACTGTCAACGTTGTTATGCGCTCCGATAAGCCAAATCCCAACCCTAATAATGAAGGATTAAGGTATAATTTAATTTTTGACGGCGGCAAATACATTTTTGCTCTCGATATCTTGTCGTGTCTTGCCTCATATTAATGGCGGTTCTTTTTTTAATTTATCGTGAATATTTTCGAATGTGTTTAGTGACTTGAGCCATTGGATTTTTGATGTTACTCATCGGTTTTAAAAAGTGATCACCGTCGATCGAGATAATTTTTTAAAAGTCAATTAAATACGATACTAAACGTTGTCGAGAAATGTTTGAATTTAAACCACTGGGTTTAGGTCGCATTACTTAGTTGGAGTGATAACACTAAATTGTGAGCGATCTTAAATTTTATTGGCTTTTTGGCTGCGTCATATTTTATGTTGTAATTTGTGCTGTTTTATGAAGGCATAAGTAACTTTTGTCAACAATTTATTAATATTAAAATAATATTCAAATAAGTATGAGTTATGGTGCATATTGTATCAAAGTAACATTCCAATGTAGTTGCCGGACATGAGACACAAGTATGGAAGGAACAAGTTGAAATTATTACCGACTTAAACTGAAGGAAAACAGTGACATGTAGCATACTGTCGCATACTCGGCAATAAATTGTTAACTTTGTATCGTAGGTACTTGAGTCGAGAATTACTTGTGATTACATATCCTGATAACAATAATGTCTTTGTTTATTACACATATTATTTATTTACTTATAATGATTACATACAGTTTACACAATCGATAGTATTGGTCATCGATTTAATGACAATCGTGAAATGGCGTTGTAGATTATAATTTATTCAGTTGTTTAAATTAATTTCCCATTGCTACAATGATTCACATTAATATAATTTATAGGAAAGAAAGAATAAGCATTGCCATACAACGTGGCAATGTTGCCAGCCTGCTGGGCACTTTTCCGGTAGACAGTGGCAGCGATGCGGAAGTATTTTATGCTACCATTTTTTTAATATTTCACCCCTTTTTAATTTTTTTTTGTGTTAGGTTATACCTAAATATTGTTTTTTTTTTCTTTTTAATTTAAGTTCTTTTTAATAATATATGTACATCATTAAGTAATAAGTCTAAATAAGTTGATTAATAATTGAAATTTATAGGAAATATATAACTTCGATGTAGATTTTTTTTTGTTCCAAACAGGATAAACTGAAGCTCACAAATCGCAGAAAATTTTAATTAATTAATTAGTTATGTACCTATCTGCAGTATTCAGAAACGCATTGAATAATTCTCGTACATTTAGTATGTGACATACTGTATCAAAGTAACAACTTCGAAGTTAATGAAATAAAGTTCATGTTGGTTTTTCAGCCATAGATCGGTTATAAGCTCTATATACCATGCCTATAACTACGCGGTGTGTAGTCTTTTTATGAAGTGATAGTTCTAGGGACTAATTACTGTTAGTACTTAATAAGATAATGATATAGTATGTAATCGTTTTGTTCTGTTCCAGATGACAGAGAGTGACCAGGACAGAAGGTGGAGCGACCAGTAGAAATGCGCTCCAAGCAGCAACCGCGGCCGTCCTACCGTTGGCTAAACACGAACGAAAACGGTGAGTTTTTTTTTTCCTACCACATTTACACAGCGCCATCTAGTCCCAAAGTAAGCAATTATATTTGCTTGTGTTATGGGTACTAAACAACCGAGTACTAACTACTACTACTACTTAAATACATTTTTTTTTTGTAAATGCATACATAATTATTATAGATACATTACACCCAGACACAGAACAAACAAACCATTATGCTCATCACACAAAGATTTGTCCTGGGTGGAGATTGAACCCACGACCTCCGGCTTAGCAGTCAACAAAAAAAAAGTATTTAAGTAGTCAAGCAAATATAATTGCTTACTTTGGGACTAGATGGCGCTGTGTGAATTTGGTAGAATATTATATTATTATTATATATATTAATTATGTGACCGTCAAAACAGTTAAAAGTAGTTTTGACTGTAACATAAATATATCCATATTAGTTAAAACTCTTAAAAAAGTAAGTTAATTAAACTTAATTAAGTTTATATCAGCACTAATTTTTTACCCAGCTTACAAAAAGCTCTGAAAAGATTAAAACTCGTAAGTATGATGTCACATAAAGGTCTCAATTGAACACTTTCAAGTCATTCTCACGACTATACTAAAGCAATTACACAATCACTGATTACACGCCTATTCAATCATATCACTTACCGCTTAAAGCTTTTAACAACATCTCTATTTAAATTGTTTTAAAGTCTAAATTCGTTTGGGATGCACTGAATAATTTGTCGTAGGGAACAATTGAAAGGCACCGTGACGTGACGCCGCCGAATATCCAACTAAAACTCGCAATAAATACAAAGTTATGACCATAGAAAAAAAAGTGGCATACAAAACGCAAATGTACTAAGTAATAATTCATAGGTCTTTTTGTATGAAACTAAGCCACCGTGAAGCGATAAATAATATTTATTTTCGCTATTATACGGGTTTTTGTCAGTTGTAATGGGTGTTACACTGAGTAAAGCGCCGAGCGGGTTGGCAGTAGGGCCATGCGGTGGGCGAACGCTGTCACGTCATCAATGACGTCATTTTACAATAGTAATAACTATGTATGAAATACTTGCGACACTAACGAGGTACTAAATAAGCGTTGTTTTATTACAATGATGGGGAAAGAAATACTAAACTAGCCTATTATCTTTGTGTAAGTTCTAATACATGTTAAGCTTTTTTTTTATTACTATCCAAAAGCAATACTATTCAAATGTATATCTGTCGCGTTTTGCTTCACCGTTTATATCTATAATAGCTTAGTTATATAGCCTACAGCCTTACTCAATAAATGGGCTATCCAACACTATAAGAATTTTTCAAATTGGACCAGTAGTTTCTGAGTTTATCGCGTTCAACCAAACAAACAAACACTTCAGTTTTATAATATTATATAGTAGTATAGAATGATTTAAAATTTTAATAGCATCCCCTAAATTCCATCCTTCCTGCAGACGGACATCCTCTTCTCTTTTTATAGAGCTGGGGGGGATTCAGTCAACACATATGATTACAATATGGATTGATGGAACATACATCCCTTAGTAATTCTATTAGCCAATGGATTTCTGATAGGATAAGTTAAATTTTTATACCAAAAAATTGGAGGGTTGGGTAAGGGTATGGTTTTGAGAACTGATCTGATCTATAACTAATTTAGTGGCCCACATTTAGCATGTCTTTCGTTAACCGTACCGGCCGGTAGCGCCGGCGCTGCACTTATTAATTACTAAATATTTATAAACACAAGGTTAAGTACTTTGTTATCTACAAAAACTATGTATATAGGCTTATGTTTGAATACTTATTATAGTAATATTGACCTTATTTTCGCGTGTGTTTAAGTTGAGTATCGATTACATTGGATATACGGGTTCTAGGTTACAAAAATGTTGACGTTCTGTCAGAGAACTCATAATTTAAACTACATTGTTGCTACTTAGGCGTGTTACACACAATTAGCGCAGAGTTTCGGCAAAATTAAATAGGTTTTGTGTGGAATTATTATAGTTTCAATTATTATTATCCTTTAATCCGTGTAGTATGTGATTAAGAATAAAACACCGCGAGAAAACCCACATGCCCTAAAAGAAATTCTAAGGGAATGTCTCTCCATTAACCCGCACTAGGCCAGCGTGTATGGATTATGGCCTTAGCCTTCTCAGCTCTCCTAGATAAAGGAGACTAGAGGAGACTCGAGCCCAGCAGTGGGAGTCGAGAACGGTCGTAGTCATTAATAAAAATACTTCAAGTCAGTTCAGTTTATTTGCTTAAAATGTAGTACAAAAGAGGTTACAATAATATAAATAGAACACACATTTTATCCAGGTTTGAATATGCAAATTTTTTCGACTTTAAAGTTCAATCCCTGTAGTAAGCCTAACGAAACATTGTCAGTATGACAGAGGTCGTAAACTAGTATGTCATCAGTCTTAATTACTATAAACATTTATCTGTTACCTAGGGGCTTACTCTGAATTTCGACTTTCGACTTAGTCGGTTTTGATGACGCTGTCAAATGTAAGGTTATTTACATTATGATCGGTCTCACTTTCAAACATTTGACAGCGACATCAAAACCGACTAACGGCCGATTTCAATATTCTATCTATCTATGGATTTGGTTACTAAAGTTAGAATTTTGACATAAGCTCCATACAAAATGTGTCAAAATTCTAACTATAGTTAACATAGATAGATAGATTATTGAAATCGGCCATAAGTTGAATGTCAGAATTCAGAGTATGCCTCCTATTTACATAATTATTTATGTAGTCATATGATGACTAACGCGTTATTCTATAAAAGTTTTTTGTGAACCGTGTCTGTCCTTCGTTTTTTACAATCAAAATCTCCCCGATAACTTTCACACTCTTCAATCCATAGCAAATGTGAGACGATGTTCATCATCATCATCATATCAACCCAATGACGATCACTGCTGGAGGTAGGTTTCATCTAATTGCCGCCACAGCGAGCGACTTCGTGTCGCCTGCAACCAGACCTTTTGCCAGATCGCCGATTCATCTACTGGTGCCCCACGCTGAGTTTTCCAATAATTATGTGGCTGCCATTTGAGTACTATTTTTCCCATCGGTCATCAGTTCGAACCAACGTTAATACCTACTTTACAATTGCTAGACTAACATTTTTGGTATCAATAAATGATTACATCATGAATTCTGCATACCCATCTATGGTTCACATAGAATTTTGTTCCTTATTCTTGGACCATCAGGTCAGTCTAGTATTTGGACTAAAGAAAAAATTAATACAAATTGATTTTTAAGACTTAGATAGCAAAACATTCATAATCATAAACAATATCGTTATAACGAGACAGTTATTCTAGACAACAGATCACCTTGAGCACTAATTTATTACTAAATTTATCCCCCTAAAGTTATCGGGACTATTGATTGATCAATTATAATAGTTATAGTGTTGCCATATTTCCTAAAAAGTGGCAAAGCTCCCTATTTTATACCTGTTAGGTAGTACTATCGTTTATTCTGTGTCTGTGCCATTAACGATCCCAGAATAGTTTTCATTCGTAATCTATGAATGACTGTCTCTGTGGCGCAACGAAAAATGTGCACTGCTGTGATCCAAACATTTTTCCAGGTCGGGTAAAAATGGAATTCGGTTCTACTATCCCGAAATTCTTATAATCAGCCCGGAGTTAGAAAATGTGTCCGGTTAATTGGTAATAGGCTCGCCCCCTATTAGATACATGGAATCATTGATGGTTTGTGCACCAAATCACATAAAACCCTCAAACTTTTTATATTAATAGAATAGTCCGAAATTTAATATTGTAATGGTAACACTAGATATCAATTCGAGAATTCAAATTAGTGGCTAAAACACAGTCTAGATTTATGGGCTAACGGTAATGTGTTATCTAAAGTACTATCATAATCTATATCTATAATATATTTCAATCATTATGTACTGTTACATCACGTCATTGACCACGTTTACCAATGATTTATAGCATATAGGTACTTAGCCACAGCTCAGAAAAAAAAATATTTTTCTCATAAACAACCTAACGAGGTTTTCCCAAGAAATTATAGTTTTGGGGTTCTTCAAAAAAGTTTTTTAAGGATCGGCACCGCGCTCATGATGCCCCTGGTGTTGCAGGCACCCATAGGCTACGGTAACCGCTAACCATTAGGTGGGCTGTACTGTCTCTTTACCACCATCATTGACTGACCTGTTGGTCTAGTGGTTAGTGACCCTAACTGCTAAACCGGAGGTCGTGGGTTCGATCCCCACCCAGGAGAAATCTTTGTGTGATGAGCATATAGGTTTGTTCTGTGTCTGGGTGTAATTTATCTACAGTATGTATATATTTACAAAAAAAATGTATTTAAGTAGTTTATCAGTTGTTTAGTACCCATAACACAAGCAAATATAATTGCTTACTTTGGGATTAGATGGCGTTGTGTGAATGTGGTAGAATATTATTATTATTTTATTATTATTATCCTAGTGTAAAAACACTACTTTTATTACAGAATAGGTACTAACGTGAATGTAGTTTTTAAATAATGAAACACTTATTTTAAAATTTTAAAAACTTCAATAACTGTTACCATAGCTATGGTTAGAGTATTCTTAGGCTTGTTTAAAAGGGTTGTTAAACTTAAAATACTAAACAAAAGAACCTTTTTTCATCCAAATTTGATCACCTAATTACCATATTTTACCTATACGAAACCAACCCTAAACAGTGACCACACAATAGCAAAACTAGCCACTACAGCTGCCTCAAAATCAGCGTAACGCAATCACCAAAGCAATAAAATAATAAAAAGTGTCCATAGTTTAACTAAATTTATGGAGCTAGTACTCGAGTGATTTACAAGCTTTCTCTTTGCAACTATTGTTGGTGATAACCAGTTAACGTTAGGGCTTCTGGGTGGTACAGGGGTGCAGGGAACTTCAATCCGTCATGGATGCATTTTTTTAATTGTTACAAACAAATTCGCCTGACGATAAAATTTTTGTTTTCTTTGACGTACACCGTGGTGGTTAAGA
This sequence comes from Laspeyria flexula, assembly GCA_905147015.1. Lineage (NCBI taxonomy): Eukaryota > Metazoa > Arthropoda > Insecta > Lepidoptera > Erebidae > Laspeyria > Laspeyria flexula. Next base: position 17,245,350 of record LR989952.1, on the reverse strand, counting down.
TGATTGCCTCACTGAGACATGACGTCACCATATCGAGTGACGTGGGTTTGATTCCCACACGAGACAAATATTTGTGTGATTTCTTGACATTTGTTTCGCGTCTAAGTGTACTTAGTGTCCGTTCGTTGTATTTTTTTTTAAAGTCCCCCACAACACAGGGCTTGTTCCCAAGTGCGGGTGTTTTTATATTTAAATAAATAAAATTTACCTGTGCCTTCTTACGTCTACGGGAAAAGGCATGAGTTACTCTTCTTCACTCTGGGCTATCACGGATGATGGCGATGACACTTGAAGGCTTTAATAGAAGCCTTCATGATGAATATTATTATTAAAAACTATGCACAACACCCGAGCCCAGCAGTGGGACATTAATGGGTTGCTGATAATGATGATGTTGCACAACATCGTCACTACACGGAATCCGTCACTAATACATAAACTACCCCATTTCAACCCGTGGGTGTCGTACAAGGCGACTAAGGGACTAACCTAAAGCGACGTGAGTTCCAAAATTCCCTCCAAAATGTTTGGACGAGACCCATGCCCAGCAGTGGGCCATATATGGGTTGTGTCTGCAACCTTAGGGTGATCCAAAGAGAGAAAGGAGCATGTTAGGCGCAAGTAGGCTTGAGTAGGGTAATGAAACATTGGTAGTATGACGACAATACGATTATTGTCGTTATGAACGATTTATATCAGAATTTGGTGGTATTCATGGCCTATTGTGGTGAGGCGATAACAATATTAGAATATCATTGTTACTTAAAACAAGATACATCATATTGATTTATTGCATCTAAACAAAAGAATATCTAACAAGCCGAAACAATTGAGCGTGTCGTTCGGATAGTTTACGCATTTTTTACGCTCCTTCGTAATCATTTGACCGACAGAAGTTTTATGGGCCAGTTTTATGTACGTGAGAAAACAATTGTTAGTCCACAAAATGTCCGACCACAATAAACCTGGCCCACTTACCCGCTTTTACGACTCCAAGTTTGACTTCCAGTCTTTAATTTTTTATTGGCAACCCTTTATTGGTTTGAGGGATTAGTTTTGATGAACTGTCTTCGGTAAAGCTTCTGTTAATTGTCTTTGTTTGAATATTGAGAGAAAAATATTTTTGTCGAAAGTTTGTAGTGTTTGCGGCCTTATTCGAGTATTGGATAATGTGATGAATAGTTCCAAAATACTTCTTCAAACAGTTTTATAATTGTAGTAGTCGAACCGAGTTGTAGCAACTGCAGTTACATTGGATGGAATTTACAAAGGACCTACTAGTTCTACATTATAAAGTATTAGTAAGTAAGAAACAGGACGTAAGCACATTAAAACCTTCTTCCCACACATAAAACATAATGATTTACGCAAATAAATCTGAACAATATAAAACAGAATCAATCACACCGCAAGCACAGTGTACATTCATAAAATCCCTTCATAAAACATGAAAAAAAAAATCTGTCGAATCCGCATAAAAGTAGTGTTTACAAACAGTGAGCGCGGTTAATCTTTACGATCGGACCCGAATAGGCCCGAATACACCCGATCGCTGATTTATAGACTTCGGAATAGCTCCCGTCTTTTAAACGATCGGCCCGATGCCCGCTGAATTTACGGCTTCATAGAGTTTTATAACTGATTTTATCAGTCGTAAACTTTTACAAGGCGATTTGGTCGCTATTCATTAAGGCGTCGATGTACTTTCGCTCGTGGATTATAGCCTGCGACAACGGAGGCGATGACGTGTGACCCAATCAACATACAATAACAAACTGGCCACGTGAATTCAGCGGATATTATAACATTTAGTTAGTTTTAACGTCTTAACTAAATTATTTGACTAGTCAAATATTTATGAACTATAAAAACACCACAGCATTCGCAATAAACTCTTGATGAACGATTTCCGTAAAATAATAAAATGTGCGTAATAAAAATATAATCATGTCAAAACACATCCGTTGTTTGAATTTGAACAGGTTAGCTTAAATAAACTTCGTCCAATTATTGGATGGGCCATAAAAAGTGACGATAACGAATAAATCATTAAGTGAATAGATTTAGGGTCTGCCCTGAGGCGCTGAGGCAGTAAACTTAGTTTAGTTGTCAATAAACGCGCGTAAACAGTTGTCGAGTTGAGCGTTAGATCGTTAACTGCGTAATCGCCGCCTGTGTGGCCCCACACGCTGCTATGTTGCTCGAACTTCTTGCAATTGGTGAGTAACTTCAAATATTTTGGTAATTAAATAGTTTACTATCGTTTTACGGATGTAATAGCTCTATTAAGAGATGCAGTAAGCGCGGATATTTCAATAAAGATTGTTTCATTACTAGCTGTAATTCGCAGTTTCAGTCGCCTTCATCGTCGTGATGTTTGCTGGATAAATAGTCAACTGCAGGGCATAGACCTCCTATCCTCTTTCTAGAGAAAAAAATAGACTAGGTAAAAAAATCAAGATCAGAATGTTAGGGTTAAATCTCTACTAAAGCGGAGACGCTTTGTGGAATTCAAGCGTTAATTCCTGTGAACAGCTTAAGACACAAGCTAAATGTAACCAAAATTTAAATAGCTAAGTACAAAAACAATAAAACCGTCTGAAATAACAATATAAACTGGTCGTTTAACTAAACGTAGGAGCGAGGTCGAAACGCGAGCCGCGCCATCCTGCTGTACGCCACTTTATGAATGAAACTGGAGAATGCGCAAGCGCAACGGTTAGGACGCGCTCATAATGGCGACCGTTAATTCAATTATGTGTAGAATACTACCAATACTATAAACGAGAAAGTTTGGATGTTTCTTACTCAATCACACCAGAACCGTAACGGCTCAAACAATCTGTTTCTTCCAAAGAATGTGGAGGAAATTTAGCCTACTATATCACGCTGACCAGACGGGTTGGTATAGGGCTTGTTTTTTTTTTTTTTTTTTTATAGTAGCCAAGCATATTGGTTCCTTTTCGCCTGATGGAAAGCTAAAAGAGGAACCCAAGTTGCTTTGCCAGCTGACAGGAGACCCAAGTGTCCTGTCAGCCGGCATCGCCATGCTGGCCCGCAAGGTGCTTCTTCACGCTTCGCTTGAAGGATCCCATATTGTAGGAAGGAGGAAAGACATGAGCCGGCAGTGCGTTCCACATTTTGATGGTTCGGCATAGATAAGAATTGCCGAACTTTTTTGTACGTGTGGAGATGTTTTCCACAGTGTAGGGATGGCAACGCGGCTTGCGTTGCCATCCCGTTCCCGTCCCGCACGCGTGGTTCTCCCACGGAAAGGGGAAGCTGGTATGAGCTCGAATAGTTCTTCAGAATTGAAGAAGAATTGTTTCGAATTTTCCTTTTTTCTTGCGTGTTTACCCAATAGTGGGACCTTTATGGGTTGAGATGATGATGATAGTGGCTACAATCAGCCAAGTCCCTGCTCGACCAGTTTCATGTCCAGTTTGTGTTGTATGTGGAGCTCGTAAAAGAAGGATTCACCTTTGAAATATTTATTTATATACACAAGTTAGGTTAAGCAAACATCTTCTTTACTTTCATTTAATTAAATTCTTATTTAGTATAAATTTTACTAATATTTGCTATCTAAGATGGCTGGATGAGCTAGAGCTTATATTCTTACCTTTAATGTAACATCTTTTGTACTACATTTTAAGAAAATAAATGAACTGAACTGAACTGAATGTAACACCTAATATGTATTATATAATTATGATTATGATTTTGATATAATTATGTACTGTTGCACTGCGCGATGTTAAATTAGATTACCAATCGCGCAAAAATATGTATTGTGAAATCATACAGTAATTTTCATTTTTACTATTACAGTCTGATTAAACAATTGACATATCTCATTGAAGACAGATAAGAACAAAAACAACAAACGCAAAACGAAACCAGGCCCTCATATTTAGCAATTAGGTACACTAACTGGTATCATCTAAAGGTAAACGGTTCATAATACCAAAAATATGACAGCTGACTGGATAACTTTAGGGAATAACAGAAAAGTATGGCATATGAATGCGGGCAGTAGAAAACCGCTCGTTGTGGCGGAAATTAGGTGAGGCCTATGTTCAGCAGTGGACGTCATTGGGATGATATGGCGATGTTGATGATTGCAATTATGGGTAGGTCTTTGCTCAGCTGTGGGATGAAGTGATCTGACAGAAACAGTAATACTAAAATTCGCCATGTATACAAGCCCGTAGGTAACACGAGTAGTGGATTATGCTCACGGCTGATTACACACTGACCGTCGGAGAACATCATCGGGAGTTGCGCTTTACTTTCGTGTCTTTATACTAACATGTTAGCAGAACTGCTGTTCAATCTTTAGGGTATAATGACGGGTGAATCTTCTATATCCTTGCGATGAAAAAAAAGGTTAGGTTTTGTCGGTGGAACAAAATCTATCTTTTTTTACATTAAAAAACAGTATGCTAAGTCAGATAAATACTAGTTTTACGGTGCTAAAAGTTAAGGGGTAGGCAGAGGTCTATCGCAACCAAATTTCGCCAGCTATTTTGCCTGTTGCTATTAACCAGGTATATTTCTACATTTGTGGTTGATACTGTACATTTCATGACATAAAAGTACTAACCCATTTTATTTCTCGACCCGGGAATAGAACCTAGAATTTCTTGCGCAGCTATGATACACAATCCCTCTGCGCCACCGAGTCAGTCTTTTCTATCAGTTTAATACCATGTAGCTATACAGCCTCAGTGATCATTGATAGTCACATCATAATATTAAATATATAATACAAATATAAATACTTGGGATCTTTTTTACCATCTAATATTAGTAAATAAATAGAAGGTTCTGTTATGGGATCTAGACAACTGATATACATACATTTTATGTACTTCTAAATAAATACAAAGAAAAACACTCAAATTCCAAAAAAAAAACATTAGCCGATCATACAAATAATTATGTTTTACCAGGGGATCGAACCCGAGACCTCAGAAACTCCAACAATTCCAATACACTACCGATGCGCTACCGCGGCAATTAATTATATTAGAATCATACCTATTACAATTTTACTAAATTCTAACACCCAATAAACTGTAATATCTAAAATATCATAAAACCACAAATCATCCAAAACTTTGTATACCGACATTAAATTAGTAAGACTACTGTCCCATCAAAACTGGTATTTACTGCGAATAATTCGTACAGCAACTATCTATGTATTAGTTAGGACATACAAGTGTGTTCTCCTCATGCGTATATTAGTTGAACTGTCAAATAAATAGGTGTAATCTTATGTAGACACTAGATACTTCTGAGAAGGGGTATTTTGGTCATTGGTGTGTGTTACCAGAGATCATGTGAACAGGGAATCGGCGCCAATTTTATCTTGCATCATCTGAACATATGTGGGGACGTGGGTAATTTCTAGTAGGTACACTATGCCTCTGAGAGGGCAATAAAGCACTTTTCGAGAATGAGTCTTACAAGCAAGTGTACGGTATTATTTTTTAGTTTTGATTATCGGATAATTTGCAAGTAATGCATGGCTATAAATGGTCGGATAAATGGCTAGTTTAATGTCATAAAAAGTATATTAGCTACCGACTTCAATGAAGCTATTTAAGAAGCTTTGAAAATTCCTAGAATTCAAAAGTATCTAGAGACTTACTGCGCTTGTCTCAGGGTCATCATTATTTTGTTTCTAAGCTCACTAATGTTGGATAGCACCTTCAACCAATTCGCTATTAACCATTAAAATATGGGTCGATTACACGTCTACAATATAAAGAATCATCAGTTATATCCTGTTGAAGCAAATAAATAATTACATACACCTAAACAACAACTCAAAATGTTAATTCATACGTCTGGCTCCTGAAGTTACGTCTCGGGGTCAAGGTCGCGTGACCTTGGGATCAAAGTCACGCAATACGCGTACGTTCGCGAGTTATGTACCCATAAAGCCGCGTTTACACTAATCTCAGCTAACAAATGCTCGTACAGTTGTTGTAAACGATTTATTAAGTCTCATACAGACACCTAATCGATGTAAAAACGATTTCGATTGTCGATCGATGCAAAATTTTTATACCTACTACCTTTCAGTTTCGGAATTTCGTAATTCAAGTTAACCGATATTGATAAAGCTGAAGGGGTTGTTTGTTTGTTTGAACGCGCTAATCTCAGGAACTGCGGGTCCGATTTGAAAAATTATTTTAGTGTTGGATAACCCATTTATCGAAAAAGGTTATAAGCTATAATAACATCACACTACAGCCAATAGAAGCTAAGCAGTGGCCAGACAAAAGCGACGAGAGCGAAGCCCCACGCGACTTCTAGTGTTTGATTAACACGGCGACTTTAATTTAAAATGTTCAACTATTTGACAGCGATATCGAAATTGACTAAATCGAATGTATGAGTAGGTGCTCTACATTGAGATGTTATGGGCTGCTGATGAAGATTTATTACATAGAATTATAATTATTCTTTAATTTGACTGTCACCGTGGCGCAGTGGTTAAGGTGGTCGCCTCGCCACTACATCGCCGTGCTGGGTGACGTGGGTTCGATTCCCACACGAGACAAATATTTGTGTGATACATAGATATTTGTTTCTAGTGTGGGTGTACTTTGTGTCCGTTAGTTTCATGTTTGTAAAGCTCCCCGCGACACAGGGCTTGTTCCCTAGTGCGGGCGTTGTCTTTTAAAAAAAAAAAAAAAAGAAAAAAAAAAAAAGAAGAATTACTGTTTAAAATGATTTAATTTATTAGGACGACTGGCCTGTTGGTCTAGTGGTTAGTGACCCTGACTGCTAAACCGTGCTAAAGGTCGTGAGTTCGATACCCACCCAGGACAAATCTTTGTGTGATGAGCATAAAGGTTTGTTCTGTGTCTGGGTGTAATTTATCTATAATATTTATGCATTTACAAAAAAAAAAAATATTTAAGTAGTATATCAGTTGTGTAGTACCCATAACACAATCAAATATAATTGCTTAATTTGGGACTAGATGGCGCTGTGTAAATGTTGTAGAATATTATTTTTATAATCGTTTTTGTTTTTATTTTCAGGTAAGTGCTAAAAGATGTCCAGTTTCTAAAGAAAGAATAGCCCCATATCTTTGTGAGTAAATATATCCAAGTTTATCTACTTCTCTTTTTGCCATTCAGTAAATTATTTATTAAAATTATTTAGGAGAGCAATGAGTAGGTAGGACTACATCAGAACGGAATGAGTTGTTAATAATGACACTTGTTCCGTGTAGTGACGGATTAAGAATACACAGTGTGTACGAGTACCCCATCTCAAACCGAGGGTGTCGTAAAAGGGTCAAAGTCAAAGTCAAAGTCAAATCTTTTTATTTCATTTGGATCACATACATGATACTTATGAACGTTATACAAAGCCAGAAAAGGTGTCAGTAAATTTGCCTACAGCCAGTTCACTGACAAGGTTGAGCTCTGAGAAGAACTTGGCAAGAAACTCAGGCCACTCTTTTCAATCGCCATAGTTGTTACAATTTTCACACAAAGAGAGTAACCTTATGCAGACAAGAATACTGTAAGAAAAGGAAAATTGAAATGAAACAATTTTTTTTTTTTTGTTTTTTTTTTTTTTTACATGGGGAAATGCCTGACGCATACCCCTCGGTCTTGGGGAAAGAACCGAGGGGTTATGTGGGGCTCGCACCCACTAAAACCCCAAGGTGTTCCTCTCGTCGCTCTCTGCTGTGGTCACAGGAGCGCAGGAACATTCGTCCGCGACCACAGCGACGATGGCCCGCTACGGGCCCCCTCTCTGCCGGAGCTTAGCTCCGGCGGTGACGTGCGGGAACACGCACACGCCACCAGAAGACGCTCGCGGTCGACTTTCCCCAAAGTCGACCGGTCCTGGCGTGGCGGACGCGCTCAGCCGGGCGCGTCCTCTTCTCGGGCTGTTACGGCGGGAGGTCGCGGGCGTAAGCCCGCTTTCTCCCGCCTACCCTTCGACGGCGGATCGGGTCACTGAGGGCATCGTCTTCCCTCTGCCGTTCCGTCTCCTCCTTCTGCCTCATCACCTCTTCGCAGAAGTAAATGAAACAAACCTATACCAACCCAGACGGGTTAGCGGCGGGTGAGCGTGGTATAGTAGGCTAAATTCCTTTTACATTCTTTGGAGGAGACTCGTGCCCAATAGGGATGTTCATGGGTTGAAATGATGAAACTTGTTCGAGTGAACTTAGCGAACGATAGCTCGCTTGTTGCGTCCGTAGACACACAGCCTAATGTGTTGATGTGCTGACTTACTGAGTAAACTAAATATACGACTTCTATATTTTACTGTCGAGTTATTTTTAAGAGGACAGTTTGTACATTAACGTGGTTATTGCTAGTTGATCGGTGAGAAAATTGGCTGATTATTCAAGGTATTTAAAACGAATGTCGTGTTGTTACTGATGTTCTGTGTGTGGTCTTGTAAGTAATAATTTTTGATGAGTTTAACTGCGGACTATTAACTGAGAATATGCATAGTGATTGCAAAATCTTCACGGTGTGTTTGTGATTTTATTGAAATTACTTACGCAAGGGATTTTTAAAACAATTCAAATTAAATTCTTGTACTTTCCCTGATTAATGAAAAAACATATATATATATATATATATAGTAATATTTTTTTGAAGGATGTAATAAGCGTTGCATAGCAAAAAAAATTGCAATTATTCTAGTGACTTAAATATTAATATTGATTAACATAAAAGCTTATAGCATGTTGTTTTTGCACCCAAATTAATTGATCATCAACTTTATTATAACAGTCATAAATACTAAATTGCAAAGTAAATAATATAATAAACCTAAGTTTTAAAATTATAATCAAATTCGTCATTTTCATATAAATTTAAAATTTCACGCTAAACACTACTTAACAGGCACATATTTAATATGTACCGTAAAAATAAATGTTTGTTAGTGTAGAATCAATTTAGGATACATTAAAAAAACAGATTTATGACAGTAATAAAAATAAAACGTGTTTGTTAACTAATTAATGTAGAAGATTCTGATGGACAACTTGTAAGACACTTTGAATTTAAAGTTGACGAAATCTGGTTAGTACTTTTGGCCTACATGATAGTCGAATAAGATATTATGTAAATACTGATCTAGAAATAATAGTAAGTAGAAAAGAAATTATTGGGAAACCAACAATTCGTAAACAACAATTCGTATCCAAATAGTTCCAGCCGTACCACTGTATAAATTTAGATTAAACTCTAAGTCCAACTGTACACGATAGCTTATAGCAGTCAGTGTCGACAGCTTCAAGCAGTTGTTGTTGGGTGATCTGCAGTTTCAACACAAAATTGAAATTTGCCATACATGGATCGCTTTAAGCGGTTCGCTCCGACTGCTCGTCGCTCCCGACTGCTCGAGGGCGATCTGTCTATCGATGCTCCAACCGCAACACGACTACACTCCAGTAGCTGGTCCCGAATGCTTTACGCTGTCCGCGTATAGCGGCCAGTCGTACTGACTACTCCATCAAAACGTTATATTTACAAATTTTAGTAATATTTCCTGAGCATATAAAACAAATATTCAATGACAAGAAGGTTGTATCCTTTGCTCTCAAAGTTCAAAATATAACCTCAATAATAAAGTTCTAATATTTACGTCAAAAAGTGCTATGATTTGAATAATGTTAAGTAAATTTCTCTTAAATACGAACTAGGCAAACTAAACTATCCTAAACTAAATATTCAAGACATCGATTTGTAAAAACCACGTCATAATATAGGATAATAACTGTTGACAGCTACCCACGCAATAGATAAGGGAAAATTAGAATTTGTTTTTCGTCAAACAATATTCTCGTATTTATAACTCAATCGGATCTATAGATTCCGCGCCCAGAAATCAGACCAGACTAAATGACTCACTTCCACCCACGAACCAATATACACAGCCACTATACTTCAAACTATTCAAAAATTACCAATTAGCGATAAAATTTCTATAACATTACATGCCATAAATTTACCATGACGTGTAACGGTGGCACCATGATAATTCTAATTCTCAATGATATTTGCATAGAAAGTATCCGGTTACATCGTTATTTATGTTAATATATCCAGATCCGTCACTTTTCATATTAAAAAGTCCTTTTTAGATGTAAGAATATAGAATTTTATTGGCAGATTAAGATTAAGAAAGGATAAGATTTGTTTGACGATGAAGTGTTTAAAATTGTCGGACTTGATTTATTTATTGTGTGATAGATTAGCAATGCATTTGTTTGTGATGTTTTTTAAAAACAACGCCAAAAAGAACAAGTTCTATGTCTAGAGACGCTTTACAAACATACAAATAGAGTAGACCTAGAATACTAGAGCTGCACAAATACCTATTTGTCTTATGTATAGAGTAAGACGACCACCACCAAGGTGGACAGACGACATGAAAAAAGCCGCTGGGTCTACTGGATACGGCAGCTGGAGAACCTAGTGATACGGCGCTTGTAAAAAGAGGCCTATGTCCAGCTGTGGACTGCAATATACTGAATTGATTGATTGGTAACGTGGTTTCTTCTCCTGTATTTAGAGAGCTAGGGCCTAGGCCAGAATCCACATACGCGTGTTGATGGCAATATACAAAGTGAAATCCACATTGGTACAGTCGCTTGGTACGAACTCGAACCGCATGATTTGCATGCTGATCACTTACATGCCACCATCGCACCTCTTTATTAAAAAAATATTCTTGACTTATAGGCAGAATATAGGCACTATGTTATAGTGTCAGCAATTAAATAAAAAAAAAATGAATACCTATAGTGTGTACCTATTTAATGTTAGTCAGATAGATTATAGTTTAAGCTATTCACATGGCTAGAAACAGGGTCGTCGTGGCCATTTAGTTGTATGATTGATTTTATACATTGTCTACAATACGATTCGTTAATTCAGAATTATAGACATAGAAAAGCCACACGTCAATAGCGTAGGCGATGTCAGCTTATTAAAATTTATCAATAAATATCATATTTATTGCACCAACAATTTGACACTGGCAAAGGTCAAATTTAAATTAAAAATAAAGTTATATTTTAATGTAATTATGTAATAAATAAGTCAATAATTACGAAAGTTATGAGCTTATTCACGTTGCGTTTTATATTTATTGCGCTTCGTCAAAACGTAACGGCCATAATCGGAATGGAATAGACAAGTTATTACGAGAACGGCATATTAACACGCTCGCTCAGCTATTCCGGAATAATATAACAGTAACTGGATATAAAAATAATATTAATACATTACTAATCACTTACAAATACCCCGTGATAGTGATGCGAATAGGCGATTATTAATAAAAACGGGATTCAAATCGACTATAACTTCGATTCAAATTTCAAAAGACGATTCTAATAGGCCGTCTGTAGATAGATTGTGAACGTTAAAACCATAAAGCGATGATGCGTTTTGGTGTTTTAAAATGTAAATCGATTTGGAAATTGAAGATTTATGGGTATTTAAAGTGGAATAAGTTTTTATATCTATATTTATAAACGGTGTAGGTTTTGTTTCGCATTCTTCGAGAATTTTACTTGTTAATTGAATAAGGTATTCCTTATGAATATTCAATAATTGAAGTATAGTGTGACTGTGAATTAAATTGTATTAAATTAGTTAAATTATCTGTCTACTTTCGCTCGACATTTCATCATATTTGTGTCTGGGTGTATAATGGGTATTTTTGACTGAAGTCATTGCTTGTTTTCTTTTCAAGACAAAATCTAAAAAAACGTCACAGAATTACCCACCCTTAATTGATTCCCAGTTTTACAAAAACTACTTATCGTCCAGGATCGAACTCGACGAACACGGGTTCTTCAGGTGCATACCTCGTCCATTAAAAAACGAAGTATAAACTTTGATAAGTCTATTAATTAGTAAATTTGTATACAATCATACTTAAAATTAAATATTGAAGATCGAATTAAAAACTAATCCAACAAAATCTCGACCAACAAAATATTAATCGATTCAAAACGATACACGATTCAAGTTATGTAAAAATGGTTCGACGATAGCTTTGAGTTAAATATGTCTGATTAATTCTACAACAAGTCGATTACCGTCCCGTACAGATACGCGAACGAATAACAGACTGTGACACTCGTTGATTCGACATGTTTATTAGTACGACACAAATATTCTAATAAATTATTTAAATTATACCTAGAAACGCCTATTAATAGAGAATCGCAAATTTACTCCTGCCATCACTATCACACCTACACGCGAAATTCAATCCTATGTTCAGGAAATAAGGTTAATAGTGCTCAATGTGGAGTGAAAGCACAGAATTGTATTTAATTCACTTAACTCGATTCTCGATTTTCGAGAATCTTTATCGATGGTCTATTCAATAACCGTTCTGTATCGGTATAAATTGTTATTGGCGACGTGAGTTACCGTTTCGGAGATGGCGTTGTACAGACGGACAGTCAAATAAATATAGAATGAGGTGTTATCTTCAAACGGCATCGTTGATCGAGAACTGTTGATAGTTTGTGTGGGTGATGCTCCTTTTAGTCAGAATAGATGTCGCTGCAATCGAGATATCGATTGAAAGTCGATTGCTAAAATAACCGGCCTATTTAAATGCTATACATAACTATGTTGGTACTGACCAAAGTATTTTAAGCTTAGTTTTGTATCAGATAAAAAATAAGCTCAGAATTGAAGAGTATCAAACTATATTTTACGATGTGTAAATATACTTATGTAAAGTAAATTCTTTCAAATTGTATGATTTAAATACTTCGCTAATTGAGAGTGCTCTCCAATTTGCTATATAAACACTCATACAACTCATACAACATAATTTTCATTCACATTGACGCTATTGATAACCAACAATGAACTTTAAAACTAATAGAAAATCCACAAAAAATATCGCCAGCAATAAATTATACGCAGTTGAGTGGACGATCAATCTGTCGGAAACAGTGTGGCGCGAGGGACGGGGCATCAATCCCGATTGTGTCTCTAATCTATTCACATGACGATAGGATTGGACAGTGAGTGACTGGTGCAGGGTGCATGCCCCGACTAAATAATGCATTTTACTTGTTTATAACATTTTATATGGAACCAGTTTTAATCATTTCGCTTGTTTGACCCACAAGGCAAGCAGGCGTCGGCAACACATTACTCGGATTTTTTTTCCTAAATACTAAACCATCATGTGCGCAAAACCTCATCATCAGAAACCCATTAAGTCCCATTGCTGGGCTCGGGTCTCCTCTCCTCTATCTAGAGAGCTGAGAGGGTTTAGGCTATATATAGTCCACACACGCTGGCCTAATGCGGGTTGGTGGATCAGACATGCCCTTAGAATTTCTTCTAGGATATGGGGGTTTCCTCTCGATGTTGTCCTTCCCGTTAGCTTACGGTAAGTCTAAGACTAGTACATATAAATTTCACAAAGTGAAATCCACATTCGTACTGCTGGTCGGAATCGAACTCGGACCGCGTGTTTAGCACGCCGATCACTTATCCATTCAGCCCCATACTATTAAGTCCTTTGGAAAATCCTCGTTAGGGAGTTAACTTTACATCCTGCTTTTGCTAAATAAGGTATCCAAATATTTTTGCAAAGATAAAATTCAAAGAATATCCCAATGAGTTTTCTTATTCTTTCCGCTTATATGAAGCGATTGTAAACTATCTGGTGGCAGCTATAGTAAAGTATTGAAGAAGTATATTATTTAATTAGTGTTGTTACCGGCGGCGGCGGCGCTGAAGGTGGTGGCACAAGTTGCGATGTGCCAGGTAAGGCTTACACTTGATAGTGATGCGCCTTGACGCCTCTGTTCACCGCTCAACTTTGTGTGCGCGGTGCGAGATATAAGCGTTGAGCGGAGACTTAGATAGAGGAGTATTTGTTTTTGTTGTCGATTTATTGGTGGTGGCTTTTAAAAAACCAAATTTTAAAATTGGTTTCATAATATATGTATTAAACTCTTTTACTTTCATATTACGAATTATACTTATAACCAATGTGTGTTGCCAGTGATGACTTATGGTACTAAAATGAGACCGCTAACTATGGAGTTTATTAGAAAGCTCACTGTCGCTCAGCGAGTCATGGAAAGAGATATAGTCAGAGTTTCCCTGCGTGATCGAATCAGAAATGAGGAGATCCGCAGGAGAACTAAAGTTGTGATATAAGGCCAAGTGAAACTAGTGTGCAATTTCAAAAAAACATGTACAAGAAGTGTACAAAAAATGTATCTATTTAGTAGAAAAATATAATAGGTCCTATTTACAGGTAAATATCATAGGTACATGCCATTAATCAAAATCAACTAAAAAAAGGCAACACATAATGTCACACCATTTACCATTATCCTATATGAATATCACCATCATCATATCAGCCCAAAGTAGTTCACTGCTAGACATATGCCTCACCTAACAAAAAACTTTAAAACTCTTTAAAGTTTGAACACAAAGCACCCCAGCTTACAGCGCTATGGCAGCTTAAGCGATAGCGACTGACTTCGCTCCCCGCTCATATCCTACACCACCCACCGAACTCGATCGCTGATAAATTCTATCAATAATATCGCAGTTCGACGTCAAGGCCCTTCAGCAATGTTTACCCACAAATACGGAGTTTAACTCAGCTCTTACGGTTTTGTCATGTCCCTTACTTGTCATACCGTATGACGGGTAAACCAAGGTGGGACGTAGCTTAATGCATGGGGTCTGTCAACTGTTGACAAATTCGTATTAATGAAATTGCAATCTAATTACCGTCCACTGAAGATTGGTTTTAATAATCGTCATATAATAATTAAGATGAGAGAGAAGAGAGAAGAAGACTTTTTTAATTGAATGACTCTTTGACTGCTGTTTCTGTGTGTAAGTTTTAATACGCATTCTACTTTTGCCTTTACGGACCTATTTTTCATTAGTAAAGTTGGTATATTAGCTAGAATATCTGAATACTCCTAATTTCGTAACGCCCGGATTCTGTTACATATATTTTTTTTTCAACTACAGCGCTCTTTGACTTTTTTATTTTTTTCTTCCCACAGTTTCCGATTCCCTCAATTTCCCTCTATCTCTAGTGTTTTCTTGCCAGTTAGTAAGAAAACTATCCAGTTCATCCGACCACTTTCATTTGAGCCAACTTCATAAAAATCGTCGTCTACCTCGCGGCTTCCAATTCTTAAGTAAAAAAGTGTTCGTTATAAAAAAAAAAGAAAAATTGTACTTGAATTGTAGTTCAAAACGATCAACCTTTATCCATTGCAATTTTTAGCAATCCGCGGTAGAATATTTAGCTTCTCAAAGCAGCAAACCCCTCGATCGAGTAATGATACATCCAAAGATAATAATGTCAGGTCCTTAACGAAACTCCAACAGTTCCCAGACAAGTAATACATTACTTGAGCAGTAAGTACACCTGTGCGAGGTCGAGCCCGGTCACGATTTACGTGTCGCTCGAAGTAGCAACGTGTACGCAGATTGATGTTGACAGTACCATTGTATTTACGTTATTGTTGAGTCGAATGAGCTAGCGTAATAACTGGAGCAGTTTAGAGCTGATATTTGGCATTAGTTCGACCTCTTTTAGTCACGGATTTAGTCTAGATTTATCTTTGAGTAAGGGTTGTTGGTTCGGCGAATGAAGATTTTTAAAGAGCATTGGTAGGGCTGTCACAGAACTCACAACAATTAATGATTTCTTTTGTGATTCAATGCGAAATTAGGTGAGGCCTATGTTCAACAGTGGACGTAATTGGGCTGAAATGATAATGATGTTGATGATACAATATCATTAATAGATCAGACCTTTATTAGACCAGAATTATCTAAAATACTGCCCAAAACAGCACCAACAACCTCACGGCACTAAACTGTAAGGTGTCAGCACATCAACAGCTATAGATCAAAACAGGTAAGACAGGCGCCCGCGCCGTTGCAGATCAATATGGCGAATATCTAAAAGTCTAGTTGCGTACAAACAATAATTCGTGATAGTTCACGAGGCGATTCCGATACGATATATATCTAACTAACTGTTATTTATCTGTCTGTGTCGTTATTTAGTTTGTTACTAACTTGGGTAACAATCACTGTTCGCGGAAATTTATTTTATTGTCATATTGTATTTCATTATGTATTGTCATTATAGTTCAGGGGGGTTTTATGTTCAATATTCTACATATTAATGATGTCGATTGTATGTTTCAAGTATTTGATGAAGTGATCGTAATAACGATCATTATTTTAATGAAATATATACTAATAAAATCTCCAGTTTTAACTGTTTTAACTTACTGGTAACTTAAGAGTGGGTGTCGTAAAACGCGACTAAAGGAGGAACCTGATTCAGACAAGAGTACTGCAAGAAAAGGTAAATTCGAAACAAACTCTATACCAACCCGTCTGGCTAGCGTGGTATAGTAGGCTAAATTTCCTCCAAATTAAGGCCCGTGCTTAGAAGTGGGACATTTACGGGTTGAAATGATGATGATGAAGAGTTTCTTTGTTTGTTCCTTTGAACGGGCAACAGCTAGTAATCTTTTTATCCACCAACCACTTAATATCCAACTGGTAACAGCATACTTGATAAATGTCGTAAAATCATTATTATCAGTTAAAAAATTCAATTCCTGACTCAGTGTTAATAATAATAATAATATTAATATTCCACCACATTCACACAGCGCCATCTAGTCCTAAAGTAAGCAATTATATTTGCTTGTGTTATGGGTACTAAACAACTGATATACTACTTAAATACATTTTTTTTTTGTAAATATATACATATTATAGATAAATTACACCCAGACCCAGAACAAACCTTTATGCTCATCACACAAAGATTTATCCTGGGTGGGGATCGAACCCACGACCTCCGGCTTAGCAGTCAGGGTCACTAACCACTAGACCAACAGACCAGTCTAAGTTGCCAGTTAAGCAATATGCATGACTCTATCTGCAACATTTTTATTTTATAAACCACCAATCATCATTTTACATCAACTAATTGACTAAACACGTTTAATTAATAACTGACATCACCAATTATTGTCGATATCGCTGTAATAGCTAGTAATGACACGTTGGTTTGCTTGCGAAGGTGCACACACTCATTAATGGCAATAAATGGAGTCAAGAACGCTGTATACCCTCACATGATCGACGGTGCCAAATAATTACGTCTTATATTGACAGGTGGGCCTTGATAGGTTATTATAAAATGGTTTTTGGAATAACTCATTAAATTTGGTAATTGTTTGTAAGAATTCCTCTGTGTGTCGTATTATTAATTAAACCTATAGTGAACTTACTGCAGGCAAAAATTTACTCTTCCATTTACCATGATACAGCCTAACAAAATTAGATTAGAAAAATAAAAGTTTCAAGGAATCGAAAGTCGAAATTAATCTGTATTACAGAAACCTTCCAACCCGCACTAGGCCAGCGTGAGTGGATTATGACCTAAAATACTCTCAGCTCTCCAGTTAGAGGAGAGGAGACCCGAGCCTAACAGTGGGACTTAATGGGTTGCTGATGATGACAGAAATCTTCAAATTTTTTACAAAAAACCTAAGTGCCGGCATCGTTGTGAATTTAGGCATAATGGGAGCCGAAATCGGTCTTTGCGATATCTTAACAAATGTAAAAAATGTGTGAGTTTATTTGTTTCGCTTTCACGCTTAAATTACAAGACGGATGTTCATTAACAGCTACGTTGTGATATAATCAAATTACATTGAATTACCAAAAGAGAAAGTCTAGGACAGGGTAGAACATCGACGCGGGTGACGCTTCGAATAGAAAGGTAAAGCTAGGCTAGGAAATATAAAATGCTAGTTCTTTTTTAAATCACCACATCCACACAATAACAAGCCCTATGTATGACTTTAAAATCATGCAAATAACGGGCACAAATTACATCTACACTCAAACTTATCACACAAATATTTGTTTGTATGGAAATGGTACCCACGTCCCTTGGTACGGCGATGTTAGTAGGGAAGCTTCCTTAACCGCTACGCCACGGTGACAGTCATTACATACACACACAGTGGACTATTAGTCGTCTTACAAACTTTGTCTAGGTAATTGTAATCAGATCTAATTGATGAATCCCTACTTACTACCCTACTACTTACTTACCCTTGGTCACGGCATCACGCGTGAACTGCTCAACCGAATTCGACGGCATTTTTGCTGGCGGAAAGCTAATGTCACAAAGAGTAACTTAGGCAATTTTGATTTTGGGAAAAAATAAGGGTTGCGTAAAAAAAACTATGAAATCACAGGCAAAATCGTGTTTCTATGCTTCTTGGTACAACTTAGATTTTTTTAAATGTTTATCTTTTGTTAATTATGGTTATAATAAATATGTATTCTATATCTGAATACTATGACATAGACAATATAAGACGAGTAAAATTGCACGGTGTTATAATATTAAATCTTTCTGACGATATAAATTGCATCGTCATTGTGTCTAACCTAATCCAGCATGTCGCACAGTGTCCCGTTAACCGTGTAGCTGGTGTTGCCAATCAATCCGAGGCTACAGGCTTGTCTCGTGTGATTAGGGGTAATAAGCGCTCAGTGTCTTGGCTCCGGCACCTGTGGAGCCCGACTTGTTGCGTTTTAGACTCCATTTTGGACATTGTTCGGTGCTAATATTATATCGCTGATTTTTTTTAACCTCGTCAAAAGCAAACTTAATATTTCGTGGCGAGAAGAGCGTAAAATTTGTACCGTACAGCTGAACAGGCATAGTTTTTCGAGGCTACAGAAAACATCATAAATCATAATATAATTGTTCCGAAAATATTTGTTATTTATAAAGTCTAAAAATCTGAATAATAATAATAATAATATTTGCAGGCTTAATACTCGTAATGATGGTTGCCCATTGCATACACTAATATGTCCATGGACGGTATAACAAACCCATAACATAACATAGCATCACGCCTTTTCCCCGAAGGGGTAGGCAGAGGTGTTTCACACCCACATTTCGCCAGCTATGTTTGGTCCCATGAAATAGGGGGCGAGCCTATTGTCATCTACCGGAAACATTTGTTTACCAAACTCAGGGAAAATCTCAATACTGGAATTTCATCTCTTGAATTGAATTGTTCTCAATGGCTTTACCACCCCCTTTCGGGTTAGGTACATCTGACTGATCGCCAACTTAGCCCAGCGTGGCGACAACTGGCTTCCCTTGAGGTGATAGAAATGCCCAATACCATTTTCACCCGACCCGGGAATCGAACCCGGGACCTCTTGCACAGCAGTCGTATACACTTCCCGCTGCGCCACCAAGACATAACAAACCCAGCTCCTAAAAACAAAATTTTCCTCTAAAAGAGTTATAAATCTGACATTTTTTCAAGGCTAAATATAGCTCTATAATTTTCTACATACTAATAAACGGTCAACAAGTTAAATTGTTCTAAAACGTCAAGGGCTTTGGCACACCGAGTGCAACGGCACACCGGCTAATAAGTACAGGACAGTATAATGAAATCGGTCGGCACTGGTAGATGATTATCGATAATTTCGCGATATAATTTACAGCGGGTGAACGATCTTAGGCGCGCCGATGCGTAAGGGCAACTATAAAAGTTGCTATTATCTCAAATGCGCTGGACACACTGGGTTTGTGCCTCATAATTTATTTGAGGCAAAGAATTTGATAATTCTAAATCAATTTGCATTTTTCATAAACATAAGGCGACAAAGATTTTGTTGAAAAATTAAATTTGACTGATGCCTTATTTAGAATAGGAATTGGTCAATTGCATAATGATTTTATAATACAATTAAAATTGTAAACTTGTTACTTCACGTGAATTAGGTCTTGTTTATTTTTTACATATTAGATTTTTCTTCTTTTATGTTTTTTTTAATAAGATTCATAGAAAGGTCTTGAAAGGAAGTCTTTCTGGACAGTCGCATTATTAGACTTTACACCAATAATGTCTAAACATTAACCCCAAGTAATAAAATCACGAACGTATCATATTTTCTACACATAATTGTTCTATTACATTAACCAATTCTTTCTCGCAGTCCCATCGTCCCATCGTTTAAATTTTCCTCCCTATTTTCCTCTTTCTTATCGGAGGTAGTGTCTTGATTGTTTTCGTCGCAACCTAGGCTCAAAGAAAAGAGTCATGTCGATGGCGGCGGTGACCATCTACCATCAGGGGCCCGATCCTGCTAACACAATAGTAAGCCGATGGTCTCATTCGGCAGCTGTAATTGGTTTACTAAGTCAATCGCGCCATATTGCCGGCCTGTGATTGGTCGATATTAGTCCATCGGTCTGCTATCGATGTGTAATTTAGTAGGATCGAGACCCTGGTGGACAGCATGGTCGTTTGCCACGTCGGGCAATAAAAAATCCAAAACTCTGTTTATTGTCTAAAATCTTGCACCCATTGTGCTCTCATCTCATCTAGTCCTTATTACCGGTACATGGTAACGTTGTCCATTACTTGGACACGGCGAAGGTGCGTCTTATCGTTAATTACCGACTCAGCTTACCGGTTTACCGATTACCCGCGTGATTTACCAGCGCGAGAGCTCGCAACACTATACTTTAGCCGATTTCAATTACCGACACACTATCTGTTGTAATATTTTGAGGATTTTATCTCGAAGTGATGTGTTGCATACAATTGTAAAGCATTTGAATTATATTGATAGCCTTTTTAGTGTAGCAGATGTAATATGCGACTGCAGAATGCAAGGTTAGGTTAGTAGACGCGATTCCCACATAGAACATAATTATGCCTGTGTTTTCTTGATCTTCGGCAACTCATGGCTTGTTCAATAGCGTGTTTTAAAAGATTTTTTTTTACTAGAAAATGTGTTAAATAAAAAAGGTTTTCATACTAATCAACTTTAAAAGCGTAGTTTTCATAGGTCATTAAAATATGTGTGTTAGGAAACCTATCTCTGTTTTGTGGTGTTAGGTATTAGACCCACAATTTTCAATACAGTTGTATTGATATGGTAATCACGCCATGCACATCTTGTGCCGTAAAAATATGATTATATCAGCAGTTAAAGTACTCTTTCTATTAAAACATTTTAAAGATTCTCAACTCTGAAAAGGTATTACATATTAAAACTCAGTGATCCCTCCTTTAATCATACCAAAAGTAATCTAAAACTGATCGTCTGTCCGTCCGTCCGTTCACGAACAAATCTTAATATAAAGGGGGCTATTGTCTTCCATTACTCTCGCACAAGAGATGGATCTGCTGATTGGTTTTTATTTAAAATTAAAATCTGTGAATGTGTTCGTTCTATCGTTTATAATATACTATTACCTTCTTTGTTACTTATAAATATTAAATTAATTTATGGTTATTAGAAAGAAGACATCTAGTTAACAAAAAAGGAATCGTATTTTTTCTTGTAGGCTTCTGTTTCTTGGTGAATCTTAGTATAGATATATTTTCTAGATAGAAAGTGTGAACTATATTGATGGTTTTTAAAAGAGCTAATATAATTAATTTTTTTAATAACTTATAATTTTATAGCATTACACACTTTTGGCTATAATTTATTTATCACTTGAAGTAGCGCGGGATTTCGCTCCCGTCCTGCTTTATTGGGCCACTGCTCAGCTCCTATTAGCCGTAGCGTAATGTTATATAGCATATAGTCTTCATCGAAAAATGGGCTATCCAACACTTGATTAATTTTTAAAATCGGACTAGTACTTCCTAAGTCCCTTCAAACAAACAAACAATCTCTTTAGCTTTTTAATATTAGTAGGTATAGATTGCTGTGATGTGATGCTCCATTGCAACGTGAAAGAAGCAAACACCGCTTTTCAATCACTTCATACACTTTTCATCATCATCATCATCATCATTTCAACCCATAAATGTCCCACTGCTGGGCTGGGTCTCCTCGAAAGAATGTGGAGGGAATTTAGCCTACAATACCACGCTGGCAAGACGGGTTGGTATAGGGTTTGTTTCGAATTTTCCTTACACACTTGAATACACTTTTGTTAGCAGGTAATTAAAAAGCAATGTTAATAATACTTATTACCAATATTTCATAACATTTAGCAAACATGATTGATCCTCAAGGTGACAAAACATGTTTTAAACAAAGGTCAACAAAATCACTAATTATAATATTAGGGCAATTAATACATTTATAATTTGATTTTTTATCTAAATTTAATACAATTATACCCATTATCGATACACAAATATTATATTTCTATCAGATTATGTGCGAATGTTCTTGTGTTGACTTGCTAGTTATGTCCCGTGGGTAGACTCGCGTTTTATATTTTGCCGAATTTGTTGATATTTAGGCTCAGATAAAAGTATGTGTGCAAAAAATTAAAACATCTCTTAGAACAGCCGTGTTGACTAAACAAAAAAACTCTTTTGATAATTTAAAATATAGTTAGTTTAAGTATAAGATATTTATACTATTTTTCACTACCAAAACACAACAATGTTTCCGGAACAAGAGTAACTCAATACTCGGTACCATTCTTCATAAACGGGCTTCTAGAAGAGTTACAAGTGTTGTATAGAGAGAATGAAAGAAAGTTTAAGTATAAAATGTTAGCATTATTACCTCCAAATTTAATATACAGAGGATAAAGCGGCTCGCCACGGTCGGATAAACCCCTAGAGGTTTTTGACCAAGGCAAAATATGGGTAAAAAGTGTGCTTGTAGTTTATTGTATAATAAATTTAATAATAATAATAAACTATCACATGCCAACATCACCGTGATAAACGTGGGGTTGATTTCTGCACGAAACAAATGTTTGTGTGTTTCATAGACTGATATTTGTGCAAGATTGTATGTTTTATATTATATATGATTGTATGTTTGATATTTGTGCAATTGTATGTTTGTAAACTTAAAAGAGTTAACTTAAAAAATAAACATCTCTCATCACATTGTTATAATCACCTCTGCTTTAGTGAAGTCGGAACTTTCGAAAACTGCTTCTCTTCTACTGTTCGAAGCGTGATATTTTTGAACCGTTCTTGAAATGTATATAGAAAAATTCTGTATATCAGACAGGCTAGTAATAATAATAATAATATTCTACCACATTTACACAGCGCCATCTAGTCCCAAATCAGCAATTATATTTGCTTAGTACCCATAGGTACTAAACAACTGATGTACTACTTAAATACATTTTTTTTTGTAAATACATACATATTATAGATAAATTACACCCAGACACAGAACAAACCTTTATGCTCATCATACAAAGATTTGTCCTGGGTGGGGATCGAACCCACGGACCCCCGGCTTAGCAGTCAGGGTCACTAACCACTAGACCAACAGGCCAGTCGACTAGTCCATTCAAATATACATAAAGACAAATATTTTATTTTTATATAGGTACCTATACCTAATATAGATTTATGTTATTAATACAGAAGAAATAATAATAATACTGATCGTTTAAACTGGATTTGTGTTTCAACTAATTAATATGTTGATTCCATGTTATTGAGACTGTTTTAGATAATTTAACTGTATTATAAATTATATTAAATTAATGCCTAATTATGAGGTGAACACAGTGTGAGGTGGTTGGACGCTAAGCGAGGTGATAGCGACCCGTAGCTTGTATATAATACTAATTAATAATAAAAACATGTAAAAAAATATATATTTTTGTACATTATTATCTCTGTTTGTCGCTATCTTATCTAACTTCGAGCCAACTGAACCTGGGAAGGTAGTCCCGTCCTATAGAAGACCACAGCCACAATAACAATGTGAAACAGAAATATATTTATTTGTAAATATAGGTAGACTAACTGGTGTATTCCTTCTGATAAATAGTGTTATCTAGAATTCATTGAAGAGGAAAACGGTTTCAAAGGGTCGGCAACCGGCCCGTTATTACTAAACCACTACATTCACCCTTAGTTATTTATCATCATCATCATCATCATCATATCAGCCCAATGCGTCTACTGTTAAACATAGGCTTAACCTAATTTCCTTATTTCATTTAGATTACAATCATAGATTCTTTTCTTATTGATCAGAACGCTAACATCAGGTGGAGGTCTGGTGGTTTATAATACAGGTTTTTTTAAACCTACCTCGGGCAGCAGTGTCTCTCATTATATTAAATTTTTCTCATATCCTTCTACATCACCATCATCGTCATCATATCAGTCCAAAGACGTCCACTGTTGAACATAGGCCTCACCGCCTTCTACATAAAGATGTCTAAATTAAGAGATTAACCATTGTGAAGAGAAAATTTGGTAGGTGCTTAATCATTTTTCTTTTTTTTTCTTTTAGAGTATGTGGGTTTTCTTTTACTGTTAGCTTCATCGTCATCCACTGTTTGAAAAACCTTTCAAACATTTGACACCGATATCAAAATTGACTCAATCGAACGTCGAGATTTGGAATCAGTTCTCAGATATAGTCAACCCTGAGTCACCACATCCTCGGAATGCACCTCCATAAACCACCTCTCGTACAATCTAGATAGCGAACAGTGCGTCTCACAAATAAGTCGCATTAATGCCACTATTCACTGCGAGACGTGAGTGAGTTGTGTTCATAAATGCGTTTATGCTCATTGTGTCTTACACTTCCGCACTTCACTGTTGGCTTTCCATCTGAGCCTTAGTAGTAGTACCTTCTTTGGTAGTCATGATACAAGAACCAAAAATAATCTAGTCTATGGTGTAAGTGTCCAGAAAATTTACGGTAGTAAAGACCATCACAATGCAGAAATAGATCGTATAGTGGGCATTGTCCTCGTATAAAAAAAATACGTAGTAAAACATTACCATCCTTTTTGGTAGTCAGTCGGGTATAAGTACTTAAAAAACACGCTTGGTTTCATACAAAAGAATTGGCGATCCCAAAGTATCCATTAAAGAGTTCTACTAACCATCACCTAGCTCCATCATTGGATTAGTAGTAGAAAATATAATAGAGTCTAATAGCTTTCCACTCATCAAATGGACAACGACATCTCAAACTAAAATAAAACTTCTACATTAACTGAGTTACTATAGTAAACCATTACCTACCTCAACAGTACACCGTGCACTGATAATGCACTCCAATGCTACGATAAATTACCGCTGATCGCTCTTGTGCGAGCGAGACGGCGACATGTTTATGCTTCGCCCCGCCTACGGTGCGAGGGAGACAGTTTTTGTATTCAGAACACAGATTCTGTTTGATGATACAAGAATTTTGATTTACATAAACTATTTGAAGGGAAAATGAATTGATCACATTCTATGCCATTGGACAAGTCAGTCAGGTAGACGTAAAAAGCACTGCAGATAAAGCCTCCACAGAGCTTTAAATAGAACTGTAGTATCTTATAAAATCATAATTATATTGAATAATAGGAAGTATTAATTTATTTATCATAAAACATGCACTCATTCGATTTAATTCATATGTACGAGTATATTAATTGAAACACATATTTTGGGATTTAAATACGCAGAAAACAAACGAACAGAGTTTAAGAAATTCATAACTTTCCTTCTTTACATCAGTAAAGTACCTACTTATAAGCAAAAATCAAGGCGCATTGTATCGGAAGGTTCACATCAATCCATTGAACATTTGGCGATAAACTAAGATCCTCAGAATGGAACTAACTACAATATTAGGAGGCAGTATTGTAAAATCAAAACCCTTTGAAAGTGTAAAACGAATGCGCTACTCCCACGGATGTATGAGATATTGTGAGTGTGAGTGCTAGCGGGGAGCGGAGGTTAAAGAGGAAGCGGTTATATGAAATAATGATGTATTTTTGGATTCAGTTCAAATTGATATGGGTAAAAACAAAAAGCATAATTAGATCTGATATTTTTGAATCATATCTACAGATCTCCAATCCTTCATTAAATAATAATAAAAATTACTTTAAACGAAACCGATAATTCGCTTTTACTTTTTAGGGTAAAAATGTCCCCGGGTTTTTTGGAACCTTAAAATAATAAGCAGTGGATGAATTTTATCAGATGAATTTTCATCTTTTGACTGTATTTACACTGACAGTGCAATCTTTTATCTCGTCTCTGGCGGGTATAAAATCGCTCGTAGTTTCCCGCTACTCGCTGCCACTAGCACTCTATCTCACAGATGTCCCGTCAAATAATTCTCGTGCATACACTAGCGTCTTGATGGCGTTAATAAAACGTGCCACGACAAAGGGACGTGCCACCTACTACGTCGTCCACCGTGGACTGTGACAGACTGACGCCTATAAACATTATAGGATATTTCTTGTTCTTTATGTGAGTTTAAATCAATTAAAGATTATTATTGCAGTTGTTGTGGAATTATATGTTTAATTTTATTAAGTTTAAAGTAATACAGTCAGTCGGTCACAGCCAGTGAACAATTCGCTTTATTATTAACTGCTTGGTGGACTGCTAGATGTTCTGCCATGTTCTACAATTAAAAAAGAAAATTAAAAGATAACGTGAAACAATGGATACCAATCGCCTGAAATTGGTCGCTGTGGAAGTTTGAGGGAGAGGCTTTTTTCAACACAAAGCCTTCAAAGAAGACGCCTATGTCCAGCCGTAGACTGCAATAGGTTGAGATGATTATGAAGCCATCAAAGAGCGTACGTCAAGTGGACGTTGAGGCTGATGAATATGCAATAGTTTCCTAAATTATCTTATACATGTTTATGTAGATTCATCATCACCATATCAGCCCGATGACGTCTGCTACTGAACATAGGCCTCACCTAATTTCTGCCACAGCCAACATAGATTCATGGTCGATATTAAATCCTTTTTACCTTACACGGCGACGCTAACAAAGTTATGTTTTTATCAGTCTACTAGCTATAGCGCGGAGCTTCGCTTCTGTCGGCGACTGCTCAGCTCCTATTGGCCATAGCTTGATGTTATATAGCCCATAGCCATCCTAAATAAATGGGCTATCCAAACAATTTTTTTTTCGGATCAGTAGTTCCTGAGATATCGCGTTCAACCAAACAAACTCTTCAGCTTTATAATGTTAGTATAGATTATGTACCTATGTTTGTTTCTTAGTGGTACTCTAGAGACGAAAGGGGTGGGCCTAATTCTTCTTTAAAGGCTATTGGTTGTACGATATTAATTTGGCCTTCCCACAGCTTACCGTAGCAGCTGTGGGAAGGTAACACCGTGTTCGAAAGTAACAATTTTCCAAAGCTATATTGTGATTGGTCATACATAATTACTAACAAACGCGTGTCAACAGAAAATAAATTTTCACCTTCTAAATTACTGTGCACTTAAAATATGACGAAATCAAACAAGATACCGTAGACTACGCATCAGCTGTAAAATTGATAAACAACGTTCGATGGTCACATGTGTGGTTATGTGTGGTAATTAAGCCACGTTCGTGACGTATGCCCACGCTTACGTGACCAGCGTGGGCATCGTAATATTAAAACTAATGGCGTTAGGTGAAAATTCATTCGATTGTAAAGTGTCTATAATGGACACACTTTAAAGTCAAATCATTTGTTCATTAAGTCAAAAAGTCACAATCATGAATGTCAAAGTATTCAGCTAAGTTACAACTTTAGTTATCCTTATTTGTGTTTTCTAACTGCTCCTTTGAGTTATAGCGTAATGTTTTAGAGCAAGAAAGTTTTATATATCTAACTGATGATGACTGATGATATGATCTAACTGAACTGATCTAACTGACTAAATGGAAATATCGACAAATCGGTTGCTCTCATCAATCGGCCAAATTAAGAAATGCCGGCGTGTCGCGATCTGCCGGGCAGATCTCGATCAGCTCAAGTCTCGGCGGTCCGAGTTCGATCCCGACCGGCAGTACCAATGTGGATTCTACTTTGTGCAATTTATATGTACTAGTCAAGTGACTTACCATCTGCTAACGATGAAGGAAATCATCGTGAGGAAACCCACATACACTAGAAGAAATTCTAAGTGTGTATGTATGTCTGATACACCAACCCGCACTAAGCCAGCGTGAGTGGATTATGGCCCAAACTCTCTAGTTAGAGGAGAGGAGACCCGAGCCCAGCAGTGGGACTTAATGGGTTGCTTAAGAATACATAAAGTCACTACCCCGTTTCAAGCCGTAGGTATCGTACAAGGCGACTAAGGGAGTAGTAACCTTAAGTAGACAAGAGCACTGCAAGAAAAGGAAAATTTGAAACGAAACCCTATAACATGCCATCTGGCGAGTGTGGTATAGTGGGCTAAATTACCTCCAAAATGTTTGGAGGAGACCCGTGCCCAGCAGTGGGATATTTATTTAAGCGATTTCCGCATAGCCAACAAGATAAAGCTATTAAATCATTACTTTTCTGTGTTTTATTCTTCTTTCTATTAATCTTAAAAACTGAATTTCATGGCTTGGCACTGAGGACACGGCGTTGCGGACGTCGCGGTGAAAAGGTTAATGAGCCTTGCTTTTCACACCTGTAGCAGCTGTGTAGGGATGTACTACTGGAGTCACTGACCCTACGCTATGTTTTAAGTCTAAAGAATCACTAACACTATTTTTCGGTATCGAAAGATCTCCCCTCCCCGTTATCGCCTTTGTAAGAAACACTAATGTGATTAAAATTAATTTAGTTAAGTATAGGTATCGACAGTCGACACCCTCTCCACCTAGCCCGGTATCCATTACAAAGTGTCGGGAGTTCCTTAGCCGGGCATCGAATCTAATTACTTCGACACAGTGCGACGTTAAGAAATTATCTCACGGCTAGACGATGCAAAATTAGCTTTATTAAGAACCTTTTTTTTTCGTTTGAAGTATATTCATATCTCTAGTGAAATCTGGGATTAGGGTTCTTTTTGGTAATTTTTATAGCATCAGAGTTGATTCCTTTCATAAATGAAAATAGCGGTGGTTATACAAGAAGAGAGATGTGTTGTAAATTAGTACCTAATTGAATTTCAATTATACCAACAAAAATATGAGTAAGTCATCAACGCGTTCATTGGGCATGTTCCATAGTCCATTAAGGATGACTTGGAAATATTTTCATTCTGCAACTTTTGTTTTTTGTGTGAAACTTTTGACTTTATCAACCTTTTTTTTTTGGTACAGTTGCGTTTGGGACTAGTTGTGGGGTCAAAAAAAATTGCTGCTGAAAGAGGAATACTGCGAAGGAGAGGCTGAATTTTTATATATGAATGCTTTATATATATATCGTATCTCTAGTAATAGTAGCATACTAACCCTGACCTTCAGTGCTCCGTAGGTACGCTTGGAATTTACCAAAATTGCTCATTTTGCCCGTAGCGTGATCTTATAGCCTATAACCATCCTGGATAAATGGGCTATCCAACTCTAATATTTTTTTTTTAAATCGGACCTGAGATCCTAGCGTACGACAAAACAAACTCTTCAGCTGTAGAAAATTAGTTTAGATTTAAATAAATTGAATTTAGTTTATAAAACTACGCAACAAAACCCAACTGACTCTGGCCCACTTGACCAATGAACGTATAGTTTTAAACAAAGTACACAAGTAAGTTCATCGACCTCAGAGCTAAACAAACGCTCCTAATGTTATCGTAACCGCCTATTGTTCTTGATAAGAATTGTTAACTATTGTAAGCACTTGTTACCGTGATATGACCGTGCGATTTTCTAACTGTGTTGTGCAATATGACAAATAGGTGTTTGACTCTGAATTATGGGTAACTAGCCCCAGATACGATCTCCTCTCTTTTTTTTTACTCCTCTCTTTTTTTAAAAAGACAACGCCCGCACTAGGGAACAAGCCCTGTGTCGCGGGGAGCTTTACAAACATGAAAATAACGGACACAAAGTACACCCAGACTAGAAACAAATATCTATGAATCACACAAATATTTGTCTCGTATGGGAATCGAACCCACGTCACCCAGCACGGCGATGTAGTAGCGAGGCGACCACCTTAACCACTGCGCCACGGTGACAGTCAAATCTACAATGGCTGTTAGAATCCTTCGAATCATGCATGGCGGGTACTATAAACCGACTCAGATTCAATATAATTAAAACAAATGTACTTGTTATATACACAAGGTACTTTACAGTGTATTTACTTAAATTAAAACTTTGTTATATACATAGCTACTAAAAATCCAAAAAAGCATTACCTATACTTTTGGGTCAGTCGAGTAAATGCAAGGAAATCCCGCTGCTGAAAACTGTTGCCATTTACCATAAATAATACAACTTCATTGACCAGATAATTTCATGATATAAAACAGCTTAAAATTGTACCCGACCTAAGCATCAAACTTAGGACCTCTGCCACCGAGTGAGTCTAATCTCTACAGACTTTAGGTTTTTTTTAAAGACAACTTCCTCAATACAATCCCTCAATTTTAACGGATACAAAATATACACAGACTTTATGCAAATATCTATTAGTGACACAAATATTTGTCTCATTTACGAGTATGAATCTACATACATCCAGACTCAAAACAAACATCTGAAGCACATAAATGTTTGTCTCGTGTGGGAATCGAACCCACGACTCTTGGCACGGCGATGTTAGTTTAGTTAGACCTTTAGCTACGCTATTATGAAAGTCAATGTAAATGCCAATATATCTATAAACTGAAGTAATAAAATGGTACTGACCTGAGCATTTTTTCAGGTTCAACAACTTGCTAAAAGCCACTCGATCATGTTAGTTAGTGTTTCCGTTTGAAAGAACAATAGATACTAAACATATCGTAAACAGCTGAATGAGACGTTAGCTTGTTTCTACAGAGCGTGACCGACCTGTTGTGGACGTACCTTTACTTCTGAGTTGCACTTCTTTGTACCGTGAGAGTAGGGCCTAAACAAGAGAAACATACTCTTTTAGAAGATAATTAATCTAAGGCACTATTCGGAATTTCGAGTTTGCTAGCCAATCTTTATAATGCTAAGAGAAGTTAAGTTTTTTTCTGTTAAGTTTTAAAAATATTTATACACCTGTGTAGTGTACATACATCATACATCAGCAACCCATTTAGTCTCACTGCTGGGCTCGGGTCTCCTCTCCTCTAAATAGAGAGCTGAGAGGGTTTAGGCCATAATCCACACACGCTGGCCTCACGATGTTTTCCTTCACCGTTAGCAGATGGTAAGTCACTTGACTAGTACATATAAATTCCACAAAGTGGAATCCACATTGGTACTGCTAGTCGGGATCGAACTCGAACCGCGTGATTTACACGCCTGGCCTATCCATTGAGCCATGATCCCATGTATGTGTATGTGCGTGTAGTGTACACGAATGCCTAAAGAGCATCTAGATTTTGTCGACTACGGAAACACCAGCCCATGTTATGTTTCCTCTGGTAAACAGAATTGTTAATGCTACAATTTCTTACAGTCTTTGCCCTAGCTTTACATGGATGGCAGTCACTATTTACTATCAAAAGATCCATCATCATTTACTATTGCCATCTTTACTAACAACACTAAAGCCAATTAGTTGACCTAAACAAAAAAAAATCGTTTGACAAACAGAGAAGAAAATGGTTCAAAATTTGGGTTCGAAATTTAATGATTTTGATATCACTGTCAAATGTTTGAAAATTTAAATATAGTCGATATCGTTATATTCATAACACAATTGATCAGTTAGAATTTAATGAAAAGCTGAAGTATTTTGTTTTTGTTTATTTAACTATTATGTAGATATAACATAGGGCTTGTTCAGGAAAAACGTAGTCCTTTATGTAAAGTTGAACATATTTTAATACAAAAACAAACAAAAACACCTCCCCAAGGACAGCAGGTTTCGCTCACACCGTCCGATTTTTATCCGTAACTTTATACGGCGACGAGGAGATATAAATTAAATCGGCCCCAATACTCAGTCACTCTTGATTCAGAGTTAAAATCAATTCATTAGCGCAGCACCAATAAAAAGTAAGTGTCTTTCGCTCGGACACATTAACAATTCAAGGAGGTAAAAAGAGATAAAAAACGCGTCGCGAGACCACCTACCTTCTACTTGTCTTGGTGTTGATGTAGGTGCGATTTGTCGTGCGTAAGTCGCCAATAATATTTATTAAGCTATTGAAATTGAGTCAGTTATTTGGAAATTTCGTCTTATCTAGAAAAACGTGTTTTGTGAAGTTGTATCTATAATACTAGTTGTACGTCGCTCAAACGTACTTTTCTAGATAAGTACGGTCAAGTTTATATGTGTGGCTTCAATATGTATATTAAATACATCCTAGAAAACTAATTTTAAGTAAGTCTGCAATTCTAAAATTATATGTTTTTACAAAAATACAATCCATTAAATTGTATTTTTCATAAGTCTACGGAAATAATTTACTACCAGCACAAACTTTTGCAATTATTGTTGAGAAGTCAATGTCAAATCATTGTGAATAAATATTTTAAACAGTCGCATCTTATCCATGTACCTACGTTTTATTCATCGCATAATCTAGTCACGACAAGTCGTATCGTCTACATCTAGCTTTACATAATAAAGAGAACACAAAAAGAATGGACTAGTACAATAAAAATAGGAATCGTTTCACCCGATTATAAACGACATGTGACATTTTTGTCCGACTATTTCAAATTAAATGTAAGTTATGCTAGTCAATTATACGTCTACTGTGATTGTGTGATCGGATTTCTAACATTTAAGATGGAGTGGAGTCGATGTTTATCTTAAATTTATCTCTTATTTTCTATTACACAAGATATATTTTTGTAAAACCGTAGAAAATGTAAGTTCTAATTAATTAACCTCTGGATTTGTAAAGCTAAGTTTCGGTCTATTTGGTATGTAAACATTTTCATAAATTTATTATAAATTTGTGAAACTGTCATCTCCTACTAACTTTATTTTGAAGGCAGCTAGGATGTCATTGAATAAGAAATATACAGCAGTGTGTCTTGGTATTGTAAGTGTCTGTAGACTAGCAACTTATAGGTCCTAGTTAAAAATCGTCATGTAGAAATGGTTTTCCAATTATTTTGTACCCCATTAAAAATGGTATTAATATCACATAACAATACAATCCTCTCGCAAAAGAAATATTTCCAATACCACCTATAATTATGACGTCACTAATCCAAGCTTACAATAATATAATTTAAAAAGGTTTTCAATCCGAACATCATCTCCATTGATCCCATATCCCGAGACGACTGCGATTTTCTTTTTCCTTCCACCGTCAGTCCGAAATGAAGTACCTTCGTCCATACGTTACGTAGCGGAAGTGGACAGCCGGAGTGAAATGGCCGCTGCGTCGCTTCCGCCACCCTTCCCCCTCCAGGCTTTAATTAAAGGCCGGTAAGGTTTTAACACGTCTCTACCTTTGAAGGCGCAGGATTGAATCAGGTTTTTTTACTTGAATTAGGGTGAGATTAAGGGTGTGTGCCACAAAGGGTTGCCTGCCTCTGATGTTTGCGTTTTGTTTAAGGATTTTTTAGGATTTTTCTTGTCTGGACTCTTGTAGGTACTTGGCCAGACATTAACTTGTTCACTTAGATATAGCAGATATAATGAAAGGAGTAAATGTAAGTTACATTTCCTTCACACGTTTACTTCTTTCATGGTAAAGTGATGGGATTTACATATATTAAAATCTAATAAGGTCATCTTGGAATAGAAATAAGATAGGGTTTGAAGGATAAATTAATAATACCTACTTATTTTGAATTTATAATATATATTAATAGTAATTGCAAGTTGCTACTTGCATAAATAGAAAATTAGGCGACCAATGGTCTTCATTTATCTGGTGTGGTCCGTATTATAACAATTTTAAAATTATAATATTTTATTTCTTAAATTTTACAAGAATAACAAGATATCTCTGATTTTGTATTAATGTACGGTTTCTTCTTTTCAGGTAAGTTTCAGACACACGGGAAACATCACTCTTAATTTGTTTAGAACTTCAACTGGTATGTAGCCTCCTTCAATTTAATAGATGTTTTAAAATAAGTAATATGTAGGTATTCTATATTGGAATACCGCAGTCGACTATGCAGGCACCATTTATGAATGATTCATGATTTATTCAGAATTCAAACTATATTCAAAAGTAACTTTTTTAATACCTTTAAAACTGTCACATACATTAAGACAGTCTATACTTTTAGACTCATAAATTTACTTTATAGCTTTAAAATAGCGTCATCTCGCTTACTTTTGTTTAATGTCGCAACCAACATATATAACTACACAACCGAATCAAAACACGACATAAATTTAAATACACGAACAACCAATCTATACAAATAAAAAAACAATATAAACCTTACTATTTTATTATCAGCTTGCATTGTTAAAATTCTTAGTTTAGGAATTCAAGTTTTATTGTTGAGAATTTTATGTCTAAATTATAATAGATAGAAGACAAAACGGACGTTTGTCAGTATTTCTTAATTTCGTCTCGCGAGCCGCCCACGCCACGGAAGCTATTTTACAAGCGTTTTATATTCACACTGTTGGGTATAACGCCTCTTCACTTGTTATGTGTGGTGCTAGTGTCAGCGGAAGTATGAGATTAGCGGTTATGAAATGAGATGGTCAACGCTCGTGTGATCGTGGCTCAAAATCAAAAAAATGTCACGATACATTTAATAATAATAATTAATATTTGTTTATTTTAAACTGCTACTTTTACTACTAGAAATTGTATTTTAAAACAAAGTACAGGTGTGTTACTGAATCAAAGAAATTAATAGCAAGTTTTTCTTTTTATTATATACGAGTAAGTTTTCTGAAATGTGTATAAAAAAAGAAAATCTATGTGTACATTTAATACTGAAAAGCAGAATAGTGTTTGTCCTTTAGACATCAATTTATAATAATATATGGTATAGACATGGCTTTTTCGGTGTTTGTAGACTTATTAACTGTTAACCTTTAGGTGGGCCGGGCCACACAGTCTATTAATTGTCAGATTTAGACCAGAATTGCAGCCAATCCCATCACATTTTTATGCTCTAAATTTATATGCAAACCTTCTATTTAGAAGCATATTTTATACAATGATTACAATATAACATTCAGCTGATATAAGGCTAATCTAATGTTTATGACATAAACACCTTATTGTGTATCATAAACTCGCCTTATGAGTAAAAGTCGTAATTTGTAATTTGTTATTACCATGATAACATATAAGCATTATGCACATAACGTATGATTACCGCTGTCAGTGAAGCCGCGCCCTATACCCATACATATTTATATTGGAGTCCATTACAACCGATTGTCGTTATGATTTCTCTTGACCAAACAAGTTTTGATACTTTGATTCAAATTTTATAATGTAATATAGTAGAAAATTCATCGCCTATTATGACAGTTTTGTAATGAAGGTATTTTGAGTTATGTCGTTATAATCATAAACTTTATGTTTTAATGATACTTACGATATATATTTTTTTAATAATAACCGTTGACAAAACGCATGTTTCTATTCATATGCGGTTATATCGTTTTTATGGCAAATTATGGACTATATAAGACGATTTTATATGTTGATTCAATATTTTATATTAAAATGGTGGGTTATACTAATAATAGTTTAAGTTGCGTGTCAGAGGTGAGATGGGAAATAAGAATTGCTTAATAAAAGATTATTTTAAAGATACATCCGTAGATGGACGTATAATTCAGTTGAGCGATAAAAGTTTGTGTGTCAGTGGGTGTTGATGGCGCCGCCGATATTGTGGTTAAATGTGTATATATGCAAGATTATAATTTGCCTAAATACCGCTAATGTGTCGATTAGCCTACATTTTGACGTTTAATATATTTTCGTTTGTCTAAAGGTCCGGGGTCACGTCTTACTTGACAGGTCGAGAAGAGATCTCTATGCGGTTCGATGTCTTACTTTGAAGTGGAAAGCTTTAAATTATAAAGATAAATCTTATCTTTAAGTAGCTGTTGTACGTCATTTGTGTCTAGATAGCACAGTTTAGATAAACTTTTCAGTTTTATAGATGTGTTTGCATAAATTGACCCTCTGTCAGTCTCAATAACAATTAAAATTTTCTACCTTTTCAGTTTTAATATTAAATTTTTTGGAAGCAGTGTGTTTTTTGTTTTAAATTTTGTGGTCTGGGAATTATTCTTGTAGCGGGTATCATTAGGTACAAATACGTATATTAAAAAAAACAGAAATATTTCAGCGTATCATTATTCATTTATCAGTTATTAATAAAAGGCCAAAGTCGAACCAAAGACAGCTAACATACATCATCAGCAACCCATATGTTCTGCTGCTGGGTGCTGGTCTGCTGGTCTCCTCACAACAGCTAACACACATATTTGACAACAATCCAGTAGTACTGTCTGACACCTTAGGGCCTCATCATCATCATTTCAACACGAAAACTTCCCACTGCTGGGCATGGGTCTACTCCAAAGGAGAAAATTTAGCCTACAATACCAACATGGCCAGACGGGTTAATAAAGGGTTTGTTTCGAATTTTCCTTTTCTTGCAGTGCACTTGTCTGCATAAGGTCTTAGGGCCTACAATCTTGATATTTGATTGGTCAATTTCAATAAAGCCGTCAATTGTTTCAACATTCAAATTATTGTCTCTGTAATTTTAAAGGTATTTAAATCATCACATGAAGATTCTCCAGATATTATAATTACAATACAATAAATATAATATCAGCACTGCTCACTCACACACACACACAAACATGTCGATGCAAGCTACGTCACCGAGTGCCCGTCACAGATAAGCGTGGCATATGACGTCATAATACT
This sequence comes from Laspeyria flexula, assembly GCA_905147015.1. Lineage (NCBI taxonomy): Eukaryota > Metazoa > Arthropoda > Insecta > Lepidoptera > Erebidae > Laspeyria > Laspeyria flexula. Next base: position 17,208,554 of record LR989952.1, on the reverse strand, counting down.
ATCGCTATCAACCGGCATGCATTGTCACCTATCACTTCATATTTAGTTGTGGCTGTTAAATTATTGGGCTGTCTGTGTTATTTATTGAGATTATGATATACGGGCTTTAGGTAGTACCGGGAAATACTGCAGTTCATTTTGTTGTAATTTGAGCTATTTTAATTAGAAAGTTCTCAGGGATCTAAGTATTTTTTTTTATTATTTATATTATTAAAATCCTTAAAAAAGCAAGCCTAAAAACGCCGGTGTGTCAACTTAAATTAAATCTGACTGGTGGAATAAGGTGATTGTCAGGGAAAACTGTTAAAAAGTTTTAAGGGACTTTTTTGTTTAGCAGTGAGACGATTGGCTGTAAAGACCTGAGTCTCTGAAAATGGTCATCGTTGCTGAAGTAGGCCAAGAAAGCGCTAACTTGATTACTTGTGTGTTTTTCTCGTGGATTTAATTGGCTGGTAGCAGTATGAAAGTATAGGCGAATAAAAAAAAGAATTTACCAACAATAGTTTAGAGAAGCCGTCGTATTTGTTATGGCTTCGTCATCATGCCTTATGATAATTATGACCCATATTAATAGACAAAAAATAGTCGCTTTTCTGAATATGTATCGTTAACTGTATGTTTGCAAAGTACCTCGCAACATAGGGCTTCCTATTGCAAGCGTGCGTTGTAAATTTATAAAGAAAAATAAAAGAAAATAAAATGTAAGTGGGGCGCTGATTAGCAGTATTTGAACCTTTTATACACTATATCAAATAATTACAAGGAACTTATAGCACAACCTAATTTTGTAAAATAAACCATATCATGCAAGACATAAAGTCGTATGTTAACTTAATCTTAATTACACCCTCGCAGTGAAGTGTGGAGACATGTTGGACGCTTCCAGAAGCCATCAGACATAATCCCCCATTCTGTTGTAATGAGCTCGCGTCCTAATTAGATGGTATACATTGCTGCCCCGGGGCGGTTACTGACAGGTGCATTAACTTGTCGGTGAGCAATCGATACTATATTGAAGGGAATTCAGAAAATATCGTCTTATTTTGACGAGTTGCTGCAGATTTTTGTACGACGCTGTTTCATTTACAATTATTACTGCTTTAAGAGTAATGTCCAGACTCTAACTAAGCGCAAACAAGGAGAGCATAATTATAAACAAAACTAATTAAAATGCGTTAAATAGTTTAAACATAATATTGTAAATATTGATAGTCTATTGATTTGTTGTTAATAATACATCTTTTGGTATCTTTTCATCGCGTTGGTGAAGTTTGGACTTGAATTAAAATTACTTTAAAACGGGTCTACGTCACGTATTATATTATAAGGAATAGTAAATACCTTATTTATTTGCCCGAAGTTTCGATCGGTGTAATTCGATCGAAACGTCGGGGATATAATATAATACGTGACATAGACCCGTTTTAAAGTAATTTAATATGTGTACAAGTCGCGAAAGTTGAAAAGTTTTTATTGAATTAAAATGTGTCCATATAGTATATAATATATATTTAGTCGTGTTTTAGGCTAAACAATAATATGTTACAGCATCTACACATTAGAAAACTTACAGGCATTCAGATGTTCTAAATATTGCACCAGTTGACTTTTAATAAATTGTTATCATTTATTGTCAGAATGTTTCAACTAAATTTCTTCAACACAAAGATTAACTGAAATAAATCACAAGCCAACAACGAAAAAAGCAGACATTCTTTGCCAAATCTCAAATCTTTGATTAGTTAAAACGCCGCACAGTTCTTATCACTTGACAATACAGAGCAAGATATATTCATATATTATAATAAATGCGATATAAATTGATTTATATGTCTGTCTGTACGCAGTAAGGCCTCATGATATCAAGAAGCGTTTACACAAGCCGCTGTGGATGACAGAAAAGACTACGGCTTAAAACGTAGACGACGAGCGGCTTAAAATCTTATTGACGAATTAATTATAAATTAATTAGTACTCACGATAAAACAGAAATTTAATTTTCGTATAAAGTATGTTTTGCACCCAATCATGATTTATTTTATTACACATTTTATTCGGAATGCTAAGAAAACAATAATGAATCAAATTTTGTTACACACTACGATCTATAAAATTGGGAGAGAGCCTAGTAAATGGATATGCCTTGAGTTAATTAAATATATTAACATATAAATACCGTGTATTTACCGTATCATAAGATAGACGGTGCGAAAGATACTAGAATTAAAGATAGTTTTAGGATAGAGAAATTAGTCACTGGAAAAAGGTTTATACTTTTGACGCCTATCTGTTGATTCAATCATTCGATTAGCCCCTATCATCTTCTATTTTATTACACATTAATCTTTATCCGCTCACCGCTCACACCTCGCCCCACCCACCGCCGTCCAAGACGGAGACAATTGGCACGTCACCGCCAGAGGTCGCTGCTTTTGCAAGTAACCACAAATCACGGGTGTCCGACCAGTTCGCCGCCGCCCCGGACGCTCGCCGGTCAAACAGTGTGCATGCCCCATTATGTGCGACACTGCGGCCGGTATTATAACTCATTGTTTTGATAAGAATTAAGTTATTTTAACTGTTCAGATTAGATGTTTAAGTCCTTGAATATGGTAGTATTTGCAGTCTAAGACGCTAAGTAAAACGTGGTTAATTATGAGAAGCGTGTGTAGGGTTGTAAAGGAAAATGGGTAATTATTCAGTCTACGCGAAATCATAGGTGAGAAGGGGGCGAAAAATGAAATTTTAGAACAGTGCATAGACTCCTTAAATCAACCGCATGATAATGGAAAACCACTAATGATAGAATATCCAAGGAAGTCAGATGTCATACAAATCTTAAAGCAAAATGGAATAAGCGTGGCATTCTGATCTCGTTAAAATATCAATGAGGGCAGGAGAAAGAAGTTTATTGCGAGAACTTCGGTTAGAAAAAACCTATGTTCGTATTTATGTGCTCACATAATCGTAGAATACATTGAAGAGCTATACTTTATAACGTTAGACTTAGCATTAAAACTTTATCAAAGAAACCACGTTCGCAGACGTGTCAATTACTCATATATCTGTGGCAAATTGGAATATTACTCACTCGCGATAGTCAGAGGATTTTAATCTGCGTTTGATAAAGCGACCGATCGCAGCGTATAATCGTAGTCTTGGCCGTGTGGGCAGACTGCCTGTGATTTGTCAAATAGAAGATTATGTTAGCTTGTTATTGTGCTGTTTAATACCTGCTATCTTTTATGACGATGTTGTTTAGTGAATTGAAGTTGCTTAGCTTGTTATGCTCCCAACACAACCGTGGTTGATGAATGTAGAGATCGAAGCTATGAATTAGTCGGGGTAATTGTTGTAATGATTCTGCTGCTGTTTTTTGGAGTAGTACTGACAGCATTGTCTTTGGTTTATAAAGCTTTCAAAGCCTAATTAAGTGAGGTGTGTACCATGTTGTATTATATTAAAAATATAGTCAATAGAAGTAAAGGTCACAAGAACATGCAAAAACACTTAATTTTTTTGTCAAATTCCATCCATACCGGTGTCAAATTTTAAATAAATTAGTATATTTCGATTATGTATATTGATATCCATTTAACAAATACATTATTCATAAAATATTACCATTCTTACTCATGTCATACCTGTATTGTAAATCTGTAATCATGTTTACGCTTCGTGTTTCGCTTGCATGCGCCACATATTTGGCAAAATCTTGACTCTTGAGCTCTTGAATCTTGTATCTGACTGTGCCGTCTGGTCACTCTTGCTGTAAAGCATTAGCGTTGCTTTTATTTCAACTTTATTACACAAATAAAATTAAAATTATAATCTGTTTACCTACAACAAAAATATACAAAACTTAGTAAAAAGTGATTCTTTTTTAATCCGAATCCAACCCCTTCAGGACATATAAAACCAAAGATAAGACCGAACTAAATACCGAACTCGCTCCTCGAAGGCCTTATAAACATCCGGCCGCCGTCCCTTGGCGGTCGTCAGAAGGAATCACTGCAAGACTTGCATGCTAGAGAAGGAAAGAGATAGAACATTGTAATATAGAACGGGCATGAAAAGGATAGAACACAGACGTTTTGCAGTCGTCATAATTTCGCTCGGCAGACTAATAATAGAGATAAACCTGGGGTGGCGTTGTGTAGTGCTCTTTGTTGAAAAGATTACGTTTGGTGATGGAGTTTGGGAAATTGACGGTATTAGAGCTTGGAGTTTGTTCAAAGTACGACTCCTTGTTTTTGTTTTACTGTTGCGAAATGTATCTAAGGTAAACATGGAAAGTACATTTGTTGTTCTACGATAAATTAGCTTGTGTGTCTCACAAATTGTATTAAAATGTTAACGGGAGAAATAATGAAATGCTTTATAAATAAATAAATAATAAATTTATTTATTTTGCTTGCTTATTTGCTTTTTTGATTTACTATTTATTCTGGACTGCATCATAGGTATGAATTGTAGAATAATGTGTATTAAATCTCGACAATGTATTACAACGTCGAATAAGATTAAATGAAAACACACTTACGCATTTATAACAATAGTAATGATATGGAGGATATCTATTGTCTATGTAATAAATGTTTTGTAAAGACAGCACTATTAAATATTGTAACATAACATTAAATAACATCACGCTTTTTTTCTCTGAAGGGTTAGGCAGACCTACTACATCATATTTTTATTAAATAATGTTTTGTATCATATAAGGCGAGACTTATTGCTATTAACTACCACCAAGTAGCCTATAGACGCCTGCAAAACCAAGGGTATCGCGAGAACGTTGTCGACCCTTAAGAAACTTATCTATTCCTTTTTAGCACATTTCCACAAGACAAAAAAGCGCAATACTATTTTTAGTTGACTCGGGAATAAAACCCGAGATCTAACTCAGTATTCGTACACACTTCCGATGCGCCGCCGCCGATGCAACCTTTATTGTAACTAATAAGCTAATTTGAAACTATTTTTGCAGTCTTCTCTAAGTTAGAATGTACCCAAATAGCCCGCATATTCCAATTCACACATCATATCTATATTTTAATATCAAGTTAGGAATACGACTGACCCGGTCACAAATTGAAAATAAACCTTACGTATGAAGTTGATGTTATATCTTTTCATCGATTTGGTCATATTTTTGTTTCATCCAACGTCATCGCAATATGAGAGGTTATTCATAAAGCCTAGTCTGTCTCTGTATGTTTATTTTTAACTTTAACCTACTTAACAATTGTGCTACTATGTTATGAAAATTTTTATTTTTACTGGCTGGTTGTCTCGTTGATGTAGCTTATTGTCGGTTAATAAAGGTACCATCTATATTTGTGTTAAATTTGATTAAAAAATCCTATTAATTCTGGAATCAGTGCTGAATATTTTTTCATTTCATTCGTATATATACAATTGTAATGACTTATCTTAGCTTATCTCTTATATTAAATTTTACCCCGGCAAATATTTATAGGTATAATTTGTAAATATATTTTAGAGTCAGTTCCAGTTTCAAATGCTAGATGGCGTCCTTGTTTCTAAATACTTGATATTTAAATGTATTGTGACCATTATGTTTTTGAGGGACAGATATGTATATAATAATTATGTATAATTGTATATCTAGTCGTAATCGTCTCCTGAAAACAAAGTGGTCGTATCACAGAAAATCAGTCCGTACTTTTACCTTTTATCTTTAAAAAAATGTATCTGTACAAAATATTGTACTTTTTGGCAAAGAATCTTGTAAACTTTTAATTTAAGATAGTTTATCGCAAACAATTCGTTAATTTTTCTTAGTTTTCAAAACAATACAATAACAGTACTTCACGTCAGTAAATTGCTAAATTATTATGATGTAAACTGGATTTAAAGAGTATCTCATTGCTCTTATAAGGAGTTTAAAGCAAGAGCCGTCATGATTTCTTGAGCAGTCCTTTGTATGTCCGTTTTTCAAGTACTCAAAATAGGTTATACGCACATAGCATCGAGCCCTTTTTTTCGAATTCCTCCTTCTATCTTAGATCCCATGTAACAGGAGACTAGCATATGTTGCCATTAATTGGTTACATTTCTAAATCCGTGTTATATCTGCTGGGGTATTTCTTTATTCGCATGCTTCTTTTCCCAATTCCTGATTTCACTTCCCTACATCAGTGTCAAAACCAACACCACTATATTTTATGTTGCTCGAGGCTTCGCACCCGTCGTTTCTTGTTTGGCCACTGCTCAGCTTATATTGGTCGTAGCGTGATGTTATATAGCTTACTAGCTTTCACCCGCTGCTTCGCCCGCGTAGTCTGTATTTTATACCTATATACCTTCCTCTTGAATCAGTCTATCTATTAAAAAAACCGCATCAAAATCCGTTGCGTAGTTTTAATGATTTAAGCATACATAGGGATATAGGGACAGAGAAAGCGACTTTGTTTTATACTAAGTAGTGATAGCCTTCCGCGATAAATGGGCCATTCAACACAAAACATAATTTTTCAATTCCGTTCATTAGTTCCTGAAATTAATGCGTTGAATCAATCAAACAAACAGACTCTTCTTCAAATATTAGTAGATTATGCAAAGGCTCTTTGATCGTTTCTTGCACAAACGCGAGTGAATCTGCAAGATATACTTGTATTCAACTGTGGCCAAGTCTCGTAAACTCTTGGCTTCACTTTATATGCTTTAAAAGTTTTCCTACTCTCATTCGACTAACGTATTTTAGTTCTGATTAATTCAGTTTTTGTTAACTTTTTGTTTTGTTGTGCTTCTGTGCAAATAATAGTTTGAATGTAAAAGCTTTGGCTGTTTCAAACTTAAAGTCTCTGAAGTAACGTTGCACTTAACTTAGTGGAAGTAAATTTTTTGTAGGTTACTCGGAAATTATCGCTGAGAAATTTTATTGCTTAGTGAAAGATATTATGTCAATATCTTTATTTATGATACCTGTCACAAAGCTCAGAATCACACCCACATTGCCAGCTAGGTTAGGTTCTATATAGTAGAGGGTTAGCCTAGCCAGCCTGCCATTAACCGGATACAGTTCCTAACTCCGGACTGATACCGACAATTTCAAAACAGTAATCTAATTCCGTTTTTACCCCACCTGGGAACCGAATCCAGGGCCATTTGCGCAACAGTCATGTAATTACTCCACATACTAACCCACCAAAGCAGATTTTGGTATATTTCCCAAATATTTCAAATCTTACTTTCACACACACTGTGCGCAATATTCCTAAAAAGGGGTCCGTAGTTTTTGTTTCATACTTATATTAATACATAGATTAGTGTGTATGTGTGGGTTCTATAGCGTAAATAACGTTGACACAAGGAGCAGAGCATTCTGCTACCAAAGCAATGGTAAGCAGATGGAACATTCCTATGGTAATCTGCTATGGTAATGCGAGTGTCGCCTGAGCTAGTTCAATAATGTGAACCATGCTGAATATTGTATTAAATGAAAGGATATATTTGCAGATTTCTTACGTGCAATTAAATTTACGCCTTTTTTTCATGTTGATAAGTGTTTTAATTAAACGACATGTGAAATGGTTAAGTCTAAATGCGAGGTGTCCGGCAACTAAGACCAGCTCGTCAGTTGGGTAGCTTCATATATAAATTTACGGTGAAGGAAAAAATCGTGAAGAAACTCACGTACCCTAAGTAATTCTAAGTGCATATGTGGGTCGACGTAGCAAAAATGCCGCCCATGGCATCTAACAAATAATAAATAAAATAAATATTCATATAACACTTCGAATCCATTGTTTTAGCTTTATCAAAGTTTTCAATAACAAACCAATCTTAATGTGCCTCAACCTAAAACACAAATTTGTTTAAATGAACACCCGAAAATCTGTGACGTAACGTAAATACTTATTAACAAAATTATGTTAATATCCAATATTTTCTAAGCCCCGTCACACACCATCGCTCGTCACGTCATTCGCGAATGCGACGTGTCGCGGCACGGAGGCGTCACGGCATGACGCGTCGATCGTGACGCGTGACGTATGTCACGTGACAAGTGTCACGTTCCGTGACACGGCTTACTTATTCATAAGGGAAAGCGAACGGGCATGTAATTATCATAGCATTTTGGAATTTATTATACGGATTTGTGAGGTATCGGGTGTGGAATGAATTTTAGAACGCTTCGTGTGTGGGGCTTTGATAATTAGGTATTCGTTTACTTATCTGTTCGTGATTGATTTATAATTTGTTTACGTGTTTCTTAACTGTTTATTGTTTACAGACCTTTAGAATATTGATTAGTTTCATGGCACTTAAGTGGTGTTTTTATTGTGACGAACCTTTTTGAATGACTCTAGTTGATTAACTTGTGGTCGATACAGAGTACAACTACCTGTTTGACGCATGTTAATATTCATTCTGTGTTCCAAACATTTGCATATTAAGAGTTTGAAATTTCTGATCTTCGTATTTTTTTTTTCAATTTTTAACGATTGTTTATGATGTAATAGTGAAACATTGCTATAGGTAATTGTCCAACCTTCTCAAACTAGGTTTTTAAAACAAGAAAAAATAAAAATGTGTCTGAAAGCATGAAATTGACTTTCCGTAACCATAGAAACGTTTCCCCTTTAACTTATAAATTTTCAAAAAACCTTTATTATTGCTCAGTTATTATACTCTTCATTTTCAAGACTCAGTGATTTCAGCAGTGCGTTGATAAATCAATCAGCCATTTCCTATTCTTAAATTAAATAGGTATGATCTTTCAATCAATAATTCTATTACAATCGTGTCATAAGAGATGAAATATAACAATAAATATTGTGTATCTTTGCAGGTAAGTGTGGAATGGATGCAATTTTCTCGCGACGCCGTGCATCATGCGAGCTATCTATCAGTAGTGCTATCAATCATCTCGAAACGAACTCCAATGTAAGTCTAAGATGATAGATGTTGAAGAAACGGTAGCTTTGAAGATGCGCACTTCAAGGTGTTATTTTAAAATGATCTTATTTGGTTCTAAGTAGATATTACGTTACATATTTATGAAATGGGCTGTCTTATTTATGATGATTTATATTTTCATAACAGTTTAATAACAGGACAATGTTCAATAGTCACTAAGGACGCTTATATCACGGGACGCTACACAAATTTTACACAATAATTTTAAACTGATGAAGCTGGGATTGCTTGTCAATCCCAGCTTCATCAGAAGCCGCCTTGGCCACCGTAGCTTTGTTCTTATCCTTCTTGCTGTCCTTCTTGGATAAAGCCATTTTGACCATGGTTAAATGCACTTTGCATATTAAGTGTGCTAGAAAGCTAATAATAATAATAATATAATATCATATTCTACCACATTCACACAGCGCCATCTAGTCCCACAGTAAGCAATTATATTTGCTTGTGTTATGGGTACTAAACAACTGATATACTACCTACTTAAATACATTTTTTTTTTGTAAATACATACATATTATAGATAAATTACACCCAGACACAGAACAAACCTTTATGCTCATCACACAAAGATTTGTCCTGGGTGGGGATCGAACCCCTCACTCACCACTAGACCAACAGGCCAGTCGCTGCTGCAGTATTTAAGAAACTAGTGTTAATGAAAGATCCTGTTCCATTTAAATTGTTTGCCACAAGTTGGTTGAAGGCTACTAAGTCGGTCCAGATGGTAATTGCACGATGCCCTTATTAACTGACAAGAAAATAATAAATATTAGGAAAATTACCTACTTTTGGACGAAGCCTTTGCCCATTTGTGGGACTGTCCAATAGGCTAGTGAAAAAATACAATGTAAAGAGAATCTCATGTTAAGAGTCAAGGTAGGCTGCTTTCAGATTGACAAAGTGTGTGTCCATGTCAAAGTTTAATGAGGTGTTGTAATTTAACACGTCACACGTTTTGCATGTATTAAGGGTTTCATTTATGTCATCATGACTCATAAGGCAGCCTACGTAGTGCCTATAAATAACGATAACAAACATATTTTGGTGGTGGTATATTAAACTAGGTATGTAATAATTATGGAATTTGTTTTGGAAATACTTTTAAATTATACATAAAGTTATAATAATAATAATAATATTCTACCACATTCACACAGCGCCATCTAGTCCCAAAGTAAGCAATTATATTTGCATGTGTTATGGGTACTAAACAACTGATATACTACTTAAATACATTTTTTTTTTGTAAATACATACATAATTATAGATAAATTACACCCAGACACAGAACAAACCTTTATGCTCATCACACAAAGATTTGTCCTGGGTGGGGATCGAACCCACGACCTCCGGCTTAGCAGTCAGGGTCACTAACCACTAGACCAACAGGCCAGTCTAAGTTAATCCGTGTAGTGACGGATTTATACATATATAATGTCACTACCCCATCTCAACCCGCGGGTCTCGTAAAAGGCAACTAAATGAGTAGTGTCCCACACACATGTATATAATATCTTATAAATAATAGCATTATATAAACACAAGCAATGTTATAGTAAGCGTTAAAGTAACAATACTTCAATAACAGCTTTAAATCAATCTACGCTTCGTTTTAATAATGTAACCTTACAAACTATGTTCCGATAACAGCCTGCTAGCAATACAACGACGTCTCCAGGAAAACATCGCACGCGATTTATGCTTAATTAGAACGAGCATTACTTACTGTTTTAAACGTATTCGCTTTTCTTAATTAATCATGTATTAGAGTGCACCTACCTTCACTTTCGCTCGCCTTAACCGGAAAATCATGTCCTTTTATTTAATTAGCGGGTCTAATGAATTCCATCTCGGGTAGCCGCCTAATTAAGCGGACGGCGAGCGCGCGACAACGCGATCGCGCGTGTCGCGCTGAGGTGCGTGTGGGAAGGGTTTTATTTTATTTTTCAGAACATTCATGCGTATTTTTTGTTTATAGTTTATTGTACGAGGTCTTGTGGGAGATTCTATCTAAGAATTATGACGCATGTAAATCAGAATGTTGCTCAAAGCTATGCTGTCTTGTAACTCAATCGCAAATTGTTTTCCAGTAACCATTACGGGCTATCTCTATAGCCTCCGACCGTGGGTGTTTATCATTGGCGCACTCATATCCTAAACGTTAGTTAGATAGCCACAAATTCTCTAATATGATCGCACTGGTACAGTCCGTAAATCGGTCGATAGCGCACGGCGGCGTCGCTCGCGCCGGTCGTGCATCTGATATGCGCCCGCGCCGCAGCACGCCATCTATCGTCGCGCGCCGCAACCGATCTAAGTAACGAGTCGATCTCGCGGATAAATCGTCGACGTCGCCTTTCCCCGCTCGCCGCTTGTTAGGTGCTTGTAATTAATGATCGCTCTCAATCGTCGTTTCCTTACCGGCTATTATGATTTTGTATGGGTAAGCGGCCGTTGTTAATGCCCGCGTATCGAGCGCATTTCTCGTCGATATTCCCTAGACAGGTTGCCGATAAACTAACTTGCGTTCACTTACAAAACGCAGATACGTCATCATTGCGCAGCTCGCGCCGGCTGACAGATAAATGGTCGGTCGCGAACGATTCTTACGAAATCGGCAGACATTCGGACGGCCAATCTCTGACCCGTGCCGGTCCCATAGTGTTCTGTTTTTGTCTCAGTCGCCGTCCATAAATTATTCTAAATCGGGCCCCTATTAGATATTCAGAGGTTAAAACGGAAAGCTGGTGCATTTTACTAAAACATTCCGGAGTCTGATCGTATATCAATCGTTTCGATAGCGTCTCGTAGTTTCGGTTCCAGGAAACAATGCGTGCGACCTGCTACCTGTTGGCTGTCGCTCGCGATTTGTGGTCGCGGTCGCGTACCGCTCGCGCCTGTGTGCACTATCGCTTACTTTACTTATGATTATAGGGTTGTCGGGAGCGCTCCTGACTGCAACTCGAGATTAGCCTATTGTGATTTGTAGAAAAAACTTCCTATAACTCCAGTGGTAATTGTGGTTATATATTTATATCCTTTGGTCAACAAACTTAACAACTACTGCAATCTATATGCATATTGCGTTATGAATCTCAATAAATTTGCTTTAGGTACAAGATATATAGTTAGTCAGTAGTTATTGGCTAGTTGGGAGTCAGTAGGTCATGTAATACAGGTGCTTAATAAATACGTACGATAATAAATTTAATTAGTAACTTTACTAGTTACTGTGGTAACTGGCGCTTTATAACAATTCATGCATCTTAGGTAGAGAGGTAGAGGTCTAAAGCAATGGACTGCAGCAGGTTTATGATGAGGTTAAAAAAATAAGTACTTATATTAAACTAAGCTGTGTGATATTATGTCTATTTGAGTTTATGTAGTCAAACTAGTTGTTTTAGAAATATACTCATCATATAAAATTATGCAAGCATCCCAGTGAGTTGTCCGGCGGTGGCTGGATTCATATTTGTGTAGTTTATACATGTTTGTTTCGAGTTTGGATGTATATGGTATCCATTGATGTTATGTGCAAAGTCTCCCGTGACAGCAGATTAGCTATAATCTATGTAGTGAAGGCGTTGTCAAAAAAAAAATATTAACCTTTAAAAGTAAATCATATTTCTGCAAATGTAATACTGTTATAACACTAGATACTTACATCAAATAAAAATATTACAAATTAAATAAAACCTATTTTGTAAGGTGCTCAGCCCTAAAGGTTTGCGACACAAGCGCAGTTCACACGAGCGCGGCACTCACACACACGCGCGTGTCGCGTCGTATTCAATGATATCGTCCGAATAAATCTCCGCCGTGCTATACCACAAGATGCCCGCTTTTGTCTGTTCTCCTAACATGCCGAGATATACTGATGTATTCAATATATCGAGATATACATAGTTAATTTTTTTTAATCATTTATTCTGACTACACTATGGTAATTTTCTAAAACTACTTTCAAACTAACAAGTAATTGTAACAAAAAATAAGTGTAACACGTTAAAATCATTTTCAATACTTATCAATATACGCAGAAAGGGGTCCCTTAAAACCACTTTGGAACCGGAAGTCCCAAGCATTTACCGGGCTCCTCGCTCTGTATCATCATTTCAACCCATAAACGTCCCACTGCTGGGCGCGGGTCTACTCCAAACAATGTGAAGGGAATTTAGCCTATTATACCAGGCTGGCCAGACGGGTTGATATAGTGTTTGTTTTGAATTTTCCTTTTCTTGTTTGCCTATAGTTACTCCCTTAGTCGCCTTATACGACACCTATGGGTTGAGATGGGGTAGTGACATTACACGGCAGACATTACAATAAAATATACTATCTATTCTACATATTTACATATAAATTATGACGTATACTTACGTATATATTAATCATCTCATTATACTCCGAACAAAAGGACAAGATACAACAGGAAATGTTAAACATCTACAACTGACTGTGTCCTTGTATATTATTTTCAGAAAATAAACTCCTACTTACACCTTATCATTCCTTCACTCACATTTTCCACCTCAAATTAGTCTCATGTAGTGTCTTGTATACTCTACGCGACAATAATGTCGACTCCGTGACGTCACGCGTACGCCGACAACGCGACAACACGACATGTTTATTCAAATCTTAATGCCCTATCGTAATATTTAAAATTTATAACCAACGTCTAAATGCGGACTGGAGCGCACTGACGTAAGGCATGCTGTGCACTGGGGGCGAAGGCGATAGATGAACTTATTACTTTCCGAGATCATTATTAAGTGTTAGATAATATTATTATAATCGTTATAATTATTTAGCCTAAAATTAAAGTTAAAGTCATAATATTTGCGCACATATTATGGGTAAACATGTTACCCATGTTTGTAAGTAAAGTTTAGTTCAGAACTAGTTTTTTTTTTTCGATTAATAATTTCAGCCATTTTGCTTTAACATTGCCTAAATAATTTAGGTTGCCAGAAGTGCCCTCGCACTTGCAAATCACGATCCAGATCAAATTTTTCAATCTTTTCGGTTCTTCTTCTATCTTTTTGGTTTAAAATAGGTTGCTTCATCTTTTTCCCTCCAACTGTTTCCAGTGTGCAGCCGCCCTTACTATTATTGTAAAGGAATTTTATATTTTTGTATAATACATAAATATGAATGATCGTGATTAGGCTTATTTAAAATCTGTAATTTGTGACGACGCCTCAAATTTATAGTTAACGTCGACCGCGGATAGTTTTTATTAATTTCCTTTGAGTAGCCTTTGAGTAACTTTTGTAATGCATTAAATAAGAACCAATGTTGTATAAGTACATTATATTGGGGATTAGTTTTGTAGGAAACAAGAAAAGGCAGCCACAGAATGGTGGCCTAGAGAAGCTAGCAGGCCAGTGGGCAGACCACCAGCCCGATGGTCAGACGATATCGTCAAGATCATAGGATCTCATTGGACGCGGCTAGCACAGGACCGTGAGAAGTGGCGCGGTAGAGAAGAGGCCTATACTCAGCAGTGGGTGGGTGTGGGCTGATGATGATGATGATGATGTAGGAAATATGTAGGTCATATTGATTTACTTCAGCCAAATCAAGGCACATAGGTACTAATTTCTGTATTTCTATTGTCATTAGGTACTTTATTCAACGACGAGGTAGAAAGAGGTATACGTTTTCCATCTCAAGCATTTCGCCAGCTATGAGTCCCATGTGATAGGGTGTGAGCCTATGGCCATTATAATCCCGACTCTGGGAACTACTGCTAGTATCATGATAAAAGAACTTCTCTCGTTTTCACCCGAGACGCGAACTATCAAAACATCATACACCGCACATCACATTTAGATTACAGTTAAAACGATGACGATTAAAAAGAGTCGCCTGAGTTTCTTGCCAAGCTCTTCTCAAAGCTCAACCTTGTCAGTGAATTGGCCTTAGGCAAATTAGCTGACACCTTTTTTTTAGTTTTGTATGACGTTCATAAGTATCAAGTAGTTAGGTTGTACCAGTTCTAGCTCACTATCCAGAATCCGTCTGGCTCACTACCTCACTATTCTCGAGTCGACAAAAACTAAAAAAAAAAAAAAAAAAAAAAAAAAAAAAAAAAAAAAAAAAAAAAAAAGGTTTTGCCATGCTCTGATCACGAATCTGCGGTCCGTTTTTGTCTAGGATGTGTGGTTTCAGAGATGTGGAAATCAATTAAGAAGAGTATCTAATCGATATCTAATCCCGCACCCTCATTAACGTTTCTTTTGTTCTCCTATTTCCTATTATCTATTGTTTCTGGTAGACCCTCATTAGCATTCTTATCTATTACTCATTGTAAGCCCTTATTATCACTGCTATTGTTTAAGAACTTCCATGCTATTCTGAATCATCAATAAAACACATTCCTTCATTTCTACATTTTTATTGCTTATTAAAATATGAATGAAACATCTGATCCACTAAAATATCATTGTATACTGTGTTCTCTGTAAATATGTTCGTAAAACTACGCATTGAACACATCATCATCATTATCACTGCTATTGTTTAAGAACTTCCATGCTATTCTGAATCATCAATAAAACACATTCCTTCATTTCTACATTTTTATTGCTTATTAAAATATGAATGAAACATCTGATCCACTAAAATATCATTGTATACTGTGTTCTCTGTAAATATGTTCGTAAAACTACGCATTGAACACCCCTGAAACTTATATAGCAAATACATTAAGCAATATTCGCCGCAAACTGATGTCCACTCATTCTGAATTCTATCCACATTCCAGTCCCATCTTTTACAATTCCTTCTTAAAAAGTCGAGATGATATCGTGTAGGTGCACGCCCATATGAATCAAAATATTGACCAATACCATTCGTATCGACATGTAAAGCTATCCAATGTGAGCCTGGTTTATCATCCGTATCCAAATTGCATATTGTGTACATAGGTACATGAGTGTAAATGGGTAGTCTATTAGCAGCATACACATTATATATTCTAGACTGGGGTGAATCTTTTTCAGATGTTGTTGTACATCTAGTGTATCCATGATATTACCAATCTATTCAATGGCTAACATAGGAATGATCAATTATAGTCACTTGTTACGACTTGTATTAAATGTCATTCGCTTGTGGAGATTTTGTATGATTTATCTGTGCAATGCACTACGCATTACGAAAGAATGCGAGATAAGTTTGTTAGTTCAAATTTACTATCGGTTGCACTGAGGAAATGCTTTAGATAAGATAGAACTATATAAGACCGAGTGGAGGCAGAGCCATCAGTCATTCTATGGTCTCGTTTGACCGCAGTGAATCGATATATCAATACTAAGTGTGTGCTACTTCAACGCAACAATAGTCATGGACGTAAGTGTTATAATATTTTATTGAAAAACTTACTTTTCTTTATGTTGTTGATTCCTTACGTGTGTGTGTGATTAAGTGTAATTATGTGATTGATATTAACATGATAACTGTGTTGTTGCAGAAAACATTCAGCTTCATAGACAATGAAGAAAATACCTATAAACAGTATTACTACCCGCCACTCTCCCCTAATCACGAAGAAGAGAGTGATGACATCGTTATTAATAACACAGGCGATGGGGGAAAAAGGAAATCGCAGTCGATTGACCATTTTTTTGAAGTGGAACCTAAAATAAAGAGGAAGAAGCTGTTGTCGTCAACCGTGGCACGAGCCGCTAGAGGTGGTGTATCATACATTTCTACTAATTCTGACGACGGAGACCAAGCGACGCATCTCATAAAAATAGAAGTGTACGATGTGAAAAAGCTATGCAAGGTTCCAACTACTGATCATTGGAAACATGCTACCACGAGGATTAAATATTATGTTGGGAATAATAGGGATAGCATCTACGACAACACAAACGCCCTCGTATACAATATTACAAAGACAATAGCAGAAAGTGAAAAAGTGAAAAAATACTTTTTCAACAATGACAGTCATTAGCTGATCATTACTGAATGTGATTCTGATAACATAAATTACTTTTGTGTACTCATTAGATTCAAGGATTGCGTCTTGCGATACTGGGAGAAACACGAGAGCAGAAGGAAGAGATGAGTGTGGTATACGTGAACAGAACTTGTCATTGAATAGCAAAACTACAACACTGAGTGGAGAAGAAAAAGAGAAGAATATGCAGTATCCAAGAGCTGAATATCCATTCTTCAGTTCAAAAGCTAGACGGTTGCTCAGTTTCGAACACTGGCCTCTCCTTTTGCGACAGAAGCCTGAAGATCTCGCAGAAGCTGGTTTCTTTTATACCGGCCATGGAGACAGGACCAAATGTTTCCATTGTGGTGGTGGTTTAAAAAATTGGGAAGATGATGATGATCCTTGGCAGCAACATATTCAGTGGTTTAGTCAGTGCGCTTATGTAAAGTTTAAATTTCAACAGCGTTTTGTGTAAGATGAAAGGTGTATAAAGAAATAAAAAATAGTATATTTGATACAATTTGTTTTATTTAATTTAATAATGTTTTCCCATAGTTACATAGGTACACATTTAAACATGCATTACACATAAATCTAATACACAACACACATTATAACCTTAACTACTGTAATCTACAGTAATATTTCTGTTTTTATCTATTTCAAATTTTCCTCGAAGAAATGTTGTGATGAAAGATATAGATGATCTCTGGCAAGCAGATTTAATTGACATGCAGTCTGTTTCTCAAGAAAATAAGAAAATGGTAATATATTCTTACAATTATTGACACATTTTCAAAATATGGATGGGCTTTTCCTATCAAGAATAAAAGTCAAGATTTTATATGTGACACTTTCAAAACCTTGTTTGTTAAGGGACGTATACCTAAAAATTTACAAACTGATAATGGTACAGAGTTTTACAACAATAAATTCAAAAAGCTAATGAAATTTTATAATATCAACCATTATTCGACATTTTCGATAAAAAAAGCTTCAATAGTTGAACGATTTATCAGAACATTAAAATCAAATTTATATAAAACATTTAGTTTAAAAGGCAACTACAAGTAGATAGATAATACCCTCAATGATATTATTAATAAATATAATCATACATACCACCGAACCATTAATGAAATGCCAGCAAAAGTAAATAATAACAATAAAACAAACATATTAGAAAGATATAATAATATTAAATCAGAAAATAAGGGTACTCTTACAAGAAAGTTTAATGTTGGTGATTTTGTCCGTATTAGTAAATATAAAGGAACATTTGAAAAAGGATACACCCCTAACTGGTCAACCAAAATATTCAAAATCAGTAAAATACAAAATACAATACCTGTAACTTATTTAATACAAGATACAATCAGAGGCCAGCCTATTTTAGGAGCATTTTATGTGCAAGAACTTCAAAAGACTAAACATCCTAACGTTTATCTCGTTGAAAAGATCCTAAGAAGAAAAGGAAATATGATTTTAGTAAAATGGTTAGGTTTACCTTCCAATGAAAACAGCTGGATACATAAATCAAATATATTATAAGAAACAAACTATTTGTCACTGTTTTACATATATGCATATTAGAACAATGTTTATCGAGACCCTTGTTGTCTGGAAGAAATCACTATTAGCGATACGACCGCTCATTGACACTGTTCTTGTATTTTGTAAGAAATCTATGTTACTATGGAGCACACAAAATAATATTCTATCTATCATAAAATACCTTGGTTCTAAAGTACACTATAATTATGATAATATACAACTATCTGTGCAATGCACTACGCATTACGAAAGAATGTGAGATAAGTTTGTTAGTTCAAATTTACTATCGGTTGCACTGAGGAAATGCTTTAGATAAGATAGAACTATATAAGACCGAGTGGAGGCAGAGCCATCAGTCATGTATTAGTTTTCAAGTGCACTCGTTATTGCTTTATAATTAATGATCGACTTGTGGAATATAAACCTTTGAGTAATATAGTACGAAGATTATCATGACTTCCATCGTAGATGTCCAAGGATTTAAAACAGAAGAAAATGAGTTCATAGTAAAAGAAATAGCTATCCTATATGAAAATAAATTGCAGATATTTTTGATAAAACCACCATTTCCATTTCATGAATTGACTGAACGGGAAAAGAAACAGGTGAACTGGATTGAACGTAATAGAAAGATATATTGGAGTGAAGGATTTATAACATATTCAAAGTGTCAGTGTTTGATAACAGATATATTAAAAGATAAATGTATATATGCTAAAGGTTTAGAAAAAGTGTCGTGGATGAAATGTATTTTGAAAAATAATAATATAATTAATATAGAAGACAAAGGTTGTCCAAGTTTGTTAAGTCTGTATAATGAGTATAAATATTCTAAAGATGTGTATAATTGTATTTATCATGATTCTGTTTGTGCTTTGAAAAATATTTTATGTTTAAATAAATGGTTCTTAAATTACAATAAACAATTTTATCAGTATAAGTTGTTTTATTCTTAACAAAATAAAAATATTATTTCCCCTCCCAAACACCTACTATTCTACTAAACGTTTATATGTAACTAACAACACTTATTACTCTTCATTACACTTTCATAAATATTTGCATCTAGTACCTTGGAAACAAGCTTCAAACATTGAAAATGCATCAAAACAAATACGAACCTCATTATGAAATGTATCATACCAATAAGATGCGTTTATTTTCATTTAACTTTTATTGGGTTACCGCTAATTCACATAAAATATTAATAACAGAAATGGCTGACGCTGGATTTTTTTATTGTGGAAATGGAATAAATGATGAAACTGCATGTTTTTCTTGTGGAGGAATTATTAAAGATTGGGAGGCGCCTGCATCACTCACCTCGCTTCGCTCGGTTCGCAATGCAGGCGCCCCAATACTGCTAGGATCTGTTTAAGCGGGGTGATTCTGTCTAACACAAATAACACTGGTTAGACTACAGCTGTCAACAGATTTTTAAATTTTTAGTTTTCATAGAGACATTCAACACGTAATTCGTTCCTTTTACGGCATTCAAAAAAATACATTTGGGATAATGAATAGCATGTTGCATCCAAGGATCGTTATAAATCTCCCAATCTTTAATAATTCCTCCACAAGAAAAACATGCAGTTTCATCATTTATTCCATTTCCACAATAAAAAAATCCAGCGTCAGCCATTTCTGTTATTAATATTTTATGTGAATTAGCGGTAACCCAATAAAAGTTAAATGAAAATAAACGCATCTTATTGGTATGATACATTTCATAATGAGGTTCGTATTTGTTTTGATGCATTTTCAATGTTTGAAGCTTGTTTCCAAGGTACTAGATGCAAATATTTATGAAAGTGTAATGAAGAGTAATAAGTGTTGTTAGTTACATATAAACGTTTAGTAGAATAGTAGGTGTTTGGGAGGGGAAATAATATTTTTATTTTGTTAAGAATAAAACAACTTATACTGATAAAATTGTTTATTGTAATTTAAGAACCATTTATTTAAACATAAAATATTTTTCAAAGCACAAACAGAATCATGATAAATACAATTATACACATCTTTAGAATATTTATACTCATTATACAGACTTAACAAACTTGGACAACCTTTGTCTTCTATATTAATTATATTATTATTTTTCAAAATACATTTCATCCACGACACTTTTTCTAAACCTTTAGCATATATACATTTATCTTTTAATATATCTGTTATCAAACACTGACACTTTGAATATGTTATAAATCCTTCACTCCAATATATCTTTCTATTACGTTCAATCCAGTTCACCTGTTTCTTTTCCCGTTCAGTCAATTCATGAAATGGAAATGGTGGTTTTATCAAAAATATCTGCAATTTATTTTCATATAGGATAGCTATTTCTTTTACTATGAACTCATTTTCTTCTGTTTTAAATCCTTGGACATCTACGATGGAAGTCATGATAATCTTCGTACTATATTACTCAAAGGTTTATATTCCACAAGTCGATCATTAATTATAAAGCAATAACGAGTGCACTTGAAAACTAATACATGACTGATGGCTCTGCCTCCACTCGGTCTTATATAGTTCTATCTTATCTAAAGCATTTCCTCAGTGCAACCGATAGTAAATTTGAACTAACAAACTTATCTCACATTCTTTCGTAATGCGTAGTGCATTGCACAGATAGTTGTATATTATCATAATTATAGTGTACTTTAGAACCAAGGTATTTTATGATAGATAGAATATTATTTTGTGTGCTCCATAGTAACATAGATTTCTTACAAAATACAAGAACAGTGTCAATGAGCGGTCGTATCGCTAATAGTGATTTCTTCCAGACAACAAGGGTCTCGATAAACATTGTTCTAATATGCATATATGTAAAACAGTGACAAATAGTTTGTTTCTTATAATATATTTGATTTATGTATCCAGCTGTTTTCATTGGAAGGTAAACCTAACCATTTTACTAAAATCATATTTCCTTTTCTTCTTAGGATCTTTTCAACGAGATAAACGTTAGGATGTTTAGTCTTTTGAAGTTCTTGCACATAAAATGCTCCTAAAATAGGCTGGCCTCTGATTGTATCTTGTATTAAATAAGTTACAGGTATTGTATTTTGTATTTTACTGATTTTGAATATTTTGGTTGACCAGTTAGGGGTGTATCCTTTTTCAAATGTTCCTTTATATTTACTAATACGGACAAAATCACCAACATTAAACTTTCTTGTAAGAGTACCCTTATTTTCTGATTTAATATTATTATATCTTTCTAATATGTTTGTTTTATTGTTATTATTTACTTTTGCTGGCATTTCATTAATGGTTCGGTGGTATGTATGATTATATTTATTAATAATATCATTGAGGGTATTATCTATCTACTTGTAGTTGCCTTTTAAACTAAATGTTTTATATAAATTTGATTTTAATGTTCTGATAAATCGTTCAACTATTGAAGCTTTTTTTATCGAAAATGTCGAATAATGGTTGATATTATAAAATTTCATTAGCTTTTTGAATTTATTGTTGTAAAACTCTGTACCATTATCAGTTTGTAAATTTTTAGGTATACGTCCCTTAACAAACAAGGTTTTGAAAGTGTCACATATAAAATCTTGACTTTTATTCTTGATAGGAAAAGCCCATCCATATTTTGAAAATGTGTCAATAATTGTAAGAATATATTACCATTTTCTTATTTTCTTGAGAAACAGACTGCATGTCAATTAAATCTGCTTGCCAGAGATCATCTATATCTTTCATCACAACATTTCTTCGAGGAAAATTTGAAATAGATAAAAACAGAAATATTACTGTAGATTACAGTAGTTAAGGTTATAATGTGTGTTGTGTATTAGATTTATGTGTAATGCATGTTTAAATGTGTACCTATGTAACTATGGGAAAACATTATTAAATTAAATAAAACAAATTGTATCAAATATACTATTTTTTATTTCTTTATACACCTTTCATCTTACACAAAACGCTGTTGAAATTTAAACTTTACATAAGCGCACTGACTAAACCACTGAATATGTTGCTGCCAAGGATCATCATCATCTTCCCAATTTTTTAAACCACCACCACAATGGAAACATTTGGTCCTGTCTCCATGGCCGGTATAAAAGAAACCAGCTTCTGCGAGATCTTCAGGCTTCTGTCGCAAAAGGAGAGGCCAGTGTTCGAAACTGAGCAACCGTCTAGCTTTTGAACTGAAGAATGGATATTCAGCTCTTGGATACTGCATATTCTTCTCTTTTTCTTCTCCACTCAGTGTTGTAGTTTTGCTATTCAATGACAAGTTCTGTTCACGTATACCACACTCATCTCTTCCTTCTGCTCTCGTGTTTCTCCCAGTATCGCAAGACGCAATCCTTGAATCTAATGAGTACACAAAAGTAATTTATGTTATCAGAATCACATTCAGTAATGATCAGCTAATGACTGTCATTGTTGAAAAAGTATTTTTTCACTTTTTCACTTTCTGCTATTGTCTTTGTAATATTGTATACGAGGGCGTTTGTGTTGTCGTAGATGCTATCCCTATTATTCCCAACATAATATTTAATCCTCGTGGTAGCATGTTTCCAATGATCAGTAGTTGGAACCTTGCATAGCTTTTTCACATCGTACACTTCTATTTTTATGAGATGCGTCGCTTGGTCTCCGTCGTCAGAATTAGTAGAAATGTATGATACACCACCTCTAGCGGCTCGTGCCACGGTTGACGACAACAGCTTCTTCCTCTTTATTTTAGGTTCCACTTCAAAAAAATGGTCAATCGACTGCGATTTCCTTTTTCCCCCATCGCCTGTGTTATTAATAACGATGTCATCACTCTCTTCTTCGTGATTAGGGGAGAGTGGCGGGTAGTAATACTGTTTATAGGTATTTTCTTCATTGTCTATGAAGCTGAATGTTTTCTGCAACAACACAGTTATCATGTTAATATCAATCACATAATTACACTTAATCACACACACACGTAAGGAATCAACAACATAAAGAAAAGTAAGTTTTTCAATAAAATATTATAACACTTACGTCCATGACTATTGTTGCGTTGAAGTAGCACACACTTAGTATTGATATATCGATTCACTGCGGTCAAACGAGACCATAGAATGACTGATGGCTCTGCCTCCACTCGGTCTTATATAGTTCTATCTTATCTAAAGCATTTCCTCAGTGCAACCGATAGTAAATTTGAACTAACAAACTTATCTCGCATTCTTTCGTAATGCGTAGTGCATTGCACAGATAAATCATACAAAATCTCCACAAGCGAATGACATTTAATACAAGTCGTAACAAGTGACTATAATTGATCATTCCTATGTTAGCCATTGAATAGATTGGTAATATCATGGATACACTAGATGTACAACAACATCTGAAAAAGATTCACCCCAGTCTAGAATATATAATGTGTATGCTGCTAATAGACTACCCATTTACACTCATGTACCTATGTACACAATATGCAATTTGGATACGGATGATAAACCAGGCTCACATTGGATAGCTTTACATGTCGATACGAATGGTATTGGTCAATATTTTGATTCATATGGGCGTGCACCTACACGATATCATCTCGACTTTTTAAGAAGGAATTGTAAAAGATGGGACTGGAATGTGGATAGAATTCAGAATGAGTGGACATCAGTTTGCGGCGAATATTGCTTAATGTATTTGCTATATAAGTTTCAGGGGTGTTCAATGCGTAGTTTTACGAACATATTTACAGAGAACACAGTATACAATGATATTTTAGTGGATCAGATGTTTCATTCATATTTTAATAAGCAATAAAAATGTAGAAATGAAGGAATGTGTTTTATTGATGATTCAGAATAGCATGGAAGTTCTTAAACAATAGCAGTGATAATGATGATGATGTGTTCAATGCGTAGTTTTACGAACATATTTACAGAGAACACAGTATACAATGATATTGTAGTGGATCAGATGTTTCATTCATATTTTAATAAGCAATAAAAATGTAGAAATGAAGGAATGTGTTTTATTGATGATTCAGAATAGCATGGAAGTTCTTAAACAATAGCAGTGATAATAAGGGCTTACAATGAGTAATAGATAAGAATGCTAATGAGGGTCTACCAGAAACAATAGATAATAGGAAATAGGAGAACAAAAGAAACGTTAATGAGGGTGCGGGATTAGATATCGATTAGATACTCTTCTTAATTGATTTCCACATCTCTGAAACCACACATCCTAGACAAAAACGGACCGCAGATTCGTGATCAGAGCATGGCAAAACCTTTTTTTTTTTTTTTTTTTTTTTTTTTTAGTTTTTGTCGACTCGAGAATAGTGAGCTAGTGAGCCAGACGGATTCTGGATAGTGAGCTAGAACTGGTACAACCTAACTACTGTATCATGTATGTGATCCAAAGGATATAAAAAGATTTGACTTCGAATTTGAAACAAAATTGAATTGGTTTCTAATATCATCATCATCAAATATCAGCCCAATGACGTCCACTGTTGAACATTGGCCTCACCTAATTTCCGCCACAGCGAGCTAATATATCAAAATAATTTTACTTTCATTATACCTTGATTGCACGTATGGACGAGGAAAAATGGACACAAAGAGTAACTACATGGCAAGGCCCAACTAACAAAAGGAAAAGAGGTAGACTGTGTGAAAGATGGGTTGATGAAATTATAAGAAATGTTGATAAAAACTGGATGATAAAGGCAAAGAACAGACTAATGTGGAGAAAGATGGAGGAGGCCTTAACCCGTTGAGGGGTCCATAATGAAAAAAAAGGAAATATTTATAAAACATCAAAAATGATAATCAATTTAGTTCAATATAATTATTTATTTATTTTATAATGCATGCACATAATAATAATAATAATAATACCTTGATTTCAGATGCCTAAAACTAAGCATGTTAGTCTGAATGTCAGACATCGATTAAGAAAGATGACAAAAATTCAAACATTTTCTTCATTGTTTATCGATTCCAACCTATTCAAAATATCTTAAATATAATCGTTATAATGGTAGTGATTGTTTGAGCTTCGTATTTCATTTAGCATAACTAATCGATTGAATGATAGCCGTCTAATTTATTGACCGATTAAGCGATACCCATGGCATTTTAAATTGCTTTGAAAAATTGTAATTTCGTTTTTAATGATTTTGATTGGTATTATGGCGTTTTACGTTATAACTGCTTTAATTACTAACGCCACTTTTGTTCGGCATTTTGTAATTAAAATTGGGTAAGCAGATAGTTAAATTATTCGAGGTATGTGGTCTCTGATACGTATAGAAAATTGTAATTACTTCATGATGAATTAAGACTAGGTATATAATTGTAGTGGGAAATAAATTTCCTACTATATATTTTATAAACATAAATCAGATGTTTTCCTAAATACCTGTCACATGTACACATAATTATTTTAATATGGTATGCTACTTAACAAGAAAAGACCGATGAATGTTGAAGAAGCCAAAGATGTATGTCAGAATCGTAGCAAGTGGAAGGAAATAGTCTCTCTTTCCCAACAAAGAGATAGCTCTTTGTTGGGAAAGAGGCGTGATCTATATATCCTGTTGACTGGCCTGTTGGTCTAGTGGTTAGTCACCCTGACTGCTAAGCCGGAGGTCGTGGGTTCGATCCCCACCCTGGACAAATCTTTGTGTGATGAGCATAAAGGTTTGTTCTGTGTCTGGGTGTAATTCATCTATATTATGTATGTATTTACAAAAAACAAATGTATTTAAGTAGTATATCAGTTGTTTAGTACCCATAACACAAGCAAATATAATTGCTTAACTTGGGACTAGATGGCGCTGTGTGAATGTGGTAGAATATTATTATTATGTATGTATGAATGTATACTAACATGTGACGAAGAATCAAAATATAATAACAGAACTGATTCCTTAACACATATTTCAATGTTGTCGACTGTGGCTCTACTGAGCACAATTTATAACTACTATGTGTCTGGCATAATAAGCTTCTAGCCCTAGAAGCCCAATCATATTTTACTAGCTATATAGCCCAAACATAGGTCAAATTTACCTATAAGTATAAATGTACTTGCAAGTTAGGTAATTCTATTATATCTCTTATTTTTTTAATAATTTATAGTTATTTAAGTTGTTGTTAAATAAAAAAGACTGAAACATTGCATAATATTATTTATTAAACTATAAAAATGAAAGCTTTATGTAATCTTAAAAAAAATAGTACAAAATGAGATCCCTTCGGTTTTATCTTTATAATACTATATTAATTAAAAAAAAACCATATAAATCTTTTTTTTACTATAAACTAATCAACTTTTTATAATAATGATAACAGTTTTATACTACAATTCTCACTTTATAAACACTTCTGACACATGTCAATATTGTGTTCCCGACAGATAGGCTTTTTGCATTTGATGCACTGTGAATTTGTCTTTCGTTGCTTTTTATAACAACAATATCCACAGTAACGACGCCTCTTTGGTTCTGGTTCATCACTAGGATCATCTAGCGATTGTTGTTGCTCAATTTGTAGGATATTTGCTATATTTTCACGTAACGTACGCTTTGAAGTCGGAGCTTCCAGCCGCTTTTGCATCCATGGCGACGTCAAGTCAGTGCTCAACTTTTTCATAAAATCTTTGCGATTCAAGGGCTTTTCTTTATTATTCTGCTTGTTGTGACAGTAAATTACGTAGGCATTAACAAAAGCCATATTGAGCATCCGGTAAAACACAGCCATGGGCCACCTATTAGTCTTCCTATTAGCCGTCATAGAGGAACAAAAGTTACACAAAGCCCAAACATAGGTCAAATCGACCTATAACATGGCAATAACTACAAAATGGCGATACTTACCAAAGCGATACTCTGTCCCCTGTTAGCTCTTGGCGGGCACTAAGTTAGTTCGAACGATTGCGGCGATCAAACGCGATGTGCGAAAAAGACAACTAATAAACGTTTGCGTGTAGGTAAAATTGACCTAGATTGGGCTTCTAGGGCTACAGTCTAAACAGAATTCATTGTTTATGGACGTCTTTTTTTAATTAGATTGGTTATGGTAACGATTGTGCCATAGAATAGACGTCATATGTAAAAGTTAGATTAGAAGACGCGCAGGGCTTCACTCTCTTCGTTTTTTATTTGGACACTGCTCAGCCCCTATTAGCCGTAGCGTGATGTTATATAACCTACAACCTTACTCGATAAATGGGCGTTGCTAATCTATGTAATCTAAAATATTTTTTGGAATCGGACCAGTAGTTCCTGAGATCCGGCGTTCGACTAAACAAACAAACAACTTTACAGTACTTATTAGTATAAAATTGATTGATTATATGGTACACAGTTGGTAAACAGTTGATACTGCTTTGTCGTTTACAACACATACATGCGTACGTATTGTGTAAATACGTACATAGATAATACTCACTCATCTTGAAGTAGATTTACGAGATTTTGTCAAAAGATTTCCAAAGCATGTCCAGCTATTATTCACAAAGAAAATCAAAGGAAAATAGCTCATGTCTTATTAATCTTTATCTTAAACTATGTGTGTTTGTTTGTCATATTGTTGACAATTATTCACATGTCATGCAGAGTTGCTGCCAAGTGATTGTAGATGGCGCTACTTATGTTTATTATAAATTACATGACAAGTTCACTGAGGCGTTTCACATGCCCTGGTGAAATTAATAACAAAGCTGAAAGCTTCTTTTTAATCAATTTTGTTCACATGTTGAATATAATTTATGGATATGGGTTGCAATAACGTTTAAGTACCGAAGAGCTGAGTCATCGGTAACCCATTGATGTCCCACTGGTGCGCTCGGATCTTTTCTTCTCTAACTAGAGTGCAGAGAGGAGTTAGCCCTGAAAGTGCAGAATACGAGAAAAATATCAAGTATTAATTGATTTAAAACGGCAATTTAGGTATTTACATACCTTATGGTGCTTGACGTTTCGACCAGGTTACACCTTAATCATAATCGCGTGAACTCTCGTTTTAAATCAATAAATATTATCATGCAACGCGAAAGTTTAAAAGTAAATATGTGATATTTAATAGATTTAGAAAGAAAGAAAAACATTTTATTTGGTGACCAAAAAACACAATTAACAAACAGAACACAGATTAACATATTTATATTGAAGTCACCAAAATAGGCTCCAGTTCAGCTTAAAATACATGGCACGAAAGTGCCATGTGCTAATTTTCGACTAAAGCCTTTTTGACAACGGTGTCGAAAAAGCAGACTAACTACCTACTCGTAAAAAAAAACAGAAGGAAAAAAACAATTTAGTTTTTCTTTTTTCTTTAATACAAATTTCAAATTAAGGATTTACGCGCGACTCGATCCGTCTAGTATTGCATCATAATGATAATAAACAAATAGCAGAACTTATTTCGTAGTCTGATACTTGGAAATATTTACAGAATCAGCATTATCATTTAACACATAGACGACCCACTGCTGGGCACGGGTTTTCTCCAAAGAATGTGGAGGGAATTTAACTTACTATAACGCTGTCCAAACGGGTTGGTATAAAGTTTGTTTCGAATTCCTTTTTTCTCGCAGTGCTCTTGTCTGCATAAAGTTACTCGCTTACGACACCCACGGGTTGAGATGGGGTAGTGACATTATGTATTCTTAATCCGTCACTACACGGATTTACAGCGTAATTATAATATATTTTTTCTGCTACCTCGTATTTATAAGACAGCGCTAGCATTATGGAACAGGTCCTGTGTGTCCTATTAGCAAACATAATAATATATTGCCTATGTTTGTTAGGATCCCCAAGTCACCCCAAGTGAACCAGAATCAAGAATAACTATAAAATAATAGTCCTTTATCTAAATCGAACCCGTAACATCGTGTCGAGAGGAGAATTAAAGTTTGACTGTTGCTTCAAAAAATAACCGTAATTATATCAACACTATGAAGGAAGAACAATACTAAAATACATATCCTTTATAAATCATTTCGCTCATAGCGCGCATAGTGTGCGTATGCGCACTGGATCACTCGCAAAGTGCCACTGTCATAGAGCGCATGCGCCAACTGATATATCACCCGATTAGCGACACTATTATGTGTACTAACACTATGATTGTTGGGAAATGTTGGACAGTCCTATGTTTATTTAAGTGCAGCTGATGCCATTTTCCTAGAAGAAGCAGGCTTTGCAAGCTATGTTTGGTCTCATGAAATAGGGACTGAGTCTGACGATTGTGTACCTACTTACTGTAGAATATCAATTTGTCATCAAAAAAGTACAATTTTCTTTTTTGGCTTAAACTATATATATCTTGCAAATAATTTTGTTAAATCTGTGTCTTTTATCATGTTGTGTCCTTAAAACTTAGATAACGTAGTGGTCATCTTGTCACTGTGACTCGACTTAATAATTTCATGTGTATATTTTGGTATGCGACGTGTTTCTGTCTAAGCTAATGATATCGTCGCCATGTGTTTATGATAGCTCCTGAATAGGGTGACAGAATACTTTGATTTGATGACGAGAAGTTTGAAATAACCATTCTAATTCACAAAGCATGCCTTTGATAGCAGATGATAAACATAATGAAGACAGTGGCTTGCCAGCCATCTAAAAATAAGTAAGAGGTCTGCGTCTCGTGATAATCAGTCATATTAGAGAGACATAGAATATAAAATGAAAAGTCCTAATGTTTTTTTCTTATTTAAACATATCGTCACGCTTTTTACCCCTGAAGGGGAAGGCTGGAGCTTCACGACCACGTTTCGCCAGTTATGTTTAGTCTCATGTTATAGAGCGAACCTATTACCACTTGCTGGGCACATTTCCAAACAATTTTTAAGGTTTGGACATTTTTCAAATTTTGTTATAGAATAATCCAATACTGTTTTTACCCGACACAGAAATCGAACCTAGGATACTTGCGTGGCGGTCGTATAATATATTTACGCTGGGCTACCGAGTGATTTTCTCTTCTTTCAATAACTATTACCAGCACTGTAACATTAGAAGAATATCAAAATACCTAATTAATAATCTTTTAGTTCTGTTCCTACTAGCACTTAAATATTTTGCCAATCTCAATTGGAATAAGAAATTAGGGAGAACCGAGTCAAAATGTTCTCTGTAATGCATTCTAGGCTATCTATTCCTATTCTAATTACCAAGAATTCTGTTCTAATACCAGCGAATGTCCGATTCCAAGTGGCGACTGTCACTCATCTATTACTCTCGTCATTCCAACACAAGTAGCAACTCCCACTAATAAACTAGGCATGCTGAACAACCGCGTCTAAATTCTAAAACCGTATCTCAAAGGGTTAACATAAATACGTCCTTAAACACACTTGTCATTACACGACCGACAGTTACAAGGCGTCCTGTTCTATACGACAACAAACTTTAAATTTAACAAACTACAAACGAAAATATATCCTATACCAATTAACATAAGAATGTGGTGGATGTAAGGTTAAAGTTGCGCAGTTGTCGGAGGCGTAAAACATCTGTCATTGGCTAACAAATGCTGACAGAAATTGATGCCTACAGTGACAGTGAAAAACGCGGAATCGTGCGTCCGGGCGACTATTTTTAGTAGAACAGCTGTCGCGTCGCGTCGTATTAAGACATTTCTGTGGACTAACCTTTGCTTGATAGACGTGTATTGATATCAAAGTGATGCTAAATTAATTTTATACATTTGTATTTGAATGTAAACTTTATTGGTTTAGACATTGGCTCCTGTTGTTTTTTTGTTATTTAATTAACATAAAGATAAAAGCCGAGAGTTTCCTGATGTCTCAAACATTTGAAAAAACTATTCAAATCTTGCAATATCCAAGGATGACGATTTTCACTCATAGACTGTCTTAAAGTACCTTGGCTGCTGCAGTTATTAAAGTTAAACTGATAAATACAAAATGCAATACAATACAAATTACTTTTATTTGTTCTCTCACACAATAACATGAAACATTTAAGAAAACAAACAACGGGTCCGTAACAGAAATCAGCGAATGTGTAGTCTGTGTGAGAGACTGGTCTCTGTACTAGGAGGTCCTGTATTACAGATCACCATAAATAATAGACATAAGTATGTGATTTCTAGAATACGTTTTTATACTAAAGGGCTTATTGGATATAGGAAAGATTTTCAAAGAAAAATGGATGCGATGTCCAATAACAAGCCACAAATATCTGCTGTAATTTCAAAGATTGGTCGTCGCGATATATTCTTCAATTAACACATTATAATTCGCAAGTTCTGTCGCATTGAGTCCGTCAATTTATACGCATTAAGAAGTGTTACTCAAAGTTGGCAAGCTCTCGGCGGACAAATATTACGATATGATTGAACGAGACATGCTGCGAGTATTGTAGATTGTTAAATATTTCATTTTGAGTAATGTTCTTGTTTTCTGAGTTTCTTGAAAGATTTAGGCTATTGTCACCTCGGTTTGCTAATACCCATTGTTATTCGGCAAAAATATTTTAAATCTAATTGTAAATAACCGCTTGATGCGAAACTTCTTATACTTGGGTTGAAATCAGTATAGAATAAACAATAACAACATTTAAACAAATAAGGGCAAACAAATAAGGTATTTCATATTCCTTAAATATAATACGTGACGTAGACCTGTTATATAATTTAATATGTGTACAAGTCGCGAAAGTTTAAAAGATTTTAATAACAACATTTGACTATCATTTAATGTTTGTTTTTTAAAACCATTCTTATAATCCCATCTGACTGTGATTTGTTTACAAACATTCTACATTGATTTAGGCCCGAGTATAGTGTATGGTACCTATTTCAACTCGTGGGTGTCGTAAAAGGCGACGAAGGGAATAACAGACAACAGACAAGGCTGTGAGAAAAGGAAAATTCGAAACAAACCCTATAGATACCAACCCGTCTGGCCAGGCAGCGTGGTATAGTAGGCTAAATTCTCTCCACATTCTCTGGAGGAGACCTGTACCCAGCAGTGCAAGTTGGACGTTTACTGGTTGAAATGATGATAGTGTATGGTGCATTTTCAATAATAATATTTTATTTTGTCTTTTCATCCAAATTGTTAGTCGTTTTCAAGAAACTACTACTAGTGTATTATAATATATTATTTACTTCTACAGTTCCTCGTTGTTAAATGTATTATTGCATGATTGATTCCTAACATTGTAAGCATTTCTAACCGCCTATCATCAACCAGCAAAGGCGCAAAACATTTACATTTGTGAGGACATCACGTCATCAAACAACATTTTAACCTACTTATAACTAATTTCCCATTTCCAAGAAAGTTGTTCTTTCCTTCCTTGTCACTAACGGTCATCATGAATCAGAGAGACCCACGCTTAGATACCTCACGATGTATACTAAGAAATCGGATTTCTATTAGTTGTTAATTGTGCTTGTGTGACCGCCATTCAACACGACACACGTCCATCGTAAAATTTTATATCATGTATTCATTCGTATTGGTAGGTGATAAACTTACAAGTTCGGCAATTATCATAATTATTGTTGTACGGCGAGAAGCCAAATACATCTTTAGTTAAGAAATTATTTATATTTATTTAATTTATACAATAAGCGGAGTAATAATCGTTATTAAGCAAGTCAATAACTTAATATTCATAAACGTATTTTAATGATGTCCTATAAATTCCGTGACAAGGCAATATTACCTTTTTGGGTAGTGTTAAGTTGCCACTTATATGTAGTAATGATGCGAATTCCGCAAACTATAGAACATAAAGCACCCCAGGACAAAGACTTGATATCTCAATTATCTATACCTACTAATATTATAAAAAGGAAACATTTGTATTTTTGTATGTAACGAATATAAGCTATGGTGGCTGAATGGATAAGAGACCGGCGTGCAAATCACGCGGTCCGAGTTCGATCCCGACCGGCAGTACCAATGTGGATTTCACTTTGTGGAATTTATATGTACTAGTCAAGTGACTTACCATGTGCTAACGGTGAAGGAAAACATCGTGAGGAAACCCACATACCCTAGAAGAAATTCTATGAGTATGTCTGATCCACCAACCCGCAGTAGGCCAGCGTGTGTGGATTATGGCCTAAACCCTCTTAGCTCTCTAGTTAGAGGAGAGGAGACCCGAGCCCAGCAGTGGGACTTAATGGGTTGCTGATGAATGAATGAATGAATGTAACGAATAATGTTAAAAACTACTGTACCGATTTCAAAAATTCTTTCATCGTTTGAAAGATGGCTATTAATATTTCACCACATTCACTCATCGCCATCTAGTCCCAAATTAAGCAATTATATTTGCTTGTGTTATGGGTACTAAACAACTGATATACTACTTAAATACTTTTTCTTTGTAAATACATACATATTATAGATAAATTACACCCAGACACAGAACAAACAATCATGCTCATCACACAAAGATTTTTCCTGGGTCCCCACCCAGAACACCACCACCATCTATCGAACCCACGACCTCCAGCTTAGTATTCAGGGTCACTTACCACTAGACCAACAGACCAGTCAAAGAAGTCAGCCAATAAGAGCTGAGCAGTGGCCAAATAAAGAACGACGGGGGCGAAGCCCCACGCGACTTCTAGTAAATTAATATAGGTAGTAGATACGAGTATGTCGTCGATCAACAGCAGCCCTTCTTTTGGATTATCACAGTGTGCAGTTCATTAAACAAAACATCGTTAAAAGCTATAACTATTTTTGGCCCTAATCAGGAATCTAAATTCAAAATTCAAACCTCAGGATAAAAAGTCTTACATTTAGGATGCAATCAACTGTACAATAATAATAATTATCTTCTTTTCTGCAATCTAAAATAGCGTTGCTGTATACCTAAATTGGTTATCAAATATTCTAAACGTTTTACTCCAAACTTCCTCCCTAAAAGTACACTCACCCACAAAACTCAAATAAGAAAATGTCACCGTACCTCACAGGGCTCACTCACTAAATTTTATCTCTTAAATGAGATTCTACGGAACATAACTCGCAAGATATTTTACTGTAACATGTATAACATAAATAATATTAATACGGGACCCGACTGAATTAAAGCCAACGAAGCGAACTGCCACAATTTGCCACAAGTCAACATTTTTTATGTAAATGTCCTCGGTCCTACCTGCCTTGTTCTGTACGACTGTACCCAACGATTAGGTTAGTACAAGGATCATTTTCGTTTTGGGAAGAAATGTTTGAATAAGTAATTTTTTGTTCTAAACTAGTCTTTCTGACACTAATGTTTAGACTTTTATTGAGGGTGTAGCTTTTACTGAATATTAGTTCAATTTATGAACGTAAAGGCAATAAATTTTCCGTGTAGTGACGGATTAAGAATACATAATTTCACTACCCCATCTCAACCCGTGGGTGTCGTAAAAGGTGACTAAGGGAGAAACCTTATGCCGACAAGAGCACTGCGAGAAAAGAAAAATTACGATTGAAACAAACCCTATTCCTACCCGTCTAGCCAGCGTGGTATAGGCTGAATTCCCTCCACATTCTTTAGAGGAGACCCTTGCCCAGCAGAGTGACGTTTGTGGGTTGAGATGACGATTAAATTTAAAATAGCATCCAAGCTTTCAGCGTGTAGTGGAAAAAAGACGTAACTGATAAGTAAAACTTTTCAATTACACCCAGATTTTTATTTACAGTATTTTACCTACGAGCAAACAGAAAATATGTTACTTATTCTAAAATAGGCCTTATATTATTTTTCTTACCTTAAATGTAGTAACATTAGTATAATTATTAGTTTAGTCACCTAATGTATTTAATTGTGTATATATATTTTACCTAAACTCATCATGGGTGGGTAAATATAGATACATCTAGCACTATAACCGGCTGTAGCACAGGTTTTACAACCTAGTACAGGCAACCAGACATTATGTATACCCTAAGTTATTGTTAAGAACTATATTGTTTCATTTGTATGTACTTATTATTATTGAATAAATTTATTATTATAATTATTAACCTTATGTTACCTGATTCAAAATCAGAGAAAACAGCTTTAAATTTTTCCTCTTTATTGTGGGAAATAAATAATTTTCTGCTGATCAATATAAGATAGGTAAATGTTCAAGTTGTTTTACTTTAACCGATTCTAAGTTCTCCAGCAGATAAATTATACAAAAGACCTAATTGCAAGCAAAAACTAGAGCAAAACAAAAATAGTTTTTATTATGACATTCTTTCTTTCATGTTTCACTATTCACTGTATTTTAATAGCTTGACTATAGAAATAAGTTTTGATTTAAACACACTTTGATTGCCAACATACATAAAAATATACTACCCATGAATATTTTAGTCTCGACATTCTTAATTATATTCCCGAAGGCACATTCCTAACAAAAAGTAAAATTATTATCATATACAAAAAATGCCAACGCCGCCTAACAAACTAATATAACATTTGGCTACAACAATAACAATAAATAACATAACATTAAATAACATTAAAAGTGCCTTAGCATCCGTCACGGCGACTTACCGAAATCTCCAAGTATCGTTTCATCAATCGTCGTAATAATAACATATCTTAGTTTTCTCATTGTGTTTGTTATAAACTATCTCCAGGCTATATCCCGCCGAAGGTTTATAGTCGTTTTTGACATATTTGTGATGGTTTCAGAGATCGGCCCGCTACACACGTTAGATTTATAGATTTCGAGTCATTTCTTCCGTCTGTATGCGGCGGTCATTCTTTTGTGGGCGCCCTTTTTTATTCTTTTTATGTTATGTTTATGATTTAGTGTTATGTGCCAGTGTTGTTTTTATGTACTTTGTGATGTTACATAGATGTAGAACAGATATGAGTGGCAGTTGTCTAACGTTCTAGATTGTATTATAAAAGAAGCTTTGTTATGTCTTTTACGTTAAAAAAATATGTTTAACTAAATGCCACTTGTGCATATTAATACGAAGTCTTTAATTTCTCTTATAAAATAAAAATTACACTCGGATTAATAAAAATAACATTAAGTGATCCAGATGTAAAGAGAAATGAGGCGCATATCAATGAAAAAATACTCCAAACAATATCATTTCAAAATAAAGCAACGTGGTATTATGAGTTTTGTTTTTGTGAAATTTTGATTTTTAATATTTAATTGGTTTTATAATTTCGTGATTACAATAAAAAAAAAAAAAATTTTATTATAAAATTTTGATTGCTAAAGTGAAGTGAAATCGATAAAATTTTTTTTATTAAAACAATTAGAGGTGTATTATGTATTTAGAAAGCCTTTTATATTCACTGATCAATAAATGGTTATGAAAGCTTCGCAAAATATCAAGTAGGTATAATTAATTTAATTTTTCAAATTTTGGTGTTACTGTGTATAGGTGAGGGTGGAGCGTCAATGTATGTAGAAAAAAGTCAAGGTAATCTAAAATACAATAAAATCGTTGTTTAAATGTTCCTCTACACCACTGGCCATGATGGGCAATTACTGAATAAATACTTTTCCAATCGATGTGGACTTTAACGTATAATACCTGGAGCCGATACCGTCTAAAACGGTAAGGTTCCAGCGATCATTCTTCCCACGTACGTGCAGTCTCTGGGGTGAGCTTCCTACAGCGGTGTTTCCTGAGCGCTATGACATGTCCTTTAAAGAGAGCTATCCTCTCAAGGTAGGCAGCGGCTTGGCTCTGCCCCTAAAATTGCCAACGTCCATGAGCGGCGGTAACCACTTACCATCAGGTGGGCTGCTTGCTCGTCTGCCACTACAGGCAATAAAAAAAAAAAAAAAAATCTCATTTTTCCCAACCTGTCTTAAATACATTTGTTTTTAAAGTCACTTAATGAAAAAGCTCTTAAAACCGATTAACCCTACAACTAAAATAGCAAACATTAAAAGTACAGTCGCGCACAAACTGTAGCCAAGTGGTTGATAAATATAAATAGGTACAATTAACGTTGATTTATTCTCCGGCGGACGGATTAAACGTGCCGATTAATGGCAACATCTGTGGCGATCGATCCTTGGCGACCTTTAACTTTCCTCCGTGACTGTACTTATCGGTTTGGACGTGACGTTCATTTGTGGACTGTTTAGTTAACACACAGTTTGAGAATCAACAGCTGGGTGCCGTACAAATTAAACTGTGTTTAAGTCTTATTTGTACTATAGCACAGATTAGATAATAGTTACTACGTAACAGATACATCACTCCCATACAAAAGCGAAAATACCTACGTTATATTAGCCTACAAAAACGAACAAACGACGCTGCAAGAAGAAACGTATTCTACGCACGCGCGCCGAGAGTCGAGATTCCCGCGTACACCGCGTGAGTCCGTCATCGAGCAAAATCATTAGGGTTGTACAAAGAACATTAATGAAAACAACATGGCTGAAGTGAAACTTAAATTTTCTTATTTATGTTTAGTTTATGTACAATGATTGCAATGAAGTGAATGCGAGGTAAGCAGTTAACTTAAAACTTCTAATTTCACATCGAAATCAGACTTTAGTTAAGATTAGCCGCTAGACAATGCGTGGCAACTTTTTTATTTAAACCCGTCAAGTACCTTCGGAGATTAGCGTGTACAAGCATCCAAACAGACAAAACATTTGAATATCGTCGTATTGTATTCTGTTACTATTTTTACTTATATTAGTTTTGTTAAATATATTCAATGTACACACAATCAAACAGTTAATGTCTGATTCCGACTCCCAGCTACGCTACGCTTGACCAGTTTGTTTTAAGAACTCCACGCCACGCGAACTCGATCGTAATAGATAGATAGACAAACTCGAAAACGACTCGATAATGTAGGTAATGAAATACAAACTGTATTTATTTCTGTAAGACCACACTAAACTTTCTCGTAAATTTTAAAGAAAGAGTACCTACACACAAGAAGCATTTTAAAATTACTAGGTACTACTAACTAACTAAAGCCAGCTGAAATACGTACCTACTTTCAAATAACGTAACGTACCTTTCTTCATCTTTCAGCAATGAAAAAAAAGACATTTTTTTATTTTTCTTTTGTCTATGACATCCAACAACTTCACAATAATTAACCATCGTGTTTATTTATGTAGTATATCAGTTGTTTAGTACCCATAACACAAGCAAATATAATTGCTTAATTTGGGACTAGATGGCGCTGTGTGAATGTGGTAGAATATTAAAAAAAAAATATTAAGAATATTAAATGCGAAAACCTCACAAGTAATGTCAATACAATATAGAAAGACGTAAATACGTTACTATAACGAGTCAAAGTGTATAGTAGACAATAAAATTGCTTTACCACCTTTAGAGTAAATGTCGTATGTATATCACAAAACAATAATGTCTATCTTGCAAGTGACATTTGTACAGTGACAGCTGTTGTCATCAATACCGCGACGTCAACATTAATATTGAGTCTTATTGAATTTTAATTTTGATGGAATTATTAGCAAAAAGTGGTAAAGCAGATATGTGGTCGACTATACATATACAAGACAAATGTATTTCTGGGTCTCGAATCACTCCCGCAGACGCCAAGATGTGCACAAAATTTGTATACCATAACGTTTAGCCAACGTGCATAACAACTTAGTATTAAAATCTCCCACTGACGGGCAAGAGTCATCTTTCCTCTATCTAGAGAGCTGGAAGAGTTTAAGCCATCTGCACACGATGGCCTAATGCGGATTGGTGGATCAGACTAATTTCTTCCAGGGTGTCTGGATTTCTCCACGACATTTTTCCCTATAGTTATTATTTATGGAGTAGACTTAATAACCTGTATCTATACTAATATTATAAAGCTAAATAGTTTGTATGTTTGTGTTTGAACGCTAGGATCTCAGGAACTACTGATCCGATTTGAAACCAAAAAAACCAAACTAACTAAAAAACTCTTTTAGGGTCAGATAGCCCATTTATCGTGGAAGGTTATAGGCTATATAACATCACGCTACAGCCAATAGGAGCTGAGCAGTGGCCAAACAAAAGCGACAGGAGTGAAGTCCCGCGCGACTTTTAGTCTGATAATAAAATAAAATAAACACAAAGATCGTGGTCTAGCACACGAAGGACAAAACAAACGGACATACGAATGATAAAATGCAAAAACTGTCTCGCGAGCTCCCGATGACGTCACCACGAATTAACTGACGCAGCGATGCTGTGGAGTCGCCTTCTTACTTTAAAATAATTTTATGTTCACTTTTATTGTTGAACATTAGCTTGCTTGCAAGAGAGAATCGTTATAGAATAATAGTTTAGTTTAAATGGAGGCATTTAAAACCCCCTAACAAATATACCTTGGTAAAAAATTAAAAGCACACCTTTTTCTCGAAAGGGCAGAGCGAAGCAGAGGAGTATCACACTGAAAATTAGGGCTATGTGAAAATCATGGTATCTTGATTAAGAAGAAGAAGAAATTTAGACTGCATCTTTGTTGTATGGTTCTATTAGAGAATTGGTGAATTAAAATATTATGACGTAATTTTTAGTCAATTAACAAGAAAGAGAGAATAAACTTATTTCCTCAGTCTAGCTGATTGATGCTGCTCCATTGTGATAATTGCCGACAATACAGTATTTTTTTTTGCTGTCAGTTGTTTTATTATAGGTTGGTTGATTCTGTGCCAGTGCTTTATCGCGTTTAAGTTGATGAAACCTTCAGCGATAGAAAAAATAGTAACTTTCGGGTTAGCACTGAAAGAATGACATGTACATATTTATAAATGTAGAAATTATTATTTTATTACTTTATAATTAATTTTTTTTCAATCAAAAAATAATGTACCAAAGTGTACTCCACAGCTCTGTTCGCATTCCGCCCACGGGTCGGCGCGCGATGCAACCGTCATACCTTGTCTATTTGTTATTATTGTACACATGTTACTTTACAACTTCATACAAAATACAACACGCCTGTGTACAGGGGCCGTTTGAAATGTCCAGCTGAGGGGACAATGAGATTATGAGTGTTACATGGTGGATAAGATATACTTTACTAGCTTCCGCGCGCCGATTCACCTCTTTGGAATATCTATCGGTAAAAGTAACCTGTATCCTTCTATAGGTAGTAGAACCTTTTAGAGTACATCTATGTGGAATTTCATGGCTCAATTATATTAATAAAAAAGATTCTGCTATCATGTTCGTAAATACCCTAATCTCAAAAACCCTCTAGTAGATTTCAATGAAATTTTAAATTTGTTTTTAGATTAAGACTTTTACTGGTGGATAAGCTAATAACACAAGGAGTAAATTAGCCTACTATGATTTTGGAAAAACTATCAAGGTTTCGTGAAAAAACAAAATGACTGTGAAATCGCACGCGAACGAAATCGCAAGTACATCTAGTGTTCAATTATATCTTCAAATATTTTTAACTGTAGTTTATCAGCACAAAATCGATATAACAGAAACTAAATTAATAGCAACAGTGTATACTTATATAGTCAAAGCCGAATATCAAGTGTAAGACGAGTGTATGCGTACAATAGCGCACAATAAACCTACGTGTCATTGACAGGTCTATCGCAAGACGCCACAATTTCGGACCATCTCTCACTACCTAACTGTTAGTAAGCATACACTGTCTTAGGTTGACTATTATATAGACAAGTCAAACAGAACCCCACATGATATTCTATACGTCTTGATGACACTGAATTCTGTAGTAATGACGTCACAAGGAGGCTGTTACTGTTTGACTATAACTATCAAAGACCCGAGTGACAGTTTAGGTCTTTCGTCGACTTTTAGCACGAGACAGTAACCATTGTTGTGCATAAAAAAGCCTATCCAATGATATTACTCATCGCTATTGGACGCTGTTCTTTACTTAAGAGAGTGCATTTATATTAATTATTTATAAACTACCTTCTTTCCAGCGAGGTGTTCAGACCACAGTATGAATCGGGATGCACTTTTTGAAGTTGTCCTTTCACTGGTTCGGTGCTTATCAAGGAGCTGTAGAGTATATAAATAACATCACCCTACGAGTAATAATAGTCGTAGTCGAGTAGTGGTCAAATAAAGAGCGCGCAAAACCTCGCGTAATAGCTAGTTATAATATATATATATGTATATATATATAATATAATATTCTACCACATTCTCACAGCGCCATCTAGTCCCAAATTAAGCAATTATATTTGCTTGTGTTATGGGTACTAAACAACTGATATACTACTTACATACATTTTATTTTGTAAATACATACCTATTATTGATAAATTACACCCAGACACAGAACAAACCTTCATGCTCATCACACAAAGATTTGTCCTGGGTGGGGATCGAACCCACGACCTCCGGCTTAGCAGTCAGGGTCACTAACCACTAGACTAACAGGCCAGTCTAGTCTAGTTATGGATATAAGTAAGTACTTAAATGTAAAAACATCGAAGCGATTGTCTCGCCGGACACTTATATATCTAAATATCATAGTTCAGCTGTAATGTAGCCAATTGAGGCTATCCACCTGTTTACTATCCTGCAGCCGCCATCTATCCGCCTGTCAAAGAGTGATTAATATCATTATAGGTATTGCAATATGTTCCACTGTGAATATTCAGGATCTGTGCTGATTTATACAACTAAAATGACAATCTAGAATAATAGTTC
Source organism: Laspeyria flexula (assembly GCA_905147015.1). Taxonomy (NCBI): domain Eukaryota; kingdom Metazoa; phylum Arthropoda; class Insecta; order Lepidoptera; family Erebidae; genus Laspeyria; species Laspeyria flexula. The sequence continues at coordinate 17,166,484 of LR989952.1, read as the reverse complement.
TGCGTTTGAATGTTTCAAAGTAAAGTAACTGGTTATATCGAGTAGTTAATTACTCGTATTTCTGTCAGATGACGTTAGTGTTTATATTTTTTTAAGGTTTGCTTGTTCCAACTTCTAAAAATCAAATTTTAAGCCATTCTCGGCAAGTGTGAAATTAATCTGGAGATCTATGATACATTACATAACAACATAAGTAGTCAGAAACAACAAATGCAAAAAAATAGACTTAAACATGAAATACATAAAGGAGGACTCATTAACCAATAATATTGCTAATAAAAATAAAAATTGAAAACATCCAATCTATTTATACAAACTAATATTACGTGTAAAGATCAACCCTAACAGAAAACAAATAATGAGTTAAACTAAATCTCCAAATAATTGCCTAACACTATTAACCACACCGGTCAGTGCAATTTAGAATCTGAACACAAGTCAGCAACAACGAATGCATCTAACTTGGTCTATGTCTAATACCTATTCTGATTTTATCTGGCGAGCGCGTGACGATATATTTTTGTCCCCACTGTCAATAAATAATGGGCTACAGCTCAAAGTCTGAGAGCTAATGTGTGTTGATCTTGGTACCGCTTTTGTTATGTTACTAACAAATTTACTACTATTGGTTTGCGAATTTACGTCCAAATCGGTGAGTTGTTGTCGAGATTATTATGAAAAGCATTGAGGAGTAAGTTTAAGAAAAAAGGTCTCTGGTATAATGTCCACCATATAAACCGTTAGGGTCTGTATTATGGTTTTAACCTTGCATGCATAATCAACAAGAAAACATGTGAGAAAAACCGTATCGTTATGCCGCCATACACGCTAGAGTTTGCCTGTTGATTAGGTACGCATGTAAGGTTAAAACCATAATGCAAACCCTAACGTGTGTAGCGGTCAGAAGAGCCGAGGTTATGATCCAATGAAATTTTTTTATGTGCAGTTATTTTATTTTTATCGGCAAAATTTATATTTGTCCAATTAATATTTATTATTAAGCATAATCAAAATTCAGCCGTAAGACGTTCACTATTATACTGTCTCCTCAAGAGATTTCTAATGGATGTGGACGTCCTAGGGCTGGTTTGATGAAAATACATAGAACAAATAAAAAATCTGATTAAATACGTTTCGAGATGAATCATTCGTGTTGGGAAAATATGACTATGACTCAAAAACCTTAATTTCGTCGAAATACCAAAAACTTTACACATAAATCTTTATACTTCTTTGAGATCTGGCTAGCTCGACTATAAAAGTATGAATCATTTACGTATTGGCTTTAAATATCGTAACTATTCAACACCTATTAAACAATATAGGCCATGATTTTCCTTGATATAGCTCACAATATTTTCTCAGCAATAAAATAATTATCTAAATCAGTTGATTGGTTACGGATATCGAACTAACCGAGTAGCATTTTTATAATAGTATAAATATAATAGTTGTGTTTTTATAATAAAAATAACGTGATAAGTATCGTGTGAATCGGTTTCGTGTAAAACAGGTTGGGGCGAGATTCGATCGAGATTGTGTCGTGATATCGTAGTAGTGTGTTATGTCTAGGTAACTGTTCGAAGGGTAGTATGGTACTTTACTGAAATAACTACGTATTGGCTTGATTGGCCAGCTAGCTAGAAAGGATGTCTGCTACACTACGCTGAATTGTGAATTAGTTTAATTTCTTTTACATAATTTAGGCCTCGTTTTATTTGTGGTCTTTGGAAGGTTTCCTATCGAATGTTAATTTTCTAATTATTGTAATTTGAGTCTAACCTGTAGCTTTGATACTGTCGCTGTCTAATAGTGTATCTATATGTACCTACTCATATTAATATGTTACAAAAACAACTTTACTCAAGTTTAAACGTAACTTGAAAGCAGTAATTTTACTAGCTCAGGAGTCAAAGGTGCAAAACATTGTGTTACAAAAATGTCAATAAAAAATTTTAATTCAATTTCATTTCAAGTGGAGTGTCAAAGTTGGACGAAGAAGTCCTAAAAATAATGAACATTGATAATAATAACCTATTATTAAAATTTCGAACACTGTAGTAAATCTTAATTTGACATTACGTAAAAGGTCAGTGATTATTACCTATTTTGAAACAACCTAGGTGTAAAACGTTTTATTTTCATACATTGAACTGAAATAAATCGAGCTATTTGAATACTTATTCAATAAATTGAAAATCACATTTTCAAATAACACGCACGGCAGCGTGAGAGCCAAGTTAGAACCTTAATATACGATTACTAAGTCAACAGTATTATGATCCTCTATCGATCTTAGGTCAACTAATTAAATATTTGATGACTTTTCAATGCGTGGGCCAAACGTTTACAAAACAGTTAAACAAACGCTCGTAAAGACACTTAAATGTACGATTCCATCTTTTATTGTGTTGTTGGCGGCGTTTTTTAAATTTTTAAATATGTTAGGTGTGTTGCACACCGCGGCATACCACGAAAAAGATGGCAGGATGAGTTGGACGAATATTGTAAAGATTGGTCTACACTGGCTATTGCCAAATAGTATGGAAGACATAGAATACATCGAACAGTGAAATGAAGAACAGTGCCTATTATACATATACACAGATCGGTATAAATTCGCCAAGATAGACCACATTCAATATTACTTAGTTTATTAACAATAGATCGTCTATTTTTTCCATTCAAATATAATATAGCCCAATAGAACGTGTCGACCAGCTCTAGTGTGTCTACCGCCTTATAGAAATCTTACAAAAGATCTTGTAACATGATAATCTGGTGTGGGTAGTTTATTGTTATGGCTATTTTAATACCGTTATTAAATTATTTAAACATTTTTAAACAATGGTTGTTGTGTTGGACAATTATTTGATGCTACTGTTGTGTGAACAGACAGTTATGTCAAAATACTTTGTTTTCAAAAAGTGAATTGTCAAAATAATGAAGATCTAAAGTGTAAAGTATTCTGACGACGAATACCAGTATGCGGTAAAACCTCCAATGTTTTATGTTATACTGTTAATATATCACGGGACACTCTATTTTTTGTCAGACTGACGTTACATAATGATGGTGTACCTATCTTTACGTAAATATTTATTGTAACTTATAGTTATTATATTTATTTCAATTACAAAACTAAATTGCATAATCGTACGAAAACAAGGATCTCTGACCTACAGCATAACATAATAGAGAGAGACGAGAGAGAGAGAGAGAGGGAGGATATCTAAACTGATCAATTATTAAGAAAACAGTGGCTGATGAGCTATCAATTATGATGGTAACATTTGACCATCTCCCATGTATTTATAAACTATCTATTCTTCGATTACTTCAATTAAAAATTATTATAATTAACCAATACAAAGTAATAATTAGAAGCAATCACAATAAGCTTTCACTTGACTATTTAATTAAGTTTTGTCCGAACAAAGGTTTAATTGCAACAAGCCGGGACCGGAAACGTGTCCTGTTAAAAGTAAAGCCTTTCCTGTGACAGACTAAGAGAATGAAACTTAAGCTCGTGGGAGACTGACAAGGAACTTTGAAGTATTGCACTTGATATTTTCTTTTATAATGTTTTTATTAGCTATTAAAAAATGGTGGCTGAATGTCAATGGAAAACTGACTTACACTTTACACTTTTTTAAGCCACAACGGTGGCAAGCATGACATGTCTATGGTATGATGATGATGATGGTATGATGGTAAGCGGTTACTGTAGTCTATGGATACCTGCAACACCAGAAGTGTCATGTACGGTGCCAACCATCAACATAAGGTAAAAACATAAGATAACATGCAAAAGTAAGGTTTGAGTTCGGTTTCTGCCGATAGTACCAATGTGCAATTAACTTTCTGAAATTTATGTGTATTAGTCATATGAATTCACACTGAAGTGGTGGTGGCTAATGTAAGGAAATCCACATTTTCTTACAGCAAAACTGCCTCTAGAACTCTAGAACTGCCTCGGTGGCACAGTGGGAAGTGTATACGACTGCTGTGCAAGAGGTCCCAGGTTCGATTCTCGGGTCGGTCGGTAAAGATGAATTTGGGTTTTTCTATCACGAAATTCCAGTATTTAGATTTTCCCGGAGTTTGATAAACAAATGTTCCCGATTGATGACAATAGGCTCATGGGACCAAACATAGCTGGCGAAATGTGGGTGTGAAACACCTCTGCCTACCCCTTCGAGAAAAAAGGGCGTGATGCTATGTTTAATGTTGTTCTTAGAGCATTTCTAAGAGCACGCCTGATCCCTCAACGCATAAAAAGGCAGCGTGTGTGGACTATGGCCTAAACTATAGGGATTAAGCCCACACATGGTTCAATGGAGCTGAAAGCAATTCGCTTGATCCCTGGCTAGCGTGGTACCCGTATTCTTAATTCTTATCTCCTCCTGTTGTATCGCATATGTATAGTATTTATCCAGCCTCCCTAGACAAGTGGCAAATTCGCTGATTCTATTCAAAATATTTAAACGTAATTTTTCAAGTATACATTCCTGTCATAAGCTATCGACATGTCACGTAATCAATGGGCTAATCTGATAGACCGAATAGATTTACCTTGTCTAGGCCCTCAGCACTGAGACTGAAAATTATCATTATATCCGTTCTCTCTATTATTCCACCATGATACAAAATCGTTTAATATACATAGTATGGACAATTATTTAATAGTATGTTTTTTGTTTTCAGGTAAGTATCCAAATAGGACGAGTTTCTAACAAAAGAATAGCCTCTTTCTAAGTAAGTACATCTATGCAGTTAGACGTTGAGCCAACTAAGGTATAAGCATTATTTTTTTATTATAAGAAATACATATTGTACCTAAAGTTTGTACATATTCGTCCCATTAGAAGAATAATGTCTTATCTTCAGATAAAACAAAAATGAAATTATTATAAATTTGGCATTAAAAACCGTAAACTATCAATTGATCAAATTTTTATTTTGTAAAATACTGACTAAAGAATAAAATAAAAATTTGATCAATCGATAATTTACGGTTTTTAATGCCGAATTTTTTAATAATTTCATTTTTGTTTTATGTGAAGATAAAACATTATTCTTCTAATGGGACGATATATAAATATCATCATGCCTGTCTGCTATTGGGGTAGTGTCTATTGCCCCGTTCCAAATACTTTTTTCACTTTCTATGTTCCCTAGTTCCCTTTCATCTAACTCATAAGTAGAAAATTGTGTAGCTTAGTCAGTAAGTGAGATATTTTTTTAATATCCAACAAAAACATAATTACAAATAGAATTGCATTATATCCCCATAAATTTCGTAGTTAACGTTTACGACCAACATTTGATCCAACATCGCTAAATGGCACCTACTAGGCGACTCCCGTACTAGTAGTGGACCAGGTACTTATTCTACTAATGACTATCAATTAAAATTGCGTTGAAAGCATCAAAGCGACCGAAGAGCACTAAACCAATCAGGTCTACTGATAAAGTCACATACGTTCATATATAAAACATATCCTCCCATTACACATTATTTTAGACCATAAAAATTTATGGAGTTTAAATATTTTCACCGCTTCGCGATGGGCGTTCGTGGCTATAAAGTTACTCGTAAAGTTCCTACATAAAAAGGTAATAGCTAGTGACAGATGTGAGGTGCGCCCGCGCACTGCGGCACTGCGCAGGGTCGCTCTCGCCGGCCAATCGCTGAGGGGCAAACGCCGCCATGTTCCCCACTAGAACAGCTGAGGAGCTGACGAGCTTCCGCATATCGATATTCAACTCGGATAAATCGTCAAGATACGATACCGAACACTGAACACTTATCGATTCAAGCGAGTCCTGGAATATTTCGAATGACACTGAAATACTGCATGTTATGTTATAATTAAGATTAGTGCTGTTCGTATACCTGCGAGTAACGGTCTTGTAATGAGAATCTTACGAATAAAATGCTTAAATTATGTGAATTAATGTACACGAGTAATGTTAAACGACTCGCAATTATTATTACTCGTTTAATAAGTTTAGAAGCTCACTTTATTGCATAAAACGAGTGTGAACGCATAAAATAAACGTCTAGAGATGCCTTTACGCATGCGGTTCTTTACAAAGGTTTTATTTTATTGGTATCAATAAAAAGTTAAAAATCATTTATCACCGAGTTAATTGCACAAAAACATGTTAAACGTTGCAATCGCAAATAAGAACACAAAAACTCGAAGCATTTACTTTTAGACGGAGATTGATAGCTCACACGCTATATAACGTACGCACACAACAATGAAATGGGCTCTAAACTGCGCGTGAGTCGAAGGGTCGAATCCATCACTCTGTCAACGTAAAAAACGGAACGGTCGCGGACCAATCGCGGAGCACCATTTGAATAATTGTTCGTTTAGTGACGACCAATCGCGTACGCCCGAGGCACTTCTTATTCTGTATTCAAAATGATTAATGCTACACTCAGACGTATTTACGATCGAGTTTCAAGAGAGTTTGAATGATTTGTATGACTGACGCGTCAGTACTGAGCCAGATTTACGATTGCGTGTCCGCTATGGCTCGATCCGGGTTGCACCACTATGACGGATGACAACCGTATTTTATTATATAATTCCCCAGATATGACTAGTTGCCGTGTGTTGTCGTGTTGATGGCAACATTGTGGCCTGATGAATATTTCACATGCAGCAGTAACATATCTAATAAGATGTACATGTTTATGATTCGAAGTGGCGCGTATGCAAATTCTGGCCACGTTTTGAAATTCCGTATCTTCTAGTGTGTAAATCTAATCATATATTATTATATCTTAAACCATGAGTGGCTCGTTAATCATTTATATAAGCTATCAACAGTAAATTAATAAGTGTCTTTATGGGCAGATTAATTTTATTTTGAGTCATTAGACCATCTTTGCAAGATCCTGTTCAATGTATCCGGAAAATGCCTTTCGTTTTTTTCTAATTCTAGTCTAATTTTTCTTCTTCTATCATTAAGAATTTTGTGATTTTACATGTCATTTTACATTTACATGGCATGCCTGACCACTCTTTACAATGGGCCTTACAAAACATCTTATTTGAATCATAGTATTCCAGCTTTACTCAGTTATCAAAACTACAAATCATGAATTAGTTCCTCCTTACGGTCCGTAGAGTATTTCTTATATATTTTCCATTTTGTTCTTATAAGAACTTATTAAATCTAATGCCAGAAATATACAGGCATTCTTTCACATTGTAATATAAAGTAGGCAACGAAGGGACACTTATATAATTTTCACTTAGAAAACCATGAAGTCTTTATAAGCCATTTTTTTAGAAATACTCTTTTGTTTATCAAGTCCAAATAAAAGCATTTTAAAAGCACCATAAGCCACCCCACGAAAATCAAAACGCAATCTAAATAAACTATCGCCAGTAATTTGCAACTTAATGTAGCTTCTTAGCAAGATTTCACACCCTGTATTCAAATATGGCGCTACAGATAAGGCCGTAGATGTATGGTCCCATTTAGCGTTATTTAAAGCCGAGGTAAGTTAACGCATCGCTTTCTATATGAGACTAACTTTATCTGAACTTAACACTGATATTATGAAGAGCTAATTTTGTTTGTAAGTTTGTATGTGGAAATAGATACTGCTGAAACGATTTTGAAAATGTTTTTAGTAATATAAAGCTTTGTCGTTATGATGGGTGCTAGAGCTATTTAATTGCCTTCAAAAAGGGGCTTATTATTAAAAAGGGGATATATATCTTATTTTAGGTTGTATCTCTTATGTATTTATTTAAGCAAGTTCTTAATTTCCTATATGCCAAACAGGCTAAGCCGCGAATACAAATTAGTCCATACTAATATTATGAAGCTAAAAAGTGTGTCTGTTTTGTCGCCCTAAATTCAGAAATTAGTAATCATAAACAAAGTAATAGCATTTTATTTGAAGAAGGCTTTATTCTATAAAACATTGGCCTAAGAGTCATAGAGGTGAAGTAAATGCGAGTGAAACTGCGACGCATAACTAGTAATATTATAAATAGTGTGTGGTAATCTTTATCGATAGGCGTACTACATGGTGTATCTGACTAATGGAAGAATTAAGTATCGATTTGTCGTTATTAGGGTTGCTACATATGTATTGGAAAAGTAGTGGATCGGTAGTATTCGGGTTTTTTAATTATCAGCAAAAGCAAAGCTAACTATTTTTTAAATAAGTATATCTTTGTTATTAAAAACAATAAAACATTAATTAATATTTTTCTTATATTTTCTTTTTCGCATTTTTATTCATGAATTCATGATAAAAAATGCATCATAATAATATAAGTTTAAAACCGCATGAAGTTTTGGTGTCTCTGAAATTATCTATTTTGTACTATATGTTTTGCCATAATATCGTTTGGCTAAAATCCCTTTTAATACTTAGGCAGCCCTAGTAGTAATAAACTGCGATCGTTATTATGAAGTTTTATATTAATTTCTATTATAGGCTTGCAGCAAAAAGGCTTTGCATCTATGACGATGGCAATTAGTCTGATCTTATGTGAATAGTTAGCCGGTGAATTGAAGTTAATAATTTGATAGACTACCTAGGGAGTCTGTACGGTTTCGAATCTCGCGTCCGGTCCAATAGTTAATTACTGTTTTTTTTTTTAAGTTTAATTATTGCATCTCAAATTGGTTCATTGGTTCTAAAGTTGGTAGGAATTCGCAACTTTACTCGTTCTCCGAAAAGGATACAAAGCCGTTGTTTCTGTTTCTCATAATGTCCCGTCTTGTTGGATTGCTTCATCAGACTGTGAGATACAGTCATTAATAGCATCTAAAACGAAATTCTTTCATTGCCTTATTTTATTTTCATTTTATATTATATGCGTCTATCGCTTACGAGTTTACGACCTATATAAATACACTATACAAGATTCCTCCTTCATTAACTTAAACAGAACAGGTACTACTACTGTTTGAGACTTTCTTATCAAAGAAAACAAATCAACGGTTACAACAAACATGTCGACACAAATTAAAAAAAGAACGTTCAATTCTATCGTTAAAATGCTTTAATTATCTAACGTGGTGGGGATGGGTTGTAGTGCTGCGTCCCACATAAATCTGTCATGCGCCTGCGCAACTGCGCAAGTAACGCACACATCTTGATCTGCGGCTCGCTCATCCGTTGGGCTGCTCAACCATTGCCTGGTTACTACATTTTAAGGTGCAGTGAATTCAAAGAGCTAAAAGATTTATAAATTCTCATTATTGTATAGAAACATCTAATTATCTAATTGGATGAAAATTCTATCTATTAACAATTAAATATATATTATTTCGAGGGATAAAATAAAGGTTTAAATGATGCGAGTTTCTACCACCGTGTCGCGTCACCGTGTCGCTTCATCATCATCATTTCTCTACATTGAGGTTCTTAATGTTTTATGCAAATAAACTTTTATTATTATTATTATTATTATTTTCAGCCTATTGCAGTCCACCGTGTCCGTGTCTCTTACTCTGTGACAAATAATCTCGACAATGACTAGTCGATGCCGCTGTCAAATATTTGAAAATGATAGCTTCCATATAATAATTTTCAAAAATTTGACAGCGATATCGACACAGACTAAGTCAATGTCGAGATTCGGTAAAGGCCAGCTGAACTCTCGTCGCCTTAATAGAATTAACGAGGATAGTCGGCATTCTTATTGTTGTCTTATTAGAATGTTTCTACTTATTCGTTATTGTGTAACTTCTTGTTTCTTTATGTATATTATAATAAAAGCTACATTAAACAATGTTTATGAGATAATTATTTACCGTAATGCGTGAAATACGTAACTTGTTATACTGTAGTGTGTTTTAATGTAATATTTTGACCGTTCTGTAATAGCGTGATGTAATTAGTGGTCTTAGATTTTAATGATAACGTATATATTGTAGTCATAATTGTTTTGAATTAGAGGTCTCTACATTTAGGTTCTTAATGTTTTTGACCTTAAAGTACCTTTAAAATCAGTTTATGTCATGTATACCAAATTAATGAACTAAAGAAAGTGAGTAAATTCTGTCTTTGCCCCAAATTTATAATTTTGTTTTTTTGTGTATAATTAAGTAAGATAACAATTAATAAATTTATATCGACAATTTATTTTAGCTAGACAATATTGAATAGTTTTAAAATATTGTGAAAAAGTTAGTAAATGAACTTAAAAAGGAACGGACTTTCTAAGGCAATTATTTTATCATATTTTTTGAGGAAAAGCGTTCCACATACCAACTTTCAACTTTACAAATCACCACTGATTTAAATAGGTTGTCAATTTCTGTAGAAATGTAAAAAATCTTAATGATTTGCGACTACTTCGCAACCAATTTATGTGACGACAATGATGAGACAATTCCCTTTGTTTTGATTCATCAACCATTTTATAGACGCAACATTTAATTAATCTCAACGTGTATAGTATTTACGACGAAGATTTTCGAGTTTTATAGACAGTAACGAATAAAACGGATTAGAGGAATCCACTTTGATATGTTTGTGTGTTTGTTGGAATTAAAATATTGGACATCAGCTGCTGTTTCTAGAAGCGAGTTGTTGATGAGTATGCTAGATTAGGATTTTATTTGAAGTCTCGTGATTACACCATTACTGTTAGAATGAAGGTTGTTTATACTTCATTATAAGATTTAATGTTGTATGCAGTTAGGAAAGTATACTGAATAATTGGCAACAGAAGTTTTCATAATTTTTACATATTGTTGTTTTTAATTAAACGCAAATATTTCTCAACTAATAAAATCATTTATGTAATAGTATAAATACAATACAAAATACTTTTATTTGTTCTCTCACACAGTACATGAAACATTTAAGGTAACAAACAACGGGTCCATAACAGAAATCAGTGAATGTGTAGTCTGTGTGAGAGACTGGTCTCTGTACTAGGAGGTCCTGTATTACAGATCACCAGCCTCTCCGTGCTCTGGATAGGTGGAATATGTGTGAATGGAGCTAGTATGTATGTTCGTTATACGTCATGATTGTAGAATGCGTGAGTGGGTAAAGATATGCGCGTGTATAGTGACTTTAATAAGGAAGTCACAATTCAGGAAAACAATGCAATCAATGCATTATAATATTCAATAAATATTTTCATATACTCTATCTCAATGACTACTGTAAACATACATATAAATACAAATTTCTACATTAAGAAAAGCTGCCTTAGTAATACCTGGTGTAATCAGAGAACCACCACCACGTGCTGAGCGACGCTGTCACTCGTTTTTTTGTTTTCGTTTTTATATTATGTTACCATAATCTACATTATGTATTTATGAGACACTAGCCACTAAACTAGGCCGAGCCTGTATCTTAGATGCTAGCAACTTCCTAAGACATCATTATATAACAGTGAATAAAAAGCTCCACAACTAACCTCTCCGTTTAAAGTAGGAAATCCACCCACACTTATAGCACACAATAACTGATATACTACTTAAATTTTTTTTTTTTTGTAAATATATAGATATTACGTATAGATAAATTAGACCCAGATACAGAACAAACCTTTATGCTCATCACACAAAGATTTGTCCTGGGTGGGGATCGAACCCACCACCTCTAGCTTAGCAGCCAGGGTCACTAACCACTAGACCAACATGCCAGTCAACTGGTAAAAAGTATATACTCCAGACTTTAAACTGCTGAGTGTTAAATATCATAATATATATTCATAATAATATATTATATTTGTAAGATTCTGGCGTGATTGAGTTACAAACAATCATATCGTCCTAACTTTAGCATTTCTAATGATAGCAGGATTTAAATGAAATACAAATTAAATGCTGCAACTCAACACAACAATGTATATTGCAGCTAGTACTTTAAAAACAAAGCCTTCCCATCACAATATATCAACAACAGACGCTAGACGTCCAGATACACAAGATTTATATTGAAAGTGGATCTGTATCTTCAATCTTTCATTGCGCTGTTGCGTCAGTTGATGGCAGATCCTGATAACACAATGCCTGGCCAGTTCCTGAGTTACGTACAGTACAGACAGACGGCCAGCGTGCCGGGATTTATACAGTTAAGATTTGAGCCTGTTTGTGAAATGACGGGAGTTGTCACAAGTATTTATATGTATAATGGTTTATTTCAAAGGTACTCATTACAAATTAATCTTTAAATAGTATAAAATACAGTCGCTTCTCTTTTTATGTACGCTTTAACGAGAGGGCGTTTAGGAGCATAAGGTCAAAAGCGCAAAATGACAAACGATCGCAAATTGTCAAAAGAGCAGAATGTCAAAAGCGCAGATTGTCAAAAGCGCAGAATGTCAAAAGCGCAGAATGTCCAAGGCGCACAATGTCAAAAATCCTAATTAAACTGGGTAATTGCTTGACATTGTTATTAAAAATAAATATCTGAACGTCGTTATTTTTGGTCAGTCAGAAAGACGTTCAGTCAGGTGCAATAGGAAATGAAATACTAACTTGATATTTTTAGGAAACATAATTATTTACTTTGTACATTATACATATTTCTGACTGGCCTGTTGGTCCAGTGGTTAGTGACTCTGACTGCTAAGCCGGAGGTCGTGGGTTCGATCCCCACTCGGGACAAATCTTTGTGTGATGAGCATTAAGGTTTGTTCTGTGTCTGGGTGTAATTTATCTATAATATGTATGTATTTACAAAAAAAAAGTGTATTTAAGTAGTATATCAGTTGTTTAGTACCCATAACACAAGCAAATATAATTGCTTACTTTGGGACTAGATGGCGCTGTGTGAATGTGGTAGAATATTATATTATATTTCACCCCGTATAGTTTAATGTCAATGTATCTGTTTAATATTAACTCAAAACACGCTCGGACAGCCCAGCTAAACGCCATAGCTGGGAGGGGTCGACAGAACACATAAATTATGACATTTTGTTATTTAAAAGGCTCTTGTTAATTTCATATCTGGCGATAAATCATCTGTTAATGGGTATCGTAGAAAAAATCCCCCCCAGTTGTTACTATTTTGTTAATGAGTTTTTGTTTTGTTGTATTGTCTGTTCGTCACGTTCTGAGGAGTTTGGGAGGCCTCGACTTTAATTGTACGTATATGTAGTGGTTTCCATGTCTTGTTTTGGTCTCATTAATATGTATTCTGTATAATTACGAAAATTAAACTTACTTTTAATTTTCAGCACTTATGAAAATAGGTATTTTCTAAGGGTTGAAAAAAATCCCCTTCACATTCTTTGTGGAAGACCCGTGCCCAACAACTAATCCGCTTAATCAGATGATCTAATATATTTTCGAATTGGTCAACTGATTCCGTTTCATCACCCCATGAGCTGTTCATCCCATGGTATAAATCGCAAAACGACCTTTTTTGAAGTCAGCGTTTCATACCAGTGATATATGAACTAACATAATACATATATAAGCGGATCGAGTTGACAAAAGAAAAATAATGAAATGAATGAACTAGTTTACTCTACGACGGTGCCGTTCTAAAGAAGAGACAGATCAGGAGTATCCTAAACCGGCGAGAATTCATGAAAAGACTGATGAATGTTGAAAAAGCCAAAGATGTATGTCAGAATCGTAGCAAGGAAGGAAATAGTCTCTGCCTACCCATCTGTTGGGAAAGAGGCGTGATCTATATGTATGTTAACACATACCGCGGGGCCAGTTTAGGAATCGGAATATAACATAACTGCATTGCTTTAGTCATAGGTTTTTGTGACTTTCAGAGCAAATATCGGAATACATTTTTCGTCAATGTGTCATTTAAAATTAAGTGCCACTTTCCTGAATTGGTTTAGTTTCCATGAATCATTTGAATTATAGTTATTTATTAAATATGCAAATTTAAGATGAGTCGATTTAGATTAGAATTGTGGCTGTCTTTCGTTTGATTTGTTAATGGTTTAGTTTAGTCATGGTTTCTTTGGAACTTAGTTTTATTGCTATTGCCAGTATATAGATCTATATAATAGAATTATTTAATTAGTCGTAGAACTTTGTAGGCAAATATGAACTGAATTATTAGGATACTTAAAATTTTAATCGTTATCAATAAATGTTGGTAAAAAATACATATGATGAGCAATATCCCTTAGCGATCTTGAACTTTAGTTTAATTAGCATAAGGTGAATTATTATGGAACACAATATTTATGAACTCTAATATTTCTTTTGAGACTATAACTTGTCGTAACTAGGTATCAAAAGTCTGTAAACTTCCCTAGAGTTGTAATTTATCCTCAGTGTGAGCATTATGATTTTATTATTTACAGTAACTTCTTCTTCACATGGGTAATTAAAAGACGTTAAATGTCTTAAAAATTACCAAAACTTATACCACAATGATTGCAAAAACTGCTACAATCGCCGTGTAGTTTAAGTAGAAGAAGAAAGAAAGAAAAAGAAAAGAAACATTTATTGGTACAGCACAGAGACAGAGTAAAAATACAAGGAAATGATGTAAAAGATACACAGAAAAAGTAAAAGGTACAAACAATTAAATATATAAATAAATAAAACAAAATACCACAAATTACTAAATCATAACAACAACTGTAGTAAATATATGTCTCGCGGCTGCAACCAAAAGGCGTCCAGTTCAGCATTGAAGCCAGGTCACCAGTTATAGGTACCTGGCGCTGGTTTTCGACTGGAACCTTGGCAATTGTAGATATAGTTGTCTTACTGAGAACGTTTATATTCCACTACTAGAGGCTCTAATTGGATTATTTACCAGTTATCGAGTAGTGTTCTTATTCCTAGCATATTGTCCTTTAGATAGTCTACCTGACAGCCCGGTAGCTAACGAGTATTGTGCGTTTAAAGCAATCTTAACTCTTGCATTTATAGCTAAGGTCATTAAGTTGTCGTTAGTCTAAGTTAAGAGAGGCAGCGATTTGTTTTGAACACGATATTTTGAAAGTTCTTGCTTATTATTTAACAAGGGTATTCTATAAAATATTTGCAAAAAAAATTAAAAGTAATATACAGAAAATTACTTAACAAAATTATAACGGTATAAGCTTTCTGACCAGAAATTAATAAAAATAAGATTTTCCTATAAAATTTGACGTCTGCCTCCTGACGAACACCGAGCAAATGTCCATCATTGCATTGCAATGATTATTTACAGTTATACTAAAACTTATTAGCAGACAACGAATTAGCAGACTTGATTAAATATTTACTTGCATAGAAAGAATAAAAAATATTATGATTTTCATCTTTTCCATGCAAATAATTTGGTGTCGAATTGCTAGAACTTATTATTATTAATATAAATTGATAACTTAGAAATAAACTCTGTACCAAGCCATGTAGCCGGAGTCGAGAAGATGCCTGTACCCAGCCATTAGACTTTTTGACTGTCACCGTGGCGCAGTGGTTAAGGTGGTCGCCTCGCCACTACATCGCCGGGCTGGGTGACGTGGGTTCGATTCCCACACGAGACAAATATTTGTGTGATTCATAGATATTTGTTTCTAGTCTGGGTGTACTTTGTGTCCGTTAGTTTCATGTTTGTAAAAGCTCCCCGCGACACAGGGCTTGTTCCCTAGTGCGGGCGTTGTCTTTTAAATAAAAAAAATTAAAAAAAAATTAGATTTATTGAATCGTTCCCATGTAGCGGTTAACTTCTCTCGCTTGCACCTGTGCCTTACATCCTACAAATCCAGATACCATGATCTTATGTGAAAACGACGGTACCATTCCGATGCTAATTTTATAGTACAAGTCCATTGGACGACAAAATGTTCTTTCAAAGTGATTGATATCTTTATAGCTAATAGTCTGTCGTCCCTCTGTCCATTAATGCCGTGTAGATTGAAGATTTTCTTACTATTTACATAATTTGTATATCAGTTTAATTTTCTCTCTGTCGATTTTATTAGGAGGAATATATTTCAATAAGATGTACAGTGAAATCAAAGTAGATTTGTTGAATCAATTTATTTTTACTATTTTAAATAAGTAGCCATGATTTTTAATCACCGAATCTAAAAGTGATTTTGGTTTTACTATAAAACATTATGAGGCTTTCATTTACAATGTGGAAGAAACGAAAAGTTACTATAAAACTACCAATCAATACAGTGAACATATGCCACAACCATTAATATGTCAGTCTCAAGTAAATAGATTATCTAAAATATTCTACTGATTCTAAAGTTTAAACAATAGACAAATCTAAATAGAATTAATCATTTTCATTCATCAGCAACCATTAAGTCCCACTGCTGGGCTCGGGTCTCCTCTCCTCTATCTAGAGAGCTGAGAGGGTTTAGGCCATAATCCACTCACGCTGGCCTAGTGGGGGTTGGTAGATCAGACATAATCATAGAATTTCTTCTAGTGTATGTGGGTTTCCTCACGATATTTTCCTTCACCGTTAGCAGATGGTAAGTCACTTGACTAGTACATATAAATTCCACAAAGTGGAATCCACATTGGTACTGCCGGTCGGGATCGTACTCGGACCGCGTGAATTGCACGCCGGTCCCTTATCCACTCTTATTAGAAATAATATGATTATAATATTAATATGATTTGTTTTTACGTGTCTAAGTCAAAGTCAAAGTCAAATCTTTTTATTCATTTGGATCACATACATGATACTTGTGAACGTCATACAAAGCCAAAAAAAGGAGTCAGTAAATTTGCCTACGGCCAGTTCACTGACAAGGTTGAGCTCTGAGAAGAACTTGGCAAGAAACTCAGGCCACTCTTTTTAATCGCCATAGTTGTTATAATTTTAATTGGTTACAGTTTGAAATTTCACAGAAAGGTACAGAACCAAAACACCATACTAAATCCAATTCAATAAAATTTGGATATGAGAAAATATAAATAATAATAAGCAATCAAACTTTAATTTGTTTTCGTCAAGAAGTATGGTATGTGGGATCACCAATTGGTACCAACTATGTATTTGAAAACGGTAAAAACATTTTGTAAACACATTGTTTAGCAATATAAGCTTAAAAAAAAGGGAATTAAATAATTTAGGAGCACTATATATCTAGAGCTAAGAGAAGTATAGAATTAAGTCTAAGTTTGTCTTTATCTATATTTCTATAGTAATACTTAATATTGTAAACCTATAGAGTTTGTTTGTTTGGATGAACGCTTGGATCTTAGGAACGTCTGGTCCGATTTAAAAGTCTTTTAGTTTGGATTTGGATAGCCCATTTATCGAGGTAGGTTATAGGCTATATAACAATAAGCTATGGTCAAAAGGAACTGAGCAGTGCCCAAATAAAGAATGACTGGAGCGAAGCCCCGCGCGTCTTCTAGTTTTAATATAATTTTTACTGATTTAAAAAAGTGTAAAAATTTATGTGTAGTGAAATAGTGATTTAACAAATACACAGACTCGAAACAAATGGCTGTAAAACATACATATTCATAACAATGTATTCTGTCTCGTATGGGGATTGAACGAATACAACATTGCATCGTTTCAATGGCAAAGTGACTCCACGACCACTAGACAGTACAACATTCGTTTGAACTTAGATCTCACGACCTTTATCTACGTATCTTAAATTTAAATTAACAACAAGAATTTGCATATTACAGTTAACTAGTGCACATCTCATTGGTAAGTCATTGACCTTATCAGGCGATGCCTAAAACATTTACTCCACAATAGAACGTAAACTCCTAAAAAGGACATAGAATATACAACGCACGTCGCAGACGCGACACATTATTTTACCTACAACGACTTCTACTTCCAGAGAATGGTCCCAATTAAAGGCTGGGCTTTTATTTGTGATGAAGTTTCAAATTTATATTTGTGTACATTTTTAATAGAATTTATGCTTGTTTTTCAACAGCAGGACTAGTTGATCATGAATTAATAATTAAAGATATATTGTCCACATTAAATTGCATTAAATCTTATATATTGATACACATTTGCACAGCTATATAATTATGATTACGATGATATATTACATTAATGTTGATGCGATTGCCAACATATATTTATGATGTAGTGCCAGAAAGAGTTGTGTAAAGCAGTTACTAATTACAAAGACGTGCTCATTCAAAGTTCTCGAAATGCTGATCTAATTATTGTAATCCAGCTTATGATATATATTTATGACTTGGCACCGAAACATATGATAAATGATTTGTATGACACTTGAACGGATGTTATTATTACATATAGATTAGTTATCTGAATAACGTTATATTTGTTAGAAGACATACACTATCAAAGAGCAATACTTATTGCTATTTTTAACTATATTGATAGGACATACGATATAATATTCAATGTTTTTTTTAATAATGTGTGTATTCTACATAATAAAGAACTCTTTGAGAGTAGTCCTAGCATTTTTGATCGCTCTGATTTTCCAGTAAATATTTGTGATTGGTTTTAGTAAGCAAATGGTACTATTTTTGCTTATTTCTATAACACTGAGTAAGTAATCATGATTTGTTTCGATTGAAGTTGATAAGCCTAAAAAAACCTTGAAGTTTTTTTTGCTCCAAATTTCTTAGAATCAATTTATTTTCACACAGATTATTCAATAGACAGGATGTCAATGTTCGAATTCGGGAGCGAGGCGGTCCACAGAGTCCCTTATTCCATAATTCGGTTCAGTAACTGTTTCCTTTTATAGCGGTTCTCACTCAGCCCGATTGGTCGCTTACAAACGTAGGAAATTGTCTATAATAAGTTACTGCTAATAGCAGCATTGTACTGTTCTCTTATCCTCAATTTCTGTGAAAGCGATTTTAAATTTTGATGTTTGTCCTGTTTCTAGTTATAGCTGGATGCTTAGAGAATAAGCTAAGTGGTAATTATTTAGATTACGAAGAAATTTGCTCTTATCTGGAAATTTCTACGGATAAAAGACTGAGAGAGTATTTTGAGACAGTAAGTACCTACAAGGGGCATGATGAATTGTATTAAATAGTGTACTAATATTTATGTACCTGATCATGGTCAAATCTTAGCAATAATAAGTTTACTAATAACATGTAATGATGACGATAATAGAATAATAATGAACAAATTTACCAAAAAAAAAACTAAAACTAAGTGATTTCAACACAAAGAAATCAAACAATAAAAAACTTATTTTTCTGAAATAATCGAATGTAGCCTTCTTATTCCATAAATAATTTTTAAAGAAAATATAAAAAATATATAAATACTTGATTCACAGATGCTGAACGTTCCTACCTATTTCCGCGTCTCAATCTGGCTATTCGCCGTTTATGGCACTTTTCACTCAACGCGATTGGTCGTCGCACAGAACAAAATGGCCTCTATTGTGGTTAGTGCATTGTCTTGTAGCCACGTCGATTACGATGATCGTCAATGGTTTCTTTATTCGATAGTTTGTATCGATAACGGCGGGATATTGACAGCTTTGGATCCTTTTGTAGTGGAGGCATGCAGATGTTGGACTTAGGTATCGGTAATCGTATAGTGTTTGATACTCGCCTCTTGTAAAACTTGCAGTGAAGGTATTGTATTATTGGTTTTGATAGAAGATTTGCATCCAAATTCTAGGTATTGAACCTATGGCTACTGTAACTCTCAGTGTCGTAACTAAGAATGTGCTAGCACTGTTCAGACAAAGGACTTGAACCCTGGAGAGACGCAAAAATGACTAGTTGGCCAATATTGGATTTTTCATGATTGTTTTGGAAGTTTCAAGTGCGCAGACATAATATTATTATATGCACGGTGCATCAAAGGTAGCTCTCGAACTCAGTTGATAAGCTACAATATATACGTTCTTGCATAACTGAAAAGGTAAGAGCCTGCAGACGGATAAATAGAGTTGAGGTTAATCACTGCCTCAAAGGTGCAGTTATGTGTGCCACTGCTGCGAATTAAATTTCGATCTCCGTCAAGCAAAAACAGAATTAGGTTATTCAGTCTTGAAATTCTCAGTATCAGCCCAGAGGCTGGAGGCAGGCCCGTTTAATGGCAATATACTCGCCCCCTATTTTAAGAGAGCAAACATAGCTGGCGCAATGTGGGTTTGATCTACCACTGCCGACCCCTTCGGGGAAAAAGGTGTAATGCTTTGCTACAGTAGGCATCTTTGGGGAAATTATTGTGTAACTGAAATGGTAAGAACACTGAATATGGATTAGCAGATTCTTCGCTATCAAATCCGCTGCGATATAAAAAAAAATCACAGATTTTTAACGTGTAACTAAGATTCGTTGCAAAAACAATGGAACAAAAATTTTCCAAGGAAATTCAATCGGCTTTTCTTCGAAGGATAGTGGTAGTCTACAAGTAATAAATTCGAGGTAGTCATAGGTCAAGTACTGTGTCCACAATTGCTTTGAACCTTTATTTTAATAAGTTTGATCAAAGACGACGACCACTCACATATTTTGTAAATCATAATTAAAGAGCTTCAAGAATGAAAGTTTTCTTTCAGCAAAATATATTAGATAATAATGATATAGTAATCAATGGTTTTTGAGGCCTTTTTTTTTTAACTACGAATTAAATTGTCTCTCAGCCACTTATGGAGCATCACTCCCATGGTCAATGTCCACCTTTTGTTTACTCAAACGAAATCTTCTCAAGTAAACAATTCCAAAAGGAACCACTCAGCTTATTTCCTTATAGCATTTGCTTAGAATTATCATTACCATACCAAGTACAATACAAAGGAAATTCTGCCTTATCGCGTCCGAAATATAGTTGGATTCAGTGTAAGGGGTGCTCTCGTTTGCGCTCCGCAGTCACAATTTCGCGACAGCCAGCCCTTATTGCAACGTGATAGAGTCGAATTTTGAAGCGAAACGTCAGGGTATTGTCGGCGAGGATGGACCGGTAATGCGACAGTTTGTAAGCATGAGATCCGGAGTCTAAGGTGGGAGGGTGAATGGGGCAGCGGGGGACGGGTGGTCGTGTAATAGTAAAGAAATACGTACAAGTTGTTGTATGTAGGACGTTGACTTTCCTATATATTTTATTTATATTTTTTTCACATAGGTGCTGCCAAGTGTGCGCTGTTTTAAATTAAGGTGAATTTCGTTGGCTAGGATTAAAGGAAAGGCACGCTGCGTCAGAAAATATCTAGCGACGAGCAACTGCGAGTATTTAACCGCAGACTTTGTTACGTGCTAATCTTACAAACCTACCTCTTACGTAGCTTCTATTTTTGCTCAAGTAACTTTCCTTCTCTTTAAACATTTTCGTGGAAGGTTCGAGAACGGAATGACGTCATACAAATAATCATATCTGTCGACGTGTAGCTCCTAAATAACAAAACCTATTTCACGAAGCTACCGAGTTATCGTTACCGTTCACAAAATCCAAACACGCTTCCCTTTTAGGGCCTCACCATATCTGTATACAATTTATCGTAAGATTTTTTGCGATCGCAAAAAATTCAGTCTATCGATACTGTGTTGATACGTAACAAGTACAGTCGGTAACAAAAATCCTTCGATTTTTAATTAGCAACCCTCGGGCCGTTTCGCACGTGACCAGAATGGGAGGGTGCTCATTGGAGATTGCATAACTCGGCTCCGGACGGCATCGCACGGCGTCGTCCGATGTCGTATTAACGGAAGAATGTAATGAAGTTAGGTACCGTTCGATTTGACTGCGCAATTAACGATTGTACTTAATGAGCTGCTCGTCTTTTTACATGTACTTTTGTTGTGGACTGTACCTATTTGATTACGACTTAGAAAATGGACTGAAATTCAACTCAGACACTTGATTAGAAGTAATATGGTTTCAGGAACCATTTCATTAGTATTCCATAGCGTGAGATTACAAATGATATTATATTCACCAATTAAGGTATAGTCCAGCAGTCGACTAGTACAGGCTGAGGCTGATGATGATGATCATGATGACATATTATTATATGTAGGTAGAATCGAAGACACTTATGCCCGGTTCCTGAACCATCAAAATAAATGGATAGGATAAAATGTAACTTAAAAAAAATTAAAATGACAATTTCAAGAAGAACTTGCCAAGAAACTCAGGCCACTCTTTTTAATCGCCATAGTAGTTACAATTTCAATTGGTTACAGTTTGAAATATAGTTAAGTAGTATTTTTTCAAATAATAAAGTTGATATTTTTTTTTGATCGAAGCAGGAATTTTGTCAATACGTTATTTATTAACTTAATACACAGATCTGTGCTACTGATTGTACATTAAAAATGTCAAAACATCCTTTATGACATATAATTAATGTAATTTAAAAAAATGTAATTACTACTTGTAAGCTATGGCTTATCTAAATTGGATCTAAGTGAATAAATGTCGTATGGAAACCTGCGTACTTGATAGGTTTTAAAGTGGTATATCGGTATCACTTCTTGCAGTTGATGAGATCTTTTTCTTCTGAAAATGAGAAAAATAATGAGAACCTAATGATTTTTTTGGTTTTAATCATCCCTTATTGTCCAGTAAGAACCGGTTAACCAGTTTTAATATTATATGGTGACGTGGAATCACGTAGGTATACTATTAAGTGAAATAAAACAATCTAAATCGTTCAGAATAAACAAAATTATCTAGAACCACATCACCATCATATTGAGCATAGTTCTCTTTTTTACGTCATTTATTTTTATTTTGGGCCACTTTTTTATAGTTATAGTTCAAAACATTTCTTCTAGAAAACTAGAGTAAAAACAAAAGAAAATAACACACGACCATAATCCCACAATCCCACAAGCTTCTAATGACAACTTAAAATTAAAAATTTTCAAGTGTAAACAAGGCTAGCTCAAAGGTCCGTCCAGTAGTCAGTCAGACCTCCCCCCAATCCCCACCCCTAGAGGGTAAATAGCTAAAAATAAACCTCCCGACGTATGCACCCGTTTCTTTGCGAGCAGTTGCTTTGAGGCGATTTTAATTCGCTTATTTTGCTAGCGGGAAATTGCTTATGTGTTGCCGAATTAAGGTAACTGCGTTTGTGCTTAGAATAGGCGTATTTCTATTAAAATTGTAGGTTACTATTAAAGCGGTTTTAAAACCATATCATGACTAGCTGTTGCTAACAGTTTCGACCGCCTGTAAATCGGTTTCTGTGACAAAAGATAAATTTCCTTAATTATAATTCGATACTTATTTCATTGTGAACTCTCAAGCAAAATTAGTCAATCCGTTTATGCCTCGTTTTATTTAAATCAATTCAATCATCAATTCAACCCATAACATACGGCTTGTTAAATTTTAACATATTTTTCATAGAACAATTTTAAAATAGTTAAGACTGAATTCTAGGTACTGAACTGTAATGAACGGTACTAAACTGTTGGTGAAACAATTTGTTTTAGACACTCAAAGCGGCTACACATCGCTAATGTTAAAAACGCTCTCTCCAACATCGTGTGTGCACACCCTTGTTGCGGCGGAGGAAGTCTGCTCGCGTCAGCCGGGCGATTGTAAAGGCGCGATGTGATCCTGTATGCACTCACCCTAAAAAATATTATCCACTTTGTTCATTGTGTACCTGATACTACAAAGAGCGTTAAAAATCACTCATTATAATAAAATATATCCGGGTTCGAATTTTGAATTTCTTTTAGTGTTCAATAGCATATTTATTGAAGAATATATTTACTCTTTGGAGGCTTTTTTCGACTGTCATGAATAGATGCCTGTAGAGGCAGATCGTCCTAAATAGGGGCGAACCATGCACATCGGAATGATGACTACATGTAATTGTACAGGCTACAGAAAGATAGGATATTCAACATGCAACATGGCCAAACAAAAATCTACGGGAGCAAAACCCCGCGCTACAGTTGGTTTAATAAAGCCACAGTGAAATTTGAGAGCGATACAAACCTACCTCAGGCTGAGACAAAGTAGCTACTTAGGAGACTAAAGGCCGTAACGCATTCTAAAAGATAAAAGACCAAAGTTCTTATAATACCAACATGACGTCTGTTATTTCCACAATCAAAACACCAAAGTTGTCCTATTTTATTTTTCCCAACAATCATCCTTATTGTCCAACATGTAATCTTACCCAACATTTGCACGTTTGAATAAAAAAACATGCAAAGACAACCCAGGTTAATATGTAAAGTTTGCGTGCAAGCCAAATGGAGGTTTTTTTACGAGAAAGAAAAAAGTACTGCAGTGTGAGACAAAAGGAATTAATGTAGCGAAGCACCTTGGTGCAAAATGGTGGCCCGGGATAACTACTGGGCCCGGAAATGACAATTATTTAAAGTTAAAAATGTTGAAAAATAGATAGTTGTAGAAAAGAATCTATATTATTTATGGTTCTAAGATTCGAAAAAGTTTATGATTATTCAGAAATGACATTACTATTTTCTGTGTACTAATTGCCTCAGTGGCTCAGTAGGGTGAACGTTACTTTCGACAAAGGTCCTGTATTCGAGTAATTCATCAACTCGTCCTACATACTTATGGCCCATTTCTGATTACCCATTATTTATCCTCACGTAGACTTCTGTACATAGTAAGTAGATCGAATAGAATTTCTTTTCTAAACTATGAAACTCGTACTTAACAAATGGGTTTGATTAGGTTGCTACTTATTTCGATTGAAACCTGAAAAGACTTCTACAGACCATGCCAAATGCGAAACGCTAAATGGTTACAAAACATAAATCCCATAAATAACTTTGTTTTCTTCATTTTACGTGTTATTTTTTCATCGGTTACAAAAAAATCGACTAAAATGTTTCACAGTTAAAATTGCAACAAAACTAAATTCTAAAACTAGTTGTCAAACAGAATGTTCGCTTGTCAACGATATATTTGTGTTTAAAAATCGAACGCTCGCAAATGATGTGTGCGTGACAGGCTGTGACGTATCGTGAGAGTGACAGCCGTGAGTCGTTTCCGGTTGTCTATAATATTTGCAACTGGCAGTTTGTGATCATAGTCTATTGGGAATTTAGGCTTTTGAGTGTGTTTTGATTTGTTTTATAAAAAAGTTGAAATGTTATTATGTAATTTAATGAAATAGGTATTTTTTAGATATGTTATTTAAGAATATAGATACACATACATAGTATCACGCCTTTTTCCGCGAAGGGGTAGGCATAGGTGTTTAACACCCACATTTCGCCAGCCAAGTTTGGTCCCATGAATTAGGGAGCGAGCCCATTGTCATCAACCGGAAACATTTGTTTACCAAACTCCGGGAAAATCTCAATACTGGATTTTCATGATAGAAAAGCCCAAAACTATTTTCACCCGACCCGGGAATCGAACCCGGGACCTCTGGCACAGCAGTCGTATACACTTCCCGTTGCGCCACCGAGGCAGTTCAAGTTCAGTTTAAGAATATACATTTTTTAATAAACGATTTAGTTTACCGATCACGGGTGACTTTCGTAACCGTGTCTGTTTTATCACTTTTATCCGGTCTGTCAATACAATGACATATTCACAAATGCATACATATGCATTTGCTTAATGCGACAAAGACTTATGCATATCAAAAGACGCGGCCAATACGTATTTAAAAAAACAAAAATTAGTCATCCATATATGGGGCCCCAGAAAAGTTATTGAGAGGAGTATCTTCTTCTTTCAATCAAAAGCTGGAGAAAATAATGTTATTACAGTCATGAAGAATCACGATGATACTCTACATTTATTTTATCAGCTAAAGTACCACCAGGTGGATTGTTTGTTCGTCTGCCATCTTCATAGAAAAAAAAATCATTACGACAAATTACGTAACCTTTCACTTTGGACGATGTATACATATTTTCCTTGTTCCTCAAAAATTCCATCTAACCTACATTTTTTTACGACTATGCACAACTTAACGTAAATAAATGTCCATCTTTCCCTATTTTCCTCACAAGGAAAAACTTTCCGGAAGCACCTGACAAATCGGCACGTCAAAATGACGTCCGTCATTCAGAACAGAATGATTAGCATCATGACTCATTATACCAGATTACGCGGGGCATCCACTAATCACGTGAGAGCTACGCACATCACTCACCGTCAGATGCCCATCGCTCAAGTGAAACCACCACCAAACATTATTTTACAACCCACACCACTCTTATAGCAACGGTACAAGGTTGAATTTAGATAGACAGATTGCTAGCAATATTTTTTTCAATTGGAATATCAAATCTAAGTTGAGCTGTGAGGTGGAGTGATTTCTACCTGACCAGGTGTCTTGTTAGCTGGACAGTTAGTACGTATGTCACGGTATATTATCGGAGTTTCTTAATTGAAGATAATAAGGGGGGACATGTGTCTTTGTCCCGTTTTTATGGCGTGTAAGAGAAGGATGTTGTTTTTTCCGACTTGTTAAGAACTTTTGACTATTAATTTTGTGCTTGCTCTCTTTTGATGTGGAGGGGGTTTTGTTAGGGTTGTAAATTCATTAGGCACTGAAGTTCTTTAAATGAGGGACTTGGTAATGTATCAAAGGTTTCCTTTTTAGTTTCATGTCGATTCATTTGCTAATTTATAAATAAATATAAAGAGGCTAGGCAATTTTAAGTGTTATAGGTATTTATAAATGGATGGGTGAGTGTGTTTTCTTAGATTTGTAGCAATTAGAAATGAAATGAGCAAACGAAAAAATCCAACCTGCATGAAGCCAACGTGTGTGAATATAAGACCTAAACCCTCTCGGCTCTCTAGATAGGGGAGACGAGACCCAAGCAAAGTAGTGGGACATTTTTATCATTTATTATTATATTCATTTTTTATGCAAATAAATTAAAAAAAATAGGCTTAAAATATTATAAAGCCTTTAGTCATAAATATTGCATATACACTCACACATATACATGCAACTTATATACACTCGGAAAAACTCTTACATACTTTAAAAGTATACACTATCACAATATAAAACCCAAGTAAAACAGTCAACATAAGACACTTCTTATAAATCGTTGTTCCGAGATGCCCACCTGCATTCGCGGGGCAATATCAATCCATCTGCAAGGGGCAACTGGGGGCCGCGGGAAAGGGGCGGTGTGGTCCGTCCAACGTCGACGTCCGTAGGGGCGAGCCGGGTGACGTCTTTGAGCGGTATTTAATTTTGTGCAAATGACTTTGACGTGTTGACACGTCGCGTTTGAGTTTCAAGCAAGAGTTGGGGCTGTTGTTTGAAGAGTTTATTTTTATTTTTCGTCTTTATTCATGTGTTAGAAGGATTTTTCGTGTTTTTATCGTTGCTGAGGCTGCTAAAGATATTATTGAAGGATTCTGTTTAATGTTAGGGCTTTGGTTTGAGACAATTTTAATAGAATATTCAATTCTTAAATAGTGTGCAGTCAGTGCAGTAGTGTGCCATGGGGTAAATTGGTAGAAAAAACTGACTAAAAAAAAGATGATTGAAAAAATAATATCTTCATTACATTTTCTCATGATATCCAAATGTCAAGTAATACTTCCTATATAAAGTAATCAGGTTTAAATTTCTAGGTTAATATCACAAAGGTTCTTAATTTTCAAGAGTATTACTTCAAGGAAATTCAATAAAAAATTCAATAAGATGTCATTTCTAATATAACATCCAATCAGATCTTGTTGGAAATTGGAAGCAAAGAGAATGAGACTAATTCAAAGCTCGCTAATAAATCTTAAAGGAATAGAAATATGTTAAAGAAATGAAAAAAAAACAAAATAAAGAACACACGTTCGGTACAAAAGATGGCTCGACTTGTGCGCTCCTCAGTGCATAGCCCCCTTATTATCCGGGGTGGGTCAATATGCAGCGGCCCCCACCCCACCCGGGAGGTGGGGAGAAGGGGGGGTGTCACGTCACTGTCTCAGAATCGCCATCACGCCGTCCTGGAGTCTCGTTTACGTCCGTCCCGTACTTTTCAACTTGAAGCGAAATAGAAATGTTTTAGCCGACCTATACTAGCTAGGTTGTTTGAAATATTTACGTTGGTGATTATAGTTTGGTTTCTATAGTAGTGGTCATTTAAAATTTAGTTATGTTTTGAATTCTGTCTTTGTAGTTTACTAGCGCAGAATGTATTTCGGTGCCGACAATATCCGCGTGGAGCTAACTAATTACTTTGTTTGTGGTATGACTCATTATCAACTAACGGAATACTCATTTTTTTTTAAACCACTTTTTTAAAAAATTGGATGGTCCGTTAAGTTTCTTGCCAGTTCTTCTCATAGCTCCACCCCGTCAGCGAACTAGGCAACTTTGCTGACACTACTTTTCAGATAACCTGTTACATTCTTAACTTGTGACTTTCATAAGTGTTACTTTGTAACCTAGATGAATAAGCGATTTCATTTAATTATGCCATTTCTTTGGATTTGATAATCATACGTGTAAATAGAATATAAAATCTTAGCACAGAATGGTTAATTGATAAAATAAGGTGTTTAATTTTTTTAATTAAAGGCAAATAATTTGTCATAGATTAATTTAATAGATTCTAGCTGTAGCTTCACTAGTATGTCAATAAAGTAGGCTATGTTACTGTCTAATCAGCTTACTAATGGTATTTAAAAAATTCTTTGATATCATACCTAATTGCAATCTGAAAGTCACAAGTTCTAATACACTATTGCATTTGTCTATCATCTTCATCATATCAGCTCAATGAAGCAGCACGCAGCAGTGAAGCTGGTTATAAACCTCTCCTAATTTCAGATGGATCGACAACGTAATAAAGGTTGCAGGTGGCCGTTGGCTGCAGGTACAAAATCGCTCGCTGTGGCATTTATCTATACTAACATTAAAAAGAAGTAATGTTTGTGAATTTGTTTAATTTGAACCTTTATTTATCTTTGAAACTGCTCGTCATATTTTAAAAATCTTTCACCAGTAGAATGCTAAGTTATGACTCAGTGCCATAAGCAATATTATACTGGCATACAGTGTAGAAGCCGGTAGTAATTAAATATACCTACTTATTTATTTTATTTATTTATTATATATATATGTGAATGCTTAAAAAATAAAGACAATGTCCCACAAAACTGCATTGGCAGTTTGTCTGAGGGATCGGACCATTACACTTATACTAAAACAAGTTTTTTTCTTCTAATGTTTTAAACTTCTATACTAATGTTAAAAAGCTGAAGAGTTCTTTTGTTTGGTTGCACGTGCTTATCATAAGAACTACGGGTCCAAATTTTAAAAATCTATATTGTTGTGAAGGCCCGTTTATAAAACATCTCGCTGCAACCAATAGGGGCGAATCTCTTGTCAACAAGTAGTTTATAACACGTAAGTGCAAAACAGTATCCTTTGTTTATCTTTCAGTATTAGTATTTCTAAAACCAAATTATTCAAACTTTATATCGTTATTCCTAAGATATGTTAGCTGTAACAATAAATCCACAAACATAAATGTCACCCTCGCTTCAAAGCTCAAACTCTAATTCAAAACTATAACGGCACTTATTTTTTATTTTCTTCACTATCGTTTCTTACGTCTGCTGGCTGCTGCAATATCAATCCATCTGGCGGGTGTGGGGGCGGTGGGGGCAACGGGGCAGCCCGGCCAGGGTGGGGGGAAGGTGGTTATGTCACGTCACTGTCTTAAATGACTGTCACGGGTGTACTCCGGCGTCCTCTGAAGAACTGGACGGATGTTCACAATGGTATTTGATAACGTGCAGTTTTAAAGAGGTCATCGTTAGAGGTGTTTCGTTTGAATGGCAAATAGACCTCACGTCTTCTTGGATTGGCTCAAGTCTATATTTTTTTAAATATTTTATGTGACTTATTATGACTTTTATTTCGGGCAAATTCTAGGGGAAAGAACTAACAATCTAATAATACGGAATAGAGGCAATTCCTGACCTATATATAGTTAACCTTCCACAATACACATTTTTTTTAACACAGTTCAATAAATTTTACTACAAAGAGAAAATTACAAAATATTATGTTACCATATTTAATGAAGCTCATATTTTTTACTCTTTTTTTTCAATATTAAACTTATATTTTTGCCATGATAAAAAAAAAAATACTTTTATATATTAGGTATCATGATTCAAACAAAAACTTAAAAACAAGTAATAAAACCAAAATGCCAGACTAAAATAAGCACTGTCACTCATTTACATCTTATTCAAATGCGTGACTCAAAAACAATATTGCACAACTACAAAATTCCACTTCAACAACATACATAATCATAATTAACATAGTTTTATGTCGTTATTTACAATAAATAATTCATTGAGATGTCAAAAATAATGTCAATAACCGAATGAATATAGCTCTCGTCAATTTGACGGAATGTTCGTAAATATTCAATTTTTCCGGTATATGAAGAGCAAAGTTCAAATGAGAGGCTGTTCGTATTAATAAAATACAATATTGATGAGTTATCATGATTCGCTTTTATGTTTTCGAGAATAAATATTGGAGAAATATTGTTATAGTTTCTTTTGGTTGTACTAATAATAATAAATATCTACTGATTTATTTAATTTTTCTTGATTAGATTACTAGATTAGTTATTTTATTGGCTGCAACATACCTAATACGTATTAAGTAATTAATGAATTTAATGTATAAGTAATAGTTAATCGTTTTTTTTGTCCTGAAAGTTTGCTTGTTGTTATTTATTCATGCACAAACTGCAGAATGCGTTTTGATTATTATACATTCGAATAATTTTGAATAATTTTCATAGATTACCGATTTTATTAATTGCGAGAAAAAATAATTATCTTTCATCAGGATACTTGTGTCAATTTATATAGTTTAGAGATCCACTGATTACATTCTAAAACATAAGCTTAACTATCTTCAAACAAAAGAAATCTAAATAACTTTGCATTTTAACGCAAAAATTTAAAGGTTCATTTCACTTTCAAGCAAACAAAATTAATAACAGTGAAGTATTAGGTGAGGCCTATGTTCAGCAGTGGACGTCGTTGGGCTGATATGATGATGATGATGATGAAGTATAAAACAAAATATTATGGACACAACATCAAAAATCACAAAAACAAATAAATAAGAACATAACGGACACAACATCAATTTAATAATATCATCAAACACAACAATAGTGTGTAAAGTAAATGCAGTTGATCACATCTCACAATCAATAACATCGCAACAACTAAGAAGCGTCAGTTCAGCGCTGAACAATTCAGTCGTCGCTGTCAGTAAGACAGTGCTGTACACTGACGTGACAGGGATTGGGTGGCCTAAGTTATGAGTGAGGAGCGGTCTCAAAACTAAAGAGTCATCTGCAAAATAAACTCTGTTTCACCACTGACATATGAGTGCCAGACAAACTATCCATTAGGGCTTAGAGGCTTACGTGACAAAAATATGAAAAATATATCCAAAAAATTTACTAAGTTTTGGATACGATATCAAATACTTATCTACCATTGGTGAAACACAGACTTATTTATATATTGTAGTGAATGTTATACTAAACTCAATACGATAGTATGTTGTACTCTGTCTCATATTTTCTATGCGCATCATTTGAGAAGAGTAGTAATCTATAGTTAAATCGTAATAATTCACTCAAGTAAACTTAGTAGTCCTAGTATTCGACTACTAAACAAGGGATTGTTTCATCAGCACATAATTGTCTTCGTTGATTGTAGGTTTGTAAGATCCTTGGAAATAAAGTTTCTATATTATGTATCAGACAGCGAAAATGTTTTTAAAACTCAGAATTCTTTATTGTTAACAAAAATAAAATTTAAAGTTTTAGATAACCCCAACAAAAGCTGCTCCTTTTATTGCGTCGAAGGTTAAGAAACACCTATAAATAAAAAGAATACCATAATCATAAATATTGCATTACTTAACTCAAAAATAGCGTCTACAGTGATCCACTCGTAAGTTTCCAGTTGTCAAATCGCGACATCCTGTCACTTGCATCTCCAAACCAAGTCTGGAGTGAAATTTCCAACGGAGGCGAGTAAACTTGGGGACGTGGCTGCGACAGCGAGCTCGCGTCATCCCGATGCAAGTTGATAATGCAAGAGTGTGCTCGACACGACGCTGTTTTAACTTCATATCTGGCCTGCTGCCTTCTTTTGAGATGCACTATGGTTTTGAAGCCTTCAGGCAGACAGGCTGCCAACTGATTAATTGCATTGCTGTCTCTGTCAGTAAGTTGACAAGAACTGATCAATGATGTCTGCAGAGAACTGATCACTCTTTCTTTAAATATTCAGTGTTTTTTATTGACGTGTCACAATGGTAGTTAAATTAATACCTCTACGTATAACAGCTAGGAACAATGCGAACCTTGTGGGGTGCAAAAAGTAAATTAAGATTTTGAAGTTTTTTTTTTTTTCTTCAAATGGTATGAATGTGGGACGGGGAAAAGATTACTGTGTTTTTTTTTCCATAGGAATATTTTTGGGGTTGTATAGTGACATAGTATTCGGCTATTCGTGTCTATAGTATGTCCTTGTAGGTCATGTGTGCAAAATTATTTGTGTACAAAACCACGGCAGCGTGTGTTGGTGCGTGTGTGTAATTTTTTTTAAAGTACTATATTCTTCAGGAGACTCTCTAGACTATCTATTTGTTAAATAAATTCATAAAGATAGGTTGAAAGGCGTGAACGTGTAACAAAGAAACAAACAGACATAGTTACGTTCTAGTCTATACTAATATTATAAAGCTGAAAAGTTTGTTTGTTTGGTTGATTGAACGTGCCAATCTTAAGAACTACTGCTCCGATTTGAAAAAAAATTTACTGTTGTATAGTCCTTTTATAGAGAAAGGCTATATAACATCACGCTACGAACAATAAGAGCTGAGTAGTATACTAACAAAGAGCCACGGGAGTGAAACCTCGCGTTGTTTATATGATCATAAAGCCAAGCATCTTTCTGTTTAATACATAACATTTATATAAACTGCAGTACAGTACATCAGGGAGTGCAGTCTGTCCCTGACAACCTGTCACTCTGCACCAGACGAAGTAGCAAGAAATTCGCCTCGCCTCGCCCCGCCTCGTCTCTGTAAACAATTTCACAAAGACTTCACCGTGTGCCACTGACGGCGGTCGAAACGACCCGCTAGTTACCACTTTTAATTTGGAAACACATTTTTATCAGTTTTTTTAAAGTTTTCCCTTAGTTATGCTGTAAAAGTTTGGTAATGGAGTTTTGTAATAGTGATATGGCGTTGACTTTGTGCTCACTTTTTAGTTGTATAAATGTTTTGTATTTTGTTAAATTGAACTTTATGTCACACACCGTAGAAAAGATAATTGTAATAAATCTATGAAATTGCACTATTGAATTTAACAACAATATCACAGTCCCATCCCAATATCATACCAATTACGAGTCCAAATCTCCCAAATTGCTGTACTGCTGCCACATATATATTATACATACATATATATATATATATATATATTATAACACTAAAATAATTTGTCATAACTTTAAATATAGAATAGCAAGTTGTGGCTTCCCACACCTGGCTTCTAAAGCTAAAAATAAATTGTGCTAGGTATCTAGCACAATTTATTTTCTGCTTTCCTTAATTATAATTTTCAAAAGTCATAAAAAAAGAAGATTATCCTGAACCAACAATCCGAACCAATTCAATAAGAAATATACTTTATAACATACTAAACTAACTTCATTCACATTAGAAAGAGAACTAAACAATTAACCCCCCTCGGTCCACACAAAGACGCATCAAAGAAAGTCCTCACGTATGCACTTGATCGGGCGCTGCACTAACGTGATGCCGTCCATCGATTGTGCCCCTTTACCCACCCACAGGTGGGGTGGGGAGAGAAGAAAGCTTTAAAAACAGAGAGCCAGCGGCGTCTCCGCGACGGCCCAATACGTCCCCAACCGGCCGTCGATTACAAACGTAGCTGCATATGCCGCTGGAGGGTTAGCAAATGTAATGGCAATTTTTCAGTTAAATTTTAGATGGGTTTTGAATATACTATGTTTTGGTTAAGATATTTGTTACTTAGTTTTATAGCGACATTTTGTTTTGCGAAGATATTCTGTATTTTCATAACTTTAACAAAATGAATAATACTTATTTTTATTTCGATTAACATTTAACTAATTGGAATAAAAGTAGGCGATAAAGAATGTTATTTGCATATTTAGATATTTTTTTGGCTAATGCCAAAAAAATGTTTATTTTTTTTTTTGCAAAAAAAAAACATTTGGCGCTAAAGCTTTTCAAAAATTATTCTTAATTAAATCTTAAACATAAAGAAACTAAAGGCTTTTTTCAATATATATTAAATATATTAGAAGCTGATTGTCTATATTCGAACTTGAACTGGTGCAAATTCCGAGAAAAAATATTATCTGTTAGTAGCTTTTTAACTTAGATCTATTTATCTACTTTTATGTACATTTTAGGGTCGTTTCTCTTAATATTAAATTATATTACAAAAATAAATAATTAATAAAGATTAGCACTGTCGCTGCTACCACTACAAGCAGCACGTCGAGCGTACGGAAACACACGATCGTCAGTAATACAACATTCGTTATTTTTCGCCACCTTCCGCGCTGCCGTATTGATTAGTGCTCATTGGTACCGCCAAGGTACCGAGGTACAGGTGCTAACATGTGAATACATCCAGATCAAACTGTTTTTCTAAAGGCATCGCCTAACAGAGCATGGCATGATATTCGCGTGTGATCGCGTGCGGTTTACTATTAATGTATGGAAAATATCACACAGAATCTGCCTTGGTGGTTCTAGCGCGTAGTCCTGGGTTCAGTACTCCATTTCGACCCGTGTGTCGTAAAAGGCGTGTAAGGAAGAAACCTTAAACAGACGAAAGTCACGAGAAGACTACGAGAAAAGTAAAAATTCGAACCAAAACCATATACCAACCCGTCTGTCCAGCGTGGAATAGTAGGTTAAATTCCCTCCACAACGCAACCCGTGCCCAGCAGTAGGACGTTTCTAAGTTGTAGTTGTATCATAAAAATTAGTTTGGAAACAAATCAATCTCTCGGTCCCATGTAATAACATGGGATCTGGTACAGCTGGCGAAATATGGTTGTGATGCAGCTCTACCTTTTAGTTTTTTTCTCTCTGTCTGACGAATATATTAAAATAATATTCTTAATAAGGATTCATCACTTGTGTGCATTTATTTTCAGTCCTCGAAAAAACAAACCAGTCACGTAACTACTTGAGAGCTCACGCTAAGCCGGCTGCTATTCAGTCCTATGACAGCGCCCGTAACTGCAACATAAATAATCAAAAACAAATCAGTTGGCAATAAAATATAAACTAATTTGACTAATAAACGGTGTTTGGTTCAACGTTTGGCACATACTTTCCGCAAACTAAGTTTAATTTGAAAACTTCAGTACGTCGCTAATTTTGTGTGACGGTATTTGCTTTGTGACCGGTAAGGGTGCCATACACTTGCATTTACAAAAAGCGATTTAATTGGCCGAATGTTTTGAATTGTACATTAACTCCACAATCTTACTTCTGAACAATATCGTTGCGTGTTCCAAGACAGTAGTTAGTAAGATCCCATATACAGATAGTTTTCAATACGGAATCGTATATGTGGAATGTGACCTTAAGTTAAGCTTTCCCTAGAGCTGCCAAGTTCAAAAAAGGAGTGAATTTCTTAAGGGTCGGCAACGCGCTCGTGATGCCCCTGGTGTTGCAGGCGCCGCGCCCATAGGCTACGGTAACGGCTTACCATCAGGCGGACCGTACGTCTGTTTGCCACCGTCGTGGTATAAAAAAAAAAAGAAAAGTGTCATAGCTCGGTGTTTGCAAAAGTTCAACATCATCATATTTTTACTTTTACACATGACTAACCCTACGTCATGATAACTGTACAACACACAGATCATGTCATCTAAACTCAGTATAATTATTCTTCTCATAGCTCCACCCTATTAGCGAACTGATTGTAGTAACATTACCTTCCTTCCATTTTGTCTTAGTTCGATATATAGTTACTGTTACTAATTACGTTCAGAAACACGAAATACATACATTTAAGTTGTAATAAACTATTAATAAGTTGTTAGTTAGTATTTCACGAGTTTTCTTTACGTTCGACAGCCGGGCGGACGCACGGTGAGCTGTGCTTGGTGCAAGTGAAGGCTTGTAGCGATTTTTAAGATGTAGAGCACGTGGTATGTAACTATATAGGAAAAGAAAACATTCCTTAGTCCAAGTGTTTCAAATGCCACAGACTTGATATTTCATTATGTTATTTGACAAAAATACAAATTATTATCATCTTAGAACATTCTGGACATATGACGATATTTATATTCTTATTCTTATTCTTTTAAAAGACAACGCCCGCACTTGGGAACAAGCCCTGTGTCGCGGGGAGCTTTACAAACATGAAACTAACGGACACAAAGTACATCCAGACTAGAAACAAATATCTATGAATCACACAAATATTTGTCTCGTGTGGGAATCGAACCCACGTCACCCAGCACGGCGATGTAGTGGCGAGGCGACCACCTTAACCACTGCGCCACGGTGACAGTCAAATTCTCTTCCCTCTACTAATTATTTTGGTTTGATTTGATTGAAAATTTGCTGACACCTTTCTTTGACTTTGTATGACGTTCATAAGTATCATGTATGTGATCTTAATGAATAAAGAATTAATGACTTTTGACAGTGGAATTAGCGGAACGGTGTCACGGAACTTTGTTATTATAAAATTACCCTTGTATATTAATGATTTAATATTTCTGTCCTTTTGTAATTATATACCAAAGATATAAAACATAAATACGCAATCATATCTAAGGTATTTTATGATGATTACAGGGAAATTAAACTTTAATACCGACATATAAGTTAATGATAATTTAATAGTATTTGTGATAATGTTCTATTAAATAACTGGTCTAAGTTTTGGCCATTATTATAGGTATATCATTAATGAGTAATAAAATTTTGAGTTTAAGTAATTATTTTTAATTTAAATGTTTTTAATTAGTACTATTTAGTTATTATTAATTACTTCCATAAGAATAATTAATAATTAAAGAGTTCCTCACAAATTATTCCCACACATTATCTCTGTCAAATAGGTTTATTATATTTTTATATACCTATGTACCTAGTTAATCAAAGACTGCAGTTAATACTTACCTGTATACGTTGTTTAACAGATATAGTAGGTATTTAATATTCTTAACTTTAAATTAAAATCTCATACAGAATGTGTTTAACGATTTTACACCACAAAATAAAATAATAAAAATTTAAAAATATTTTTGTGAAAAGACATAGGTATACCTACTTAATTATATAAATTAAATATTCCACAATTTCAAAGAATTTTAATTTATTTTATTTTAATATTCATCAATAAATCAATATGGTAAGCTTTACATAGTTCATTCTGCTCCCACGTATTTCTTCAGTGTAGGTACTACGATGGCCGCCATTTTTCAAGCCGTGATTTAATTTACACATTTTATTGACATTGATAGCGTTCAAGACATAGAACTGCGGCCTATTTCTACTATACCGTGGGATGACCAGACTTCGATATACAAATTATTGCCTTAATTAACATGAGAAAGTAATTAATTAAAGAAATGCCATCGCAAATAAATGTCGATGAACGCAGTAAAATATGTCGCCAAGTTTGGAAAAGTTCTGTCAAGCAGGAGTAGGTTTAACTGTACGAGGGTTCCGTATTCTATCTATAAGTCTATTTATGACTTAATACATCTTAATTAATTTAAACAAAAGGTATTTTAATCCATTTCTTTATTATTCCTCTATTGGTTTTTGTGGTACAGTATAAAATAAACATTTACGATTTCAAAGATGTGTTATAAGTTTATTTCTTCATATGACTGAAAAACTTCATAATGCTAAGTTTGAGCGATCTTTTATCACTTTATTATAAACTTAACACTTTTTGTTACATTTTTAACTAAAAACTTTTATAAGAATTACTTTGCAACCTAAATGAATAAACTAGATTTCATTACTACGTAGATAGCTTTTTATTGGAGTTAATATATTAAACGGGTTTCTATATCTAATAGTATCATTAAGGTTCTACGCTACACTTGAAGAATGGACCCTAAAAATTAACTTAAGAAATATATTATAACATATGTTTTTAACTTTTAATAATTTCGCCATTAGCCTCGATAGAACTTTAAAATATCAATATTTTGTTATAAACATATCATCGTAATTATAAAACCGACATTATTTATTGTCAAAACGAAATAAGTAATTAATTAATTTCCAACATTATTGCTACTAGTTTTCGTTTATGTAAATTAATAATAATTAATGGGTCTTATTAATATTTTAATATTACAGTTTGGAATGAAACTTGTTTTGTGTTTTATCTATGGCTACGGACATTATTTGAATTAAATAATATATTTTATTATTTGAATAAACATAATTTAGAAGTTATTTCTGTGACAGTTCAATTGTATAAATCTTAGGTAAATTAAATATCAGTTGTACGAGTACATGCATAATACTACATATAATAATTGACACAGGTAGAAAAATATTTTCACAGGTATTATTGCATATTTATTAAAAATTCAAATTTTTATGTCTATTTTCGCTATATATATAAAATGCAAAAAAATTATGAATTTAAATACAAATTATATTCATTAAATATTTATTAGGAAGTATATTGATGGGAGAAGCATGTTTGATTATTAAATATAATTTTCTGTAATTAATTTGCATGTGTGTATGTCAACTCCTAAACAGCTGGATCTATTTTGGTACGTTTGAGTGGGTCTCTGTATGATGACTTGTATTCGGTAAGGCAATAGAGTTCTAGGAAAGGCTAAGATAAGGTCTCGTCACGTCACAGGTTCGCTGTTATTTTATTTAAATTCATAATATCGCTTTTAATGAACACACAAAACTGTAGGTCAAGCGCATGCATACTAACGGAATGCACACGAATTCTCGCATGTGAGTAATAACGAATTTTAAAATTACAATTTTCACATTAACATTATGTTGCAGATAAACATTGTTTTTTATTTATCATCATCATTCGTTGTAGAGTAGTTCGAGTTTGAGAGATGGACATAGGACTTTTTTATTGATATAATATCATTTGAGCGAAATCGCTAACAGAAGCAAGAAAAAATAAATAAAATGATTGCATTAACACGACCCTTTGTAGAAAGATCATGATTAATTTGAAAAATATATATATAATATATATAATAGACAAATAACTTAACTTTTAAAATAGAACCGCATCAAAAACTGTGAAATGTCGACTGCTATGACTTAGATTTGAATCATAAAAAAGATAAATATACTTTTTTTTTAAATTTATAGTCTCACGTGTAAAAATTACAAGCAAATATATCTTAATCATAAAAAATCTTGTGGAAATCCAACATTTATAGCCTATCATATTTGTAGAGCATCATAACTTCACAATTTTACGTTTTTCATATATTATGACGTTTCGACACTGATATATAACGTTTTAAATAGCTGTGAACTTCTCTGTTGACCCACCATTGGTTGTTTATCTGACTTTTAGTGGCTTTTGTAATAATATTAGTTTTATAAGTGAACCAACATTTTGTGTCAACACATAAATAAAATTATTGATTATGGTCCAATAAATCATAAATAATGACTGCACCTAATTACACAGAAATAAAAATAATGTTATTTTATTAGTTTTTTATATTAAATTATGTTATAAGATTATATTATACTAAATAATATATCACCTAGTCAAAGCTATCCAAATCTCGTTTAATACATAGATGAGTACTGTATGTATTCTTTTTAATGTTAATGTAAGTAACAGAGAAGAAGTAAGAGGATAAGTTTTTCTAAATATTCTTATTTTATCTAAAAAAAAAATATTTTGAGTTTGTTTGTCTTATTATTTACACTGAAATTAATTTAATTTAATAATTAAACTTATTTGTATAAATAATATTATTATATAAAATAATATGAGCAGTGCAGACTTGAGATATCTTTTTACCCGACTGTCAGGACGGGTATTGTTTTTCGCGCGTATCTTGTATGTTTGTAAATTTCTTTGTTTCCACGAATCTTCCAAACGGCTAGATGGATTTTGACAATTAGGGTGTCGTTAGATTCGTCTAGAATTTTTTTTTCTATTTAAATTTAATCAGGTATAATAATATTACAATAATTTTACGGATTTTAGTGCGTTGCTCTCTGTTGATTTTTTGCAGTCGGGTTATTAAATTTTTTAAGAATATTGCCAACACGCAAGAGTAGAAATCATTCAATTTTAGTTTAGACTATACTAGGTACGGATCGCTAGTATTTCTAAATATACACGTTCTTAATCGCTATCGCTTATATTTAACACTCAACCGAATTCCGCTTTCAAATCGCGAACTTTTCGCCATTTTAATTAACTTGATGTCGCAGTTACAACGGTGTTGATTTGTCGTCCAATGCGCAGGAGTCGTACGACATCGACAGCGTTCGGTGGAGCTCGACTCCGTTAGTAAGACTCACAACTTGGTCACCGTTAAATTTGTTGCTTTGTTTTATAAATGAATTTTGAGGAATCTGAAAAGTGTACCTGTAATATTGTTTCAATTCATATTTGGTATTTCAGCAACTCTTAATTAATTGTAAAAACAACGTGCTTTTTTACGGGTTAGTCCTTATTTTTATTTTATCCTTATTTACCTATTTCTAAAGCCATCTTTTTTGTGATCTGTCATGACTTGTGATGTAGAAAATTATTATAAATATTGGTGCATAACAATAACAACAACAATTCAGCACATAACAGTCCACTGCTGGACATAAGCGTCTCCTAATACGCGCCATAGTACTCGGTCCCTCACCTTGCGCATCAAAAACGAATCAGCAACCTTTGCGGACTGGCACGCTTTAGCTTAACCCATAACAACAAACCCCATAGTTTAATTAAAACAGGTTTATTTGTATATTTAGAGATTTAATAATTATGTATCTACTTACATATCTACAAATACTATTTACAATACTATAAATAAATAATAGAACAAAAGGTAATATGGGCTAGGCGTCAAAGTATATAACATAATTTTACTGTCTTCATAGCAATTTAACAAACTACAAAATAAAACCAGCTGACGTCATAAAAATGTTAATTAGCCGACGAAGTAAATAATACAAGTTTGGTCAAACTTTGTTTGTATGGCGTGCTTACACCCCATAAGGCAAAATTAACATTGTCTAGCATTGGCACAGAGTCAAATTGGTTCAACAACAAGTTCACTATGAAATATTTAGATGTCTGTTGTGATTTGTATTGAATATTTTGTTTAGATATTTTTGCGTTCAAAAGGACGTAACCGCCATGAATAGGATCAATGGCGGTTACATCCTTTTGTTAACGTTCAATAGATTAAAATATCGATCTAAATGCTCCCTACATTATTATTATCGACTGGCCTGTGGTCTAGTGGTTAGTGACCCTGACTGCTAAGCCGGAGGTCATGGGTTCGATCCCCACCCAGGAAAAATCTTTGTGTGATGAGCATAAAAGGTTTGTTCTGTGTCTGGGTGTAATTTATCTATAATATGTATGTATTTCCAAACAAAATAATTTAAGTAGTATATTTTTAGTACCCATAACACAAGCAAATATAATTGCTTACTTCGGGACTAGATGGCGCTGTGTGAATGTGATAGAATATTATTATTATATATTTCTTGTTAATTTAACAATTACTCATTACAGAACTTTAATTTAACTTCAAAAGGTTTTATTGGACAAATTAAATAATAAAAAAATCTTTTATATACAAGAAAATTATCAAAACAATAGTAGGTACTTAATTTCCGTATAATCTATGAAGCTCGTAAAACCTGACACAAAGCCTTCTCGTTACATAATATTTACATCATAACATTCCTCGAATTCTTCTACAAATCTGCATATCAAATTTATTTCTTTGAATCAAAATAGAATCGAAATCTAACCTCAATAAAAAATAAACCAATAAGAATTCACCGGTACACACACAAAGAAGATATAACACATGTCCACACAAAACTCATAAATGAAACACTCAAACAGTTTCGAATTAAAAAGACACCAATACGATTTCAGTTTTCGAGATAATAGCCTGAACCGACTTGGGTGTCACTTAAAAACGACAGTTTGGACAGACGAACGATTTTTTTTTGCCTTGTCGCAAGAACTAACGTGGCGACTTTTTGCCTTTTTAACCCTTCCGATGCGGCTGTGACAGGTCAGACGCAAACTACTTAGTAAATCTGCGGTCCAACACTTTTTTCCGTCAAATAGTTCTCGACAAATTAATTTGGCTGTGATAGGAACTTTTGTAAAGGTGTAAGTTTTTAAGTGAAAGGATAATGGATTGGTAATTATGTAGGTATATTTGGTATTCGCTTTAGTTGGCAAATTATTCTATGTTTATCTGAATATCACTTTCTATTTATCGACTTTTTGCCCTAGCAAAAAGTAAAATGTCACCTAAGACATTTTGTCTGAGTGATCACTTACACACACAATAGTGTGAAAACGTTACTTTACATTTATTTAGTTTCTTAAGATATTTTCATCAAAATTACCTATACAAAGATTTATATTAGTTCATCAGTACTGATGCTAAAGCACGGTTTTATTTTACATTCATGGAATTTGTTTAAGTACCTATTTATAACTTTAAGCAAAACCAATATGAAATTTCCAAAACCTCAATATAATATTCACCAAAGTAACCAAGTATACCTTGAGCCAATATAACGGTGTTAATATTAAAGTATCTTGTAATAAGACCTTAATTTTTCTCAACTAAGCAACAACATCTGCGTTTACCATCGCCCATGAATATAACATCACTTAATTAACACTTATAAAAACACCGTTTGACCCCTGCCAAAGTTTTGCCAACAAAAATAACTAAGTTACCAAAGACATAAACTGAAATTGGATTACACGCAGAACGCGAACTCTCACCGTAGAGCCCTCATAAATATTTTAAAAAACCCAAGCCCTGTGTGTCCATATCAGTGATCTTTTAACCCCGAAAATGCCAGGGCACACATTCCCGGTACCCGGGACGATATTAGATGGGCAGGTAGGACCAATATTCGTTGAATCCCATCACTGTATTGCAAAAGAAATCAAATTAGATATACAATAAGCGGGATAGTGGTCCGATTTACATAAGTATCCAAGCTATTTGGTCGGTTGATACGAGATTGCGGCTGGGTAACAATATTGCTCGTGTTTACAGCGTCTGTCTTGAGTTCGGTGCGGTGGCGGCGCCTGATGTGGATCGCGCCGATTTGTTTTTTTTTTTTCAATAGTATTTTGTGGCACTCTTTTGAATAAAATTGTGTAATATCGAACTTTGTAAACACTCGAAGGCACTTCAATAAGTGGACAAAACTATTGACTGGTTCTTGAAGAACATATGGTGAATTAAGGCAAGTAAATATATCAACATCATTATAATTAAATAGTCCAATGATGCCTAATGTCCGTTGTTGGATATAGGCCTTAGGTTATAACTAATATACATGAGTAATAATATTAGACGTCGCGTTGTGCTTAAATTAAAATGATTTTATTTTAATACTAATATTTTTGTCACTAAAATATGTTTTTCTATTCATCAATATCAATAATATAACGTCACTGTTCGTTAAACTGACCCTTACAGGCGTACACTGCAGCAACATCAAATAAAATTGTTAATAAAAACAGTTCCTTGTCTATACCTAATTCAAAGAAATCATTTTTATGCCCTGTAATAAAAATTTAAACGATATTTGAGTATTATTACGTGCCCCGAAAAAGGGTTATCCCAAATCCACTGTCGTCTATCGGATGGGTATCAAATACATGCAAATCCACAGGATTGGACGTTAAATAATACATAAATACAAAACGATGGTCTGCAAGTAACTGGGCCCAATAAAAAGTTGTCAGTACGTAAAATAAAATTCGATCAAAAAAGGCCCCGAGGGAGACGGGACATGTTATAAAATTTTAGGTCGCCGTTGTAGGGTTAAGGTGACAAGCTTCGTAGACGTGCTTCTGTCATCTTGTGAGAAAACGTCCGCGTCATAAACCTGTATCTGACTCCTACCTAGTCTTATTTTTAGCATCTAGACTTTCCAAAGTATATTTATATGTGTAATGTATTTACGAGATGTATTGGTATACATTAACATGTCTCCTCCTGTGCTCTTTCTAAACATTTATTAGCCTTTTGATTTATACTTTTGTGTAACATGATATTTAAAATATATGACGGAATTATAATATGCGATGCTATTTAGGGATTTACTTTCTTCTAACATGTTTACTTGCCGTAATATAGGTATTATTTGTAGCTGTTGCCTGATCTTTGTTTGGTCATTACTCAGCTTCTATTGGTCATAGCGTGATGCGTGATAAACTATAGCCTTCCTTGATAAATGGGTTATCCAACAATAAAATAATTGTTTCATTTGAACCAGTAGTTGATATTATTGCGTTCAACCAAACAAACATACTAGCTAGCTAGCTTACTAATATTACTAGCTTTATAATATTACTAGCTGTTGCCTAGGGCTTTGCTCCCGTCGTTGTTTGTTTCGCCACTGCTCAGCTCTTATTGGCTGTAGCGTGGTCTTTTATAGTCTACAGCGTTCCTCAATAAATGGGCTATCAAACACTTAAATATTTTTTCAAATCGGACCTGATCCTGAGATTAGTGAGGTCAATTAAAAAAACATACATTC
The DNA here is from genome assembly GCA_905147015.1 of Laspeyria flexula. Classification (NCBI taxonomy): domain Eukaryota; kingdom Metazoa; phylum Arthropoda; class Insecta; order Lepidoptera; family Erebidae; genus Laspeyria; species Laspeyria flexula. The sequence continues at coordinate 17,121,791 of LR989952.1, read as the reverse complement.
AACTTTAAAATCGTATTAGTATAGAAGTAAAGATATTCATCAGCCTGTCCAAATATATGTTGATTTTAATTTTGTTTTTCGAAATTGTATTTTGATGTCATTTAATTTAGGTCTAAATTTGATCCACCGCAAAAATCAAAATAGTTAGATATCGACAGTCATACATCAGAATAGCATAAATAAATCTCTTGCGCGTCGCTTGTGTATCTGCGACATTGGCCACTATCTTTCAGTCGCATTCCTTCCGATATTAAATCCACTTCATTCTATAAAGAATTCCAATGGACTGCGCCCCTACGGCCCGCTCTATGAACGAAACAAGGGGCCGGACCGTAAGGGGTAAACAGTTCTACGTATTACAGAGAGACGTACATCAATATTGTGAAGAATTGCTAGAGTTCATTGTTGTCATTACACTTGGATGTTAGAATAGACAGAGTTTATAATGTGCTAAGGGGGCTTACTCTGAATCGACATTTGAATGTTCGGTTTTGATGTCGCTGTCAAATGTAAGGAAATTTAGATATGGTTGCCGTCCCTTTTAAACATTTGACAGAATGACAGCGACATCGAAACAAACTAATCGAATGTCGAATTACAATCATACACGTCAATGTTATTTATTTGTATAAATTATGTTTAGCTAGAAATTGTACTTATTATTGTTTTCTTCTTTTTTCAGGTAAGTCTTCTAAAGATAGCAACTTTTACTATCCTAAATCACCGAAAACTTCGCATAAACCAGGTAATTCATTTTAATTTATTTGTCGGTTTATATTGAGACCAAATTTTAATGTTTTTTTTGACAAACTAAAATCATATTTTTGTAAATATAGAGTCAGCAGTGTAGAGATACATATTTATATACTTTTTGACACAAAAAATGTACCAACACCAGACACCTACAAAGCATCTTAGGCTCCCTGTTCATTAACGCGGAGAAATATTAATCAATAGGGTTGCATGAAATCTCCACTCTGCTCCAGTGGACAGATCCTATTGGTTAATACCTCTATTTCTACGTTTCTCCGCTCCACAGCCACACTTTGCGTCGATGGACAGGCAGCCTTATGTGGGAATCAGATTCACAACCCGGTGTTTGCCTGTAGCCCAAACAAATTAGACATAAAAATGATAATAATCTTATTAATATAATAAATTCGAAAGTTAGGATGGATGTATGGAGGGTTGTTAGTTACTCAACAGGCCAGAACGGCTGAATGGAACTGTACAAAATTTGGCACACTAATAGATTAAAGTCTAGTCTAGTAGAATGGCACATACACATAGTCTTTTTACCAACATGCCACGTGGGTGCAGCTAATTTTCTTTTTGTTAAAGTTGAGTAACCTTTCATATCTCTATCATAATTGCGACATTTCAAAAGTAACACAATTTCAATACGATATTAAATTGCACATTTTATTCGCACACCTGTACTCGTGTAGATCCTATTAAAATTGTCGCATTATCCCGGGCCCGGGATTGCCAATCACCCCGGGATCTGGGCCGTGATCCCGGCCTCCCCGAACTAGTAATAAGTGCATTACGCGAATACTCCCCTAGACGCAGTCGTAGTGAAATTGAAACATTTTAAATTGAATCATAGGTAAGTAATATATGTATAAAAAATTTAGGTAACTATTGTTAATGTCTACTCATAATGCTGTTTTTTTCAATGAAATCAAAATCATCTCATGAAATAATATTCTTCATTTTATTTTATTTAACGATGACAAAGAACCATTAAATTTGCCAAAATAGTTGAGTGCATCACAATAACTGTATATTAAACTCTTTCTATTCTTTGCACACCCATTAATAGTGATTAAAAATAGTTTTTTTCTATCAGTAAACTATAAGAAAGAAAATCGCAAACTTAACAATTTATAAATTCAAAATAAAACAAACCGCCCTCGCACTAAACGAAAAAAAAATAGTAAATCTGCCAAGTCCAGACTCCGTTTACCTTAAACATCTTAACTGCTTTGACGTCATTGCATCATGGTGGGGATGAACAGTGACGGACATGTCAGTCACATCTCGCCAGCCGCGGCGAGTTGACGTGATTGACAGTTCTGTGATAACGCGCGCGGAATAAATGCGGAGTGATAAAGAAATCAGTTAATAGAAAAGCAAAATGGCTGTCTTTTAATTGAGGGTATGAGGTTCTATTCGCAGACATGTAGGTCGCGTGGAGTTTTATTATTGTATTATTGTCACTTAATTTTATTTGAAGACATTAGATAGGTAGATCTCCCGAAACGTTTATAAAAATCATGTAAATTCGGTTTCTTTACTAATTTTGCACTTTTGAATATATCTTCATATTCTCGGAAAGGTTTGCTTTAGACATTGTCCTTTTTGCGTCAAAATTCAGTGCATTTACATTACATAATATGTATAAGTGAGCAAGAAATCAGCAAACTAGTGAATTCCCATGTTTTGCATGAACATGCACGAACAATTAGATTGTTTGGTTCAGTAATGATCCATCCCAGTTTCGCTTCACACACGAAAAAAAGCAAGGAAAAACTTTTTCTGACCATGCAATTTTTTCCAAAGAAAACACTAAGACAAAACTGAATAAGAACATTTTATCAAACTCATATTTTTGTCTAAATATAATATTAGCTATCAAAAATCTAGGGAAATTTGAATGCGAAATATTTTTGCTAACCCCTTGTGTGATAAAAGGGTCATTTTACATATTAACATTCTAATGTATTACAATTTTCTTTATAAAGCTATCTGTCTAAGTTCGTGTTAATTTCTGACATATAATATCATTGTATATAATGTAATATTAGTCTAGTACATGATTAAGTCAGAGCCTCTTAAATAAACCGGCGCTCACCCCACATCATCATTCTCGACGCAAATGATTTCCAAATTACGTACTTCAACCATACTATCATATTCGACATTTTTCACCCCCGTCATATACTTATAGCTCGTTACGAGGGGAGGGGTGGAGGGGGTGGAGGGTGAAACATAATTGGGTATTAACAGACAGTATCCGTCACCCGGCGCCACTTGCGGTTAGAAAATTGAATGGATTCAATTAATTTTTCGTTTTAATCTCGTTTGTTGCAATATCGGCCGGCGTGGATAATTAAACTGTCTGTCATTATGATCTGCAAGCGATTTTAATGCTTATGTAATATGGTTAAAGATGGTTGTTGAGTGAATAAGTAGGGAAGTTGAATTTTGCGAATACTGTATTTTATCAAGTGCGAAGAGTTTTCCGAACAAAGTGACAAGTTTGAAGTGATTTTCTTTGTGGTTAATTATGATATTTACAATAATTACGTAAACGACGTAACCCTACTTCAAGTTTCACAACGCATAGCTTTCGTCTTTATTATAAATGTGTGAACATACAAACTGACATTGACACTGAGAGACAGTATGTTTACCAACGAAAAAATACTTCATATAATATAATTATAATTAGGCACCATCCGAACTACATCACGGGGTATCCAATACCTTTTATGATTACACCATCAATATAAAACATACAAAACTTGAACAGAATTCTATTCCAGCTTATTCTCCAGCATTCCATTAACTCACCAACACACTCAAACTCTTTAACCCTACAATGCACACGACGTAATCTAAATAGCGTAGAGATCGCGACATTAAGTCTCGCGCACACAGCGCCAGTGGCCGTCGCCGCCGGACCGGAACGTCCCCGCGGAAGCGACATTAAAACTTTTGAGTGATTTCGCTCAGTCAAACGTTGCAAGACGAGCGAGGTCCAGCTGGGGTAGGGTTGCCACGCAATCAGACTTTATTCGTAGGATTCGACGATTTAAACTCTTATTTTGTTAATCATGATTAAGCCATACCCTTTTATCATTGATTGTTAAATTTCTCTTAAAATAATGAACAGCTTTTTTTGTAAATCAGCACGTACTGCAATATACTGAAGTAAAATAAAAAATTCACGTGAATAAATTTATAAAATAATTAATAAACTAATGTTTTTTCTTTCTGACCATGGCACTTACAACAAACGAAATATTAGAAATTAAAACACACCATAAATATCCCGATAAAGAATTAGTAAATATAAAACAGTATCTAAACCATGGCATTGAATATTTCATGTCATATCGATATGTAATGTATGTGTGAATACACAATAACAATAGTGTAGTATGTTTTTCTCGACTTTCATAACACAAAGGCTTACATTTTTCTCTCTATTAATTACATATTACTAAGGCCAGAGTTCAATTCTGAGCTAAGGTTGCTTTTGTTTATGATAAAATACTTTACTGCCGAGCTAGAAAATATTTCGTGTTTTTTATTTGTATCTCTATCTAATCTACATTTTCCTGCCTTTAACAAAATTGTCAAAAGTCGTAAAATATTGCTAAGATTTTGTGTTTTTTCTTGAGTCTCAGAAGCCAAAATAAACAAGCCTTATTTTAAAGTAACTGTCAGTATTAAAACCCTGTTATGCAGTATATCTTTCTAAATTGTAATCAAACTTAAAACAAAATTTACCTATTTAAGAAAAATATAATTATAAAAAGATACTTAATATTGTAATGTTATGTACAACCTTGGCTCGCCCATCTGGCGAGTGTGGTGTGGCGACCCTGCGCTGCGCGGATGTGGCGAGTAGTGGCGACGGACGAGTGTGGACGAGTTCTGTGCCGACTAATTTGTGAATAGTTCTCTCACTCGACCGATTCCTACTCCTACTGTCCGTAGCTAGTCGTTTTCTGACACTCGTTACCGCTCATTGTTTCACGCAGACTTTCTTAATGAGTTCTTTAATTGTACTATTAATTATATTTGATTTCTTACTCAAGTTTAGCTTCAGGTATTTGCAAGTATAAAAAAAATATTTTACGTGCTTATCTTACCTTTAACTTTTAACTGACAGGCAACAATATGTCTGTTGTCTGTCTGTAAATATGAATTAAAAAAGTAAATTTAAAAGTACATAAGAAATAGCACAATAATAAACTGAAACGAAATCAAAATTACTTTAACAAACATTAACATGAACAACATGACTCACTAATCACATTCACAATCTAAGCCACCCACACTAACGTACGTAAATAAATAAATAAGAAAACGTAGCCTCCCCCTTATCAGCACATCGCTAAGCATGTCCACACGTCCACTTAGAGGGTGTGGGGTGGGTGGGGGTGACATCTCCATCGTACAGCGTCACCGCCAGATCAATGCCGGACAGTCCCCACCTGCACTTTTAATCGCGGGATGAAATGGGACGGGATGGGCCCGGCGCTGGACGGACGGGACAAGGCGCTCGACGCTCTGTGCGCACACCTTTGTTTTTTCAAGATGTTGCAATGCGAAGTTTTTTGGATCGAATGCGGATTTAGACTGAGTTAGCGTGGTTGTCTTATTGAAGGTTATGGCTTACGTTATGAAATGTAATGAAATAGATTATTCAGTTGAATTTGATTGAATGAAGTTATATTTAAAATTAAATGAATTTGCTGTATTGGGTATAGCGTTTAAATCTTTTATTGATTTGTTAATCAAGGGTATCTTACATAAAATTTCCAAAGATTTAAAAAATTCTTACTGCAATATCGATCTGAATGGAGAAAATTTAAACCACGTTTTTTACGTACTTATTCATTTTTTTTGTGTGTGACCGCAAGTCAATTTGTTTTTTTTTTATCAGGCTCTACCCGGGTGGAAACTAGAGGTAGAATATTACTGAGGGCTTTAGAGTTATAACTTATGAAGTTTGAAAATATGAGTCTAGACAGAGTATCCATTACTGGTGCAGTAAGAGGCGACGTATTATTTTAGCATAGATTTTATCATTTCAACCTTCTGTTAGTATTTTAGGATCTACTTCTAGAGAGCTTACTACATATTGTTTTTACATACACATTATATTTATTCGTAACGAAACTTTTTTGTAAAAAAAATTTGGACCTCTTGTCACAGCTAAAACCATTGAGTTGTTTCTGAATTGAACCCGTGACAAACCTTGATTTCCCACTGCGAAGCGGAGAGAAAGGATTTAACAAGTTGGGAGACATCTTAAAACATAATGTTAAGTAGTTTTAGTGAATTTAAAGTTTCGCCGTTTTGTTTCAACCGTGGCTTGTTCCCTTGTGAGGCGAGTTTTTGTCTATATGGGTGAAGTTTTGATTGCTGGCCAGTGTTAGAGAAATCTCGAGTGATTTTTTTGCGACGGGTTATTTTGTGGACAGATTTGAAGTGGGGTTTGTAAGTTAGGAATGTTTAACTTTAGACAAGTTTAGGATTGTCACATTTTTGTTTAGATAATGTAGAGTATTTCTCTGTGGAAGTAATTTTGAAGTAATATAATAATAATATTCTACCACATTCACACAGCGCCATCTAGTCCCAAATTAAGCAATTACATTTGCTTGTGTTAAGGGTACTAAACAACTGATATACTACTTAAATACATTTTTTTTTGTAAATACATACATATTATAGATAAATTACACCCAGACACAGAACAATCCTTTATGCTCATCACACAAAGATTTGTCCTGGGTGGGGATCGAACCCACGACCTCCGGCTTAGCAGTCAGGGTCACTAACCACTAGACCAACAGGCCAGTCCTCATGAAGTGCTCATGTTAGTGTATCTTGCTTGTTTTGGTGTAATAATATATTTGTTTTAGATATTAAATATAACGTGATGATTCATTAGTTTACATTTCGTGAAAAAATATATTAAATATTGGTATTATGAAAGTTTAAAGATAAAATTGTACCATCAATCGTTAGATAAAACGCAAACTTGTTACCATTTTTCATAATTACGCATAAATAAAAAAGTAAAGATCTTGATGTGGATCGTATTTCTTCCATACAATGTCTATAGGACACAATCGCCAGTCGTTGTATAGATAAGAGATGCTTTTTTATACTTTTTAAGCGACGGAACTGAACCCTTTGAACGCTATCTGACGATACTTGACATCTTGTCCCCAGTCGGGAAACGGAAACGTTTTGCGTTAAGCTTTGTTTAAAAAAATATGAATTCATATTTATTTCGTATCTTTACGTAGGTTTTTTTTTCGGAGGATTGTGTTGTATCTATTGAAATTATTTTGACTTCAAAATTTTACTGATTTCTTTCTAAAATTATGTCTCTGCTGATAGCTTTTCTTAAAAGCTGTAGCAATATTGCTACGAATATAACATTTCTCAGAAAAATAACATAAATTTGTATTAAGCAAAATATATAATGACATAAAAAAAAAAAATAATAAAAAAAAAAGTCTTGCTGATATTAATATGATGATGAAAAAATTAAATCGTCGATCGTATTTTAAAACAGTGTCCTACTTCGAAGCCATTTGAAGGTGGTTGATTCTTGCAATTCAGTAGGCAGGCCTTATATAAGTAATAATTATTTATTTATTCAATATTGACTTGATCACAATTGCTCTTAATCTAAAATACGTTTAGGTAGACAACGGTAGGTATACAACTGAGCGAATAACATTTTTAGAAACAAGCATAACGAAAAATATCACCAAAATATGCTGCCCCAACAAAACTCCGTATCGCCTATAATATCTGTTCGGAAAACTACGCACCTTGAAACTTGCCAATCATCTCACAGTCAACAACATATAACTAGGAAAAATCAATCCGCACAAACAGTATTGACGGATATATCCGTATGTCTATGGACGGACGACGGGCTTCGGGACGGACGGGGCGACTCGTCTTAAATTATGTTCGGGACGTGATAACGAACAGGGGACGGGGGGTTAAGGCTATCGTATTTACTTTTGTGACGAGTGTGTGCGTATTGTTTTGTACGGGTCTGTCTGGGACAGGCAGTGGGTGGTTAAGTTAATTATCATTTTGGAAAGTGTAGGGTTCAAAATAGATTTAGAGTTGAATTTTCGTGGTGTTTTAATTTTGATATTATTTTGTTTCTGGCAAAATTTCATAAGATTAAATTCTTTCAAGGGATTTTATGATGAGAACTTTCGTCAAAATATTAAAAAATAGACGGTACATGCATACATAAATATATTTTGGACACTTATAATTGAATTTTACCTAAAACTTGAAATTTTATTTTTTTAAATATAGGTGAAATTCGTAGGGATGGACACGAATTTTACCTAAAACTTTGTTGAGTATAAATAAAAAAGCCTAAATCAATCACTAACTTGCCAAAAATAAAATTTTAAAAGCCCCATTACCATACTAAAACTATCCGTTTTGTACTCTAGAAGCGGGGTACAATTATTATAAATATGGCGTCGATGTGGGTCAGGCGAATGCGCCGAGGGGTGCAAGAAGGGGTAGTTTGGGGGCAGTTGGGGTATGGGGCGGAGAGGACACCCGTCAATCGATTGTCAAGGAGTGCAGTGCGGGATACGCGAAGATGTTTTTACTGAAGTTCTCAGGTAGATGTGCATGTATGAACTAAAATTGTAGTAATTCAATTATATAGTATCGAATATCTTGTATATACTTTTAATTTGGGCGTTTGCATACGTCCAATTGATCGTCGTTTAATTAATAAGTTAATTTAATGAGTGTAGATGTTTTTAAATAAGTTTATTAACCCTTCTCCAATATTGAGACAGTTTGTTGTTTCTTACTAAAATATTCTTCTTCAAATGTGTTATAGTACAGTACTTACATATTTACCTAATGGTGGTCGCCCGGGGCTTCGCACCCGTCGTTCTTTATTTGACCACTGCTCAGCTCCTATTGGCCGTAGCGTGATATTATATATCCTATAGCCTTCCTCGATAAATGGGCTATCCAACATTAAAGATTTTTTCAAACTGGACCAGTAGTTCATAAGATTAGCGCGTTCAATCAAATAGACATACAAATCTTTCAGCTTTGTAATATTAGCATAGAGTTTGAGGCCATTTCATATAAGTATTGAAATTTACAAGTTGCAGAAGAAAGAAGTAAAAATATAGAAAAAGAGAAAGGTCTTCTTAATGACGGGTCTTTTTCTAGAACCTTCTTATATTTTACTGATATGGGAACGATTTGCCCTATCTGGGAATCGAAACTCTTGCAAAGTAGTAAACATTCTCGCTGCACTGTCGAGGCAGTGTATAATGTATATGTTGCGGACAATACCGCGTGTTTTATTGGTACGAGCCGTCATGTGTGGGTGCGAGCTTCTGTTTACGACGTTATCGCTCGTCATATGGTGGGACAGGGAGCTTGGATGGTGTAAGGAATGGAGGCGGTAGCTTCTCTTTTCTTATCTCCAGAAGATAGCAGAGTGAGAAGCGCTTTGAAAATCATAATCGTAATTACAATGATATGAAAAGATACCATAATTATGAGAATTTATAGTAGGTATAATATTATATTCTGAATTATAATTTTATTTGACATAAAATCATTTTCGTGCTTACTTAGAAAAACTTCTTACTCTGTCTTGCTTATATAAAATAGCATCAAAACGAGGTTGGATGAATCACTCTATTTTTTGTAAAAACCGCATCAAAATCTGTTGAGTACTTTATAAGATCTAAGCGTAAACATAGGTGGCGACATTTTTATACTATGCAAGTATAAATCACCGCATCCATTAGTTCATGCAGTGACGATGTAATCCAGTTTCTTGAGCGACACACATCAGAGCTATTCTCGAGCTATTCAGCTATAAATATAGTTTATAGCTCCATCAGTCTCGCAACAACAGCTGTAGCACTCGTTAAGAAGACGATGATTGATCTCGAATAGACGCGAGACGTGTCGCCGAGAATTATGTCTCGTTGTGGATTATAGGATTTATTCACTGTAATTGTTTTTGTTGTTCATTTTGTGATTCTTTTCTCGTATTATAAATTTTTGTTATCTCATGTAATGAGGTGACACCGATAGTTGATAGATTCTTTTTGATAATGTCAGTTTCTTCGGTTCAGGGTCGCCTTGTTCTATGAGCTATTTAAATAGAATATCATCATTATATCAGCCTAATGGCGTCTACTGCTGAACAATACTGAACATGGGCCTAACTTCCGAATGTAAGTTACTAAATAAATATTATTACGCTAAAACGCATTTCTGCATTTAGTTTAAAAAAAAGAAGATACTCTATGTCATTGGGACTTTAGAAACAAAATTAGCGAACATAGTGTATACCCAGAATTTCATGCGGGGGTCGAGTATTTTTCAGCAGACAATTAGTTATTACAATTATTAGTCGACGAACAAGATATCTTCATATCAGTCCAATGACGTCCACTGCTAGACAAATACCTAATTTCCATAGCGAGCGATTTTTATAAATTCATTAACATCTACTTCTTTAATTTCCGAATCAAATTCAAATACACACCCAAAATAAGTCCGTAGAACAAAAAAAATTGACCGCGGAAGACAAAACTATGATGTATAGCGTAAAAGAGAGAGAAATAAAAAATGAAAGCAACGATGACATCTCACTCGTGATTTATACAGTAAACACATAAATCTGAGTTGTATCTGTCAAGCCCGCTCACACCTGCGACTAGACCGAAATAATGTCGACGATTTTGTCTCTACTAACGTGTGAAATAGGGGTTTTAAAATATAATCATGTATGTAGTCGTCTCTAAAGAAGATAGGGGAGAAATCTCCATAGTAGTTTTCAGATTTTGACTAGTTAAAGTTGGTTTGAGGAGATGAACGCTCTCATACAATGTCTCCTTGAACGAGCCCTTTCGCTGAAAGCAGACCGACCTTTTCATGTAATTAATTATTATTACTGTTGCGCATACTGCCGATATTTCGCAGGAAAAAAATCACATTTTAAGTAATTAACATGAATCCCCCCTACATTTTTCTCCAAAAATATTGGAACATGAAACCAAAATGAACAGATTCTGATATTGTTATTTCAATTACAGCATCCTTAGAATATCAGTGTTACCTATTACAATTTATGATATAAGATAAAAAAAGAAATCTGTCAAAGCGCAATCTACTTCTTCACTGTTCAGACAAAACCAACCAAAAACTTATCGACAAGAATCTGACGTTGTATTATGACATACGTATCCTACGTGGCCGCTAACTATGGGGCTCATTAGAAAGCTCACTGTCGCTCAGCGAGCCATGGAAAGGGCTATGCTTGGAGTTTTCCTGCGTGATCGAATCAGAAATGAGGAGATCCGCAAGAGAACTAAAGTTGCCGACATAGCTCACCGAATCGCATCGCTGAAGTGGCAGGCCACATAGCTCGCAGAACTGATGGCCGATGGGGCAAAAAAGTTCTCGAGTGGCGGCCACGTATTGGAAAGCGCAGCGTGGGGCGAACCCCCGCGAGATGGACCGGCAATCTGGTAAAGATCTCGCTCGAATCGCTCGCTTTGGCGGAAATTAGGTCAGGCCTATGTTCAGCAGTGGACGTCATTGGGCTGATATGATGATGATGATGATCCTACGTATCATTTCACTGCGACAAAAAACTCGCAGCGACAAAAAGTCGTTGAACAACAACGTTTGCAAAACGTAACGAGTTTAGACGAAAATACCGCGATGCGTCACGATTAACGACCAATGAATCGGGACAATTCCTCGGTGGATACGTACGAATGATAGACAAGACTGAAATAGATGCAGCGGTTACAGCTTTTTTATAGACCAATTTTGATTTGAATTAAAAAGTGTGAATGCTACAAGTCACATCAAAGGTGCTGCAAACCGATGCTAATGAAAAATATAATAGAAATGATATTGTCTGAATTTGAGTTTTATATTTTTGTTTGTGGGCATTTTTTTTTATTCCCGATCACACAAACAGCCTTTGACATGTGCTATTTGTTTCGATCACCATTTCAACCCATAAACGTCCCACTGCCGGGCTAGGGTCTCCTCCAAAGAATGTGGAGGAAATTTAGCCTACTATACCACGCTGGCTAGATGGACGTTGTTTGGAACTTTCCTTTTCTCTCTTTCCTTCTCTGCTCTTGTCTACATAAGGCTACCTTTAGTCGCCTTGTACGACACTCACGGATTGAGACGGGGTAGTGTCATTATGTATTCTTAATCCGTCACTCCGACACACGGATCTTTGTTTTTTTTTATATAAAGGGAAATTGGAATTTCACATACTTTAGTCTGTATAAAAACTTTTAAGTGACGTTCTAAAATCTTTTATTTTTTTGGCCAGATCATGTTTGTATAATTTTCGACTGATAGAGGAATAACGCAATTAATTCACAAATTCAATTTAATTTTCCTGTATCACTTCTCCGTATTTAGTGTAAAGCTACAAATATCCCACACATTGCATTCATACCCAACGAGACGATACTCAAATTCCCTTTGCACCAAACACGCAGACGGTTTCCATTAGTCCATCACAAAACATTAGCATACAGAAGCAAGACTCGTATGACCACTAGTGTACAACCACAGTAACTCGAACGAATCTACAATCGATACACATTGCTAGACGGAACCCACTGTGCAACCATTACCATATTTTTGAGGCGCACACTGCTTCAGCACTCGTAAACATCAGACAAAATGAGCACTAATTTCTCGACGGCTGCTTGCCGCACAAAGAGAGCCCGTTTTACATAAATTTGTCATATTTGCACGCACCCTCCACGCGAGTAGCTTGCCAAGTTTTGAGAACGCGGTAAACGGTTGATAGTTCTAATAGGCATTCACGGTCTGACTTGTGTGGGAAGATATGGTTAGCTGCAAATGAGAAAAATAAATATTGCTTAATATTCTCAGATGAGCTCTATTTTGTAGGTAATTCTTTCGCATGCTCATGTTATGCTATGAACCAGTCCTGTGACTTTTCTTAGTATATCTACAAACTAATAAGAAGGTCTTATACCATTTATACAAAGCTCGGGTATTTGTTTACAACTAGACAAGCTATACAGCTTGCATACGCTTTTGCTTACTTTGGCGCCTTCAAAAATGTGTTTGAAACATTCATGCAATTGCGTTCAAAAAATCAGAAAATTATACATATTTCAATAGTAGCCAATTTATGTATGTATGTATTTTTTACCAAAAGTCGACCAACATGCTGGCCCATCAGTAGCTGGTCTTACGTCATAGCTGTCAAGCATGACTGACGAACTGACAGTCAACATGTCATCTTACATTACGTGTTCGGAGCCCGTTTGGCCCGCGCTGTCACGCAACGAGTTAAGTGTTTGATATTCTAATATAGAGCCTTTTTTGGGACACAGTATTTGGATTACGAGGTCTATGGAGTACTGTTTGGGTTTTTAGTGCTGTCACTATTGAATATTGAAATGTATTGAATAAGTTTAATGCCTATTTTGACCGTCATCATCATCATCATCAGCAACCCATTAATGTCCCACTGGTGGGCCCGAGCTTTCTCTCGTCTATCTAGAGAGCTGAGAGGGATTTAGGCCATAATCCACATACGCTGGCTTAATGCGGGTTGGTGGATCAGACATAGTTACACACTTAGAATTTCTTCTAGGGTATTTGGGTTTCCTCACGATGTTTTCCTTCACCATTAGCAGATGGTAAGTCACATGAGTAGTACATATAAATTCCACAAAGTGAAAGTGTAGGAAAAGAAATGATATCTGCCTTCCTGGCACAAAAATACCATCAAAAATATAAATTACAAATCAGTAGTTAAATATCTTGGCTTGAAAACAATGAGTACAGAAAATATACTTCAAAGTTATTGCCCCAGTGTAAAGTGGGTCATGTAATAATTCAGACGCGGCAAAACTTGATACTATTATACCTATATTAAATGTTTTTATTTTTTTTATTTTCAGGTAAGTTGAGTATTGTCTACTGAGCTGTAGCCTAACGCTGAGAACTGAGGTAACGAATAATACATATATATATTATTATATATGAATAAGTTGTATGTACATAGGTAATTATATTATACAATAATTATTACTATGATTTTTCGTCTTAAAAATTATATTGGTTATTTAAATTTCGTTCCTTTTTAAAGTAATGATTTAGCAAAAAATCAGACTACAGTTTTTTCTGTCTTAGACACCGTTTTTTCAGGCGGCAAATTATAATGAAATAGTATGTAGAACAAATTTTCATCAGTTTAATATAATAATCATGGGTATAAAAACAATAAAGAGTTACTCACTGTTTGTTGTCGTAACTCTCTACCATTGTAGTCTTATTTAGTTGTTGATTTTTTTTATAACTGAGAAGATATATAAAAAGTCAACAACTAAATAGGCACAATACCACAGTAGTTATACCATTCTGTTTCATACTCTATGTCACGTTAGAAGCACGCCATAAGTTAGACGGCTTGTAGCCTTAAGTTACACTAGTTTTACTTAACACTGAGTTATCGGTCCAACTTAGCTAGTTCTTTTGATTTGTGACTGATTAGTTTGTAAAGTAACTACTGGGTTTTTAATGAGCATACTGAGTTTTATTTTATTCATAGGTTGAAGGTTTGACGGAACCGATTGATTGGCATTTAATATTTTTATAAGATTCTAGGCACTTTTTGGCTAAGGAAAGATATCAACTATATCTTTCCAAACTTTTTTAAATATTAGCCTTAGATTTTGATGCTTGCTTCTACAGCCAAACACTTTCCTAGTGAGAATTAATGCAAAAAAAAAAACTGTAATGAGTGCAGTACGGTAAGGATAAGTAAAGTTTTTCTCCACTACAATTTTAGAAAACTTTTTCAAATCTTACATAACCCGTTTAATAATTACCTATCCATTTTCAAAACAACCGCACCAAAGATCACTTAATTAATTGTCATAACAAAAATTAATGCAATTTTAAATACCAATTGCCACCCAAACACGTCACACCCATTCTTAACTCAAACAGAAAAAGGGAATAATTTCTTTATAAATTATTACAGTCGGCGTGAATTGAACTGGTATCCTTCAAAGAGGGTGGGGGTAGGTGGGCGCCCTGGGACGCACGCCGTGATTTATAGGGCTATAAAGTATTATAATTAAAAGCTGGAAACGAGGGGGTGAAACTATGGGGAGAAGGAACTATGGCCCGGCGGTGGCCGAGGGTAACCCAGGTATGGGTGGTGCTGATGTGGTTATCATGAGCTTTTATTGCTTGCGGGTAGCGACAGCATCTATGGATTTACGTGATGTTAATTGTAATTAATAAGAAGGATATTACCGATAATTATTATGTTAGGAATCTCATATTTTAGATATTAGTACTGGCTTCTGCCCGCGGCTTCGTCTGCATTTTATATACTATATTATTATATGAACTATAATCTATCTAGTTGCCAAATTTCGTACAGATAGTTTCAGCCGTTCTGGCGTGATTGAGTAACAAATATCCATCCTTACATCCATCCATTTTAATTTTCGCATTTATAATATTAATAAGATATGATTCAAACATATTTATACGGTTTCTTTCGGTGTCACAAAAAGACAACTGTCACAGTGTAATTTTCCTGTGACTTTACTAGTGTACAGTTTGGAGATACAAATTACACCCAGATTCGGAACAAATATCTGTGGTTTGCAAAATATCTATCCATTATGGAAAAATACTTACAATTTTTGCGTGACTTCATGACATGCAGAAACAAAACTTTTTACGCGACTTTGTTTCTGTATTTTTTATTTGTGTTAGAACTTTCTTTCTTTTATTTAATTTTGGATAACAAATAGACAATTTCTAGTCATATTATTGGGGTTTATATATAATTTGAGCACTAATTTATCTATATTAATATTCTATCGGTACTTAAAGTTAGTCGTGTCCGTCCGCCTGTCGCTTTAATTAAAGCTAGAGTAGTCGAGGTCAAGTTGAACATGTCCATGCTGTAGTGGGAATTGTTATTTAGTCATAAGCTATCGCGTAGTCGTCCTTGTAGTTAATAAACTCATCATACTTCTGTTTTACAAGAAGTTTTCCAGAAGGTGATGGATATAAGGAAGTTTCATCATTGCTTTTCATCCCAAGATATATATAACGACGATACACTAGGGCAAGAGAAGAAAATCTAGATACTTACTGTAATATATTTGATTTTCTTTCCTTGACCTAGACAAACAAAACAAAGAAACTCTTCACGTTTTTTTTTTTTAATAATTATATAATTTTTTTTAAATTAATAATTTTTTTTAATAACAAAGCTGAAAAGTTCGTTTGTTTGGTTGAACAGATATAGGTATAGATAAAGCACTAAGGGCCGATTTTTCCATCGTCAGGTAACTTTATCCGAGGAATAAATCTGAATTTTTTGACAGTTTTTCTATACAAAATCAGTCAAACGTCAATTTTATTCTCCAAGTAAAAGTTGTCTGACGATCAAACAACCCTAAGTGGGGCGTAATCAATAATAACAATGAATTTTAGAAACATGCAATTAAAGGACACAAAATATATAGGTACCCAGACTCGAAACAAAAAATGAATTTAAAAAATATTTGTCTCGTGCGAGAATCGAACCCACGTCATTCGGCACGGCGATGTCAGTGGCGAGTGCCCTAACCACTACGCCACGGTGACAGAAATATATTTAATCTACTTAAGTTACCTTGTCTGTGTAATGGGGGATTGAGAATAGATAATGTCACTACCCCATCTCAACCCGTGGATGTCGTAAAAGGTGAAAAAGGTGTCTAAGGGAGTAAACTTTATGCAGACAAAAGCACTGCGAGAAAAGGACGTCTGTTTGCCACCATCGTGGTATAAAAAAAAAAAAACAAAACCTATATCAACCCTTCTAGCCAGCGTGGTATAGTAGGCTAAATTCCCTGCACATTCTTTTTAAGAGACTCTTGCAGCAGTGGGATGTTTATGGGTTGAAATGATGAAGTTAACTTATATATCCAAATAGTCATATAGCCGCATATACAATTTCAAGTTGCATCAGTCGAAGCGCCATAAAACTTGTGCTGGCGTCGTACGGTCTGCAATGACAAACGCTCTGTTTATTAAAGTCAAAACATAATACCAGAGTGGCGTAAATCATGCGCCTCGGCATTGTAAGGCACCCTCACACCCCTCGGGGGGTGGTTA
Organism: Laspeyria flexula; assembly: GCA_905147015.1. NCBI lineage: Eukaryota > Metazoa > Arthropoda > Insecta > Lepidoptera > Erebidae > Laspeyria > Laspeyria flexula. Next base: position 17,104,799 of record LR989952.1, on the reverse strand, counting down.
CGTCCACTAATTTTCAGAAATGGCCACTGAACTTCAGACGTTCGCTTTTGAATGTATGGAGAATGTTGAAAAAAGTAAGGTCAGAAAAAGTACGCTGTGAAAAGGTGTTGTATAAAGGATTGCGTCGATATGCAAAAAAGGCGAAATTTGTGGGTTATTCGGATTGTTCCGAAATGTTTTTGGAATATAATCAGTTGCATAATATTATTAGGTGTTTAGCGATCTTAAATAAATTCTGATTTTATCTAAAACGAAATCTATGGTTGATTGATCCTAAACTTTGTTAAAACAAAGCTGTTAACAAAAGACTTTGTAATAAAATCGAATCATAAAATTTATATCTAGAATATTTTAGTATTAATAGACCTAATAATCATATATTAAATTTTATTGTAACACAAACACAAAGAACTTAATTAAAAAAGGCAATAATTTCCAAATGGTAATATAAGTACTAAAAATCGACGATAATGCAAATTACTAGGAGTCATTAAAAATAATTCAAGATATTCGCGACAGAGGGAGCCACCGCGATGCCGTAACGAAATTAAATTCTGTCAGAGACGGTCCAACAAATCATGTTTATTTAGACCTAAAAATACCTCGGGTGGCCATTATAATGTACAAAACGCGGACTGAGCGCCGACCGCTCAGGAGATTAGGCAAGGAGGACATTAAAGTGAAAATTATTTATTTAGGGCCCCCACCAGCTAGATTACATTACTCCATACACATAAATAACGAAAACAATAAGAGCTATACTAATAAATTATCTTTTTATTGCCGGATTGTGAAAATTTTAGACACTTATCCGGGGGGAGGAGGGAGGGGCCGCGAAGGTTTTGTCCCAATTATTTATGACGGTCGAGACGCTGCCGTTTTGAATTCGTCGGAGCTCGTGACATCCCATTCTTATGGAAAGTTCTTTGCTTGTTTTTTTAATTAAAACTTTAGTGTGGGTTAATTAATGGCCCTGAATAATAATGTACTTCTTTCCAAACGATTATCGGCGTCGCTTCCGGCGGGGAGACACTTTTTATATATTATGCGTTTTAATTGAATGCACATTACTATAATTTAGTTTGAACCATTCATTGTTCCCTTACTGTCAAATGTTTTTATTTAGTAAAAAATACTATTTGCAGTCATTCACAAAATATTTAAACTAAAATTTTCTTTTCAAATTTGTAGGACTCGAGTGTGAGTTACCTACCAGATTACCAGTATCTAATTCCATTGTAGCTTTCCACTATCTTTTGCGTGAATACAATATTTATAAAACTAAGCAAACTTATTTCATCTACGTATTGTTTAATCGGTCAAAGTGCTATCAGGGTTTCAAGAAACACTCACTCGTCATTCATTCAAATCTCAATTTTTAATCAAAACTATACAGCCTCGTTTGATATCTCCATAACTTTGCTTATGGTTTCCTCATGGTCTGTCACCTTGTCTTACCTGTTCCATTTATGACAAACTATGTTGTCAGATTTAATCGTGTGTGTGTGTGTGGGTATGTGACAATTAATTAGTCGTGAATAAACGCATTACATTTGTGTCCAATTTCTAGGTTGTGATAATATCATGTCGACGCCGGTGGCCTCCACATTTTATCTCGATTATTATTATGTTAGTGGTTCTAATTATAATATTAATGTATCGCTGATAGCTGTCAGACTATGAAGTGGTCATTTGAATTCTTCACAAACACTTCTTGAAATACTGGCCCTTGGTACGTATGGTAATTATAATCTTAATTTGATCAGAACCATTTCATATGAATAAACATTTTTGTTAAAGCTTGAAATCGGGCATATTTATCTTACACTTAAGTTATCAAAACTAAGAATTTTCCAAACAAAACGTAACATATTCGGAATGTTATTGAAGGCAGGAACGCAATACAATTTAGCTTATTTGATCGTAAATTGTAACAAAGAAATAACTCTTCCATTACATATCTGTTTACTTACATCTAACATGCAAAACCACGTGTCCCAACATCAAATAAAATCCATAAACCAGCCAATCCAAACCCGTTTGACATCACGACAGAACACACGAAACGCCACAAATCAATCAGAATGAAAAAAGCCAGAAAAAGACTGCATTGTTATGTCCCGAAGACCAATACGGCACGGGAACACTCCACCATGAATAATCTAATAAATAATCTTTTGAATCGTAATTTATTAGCTACGGCATTACGGGACGGAAGCCTTGCGTAACAGAGATACAAATACAAATTTCGGTTAGACAGAAAAGGAGGGACATAACGTCGTCCGTCATAAATAACAGCAGGCAAAAACAATGGACAATGGATTGTGGTGGTGAGATACGTCTTCTTTAGGGTTACCCCCCTGTCTCTGGAAGGGGGAAGGGGTATTTAAAACAGGACTGTCTCGTTTTGGACTGGACTCGTGCGCAGCCTAATATAGAAAAAATACATAGTGATTCTTTAGTTTCTCATTGTTATTATAGTCAAAGTTTTAAGATAAATGTTGCAGCTTATAGTCAAGGTCGAAAGGTAGGAGCTATTATATCTTTATAATGTCATTTAAAAATAAAATGCAGAGCATTACCATAGAGCCTAAACATCAATTACAGAAGATGCAAGTAAGGAAGGAAACGATTCAAGCGATGGTGGCCGAATAGATAGGCCGTGTTAAACACGCTGTCCGAATTTGATTCCGACCTTCCAGTACGAACGTGGATTTCACATTGCGGAGAAAAGACTAAGTAAATATTAGTACAATATCGCTCAATATAAAGTTATTTATTACATAAACATACAGGACGAAGAGGTTTTTTTTGGAATGTGGGACAAGAACGATGTTCCTATTGGGCAAACGATACATGAATCTAGAATTGATAATTGTTTTTCTATTTTTCTTTCGTTAATTTGATGACAAAGGACGAATAATTTCGATGATATTCACCTATAATGTCTGAATTATAGGTTGTATGAACAAATGTTTTATAGTAATGAGTAAATACAAGGTGTCTATAATTATATTGAGTTTTGACACGACAAACATAGTTGATGAGTTGTACTTACAGTTGCTGAAGTGAATTAATTCTATTGTTGGATGTGTTATTGCTTTGTCTACGATAATATTTGGATATCGCCTTCGAGTCATGTGGAGATGGATGTATGACTTTTGTTTTAAGAATATTTTTTAATTGCCTTTTAAGTGAAAATGGCTTTTATTGTACAATTGTTGCCTAATAGGTCACAAAACATAGCTTGCGAAATATGGAAGTGTCGTGTAGTCTACTTCGGAGAAAAAAGAATGTTTTAGATACTTAGGCTGGTCGTAGGCAAATTTGCTGACACTACTTTTCGGATAAACTGTTACATTCTTGTGACTTTCATAAGTGTTACCTTGTAACCTAGATGAATAAACGAGATTACATTTCATTACGTGCCAGCTCTGGAGTGAACTTCCTTCATTTCAGGTAATAAAAAAATATCTACAGTTATTAGGGCAAGTTCAGGTGTGGCAGTGACTTGCGATCGATTGTCTTAGAATATTTTTTGTTATAGGAATTTGCAGCTGTTAGTTAAGTTAAGTTTAGTTAAGCTGGGTTTAATTCTTGCATGGCATAACCATCGACAAAAATTTGTTTATAAATTACATGTTTCTAAAATGTCTTGAGTGTAGTTTCTTAGTGAGGGCTTGCCTTTGGAATAAAGTTATAATGTAATTATTTGTAGACAGTTTTGACAAATAATACTAATTGATCATTTTAATCATAGAATTTAAAACAAACTATCAAACACAAATAACCTCATCAATCTAATTGAAACCCTTCATCTACAATCATCTCTTTTTATCTCTCAGTAGCATTATCTGCTATCTCTCTCACGCCTAATCAAAACATAATTAAAGCAACCCTTTGTCGAATACATCCGAACAAAGCCGAACACCCACGAGGTGCGCGGGCGCAGCTGTCGAACGCAATTACAAAATGGCGCCGCGCTCACCGAACATACTAATTGACTTTTCATGTACCGAATACGAATTTTAATGGAGACTACCTGTGTGTTCGCGGTGGCATGTATCGTTAATGATCTAGCTTTTTTATGGTTTAATTAAGTTAGTTTGTAGTATTGTATTTAGTTATATTGTTATCTTTGGGAGTATACTAGCATATATACAAAGGATAAATCATTATTCGTAATCAGTTTATGGGCGATTGGCCTGATATAAGGTAAGATAATCAACTAAGCTACCCACAATTGCTTTATTCTATTCATTTTCCAAATCAATTCAATCAAAATTAAGGACACCAAGACATTTCGCCGAGATCTAGATTAGTCAGAAGACGTCCACTGTTGAAAATAGATCTTGCCTTTGGGTCCTTATTTTCACAAAGATTGCTTCTGAGCCACCTGCATTTGATGGTTGCTTTTTGTAGGTCTTCAGTTCATGTGGTGGGGGACCTGCACTGCGTAATCAAGAAGCACAGCTGGAAAATTCGGGCGACTTACAATGAAAGCAATTGCCTTTTAAGTTAAAGTATGTAACCACAACATCATTAACAAGCCCTATTCTATTAACGCCTAAAACGATACATAAACAACACGTCATCCTTATTAACATAAATTCAAGTGATCCTTGAATAAAACTCCACAATCCTTTTAATTCAGGAATTTGTGAATCGATCTTCACATATTCACTAGTTCGAATATCTTCGTGTCTCGAACAGAAATAGACGTGTAAAGTGCCACAAATCCCTCTGGGACACGTTTCAAAAACCGTCAACATTTCAACTCGTGCGCAACCAATCGTTTTTAATTTGATTTGATAAATTGCTCTGTCGCTGGGCTCTGATTTCATCATTTTGTGATGAAAGTAGGGTATTGGTATCGTTAGACAAAACATGCGTTTCATCCAGATATTTTGATGACAATTTATGATCGAATTAGAATCCAGTCGAGTCTCCAAGTGGCGACAGAGTAAAAATCAATGTGTCAACAGTCTTTTTCATCCCCAGAAAATTGGAAGTGGTGAGTAGCTGAATAAACCTCAGAAACAAAAATATCTGTGTTAGAAATAGAAGACTTGAGATGAAACCCAATCAGTTGTCTGCCCAATGTTGTACCTTGTAAGTTCTTGTGATCTATGTGAAGCAGTAAGATGTAATGGATTGTTGAGGATGATACTAATGAGAACTAAAATATAACCTTGTCTGTTTCCTGAATTTGGTTGCTTGAAGATCATTTCTTTTAAATTTGGACTTAAAAATTGATCAATAGTAAGTCTTACTTGAAATTATATTGTTTTCTTTATGTCAATTATTAAGACATTATTCGTATCATAGGATTTAAGATCTTTACTTTCTTCAATAACGTGATCATTAATACTACTCCTATAACTTCAAAATGTGGAAGTGTATAATTCAACACTTAGTCTATCGCTGCTTTATAAACTATCTTAAATTACGACATTAATCTATCCTAGTCAAGTCTTACAAATAAACGATATATCCGCCTATGATATTAGACGTTGACTCATTATAATGCCAACAACGTTTGATCTGTCAAAAGTTGGCGGTAAGATAGTAAAATTTCAAAGCAATCGCAGACTGCTTTTGTTTTGTTCAACTGACAATTGAACGAATGGGTGTTTGGTTTAGTGTCTTGATACATCATAGACCAATTATTTTGTTACTAGTCTATGTAACCATAACGTGGAAATAATTTACGAAGGCACCAAGACAAGTGTCTACTATGTAGTATGGTTATTTAAAATATCAAATGTCATTGCTATGTATAATTTTGCGCAAATTTTGTGAAATATCGATGAAAAGCCACGGTTTGCCCCGAAGGAATAGGCAGAGATACTTTCGCTAGCTGTGTTTGGCCCATGTCCTCTCGCGGTTACTGTTTTAATAAATATTGTTGATATACTTGATTGTGAGAAGAGAAATAAAGAAATATTATTAGCGAATACAATTGGGTTTCGTTCTTCTTCTTATCGTGTCGACAGTAAATTGTATCAGCCCAAAATTTAGCCACGGCCACTGCACCGTCAGGTTTCGTTATTGAGCATATTAGATCTTAAATCATCATCATCAGACATACGTCTTTGCACCGAATTTCCGCCACAGCAAGCCATTTTATGCCACCTGCAACCATAGATTTTTGCACTAACAGTATTATAATATAATTTATTGCAAATTTATCCTAAATTCATCTTTAAATAGCAATATCATACAAACATCATTATAAATTTAAGAACGAACTGCATGCAGCTAAATTATACAGCTGCAGTATTCCCCAGCCAATAGTTTAAAGAATCCCCAAAATGTTCATAAAACATTTTCGTAGAAGCATATGTTAGGGATGCGAGGACCACTTAAATACGTCAGTTGGTGATCAGCTCTCTAATGTCAGAGGTGTTTGGACGCCTGCCAACTTGGAGAAAGAGGGAAGTATTGAGATATGGGAGCTATGGACAGAATTGAGTAGTGCGGCGAGTGGTCGTGAGTTAGATGACTTGAAATTATGGTGTTTCAGTTCTTTGATATGGTTTTGAATGATATTAATATCAATTTGTGGTGCTTTTATAGGATTTAGGTCGGATATGACATGTTAAAAAGCATATAAAGTACTTTGATTTACATTTATTTGTGGTATTTATAGTTAAATTTCTTAAGATTGGTGGTAAATACGTAATTTACTAACAAATTTGCAATGATAGCATACATTGCTTATGAAAGAATGATAAAACCTATATTTGTACTACATAAAAATTGAAATTAATGATTGAATTTATTTTGGCACGAATGACGTATTTAATTCTATGAATCGTATGTTTTCATTCAAAACGTCGGAATTGTGTAATGTCTGTCCTTAAATAGCCTTAAAGGTCCGAAATGTTAGTCTAAACTTCTAAACTTGTTTTATGGTACACGGATTTACAAAATCAGTTATTTTACTGATGCATCTACCGAATATTATCGTCTTGTGCTAATAAACAGAAGAAAACAATGAGTAATCCAACACGTGTATTGGCACAATTGACGTCACAAGGTTCACCGCCCTTATCCCTTAACTCTCAAAAGATTATTATTCTTTATCGATACCCAAAACAATGTTACCGTTCATTTTCCAGATATTTACGAGTTAACACATCGCTGTGCTGATTGACCGGGCATTTCGCGTATTTACGTTAGCAACACTGCACATTTTCACCTGTGCACTGCGCATGCGCCACACATCGGGTGCATACATCAACGCGCGCATAATTCAATGCACCTGTTTAGTTTCATTCACATTAACTACAGGGCCGTATTTAGATAATAATAAATCTTGTAAACAATTCGTTTCTCCAAAAGTATTTCACTAAAATTTTAGACGCCCGTTATTATTATGCTAATACTGCCATTTCTTCATTTGTTTAGCAATAAAGTAAAAATAATCAAATTTTACCGAACATTTAACACAAAATGCCAGTAATTTGATTAACATTTAAATTTGAAATAATGTCCGTTGTATGCAAATGTAATAGAGTAGACAAAGCAATATTACCATTTAAACATCTTCAAACAATACCGCCTATGTATCAGCCAGGCTTTTACCAAAACAATCTGGGACACGATTCTCTACTATCTTATTAATATTTTAAATAGATATTTCCTTTGTTTGTTTGTAACGATTCACATCAAAACGGTTTATCTAATTGAAATGAGATGTTTGATATCGGATAGATTGTATCTAAACGGGGCATGATTAGTAAGGATTTCGCTAGCTTTCTCTGTAGACATAATATATTTTAGAGATTAACTAGTTTTGTAGCTAGATATTTGAAAACAAAAAAAAAAATCACGCCTTTTTCCCTGAAGGAGTAGGTAAAAGTGCATCACACTCATATTACGTGAGCTATGTTAGGACCCATAATAGGGGGCGAGGTGATGAAAATATTAAACGTAAATATATAAGAGAAGAAATTGTCATAGAAAACTTCTGTGCCAACCGGTTGATCAGCATGGTAATAGTAAGCTAAATTAACCAGATCTCTCTTCTCACAACAGAAGTTGTACACGGGCCCAGCAGTGGGCATAGGTTGTTAATGAAGTCAAGTATGTCTTAATAAACATCTTCACAATTTCCTCAGTAAAATCAAATAGAAATTTAATTTCCTTTTGTATTCACACTATTGGTTTCATTCCAGTTTTCAGTTGGCTCTATCTGTTTTTGAGGCTGTACCACAGAGTTGAATTCAGTAAGTCCAGATTGGTTTCAAAATTCATTTATACAGCAAGAGTTTGTTTCTCAGCGACAGTTGTGTTTTTATAATCTAAAGCGATTTCTATCAAAGATTTATAACATTTTACCCATTCTGAGTCCATCCCTGTCATCTAAACAACTTGCAAGCTGCATTCGATGAGTGATTGCGACGCTTTCGCGTCAATCCAGCTCTGTACTCGTCTTGATAAGAACATTAAGTGTTGGTTGAACTCTGATAAATTTGAGTGAACATACTCATTTGTTTGTGTCGTGTCATCATTTTAATTTATCGGCGTTGATTATTTTTAATTAACATTATTTTGGGATATTATTTCTCACTTTATTCTTTTGAGAATAAAAAAATATTCAAGTATGTATTCATCCTGAGCTCCGGGTTTTCTCTCCTCTATCTAGAGAGTTGAATGGGTTATGTCCATAATCCACACACGCTGACCAACTGGGGGTTGGTGGATCAGATCCTTAAAATTAATTCTAGGGTATGTGGGTTTCCTCACGATGTTGCCTTCACCGTTAACAGACGGTAAGTCACTTGACTAATAAAATAAATATAAATTCCACAAAGAAATTCATTCGTAGTGCTGGTCGGAATCGAACTCGGAGCGCATGATTTGCCGGCCGGTCACTTATCCATTCAGCCACCTTGTTTTTATTTGTATTGGCACAACTCTAAAACGGCTTTAACCTTTTGGATAAAAATTTATTTTCTAATAAAGTGCTTCGGCTCATGCTCATCTTTAAAGATATTTTACCTAAAACATTGTGGGTTTTACCAAAGTCTCTAAAAGCTGATAGTGATATCTAGAAGACAGTACTTCGGCCTTATTATTGAAGCATTATTTTATATGTTACTAGCGGACCCGACACCCGTTGTCCTGCATGATCCAATCGATTGCATTTTTTTATTTTATTATTTGTGAATCTAAACCATCCTCGAATCCACTTGAACACACACACAGGTTCAGCCGTTTAGGACTCCTCCTATTGTCTCTCTCTCCCATTGTCAACACACGTACAGAAGATATATAAATGTTTGCCAGAAATTGATTAAAACTAATAAAAAACTAATTTAACCCCAAAAGGTCAGATTTACTGGCGCCTCCGATATTATTTAGAAGTTTTAGAACTATAAAAAAATTCATTCAGCATTTCAGAAATACCACAGCCATCAATCGTTGTGTCATGTCGTAAAGTTACATTAAAATAGGTCGCTCCTCTTAGTATCACAGAAATAGATACAATAATATCGTCCGTCAGCAACATAAAAACATTTTATGTATTATTTGATATTCACTATAATATGAATGTTAATACCACATAAATTATGTTAATATATTCGATTATGTAACGTTAAATGTTTGTCTGTATGATCGTTTTTTATTGTCAAATGTTTATATAATTTGTACATTCACAGGTATTCAAAGTTGGATATAAGTCTGTCTAGATAATAGAAAGATACAAAAGTAATATAATAAAAAAAATATATAAAAATAATACCAATATGGCAGAAAATACATGTCATGTATAGACGAATTTGATTACCAACATTATCAATGTACAAATTGTCATTCAAATCGATCGAATTGTTTTAGAAATAAGAATAGTTACGATTTAAATGAAAATATAAAGGTATTTCTAAAAAAAATAATAAAGGTACAAGTAATAATGAAATTAATAAAAGACGAGTCGTGCGGGGCCTCACTCCCATCGTTCTTTATTTGGTCACTGCTCAGCTCCTATTGACCGTAGCGTGATATTACATAGCTTATAACCTTCCTCGATAAATGGGCTATTCAACACAATAAGAATTTTTCATTCTGAGACCCTAGCGTTCAACCAAAGACACAAACAAACTCTACAGCCTTATAATATAATACTTAGATTAAATTCATCATCTCAGCCTATTACAGTCCACTGCTGGACATAGACGTCTCCCAACAAGCGCCATAACACTCGGTCCTCCGCCTTTCGCATCCAGTCAGACCCGGCGACCTTTTTCAGGTCGTCGGTCCACCTAGCTGGGGGGCGTCGCGTATTAGAAGTATAGATGACTGGCCTGTTGGTCTAGTGGTTAGTGACCTTGACTGCTAAGCCGGAGGTCGTGGGTTCGATCCCCACCCAGGACAAATCTTTGTGTGATGAGCATGAAGGTTTGTTCTGTGTCTGGGTGTAATTTATCTATAATATGTATGTATTTACAAAAAAAAAATGTATTTAAGTAGTATATCAGTTGTTTAGTACCCATAACACAAGCAAATATAATTGCTTACTTTGGGACTAGATGGCGCTGTGTGAATGTGGTAGAATATTATGGTAGATAGACTTGATCCACTAATCAATATAAATACTAGATAAAAAAATTATCATCAAATAAGGAAAGAAGACATTAAAATAATAATTCTGGGAGATTATTTATCTTTAACCAGTAATGAGCAAACACGTTGGCATGTTAGCAAACGTGTAGAGATCATCATAAAAAAAGTTGATAGACAAAAAAAGACTTGATTTGTAGACGATTATCTTATGCGACATTCTTAATATTTCAACATAATTAATAATGTAAATTATGATGAGCCATTTTTCGCTAAATTAGTGGGCAATAAAATTTAATATAATGAATATTCTGATTCGAATGTTTATGACAAAACTAATACAACACATATGGCTTCTACTCATGAATAAACAGTTTGTATTTATGCAAATGAGCAGTATTAAAAATAATCTTCAAAGGATCAAAGTCATAATTATTTTTTGAAACACGAGACTTCATTATCTGGTCCTACTCGTACAACTATTCTGCAAAAACATGTTATACTGTTTCTCAACTGCATCGTAAATTCAAATTCTTTATTGATCTTAAAAATAGGTGCAAAAGCGTATGCGATAGAAAGAAAGACGTGCAAATAAATACACTGTTTCAGTTACAGTTAGCCTGCGTCATCCGACTGCTGGGCAAAAGCGTTCACTTTATACACACACACTTTCAAAACATAAAACACGTAGCGTCATTTTTCCTTGAAGATATAGGCAAAGGTGGATCACCCAACATTTCGCTGGCTATCTTTGGTCCCATGTCCCAATAGGGGGTGAGCCTATTGTCATCAACCAAGTACATTTGTTTCTAAACTACAGGCTGATACTGAGAATTTCGTCATAGAAAAACGCAATATAATTTCTGCCCGACCCGGAAATCGAACCCAGGACCTCTTGTACATCATTCATATAATTATATTTCCCGTTGAGCAATGGATATGTAAATATATGTTTTAAATTTATTATATTACTAGAAGTCTAGCGGGGCTTCGCTCTTGTCGTTTTTTATTTGGCCACTGCTCAGCTCTTATTAGCCGTAACGTGATATTATATAGCCTATAAACTTTCTTGATAAGTGGGCTATCGAACACAGCGAATTTTTCAATTTGGACCAGTAGTTCCTGAGATCCTATCGTTCCACCAAACAAACAAACTCTTCAGCTTTATAATATTAGTATAAATAGAGTTTTCCTTTCAGTATTGCCGAAAGCTTCTAGAATTATCTAAAACAGTAGCTAGATCAATCAACGCACAAACTATTTATTAAGCTATATACAAGTTCCTGATCTCAAAGTACCATCGAAGATGCGCTAAGACACTAAATTAGTGTCACCTTGTATATCCATTTATCGTCGCCCACAACCAAGAACTTCAGTGTAGTGTTATTTCTTATGTTTTATGACAACCAAACATTTGATTTTACGATCGTAAATAATTATTATGATGATACTTTTTTGAAATAACACCCACCAGTGTTTGTTTGCGGTGTCTTACAATGGTTACCTACCGGTAAAAGAGGACGACACGTCAACTTTACTGACCGTAAATTAACTTTACAGGACGTATAGTTGGTCATATTTTACACAAAACTTCACAACTTTTGTGTAAAGTCGTCTGAGTGCAAAAATTACGATCGCAATCAATAATATAATACATAATTATACAACATCACACCTGTTTATCTTTTTTTTGCCTGAAGTGGCAGATGAGTGGATGGCTCGTATGATGGTAAGTCGTTACCTCCGCTCATGGGCGTTGGCGATTTCAGGGGGCACAGTCCAGGCGCTATTTACCTTGAGAGGATAGCTCTCTTTGGTAGTATAAATCTAGGAGACTATCGTAGGGCTCCCCATAGAATAATCGACACAGCACACAAAGAAACCCAAACCCTCTTTGTAGAGAGCATTAAGCTCCAATCTAAACTCAGCTCTTATGGTGAGCAATGAGCATACACGTAAGGTTTTGATCTAACAGGCACAACCGTTATGCAAACCCTAGCATATATCCCCACCATTACGTTTCTTCTACATTAATTTATCTAACATCTCTCTCTATGATCATAGCTAGCTTCCACCTGTGAGCTACATAGCTTACAGGAGGTAAATCTAAGCAATAATAAAATTGTTCTTCATGAAATCTACCTACAAAAGGAAATCCCTCTACAGGACAATGACATGAAGAAAAATTTTATGTAGTTTTTAGACGCATATTAAGACACTTTATTATCATTATAATATTAACTTGCATGCATATATGTGCTTCTGCTACACGATTGCAAGATTCAATGTTATTGACTGTCAACATAGGTACAATATTAGATTTATAAAAACCTACATAATACTAAACTTACATAAAAAGAAAACACAATTCTACAATACCATAGATCACAATTATGTCAAAATTCAGACACGACGAAGTGAGTTATGTGCCTATTGTCAGTCTTTGAACAAAAATAATGCATTTGGCATTGACAGAACTGCTCCATACATCTCTCAACACCCAATTACAAGACTAAAACAACAAAGCGCCTTCAATCTCATTATATTAATAATCGCATTCTTGGCAAAAAAACACGCAGATCAACAATAGTTGTTAATAAATTCTTAGGAAAAAAAAACACATAAAATGTACGAAAGTAATAAAAACACATAAAAATGACGGCGTCTAATGTCGCGTGTTATACTCGCCAGGCGTTAATGATTCGTCATTGGGACGACAGCTTTACGACTGGTAGCGGTGAGAAGCCAGCTTTATCGTGCAACTGAGGATTTTTACTATTTCAAATATTCGTCTGTCCGATCATGTTTGTTTGTCGTAATTAATCACTTGGTTTGTTTCATTATAAACTGATAATACTTTCTCTGATTAACACTTAATTCGATTTAGATGTTGCTTGTATGAAAATCGATTATCAAAGTTTTGAAAATTAATTGAACTGAAACTTAAATTAAGATCACTGTCATTTGCAAACCTACTTAACATACATCTGTAATTTGACAACTACATATACAGGGTGTATACGACGATTAGTGTTTTTTTTTTCTAAAACTGAAGTAAATAGTAGTTAAATATAGACATACAGCGATATCCATAAAACTTTTTTTTTTTTTTTTATTATTTGCGATCAGTCTCTAAGACTATGAGCAAATGTGTTGGGTGAATTTGAGAGTTGGGTAGATAGGGCCATTGAACTTTTAAGTGAATAACAAAATATATTGTAAATTTCCTTACATTTTTAAAATTACAATCTTATTAATTGTTCAACATATTTTACCGTCATCATTAAATTAATGATATAATTAAACTCGTTAATTACATTTCAAGAACAAGAACTCGATTTTAATAACTATCAATTAATCAATTATATAAATTGCCATTAACTAGTACTTATTTCTAGATGGTGACTTAACAATTCAACTCATTGGTGACTACCATTCAGCTTATATCAATGACTAAAATAAATGTCTAATGATTTAGGTGACTATTATCATCTTATATTTAATAGCCAATAAAAATACAGTAGTAAACAAAAATCCATTTAAAAATCTTTTAATTCGAATTTAATAGCTCTATATTGGTAACATTATTATGTAAAGCATTTTTAGTATCAAGTGAGTCATGGAAGTCAAAAAGCCGTCATTTCGCAATGTTACATCGCGGCTATAAAGCTGAGTTATCTCTATACAAAACTCGGTGTTTATGTTTGTTTGTAGATCGTAAATTTGTCCGTCTGTGTGTTACTCGAGAGCTATTAGCTTAGTTTTATTAGGTTTTTATTTTAATGCTTTTTATACTTTGTACGGTTTAAGATGCAGCTGTTTCGATTAAATTGAGACAAATCTTTTAAGTGTCAGTGTTATTGATTGTATGCAGTAAATCGGCTCTTGAATGAAGGTTATAACACATTGAGAACTCGTGTGTTTTTATTACAGTAGTGAGCATAGTGACATTTCTTGTGTGACGTAACTGTCACATTTACCAACTAGCTATGTAAGATACTACCAACTGTGTGCAGTTTTGCTTTAGTGGTATTATAAATAACACTAATGTGTTCCTACTTGTGAGTAGGTGTGCCCAGAGGGCCTAGTGTGAGTTTTTGCGAGAGGCTAAACGCGTTCGATTCAATTAAGTTCAATTCATTTACTTCATTAATAACATTGTGATCGTGATGATCGTGACAACGTAAACTACAATTTGTATGAAATAAGAATGACGCCATCTAGTGACGATATTTAGATACCTATTTAATTTCTCCGTATGAAAAATTATCGAACGCGTTTGGCCACTCGCAAAATCTCGCACTAGGCCCTCAGAGCCATAGCTCATTCGGGAGGGAATGAGTTTGAAGGGATACCTCTGGTGTGGCACACGTCCATAAGCTGCGCTAACCGCTTACCATCAGACAGGCCGTAAACCTGATTGCCACGGTTCATGGTATAAAAAAATGGGAACTAGCTTCTAATTAGTGCTGGGTTTTCGGAAATTAGATTGGTAGTTCCTAAAGTAAAAGTCCTAAAGTAAAATAAAGTCCTAAAGAATTTAAATATAAGAATTTTTCAGATACCTATGTATTAATACGTATTTTGTAATTCCAAATCTGACCTGTTTATATAGTTCACCTCACAATCGAAACCTTTTGCGTATAATCAAGATGATATTTAAAATGTACGAGATCCACAAATAGTTTCTCTAAGTTCTTAGTATCGCTGTAGTTTAAAGTCGTTATGATGATACCTACCATATAAAATTTACTCAAAGAGTTAAAATAAATATTGAAATGATGAAATAATTGGTTTGGTTTGAGCTCAATATTTCGACGACATTCGTCCTTATACGCAAAAATGTTGGATATTTGATGATAGTCATTAATCTACACCTAATATGAGTCATGAAATCATGTTATACTGTTAGTAAAGTAATGATTTAATATGTTTATTGCTGCGTAGGATGCTCTGACATTCGTGTAAATCATGTAATAAATTAAAATTAATCCAACAATGCCCTGTTTGACCAAACTGATCATGAGATTAAAACACATCAATAATAAATCTTTAGGTATGTTGTATTTCTTCAATATTATATTCCTTTAGCTTAATATTTTGAAATTGTCATCCATAATTTACAGACGCGTGTAAGTATTGTTATTTTTCTTTTTCTTTACAATTTTTCACAAAATCTTCTACGGTGTGAACATTAAAAACTGTACAAAGGGTGATGTGATCATATTGTAAGTAGTCATCAAATGAGTGACACTGCAAGGCAACACATAATAATATAGTTCAAAATGATAGAGAATCAATAATTAATTATTCTATTCAAGATTAAATATACTGGCGTGTATTTGTATAAAGCCAACGTATAAATTTGATACTACGATTTTTATTAAAAAAAAAATATTGCATGAACGACATTTTTATTTCAATTTTTATATAAAAGGTATATAATTAAAATTCAAAGGTCAGCCTAATTTTTATGTATGCTTATGTATTTTATGTAAGTCTCTAAAGATATTTCTATTTATTTTAGAAAGATTTTTAAACTAGCTGTTTAGAATTAGCCTAAAATAGGTTACAAGTACACCCAAAACTGTCAACCTACAAATTTCACCATGGAAATCGTCGAGTCCAGCGACTTATATTAATGAGCTGCCATTAATACGGCTCTGTCGACGTGACCAAAATATTCACTCTTCAACCGTCATTATTATTCACTTACACCTGTGCCATTTGTCGTAGACAGGAAAGTGTGCTTTCTTTCCCTCTCATTTTACTCTTTACTATGTTTTCACTTTTACTTTCATTGATAAAAATCCAACTTGTGTATTTTTAACCTCTGTCTATCTGTATGTTTGTTTGAAAGCTAACATTATCGATAATGGTTCTTAGACATCATCATCATTTTCATTAGCCTAACGGCGTTCACTGCTGAACATAGCCCTCACCTAACTTCCGCCTATCTGAGCCCATTTAGCATTTATTCTTAATTTGCAGTGTCATGTGACCTTTATTTGACTTTGATTATGATTGTCGAATAAAACTAAAGTCAAAATTAATGTACGATTATATAACCGGCAATGATTCTGATCAACCGTATGACAATAACTAATGAAGCTCTTTTTTCAAATACAATACCATGTTGACCTACCAACCTTGGTGTTTTTGTCACATTGATTAAACATCAGATTATAACACTACTTAACTCATCACGAGTTCCGTCACCGACATTCAAATCATCAGAATCAACTGTAATTAATCAGTCTATGAGTGACATAAGCGTTTGTTATTAATCTAGAGAAATAAAACTAACTAAATTTGCATTTTTATATCATAAATTGTTGGCTGACAAGCGTCATCATTCATGGTGTATGGAAAAACACGAATATGATTCATTTGATATGAAAAGACATAACGATATTGAGGTGATGTCGTAAAAGAGATTTTTTTGGGAAAAATTAGGTTAGTACTTATACATCTATCGAAGACGAGGTAACTTCTGTAAGGCTATTTTGTGTAGCAACAATATGTTGCAAAAAGATATATCCAAGTCGATAGAAACTTATAGTCGTTATGTTCAAAATCAAGGGTACACTTACAATTACCATTTCATTCACTAGTACGACTATTATAATATCAGTATTAGCATATAACAAGCCCCAAACTAATCCTAATGAACTGCTTTAGTGTAAGGTAAAATACATTAACAGATGGAGAAGTCAATGATAAATGCAAATCGATAAGGTCAAATTGAACCACCAATACAAATTCATAATCTATGTTTAAGGACAGTGATGAGAATTTAGAAAAATATGAGTTTTTAACATAAAATTCTGTAATAGTTCAACTTCTACTGATAGTCTAAAAACTCAAAAGTAAATATTAAATAAAGTTACGTAGTTAAACCTTCTTCCAAACAACAAACTTACTCCGCACGTAAATATTTCACAGCAACAAAAAAGTAACTCAAAAAGTTGCAATGTGCGTGCTTGCTCTTAGTCGATTGACATCCTTAACGACACAGATGGCGCGGCATAAATCAAGATTTTGTTCGTCACGAACGTTCTTTCCAACTATAATACGATAAATAAATCAAATTAGTAAAACTTGACACTTTTATTGAGATACAAATAGAATTTTTGTAACGAAAAATTGCTTGTTTGTGAATCGAGAACAGGTTAATGTCATTTACCTACAGTCTTAATACATTTATGTATTATGTTTTGTACTATATTTTGGAGCAATCATCAACACGCAGAAGATTTTGAATTTTAATTTTAGGTTTATATAAGCTACATCTCCACCAACTACTAGGATAAAAGACGGTCCTGACAATGTCAGAGATCGCACCTACATAATGATTAAAGTATGTAAGTAATAATAATAATAATATTCTACCACATTCACACAGCGCCATCTAGTCCCAAAGTAAGCAATTATATTTGCTTGTGTTATGGGTACTAAACAACTGATATACTACTTAAATAATTTTTTTTTTGTAAATACATACATATTATAGATAAATTACACCCAGACACAGAACAAACCTTTATGCTCATCACACAAAGATTTGTCCTGGGTGGGGATCGAACCCACGACCTCCGGCTTAGCAGTCAGGGTCACTAACCACTAGACCAACAGGCCAGTCAAGTATCAGTATAATGTAGTATTAGCAATTTCTTTCACGCAAAATGATGACTATAACTGAACAGGTCATCATAAATATTTCTTGAAGTCGAACTTATAATGACTTGTACACGACCAATACTCTTAATTTATATTATAATAAATCACAGCGAACGAAGCTTCCATATTGGAAAACAACATGAAAATTAAAACCTTTAAAATAAACGCCCACAAACGATTCTAATGAGACACAAAACCGATAAACTACAAGTTTTGTTGTAAAAGAAATAATAGAGGCGACCGATGTCACATAGGCTACTACTACACAGTAATGCAACGGAACGACCGGGGCACGACTCGTGCCCGATACTGAAGTGAAGCATTCAAAATTGAACTTTACGTTGTTAAAATAAGGTTGAATATGAAGTGGTTGTGTGAAAGTTAAGATTTTGAATTCGAACGCAGACGCAATGCATTAAATTGTAATCGAACACTATGGAGGAAACATACGAGGCGGCGCCGCGCGCGGGCGCTAGTTTATTTAACAGAAAAAAGCACCTAGAACTAGCCTTATTTATTCGCAGCCTGTTTTCTTAGTGAGTAGTGTAAAAGGCGTCAAATGTAATGCGTTGGCAACAACTTGGAAGTTATGAGTTGCATTAACAGTTAATGTGTGAATGGAATATCGTATTTTTGGACTAAAGTTGTAGGTTTTATCAAATGTTTCGTGGTTTATTTTAAGAACATTTTACGGATATATTCATTGATCACATACATTATTTATATGTAAGTTCATATAGTAGTCATTAGTAACACTGTTTTCGTATTAAATTTATATAATATCCTCATTATAATTTGCCGCAACCACTTATAATTTTTCAGATTTACATTGATGATTTCATAATCAACACGTGTGATGTGATATTGCATAATCAATGCTTTACATTATGGTACTCAATCTTCAAGTTATTAAGTACATAAACTGTATTATAGAATTTGTATCGTTGCCAAGCTAGTAGACCGCAATGACAATACGTTTCTACAGTTTACAGTGACGGTCGCATCGAACACCGATCGTATAAATATGCACTTATATTTCTTTTTAGCTAACGTGCCTTTGCATTATGCAGGCCAGGGATGTACCCCACGTGTGCTACCAATAAAATTTTACTGCGCCCGCATTGTTCTATACGGCTTTTCGCGAGTGTGAGCGGGATAGCAGATAGGCCATTTTGTTAAGGCAATAACGGAACGGGGCAAGTGACTATAAGTCGAATCGGGCGCGGTGTCGGACGGTCTAAATGGCGTTATTTTTTATCGTCGACCGTGTAAGGTGGTAGAAATTTTCTTTTACATTGATTTTTTTAGTTCCGTTTATATGCTATTTATTGTATTGCTTGTTGTTTATTATGAATTTTAGTGGCTGTACCGTCGGTTCGGAAATGAAAAAAATATTGATGGGGCCAGGTAGGTATTTGGCAGAAACTCAAAATGTGTACGTACGTGTCATAATTTTATCATGCAACAATGTAGGTCGTGCCTCGGAGAGCGTGCCGATCTCGCCAATCATAAACGCCAACGACTGCAGACATCATAATGAAGTCAACTCGGGTGACTTGAAATAACACAATTTTTTATGAACATTTCCTTTATATTTTCCTTCCCAGTTTAATTATAAATATATTAATGTAATTAATAAATTGTATCATTTAAATAAAAATGATAGAATCTGTAAGGTTTTATTGAAGATATTCCAATATTATAAGATTTTAGGGCCATTCTTTAGCTATTGCAATAAAATTACCTCATACACTCAACAATGACTTACACTTGCCTGATAGATTAGGGGTCACAGTAAGCTAAGTGCTCAAGATAAACCCTGCAGCCTACTCTTGTGATAATCTTTAACCCTGCGGCCACCTGTTTCGACAGGCACTTCAATAAGGACAAAGATATTTATGATTATGAGTATATACTTACAGTATGGTTGCTAAGTACCTATTTATAGTATGTAGTATTGTGGTATGTGGACCGTTACGATCGTCCAGGTTAAGCAACGTTTGGCAAGGTCAGTCCATGATGGGTGACCGTTTGAGGCAATTTCATTCTATAATAGCTTCTGAAGGCACGTAAAGCTAGTATAGCGGTAAAATCGACGTGCTGAGTGTCGTGGGTTCGATTCCCACACGAGACAATATTTGTAGATAGTTGTTTCGAGTTTGGTGTACTTTGTGTACGTTAATTGTATGTTTGTAAAGTCGCCTGCAACACAACCT
This sequence comes from Laspeyria flexula, assembly GCA_905147015.1. Classification (NCBI taxonomy): domain Eukaryota; kingdom Metazoa; phylum Arthropoda; class Insecta; order Lepidoptera; family Erebidae; genus Laspeyria; species Laspeyria flexula. The sequence continues at coordinate 17,084,334 of LR989952.1, read as the reverse complement.
GCAGACATGTCGCACACTGGGGCGGCTCATACAACGTTATGCTTAAAACTCGATTTTCAAAATGAGGGTTTTTAAAAAATTTTACTATTGTGAGTAGACTTGAGAATATTTAACATAATTTGTATAAATAAGTACTAAATTAGTAGCTGCTACCTGCTGTCCAGTGCATCAGCTCAAAGTTGACTATAATCGCAAAATATTATGCATTCGATAACGTACGTGAGTTTATAGTCAATTTTACAACATTTATTTCTCAGTAAAATTTTAGAAATACCCTAATTTCAAAATCGAGTTTTAAGCATAACGTTGTATGAGCTGATCCCAGTGTGTGTCGTCTGATTGATAGAGACAATCTTGTTCTAAGCTAAATAAAATACATGTATAAATATTTTCACCTTGATATCGTAGTTCCAATATGCAGTGAATCAGTCTTTAGCAGTTACCCTGGCAACACAATACAATACGTGCAATGGACTTTCTTCAAATACACCTGTAGGTATAGTATTTTACATAAACAAACATTATAAAATTATGCTTGAAACATAGCCAACATAATAATAAAATCTATAGATTTGAATAAATTAAGTTTACTCTTATTAACACAATCAGTTCCCACGTGTGAAACCAAAAAGTCCTAAAAAACTTGAATAAAAACTCATTAATTAATAATGAATCGAGTGTGATTGATTAATATGATAAATCCTTGTCTGTCTGTCTGTATGATTGACAGATTTTCGTTTTAATTGACATGAGTCCGTATTAATTGAGCGAGTGTGTCAGGGCCGAACAGATTATTGACAACGAATAAGTGTATGTAATTTAAAGTGTTATTGTTTCCATTTTTAATTGACGCCATTTCTAAAATAATTTTCGACGAATTTCTCAGTATAAGCTCGGAGTTTGGAGGTTGAAAATGGTTGGAAATATTTGATATGAACAGACAAAGATGTCAAAATAGAAAATTATCAAAAAAAGTATATCTATACTATTATTATAAACCTGTAGAGTTTGTTTGTTTGAACGCTAGGATCTCAGGATCTACTGGTCCAATTTGAAAAATTATTTGTGTTGGATAGTCCATTTATTAGATAGATAGATAGTCCATTAGGAAGGTTATAGGCTATATAACATCACGCTACGGTCAATACGAGTTGAGCTGTCAAATAAAGAACGACGAGAGCGAAGCGCCGCGTGACTTCTAGTCAAAAATAACCAAAAGCCATATACTTATAGCAATTTTTAATAAAGCTATTACATTTAACATTACGTAAATAATAAATAGCCTTAATCGATTAAACTTATCATTGCCCACGACAATAAAAACAACAGTTTGACAAGCGACTGATATTGTATTATTTATTTGCCTTTTAAGGCTGCGTTACCCCATAAAAATTGGTCATATAACAAGTTTTATAAGCCATAAATAATAATATATTGTCCAATTAATAGCCATTACGGCCTAAAACACGGCGACCTCGGAGCGTAACACTTGCAATCATGTCAAGTGCACTCGGTCAATCAATATCGGGAGATTGACTAAATGCGTAGACAGGACACGGTATGTATTGTTCGGTCTTGTTTTTAGCTACACGATGACGTGAAGATTCAGATTTGTTAATGAAAAACCCAAGCTGTAAGACTGCTGTAGTATTGACTTTGATAGAGTTTCCATCATGTTAAAAAAATATTATTATTATTATATTATAATTATTATAGTACACCACTTACTGCCGCACTCAGAGACGTGAATTAGCAGTAATCTGTCATTAACACAATTTTTTCATTGAATAATCGTCTTTAGGTGTATAGACTTAAGTATTACACGTTTTTACTAAATAAACTTTGAAGATAAGTAACGTCTCTGAGTACGGCAGTATGATACATATTTTAATACAGATATCACAACATAGCAAATAATATGAAGGCACAGGTTCTTATACTTCACTTACTTCTCTTCTTCACTTAGCGAAAGTTTGTCATTATTAATTTTAATATTCCGTAATAACACGAATAATTGAAGAAGACAAAATATTCCTACTAAAGAAATATTTAAAGATATTTCAAAATTTGAGTTTCCAAGGACCAAAAGAATATGGCATAAATAAAGTCCCGTCTATTATTTTAACTAATCTTTGCCATCTATTTTCCTTAAAATCAACACAGTACGAAGGAAAGTTTTATTACCACGTCAAGGCAGTTAACATGCTAACTGATTGATCAATATTTATTTTTAATATACTAATTAAAATCCCGGTTCCGTTCATTTTATTGGAGATATAAATATGATACATTAATGTCATAATCCTTTTATATGCGGACGTTCTACAAGTTATTTTTTAATGGTATTTTATGACTCTTTTTACGACAGTGTTCTAAAGATTTCAAGGTTCCTGTATTATTCATAAAAAAATGATTTAAGTAATGCACTAATATGCATTAGCTACTAAGGTGCAGTTTTTAGACAGCTATAAACACAGTCTATAATTAGTTCCTACATACATAATTGTTGTTTTCGCTACGAACGGCAGTAGAACATCAATCTAGATTGAAACCCATGACATCAATTAATCAGTAATACTGACATTTGAATGTGTTTATACCAAGTAAAATATTAATTCATAAGAGAAGTTACGCACTGTTTTTTCGTCCGCAATTATACCCTAGTGTTTCAGGACAGGTCTTCAACCAATGTGTGTTGCCAGTGATGACATATAGTTAGAGGTGGACACTAACTATGAGGCTCATAAGAAAGTTCACTGTTAGCGAGCCATGGAAAGAGCTATGCTCGGATTTTCCCTGCGTGATCGAATCAGAAATAAGGAGATCCGCAGGTGTCAATCAAGTGAAGACTTACTGATTTTATGAATTAATTATTTAATGTTGAAATTTTATTAAGTATTTGATTCTCTTTTATGGTTGTAGTTATCCGTGTCTGGTATACACTAAACTTATATCCAAATTCTATATGATCGATCCTTTGTGTATAAATCCACGTTTTAAACCCAACCCCCACATCTTTACAGACTTACCGCAATACACATAATAATATATAATAATATTCTACCACATTCACACAGCGCCATCTAGTCCCAAAGTAAGCAATTATATTTGCTTGTGTTATGGGTACTAAACAACTGATATACTACTTAAATACATTTTTTTTTTGTAAATACATACATATTATAGATAAATTACACCCAGACACAGAACAAACCTTTATGCTCATCACACAAAGATTTGTCCTGGGTGGGGATCGAACCCACGACCTCCGGCTTAGTAGTCAGGGTCACTAACCACTAGACCAACAGGCCAGTCATACACATCAACTAAACCTCCCAATCCCCCACAAGCTAAACTCTAAATAAACCTAATAATATCGAAACTAAATAATTCGTCCGTCCATTCGACATGTTGCAACAATGTCGTGCCGTGAAAGCCATCAGTCAGCTGTCAGACGTCCGTTGCACAGGTCAAGGGGGGCCGCGACGACCCCACCCCCTCACTAGGGGGCTAGGGGGGCACTTGCGACCTCCCGCAAGTCCAACTTGATTGATTTCGTTGCTGTTTACACATTTCTACTTCCAACTTTGTGATGTATTTTTTTTACACTATTTATTGATTTTATGTGCCATTGGTACATATACTGCTCATGTAAAAATCAATCCCTGGCTCTACTTGCGTGTGTCCTAGTACTAGACTAACTTTATATCAAATTTTGTTAAGAGCCTTTTAACAAAAATATCTATCTATCGAATGTCCTGCATTTGAGATAATATATTGTACTAGTATGTGATTGACCTTCGACAGACAACAATGTCTGTACAGATGTACAGGAGGTGACACTTCCAGAGTTTACAAAATTGTATATTTCTGTGAAAAGGTTTGCGATTTTTCTTGGAATACTTTACTATACAATTTGTTAAAAACATTTCTTTAGTTGTATTAATAGAATATAAATTCATATACGTAATCATAATTGTTATGATAGATACAGTTATAGTAATTATTTCATCTCTAAATATTTAGATAAACAGATATTTGCTACCCTAATTCTGGTATATTTAAATATCAAGACTCATCGAGCGACGTAATACCTCGTGAAATATTAATTCTCATCATATCGTGGATGATTGACGGCTGTCTACGAGGGATATATCCGTCACGGGCGCAGTAAACAGACCCTACCCTCCCCTCGGGGTGGGGGTGACCGGGTACATACACCCCCGTCTACCCCCCGAGTGGAATATCTCAATCTTTAGCGCGATTTATTGATTGATAGATTGATTCCACGCGGTTTCGTATTAAAGTGAGTTGTGATGTTTGTGGTTCATTCGATATGAAGATGTTTTGATTTAAATTGATATTGTATTTGATGAGATTTGACAATAATGAATATAGGTAATATTACATTATTTATAGATAACAAATACCCAGTGTTTTCAAAATGCAAATAACGACTTGTTGGTCGCTTATTTAATTTTGTTTTACATTTAACCGTCAACTGATAAAATAACTGTCTATTGATAACTCATTTTTATTTTAAAACGGGCCATGATTTGGTTTCACATTTTAATACCTTTAATTTAAATCAGGACCGTTCGCAGTGGCTTAAATTAGGTGAGGCGTATGTTCAACAGTGGACGTCGTTGGGCTGATATGATGATGATGATAGCACGAGAGAACTTCGACAGCAACTTATGTATCTAAATTTCTATGAGTATTACCAATGTTCCTTCTGATTGCCTCATGATTAAAAATAGAACGTTGAAGTTTAGTGTTGTTGACTCGTAATATCTGGCTATCGACCGAAGGCTAGAAAAGCAACACTTCTAAACCTATTCCAATAACCATCCAGACTTACAAACTTTCACAATACTGGCCGAAAATAAAAAAAAATATCAAAAAGGAATAACCGACCAAATCCACACTACGCTATCTTATTAAGAGTTTCACCGAACTTCTGTTTCAACTTTGAGAACAATCGCCAAATATTGCTCGCACAGTGTTTCGGCGTTCCAACTCTGTGGAAAAAATACCTCCGTAAAACGACATCTGTTCGCTATTTGTCAAACATCGTTGTCTATTCTCGGAGTTTGAGCCACAGAGTAGTGTTGATAGAGGTTTAAGATACCTTCGCTTTTTGTTTGATGGTATGGTATTCGCCAATTGACTATATTGAAATCATATCTTAGTCTTATATGTATGTTTTTTTAATTGTAGTATTAAATTATTTATAATTATAACATTATTATCTATTTACTTACATATCTACAACTTCTATTTACAATACTATAAATAAATAATAATACAAATGGTAATGTGGGCTAGGCGTCAAAGTATTAATTTATATATCTTTTGTCTTTAGTCGACACAAATGTCAGATTGCGTCAATATTGGACGGCCATAATGATTACAAGATCCATATAAATAAATAAACAAAAGAGAAGACTAGTTAAGCGCATATTCAAATCACGAGTTTATGATAAAATCTAAACATTTCGGTTAATCAGGCTTTATTTTGATAGCCATCAAGTATGATGTAAACATAACAACAATTTATGACACATAATTCATCAGAAATAAACTAAATAAAATTTAAATTACTCAATAGATTTCCAAAACCAATAATTTATCGTCGATAATGTCACATAACTCATGGATTAAAATAACACAAGTCAATATTATAGAAACTCGTTTTACAACAAAATGCATCATCGCTTCGATGCTAGTCATCCAATTTTTCCTTTAACAATTCCTGTCACTCGTCTTTTCTTTGACACTTCAACTTTGACATATGATTTCTATATGACAGCTGCACATCTCTACATTACCTCCAACATAATTTATACCTAAATACGTCCTTAACTTTATGAAAATAGAGACCATTATAGCTTGTATTTGGCAAAATATGTTGTAGTTCAATGCAAATTTTCTGCAATTTTTTGGAATGCGCTTCAATTGGACTTTATGCTGATGTTTTAAGGTGGTCTTTCGTTTGAGTTAGTATTGGTTGCTATATTTGCTGTAATGTTTAAGGTTGTTTTGATGGAGTGGCCCGTCAATTAAGTAGGAGAGGGTTCAGTAGTGCGTCTTGGGTGTGATTGAGTGCAGTCATGCAGGTTCTTGTCTGATATAGGCGGTTTGATATGAAATGATCGCCTTTGTGTTTTAAACTGAGTTTTAGTTGAAATGTTTAATAAGTGAATGCTGACTTTCATGAATTACTCGGATCGTATGAGTTTATTGTTAATTTAATTCATTTTAACTATATCTGCTTAAAATCACATTCAACGATATTGGTAAAGCCAAAATACTTAATTCTTAGTAATACTTAAACAACGAGGAAACAAATAAACTGAACATTCTGCAAATAAAATGCATATTTACAAGAACTCCTGATCCCTACAAAAACTAAATCTGCATAAGTAAATAATCCGACCCACTGTGCAAATTGCGAGAACAAAAAGCACTAGTTTAATAAAATAAAGCTTGTCAATCAAGCACCTGCATTAGCCAGTTATTCATAACGTTGTTTATAAGGGAGGGTCGTAAAAATCGATGATCGGCACTGTCCGACCCACATCGACTTTGTTCTGTCAAGTTTGATTGAATCAACACGACAGACAGCTGTAGGTGTAGAGGTGACGTGTCACGTGTTTGTTTGTGTATGTGTGTGTGAGCGTAGAATTAAAGATGGCTTCAGAGGAGTTAAGTTGGTGGATATGTTTAATCTTTTGCCGCGAAGTATAATTTTGTCCTAAGGTTTCGTCCTTATCGGTGCATGTTCACTTTCCCAGATATTGTCAAGTCTGTGATTCGAGAAAAATGGCTCGTGCACTTGAGTCATTTGAGAGAGATGAAACTTAATCAATAAACACATTTTTTGTGTTGTGGACTATACTAACAAAGAAATTGCCAAAACGCATTCACTACTGCAAAACATTACATATAAATTTTTATTCATTCGAAAACCCGTCGCCGCCGCCGTCCTAATTAGCGGGAGGTCAAAAAAATGTTTAACAAATGCTGTCACTTCTAGTCACCCGCGCCGGAGTCCACACGAAGAGTAAATAAAGCGTTGGTCGACAAAGACGTCCGTCTGCGCGCGACATCTGAGCGACGTGTGTCGCCTGCCCCCCTTCGCCCTGCCCTCCCACGACTGGGCCCCGTGTCCCCTCGCGGGGCCCCGCCTCGTCCGACGCCGATAATGATGTTAACTCACCGTTTGAGACCGGCCCTGCTTTGTTGAGTTTTTTCAGTTAATGTTTTGTAGTTTAGTGTGTGTTCATTTGGTGGGTCGATATGTGAGCTGTGACAATGGAGACTGATTCTAGTGGATACTGGATATTCAAATGTGATTATGTTATTGTGGGTTTTAATATGGTAAAACAAACTGTTGATGCCTGAAATGAGTGAGACTCCAAGTATGTGATTGCTATTACAGGGACACAATCTATATCTTTAGATCGAGGTAATATTGTGGATCGGAATTCCATTTTTTGGTACTTTAGTAGTAATAATATTATATATTTGTACTGTAGTATGTGCGGTTATAAACTAAGAATGATCGTTTGAAGTTATATTTACAGAAATATCTCATGAAACTGCAATCTTGAAGAAAACAGACCGATAAAAAATACTATTAGCCACAACTTGCTTTAAAATACAAACAAAAGTTACACAGAGTTTTATAAAAATCACAAACTGCGTTCATACATAACAGAACTAGAAAACATACATTCCCATTTCCCCGCACAAAAGTCCATAAAAATATAAGTTCCAACGTTCGCTATGGAAATCCCATAACAGAAGGAAACTGCAACACAAGTTGCTCCAAATAAATTTCATCAACGTACGAATCCCGGACGGCGAACTCGACTTGTACAGTAAATTGTCTTCAAGAGCTGACCATCCCCCCTTTTCACCTACAGGGAGAAGGGGGTTCAAAGGAGGCCACCGACATTCCCCCGTTCGTCTTGCTTATGAGTGACGGCCGGACAGCTTGAGTGATTGAGAGTGACTGGAGACTTAATGCGCGGAGCGAGATCGTATACCCGCGGCAAAGCGCGGCAAGCGCCGTGCCGTCTCTGCGCGATATATCGTTCTATGGCCATCGAGTACGCTCGCGTTTCGTTTGTTCCCGCACTGCATTCACACGAAATATTCTGCGCAAATTTCTGCACATGTTATTATTATAAATTAAAATATACGTTGCATCGTTTTAATACGGTTGTGAGGTGTTTGTAATTAGTGATGCGAGTTGACGGCTGATGGATGGCTCGGAATATATCCGGTGTGCCAGTGTTATTATAATTAATTGACGCTGAAGGCAAAATATGAAGAATGAAATTTAGGCACAAAACATAGGTACGTTCAGTCGTGTCTGCGATAATGGATAGTGTTTAATTCTTTATACCTTTGTGTGTGACAGTTGCGAGTTTATCATAATTATATGGGTAGTTATTTTTGGATCTCCTTGTTGCACATTTCAATTACGTCACATGCGTATTCAACGTAAGTATGTTGCTTATTCAAGTTGGTCGTATTTATTTAGTTGTCTGTTGCCTTGATCAACTGTATCCAAAGATATTAAATGTGAATTTCGGTCGATTTTAAGTTTTCATCCAACAGTTTAGCGTACACGTTTAGCGTACATGGGATATTCATGACATTCTTTACAACTTTATCTTCTCATATCCGCTTCGGTTCAACCATTTGGGCTTTAGGCTTCCTCCATACTATCTTGAACTGATTGCGTCCAGCACGGTACGGTTCCAACGATCATTATTCCCACGTGTCAGCTCTGGGGTGAACTTTTTGCAGTGGTGTTTCCTGAACGTGTCTTTCATCCTCTGAAGATAGGCAGCGGCTTGGCTGTGTTCCTAAACATTGCCAACATTCGTGAGCGGCTGTTACCAATTACCATCAGCTGGGCCGCCTACTCATCTGCCACTTCAATCAACAAAAGAAGCCAGTGTCATATTGATACTACTGATTATAATTCGTCATTAACAACACATTAAGTCCCACTGCTGGGCTCGGGTCTCTTCTCCTCTAACTAGAGAGCTGAGAGGGTTTAGGCCATAATCCACTCACGCTGGCTGATTATAATTACCTTTTGTTAACTAAATCATAATAAAATTATTATTATAGCTTGCCTATACCGCGTTAATGAGAACTTCATAAAATAATATCTATATTTATGAATACTACAAAAACAAAATCAAGGCGAACACGCAACGTTAATACGTCCATCCACGCGTACGGACAGACAGGCAATCAGTCCTGTCGCGTCACGTGTCCGTCATTGTGCATAAACGTATAATTTTTGCTCATAATTCTTCTCTATATATTTATAGTACTGTATGTAGTGAGAGAGAGAGATGCGATGAAAGGTTTCAATCTTGCTTCATACATTGTTTTTATTTTATTAGTTTATTGATCTTGATTTCTTATTAGATTATCCTTCGATTTCTTCATATTACGAGTATTTGAGCATAAGGCAAGTGGAGTTATTAAATTAATTCGCCTATAAGACTTTTAACTTCACACTTTACCTTATTATTGAAAAACCCAATAACATTACTTGATCAGGGGATCGAACCTATACTTCCATGACGTCACCGATGCAGTTTGTATAATAATTCTTTCACAAACATGTTTACTTTAAAGTCAGCTAGTATTAATGCACATTGCTGGTATACTTTTTTTGTGAAGTTGTTCTACACCCGCCCACATTAACACACTATGCGTCAACTCTCACACACTGATTCGCTTTGGGATAGGTCAGTTTTAACTTGAGATGTATTACGAGAAACATGGATGCCTTTCTTCAAGGTGAAGATTTATTAATATGCTGTCTTCTGGCCGTGGCTTGTCCGGTGTCGTATGTCGAAAAATAATCATAGATTATACTCGTATCTGATTCCTGTAAAATATTAAAAAAATATAATATAGGATCATTTTGTGATGATGGTGATGGAATTTGAAAACTTACACCTTCAATCTGAATGAAATATTTTGGATAATTATTTTTTGTTGTTATTATATCATTTAAGTAATTAAATTACTATGGATTAATGTTATTATGGTTTAAGGACATACATATAACGTGGACTTAGTAAAGGGTTCCGTTTGTACTGCCCTACCAAAAAGAACGGCATAACTCCATGTCAAGCGCACGGGAAATTGTATCTTAATATAATAACTTAACAAGCGTTTTTCCCGTTGCTTATAATAATGTAACTGCGGCTTTTCTTCTTAGCAAGGCAGTGTAGCTAGTACGTGTTCCTAAAATACCTTAATAACATTACAACTCATTGCAAACTGCTAACATAACCAGGTAGTATAAATTTTATTGATACCATTCAATACATAATTGATAGGTATACTGAAATAAAACATAAAAATATTTTATCGAAATGTATATCAACGAATAGACACCGGAGTACCAGGAACATATAAGTACTAAGAGGTCGCAAATTACTCAACAAGATTACAAAAATATATATGCCGTTCTTTTGAACTTTAGTTGTAAACACATAAGGTTCTTTTTATTATTTGATAGGGTGAGTTGGTATTGTTTGGCGTAGGAGTCCGACACGATGATCGGTCGACAATTTGATTCGGAATATATCGCCGCGGTCGAGTTGTAAACAAGTGTTGTAGGTGGGTATGTGTTCGATTCTCGGACGCGAAGTTCTGTTTGGCGTGTGGCAGTAATAAAATGTGTGGTGTGTTCCATAATTTTTAGACTTAAAGAAGGGATTTTAGGAGTACCAATGTCGTTTATTTTCTATTTTACAATCTTTAGATTTAGTCATATTGTACTGAGGTATAATATGTTGAAATAGAGGCTCTATGTTTAAGGTTACTGCAGTTTTATGAGTTGGAATTTATCGTTTAAAGTTCGTTTATTTACTTATTCAGAGCCTCACTTCAAATAATATAACTATTTAACGAACAATTCTTTATACATTCTTACGTCGAAAATATCTTGAATGATTAAATTAGATGATTTGTATTTTGATAAATTGTAGCTTTTTTAATCGTATGTATATGTTTTAAGAGATGCATAGCTCTAATTCCCTTCACATTCTTTGGAGGAGACCCGTGCCCAGCAGTGGGACGTTTATGGATTAATATGATGATGATAGCTTTAACTTTTGTAAAAATGTCGTATCTTGTAGAAATTTACTATGGATTTTTTTTTTTAATTTTTAAGTAATGAGTCATTTTTATCAACATTTCTGTGATCAAACTTCAAACAACAATGACAATACTTATAAATGTACGTTTAAATGATCAAGAATATTAATGAAGTTGCTGACGATGCTCTGCTGAATATTTTTTTATTTTTTTTTATCATACAGCACAACCGAAAGGGGTTATTACACTACACGATATTCAGTTCATACACGATAATATGTTACAATCATTCGTTCTAGTCAGTTATTTATTGATTACCAATAAATTGATCAATGTTTCCATCGCATCACATCATCATGTCAATCAATCAATTCGATAGAATCAATCGTTGGGTCATTGTCACCGATGTTTGTTTCATTGTTGTCAACATCAATTCTGATGGATGGACTATCAATTAAAAAGTAAGTAACAGTGAATGCTGTTGTTTGAAACTTTGAACTTGTACTTTGGGATACTTACTTAGATATAGATGTAAGTATTTTCAACTTGGTTTTCCCCCTAAAGTAAAACCCGATGTTCAACTCGTCCACGTTTTAGTAAGTGGGGAAACCTTGGTTTAAGTAGTACTTAATAGTAGCATACAAAAGATATTTATATTTAAATGATAAATAGTGAACAATTTCTTGGGTATCAAATTCGCTACAGTAGCCGAACAGTCCATAAATGAAAAAAAAAAATTTTTTATTAAAACACGTTGAGATTTTCATGGAGTTATTTAAAAAGTTTTATTTTTCAAAGTAATTTATTACCATTAGTCGAACTATGCCATATTTACCAGTGAATTAATTTTGAAGAAACGTGTTCATGTGGATTATTTACAAAATTGCAAAATTACCAATCTAGATCGTATTACTTACCTACTTAGACTGTTTTTCATCTAAAAAAACAATTAACTTTTAATTTAACAAACCTCTTTGTTGTCTACAAACTGATATTTGAACCAATCAGCGGTCAATCATCCCTTCATAACATGACGTCACTCACAGTACACAGACCGTTTGTGTATTCTATACAAACTGTCCGAAATGTCGACTAGTCCAAAACAAAGAGAATACAATTTGTTGCATTGTGTTGCAGCTGTCAATTGGTACTTTTAGTTGTATTGTAATTAAAATTATTTCTTAATTAATAAGATGTTTCTTTTATTCATTTTAGAATTAATTGGATGTAAATAATCTAAATGTCAATAATTTTAGAGTGAATTGAAACAAGAATAAATTGTGACAGTTTAATCAGTTTAATACTTAATTTAAAATCTCGCAATGGTGCCGAAATAGATCAAAGCCATGAGTGCCATAAAATAAAGCAAATTTTTTTATGGCACTGGCTGATGACATAATCATATAAATAAATTAAAATTTTGATAATATGTAAACCATGTTTTGAATTTCTAAGCAAAACCGGGAAGGTTTTGCTTAGAAATTCAATTCCTCGCAATTATCTTTATTTTTTAATTTTGCATGTTACATGACTTTGTGCTCATTTTGTACATGCACAAACACAACTAAATTCACAAAACCAGCTACTTCTATCACTAAAATAAACATTGATACAAGACACAACACCGCAATAATAATAATTGCACCGCGGTGCTCTCTGCGCATGCGTCGACGCCCTTAATCAGAATGCGCCGGCGCATCGTGTCAGATTATAGTGTAGATCCGTGACATTTGCGGGTGATTATCTAGTGGCGGGAAACTGGCGAGTTTGTAACTTACCGAATTACATAATTCCTAGTTGAATCAAGAATATTTAATTATACAGGATTGTTAGAAGTTAATTTGAACTCTAACAACAGATACCCTAAATACCAAATCAAAATAAAATAAAATTTCATAATCGAAAATTTCAATTGCGTGATTACAATATTGACCCAGTGCTCAGTATTGGGCCGTTTATGGGTTGTAAGGAGTAGGAGGAGGATTACAATATTAAAGGTAATTTCCAAAGATCCTTTTAGAAGATTTAATGTCCATAGATTAGGCACCTATTATATAATTTTAGGGACATAATATAATATATTCTCTGTGACGCCCGAGTATCATAACTTTGTGTTGATTTACGGCGGCGGTGTGCGAACTGTGCGTACCTCTATTTAGTCATATTGGATAGTCATAACTAAAATATCGTAAATCGCTTCTCGCTGCGCTTATCACTATATCTACACTCCATTTAGGTGCAACGCCCCACCTGCGCAACAAATCAGGAAGTGTACCCCTGTCACAACAGTTACGGACAGCGCGGCATCAGTTTATATAAGTAATGCGCTTACAAACTACGAGATTGAACGTCAGGGTAGGCAGAGATTGCGCTATAAATTCTGTATACTGTCTTTCAAGAAGTGCTGAAGAGTAAAAGCTTCTGTCTGGCAAAACAGGCTTGGAGATATGTGAAAACGATTCATTTCTATCCTACTTTATACATTTCAAATTACTACATTAGACACGCGAGTGACATAATAAGACATACTTGCAATCTCAATATTAAATTGGTCAATTTCTATATTGATGTCAAATATTTGAAAAGATAATACGAGATATCTCGATATCTTAAGTAATCAGCCATGACCGATGGTGACTGAACGTGATCCCTTTTTTATCGGTTATAGTGGCAATCGCGATTCAATACGATATGACCCAGCTCGTCCAGGTCGTATAGACAAGTGACAATCGCGTTGTATCCATTTTCTAAATGTCACATCAATACATAGATTTCGTGACATAATGAACTTTCCACCCTAGTCGCAATATCGATAGTCGATTAACTCATCACAATATGGTGATCACCTGTATACAGCTTTGGCTCTTTGTGAACATTCTTTGTAACTTTTCCACAGAACACGCATGCGCAATTACATAGAGGAAAGTTATTAATAAAAATAAATTGATAGTAATAAATAATTTAAATAAAAACTAATGATTTATTTTATTTTGTTTCAGGTAAGCTTCTAGTAGTCGTATTTATAAATACTCTATCATCAAAAACGAGACTTAATGGTACGTAAAATGTGATTTTCTACATTTTGGCGTTCGCTGAAAAGAAGATAGTTCTTAAATGTAGATAAAGAGAGACAGTTGACCTTTCCAAACATATTAAAATTAAAATTTCGTCATCACTACCAATCAGCTTCATTCCCAAAATCTCTCGTAAATAAGGTTTTTCATTCTGCAAGTTATTTTTGCTTTTATATTTACTACATCGTTGGTAGACTGATCGTAGTATATGACTTCTGAACACGAGTTTGGGGTCAATTTCCATATTATTTGCGTCCATAAACAATAATAATTGTTCTGAGTTTAGATGCGTCTGTCTGTCCGTCCCTAAGTATTTTTTAATAGTTAGAGTGATTTAAGAGGACGGTTTATTGGTATAAAATACATACAACGCGGGCGAAGTAGCGGGCGGAAGCTAGTTAATTATATGTTTGTAAATTTAAACTGGTCAGGGTTGCGGGCGGCCGTTGGTTGCGGGCGGCACAGGACCGTTCGCAGTGGCGTAAATTAGGTGAGGCCTATGTTCAGCAGTGGACGTCGCGTCGATAGGTTGATATGATGAAATTTAAGCTTGTTCTCAAGATCTTTCCCACACATGAACAGTGCAGAAACATTAAAACGTGGCTTCGTTATCTATCGTCACTCATGCGCCGACCTCAGAGCGTATAATCGCATCGTATTAATAATCGCATCATACACGGATCGTGTTATCTCCACGATCTGAACAACTCGGGACTCGAATCCTGCCCCGAGCGGTCAGCTGATTGATGGCCGGTGAGCTAGGGCTAGGTTCCTTGGGAAATGACAAGGATTATAATTGATTCTGTTTCTTTAAACTGATATCATTGTCGTAATAATCTCTGCCTATCCCTTCCATAAAAATGGCGCTATGGTGGTGGTTAAAGAGTGAGTAGTAGTTAATTTTTGACCTTGTATGTATATAAAAACGGATTGTAAATTATATCATAATCCTATATTTCGAACTTCAAGTATAAAGAAATATAAACCAAATGTATTAATGCACGAAAAAATCATGCAAATAAAATAAGTATTTTTTTATATCATCAGCAACCCATTAAGTCCCACTGCTGGGCTCGGGTCTCCTCTCCACTAACTAGAGAGTTGATCGGGTTTAGGCCATAATCCACTCACGCTGGCCAAGTGCGGGTTGGTGGATCAGACATAGTCATAGAATATCTTCTAGGGTATGTGGGTTTCCTCACGATGTTTTCCTTCACCGTTAGCAGATGGTAAGTCACTTGACTAGTACATTTTTTATATATTCTACTTAAGTAGATATTTACGATTAAAGTCGATATTCCTGAATCCATAAAAACCACCATCAATAGATCTAATCAAATCCAATAAAAAAGAATTAAAAATAATTATTTTGCAATTTATGCCAATTTAACAAGCCATCAATGGCAACCCTAAGACAGCGCATACGCAAACGCTTCAGTGCAAATTATAAAATTCACGATACGAACAAAGGCGATCCTTATCTGATCCCGAATGATAGAGTATTCTGTTTGTCGGTGCGACTATGTGTTACCCTACACAGTTTGTGAGACAGAATTAAAGGAATGCCTTCGTATAATTCGATTACCACTAACAGCTTGGGAAATTCCTTACTTAACCTAAAAACCAAAGTCTTCAAAATAGGGAACACAGTGATTATAAACATAATGGAATATAACATCACGCCTTCAGTTCCTAAAGGATTAGGTGGAGGTGATTGCACATAGCTTATGAAATATCGCCAGCCATGTTAGGTCTCATGTAATAAGAATTTCAGGATAGAACAACTCAATACCCGGAGCCGGGGAGTGAACCCTGGACTTCTTGTGCAGTAAAAGAGAGAGTAAGAAATTCACACAATCTGA
Source organism: Laspeyria flexula (assembly GCA_905147015.1). Classification (NCBI taxonomy): domain Eukaryota; kingdom Metazoa; phylum Arthropoda; class Insecta; order Lepidoptera; family Erebidae; genus Laspeyria; species Laspeyria flexula. The sequence continues at coordinate 17,068,250 of LR989952.1, read as the reverse complement.
CTACGTATGTGTACGAGACACATACGTAGTCAGATTGTGTGAATTTCAAGCAACTATATTTGAAAATAACTATAATTGAACTATGTTAAAAGGAAAATTCGAAACAAACCTTATACCAACCGGTCTGGCCAGCGTGGTATAATAGGCAAAATTCCACATTATTTCGAGGGTACCCGTGCCCAGCAGTGGGACGTTTATGGGTTGAGATGATGATATTTGACACACAATTGACGTATAAAACCACTTTATAAGTTTGAGCTCTATATTTCAAAAGTTCTCCACTAAATATTTGCGTAAATCAAAACAGAGTTCAATGAAAAAGCTATTAAAATTTGATCGTCGAATTTGGAAGGCACTCAACAAAAATAACCGACTTAACGTTGTACACAGAAATCAGTCAGTGGTCGTCGCGCGTCGCCTGCGCATCAATCAACCGATAAACGAATCTAATTGATTGCGTCACTCAATCAATAACTGTCGTTCCTAATTCAAAACAGGAAACGCTGATCATTTTTTTAAGTTGGCAACTGACCTGTTTTGTGTTAGTGTTGCCATGGTTTTGAAATTTAGGTTTTTCGGGTTTTATTTATTTTAAAATTATGTTTAGTCGGAGAATGAAATAATATTATAGTATGCAAGAAATATAGTACCTACTGGGAAGCAATTTTTTTTAACAACTGAAATGATGTTTGCAATTATTTTTTGCCGTGTGATACATTTTTTATACAAAAATTAATGTTACTTATTATTTCTGACTTTGGAAAGTTAAAATTAATCTAACCGTAAAAAAATTCTCTCACAAAGTTACAGCCACACTTGAACAAAAACAAAATAGAACAAGCTTGCTTCCAACAAGAAGTTTTCAAAGACAGTTGAAACAAAACTGCGTTGATACGTCAAATCTTGTTCCGCACCCACCAATCAGTTCGACGCTGTCTCCCAGTTCCGTTTTTCTCGTCAGACGTCGTTCCTCGTTCCCGTCACCGAGTTCTTTTTGCCCGTCGCGTCGGGTCGATAAGAACGTCAAATGTACAAAAGACTTGCTTGCTACGTATTTTGAAATGTTTTGTTTAAATGTTGTTTTAGATGTGATTGATGTTGTACGTGGGTTTTGGGTTCGTATTGTAGTGCAAATTGTTGTTTTGTAAGTTTATTGTGCGGTTGCTTTATTTTAAATATAATATCAGTTATTGTTCGCGGTTTCGTCTACGTGGTAGTAGTATAAAAAATACCTTACCTCTATCACTCTCTCTACAACGAATATTATGCAAATAAAGAAAGTAGTTCTGTGGGGAAAAACCCCATGGCTAATTTTCATTGTCTCGCTGGTCTTGTGCCGTAATATGCTACTGCTAAACATAAGGAGTCGACCTTCATATATAATTAGGTCAAATATTTGTGAGAACCTCAAATTGTCCTGTACTGACATCGTTACGTTTTTTATATGGAGAAATTGCATATCTAAATATTATCACTAGATGGCGTCATTCTTACTAGGATGCTTTGGAGTCTATTAGTTAATTGTAACACACACATACACACAATAGCGTTTCATCACGCCTGTAGTCAAATGCTACTGCGCTAACACACCTTAATTCTATCTATATTAGTAAAGTTTTCTGTGACACGGCGCTTGTTCACTTTATATACATATCCAAAACAAAAAATAAGTCTTCTAAAGCCTAAAAATCCAAGGGTATCTAGAAGTACATTTAGACAAGCGCCCGTAAAGGATACGATATGCAAATGAATGCAGTTCTTTCGAGTTTCAGCGTTATTGCTCCCGAGGCACCTTAAACCTGGAGTCGAGGCTCACATGCACTGTGTCTTGTCTTATCTAAGCCGGTCGTTAACGTGGATAGCAGGCTTCAGACAGAATTATTGGTCGTCGGAACTGATTGAGATTGTTTCAAAGCTACATGGCTTTGGATAGGTCGTATTGTTTTATTGAATCTTGTTTAAAAGAACTATTTCGAAGTTTTACTACTTTCTTTCTTTAACGATTTGGTAAAATTACAACGTAATAGTGTTCTTGTTTATTTTTGACTAGGAAATCTATACTAATATTATAAAGCTGAAGAGTTTGTTTGTTTGAAAAATTATTTTAGTGTTGGATAGCCCATTTATCGAGGAAGGTAATAGGCTATATAACATCACGCTACAGCCAATAGGAGCTGAGCAGCGGCCAAACAAAATCGACGGGAGCGAAGCCCCGCGTGACTCTTAGTTATGGATGAAATTTATTTACGCAAGTTGTGGCTCATTGTTATCCCTCAAAGAATTACCCTTTGGTATATCAAAATAAATTTAGCTTAAATATTTACAAATAATTCAACACTAAACAATTAAGTTACATTTTTCTCAAAACCTTCAATCAACTCAACAAATCAACAAAAAAGCTATCAATCCGAATTAATTACGAACTATCTCGAAGCAACAATGATTATCAATCGAAGATGATTGACCGAGTGGTGGCACAGGTGCTATAGTGATGAATAATATTATAATTGCGACGGGATACGTCTTAATATCAATAACGCAGGTACGGCAACTAATGCCCGTTGAATAAACATCAATCAATCAATACGCGTGATGTGGACTCGAGGCAAAAAGTTTAGGGCGCGTGGCATAGTGTGGATCTACCTTTATGTATATTTTTACAATGGAATTGTTTCATTTTATGTTTAAGTAAAAATCAAGGTATTAAACCTTGATCTTTACTTAAACATAAAATGGACATTTTTCACCTCAAAATCAATTCCATCAAAACTGAGTTTTAGATTTGTTTAATTAAGTTTTTGTCAGAGAAAATCTTTGGAAAGGTGACGAACTATTATTTCAACAATACTGAGAAAATAAGTAGAGCAATTTGTAATGTAATTTACAATCAAAATCTAGGTTTATTAATTTTATAATTTGTGGCGTTTGGGTATATTATCTATATCAAATATCGGTCCTCAATCAGATATGAAAGTGCTATGATATCATCATCATCATCATCATCATCTTATCAGCCCAATGACGTCCACTGTTGAACATTGGCCTCACCTAATTTCCACCACAGCGAGCGATTTTGTGCCGCTGCGTCCAACGCTATGATATATCTGAGTTATAAATTTAATGGTGATTTAGTCTTGCTGAAATTATAAAAAATACATCCAGATACAGTATATCTGAAAAAGAGAGACGCATCCATAATTATCTTTTAATAAAGTGTTACTAGAGCAAAAAACCGGTGTCGGGCCGACAACGAGCCGTTGAAGTAAGGTCGTCGCCACCGTGTGTGTTCGCGTGTCTCTCTGTTTGCTTTGTTGCTTGCGTGTTTGTTTTCCACAGAAATGGCCGCCACGTGTAGCCTTTTTAGATTTTCTACAATCGTTTGCTTTTGATTTGTTTGAGCTTAGGCTTTGCGTTTTCGAGGAATCAACAACACTATGAACGTAGTAATATTTGATGTGGATTTGTTTTCGGAGAAACGTATTTACATAAACTTGTAAACAATATTGGTTCAGTGATTTCATATTAATGACATTAAACATTCATTGTCAGGTCCCTAGCACCGACTAGAGCATTGCTGCAAAATTTAAGAATCGATTCTAAAATACCTTGTTAACCGATATAAAAAAAAAATAAGGCAATAGGGTAGTAACAGAATTTCATTTAATCCTTTATTTCAATTTATATGTATACGCCTTATACTGGAGTTCCAAACTTTTGTCGATGTTATTTCTATGATCAGATATACTGCTAGACTAGCCTACTAAACAAAAATGGCAACATGTATTGTAGGTATATTTGATTACTCTGACCCTGAAAAAGTTTGTACACTAAAAGTGCACAAATATTGAGTATTGGAATATTCCCGTCATGATATTCTCAATATCAACCTGAAATTTGGTACCTACCCTTGTTGTCTCTTCTTCTCTCATCTTCTCTTCAGTGAAGATCCTGGACCTTAGAAATTTATTAAATTTGGAATAAAAATGTTCCTGCCAGTATTATAAGCCACCAAGCCACCTGCCAATTTGCGTATGACGTGATCTATAACGAACTGAATTCACAACTTCACTTGTCAATCAAGTGCGCCAATTATGGAGTGACCTCTATTGACCAAGTCGGCCATTGGCTTCATTCGGTAAAACTATTATTAGCTGTCGTAATAGCATTCAGTATTTTATTGTTATTTACATTTTATTTGTGGAATTATTTTTCCGAGGCACTCCAACTTTTTTCTTTTTGGGGATGAATACGATTATTAACCCACGACGCAAAAAGAGGGGTGTTATAAGTTCGACGTGTCTGTAATCTGTGTATCTGTCTGTGGCATCGTAGCTCCTAAAGGAAGGAATGGGTCAATTTTGATGCGATGTTTTTTGTTTGACAGCTAACATACATAATATGATCACGATGGTTTTTAGATAATTATGTTTTATGAAAATCGGTGCAGCCGTTTCAAAGTTAGCAACTCCTGTTTGTAAAATTTTCAATATTGCTTTTTTTTTCTTGGTCAGTTAGTACTCAGTCAGTTTGACACAACTGTTTCGTTGTATCTAAATGATCGAGCTACTCATAACAGACGGCATACTCGAGCAGTACTTGTCAATTCTACTAAACTAACCAATTTTTTTCTCGCAAGCCTTTCTAAAAAAGATCATCAGTGGGTATAGAAATCTTAGTAGGTACATACAAGAATAAATAATTCATTAAATATTAAGCACGTCTTCAGCATAGCAGTAACAATGTTGTTTACTAGTTCAAATACGATCAAAATAAGACGTCAAATTGTCAGTTTTAACGAAACCTTATCTAAAAATATTTCAACCTTTGTTCTTATCAACAAAGTCACTCTCCAGACGATCGGTATAGAGGGGAATTAAATCCTAGTCAGCTATCATCTGTAGCAAGAGATATTTAACTCTCTGAATTATGATTGACATCACAGTAATTGCCTTTGGATAATTTAGTATTTGTCTGTTGTTACTTCAATGTCATAAATGACCATTTGTTTAAGGTCAAGATTTCGTTCATGTCTTGAATATCAAAAGGTAATAATTTAATGGTGGGATTTAATATAATTAAAAATAGAATGAGCTTGACCATATTCTGTACAACAACGAGATTCTACGAGGTGATACTAGGCTGAGAAGATATTTAGACAGTTGAACTTGAAAAACAAGACTTGTCGAAACAGATTTTCTATAAAACAATAGTTCTTACAAGTACACAATCATATGCAAAAGGTTATATATAATAGGTAACATTGTTTGGATGTTAACCAAACCTGAAATATATGAAAGCCATTAAGACGCTTTATTTATTTAGCATCACATTTAGTATTGAAAAACAAACACACTTAATACTTTTTCACAGATATTCTTATAACCCATAAACACTGACGTAAAAAATCAATCAATAAAAAAATAACAGACGTTGTCTACTTAAAAGCAAAACGAGCTACTAATGAACAGTGTTCGAATGTTCACAAACATACAAAAAACGGTCTTGTTATCCCGTATTTCTAATACGATAAAGTCTAAAGCTATTTGGATTGGAGGCAAAACAGAAAGATGTTATGTCAATAAAGATTAAGCGGATTCCCAGAGTCGAGTTACGCGTTTCAACGGACAGACGGACTGACGGACGGACGGACAAAATCCGCTGACATGTGATTGACAGTGAGACGGTGGCTCCATCTGCTGTCGCTTAAAGACGTTTGACGTTGAAGGGTTAATCTTTGTCACAGTCTGTCGCGAGTTTTATTTTGAGTGAAAAATATTGAGTTATCTTCTGGCAAGGTGCATAGAAAAAGATATGTGAATGCAGCTGCTTTTGAGGTAAGCGCTTCTCCTAATATTGATCATGAGATCGATTTATATTCTAAAAGACTGACTCAATTAATTTTCGCATGGGTGCAATCTACTAAAATTGTCAAACTATAATTTAGTACAAATTGTAGATTTTTTCTCGTGGATTTATAAAAATGTCAACACCTAACAGTCAACACAGAACATAGCCAAATCGGTCGAACCAATGCTATTGTATGCACCTTTTTTAACATACAATATCATTGGGTCGAACTGTATCAGATCAAACTTATTTTTTCTTTGTCTTTCTTTTTCTTACAAATGTAATCTATTAATTTTTATTAAAGTATACAGACTTGTTAAATTACCTATTAGAACTTTTAGAATGCCAGCTTTCACCTGCAAATTCACCCGGTGTTTTCGACTTTTTTCGAAACAGTCGCGAGCGTCCGTTCAACAACTCACCAGAAAGTTTCACCGCAATCAGATGGATGGTATAGGAGGGTGAATGTTACAAACAAATAAACAGATACACCTTTTTATATACAACACGTTTCTCTAAACAATGGACGTGTAATATTATACTATATAGTGACTTTTACTTTTGAGTGACAAATTGAGGGCTTTAATACTTTAAATCTTATTATCAACATTTATACTCGATATCGCTGTCAAATCTTTGAAAAAGACAGCAATCATATTTGACACCGATATCGAATTCGATTCAGTGACTGTTGTTTCAGTTAGAATAATATCATTGGTGTACAAGATCATGTTTATAATAAAAACATCTAATGACCACCCGTGGGTATCTTAAAAGGCGACTAAGGGAATGAGATTTGCAGACGAGAGTTGCAAGAAAAAAAAAATCGAAAGACCACCTATACCCATCCGCCTGGTCAGTGTGATATAGTAGATAAAATTCCCTCCACATTTTTTGGAGGAGACCCCTGCTCAGCAGAAGGACGTTGATGCGTTGAAATGATGATGATGAACTCTCAAAGAATCTAGTATCAACATTTTCGTATGAATATCTTAGAAATAAATTTGCCAGATCCGTTGAAACGAACGTTTATTCGTCGTGACATGCCAATGATTGATTGAAGAAGAAAATAATATATATTTTCTTTGGCATCAAATATTATAATTATATCTGTCCGTCTGTCAGTCATCGGCCATCACTGAGATGTCTGCCGATGGTTTTGGCATCGAGGAAAATAGTCATTTGTAGATACTAGCCATCTCATGCGTATTTTCTTGCTTTAACAATCTAGAAAATTTAAGCTAGATAGTGTAAATAATTAATTAATTAATAGAGGTTTTAGTTGCTTCAACTAAAATAGTTTCTCATGAGTGATAACGTGGTCAAAGTGATCTTTTTACTATTTAGTACCAGCGAGAGTTATGTGGATTCGATTCAGTAATAAAGCAATAACACCAAGTCATAGATTAATTTTTAAATAATTAGGTAGTTATTGAAATAATTACGAATAAAAACCTTTTTCATTGTTATGTTACAATCAGACAATTTAACAAATTTCATGATTTAATCTCTTTGAACAAAAATACTAACGTGGCGTTTCTAGTTCTCCGAGTTTCATTAATGTAGAGAGGTCGACTGGTCGACTGCTCTCCAAACGTCCATCACCGATGACTGACGGAACCCTTATCCACCTTTACCTCATATATATTTAAAACATGAGTAATGATTGTAAAGCATACTTTGTCCGTCGTCGCGTGTAAAGGAACGCAACTTGGCAATTATATCGTACGTACGTCAACGCGGACTCGCGCGTGTGGTCTTCCGAGAAACGGAACGTGTTGGGTCCGATGATGCGCCTGAGTGCATTTTTGTTAGATTTTATAGCGGAGTTGTGCAAGTTGTAACGAAGTTAGATCTTGTAGTACCGTGGGATAGGGGTAAGAGTTGCTATACGTAAGTACGTATATAGATACGACACGTCCGCGTCGGTGTGCGGACGACGTGAGTGTACGATGTCTTATCTCTATCTATGAGGATTATGAAGCTTATTATACTGAGCTAAATATACAGATATAAATGAAATAAACAGTTAAACGGTAAATTGATGTTGACTTAAAACGAAAGCGATGAGTCAGAAAACTTTAATGTTAAAAATTTTAAAGATACAATAAAATTAGCAGCCGATAACTATCCGAACGGAACCTCGATACCACAAAAGGCAGAAACATAATAAGTAAGTAAGAAGACGAAAATCTCAATCGGCCCATCAGAACGAATCGATCGCATCAATAATAATCCGTGGAAAAAATGAGTGGGTGCTCCTCAGATACAGATCAAATTAACGGTCAGACGAGCACAAAGAGCGGCCAATCAACGGGTCGATTCTTTCACAAACGCTTCACGTATTTACGTCACATTTCTTCGATTCTGCGGCACGTTCGCGACGTAATAAGCGGACGCCGTCCCCCGTCCGTCGCGTCCGTCACTAGAGGAGAAAGGGGGTACAGAGAAGGGGTGGCGAACCAAACGGGCGTCCACCGGACTTAATGAAGTTTTCTCGGCGATTCCCACAGGTCGTCACATGTGGGCAGAGTTTGCTGCGCACATATTGTACACGTCGCCATCGTCAGATATTGCCCGGGTGAAAATGTTTTAATAAGCGCATCCCTGGACGCGGCCGGCAGTTATGCTACCCGGGCTACCCGTTTCCCCGGACCGTCTTATTAATGTCTATTGTTTGCGAATTTTGCGTTATTGCGTGTATTGATGGCGGTGGAGTTTTTATGTCCTTAGTTATATGTCGCAGTTATCACGACAATTGGATGAGAAGTTCTCATATTTAGAACTGGAAGTTGGTATGCTCCGTTTTGTCTATATTGTATTGAATAGATTTAACTTGGAATGTACCATAACAGTGAAAAGCTAGAACCTTCCTCAGAGTATATCACATTAAACGTTCATTAATTATTCTCCTGAGCGACGTGTTGACACAACGGGTCCAGGTTAGCATGTCATTCGTCCATTGACCTTGACCCCGGTAATCGTCCCTCGTAAATCTCAATATGGCGACATGATGTGATGTGCCAAATTGTTTTTGCGCTTCATATAGGACAGACGTTTTAATGTCAAACTTTTTTAGGGTAGATTTTTTAAACGATCATATTACCCGTCAATGATATTTAAAGAAAAGTGTGCTGCATTCATGAGTGGTATTTTGATAAATAATGTGGTGATAATTGACACTGATTAACACATCACTAACATTTATTCGTATTTTATAGTTTTATTAAACACATTATATTTTCTTAACAATTATTGCGCAATATTCTATATAATATTATATTTAGTTGCTTCCTGTAGTATAATTTTCAATCAATCAACTCTTAAATCAATCTAGACTCGACTGTAATCGAAACTTCAACGAAAGGTTTCATATCAGACAGATTAGCAATGGAAACCAGTATCCGATAAAGGTGGGATGGGATGCCCCCAGACGATGAAATCAACGATCTTCGAATCTCACAAGAGGCTGGATGCGGAAGAAAAAAATTGCCTTTTAGTTTTGAACTTGAAGAAGCTACCATCCAAAAATGTTGTATGATAAGTACTTTGACTTACTTGATTGACATGAATTTAATCAAGGCACAGTAGAACCTTTGGCTCTAGATATATGTGGGTTGCCAACGTTCTTAATCAACAAAAGCATGTAGTCCAGCTATTTATTCTAAAGTACTTGCAATCCAAACTTCGTGCGTTCGACGCTGTCGTATACGATGCCGTCCAAATTAACAAACTTTGCGGACGGCCCCGTTCTCTAGTTTTTACCTCTACGATTTATTTACATGTCCGTTGTGGGTGTTGGTGGTTAAGTATTTTTATTTTGTTTGCTATAGTTTGCTATAAATGGGGTAGTGTCATTATGTATTCTAAATACCTACCTACACGGACAGTATTTGATTGAAATCTAAATACTTTTCGTTTTAAATCAAACAGATAATATTGCTTTAACACTATAGACACTAATAACCATTTTAAAATTTTACTTTCTTTGTAAGGCAGGAACTTAAAATTGAGCTGATCAAATTTCACAATGTGTGATTCGCCACACAATACTCATTATTTTTAGTCTTTAATATGTATCGTAGCTCTCTCTCTCTCACAGCATAACTTTAGAAATTTCCTAATAGCTGTTAAGGCTAAATGTGAAAAACTAATTAAACATAAAGTAATATACACATTATAGCAATATCAGAAAACATTAATGCGAACAATAAACGCGTGACTATTCCCCTACTCCACAAAGCACTCAATAAGGCACCACGGGAGTGCATTAATGACATTTTTCACATGTTTCTTACTCCGATCACAGGTCAAGTTGGGAGCTCCTTCTCGCCCCCTACGGGGGGTGAGTAGGGTGGTTTGAAGGCGCAGACGTCTCCCGTCAATCAGTTCGACTGGACGTGACTCGAATGTTATAGAAAAGTTCGCAGACCGTTAAGACGGGGTTTTTTTATGATCGGCGATTATTCGCGGCGGTAATCTCGCCGATGTGTTCCATGCTTTATGTTGTGTTTGTATTGCTTCTGCGTTTATACGAGGGTGGGCAGACGTTGTTATATTTTGTTAAATTTGTGCGTTAGACATAATGGCTTGGTAGGGACTTATAGGTAACATAAGAATTTATATTAAAATTCAGAAATTGGTTTTTTTTTATGTAGCTGTTACAATGGCTGCCACTCTTATTGGTACAGTAATTATACAAAGGTGAGAAAGTTAAAAGAAAGTCAAAAAACGAATACGCACGCGTGTTATTTATTTCTGTTCAAAAAGCTTATGCGAATACCACATAGTTGTAATTTTGCATTCCAACAGAGGTGATCTTGTATGTAATTCTGAGATGCCATCCATCGAGCCGGCAAGTGTAATCCAAATTTTAACTAAGTGGATGGCATTCAAGCTCCCACCAAGGTCACCTCTATTGAAACGCAAGATTACAAACGTGTGACAACCGCTTTACAAACTAATAGGATACATATAACATACATAAGTATACATACATATATATATATATATATATATATATAAACATAAGTGACTATAGGTTTATGTAACTTAAATTGTTAATTATCCAATGTATTGCAAACGTCTATTAGATTCTGTAATAGCTTATTATCACGTGAGCCGCAAGCCCAAAAATCATCCGCCTCGCAGCTTTAAAAAAACAGAGCAGTATTATATTTTATAACATATAAACTTATTGCTATACCTATTCATATATTCTCCTAGTAATCATAAATTCGCATCAAGTTAGATATTTATTATCATAATACCCGTCAGCGAACTGGTCGTAGGTAAATTGGCTAAAACTATTGTTTTGAATTCCTAATTCATGATTTTCGTGAGTTATTTTGACACTTCACGTGACCAGAGGTCTGGTTTTTATCTCGCACAGAGAATCAGCATTGCCATCCAGCGTGGCAATGCTGCTAGCCTTCTGGGCACTTTCCCTTGTGACAGTGATGCCGATGAATACTTTGACGCCTAGCCCACCATTACCATTGTATTATTATTTATTTATAGTATTGTAAATAGAAGTTGTAGATATGTAAGTAAATAGTTAATAAAGTTCTTTTTATTTTGTAAACTAGATGAACAAATGAGATTTCATTTCATGTCAACAAATAGTAGTGGTGTCCACTTTGCCAGAAGTCATTTTGAAGGGAAGAGGGCAATGCGTTCCTTACATCTTCGGTGTTAAAAGCGTCCATAACTACGGTAACCACTCCCCATCATGCTGTACGGCTGTTTGCCACCGTTGTGGTGTAAATAAAATCTAAGTCTACAAACTATTGTCAGCCCTGCTAGCAACCCCATGTAGACAGCCCTACGTCACGTGACGCGCGCACTTGTCGCCTCGTGACAAACACAATGTGCTGGACGTTTGCAACGCGACGCTAGTCGTAGACGTCAAGTAAAAATGTTTTAGCTCGTACCTTCTATGTGCGAGTTAATGTAGCTGAATTATTGTGCAGATGTTTATATTGGTTCTTACTGAGGTATATTTGAAAATTGATTGGCTTAGAAGTGATATTTGAATAATGTGTCTTCCAGATCTATCCTTACCGAAGTAAAAGTACTATTTGAGTCAGTTTGAGTGCCTTCAGTGAGCACTTACCTTATAAATATCTTACTAATTGTTTAGGAAACAGTATATCTCTTAAGCGCAATGATCTGGACAATGACGTTATAACAGTGCTGAAATATTGGTAACCGAATAAATATCTCGATTAACAATGATTTATGTTCATTATAGTGATCTAGTTTACATTCCTATACAATAGTTAATTGAATAATAAGTATTTATTTAACGAACGCCGTCAAAAAAAACTATTACTTTGTTACACTTGCAACGAAATTGAAATTATTCAAAAAAAAAAGGAAACCTTTGCCAAAACTAACACTGCATTCAAAAATCACTGGCCATTTACTCGTTCTTTTTTTAAATTCCGCTTACGAACGAATAAAACCGACGTAAGGTGATCGGTGATCACTCGAAACCGACGTCGCACTGAATGAACGAACGGATGAATGAAGTGAGTGAGTGAGTGAGTGGAGGGCCGCAGGACACCAGTTGATCAACCATGATGCGCTCGTGTCCGTCAACGTCATTCGATATGGGTTAGGGAGGAAAGAGTTTTGCTTGTATGAAGTTTTATTTATTGTACATAGTAATTAAATTATTCAACTTAATAACATATCACGAATTAATATTTATATGTAATTAAGTAGATCGATATTTCAGGGCGTTTTGTTCAAATTTTGCAGATTGCTTGGGAAAAGTCTTTACTCTTCCATAATACGCAAGACTTTAAGGAAATCAAGAGCTAGGAAGTATGTGTATTTGTGGTGTTCTACCTTTTATTAGACTTAGATTCATACTAAAATAAAGAAAATTCAATTAATAATATAATACACCTAAAAGCATATTGCCGTTTAGAATTTTACTATACATATTTCATATTGCAATGTGAATGTCATTTGTGAGTAATAAATTTGACTAGCAGAGTTAGGTGGAGTTTAGTGCCGAGCGTTGGAAACATATATTATGTTAGCATTATTGTTATATTTTATTAAGAGACGATTATATTTTATGCGTTTTATTATTAACTGAATAGTGCGAAATGTCACGCATTTGATTTTACTGCCAATCTTATCAGAATAACCTATGATTTGTCGTGAAAGTTTGTGCAAAGGTATTAGAAATGAATTTACAATAGTCTACAGTTTTTCTTTAAGTAAAAGCCTTATTTAGATAAATTAATAATAATCCAATAAGAAACAAATAGAACATTTTAAACACTGCACTGTGTATAGATAGATATTCAGGATATAGAAACATATAATGACAAGGTAGCTATTCATACTGCCATTGTCGTTGAAACATGACTCTATGACGTATTTGTAAAATTTTATTGAGCGATTTTTGAATTTTATTTACAGTTGCGAGCAACACGGACTATCGAGCGCACATTAAAATACGTAGCGAATAGTGGCCGTGTAAATCAAAAGGCCATAAAACGCCACAAAACGCCACAATTCGGCCGAAGCCGACTCCACGCTAGCGCACCACTTGATTTATACGCTCGCCGTTTGCCGGTGCGAAAACGTACCTCGTGACGTCACAGCTTTTGTTTTTCTGTTTTTTTTTTAAACAGAGTTTTTTATTGATGGCGTTCAGATAAAAAGTTGTGGTGATAGGGTTACCGTGTTCGTTTAGTAATAGGTTTAAAGAATACACGTTGTTTTCTTTTATTACTTTAATTGTTGAATTAAGTTGATGTTCGTTCTTTAATTAAACATTGGTGCTAAGTTACGATTACGACAAATTAATGTTAGCGTGCTTAGTTTATATAAGGGCTACAATAAACTACTGCAAGTGTGTAAAAAATAAACAAAAATATCTCTAAAGTGTTAATTACAAAGCACTTACGCCACTTGACACTAAACACTAGCACCACACAACACAACACCGCAGCATTTTAGTGTTAACCCTGTCACTGCGAGGCTAAGCGTGGCGTCACAATTTGTGAATGATTTTACGTTCAGTGTCCCGGACTGGGCCGTCCAGGCCATTTCATAGCCATTTGTCAGCCGAGCGAAAAAGATGCATGTACGACTCGATGGGACGTTTTTTGTCCATTTTTAGGCTTTTACGCGAATCCATCGACACGTGAAAGTGTGTTAGCGTTCGTACGGTTTATAAATCTACCGCGTTGTGTTCGGGGGTTTATACGTTTTAATTTTTGCGGTTAAGTTTCCATTTTAGGGTTTTGTTCTTTTAATTTATATTATCTAATCTGTGGTTCAGTGTTGAGATATTATCGATAATTATTGTTTTCATAGACTTTTTTGACATATTGTATTTGGAAATATTTAGTTTTTTACGAGACAGTTTACTAATTAAAAATAGAATTTTAGTTTGTAACAATAAAATTAAAAAAATATATAATATCATACCATGCAATTCACTAACGCAAGTGCATTTTATAAAACGCATGATTGAAGTGATCCCGCAAAAATGTCGGCCAACGACCAACGGCGCCAAACCGCGACCAATTTATATTTCACTATTATACACGGCAACTGAGCCGATTTACGATTTCATTATACACCGGCTCGCAACTCGGTAACCCGTTGATTTAAAACGCACCGCGATTTTTGTGCGAAATATGTGTTGGACATCGTTGCGTAGCGATTTATTCAGCCTTGTCTAGCTTGATGAAGTTCACTCCTAGTACTGCTGAGTGAAAATAATTGAGGTACAAATTTATGGTTTTAGTTCAGCGGGAATTCAAATTGTTCTAATATATTGATTGGATAGGTTTCATACTAAATACGGTTTATTTGAAGATTGAACTGATATCTTTGATGCCATAATAACTCCAAATGTAATATTTGTTAACCTAACTAGCATTTCCTAACGCTCAAACTAATGTAGATATACACAGAACTGGTAAAGTGTTGAAGTCTTCAAAGTCGACAATGCTTTAAATAATAAAGAGCGATTGATCGGTATAACACAAGTTGTGTATAATGTGTAGGTTCTGTTTCAAGTGAAATAATTATGAATTGATAAATGGCAAAGCTTATATATAGCTCATGGAACTCAATATTCTTTAAAAAATTATTGCATAATTTAATGACGTTTCATGATATTGAAGGCAATGAGAGGATTTTTGTGTTTCTGAAGATGGTGATGCTACAAACAAACGAAATACTGTGCTGACTGCTTCAGAAACGAAAGTTTCTTTGACTTGACAGTAAGCGAGAAAGAACTAGATACATAATTGATTAGAATAAATCGATGCTTTTTTGTTGTGATTTTCATCAATTCAAAACATGCAATACATTAGAAATAAAATTGATTCGTATACAATCTATTTTCTGAAGTCCTTAAAGAATCGACTACTTACCAGATGATTTCTGAGAAAAGTGTGGGTGTCGAGTTGTTGACTTACCTATTGGATTGGTTCCGAATAAAACTAATTTTGCTTCTTTGGTTATGATTCTAAATTAGAGTTTTCCTCTAATTTCGAATCATAACCAAAGCAATTATTTATTCTGATAAGAATCCACTATTTTTATCACCTTTAGGAAGAGAAGGAAGAAGGCTTGTAAGTAGTTATTTTCTAAAGATAATATTATCACCACCACCTACACATCAACTTCTATGCGTTACATTACTTTAGTTGAAAATATCATATTTTGCCAATATATTTTATTACATTCTGTTGTTATTTTAAAATCATAACTTTCACAATATTCCTAAAATTACGAACAATGGAATACCTTCACTTATTTCACGGTATACCCTTTATTATCTATCTATGGTAAATAAGGGTGGTTCTATACCAAAAACCACAAGCTTAACGGGGTTAAAACACATCCAACGAAACTCATAAAGTGGGGTTCCAAGTTTCTCTTTAGTTACAACATGCAGCAATGGAAACAATAAAAAATAATTTATCCAGACGCCCGCTTTGCTACATAAATAATCATTACGAAACGCATTCAGACACAATTACATACTTGGGGATGGCTCGTTAAAAATCATATTCTAAGGGCGCGCGCACACGATGCGACTGCGCGATACGGTGAGTCGTGGTGTCATAACTTTTGGCTGAATTAGCTTTAATGCCGAGTACGTTTGGGTGTTATGTTTTAGTGGAAGCACTGTTCTTCACAAAAGAAAAGAAAGAAAAAAGCTATCACAAATGCACTTCAGACTTTGGAGATTCATAGTTTTATCATGCTTAAAACTATAATTTTTCGTAGTTTTATAGTTAAGCAAATTACTCTTTCTTATTGGAAACTTTCCTTTCTATTTTGAGAGTAATTTTGATACTTAATTAATAGAACACATGACTTAACGAAAACGTAAATTTTTCGGCATCACAATCACACAAACTAAAAATGAATTTATCCGCCCATTTATTTTCAGAATCTACCATCATGTTAACATTGTACCACAAAAAGTCGCAGTCAAGTCGCATGGTGTGCGCTAGTGTTGCGCCTCCCCCAGTTAACACGGTTAATAATAGGCTCCTTACCCCCGCTTCTTATCTGCAGTATTAAACCATAAAACATTATAATTTACAACGTTATGTCGCTTCGCTATGACGTTCCGCAGGCTCTCAAACTTTTATTCATTTTGAGGCGGTAGTGTTTCAAGTTTTGATTAATGAAAATATTTTAGAAATTCTTGAGTGATATTAGAAGAATAGATGAGACTCTTTAATATTTTTACTCTGGCATATTCATACTTTATCTGTATAGTTTAAGTGAGAATTAACAATAATATTCTGATTTTAAATTTTTCCATACAAATAGAAATTTTAAGAGGTATGAGGAAAATGTTATACTTAAATAAAGCTGAAAATTATTTATTTACTTGTATGTATATCCACATTAGTATTACATTTACAAACAATGATTTAACGTTACTTTTGCATAAAATGGCTATCTAATCATAATAACAAACAAAATAAACTTAATTCTAAAAATCCCAATCTTATTTACAAACAGAGAATCCTCATTCAAAAACTCTTTATCATAAATTGTGTAACCCAACCCATATTTCAAGGTCCCCTCCCAAAAGTTTGGGAGCCGTTTGATACTTAAAAATAACGAGATTCTAGCAAATATTGTAATAACCCGCTTCTCGTGTGTTTAGTTCAAAACCATTGTTTTAATAATGTTTCTTTGCTGATTCGCTGGGGCCGTGCCACCTCTGCACACTGGCACCTCGTCAATATACGCCCCCTGTTTACATTTCATCGATATATTCTTGCAAATTTCACTTTCCCATCCCTAAATATGTTATGTGTGTGCGTATAATTGAGTATATTTTAATGGGTGGCTGTGTGTTTAGGCATGTGTGTGTGTTATATTTTCAAAATGTTGGCGTTTTGTTTTTCGGGACACGTTATTGTTATTGCTATTTTATTAGGGAAAGTACGTTTTTGATGTGTTTGAGCGATAATTTTTGGGATTATTTTCTTGCGATTATTGTAATTTTAGGGATGTAGCCGTTTAGAGTGCAAATACTCGAATTTTTGTATTTGTTTTTATTCAGTATTTTTGATTTACTGATGCAATACATACAACGCATATAAAAATATTTCTAAATTTATGACTAGTAAATATTAGAATTTACGTTTTCTGCAATATTGTGCTTGTTTTTCGTTGAAGTTTGGTTTTTACCCGACTGGCAAGAGAGCAATGGTTTTCTTGTTGACTTTTTCTTCCTGAAAATCCAACATAAAGTATAAATCTCAAAGATCATCTTTTAAATTCTGTTTCCGCTCTCAAAATATTTCCTAATCTAAAACAAGAATAAAACCGAAGTTTTTAACTATCAGCCGCCATTTTCCCAAATTATTCCGCAATGATCGCTTCACATTAGCCCTAAACACGTCAGTGTGATCCCAACGACCACCGGATTACATTCTTCAAACAACTTGATAGCTTTGTCGGCGAAACTAAATGACCCAATAAAAAAGCAAATATCAACACAATCAGAGCTATACTTTGGTATAATCCAGGCGTTGTTTGCGCCAACAATTGTACCTAATATTTACAATATCTCACAGATAGGGGGCACGTGGGACGAAGTGGTCGTCGTCTTAACTTGGTTGGTTTATACGAGCCTTCTATCAATATTGCATGATAATGGAGCGATGGTAAGGTATAGGAGTTAGCGGGTGGACTGTCCTGAAAGTTAAACCGACACTTAACACTACAAAAATATATTAAAATGCAGGTATATTTACATAATGATATTAGTTGAGTTCTCTGACTGCTAAGCCGGAGGTCGTGGGTTCGATCCCCACCCAGGACAAATCTTTGTGTGATGTGCATAAAGGTTTGTTCTGTGTCTGGGTGTAATTTATCTATAATATGTATGTATTTACAGAAAAAAATGTATTTAAGTAGTATATTCAGTTGTTTAGTACCCATAACACAAGCAGTTATAATTGCTTACTTTGGGACTAGATGGCGCTGTGTGAATGTGGTAGAATATTATTATTATAATATGTAACTATTCTAACCACCATATTTCAAAGACCATCATACTTCTAATAGTTACTACGTAACCTTTAGTTATGGTCTTTGAAAGATTTCATTTAAATTTTAATCATTTAATTTAAAGGTAATTATTATTCTTTGAAACATTATGAAAATAAAATCTAACTGATTTTGTACATTCTTCTTCTTCTTATCCTCATCTTATTATCAAGCAAACAATTTTTTTCATTTGCCAAATTACCTTGAGGTCATCGGAAAATGCTTTTCTTTTCCATTCTCCTTTACCTTGGCGTCTAGGAGAATATCGTCTTCGCATGTGACTTACCCCAATCGTTCCTTACTCTTTATCGCCGGTGCGTTTGCCGAGATTACTGCAAATCTACTGATTGCGAGTCCAGAACTATTGATACAGGCATTAACTCCGCAACTCGGCATCGCGTAACGTCTACTAATCTATCCTAATGTTTGCTTTGTTTCTGTAAATTTACTTTAGTTGTACCTTATCTAGTGATGCGATAGCAAATATTTCTTTTATTTCATTGTTTTAACTCTTGTTGGAGATTTTAAGCTGTTTTACGTTGATACAGACGAGTCGGATTAGAATATTTTATTGAGTTTGTGATTAGCAGTAAGTAAGGCACTGCTGGGTTTGTGTTTGTTGAAAATTTAGTATCTGCAAACATCGGGGATGATATCATTGTTTCAGTAATTATTTGTTTTAGATTATTCTTTATCAATAGTAGATACATAATTATCCTCTGAAGAAGTTAGTAGATTATATTTAAGTAAATGATGAAATTCAATTTTTATTTCATAGTATTTGAAAAGTATTTAGATCTGATTTTATTTTTCATAAAACTAAAAAATAACTACGAAAATTATCACTGAGGGAAAATAATAATGAAAAATGCAAAGAATAACATCCTTTTTCGCTAAATTTTTTAGACAGTTTATTATTTTAATAAATCTGAGATATCTCGATACAGATCTAAAACGGCTACCTTTCAATCTTTTCATAACAGGCCGCTTAAGTCTATCGACACTTCATCCCACAAGAAACATCGAGAAACAAACATTCCGATAGATATCCTAGCTTAGATAAGTGTTGCGAGTATTGGACAGGTATCATTATGCGGGCATACTTAGCCGGAAGGTAAGGGTGGGAGAACGAAGTGGGGGGAGGCAATTTAATTCTGTCCACGTTCTAATAATGACCGTCATAATTCGTTCAAAGTGTCCGGTTGGGGACATTTTCACCCCCCGCGTCGCCGTTGGGTTGATTCCTTTGCATTTTCCCCCCTTAATTCCATTTTCATGCCACCTTGCACACATTTGCGCTTCATCTGTAGTGTTCTTGTGTGTGTTAATACGTTATCGCGGGGCGTAGTAGCGCGTAGTAAGTTCGCCTTGACGATGCACATTTTTGGTGTTTATTTTTGCGATGTTGAATAAGACAGGGGTGCCTCGTGACGTAGTCGGATTACGGCCTGTTTTGTGACGTTGTTGTTAATACTACGGCTGACAATTTAATGTATTATTTTGTCAATCATTACGCCTGTCATGGCATGTAAGTCAACTTATTTAAATTTAAATCTAAAGTCTCCCAAATGTAAAGTTGAAATTACTTTTGGAAAAATTACTAACTATCTTAAGACAATATTCATATTACGAGTCGAATACGTGGAACGTTCTTTTTTGAACTCGGCTAGGTAACTATTTCAACAATCTTCTTTATACATTTACATTACATACATTAAGTTTCTTGGATTTAGCTTCAAGCTTTATATTTACACGATTTTAAAGCATACCTAGCACCAAAAACATTATCCACGGATAGCAATGGCTTCTTTACCAGATGGCCACACTTTGCCATAACACCCCAAAATGTGCAACGACTGTATCAAAACAATTAAATATGATCTATAGATTAAATTTTGATACTACGTGCGTTTGTAACACCCTATTTTGTAACCCCTTTCAGGCGTGCTGACCCTTTGAAGACATAAACATAATTCATAATATATTAGACCGTTAATGTCCAAGAGTTTCCCCACATTACAAAAACCCTGGGGACAATTACTAGTCACAGGTGGATTGGTGATTACTGAATGCAGCAATATTAAAATTATTTTTATCGTAAGGACACAGATTTTTGCCATTATGGCTCCATATTTACATTTAAATTGTCTGAAATTAATGTATTTTAAAATATCTGAATAAATATACATTGATATAATTCTATGAAAAATATGTATAATTATATGATAGGTGCTAAGGCTCATTGCAATAAAGATTGTAATACCATGCTATATTATATCCAACTTAGAAGGATATAATCTAGTCACTCTATCTTTAAATATAGTACTAAAAATTACACTGCCTAGAATCATTCTACTGCCTTTGTTGAATGCCTTAGTAAGGTCTTCAGATGCAATGTTGGCTTCCTAATGTAAGTATAGTCGACCATATATTTGCTTTACCACTTTAGACAAACAATTCCATCAAAATTGAAATTCAATAAGACTCATTATTGATGACAACTGCCACTGTACAAATGTCACATGCAAGCAAAAATAGACGTTATTGTTTTGTGATATACATACGACATAATTTACTCGTAAGGGTGGTAAAGCAATTTTATTGTCGACTATAATACATTTCATAATTATGTATAATGGCTCATCATACATAATTATGAATATTTTGATGCCATTCTGGTTAGTCTTAACTAGGTATTTAATAAAATACCTGTCATCACGAAAATTATAATAATATTGTATAATTTTTATCAAATAACGTAATCATGATTTTGATTTATGAAAAAGCGTAAGTATAATAATATTTTATCTCTAAATTATTTTACCACATACGAAAAAAAAATGTTAACCCTAAAAAGCTCACTGCGAAAAAATAGAACAATAAACATTCGTCATTTTAATCCGAAACACACATTAAAAAGATAATCTCACGTGTTCTCCCCAAGACGCCATCTTGGTAAAATGGCGGCTTTATCAACACATGTAGCTAATATTACATTTGATTTATAGCCGTTATATCGTAAATGGATTAGGAAAACGTCCCTTCAGTGCACTTGTGTAGGTAATGTCTTCGCTTTATGTATGTATGTGTGTAATTGCCCTTTGTTTGTGTAATTAGTGACGCCATTTTTAATTATTGTTTTTTTTTCGCAGGTACGTTAATTGAGGTGGTGTGGGGGTTTCTGTAAGTGTATGTTTCTAACATGAGAATGAGTATGGCGGTTTAGTATTATTAGTATTTTTTTTTAATTTGTTGATTTCTATTTAAATGTAGTCACTTTGACTCCATACAATATAGTAAAGGCCCAGGGAAAGCGTAACTATCTTGAATTTTCCTATCGTATGGGCTGTAGCCACAACCTACTGTTGGAATTTATCAAGTCACCCAGAAGGCTTCCAGCTTGACTTAACGAATACCACATTAAGTGATAACCGGGATCAACGGCTTTACGTGCCCTCCCAAACACGGAGACGGTCGAGAATGAAAATGTCACAAACGGTCACGCACTAGGACTGACCTTGCCTAGTGTTCTTACCCTCGAA
Organism: Laspeyria flexula; assembly: GCA_905147015.1. Classification (NCBI taxonomy): domain Eukaryota; kingdom Metazoa; phylum Arthropoda; class Insecta; order Lepidoptera; family Erebidae; genus Laspeyria; species Laspeyria flexula. The sequence goes on along the minus strand of LR989952.1, from coordinate 17,046,294 downwards.
GATCGCGACGAACATCTCAGTACCACAATGCTACAAGCGCCCGCAACGAATTTAATCACATTTAAAATAGAGGAATTGAAAAAAGTGACATGTATTGCAGCAAAAACAATAGACACCACCAAGTATTTGCTACTTGTCTTAAATTCAAATCATTTGAATCTTTAATTCTGACTTTATATGCCTTTATTTAAATAACAAAACATCTAACAATTAACATAACAAATTTTCAAACAAGGAAAAAACCGACTCTTAATTTGAACAGCCTAAGTAATTAGGGAGCGCACACATTACAGCCATCGACGCAGCGCGATGTTTACGGTTTTTAATTAGAGCGCTTCGATAGCTATCGTCGACTATAGTCGATGTTGCTATCGTGTACGTGACGCTAGCGCAGATGTCCGCTATTGTAGACTAGTCTTTGTCGATGTTCATATTAATGTATTTATAGGATCAAAGTCAAATTTCACTGCAATTTCATTAAGGATCAAATGTTTATATTTGTTTACGGTTATTGAAGAGACGCTGTTTTAAAACAATTTTCGACAGTATTTTGATGTGTATTATTTTTATTTTTTTGTTGTTAAATTTTTTTTTTATAAAAATGTAAGTAATTAGAAAAGTGTTCACATTGCCATTCGATAAATAATACCTGTCATAAGATTAGAGAATCACTGTTACCATAAAGCTTGTAGTAAGTTTTCTATCTAAGATCCATACAAGGTAAAGTTTAATTAGTAATTACGATAAAATTAACCAATTTACTAATTCTACACTTACACATTATACACACAAATTGTACATTAATGCAGTGACTATTCGCATTAATTCTGTAAATAGAATAAAGTACAAATAGGAAAACTAAAACTCTCATCCCATCCCGACACACTCAAAACTACATATACTCGTAACAAAAGCATTTCAAGATCCTACATCACGAATGTCTTCCACCGTCACGTACCACAGTGTCGCATTAAAACGACTGTCGCAAAAAATCGCCATTTAACCTCTCCAGAGTGGATCGTTTGCATAATTAATGTACGTAGATATTGGACATCGGCGAGCGACAATAGTATGGGTCTGCCTTTATAAAGAAAAAATAAAAAACATCATCCACTCCTCGACTTTACACTATACATCTGTGAAAATAGGGTTGAATTTAAATTAACAGAAAAGAAAATTTGTTCATACACTATACTAAGTAATTGTAATAAATAAACACTAATTGTGGAAGTTTTGCTCGGTTTTTAGATGAAGAACGAATTTTTAACAATGTTGCTAACGACGCAGCTTACACTGAGTTACGGTAAAGTGATGTGCATTACCGGTTTTTAGTATAAATACGGTTCTTATCAGATTGTGATTGAAAACCGAGTTTAATTAGGGTAAAGTGTAATCAATAACAATTATTATCAACTTGATAATATTTTGGTCATAAATTTTTCATATATAATTAATTCAATACAAATAAATTTTTTTTTTTATCTATTTTGAATAAACAAATATATAAGTTTTTCTTTTACATTTACAACGATAAAGCAATAAGGTTTAATATGCGAAGTATATTGTTAACAGTTACATAAACAATAATTATATTCATTCATAAAAAATAACAAGAAAATAATTTATGCATTAATAATAAATAATACTTAAATATTAAGTTATTTGGATGGTTGTTTAAAAAATGATTTAAAAAAAGTTGTATTTGGTATTTCGTTTATTTTTCTTTCGTTCTAAGCAAAGCAGGTAACTTATCCTAAATAAACAATAATACGTCAGTATAAGTGACAGCCCTGACTTTTGATTGAAACGATGTTATTGTTGTGTCAATATGTATTGTGTTAAAAAAATCGACCACCCCTAACTTCATAGTAATTATGGATGGAGAGAGACTTAACCGGTCGATTTTTTATCAATACAAATTTGATACTCAAATAGGCAGATTGAGAAGGTATATTTAAATAAATAATAAGATAATGAAGCCAGATATGTTTTCAATAACCAATTGTTAATACATCTCATGATATTGTAGAGAGCTTTCGCTTCGGTAGAGTCCGGGCCTGATGATGACAGCAGTAGCTTGCTATAACAAATTTTATAAGCACTCACATTTAATATTTCAATTTCTTAAACAAGCAGTTTCTTAATAAACAAATATACAAAATGTACACCAAATATAATTTAACACAACAAAACGTTCTTCATTAACTTATCTCACAAATAAACATTCAGTTACAATGTTGAAGTAAAAAGCTGAATGTAACAAACAACAAGAATCCAGACAAAACATTTCAATTTTCCACAAGATCACGACGAATTAAGAAAATGCATTCGAAGCGAAGTTCGTCAAAAGAAACCTAAACAGTGGAGACATTCCGTCCACTGAATACAAAGAGGGTAAATGGGGGGCGATGGGAGGGCAACGCAAAAAACATTTGCTTCTTCTAACGAAACAATCGCAGGCATAATTGATTTCAACGAAGAGGAGACTGCAAATGAAGTTGGACTCTTGACTCCTAATGTGGCTATAGGACGAGGTTTATACCGTTTGAAATTTAGCTAGGAAACCGTTCCTTTAATAAAATCCTTAATTATTTACTGATATAAAGACGAAATTGAGTGAATATTTTTTATCTAGCATAATTTACATGTCAAACTGTCACTATTCGTGTTAATAGAAATCAAAACTAGATTTAAAAAAATACAAAGTTAGTATTCACAAAATACTGTTCATTCACAAGTAAATTAAAATTCAAATAGAAACCCACCGCAGGTACGTTTCCTACAATTCTTTCTTATTGTCTTCTCTAGCAATAACCGTTGAAACACTTGAAACTTTACACAATCCAGATAAAACTGACTCCGGCTGCTATAATCAAGAACCGTGTACCTGATTTAAATATATACACGGTCCTCCCGATGTTGCATTAAAGCGGACTGATTCATTAGTGTGGGACAAAAATTCTGCCTTGTGGCACTCCTTACCATGTACCGTGTTTTGCGGATTAGAGATCGCGCGGTCTATAATGAGTGCAATTGTTTGAGTTATACTCGATAGTGGAATAGTAATGAAGATGGGGTGGGGTTTAACTGTGATGTTTGTGGTACAGTTAGATTGTTTAATTTTGATGGTATTTTGTACATTTCATGAGAAATTTACAAAATACCATCAAAATTCAATTTTGGTTGCGGGCGGCACAGGACCGTTCGCAGTGGCGTAAATTAGGTGAGGCCTATGTTCAGCAGTGGACGTCGATAGGCTGATATGATGATGATGATGAGAAATTTGATTACATAGTGTAATGTGATTTGTTCATTTTGAAATTACACGTAGAATATGTAGCAATTTTATAAATGCCTAAACCTGTACTAACATAATAAACTGAAATTGAAAGTAGGTACTTGATATTTCAGGTTTAGAATAAAATTACAGCTCTGTAGTTAACTAAACAAAAGACTGACAATGAGTAGGGTATGGTAATTCACAAAAATAAAAAAGATAAACAAACATTGAAACTTATGAATTCACCAAATAAAGGTAAAAAAAAACTGAAACTTCAACATCAAAGTATCTAAATAAGGGCCGATGCAAACCGGCTACCGGTCGCCGCTCACGATCGCCTAAATATTCCGATTCTTCGGTCGCAGCGATTCATACGCGATGCATGAGCTAGATAGCCAATTTGCAGTACTGCTCTGTCCATTTCACTCGCGATTCTCGAACGCAGATATGGTAATCTTTGAAAAAGTCGCCGCGTAGTCGCTCGCGATTGGTTGTAGCCCGAGGCGTGTATCGTAGGTCAGTTTATTGGAATGAATTATTTATATTGAATTATGTTAATAGCGATTGACTGAGATCTGGTATAGTCGACCAACTTGATTCACTGACTTACCCTCTCTGTTTTTTATAATATAAAGTTGTTCAAGTCCTTTGTAGACTACGCTGTTACTACACAAACAAGGACATGTAATATTTTCATTGATATTATACGTAAATTGTGTTTTGTTTTTAATACTCCTCAGTAACTTCAAAAACCGCACTCGTCCTATAGGGATTTAAATAGAAATGTCAATTTTAACAAATGGAATGACTGTTAGTTACTTACGAGTATTAACTTTATTATAAAGATGATAAACAGGCTAAAAGGATAGATAAGTGTGGCTACAAAGATGGAACTGAAAAAATACATTAAAAAGAAAGGAGTCTCTCCTTTCTCTAATGGACGTATTTTGGTCGTAAGATCAATAATAAACTCACACAGTATAGTTTTTTTTTTGAAATTAGGACCCTTTGCTACGAACCAAATATTTGACGCATAATTTTTTTATACGAGATACAAAACTTTGAGTGTTGAATTTTATTAAGTTATTGACAACACAGTCAGAATTATAAGTAGCTATATAACTTTAAACAACATAGAAGCAGTAATCTAGTAAACGCCCACTTACGAGTGAAACATTGCCAACGGTACAGCCGTTAAAAACCTAGCAAGTCTGTCCCGCTGCGATGCTGTCTAATTGATAATTAGTATTCAGCCGGCCGGTGCAGGCCTACGTGTGGGCCCCGCAACACCCACTGGGGCCCTCGGACCCCCCTCCCCCCAGGGTGGTCAGTGCTGCATCAGCACGCCCAAGACGTCTGATATTGACGTAAGATGCCAGCCGCTGGGATTGGAAGACGTGATTCAGAGATGGTTAGTTTTGGATTGTTTGTTTGAATGATCGACGGTCGAGTTGTGACTGGATATTTGAGTTAGTAATGTAAATTTGTGGTAAGTTAGGTATTATTGTAGAATTTATACAGTAATGTAGTATTTGTGTTCTAAAATAAACTACGGAATAAGTCTTACAGTTATCAAAATTCGATCGCTTTTTTATATTCATACAATTGTATCATTTTTTTTTATATTGGGCAAACAAACAATATCACATAATGTACTTATACGTCATAACGATACATAATATAGGTAATAGTGATATCCACACCGTTTATCACAGATAGGTAAAAAAAATCTTACTGCCTTTCAGCGCTACATATACTTTTATTTTAAATCTCTGTCTCCATAGTGGAGTATGTTTTGTTTATAAAGGGATTCAAAGTATTCGCATTCGATATTATTAGATTTTTTATAAAATATGAATATTTTTTGCGATTGATACGATAAGGATAATATGGGGCTAAATATTTGTGTGACTGATAGTAAGTAGAAATTAGTGTAACTTTAACCAACATATAATATTATTATGAACTCTGTCTACCAGCAGGAATTGTAGAGTTAAAAAACCACCAACTTCTTACTACGTCTACTCTTGTAGTACTGACAGTTCTTATAATTAAAATCAATTAGCTGTGGTACGTCTAAATCAAACTAAATTTTTAAACCTTCATAAGATAATTGATTCAATTAAATACAATTATAGAAAGTCCGATTTCAAATAATAATTCTTTAAGCAGCATATCCATTTCACGATATAGGTAAAAAAAGGATAAATAAAAAAGCAATGAAAAAAATAATCAATTTCAGTAGCTTTTAAGTACATCAGTAAGTCTACTTAATACACTACAAGATAATAATTATAAATTTGGTTCAGCAATTAACATGTAATAAAACTATTTGATGTCGGCTTTGTACAATAAATAATGTCAATAAAGATTGCAAGATGCAATTAATTAAATATGCATAAGTCGTAAAACCAAATCTCTTTTGATATCACGAAAAAATATACCAAGACACAAGCTTTAGCGAGTTACAGGGTTATAAATGTTTTATTATGATTATATTAAAATATTTGTGAAGGGTTATCTGTCCATTACCATAGTCTTGTCGTCGTTTTGAATGTAGAAAGTCGTTAACAGATCGTAAAAAGAATTCTTTTACAAATAACAACGAATTACTTTTGAGAAAACAAATATCAAGTGTGTTGCGTAGATAAGATTTGACTCTCATGTTTATATGAGAAAGAAAATTTATGGTCTACTATCGGATTGCTCAAATCAGAAATTGACCTGAGTGTGCATCGAAATATATACGACTGAATAATATTATTTCCCGTTCGATTTACAGATATCGATATAATCAAATACTACACTCGTCTAAGGTATATCTATATCATAAATTAATTGTTTAGCTATTGACAGATTGATTCAGTCAAACTAGGCTTTGTTCAATATATTCTTAATAAAAACACCATTTAAAGTTACGGACAATAATATACTACATGCTTAATATAAACTATTAATAGACGAAGATTTCTATGGAATTCATAACTAGTAATTTTGAACATTAGAGCTCCTACTCTGGTAGTCATATTCTAATTGTAAACAAATAAAAAAATAAATGTAATGATACTTACAACCCACAATTGCTAAACAACGCGTATTCCAAACTTTTTATAATCCTGTAAGGATAAAACTCGCTTGTCACTTACTTCTTGGACATTATACGATTCAATACAAAATTACGTTGGGCTTAGGGCTTCGATCACAATTTTTATGGCACACGTCAAATAGGTAGACATTTACAGACTGACCAATCAGGACTTTATGTGCTTAAATGCGATAATGCACTATAGACAACATGCGTAAGAATTTAGCTCGCTACCTGACTGTTTGTAGAAAATTTTATATACCACGATACGGGATTTTTAGTTCTGGTTATTATAAATTTGTGAAAAATAATAGATTCAAAATTTGTTCTATACTTACATGATGGAAATCAGTTAATTTTAAAATTTGCCGTAGGTGAAGGAAAAAATCGTGAGGAAACCCACATAACCTGAAAGAAATTCTAATTCTATGTCTGATTTACCAACCTGCATTAGGCGAGGGTGTCTGGATTTGGATACATCCTACTACACCACCCTGCGGCAATTATTGCTAAGTAATTGTATTTGTATTAACTACTCAGCGGCTTTGTAGGTTAATAGAAAGTAACTGTTCTTTTCCAGGAGAACTAAACTATCTCTTTGTTAAATTTCATAATTATCGGTTGAATGGTTAAGGTGTAAAAACGTAATTAAAGGAAAATGACTTTCGCAATTATATTATTAATTGTTTGTTGTATATAACTATTATTGTACAAACCAATAAAAATAATATTTTTGACTGCACAGCGGTAGTGTATACAGTTGCGGTTTCTGAGGTCTTGGGTTCAACCCTTGGGTCGGAACAAATTTAATATTTGTATGATCTGCCAAATAATGTTTGTTTCCGACTTTGTATGTTTATCTATTGTCTAGATCCCATAAAACAATTTAATATTTATTTAGTTATTTATATTATATTTGTAGTTTCAACAGATTATTTACCTTATTGCATAAAATAACAAATATTGATTTTACGAGATTCTTCTAATCTTTAATGAAAATCTTGACATCTGGAGCATAACATCCTGTATAAGTCTGTAGTTATGAGTACTTCTGACATTTTAACTGAATAATTAAGTAATTAATTTGAGCATTAAAATAAGAACATAGTTTTCTGAGAGCTAATGATGCAAATATGAATATGCAGAATCATTTTGTTTCCACAATTTATGGTATAATAAAGATGTCTGGCTGATTTGTGTTAGCGATAACGCTAAATATAAAAATTCTTTGTCTTTTTATCGTTTAATTTGTTGCTGATAACGTTATTCTATTATTTTTAATAAATTTGTTAGTTTTAAGAAAGTGGTTGATACTTCAAGTAACTCAGTGTTCTCTGTTTGAAAATAATAACTAATTCAAATTATCAAAACAGCTTAGTATTAAAAATTCAATAATAGTGTCTTAAATATATATTATTTCGTATAGAAATCGCGCGGCGCTTCGCTCCCGTTGTTCTTTATTTGGCCACTGCTCAGCTCTTGTTAGCCGTAGCGTGATGTTATATAGCTTAAAACCTTTCTCGATAAATGGGCTATCGAACAGTAGTTCCTGAGATCCTAGCGTTCAACCAAACAAACAAACAAAATAGATGGTTATGCTGTGTATTGTTATGTGTGTTTCTCGCTATGGTGAATGATTGGGCTGATATTATGATGATGATGAGTATATTATTTGAGTTAAATATTCATAACATAATATAAAAGTGATCCCATGTAAACCTATGGCATCATTGATAAATTCAAAGACAAAAACTCAGTAACGTTTCTGTCCAACCAAAACAATTTAAATTTAATTACTAAATTGTGATAACTTTGATCTCAATTATGTATGCTGCAATATAAGTACTTAGATTATAATAAATAGGTATAGGTATAATAAATATGTATATATAAAGCTGTTATTGTTAAGAATGTAAGTTAGTTTATAATAATTTTGTTAAGTAGTATAACATAAGCGATTTGGTTCACACTGTTAGCTTATAATGTTTTTTTTTTAATAAATAAATAATTATTTTCAATTAAAAACTAAAAAATTGGGATCAGTCTGTCGTATCGTAGTCGTGTCGTGGTACATAAACATCATACTTGACTAACTTGATGGATATACAACACGTTCTTCCGGTCCTTTAATTCATACGACTTTTTATATAAATTTATCATTTTCAAGATGAAACGGTGGCCATCTTTGATTATGTGACGTGATTGAGTGGTGGGACTTCCGCTTTAATTAACGCTTTCTTGATATATTTTTGGATGTAGATGTGTAGTGAAAAGTATCGTTAGTTCGACGTTAAATTAAGAAGGTGGTGATTGATTTTTTTTATTAGTTTTTATTTTTAGGGTAGCCGTGAGGGATTTGAGTTGATAAGTTTATTGAGTTTTTTGTAGTCAGTTTTCATTCATTGATTATATTTGAAAATCAGATTTCTATAAGATAGATGTGATTTGTTTAAAAAGTATGTAAAGTCTATATTTACTTTCTCTATATTTAAAATCACATACATTCTCGAAATTCTTGCATCATAAATCATCAGAATTAATACGATTTATGGTCTTTATTAACAAGATAGGAAGCAAAAGATTTTTTATTAGATTATAAAACATATCTTCTAGTTAAAATTATATCATCCACTAACTTCTACGTCTTCATCAAAATAATCCAACCGTTTTACGACGTATTTTTACGTTTATTAATTTTATTGATTATATTTCAACGAGTTTTTACTTTTAACTAGTTTTAATTGTCCATAAAATGTCCCGTGAAATTTTATAGGGTTTTGATGGAACGTCATAAATGTAGGCACGGGTTTTATATGGTTTATAGTCAGTATTGGAATGGTTAATTGTTGACCTGTGATATCTGTTTCTGACCTTAATGTAACAGAAAACTGTTTTTATTGACATTTCTCAACTATCTATTGATAATGTTGAGAACAGACACGTAACTTTAGAATAAATCTATGTAAACACATAAAAATTGTTGTACTCTAAGGGCTTTTAAGAATGATGCACCTATCACCTTTTGCAAAAGTTTAATGATAGAGAAGACTTTATGCATTTGCATAAAGATGAAATGTCAATTTCAAAATTGAGAAAAAAGTCGAGATAATTGTAAATTGCTCAATAATTAACTCCTGTTGTTAGTAATTAAATAAATACCTTATATATTTTCTCATGAAAACGCAAGTTATTGACATAAAATTATTAATCAAGCACCCTAATCAAAATGCTTAACCGTTACTAAACAGCTGTTTACTTAACTCGATAAAATCACCAAGAAACTTACCGAATTATATATTGTAATAAACCATAAAGAAACACTTAAAAAGACATTAAAAAAGTTTACTAACAATGAAAATTAATCTACCGAGGTACGCCATAAAACATGATCATATAAAATCATTGGTAACGTTTATAAGAATTACTATCAGATTTCTTGTCGTAAAAATGATAATAAAAGTGCCTCATTTGACAGAGTTTTAATGTAGTACTAAACGTAATGGAATAAAAAACCATATATCCGGATATTTGGACACGCGAGTTGAATGAACTTTCAGATATAATTCATTCATTGGTAATCGATGACATCAAGGAAATCAACCTTAGGTTCGCAAGTCCCAGACACGGCCCGGTATCTTATCTACCTACGTTCTTCTACACCATGGACTGGTGAATCCATATACGACCTTCGTCTCTCTGTATCGCAACTACCTTAATAAGGCATTATGCCAGCTTCGTTTTATGTTAGCCATTGTGAGTTTGCAAAATGTTACCTAGGCTTCCTTTGCTCCTAAAAGTTACCAAATTGATCATAAAAATAACTACCGTCATATACCTATCAGTACTTTGGTAAAAGTATTTTTTTTGTTCTTTACAAATTCTAATTGGATGATTGTCAGAGCAAGTCCCAACTGAATTACAAGATCAATCAAGATATGAATTAAAAATATGTTTTAATTTAACTATAATAAACGAATTTTCATTAATTCAATTGTCCTGCGTTACTTATTTGCAATCAGACAACTTTACCTAGCCAAGCCGCTGCCTACCTAAAACAACTTTTCCAAAGCTTTAGTTACGTCGCGTCCTATCAACTTTGCGATCGTGCCATCATCACAGCTATCCATGCAACATAAAAGCCTTTACATAGTTGCAGCTCATTTCACTCCAGATCTTCTCCCAATCGTAATTTCCGTGTTTTATGTGTCTTCTCACTTCAATCGCGCGTGTATACGTCGAAAATACGTTATTTATGATCAAAACGGTTGAGTCGTGGCCATAAAATGTTTTAGTGCGTTCCGATTGAGGCGCCGTGTACTTTATTGTGTTTTTTTATCAATATTGAGCCGTTTTTGATGACCTGTTTAGGGTTATGGCCGAGTATTGTTTGTAAAGAAGCCATGAGTCGTTATTTTCGGTTGTAACGTGGCTAGAAAACGCGAAGTTTTGAATTCAACTGAACTTTACTTGAAATGAATGAATGAAGTTGGATTTTTTTTTTGGGAAAATACTATAGGATTGTAACGAAAATGCTTGAGCTTTGCCTTGAGTTGTAATAGTTAGCTAATATCCTGTTCTTGCAAGGAAAGCCCTGGTTAGTGGGCTTACAATTAGTTTTTACCCTATATCTTATCGTCTAATTTTAGTCACTGTAAAAACTAAATATACAAAATGATACCAAACAATCAACAAAAACAATGAGGTAATTAAAAAGGCACAATATTAATTTCCACAATAACACTTTATTAAGCTAAAAATATCCTTTCAAGGAAACTATTCTAACCACTTCAAACGTCACTTTAAAATCCATCCATTACTAAAACACTAGCGCTAGAACATTAACACGAAAATGTGAATGAAAATTCGTATCTTACATCGAGAATCGTTCGGTCGAAACATCGTCCAAAACGATAATAATACGTCAATGCCAGAAGGATATCTAAACGACGTTTGAAAAGCTTCCATCAATGGATTCTTGAGTGTGTATCCCTGTATCTCTTAGTTAGTCTTGTCCCCAACAATTTATTTATTTAACTGTCCTTTTTGTTTAGAATAAAGTTCCGAGATCGATTTAACCGATTTAAAGGGTTTTTTGATTCTTAATTTAAAACCGAATTAATTGTGAATTTAAATGATTTATCGGCGGTTGTTTTAGTGACATCGGTCTGTTTTTTGTTGTTGATAGATTGCAGCATTATAGCTACAAAACTGATACACTGATGTTGATGTACTGACATTGGATCTGGAGTATATGTTATCTGTATTCTAAGAGAATTCACAACTCAAAAATATGAACGTCAAGTCTGCTGAGCTTTGTTATGTTAACCGTAACTTATATTAAGATTTATTCTGTTTTGTAATTTTGTGAGATTAAAGAACTAGCACGACTTAAAGAAAAACGTTCTAATTAGGTTTTGAAAATCAATAATAAATAATTCTAAAAGAAGTTAATTTTGAATGTAATTAAAAAGGCCCTAAGTTAGAAAACGTCTCACCTAAACATGTGAAAACTTTTCACGTCAAATCGCATCGATTGTAAATAGCAATACGATGCGATCGTTTTATTTTTAATACAAGAAATTCCCAAGACGCTATTCGCACTATCTTAAATATTAGCGACATTTCACCTCACCGTATTTACAGTATAGACTATAGACTAACTCGGTTCAATAATTACAGCGTAGTATCGGTATCTTATGCGTGGGCTAGGGTGACAAAGCGTTGCATGTCCGTGGACAATGTGCTCGGGACACGCGGACGGCATGTTCACACGATCAGATTGTGTTGTTTTATGGCACCGAACCGATGCCATTAGTACCGGCTGCTCGAATTACCTAATTAGAATTACAGCGAACAACCGGTTTTTAGATTTTGCTATTCGTGTGTTGCGATCTAGATTGTGCAGTGTTTTCAGTTGGGTTACGTTTTTTGACTCATTATTATCAGGAAAACAGTATTTTTAAGATTTTTTAACATTAGCATATATAGTCAGTAGAGATTTTTTCAATATTTTAGTAGTTTATATTAAATAATAATGAAAGTATTATATTTCGACTGATGAATCAAATTTCTTCTTTAATGATACGAGTCACATAGTATTAATTATTTTATGAACAATAAAATTAATGAACATGTAAGATTGTTCATATTTTTATTCGTCAATGTATTTGAAATAATCCGCAGTATTTACGACTCGTTACCGGTATTTTAATAACATCGTATTTTGAAATATCAAATAACTTTGTGTGAACCAAAAGTTGAAGTTATGAGCTTTAATATCGTTTGAGTGATAAGTGCATTGACTTTGGCTCACATGTCTCTCAATTGTTATTATTAGTCACAGCATGAGCTATAAACTTTATTATAATCGATTCCCACTCTCATCCGATTCTCAGATCGTATAAAAATCAAACGAACGCGAACATAAAAAGTATCTTTATCCTACACAACACAATAACGTTATCGTTGAAATATCGATACAATTTCCATGATCAGTAAAATAAAATCGGACTGTCTTGACGTTTGTTCAAATTTATATGCGCGCGCGTCCAACGCAAGATTGTCGTAAACTTGAAGATGTTATGTCCGTTGATAAGTGCGATGTCGGGTATCGGACTGTCTTACGTGACAGGTTTATTGTGGACACCCTACTAAATGGTTGATCGTTTTGCAAAAAAAAAAAGTATATTTATGAGTATTATATTAAATTCTAAACGAGTTCTCGATTTGTTTATGATCTGAGTTTATCGATTGCTAATTTATTTTCGTGTGTCCGTTTTAATTTGCTTAAGCGCAGTGTTCAAATATGTCACGGCTGCGCTTAATGGACGAAGGCTTTCAGGGGTGTGCTTATCTTTATTCAAATTATTTTGACCGACGAAATTGATAATGGAGTCCAGAATCCTTTTAATTGTTAAAGACCAAAATGGAGAAAAGATGTGAAGAGGTGTGACGTATTAAAAACAACCATTAGATATTTACAAAATATTTTTTAATTGCAAATTAAAAAAAATTGATTCCTCTTGAAAATCCTTATGATTCTAAACTCAATGGTGCAATGTCTTATTTTAAATATATTTTTTTTGTTCTTTATGTAAATGGATACCTATGATACCCTCCTCCTTTTTCAGAGTCCTAATCTTAATTTCAAAATCGTAATGATTTTGAAATTAAGATTAAAACTCCGAATGTATGTCATCTTTTTATAAAATAACATGTAATATTTACATTTATTACATAACATAATAAGCACAGAAAATGAATACTTTTAAATCGAATAAATATAACTTTGCCTACCCTCCACTGTCTTTAGAATGAACAGCGACTCGGAGCCCTCAAAAGTTACAAACCGTTTACTTAACACTTTTTAAAGTTTTTATATTTCCAATCCCTCCAGGTATCAAAATACATCCGGTGCTCATTTATTTTTGTTTATCTGTTGACATTCGCCCGTCCGACCCCAAAATTATTGTCAAATCATCAATCACTAGTCTGAGCAGACAAATCCATCATTCGCTTAATTAATTTGTCAAACAAAGTTTGTTCGCGACCATCCTTAACAGTAAATTGAACAAAAACGAACCTTGTTTTTAAGGTAATAAGTATTCACACTGATTTCAGTAGCTGTAAGAAGTATGTTGGTATTTTTATGTCAAGCAAAGTGATAGTTTCATTTCATATATGGGGTGTTTACCTGGTGTTAAATGCAATCGATCATTGCATGCGCCGGCGCCGATGGGTCGCGGTTACTTGATAAACGTGATGGGAAATCGATAATTGTTTCCGAAATTCAATTATCAAGATGAATGATATTTACTATAAAAAAAATTGTATGTGATAATGTAAGTGACAGCAGTTTTTATTCGACAAAAATACGTGCAACTTAAAACAAAGTTACCGTACATGATTCAAGACGTGAATTTATTTAAAAAGCGACGGAGTATATAAGCCCATATAAACATAGTGTTATTAAGATTCATCAGTAATATTGTGTGACAAAAAATATTGCAATTGACTTCCTAAAATTACCTATCTATGTATATAAAGAAATTGTTTAATTTTCATTAATCAATCATCATTCCAACCCATAAATATCCCACTGCTGGGCACGGGTTGTGTTAGTGACATTATGTAGGTATTCTTAATTCGTCACTACACGAACGTCATAATAATATACAGTTAGACATTATATGTTATTATTTCTATACTTTGAGAATATATATAATAGAATTAGCAAGGGATCTTTATAGTCAGCCAATGTTTTTTTTTTAAGTGATTTTAATAGATCACATAATATATGTAAGTACATGATTCTAATGAACGGCATACAAAGCCAAAAACAAAACAAGCAAATTTTCATGCCAGTTGACGCTGACTAGAATGAGCTTTGAGAAAAGCTGGTAAGCAATTCTAGTTATGGCACTGCACTGTTTTCTGTTCATGAAATAAATAACTTTATTCTTCTACTTATAAATACAACACAATTCCAAGGTCATGTATCGCGAAAAACGAGCCGATCAAATTGTTTAATTATATTTCATAATCCTTTGCTAAGGGTTCATTATTATTATTATTACAAAACGAATGTTGCAAACATAAACAAAACAATGCCGTACTTTCTATAAAACAATAGAGTAGTGGTCACGTCGTAAGGCTCGGACCACACTGGCGACACGATGATTGATCGCGCGATTGTCTAACAGTGCCTATCAATCATCCGTCGTCGCGTCGCCGGACAGTCGCTGCGTCGTCACTTGACGTCTTGATCAATCAAAACCCTTTTAAAGGATATATTAAAGTGCCATTTTGGTTCTGTGTGGTGGATAATGTTTAAAGATTTGGTGATAAATTTTATTTTGTTGTCTTGCAAAAATAAACCTTATCTGAGGAATTATAAGGCTGTTTATTGTACGTGAATATAAAACATATAGCTGTCCAGTGATGTAGAGCTTTTAAGTCATACTTAGGATAAGACTATTTGATAAATATTATGTAGATAAAAATATGTATTATTGTAAACATTTACACATACACACTGGCACATGTCATTATACGCAAAATTAAAGACAAAATTTAGATATTTTCTTCCTCTGTGAAAATAAAGCTCGTAAATATTTGTCACATAGGATGGGACCGACAACTTTGTGTACAGAGGGCCTAATCCGAATCCCGACATTCGACCTAGTCGATTTCGACATCGCTTTTCAATAACAATATTGAAATCGACCAATCAAATGTCGAAAATCCCAGAAGGCCCTCTGCAGTCATATTCTATGACTACAAGACTAATAAATGAATGCATAATATGAACACATTTTTAAACATAAACCATATAGAATAAGTGCCAGCAATTTGGTACAATTATCGTAATACATTAATATAACACTTATGAATAAAGTCGTAACTAAAGTCTGTCTGTATGTACCAAGCCTATAATTATATTCTTCGCGCCTTGAAATAATGTCAGTTGTTTGTTAAAGAATTAATACCAACATTAACTTGTATGTTAATTTGAATTGCTTCTGATTATAACGTTGGAATAATATTTTTAGAGTTCCTTTGGGAAATGTTGTAATTTCAATTTATGTTGTAGGTTAGTGTGGTGTTTGAAACATGTAAAACAGAAAGGCTTATTATATCATTAGGGACCATTTTTGATTTCAATTTCAATCAACCCACTTCTGGACATATGCCACACGCTAATTACGTTACTTTAATAGTTCGCCGGACGATGTCGGTCTGTCAGTTAAAAAAATATTTGACGTCCACTGATGGACATTGGTTTATAAAATTAAGACAGCTTTATAACTATAATATTAATAAGTTTAAAGGCTACCAAGCTTCGCAATATTTTCGCAATAATAATAATAATCGATATTGTAACCAGAATAATTAATTAATGTACAGAACCTTTGAATTTATTCTTATTTTTTTACTTCATTTTGTTTCAATTTCATGGTCGATCAATGGTTGAGTTTATACTTAACCTTATATATAACTGAAATATACTTAACCTACGGATGTGCGCACATACTAACAAGAAACTTGAATTCTTCTACTTATAATTATACCACGGGTTACTGTTAAAGGTTTTGGAATACGTTAAAAAAAATCTATTGACGCATTTAGTTTTGCAAACTTTTTTTTGTGGTATTTAATTATTATGGTAGTTGTTTGAAATGTAAGGTATACAATCAGAATATTTTTTTCTTTTATACAGACGATAATGGCGACGCACTAGTTGTATATTTGCCTTTATAAAAACATTGCTGTGGTTATTTTATTTCTTTACACACTACACACACCAAATTAAACCGATACAACTTAAATTCTAAATTTACAGTTGAAATGAGTCGATTATATTCAAAGCTTTATCAAAATGCAACCCCATCAATTTCCAAACAGACATCCTCAAGCTTAACCTACTCCTATCTTATATCGCTTTCTAAGCAAAACGTAAACCTCGCGTGCAAATCCCAATTTATTCTAAGCCTTCAGACTATTTGTCAATTACATGTCCGCATATCCAATCTTCGGCCATCTTGGCTTCGTGTAAATGTCAAACGGCGGTCGACCAATTACAAGAGTGCGCAAGCGACCAAGCTCACGTTGACGGCAACAACGCACCATCGATACCATAAAGTTTCGAACCATTTATAGAAGTGAAATCTGCTCAGTTGAGATCGCCTGGTCCAATTAATGCACACGCCCGATCCCTGATAGTGGACGTAGGACTTTATTTGTAGACCCTGCTGCTTGTACTCGTGAATTTTTAATGGTTACTGACAGCTGGGACTGTTGTCTTTGTACATGTGAGATAGACATTGAAATTAACTATATTGAAGATAGATTCTTTCGATAGGAACTTGAAGCAGAATAGAAATAAATAAAATTAAGAATTAATTTATTTGGTTAAAGAGCGTCTTCTCAATATCTTTAAGTCTTCTGCTACATAAAGTGTATCGTTATAAAATTTGATCGAGTTTGACTTTCATACAAGATCTTACACGATCGAAACTTTTCTTATATCGTCTTGTCGATTTCTGCTCGTTGTTTTCCTTCAGCTGCAACAGAGAAGCCAAATCAAATACTGCTCGCAATAACTTATTTTGTATGTGCATAATGGACTCGAAAATTATACCACGAGAGCATGGGCCAAGTGAATTACTATCAAGCATTGCATTGTAGGAGGACATCAGAGCGTCCGATAATTTAATAGCATCGTAGTCTCGCCACCCGCAATTTAATGTAACACCGTACAACCTGAGGGCATTCATAATTTTCTCGGAGTTGGCCATTGTACTACCGGAGGGACACTCACGATCGTAGACATCATCGGTGCCTATCGTAATTCCACCGCATCCATGTACAGCGCGTTCTAACTTAATATGTGCATCACGACGAGCGCGTATATGGTGCGCACCCCGCCCAGCCTCCACCGACCAATCCTATCGCGCATTTTAAATGCCGCCGCGCATTGTATGTATATCGCCGAGAATATATTGAGTGGTTGACGCGCGTCACCCGCGCCCGCGACTCGGCGACGTCTCGCGATAATCCGCGCCGATTTTAAAGCGCTTATCCCAACACTCTCGCCCCGAGGAATCTCCCTCCTAAACCTACAAATCAATCGTCCGCCCGCACTCCATAAATTAAGAGGCGAAACAATGACCCTAAATTATTGGGCCGTCTCCTTTATCGGGCGCCTCCGTATTGTTCGTTTTTTTAAACGACTCCTTACACAAATGAGACTCGGCTCGGACTTATTAGGTTTCGGTATTTCGCTCGCAGCAGATCGACAGCGCCGATAGCGTCTGTGGGAATGCACGGTGGACTGACGACGCGCGAGCCTTAATTATTCGACTTCCTCGTGCGTTTGAGACAATGGCGGGCGTTAGGTGGCGATCGTCGGTCTGGACTCCACTCGTCGACTAACGATCGCCGTCTGCGTATCTGGTATTCCATCACGGTGGACGTCGGCGCGTTATTTTTCCAGCAGCTAGCCGTTTCTGCCTCGCATTAACATAAAACAAGCGAGCATGCGGCGGGCCGCGTCCATATTTCTGCTACCGTCGTGACGGCCGGGCTCGGTATTGTGCGCGCGATACAGATCTCAGAACGCATGCGCACGCTGCCACTGGATATTTAGAAGCTGTCTCTTAAATCCGCGCCGACTTAACGACTCGTATTCTGCGTGCGCGACATGCGATCGGCTATTGTATGTGGAGTAATGATAATTTGCTCGAGGTTAATGCGAGTGGAGTTTTCTAACGGGCGGGTTGACGCGTTCCATTAGAGCGGGGGATGGTTTCATAAATATTTTATTGGTAGTGAGAGGGCGGTCGGGCGCTCTCATTACGTGGCGCAGACGCCGGAGATCATTAGTCGGTGATAAAATGCGGTCGGGACGCGTCCTCTCTCGGAGTCGGTGCATTCTTAACAGGTTAGCCTCGTCCTCGCCTCGAAGCCTTTTGTTTTCGCGTCCGCCACCTTTATAATTACTGGCGTTTTAGGGTTAATGGACTGGTTAATGTCGGTTTTGTTCGTTTGCTTTGGTTTGCTTTAATTGATTGGGAATCGGTACTTGCGCTTTTTAATTCATCTCTGGCAGAAAATCTTTATTACGTTTACACGGCTGTAAAAGACAATTCTCACTGCTAACAAGATTGAAGTGGAGTTTGTATGTAAAGCCGTCACGCTTCTATCTTTCTAAACGCAGATATTTTCTTAGACTTAACAACTTTAGAGATAGTAACGAAGTCAAGTCTTCATTGTACTCCCTTGTCACTAACTGACAGAAACAAAAGACACAACTAGCATAATACAAAAAAGTTAACGTGGACCTCTATGTACTAATCAAATAAGTACGCGATTTAAATTTAAATTAATTACAGCAGAACTTCATTCTTATCATTAGCTTATATATATCACCAAATCCTTCAATAGCGATCCAATCCTCAGCGATCTGCAAACATAGTATTTATTACATTAAGCTTCAGATGTTTCATTCTCTTCAAAATCGAAAGACTGGAAATTGTCAGCCCTAAATATCGCGTTGCAATCTTTTCTCTGCTTACCCCAAATTAGAATTTGCCAAGAATGTCCGTATATTTTTAACACTATTTACGATACTTTTCAAACTTTCAAGTTCCAGAATATCTTAGTCAGCATTCGATAATGAGTCGCTATCTATTCTACAATAATCTAGCCTCAATATCATACACCAGTCTGGATAGTCAAGTGTCCTAACAAGTGGTATGGAAATGGAGCTCGATCGGAACATTCTGTGGTTAAAGATGACTCTTAATGTGCATCTAAATACTATATAAAATAGTCGGCGTGTTTGCATGGGACACACGGGCAACAAGTGCGGGAAACAAGTTGCAATATTTTTGTGGTCATTTTTTTCTTAGACGCTGATTTGGCGGTTTACAATTAGAAACAACAGTAGAAAAATATTTTGTTTTAAGACATACCACATTTTTTTTAGTGAGCCTGTAATCTAATCGCATAAATAAATGTAAGTGAATGTGCCAAAAACGAATAAAATACTACAGTTTCTTTATATATCATTGAATTATTTCCAAGTTTCAGAAACGGATTTTTAACAATATGTGTTTTTTTATATTTTTTATACCACGATAGTGGCAGACTTACGGCTCGTATTTTGGTACTACTTTTTTCCTATTTTATGTTTAAGAAACGTATATTTGAATTTTTCTTTAAATTACTAAATAATAGCCTAAATATATTTATTTATTCGTAGTCAAATCAATTTATATTTTATGTATCGGTATCTGTCGATTTATATAAGTATTATTAACAAGAGCTATTTACAAATACAAATATAAATGAAGCATTAGAACCTAAATACCTTATCACATTCTATCACACTGATACATATCATTGTCCATCAAAAATGTAACGTAAAAATATGAAAATATGACTCATATTGCTATGACAGGTATATTGGCTAGTTATTAGTTGTGTTTATCTCTTTATCGTCAATAATCGTTGACGAAATTATTTTATACTTTCCAATCAATCATTGCGGTATCATAGTAATACTTGATAGATGGGACTTTATTGATGGGTGACTAAATAAGATGTCGTGAAATAAGTTTTATGTAAAAAATACGGAAATTCTTTGTGGATATGAAATTCAAAGTCTTCCTTATTTCCTTATTCCATCCATTCATCCTATTTAAAGAAAATGTTAAAAAATAATTATTCCAGCTTGAATGTATTTAAGAAAATAAAGTCTTTTTTATGTATTTCTTGGATTTTGGATGTATGGAAGGAGGAAGAATAAGTAAGAAAGATTCGTGCTCAGTTAATCGTCCTTGATGAAAATACTAACCAACGTTCTTCGTGGGAGACACGTTGTTTAATAGGTATGTACAGGCATAGTGGAGATCCAACTAGGTATATAAATTTTACCATAAATCAACAAGCTAAATGATGATTATATTAGCGTAGGATGTAGACCTCCCAACAAGATTAACCAAAGGACCGTTAAAAATCGATGAGGCTAAATAAGCTGTTATAAACAAAATCATGTATATTTTCGGTCCGTGTGTCAGACAGGCGGGCAGTGCAGCGCACTCTCGCACTCGCGTTATGGTAATGTGATCGAATCCGAAATTGGACGCCCTGACCGCCGAAGGATTTCACACACTTGGATTTATATAGAAAGCATATTTTAGCACAGCCTTAGAATTTGTCCAGCTATTCTAATAGGACGTCGAACGTTCAGGGCTAAGTTTGTTTTAGTTGGTTCAATTATTTACGCTGTTTAAAGTGGGTTGGGAACGAAATGCATCGAACTGTTTAACATTATAATCTTGAAGTAATAAACAAATAAAGTTTAGTCTCTAAATGAAAAGTAATATACTGTTAATTTGGTACATTTTTGTTACGTTTAGCTCAAAATACAAAATAAATACCTAAGTACACTTTTAGTTTATCATCAAATTCAAATTGATTTCGTAAATTTGACTGAATTGGCCTTAAAAAGATCAGTTTTGGTTTTTTCACCTTTTACCTATAGACGTACTCTAATGTCTTATTTAATTGCTATACCAATACCTACTGAGTTATTTTTTTTTATCAAGGATGATTATATAAAATCTACTCTGCTCTGATTATAATCACTGAAGTCGACAAATTATGAATTAAAATTCCAAATGCTTATCAAAGTAATAATGTTTACGAGCTAATTTTAATGAAATTATCTGTATTAACGCACATATCAATCAAATAAGATATAAAAATATTAATATTGCTAATTTTATTATACATGGCCACAGCAGTAATATTCTCAGGTTTCGATTATTCACATCACTAACTTGTCTCAACAGCTCAAATTCTTTCACCAGTTTCACTATTGCCGGCTGAAATGTTGTTTCACGACAACCCGGTGCTTTAGCTATGCGAAATTTTCACCATTTTTGTAGGGAATTGTAACAATTTCAATGCGTTGTTGACACGTATCGTACCATTTTTAAGTAATGGCGTAGATTTTATTTGTCAAATGTCGAAAGCTACATAATTGACAGCTGCCCAAATAGCAGGTTATTCACCACAAAACCTCTTATTGGAAAACACACCAACTATATTATAAAGCTGAAATTTTTTTTGTTTGGTTGAAGCCTAACTATTTTAGTGTTGAATAGCCCATTTATTGAGGAAGGTTATAGGCTATATAATATCACGCTACGGCCAATAGGAGCTGAGCAGTGGCCAAAAAAACGACGGAAGCGAAGTCCCGCGTGACTTCAAGTTGACTAATAAATCTGTTTACAAAGGAAACAATGCTAATAGTGTAGTGCGTGATCAGAAGTGAACATAACATGTCCTCGATAAGTACTGACGTATTTATGTTCCACGGTTCAATTATAAGCTTTCTCTTGTTTATGTGTTGTATGGAAATGTGTTAGTTAACTATAATTCCTTCTTGGTCAGCACAGACAGTTAGAGAGGTTAAAAAATCGATTTGAACTAAGTTAAGTGATGTAAAAAAGTGACGTCATGAATTCTTTTTTTAAATTAGTTAATTAAAATCATTAGGTACTAAGTCCAAAAATCTATACAAATATTATAAAACTATAGAGTTTGTTTGTTTATTTGAACGCTATCTAGCTATTTGAGAAATTCTTGTAGTGTTTGATAGCCCATTTATCGAGAGGATGGGTGCGAAGCTCCGTGCAATTTCTAGTATTAAAAATAAAGATTTGTTCCATAGATATCTATGTATCAATCTATTAAAAATAACACCATTTTTAATAATAATTAAATAGATATATTAAATATAAATTAAATTCGAAATTATTCATCTTTATTTAAATTAAAACGATACACTCTATGGATTTTTAAAAGTGAAATATTGTCTCAAAATAAATATGACAACATTCCATTGTATCCATCTGTGTACAGGTTAAACAACAGCTTTAACCCTATAATGCGTGAACCTATCGACGACTCACGGAGTCACGGGCAGCGATAGTGTGGTCACTTCGGTCACTTCGGCTACGCTATCACAAAATCATTTTTCATAATTGCGATCGGTCGATCAATCTTGCGTCGACGGAAGCCACTCAACCTCGCCCCGCTCCCCATACATTTCTGTGTATTATTGTTGTTTATTTTTTGAGTGATAGCCCTCCATTCCATGACCCACTTAGTTTATCGCACGCGATTAGACGGTTACGTTTAATACACACGAATACTTAATGAAAATGACGAATACTTGTGGTTTTAGATCTGTCGTGTGATTGGTTTAGGTTATTATATAACTGTCGTTGTGTTAATAACTACAGTATGTAACGAACGGAAAGCTCCATTGATTTAATTAAAAGAAAAAGAAGTAATGAATCACATATATAAAGTCTTAATCGTTGCATAAAATTCATATCGGAAATTCTCACATGCATGCAATGAATTAACAAATGCTTTACATAAAACTTTATTATCATAATTATGTTAAGCCCTATTCTAATCAGATGCTTACAGTTTTTAACACATCACTGAGTGCATTTTTTCAAAAGGCGCTTCTATTCCAGTTGAATGCCATTTCCAATAAAAAAAAGAAACAGCGGCAGACGGTAAGGTCAAACAGAAATGATAACTCTAAACCGAACGTTTCGTTACCTGAATTAAAACTCCAATAAATCGCATAAAAAGATCGACTCACATAAATCTAAAAGACAACGGACCAAGAGGAATAAATATATCAAGTCCCGGTAAAGCCTTTGGATTCCAACCAAAGAAAATATCGCACCCGAATTCCGGTGGCCGTTGACGGGGCAAATGGAAAAAAGCGCGAAAACTGCGCATTCCTCGCAGGCCCCGCCCACGTGCGCGCGCGCTCGAGCGACAGGTGAATGCGACGCGCCGCAGCTGCCGCGCCTCACGACACCATTTGCTACTCCGTATCTCCTGGCTCCTACCTGCCCTTGAATATGCTTAATATTGATATACAATGGGCGCTGACTTGCTGACATCGGGCGCGACTCTGTTACGTTTCAAAACCTCATTGTAGCTTGTCGAACAATCTTTATTTTGTTTTAACTATGTTGGAATTCTTGAAATGCTTTTTAAATAGCTATTGGATTTTTACATTGGAACGAGTGAAAGGCGACAACATCGTCTGGATCGCGTTTTAATGTGTAAGCTTTCGACTTTGCACAATACGTGAGGGCACTGAGGTCGTGTTCTGTCTTGAGTATGACACACCGCTCGTGTCGTATTATACTTATCAGATGTCCACGCTCATATCTTAGTGGAAAACGTACAAGATTATCATAACAAATTATGTATCGTGGAAACTACTGGAAACATGCAGTCTGCAGTTGTTTACAATTATAAAACCAAGTGATTCCCGCGAACAATGTAGTAGTGTCCTCTTGCCTAAGGCTTCCGTATCCATGAAAATAAACGGCTAATTACAACCGTAATTCACAACTGAGCGAGTCACGAAAACATAAAAAGGCAACAAAACGCGATATATCAAGTTACTCACTTATCTACATACGAATATGGGTTTGTAAGTGTACACTAAGAGAAAGACATAAAACAATGAACAATGGGAGCATAAATCAGTATAATTAGTTTTGCTTGAACGGAGCGAAATCATTGGTCAAAACGCATGGAGACCCCGCCCCTCAGTGCAGCGGCAGCGTGCATCGCTACGATGTTAGACCGGGCCTCGCACCGGTCACCGCTCAGCCGGAGACGTTCAATTGGATCAAATGTAACGTCAGCAATGGAAGTGCTCATAGTTCACTCTCTACTCATCTTACCGATTTTGAGTACAGTAAAGTACACCGCAATTGTTTGATGTCTTGGTGTTTTTAAATTTAGCAAATTATTCAAAACTTCACTAAGTTAAATCAAACAAAACAGTCATCATTAGCCTGTAGATAACCCTTGTTGAAAATACACCATACCTTCGTTTTCAAAACGCCAATTATATTTAGGAAAAATAAACCGTAATACAATGCAATTTCTTAAGTCGTTAATGCATTGATGTCTTTTTCATCCCCAAAGTGTCATTACTTTATAAGAGTAGACTAGGGAAACAAAGGTGGTGGGTGGTAGGGTGTATGCAATAGAAGTAAGAAACGTAAAAAAAAAACCTTGTGTCAGCCTGTCCAGCTAGGATGCAGTTCGTATTAGACTAATATCTTCCTCTTTTGATGACAGATAGGCCAGTGTCAAGCAATGGGTTATCGTTGATGGACCACATGTTATTATTATTCGTCTTGCTACAGAGAAATTGAATAATAATAATTATACTTCGTTTTAAAATATTATCTAAAAGTCTAAAGAAAAATGCCATTCATTATTTTTTTAACTGCACCAGATTGTAACAGCCTCCTAGATTAATTGACTGTGTAGACAGACGTCTTGACCTAAAAGATATGCTCAAACTTAACTTAACTTAACTTAACGCTACCCACTATTTTTTTGAAAAAAAAAGGCTAATTGGCTGACAGTATTTTTTTTAGATTATATTACTTATGTTCTTAACTTGTAACTTTCGTATAAGTTAATTTGAAAGACGAATAAATGACATTTATCTATTTATTTCTTTCAAAGTAATTTTCTTTTGTTGAAATTGTAATTTTAAATCTTGCTAACCGTACTTGCATTAGCTAGCTTCTAGCGCCTTGCAACCGATCTTGCGTGTGTATACAACCTTAAATCGTGTTCTTGGTGCTTAGAACTTGCGACTGGCGACATCTTTAGGATACAATCGGATATGTATCGGGAACTTGGAGACAGATGAAACGATGCTAGGGTTAGAATGCGGAAGACTGACTATTGATTAGTTTAACCCTTCACCTGTGCTTGGTGTATACCCTTATAACCTGTCTATCTAGACAAGTCGCAAACATGTCTATTCTAATTTCGAAATGTCACATATATGCTACATTGATCACATGACATGTCGATGACTTAAGGCAATTGTGTTGATGTGACATGTAGAAAGTAGACGACTGGAGGACGTTTGTCATAATATCCTAGGAAAAAAATTAAGGCCGATTCATATAAAAAATCAACTTTTTATATTTTCAATTTTCAAGGCTTTTATGAGACTATAAGCAGTTTAAAGAAATAATCATTATTTAAGTTGTAATTTCAATTTAAAATATTTAAAAAAGGTACAGTAGCGACATCTGATGATGGAAAGATTATTTGATTTGAAACTTTTTTTCTGCCTTCATCAGTGATGGTTTTGACTTTTCTTGTCATATGTTAGACCAGTACAATTATTTTGTTCTATAACTGCGTTTATTTACTTATCTAATACAAAATTTTAATGTATTGTAAATTGATAGTTTCACGATTTTTTTAATGGACAATAAGAATTATTTTCGAAAGAGTTTATAGCCAAAATAAAAAATGAAAATTTATTGATCAATAGTAAGCTATCTGCTCATTAAGCGATCGACCTATCTTTTGTTTCATTAGTTGAATATAAAACATGGAATTCCATCGATTTTACTGACCAAATATTTATTTAAATAATTTTACATAAGAATGTTAACTTTCTAATACATAATGAATTAACACTTAATTATAATAATTATGACGCTCAAGCCCATTTAATGGGGGTCACGGGTTAATAATAAAATCGGCGAGGTTAAGCAACTGCTGTCCGGTCAGTAATTGGACGCTTGCGTTACGTCAGATCAACCTAATTATGTGCTTCCGACGATCTTTATCGATTTTATTGTATTTTTTGCATATTACATGTGAAATACCGTGTTACATAGTATGTTGTATCTTTTATTTAATTTTATTGTTCGAACTTTTGTGGCCATTAAATTTAATGTAGATATTAATTTAAAAAATTCATAGGCTTTTATGATTTAACCTCTAAACAGATTATGATATCACCGAAGACTCGTCTATGAATCTACCACAAAATAAAAATGTCTGAAATAAATATATTGATAAAAATGACATTTAATTTGACTGTTATTTAACAAGAACATTATTTTATTTAACGACTGGATGATTTATTTAAATAATAAAAAAATAACATTATATAAATCATGTTATCATAAAATCAATTACAATTTTAAATATTTACAATTTACATTTTTATACGAGAAACGCTTAAAAAGCCATAATGTCTGTTCATATAATTAATTGCGAAAACAATTTATTTTGAACAATAAATTGATAATTTATTAATGTGATAAAATAAAATGTCATTATAGTGTTGAGATAGCGTTAATTCCTTAAACATTTTGTTAATTAAGGATAATGTTTTAATTTGTTATTTATTGTTATATTGACATTGTATTCTATAACAGTTACGAATTAGCATAACTAATTTTGAAATTCGAAAGCTTTGTCTGCCTACCTTTTCTTTGACAGGTCAAAGAGACTATTATGCCTAATTAAGACAAAAGTTAATATAAAATCAAATCATTCATTTAATAGCTTTTATTGAAGATATTCAACCCTCCTGTGGATCTTGGACATAATTTAACGATACACCTTTAA
Source organism: Laspeyria flexula (assembly GCA_905147015.1). Classification (NCBI taxonomy): domain Eukaryota; kingdom Metazoa; phylum Arthropoda; class Insecta; order Lepidoptera; family Erebidae; genus Laspeyria; species Laspeyria flexula. The sequence goes on along the minus strand of LR989952.1, from coordinate 17,018,911 downwards.
CTATTCTATCAACTAGGAATTCACAAATATATTTTATACATGTCATGTAAGCGATTGATACAGAGAAAAAGCTTATTTCATTTGAATAAAATATTTACACAACTAACCTATTTAAGAAAAAGCTCGGAAATACACCTTTTTCAAAGTCAAAACTTTTCAAGCTTCTGTTAGTTTCTGGTAATTTCTGAAGACTCAACATATTATTTGAGAATCCAATAACTAACACATAGGCTCACATAGCACGATCAAGACCCATAATAAAAAAGTCGGTATAAGATAATCGTCCAATATAGATAAAAAATAGCACTTAAGTCAACCCTAAAATTCCATGCGGAAAATAAAGAAAAAATCTCGTGACTCGTACCCCATCTGTTATCAAACATTGGTACAAATGGGCGAGAGTCTCGTTGCTAATGAAAATGATGTTCGAACATCAGACCGTTGACAAATACGGATCGCATCGGGCCGGACACCGTCCGTCCGGATTTTTCACGCGTACCCGGCTAATCCAACGTTGGGGTTAGGTTAGACCGATAGATACGTCCAATGTTTGGATCGAGAAGGTCCACTGTTTTGGGTTAGCTACCGAGCGTATTAACATTGATTTGTTTTAAGAATCTAGTTTTATAATATAGATGGTGTACTCTAACACAATAAACGAAAAAACTTATCTGTGGCATTTGACATTTCACCAACTAACTTCATGTCGTCACCTAAATTTTGGCGAAGTTCACTCAATAACTAAAGACTCGAAAAGGACCCATCAGGGATTGGGGTTTTTTCGAGTCGCAATTTTGATGTTGCAGTAAATTACTTGCTTAAAAACAAAATCTTTAAATATCATAGCAATGTCAGTGAATATATTCACTAAAATTTAATGATGAATTCCATACAAACATAATAGATATGAGAATATATGGATGCACGATGATGTAAGGTTGCCTTGCAAAATATTATTATAAGACATATTGTCAATTCCCAGACAACTGGACTATATAAATAGGTACCTACGTATTTAAAAGTCATTTAAAATCAGTAAACTAGATTCAAACGTCGTGTATTTTTTGTACACTTATGTTCTAAATATAAATAAATCATTGGTAGTTAACGAGTATGTTTATAAATCACTTTTAATGGCAATTCCGAGAACTTTTTTGTTTTATTGACGTCCATTTTGCTACCTCAAGTTAAAAATATTTGCCAAATCGAAGTCATACTTAATTTAAGTGACCTTGAATTGAGCTGGCTGTTGAGGTTTTATTTAAGCTAAGTTATATATTTTACTTATTTGTTTCATTTTCAAAAGAAATAAAAAGAGCTACGCAATTCTTAAGGTATCTCTTATTGAAAAATTAATTTAAAAAAAAATACAGTAAAAAGAAAAATATACAAAATGGTGCTAAATTTTTTTTAGTCAATGAAAAATAATAAACATAGTTTAGAATTTCGATTCTATTTCAAAACTGATAGAATTTTAAAGTTTCACTACTGACTACTGATAAAATTAAGGCATAGGGCATACAAACAGAAGTACAAATTATTGAAATAATTATTTTTTTATACACTGATTTAATTAACCAAGGAGTGTATATTTTCATGCTCTCTTTAACATACATAAATAAACTTACAGTCGAAGGCTATTACACCAATAATTTTCCGTCTAACCCTCCAATGGCTGCTAATTTTATAAATGAATAATGTCACCCATCACCATTGATATTCGTCGATAACATGATTGATACTAGATTTTGTTTCGTCGGGCGACAGCTCCAATCAATCAACGCCACGACTTGATTGATAAGCGACGACATTCGATTCATGAGCGTATTAATTTAACTTGGCTACGACATTGATCGATATTTATGATATTATGATATTAACGAGGTTTATAATTATGTGTTCGCGTTCAATCTTCGCATAGGTAAAAGTTTGTTGTTTAGTGCGAGGATATGATTGATGTAGTTTTGTAAGTTATTCTAGATAGATACTAGATTCTAGGATGCAAAATGAAAAAACATTATCATAATATGGACTAGGCAATCGTCGTATTCAACATTGCAAACTGTAAAAATAGCTACCCATTTGTGTCTTACGGTTGTAAGGCCAGGTATGAATCTCAGCTGTTGGACTCACCTTGGACCTGAAAAAGAAAGTGAAAAACTGAAAACCTGAGTGAAAAAGCTTGCTCCGCTATTTTCAAATCGTGCAAATTTCATAGTTATTGGTTTTCAAGGTCATTGAGAAAATAGAAAATCATTGTATTTACAGTAGAGGCTGTTCCTAGGACTGGCAGTGGCTTGGCCATATTTTTTATTGTGATCCATGAGTGATCTAGCATTTAATATCAAATAGGATCTGATCGCCTGTTATCTTCATCAAAATGTTTAAAGCATCGTTAATATATTATAAATTAAAACTCTGTGAGTCTTAAACTTCTATTAATGATAGACTTGGCAATTGAATACACTGCATAGGCATAAGTCATATATGTCACCACTAAAGTTAACCGCAAAACATCTAAAAATCTCAAAACAATTTCCACCAACTGTACTCCTTAACACAAAAACCCTCAAATGGCAATCAATTACAGGATCTACATTAGCAAAAGCCGAAATAGTTGGTACACTAAGCAGAGTCAACCCTCCCGTTGCCGCGGAGTGACAGCGACAAATTGATACTTGTTGCGCCGCTTTATACTGCGAATGTTTAGATACTGGATATCATACATGTTTATTAATGTACAGCTCTGTTGAGGAAAATATGGTTATGGCAAAGGGGTGAAGCTATCCTCGAATCGTTTTTTGAAGGTATATGTAACTGTCAAAAGTATTGTTAAGAATTTTTCGAATAAAACAATAGAAGACATATACATATTTGAGATTTTGTGATGTTTCGATTAATAGTTAAGAGATTTTAATGGTTTAGCAATTTATTGAAAATGAAAAGGAATATCTCTGTAGGTACATAATTTAAAATACTACTACATAATATTAAACTGATGGCATGAAATACAAAACACCCAGACAAGTCCGCTAAATTACGCGTGTTTCAACTTTAATCTAATAAATTTTTAGCTAAATATTTTTGATTAGGTACCCCTTTTCAATTTTGTTAGTCATTTCGAATTTATTATGTAACAGTAATTCTGTCCAAAAACGTGCACGTCAGCACGCCTAAGATTCACAAACACAAACATAGTCAGTCCGAGGCCACTCCACAAGGGTAGTCCACAAAGCGATAAACAACGCGACACTTCGCACAGTGCTGCCACACTGACAAGTTACACTTGAATCTCCGTTTGTTACTTGTTGCGTCACGTCGACGTCTAAACGTGGCATTGATGATGCACTGGTCATTGGAGGGTTGGATGTTACAATTGTCTTTGTGTTTGTTGATTTGAGTGTACTTTGAGGTTAAAACGTTTTGATGCTTGTGTGGAATATGTTTTCTTAATTCTTAAGCTATATTTTTAAGCTGATGTGAAACGAGGGTAGAATTTTGTTTGCAATTCAGCTGTAAAACTTGAACTGTTACTTGCCCGTTTTAAAACCGCTTATGATATTTTATTCGGTTGTTACTATACTTACTGTTTTATCTTTTTTGTAGTTGAGATTACAATTAAAAGAAAAGCCTATCCATTAAAAACACCATTTTTCGGATATATTTTCTTGTCAATTTATAAAAGTTAACGTAAAATTTTTAATTTAATTTCACAATCCTCTAGCTGTGCAAGAAGTCTTTTAATCACTGCTCTATCACCACCATTATTCGTAGTATCACCAACTCACCGAGGTGGCCGCTATCGAGAACATACGCGTAAAACGCGGTATCTGGCATTTTACGAGCCAACACCCGACGACGCCGCCGGTCAATTACCGTAGATACCACGCTTTGTGTTGGGACAGCCAGGATTCAATATTGTAGTTTTTGTCAGCGCAAACTGTGTTTTCGTGTTTAACAATGCTGATTTTGGTCACGCAATCGGTCGTATATTGAGGGAGCTGGACTGGTGTGCAATGTGACGGTGGTGTGCTGATGTGTAATGGATTCATATTGTTTCAACTTTACGTTCTAATATATATATTGATATCTACATGGATGCAACTCCAAATCAATCTAAAAATATTAAATTTATTTAAAGTAGAGTAGTAGTGAGTAAAGCGTCTGAATATATTATTTAAGTATTTCCATAATATTTATTTGGTCACAATTTTACTTGGTCACTTGAATTCGCTATAAGTAATCGGTTACTACCAATCTATTAGAATTTCAATAACTTTATTAACCCCAATTTGGGGCTATTCGCACCGCAGTGGTTGGAGAGAGGTGTGAAAGGCTCAAGGTATCTTTTGGAATGAGAATTTGGAATGAAAAGCAATGCACTGCTAGACATAGGCCACTCCTAACACAATAAATAATAAACACTATAATCTCTCATAATTTAAAAGCTTCGCTCTTGTAGTGGAGTAACTGCTAATCCTTTGTTCCTTGTGTCAGTCCTTTCCCCTCCTAGTAGTGGTACGTACCCCGTAACTTCTCCTTGATCTATTAAAAAATAAACAAAAAAACTACAGTAAGAGCCTCACTACCTTCAAATAAGTGTCTAATAACCCATCTGAGACTTTTTTGACAGTTTTTATATGAAAAATACGTCAAAAATCTGTCAAGTAAGTTTCATATAGGCTATCTAGCACTTATTTGCACTTACAGGCGTTAAATGTACCAAAGTACGATTTACGCCAAAAACAACTAAAGTCAACATAAAAATCGCGATCAATCGTCAAACCGGTTGTTTATAATTGGATCACTTAATACAAGAGTCGAAGGACAAATTCGATACATCTGATCACCAATCGATGGTGTGCAGGATTTATAGTATTCGTGCGTGCGTGCGATTTATCGTCACGCACGCCACGCTGACAGATCACTGATGTTATTTTAAATTGTTTTTTTAGATACGTTGTTTGTAATTAGTAGGCGGATTCGCTTGGTGATTAAAAGTAAAAACAGTTTTTGTTTATAATGCCTGCTTTATACATTTATTTAAACACAAATATTTAAAAAAATAGATGTAGGCTTCAAATTTCTAAAATGGAGGTAGGTATTCCATGAAGCACACCCAAACGAAGCACACCCAGACGAAGCACACCTAAAGTATTCCATTTAGCACACCCGTAGGTGGGCTTCAAATAAAAAATTAAAATAATTAATTTCCTATTCCACGAAGCACACCTACAAATATCACTCGCATAGTGCGGGGACTGTGAAATAAAAATGTCGATAGAAGAAAACATTGGTGAAGGGTTGTATGAAACATTAACGTCTACGTTGTTTGTTAAATTGCAAATTTTATATAGTGTATTGTATGTGATAAAAAACATTAGTTACACAACATAATTATTTCTTAAATTATTACTTCAAATATACATAAGTTATTTTTCGAGGCTGACTTAATTCATTCTCGACCGTGTGCTGCAAAGATATTAAAAAGTACGTATCGTTGTACGTTATTTTGATATCAAAAAATGATGAATTTAATGCTAAAATTAGAGAATTGAGCAACATTAAATTGACTGGCCTGTTGGTCTAGTGGTTAGTGACCCTGACTGCTAAGCCGGAATCTATAATATGTATGTATTTACAAAAAAAAAATGTATTTAAGTAGTATATCAGTTGTTTAGTACCCATAACACAAGCAAATATAATTGCTTAATTTGGGACAAGATGGCGCTGTGTACTTGTGGTAGAATATTATTATTATTATTATTATATTATTATTATTATTAAATAAATGTTTGGTCCTATATAATAGGATCTAAGGCTATTGCCATTAAACTGGAACATTTCCGGATTCTGATCTGATACTTAGAATTATAAGACAGAAGAAAAAACTGTATTTGTACGACTTTGACTTTGTTTTGTTGCTTAGGGGTCCCGGGTGCGATCCCTAGATCCATACACACAACCACTGCGCCACTCGTACTTCGTAGTCTGAAGATAAAATTGTTAGTTGATAATTCTTAATAAGAAATTGGTATTACCAATCGCTGTAGTGATTTGTAGAGTAAACATTATCATGTTTTGAAAAAAAAAATTGATAGCTCTATAATACATCATTGACTTAGACTGACTTAGAGTGATTATCCAATGTTAGAGTGATGTAACTAATTAGATAAATACCTTATTTAGATAATACTAATGGACGTGATGTTTACTATTATATTAATATATATATATATTATATTAATATATATAATAGTAAACATCACATCCACCATCTCCTTGTATGTAATTAGCTATTACTTATTACTTTTTTAATTAACATACTTACTATTTAAATAAAAAGAGTGTAAGATGATGAATCTCGGTGTACGGAAAAACCGAAACTGGTTTATGATACACTGTACATAATATGTAATAAAAAAACATCAACATATTTATGTATACTTAGAAAATATATTTTTTACATTAAATATGAAGCAATCTGAAGATTGTGTTTGTTTGTTTGAACGCGCTAATCTCTGGAACTACTGGTCTGATTTGAAAAATTCTTGTAGTGAGTTGGATAGCCCATTTATCGGGGAAGGTTTTAGGCTATCTAACATCACGCTACAGCCAATAGGAGCTGAGCAGTGGCCAAACAAAAGCGACGGGAGCGAAGCCCCGCGCGACTTCTAGTTTTATAGAAATGCTAAACAAGTAATGGAAAAATCCAAAGCTACGACGGGATTTGAACCCGTGACCATGCCATTCATTCATTGTGGAGTGCTCTTCCGCTTAATCTACGCTATCGCAGGGACGCACGCCTGCGTAGCTCTGGTGGCACAGCACTGCAAGTGCAGATGGTAAGTCACTTAACTAGTACCTATAATGACTGGCCTGTTGGTCTAGTGGTTAGTGACCCTGACTGCTAAGCCAGAGGTCGTGGGTTCAATCCCCACCCAGGACAAATCTTTGTATGATGAGCATAAATGTTTGTTCTGTGTCTGGGTGTAATTTATCTATAATATGTATGATTTTACAAAAAAAAATGTATTTAAGTAGTATATCAGTTGTTTAGTACCATAACACTAGCAAATATAATTGCTTAATTTGGGACTAGATGGCGCTGTGTAAATGTGGTAGAATATTATAATTATATTATAAATTACACAAAGTGAAATCTACATTGGTACTGCTGGTCGGAATCGAACTAGGTCCGCATTATTTGCATGTCTGTCACTTAACCAATCGACCACCATTGCTACATTGACCACCATTACAACTATAGGACACGACTTTCAATATTACAATTACTGTTATGTACAAAAATCAAACAACATCCAATATGAAATGACAAAACTATGAACAACTATAACTTATTAAAAATTAAAATTGACCTATCAATATCGTTCGTTCAATTTCAATAGTGTGCGACAACAGAGTCCTCGCCTTTGTGCTGCCCGCCGCAGATAACGATACGACAACGACACGACAGAGGCACGGCTGCGGCACGACGAAGGAAATTAGCTACGACGCCGCAACGACTGATTGAACGCTTTGAAACTTTTACTTTGAACGTGATAGTAGCTTTATTTGTGCATCAATAGGATTGTTATTTGATTATATGATTTCTTATTAATGATATTATTGTATCAAATCGTATGGGCCAGACTTTTTTGTTGGTTATCAAGTCACCCAAAAGGCTTACAATTGACTTAACGACTACAAATATACTAATATGGTAACCGGGACAAACGTCTTTACGTACCTACCTTCCGAAGCATAGAGAATGAAAATGTCATGTCATGAAATATAAACCCTGACTGCTATTTTGCTTACTAATAAAGTCTGGTCAAAAAATAATTTCCTTTTTCAATTTCTTGCCTCATATCATATAACACATGTATCTTAATTGAGCCGAGAAAACTCACATGAAACACACATCAAAACACGATAATAACACAAACACAACAATAAATATATGCATGCAAATAGAGCGATTATCGACATCAGAAGTCTAAAGTAAACATTCTACGGTGGTTATTGCTAAACCGTTATCGCACTCGTTTGGATTACGAGTACAACCATCTGCTGTTTGATTGATCACGTGATAACAGATAGATAGCCAAAAGTAAGCAGAAACGAACATATACTACTAGGAATTATGCTTAAATATGAGCACCATGAAACAAATATTGGTTTTTTATGAAGAGATTACAGTGGACAGTTTTTAATTGAGATAAGGTCCCCACTGGCTCAGAGTGATCCTATTCGCAAATTCCGCTAAATAAATGTAGAAAAAATAAAATGTTAATTTTATTATGCTTATCCTCAGGACGGCACTGACGGACTGAGCTAATTTAATTATTAAAATAAAACAAATCTGTATAATGAAAGTAATGTTACATTTAGTAAAGTGAACAGACAGAAAAAAGGGAGTTTCGAAAAAACAAGCAACAATAAAAGCTAGTTTTACAAGTAAATCATGTTTTGTGATAAAAGTGAAAATGTTAGCCAAGGTTTGGTCAGTTTCTATAAAAAATGAAATAAAGGTGTGATATATTTGATTGTAGCGATGGTGACTGAATGGATAAGTGACCGGCGTGCTAAACACGCGGTTCGAGTTCGATTCCGACCAGCAGTACCAATGCGGATTTCACTTTGTGGAATTTAAATGTACTAGTCAAGTGACTAACTAGATGGTTACTCACGATGTTTTCCTTCACCGTAAGCTGTGAGGAAAAATAGAAGAAATTCTAAGTTTATGTCTGATCCACCATCCCGCATTAGGCCAGCGTGTGTGGATTATGGCCTAAACCCTCTCAGCTCTCTAGATAGAGGAGAGGAGACCCGAGCCTAGCTGTGGGACATTAATGTGTTCTTAGTCTTGCATCTACTTACAATTGGAGGACTATATAACTTATCTTGGACTATATAACTTTGATCAAAACAAAAATAAAAATCGAGAAGAGCCACTTACTATCTAAAAATACATTTTTCACTCTATTCGTCACACGAGATATTGACAAAGAACTTTAGAATTTCTAGAAGACAACAGATCAATTTCACCAAAATCGCCGTGAAACCGATACGATTGGCGATTACCGATTATCGATTGTTAAGAGGACAACGTTAAATAAACCGTTTCTTAATAAAACGTTATGAATCTTGATATTATCGATTGTCCAACTAAATGGGTCGGTTTTGTTATTGCAAACTAATTTGGACTCAAATCTCTGCAGCACAAGGTTGGAAATAGTTAATTTGATATCTAGACCAATGTAAACAATTTGCTAGAAAAATATACTTTCGAAACTGAAAATATGAAGGTTTATGACATTGTTCATTAGTACAGAACATTGATTTTAAAACATTTAAAAAATTTGGTGCAAAAATATAGTCGGTTATTGAACAAACTTTGACAAATATACAAAACAGGCTCTAAGTAGACTCGTACTCAGAAGAACTATTGGAGGACTTATAAATATTACCTACTCTAAATCTGGGATTACATTTTTATTTATTACCACCAAGATTTCTCCCATAAAATCCTCCAGCATCCCATTTTATATTATTCGTCCCAAAGTATTTTTATTTTCATTTTATTTACGGTTGAGTGTTCATTTATAGATTAAATTATAATTTTGGTAGAGTCAGCCAAACAAGTTATTCCATCATAAAAAAACAATAAAGTTGCTCCCTAACTAAAAAAAAAATTGTATTCGAAGACTTAGAGGAATTAGGATCGAAGGAGCAATTTAATATTTATGTGTGACTAAGGAATACCTAATATAAAGATTAAAACACAACCACGTAACTAATCAGCAGTCACATACTACAGCCCTTAGACCAACAATTCCATCAAAATATTGAAAATAAAACTCATCACATAAAACCCTATGTAGCGTTTCACAACACATTGCCCACCCATTCAAATAATCAAAAACAGAAAAACAATCTCGTAGCAATACAAAGTGTAGAGCATAATTCACGAACATACACCAGAGCTAACGGCAAAGGGATTCATTAAAATACGTGGCCTATGAAATCATCACGGTCACCTGCAGAACCAGCCAGCGGGCTATCAACTCCTTTGATCAATTGGCTGGATGGCACATACAGATTGTAGTGATGGGAAACCGAGGGATTATCGAATGCAACTATTGCTTTATCGATCCTGTATGGAACAATATTATTATTTTACAAATATCGTATGGCCTAGTTGACATTTTGTTAAATTGTGAATTTTATCGATATTTACTGATGAAATAAAGTAACAGCCTGGCGGCTTAGTATTTTAATCTTAATCCTTATCACTACAAAACATAGTATGCTTACTTGATGTAGTATAAAACAACAGATGTCTTATTAATAATTAATTGCTGTTTTGTAATTACTTTTGCAAAAATACTCACTGACATGCAATAAACTTACATCAAAATTCATAAACCGCCCTGCAATATTGCATTTGTCCCGTTCCAAAACCGCGGGACAGGTCCCACCACTAGCCACAGTGCAGACCGCCGCGGGCGATTCGTCCTCAACCGCATCTTCGCTATCCGGCCCGGATTGACGCGTTGCGTTTTAATCAATTAACAGGCAGAAACGCGGTTCACGACCCATTGGACAGTGAAATAAGCCGGCAGGCCACCGCGGCGCCAATTCGGCTATCCGGTTTCAAATACGGCGTTTTTTTTTCAATGCGTTTTTTGGACAGACGATAACTTCATAATCTCTGGGTTCTCTTTTTACTGACCGCTTTCGTTACGGTCAAACGGACGCTTTGTTTTGAGATTACAAATTTGGTTTCCGAAGTTCATTGTGGTTTGTAGCTGTATCTATGTCATGAACATGTTAGATAGATTTGATGATGTTCAGGTACATTCTATTTAACCTGCAATCTATGTTATGCGACTTAACAATTTAAAAAATAGGTCACTTGTAAATAAAATACTGCTTTTGAAAATAAATAAATGGATTATTTTCTTTTTTTTAGTCCACGATAATTGTGGTCATCATCCAACATCTGAAGTAGCGACGGAATATTGTGACTTATACGAGATTAGACAAGACAATATCATTGTTTAAGGGTAATTGATCATTAACTTCCACAACATTACAAACATATTGCCCAAAAGCCATGAGAACTAAAATAATTCATGAACGCATAAAAGTAAAGTGATATGACCTCCCTAATTAGAAAAACTCTGAAACACAAACTTAACAAGCTCTCTTAACCTTAATTATATCTATAATAATACAAAAGAAGCAAACAAAGACATCATGTTGATTAATCCAACACAATATCAATTACTATCTCGCTATCATTGTACAAAGAAAAGCGCAAAATACCAATATGTTTATCTTCATTTAATTAGGTGACTGCAGTGCTATCAGACAAATATCGTATATCGATGATGTTATCATTCCAAATTATGTCAGACGATAATTTGAAACGCTGAATAATCGTTTGACACCTGTAAGTAAGGCTGAACTAATCAATCATAAATCGATCACGGTTTGCGCAACGAGCAATGGCCCTGTTACAATTATGTTTTTTCCTTCTGTTATCAGTGTAATATCTATCGTATCACTTCATTATTACATTTAGATGATGAATGATCGCAATAATTTATATGTTTCCTTCTATATCAACCTAAATACGGTTTTAAAATGTCTCGTTTATCATGATTAATTTGTGTTGGTTTGTTTTCAAATTTTAATTGATTCACTTTGTATTGCGTGTGTCATGTTGTTTGTAACGAAATTTTCCATTCGGCTGTCATAGCGAATGGTGATTGGTAATTTAGTGATTTATTGATTGATTTTGATGATAATGGTTTTATTAGGATTTTAATTACATGATATATTATATCATTGAGACGTGGATTCTAGATTCTTGTGTATTGATAGAATAAAATAAGATAAACATTTGAAACTCATCTATTGTTTTAATTTTAATATTAATGTGTGACCCAACTAACAATATGTTTCTCTATTGTTCACAGAAGAAGCTAACAGTCCAGAAAGCGGAGTGAAGGAGCGAAGTGAAAGGGGGGAGAGGCAGGAGGGGGAAGAGGGCGAAGCTTCTCGCTCAGTGTCCCCTGCGTCCCGCACCTCCCCCGCTCCCGATGAACGTGATGACATCGAGCACAGCATACCAGCTACGCTGATCCAGGACCCTAATGCTGAAAGGTGAGATCTGAACTCTATAAAGCTAAAATCATTTTTCAAAAAATAATAATCAAAGTCTACCTGGTGCTTTCAATAATTCTGAAAATTACAAGAGTGTTTAGGTCCTCAAGCTTATTTGTTACCTATAAGAAAGCTAGTCTTTAACACAGGTATTAGTTTTGTTGACATGAATTTCAAAGAAGTTATTTTACTACGGCTAGGTTTGTTTGAGTTGTGAAAGACGATATTTGTTTGTCTTTGTGGATGGATATAGAACTGTTTTATCTTTCTTGACTACTTCAAGTAGATCAATTACTTTATACAATAATTCTCGGCATTTATTCTATTACCGTAATCTTGAATCGAACAGACTCATTCATAATACCATATACGCATTGTCAACGCGGAGGTCCGCCCATCACTCCACGGTGTCCACTTTAATGATCCCATTGTTTCCTCTGATCAGTTGACAACGGCTGTACACCGAAAGCACTACTTGCTGGGCAAATATAAATTTACTAGCAACATAATTCTTGTTTCAAAGACGGAAAGTCGCAATTTGAATGATAAACGTGAAAATAAAATGTTGGTCTAGATAGAGAAATTACAATTTCAGTATACACACAGAATGAATCTTATTAGAAGTAAATAAGGCTGAATTTAAGTTTGTTTAAATGTAAATTGAAATAGGCAAAGATACGGAAATGAATGAACTTGTCAATGACAGTTATAGTGGGCTGAACAACTAAAAATGATCAAAAATTCTCGAAATGACGCGCCATCAATTTTAATATTGAAATTCTTTTTTGAGTGAATTATTGATCGCAGATGTCGAATGATTGATGTAACGCGCTGTCTTTTTGTTGTTAATATTAGAATTGAAATAAATAAACTACCAGTCATCTACTTACTATGTATTAGGTATACTATAATTATATGCATTTGTTCCATCATGGTGATTTAAATATATCTGAATAAAATTGGGATCTGTAAAGTTTATATAAAAATAAGATCACCGACACAGGACACTATGAAAGAAACTATACGCTTTCAAAAGTAAATAATTATTTCATTTTATATTCTTGAAGCCCTAAAATAATGATGACCAGATTATCACCTTGAAAAATACCTTATCTAGTTTCTGATAGTTACATCGAAATGAAAATTGATGACTATTTATTAGACTAAGCGATTGATGCTTAGATATTAGTTAATTAATCACAGAGATATATGAGTGATCAATAAAGATATTATCTCAGACGGATATGTTATTCCTACACAGTACTTGGTGCAAAAGAATGATTAATTTAATAGATTAATTTGTTTTCTTCAAGTTATCGGAGTAATCTAAAGAGAATTCACAGTGTTACTAACAGATAAAATATCTATAGTTAATTGTGAGCAATAAATTGTAAAGGACGAGCCTAGAAATGACTAAATGACAAATAATATAAAAAGAATATATCATGTAATTTAATGCTGAAACAATCAGAATATAAGACGTCACATCATTTGACTAACAATAAGACAATATCGGTTATTTACATAATATAATATGTATCGATGTGGTATTGATTTATGTTGTTATTTGAGTCGTTAATCAGATCAGACGTGAAACGAATCGAATCGATATATAGACAGGTGCAATCGATTAATTTTAATATTAAATTCTAAGTACTGACGTAATTATTTGTTGGTTTTGTAAAGAAATTAAAATTGCAAATTTAGGATTTGATCACTTGGTCTGATTTGTTACGCTTAAGTATTTGTCGAGTTACACATGTTTTCCAAATCCAATTCAGGTTAAGTTTAAACAACGTTCTACCAAATTTTATTTTAGTATTACTTGTGTATTTTCATTTTATGAATAAAAACGATCTACAAAATTTAAAACATCTTCACTTGTCGCTATAAACCAAAGTACGTCATGCTATCATTAACATGTTAATTGTATTAAGATCTTTTATTTCAAATCTTTATCTTTCGTCTGGCCAGGTACTTTAACCAATTCTATTTCGTTCATAAAATTTTTGTTATTCGATTTTAAATCTTAATGTTGTGAAGATAAGGAATCTAAAGGTTCAGAAAATGGTACCTCTTCCTTGGGTATGTTCGAAGCCTGTTCAATCAATGTCAATTAGGTGCACTGAGGTGGCGTGATCAATCATTTTGAGTTTCTAGTGCCTGTTCAGGATCTATTGTTTAGATCGTATGATTGGGTCTGTGTCTTTGTTTTGTGCTAAAATGTATGAATTTAACTATATAAAATCTTTAATATTCCTTGAATTCACATCATATTTTGTTGTGGTATATATTATTATATACGAGTGAGTATACAAGCCTTCAAAATGAAAAGAATGGAATTATTCTGTTCGACTTTTCTACCAGTCCCTGTATCGGGGGTGTTTTTACATAAATAATAGGCTCAGAATAAATATTAGGCTAAACAAATATTATTCTCAAGGGGAAATCGAATCTGCAACCCCTAGCAGAGAAGGTAGATGCTACGCATTTAAATCGTCAATAAACGATTGCAAGCTGAAGCATCTGCTTAACTTAAAATATTACCGTGCAGTTGAACTGAGATATTAAACGCATTTCAGACACATTTTGGTAAATATTTTAGACATAAGTATCATTTTATTGATAACACAATGTTTACTTTGTTAAACCAATAAGTCTAGCTAGAAAAGTACAAAATTCTTTTATATCTTATATGAATCTTATTAAACAGGCCATTTAGATTAAAAATGTATTATTTTTTGGGTTATTTGTAGTTTTAATAGTTGGATTAAATCTGTCAAGAATATGCAATTTTAAAATTCGATTCGCCTTGTTTCTTTTAAATTCATTACATAATTCCAAGGAATTCAATAAATATTTGCATTAGTTTGAAACGTATTTTGGCCATTTCTTAGCTATAATCTTAAGTTGGGCAAAATAAATAGCTTGATTCGTAGCCCTGTGTAATAGCTTGAGCGCGAATATTAAGTAAAATTCCTTTGGTATCTAAGTCTGGCTCTACCAAATCTACTTATATACTAATTGTTTAAATGTATAAGTTTATTTACTTAGGAAAATTGTGTTTCAAACTATTTAAGTTAAATTTTTCTAACTAATTAAGAAGGTATCTTTTGTTAGCTTTTGTTTTTCATTAAAAAATAACTGAAATGTGATTATGAAATGAAATGAAATGAAATCTCGTTTATTCATCTAGGTTACAAGGTAACACTTATGAAAGTCACAAGAATGTAACAGGTTATCCGAAAAGTAGTGTCAGCAACTTTGCCTACGACCTTTTTGCCTATTAAAATTTAATTAGATATAGATTTTTGTTCTATGGTAGAAATCTATTATATCTTCTATAGTTAATTCTTTTATTGGTACTACAACAACTACGATTTCTACGAAAATCTTAGATATTAAAATAGATCTATCTTGTAATTTTTCATTAACTACTCCATCTATTTCAATGTAATTCAACAAAAAATCGCATTGTCTCTGGCATCAAATACACGGCAATTTTATTACAACGAGGACCTCACTGACAGTTATAAAATTCACTTTGTTACTGCAAAATTATTCAAACGATGTCAGGTGTCCCCCATACATCGACCCGCACTATGCAGACATTGACGCATAAAACCGCTCTGTTCTAATTCCTACACATCAAACCAGCCACAGTCTAAAATATATCCCTCTAACATTTTTATCATCTGTCGTTTCTAGTAAAAAAAATAGACTAGAATTCTTTTGTTTATGTCACAACCCACTAGGTTTATTTTAGTTCGGCGAGGGAACGAGACAGCGATACTTGTCACATAAATACATGTGATTGATTGACCCGCAGCCAACTAATGCTCATAGGAAGCAATAAACAGCTGTGCCATTCTCTATATTAAAACTTTAAAGTTTTGGAGCTTCGAACAGCTTTCTGTCAAATCACTGTAACAGTTGTTCTGATCGGATTGTTGATAACATTTAGTTTGAGATCGCTCTGTGATAATAAAAAACAGTATTATGGGTTCTAAAGCCCATAGTACATTAGTTTCCGGGGATTAACGGAGCAAAGTTTCTTTGCTCAGTTAATTTATTTATTTGGATGTCGTGTCGTGTCATTCTCGATTCCTCGCCTGACATTTATATTGTCGTTCGGAAGTGTCCTAACGTTTCCTCGCGTAAAAATAAAATAAACATGAGAAAATATTTTCCCTTTGTCAAAGCAGGAAATCTGTTCGTGATACGCGTAAATCCGTCCGCGTCCCCTGTCTGTCCGTGAGTCGTTAAAAGGACTCGTCTCGGCGTTTTGTTAACGCGCCATTTCCTTGTCAACGCCGTCAACCCTGTCCGGGTAATCTTCTGTAAGCCTCGAGACTTCACTCTAACCCGTAGTGCTGGCCTCTATGTTGCCTACACTACCTACATAAATGGCATTCCGTAAACAATCTCGTTAAAAAGTTATTGCGCCTATTGGCCATCAAGGATGCTCTGTACATTTTTCATTGGCGTTACGACTGTGACTCAGCTATGCGGAGTAGCTCCGCTGTGTCAGTCGGCTGTCATCGGAACGATCGCCCGTCACTGCACGTCCACCTCGCGCATCGCACGCACGCTTGCATTACGCAGCGCCACCCCCCGAAATAGGATACCGATAGCCGTCTCTGTCTTTCTCGCGGCACGCTCCGTTACGGCGGCACCTGTCCTGCTCTAGCGAGGGGCGTGCGGGGCGGGGGCGCTGCAGGCGGGTCGTAAATCACGCGGCGTCTCATTCCACGCGGGACCGCCGCCGCCGCCGCAGGCACCGCGCACTTCCCTCCCGACCGCCGGCATCGCGGCGCGTCTTTCGCGACGTGTTTACATTTTCAACTATTTCTGGGGAGTCTCAATTGTTGTATTGGAACAAAGTGTTATATCTAAAATAGTGTTGTATTGATGGATTCGCGAGTTTTTCGACGTTGCCAGTTTGGAGTACTTTGAAAAGATTTCGTCTAAAATGATTGTAGAGCCCGACCACGTGAGGTAGGTTTTATATTTGTTCAAGTGTTATATTGTTTTTTGTGTAATTCATCATTTTTACATTTCCTATTGTTTTATCTTTCAGTTTATTGAGTTTACATTAAAAACATGTTTGACTTTTCTTCATCTTACAATTTTGTCTGCACTTGTTATGTCAAAATATTTTGTTGGGAAATATTTATTGTATTCAAAATAATGTTTTGTTGATTTGTCAGTATTTTTCTTGTGGCTTTCATTGATTTTGACTATTTTATAGGTTCTTTGTATTCAAAATTATGTGTCGATCTAATTTCAAATGAAATTGCACAAAAATATTATCCGCATATAAATTAGACCCAACAGGAAAGTTACTTTCTAAGCGTTTGACATGATTATGTATAAAATATTCAAAAGTTCAAGAGCCTAGACAATAATCTAGTGATTTATTTTATTTATTATTGTATCGAAAAACTATAACTTTTAGGCTGTATATGGCAAGTGGGTTTTTCTAGATGTCGATCCTGTTATTCGGAAGGATATTTTAGATCACCAAAAGATACTCTTTCACTTTTTCAATATACTTAATGGAACTTGTTTTTTTATTTTATTGTCTCGTAAATAATCGACAAGCAGTGTCATCAACCATTATGTTAGCAATATTTATCACATTAGATATCACCATGATTCTTTGAATAATTGCTTTACAATGTTATAGATTTAATATTTTAATCTATTCGATACGCTATAAATGTTGATTGTTAAATTTTATAGCTGTCATTCATATGACTTCTTTGAAATCCAATTGATTATTCATATCGCTGTGAAGACTTGACCTATTTGTACCCAATTTACCTTAGATTTATATTAATGTCATATGTCATCGAGACGTTTTACTTTTGTAACGTCTTCATAAAAAATAATGTCAACGTCAACCCAGATTAGCTAATGGTTGATTTTGTAATTAAACATATTAATAACAAAATAATCTTCTAACGTCGCAAGGACAACAGAACTACGAGCAATAAAGTTTTTTAGCTCCATATTAAACGATATAAACCCATTAGTGAGTCTATTTGCTATTCACGATCGAGCTATTAATTTATTTAAAAATGACCAAAAAAAAGGAACTTGCATTCGTTTTGTTTACCGTCAATATTCAAATGTCGATAACCAGTTTAAGATAACGACTGGCCAGAGACAGAGGCGGCAATTTTCGTTAAGTGAATTATGTCGGTTGATCTAACGTCGCATCACGATTTTGTCCCCAGGGAGAGCCCAAGATGTCTGTCGCGGGAGTCGTCGGGCGCGCCTCGCTGTCCCTCCAATGACTCGGTCTATTCGAGCCGCAGTGGGGTGGGCCTCCCCCTCCCCGCGGCGCTGACGGCTGCACTGCCTGCCGCACTGCTGCCCCCACACTCAGCCGCTGTCGCCGCATACCTCGGTGCTGCAGCTGCGGCCGCTGCACAACAACGACTCCTTATGTCCTGTCAGGAAGATATGATTGATTCCGAAAGGGGTGATGCAGTACTTGACTTTAGCACAAAACGCAGCGACTCACCTCACGATGATGATGAGGCTGATGATGCTGTCAACCTTAGCAAGAACGAAAACGGACCACTTGACTTATCAGTCGGAACGAGAAAACGTGGCCCAGAAGACTCGCCTTCACCCGTGCCGTCCAGAAAAAGTTCAAGGACCGCGGAATTCAAACCGAGTCCTTCTCCATGGTCGACGCCTGTGGCGCCACATCTTCCATATTTTGCAGCGGCCGTAGCAGCTGCTAGTTTGTCTCCAAAAGGAGGTGTTCCAGCTGACTGGAACGGTAAACTTAAGCACGGTGCACCCACTCCGAGTGACGCTACGAAAGCATTAGAAAAAATGAGCGAGTTGAGCAGGCTTGGTGGTGAAGAATTGTTTCGCTCCGTGCAGAGTGCTGCTCTTGGCGCTGGACTAGCTCCAAATGCTGCCGCAAGACACTCAGCTTGGCAGTCGCACTGGCTTAACAAAGGTGCTGATCAAACTAAAGATGTCCTGAAATGTGTTTGGTGTAAGAAAAGCTTCAACTCCCTTGCCGATTTGACTGTACACATGAAAGAAGCTAAACACTGCGGTGTAAACGTACCTGTACCACCATCTACCGGAGCTCCTATACCACCATCCCTACAACCACCCTCTAGTTCACCATCTACTCCATCGCACAACTCGTCTTCTTCGAGCGGTTCCTCTAAACCGAATCAAAATGATCTAAATATGCTCATCAAAGAAAACATGCCGATTCCCAGAAAACTTGTCCGTGGTCAGGATGTATGGCTAGGTAAAGGTGCTGAGCAGACCAGACAAATTTTGAAATGTATGTGGTGTGCTGAGAGTTTCCGTTCACTCGCTGAAATGACTAGCCACATGCAACGAACTCAGCATTATACTAATATCATATCGCAGGAACAAATAATTTCTTGGAAATCGTCGGATGATGGTACTAAGGGATCTAACTCTAGCGCTCCCGGTGGCGCTAACAACGCAGTGCCACCTCCCACTGGCACAAGTAGTCATGTTAGCGCTGTTTTAACTTGTAAAGTATGCGACCAAGCATTTAGTTCACTGAAGGAATTGAGTAATCATATGGTTAAGAACTCTCACTACAAAGAGCACATTATGCGCTCTATCACCGAGAGTGGTGGGAGAAGGCGTCAAACGCGTGAAAAGCGGAAGAAGTCTTTGCCAGTTAGAAAACTCCTTGAGTTGGAGAGAGCACAGCACGAGTTCAAAAATGGGGAAGGAAACGGAGTGCCGATGGGCAAACCGATCAGAGATTTCGGCGCTGGAAGCCGAATCACTTGTGAAAAATGCGGAGACAAAATTGAGACTGCAGTATTTGTCGAACACATTCGACAATGTATAGGCGCACCCATGTCGAATAGCCAAAGGAACTTTTTGAAAAGTGCATTGTTATCTAACAACATCATCCCGCCAGACGTGCCAGGTCACATCACTCCCACTGGCCGAGATGGACGTAAGAGTATTAACGAGGAGCTTCCATCTCCAGGCTCCGCTCACCACCGCTCCCCGTCCTCCGTGAATGATTCCTCCCCGAGTTCCAAAGACCCTAACGCGAGCAACGATAAAAGCTCGTCGCCTTCGGTTCTCAACGCCATAGAACAATTGATAGAGAAGAGCTTCGACACACGATCGCGGCATACCGTGCCTGGAATGCCAGGAGGCGCCTCACATGCGCCTATTGGTTCTAGTATCCTAAAGAGATTAGGCATAGATGAGAGTGTAGACTATACCAAGCCGCTGGTAGATCCTCAAACAATGAACATGTTGAGGAATTATCATCATCAGCAAGGATATGGGCGTCGTGAGCGCAGTGGCAGCGAGTCTAGCTCCATGTCCGAGCGGGGCGGGAGTAGAGTAGAATCTTTGACTCCCGATAGGAAGCTAGATACTTATCACATGACTCCGCGCACTACTCCTGATACCCGCGGCTCACAGACCCCCGCCTCCGAAGACCGCCCTGCCGAAGTTCGGATAAAGAGAGAGGTGGAGGAGGAGGAACGTGAGAACGGCGTCGACTTGAGCAGTCAGCCCGTGCGGGTGAAGACTGAAGTAGATGAGGATGAAGAGCTTCCTCGGCCGAGCAGCACTGCCGACGAAGATGTCAAGCCCGTTGTGGCTAAACGTGAAAGTGAGGGCCCAAGTCCCGCTGCTAGTCCACGCAGCCCAGCCAGCGATCGTTCCGGCAACACGCCAGGAGCTGAAAGAAAACCCGCTTCCAGCTTAGGGGCACTGTCCTCCATGTTTGACAACCTGGCTGGTGGTGGCTCATCCAGCGAGCCTAGCTCATCGCGTCGCGGGGGAAGCCACCCTTTAGCTGCTCTTCAAAAATTGTGCGATAAAACAGAGACGAACCCATCCCGCGCGCCAGCCCCGGCCCCTTCCCCGGCCGGTCCACCAAGCATCCTCACATTCAGCTGGGCGTGCAACGACGCCGTTGTAACGGACTCCATAATGAAGTGCGCGCTGTGCGATACGCCTTTCATATCCAAGGGCGCGTATCGGCACCACTTGTCGAAGATGCACTTCGTGAAGGACGGCGCTCTCCCGGAGCCGGTGCCTTTGAAGGCGCCGGCGGGTGGCGGATCCCCTGGAGCCCACAAAAGCAGCTCCACGGCCGCCTCGCCGCAGGACCCGCGCAGTCCCTCTCAGTCGTTTGACGAGAGCCCGCACTCCAAGTTCCTCAAGTACACGGAACTGGCGAAGCAGCTCTCCAGTAAGTACGTGTAGGCTGGAGCACCGGCCGGCAGTTGTGATGATACCATATCTTGCTACGTTAAACCTTGCTAGGGTTAGGTCGCAGCGGCGACGCTAAGTATTTCGAAACTCTTTGCCAATTTAATTATTTAGGTAATTATTGTTAGATTTCACCGCATAGATCGGTTAGTGTAATAAATTAATAGCGACTTAAGTATACGCCAAACGTCTTACGTTCGTTTTAGGTAATAAGAGAATATTTTCAAAATATTGCCTTTAGGTGATCGGTTGTTGTAAGGGTTGCCCGCGCGAGGGCGCCCGTGGCTTATCTTCCACACTACGTTATAATTCCATTTCGATAAATGTAAATATAAGTCACGTTAAGTCATAATATACGATTCGATCTCTTTTGTAAATGTATATTTTTTGCTAATTAATTCTTTGGAAAAAGATAAATCGTGGAAATTGATTTGGTTAATTGCAATTGCCTTTCGCATGTGATTCGATCGTCTTTCGCATTAGTCGCGTAGGGGGCGTTGACTTTCAGTATTTTAACACAAATTTCGTTGCAATATCATTTTTTCGTGTTACTTAATTTTTATGTATAAATCAGAGTTAGGGTTATCGTGGTTAGTTTATGTATATTTTGATGATTTTCTTGTTTTTTTTTTGAATTTAAGAGATCCGTCGATGCGTATAATCTCGGAGATCCAATCTCATTCGTTTCTGTTCGTATTGTACATACAATTCGACATAGAATGCAATATAACAATCTCCTTAGTGTAAATTTCGCTATAGGTATGCTCTCATCGCGAGGATGCTATTTATTATTTAGTATTAAGTACATAATATTAGGTAAACTACATCTGTGAACACTTGTATACCAATATACCAGCGCATTAATCGGTTGTACATTCAACCTATATTTAAAAAGTGATACATATACATTTTTTTTCGTTGAAAGGGATGAACAATCGTATACGTTTAGAGCATAAAGATATACCGAGTTATATCATCCAATTTGTAACGACAGATATACGATTATGTATATACGGCAATCAAGAGTGAAGAACCTCTTTTATATTTAATAAAAAAATATTGTAAACTGTCTAATGTAAGTTTCAGACGATGTCAACAAAATGTTTTAATTGTAAACTGGATATTCGTAACGTTTAAAGTAAACTACGATTATACGATTACTCCCGTATACGACGTTTCTGATACAATATACTTACATTTAAGAAAATAAATATTTTCGATTTTATTTTTTGATGCTTTAATTTTATTATTTCGGAATATAGTTACGAATATTCAGTAATAGTTAAAAATACGAACTTTCGGTATCGTAAGAAAACTATCATTTTAACGATAATAATGAAAACATACGACAAATATTATGTATACGCTAGCTCTGATGAGAGATTTTTGCTCATTCTTAAGAAAAAAAGTAAAAAAATGGTGTTGAAATAATATTGATTTTACCAAATTTAATAATCTTATTTAATATTTTATGTTGTATTTCAAAATGCAATTAAAAGCTCAAAGAAATATATATGTTACATACTTTAAATGTTCATTTTATTTAAACTTACCCACACACTATATCTACTCACAAAAACTTTGAGACACACACAAACTACAAACAAATTATTTTGTATAATAAGAACCCAAAAATGGTAAGTAAGTATGATAAATATACTTAGATAATTATATTATTACCTATGCTCAAAAGGCATTTTCCATATGTGACAATTTGTAACAAAAACAAACAACATTGTATGATTGAAGTAAGATTTTAAAGAATAATCTCTAATCTGCAGATCATACTGCTTCGCTAATGAGGCAGTATTTATAGTTAGATGTTCGCAAAGGTTCATCATTGTTCACACATTGCCACAGTAAGTATTTGGGAAGTCATGTTCTACATTTTTTGCTATCACACAAAACGTCTGGATATTATTTCCAACATCCATAATAACCTATGTGAAGTCAACAAAACTAAAATATTTGATAAAACACCGGCTCATGGATGAACTTTCTGTAGCGATGTTTCCTGAGCGCCATGACATGTCATTCTTCAAACGAGGTTTAAAAAGAGAACTATTATATAATAGAGGCTTGGTTGTGCCTCTAACATTATCAATATCCATGAGCGGCGATAACCGCATAAGATCTAGTAGGCTGTCTGCTCGTCTGTCACTTCAGGCAACAAAAAAAACGCAGAAGTAAGTAATTCGACGAGTTAGTTGGAGACAGAGTTCGGTGTCTTATGTAAATTAAAGAGTAAGTATTATAAACAAAAACGTAAGTATTATGATTAAGAAAGTAAGTATTTGAAACAACTAATAGTTGTAACATTCGAAGTTCTTAGAGTTACTATCGTATCTTTGGAGATCGTACTCTAAAAAGACATATCCTATACGAACCCAATTGTATCCGAGGACATAAGAAATTAATCTGATAAAAATAAATTTCGATGCAAATTGAACCTAGATATCGTGATATTATGTGTATCACATTTAAAAACTATTATTTTTTTTATAAATAAGTTTAATTATTTTTCATTAGAATAATTACAATAATTATTTCAAGTAACATGTAGAGTCAGTAAGAGCAGGAATGAATAGTTCGACTTTCTGTATAGTCTTACAACATAAAAAATCATGTTCAACATATTACTCGTATCAACTTGACCTAAGCCAATCCAAAAAGTGTCAGCAAATTTTCATACATCCAGTTTTAGAAGTAGCCTTGAGAAGAGCTGACAAGAAACTCAGAGCCTACTGTGAATTCCGATATTGAAGTAGTCGGAGACGATATCGCTGTATTCAGATTTAAAAATAGTCACTGTCACTTTCAACCATTTGACAGGCTCTAAAGCCACTCTTTTTAGTTTCTAATTAATATTTGAAATAATAATAAGTGGTACATATATACATAATGAGTATATACATAGCTTTTTAGAGCAAAATAACCACAAAGCTACTCATTCAAGAAGGTAGTAGATTCTATACGCAATACTGGCAGTACTACTGTAGATTTCTTTGTGGAGTTTATATACTAATCATGTGCATGTGGTCATCTGTTAACGTTGAAGGAAATCATTTTGAGAATACCCACATATTCTAGATTAAATTCTAAGGGTATGTCTAATCCAGCAACCCCATTAGGCCAGTGTGTGTTGATTGTGACATAAACTCTTGGCTCAGCTCTCTCTACATAAACGAGAGGGGATACTTGTCCAGCATTATTATATACTAGAAGACGCATTGGGCTTCGCTTCCGTCGTACTTTATTTGACCACTGCTCAGCTCCTTTTGACCTGGCGTGATG
Organism: Laspeyria flexula; assembly: GCA_905147015.1. NCBI lineage: Eukaryota > Metazoa > Arthropoda > Insecta > Lepidoptera > Erebidae > Laspeyria > Laspeyria flexula. The sequence continues at coordinate 16,994,176 of LR989952.1, read as the reverse complement.
ATAACATCACAGCCTATAACCTTCCTTCATAAATGAATTTTTAGAAAATAAATTCCAATTGAACCAGTAGTTCCTGAGACCCTGGCGTTCGACCAAACAAACAAACTGCAGCTAAACTTAAAAAACTAATGGTTAAACTTATTAAGTACTAGCAGTCACGAAGGGCTTCGCTCCCGTCGTTCTTTATTTGGCCACTGCTCAGCTCCTATTGGCCGTAGCGTGATGTTATATAGCCTATGTTCACCGGAGATAGTGTAGCTTCCAACAGTGAAAGAATTTTTCAAATCGGTCAAGTAGTTTCGGAGCCTATTCAATACAAACAAACAAACAAAAAAACAATCAGATCTTTCCTCTTTATAACATTAGTGTAGATATCAGATGTAACTGCCGCACTTAGAGACGTCAATTAGCAGTAATCTGTCATTAACACAATTTTTCATTGAATAATCGTCTTTATAATAATAATATAATAATAATAATATTCTACCACATTTACACAGCGCCATCTAGTCCCAAATTAAGCAATTACATTTGCTTGTGTTATGGGTACTAAACAACTGATATACTACTTAAATACATTTTTTTTTGTAAATACATACATATTATAGATAAATTACACCCAGACACAGAACAAACCTTTATGCTCATCACACAAAGATTTGTCCTGGGTGGGGATCGAACCCACGACCTCCGGCTTAGCAGTCAGGGTCACTAACCACTAGACCAACAGGCCTGTCAAATATTTATGCGTATAGACTTAAGTATTACACGTTTTTACTAAATAAACTTTTAAGTTAAGTAATGTCTCTGAGTACGGCAGTAAGTAAGACATTTTTGTGAATCCATTCTCTCCGTTAACTTTGACACAAAGCATACTTAATGAATGACAAAGAAGGAGTGAGAAGGCATGCAATTTCTCCTGCTATACCTTTCTAATTTTGCTGACGCACCGATGCCCGAAGGGACACCAATTAGTCATAATTTCGGACAGAAATTGATGTGGCATGCGGCAAACGTTGTCTGTAGAATGTTATTTATACACGTTTATAAGGGGACACTTTATTGACAATGAGAATAGGGTAGTGAAAAATTAAATGAAATTTTACTTGGACTAAATTCCCTCTACATTCTTTGGAGGAGACCCGTGCCCAACAGTGGGAGTGGGACGTTTATGGGTTAAAATGATGATGATGATGACATACCTATAACCTTTTGGCTATACTATATTTTTAAACGACTTCAAAAAAGGAGGAGGTTATATGTTCGACTGTATGTATTTTTTTTTTTTTTATGTATGTTCAACGATTACTCGGAGATGCCTGAACCGATTTAAAAAAATCTTTTTTTGTTTGAAAGGGTATACTTCCGAATTGGTCCCCTATTCATCACGTCAAGTTCTGATGATGGAATCTCAGGGAAATCGAAGGCAACCCTCAAATTTTATAGGCACATGTTACGTTTTTCATATATTTTTTAAAGTTATTCAAGTATTTATGTTTGATAGTCAACATCTCATGTTGATGAGCTGGTGATGGAAGGTATAACTCCTTAACTGTTAGAACTTGGAGGATAATTCTTTCGACATTATAGGTTCTTATAAACCAATAGTTGTATTCTTGTAGGTTATTTAGGTGAGCTGATACTGGAAGGTATAACTCCTTAACTATTAGGAGTTGGAGGATAATTCTTTCAATATTATAGGTACTTATAAACCTATAGTTGTATTCTTGTAGGTTATTCAGGTGAGCTGTCACTGGAAGGTATAACTCCTTAACTTTTAGGAGTTGGAGGATAATTCTTTCAACATTATAGGTACTTATAAACCTATAGTTGTATTCTTGTAGGTTATTTAGGTGAGCTGTCACGGGAAGGGAAACTTCTTAATGTTTAGGAGTAAGAAGATGATTTCTTTAAATATCACATCCATGTATAAACCTTAAGTTGTGTTATTTCAAGTGTCTGAGGTGAGAGCTCTTTATGGAAGATAAAGTTGTATAATTCAAAGGAATTCTTAGATGATATTTTAAGTTTTCGATATAGTATCTAACCTGCATTGTATACCTATACTTGTTACCTGTCGCATTTTATAGGAAAAAAGAAAGACATAAAAAGCTGAGAGTTTTGAGATTCGTCTATTCTACAATCAGGTTGTGTTGTTAAAATATTTAAATAGACGTTCCCTTCTATCGAAGATTCTTTATTTCGGATTTCCGTCTTAGTTTGCCAGCCAGTATTATTAAATCTGCTAGATAAAAAGTACACTAAAAATGGAAAAATAAACTATTTTTAACAAAAAAATATTTAAACGACTTCAAATCAGTACTAAAAAGCGAAAATAAACTGAATTGGATATTTAATTCCAAGCTAAAAAGTACCTACCTACCTGTTTAAAGTATAATACTCTATTACTAATCTGTTTGAAGTCGGTGCCAGCTTAATGAGGTTGTATCACTCAGTTTGAGCCGTCCACTAGGTACAGGCAAGTGCGAGGTGGTGTGAAGTAGCGAGCGGTAACAGATGTACGTACTAAGTAGTACGTAGCTTAACAAACTCTTTAGGCTTGGCACCGACTTCAAACAGATTAGTAATAGAGTATTATACTTTAAACAGGTAGGTAGGTACTTTTTAGCTTGGAATTAAATATCCAATTCAGTTTATTTTTCGCTTTTTAGTACTGATTTGAAGTCGTTTTAATATTTTTTTGTTAAAAATAGTTTATTTTATATAAAGTTCTTATATATTTATAGAGACACTATTCTAATTCTATAATCTTTATTAATACATTACACATTAGTAAACTGAAGAGTTTATTTGTTTGGTTGACCACGCTGATTTCAGGGACTATTGATCCGAATTTAATTATTATTTCAGTGTTGGATAGCCCAATTTTTGAGGAAGGCTATATAACATCATGCTACTACTAACAGGAGCTGAATAGTGGTGGAACAATGATTCACGGAAGCAAAGATCCAGATAACAGCACACCCATATTTCGCCAGCTATGTTTGGTTTGGCCCCATGAAATAGGGGGTGAGCCTTTTTTCATCAACTGGGTACATTGTTTCCAAACTCTGGGTTATTACTGAGAATTTCAGGGTAAAAAAACTCAATACTATTTTTGCCCGACCCGAAAATCGAACCTGGGACCTCTTGCGCTACAGTCGTATACACTGCGCACTGCGCACCGAGGCAGAAAATAGTGTCTATGTTTGCCGTAAGTACCATGTAAATTATTATACTATCTACTAATAAACACACATAGGTTACATATAGGTAGGTATATAAAGCTGCTTAGATATGCTGTTATTGTCTCTCGAAAAAAAAACTAGCTTATTATTTAGAATATATTCTATCATTTATCTGTATCAATATTGTTGTTCGATAGGTCACGCAGGCAGGAATATTAGTGACTAAACTCAAGACTGGTGTTTATTACGTAGTTTTTTTTTTGCATAGATTAAAAATGCCGCGTAAATAACGAACACAGACTTAAAAACATCACATTTAAAACACGTAACTAAAGTCGTTCTTCACACCAAACATATGAAACTAATTTCCCTAACAAAAAACTTGCAAACCATCAATTAACCACTCATAAAACACGTCGGCCGCCAGTACTAAATCTGTCGGCCACCGAAATCACTCAACGAGACGTCTTAACTCTGCGAAACCTCGTCTTTATCACAATAATGACGTCATTCATCGCCGTTTACGCACCTCCTGCACTATGACCCGAACTCCCAATCATTTCCAACACTCACGCATCCATTGAATGCCGAGTATGGAACTCTGGTTGACTTAGAGGAGGATGGGGAGCAATGAATAGGTGGCGATTGTAAACGGTGTGGGTCGAATGGCGACAGACGGGCCGTCAGTCAAACCCTTGAAGGCGAGTGTTCGTTGCTACAGGTAAAGGAAATATACGGGGAGGAGTTGTGAACGGTTTTTAGGTGGAAATTGGATTGTAATGATGTGAAATTTGGTTTCTTTCACGGGGTGAAAATATGATTAAGCATCTTTATGCAGGTTATATTATTTTAAAATACATTTTTACGAAATAAGTTGTATTAAGGATCAGAATTATTATTATATAAACGTCATTGTTTGTATGTAATACGAAATACAGAATAGACAAAGCGCGCGGCGTGGTGTCTTTAACTTGTCGTTTGACCCACAGCAGGAAAATAAATTGAAAAATATAGTTTTATTTTACATAAGTACTTATTTTTAAGTATATTGAATAAATATAATTATTAACATAATTATAATTAATTAAACTATTAAAATAGTGATGAAATGTGTAGTGTATTTTTCCCTAATATTATTTTATATGATAAAGATGAAAGTGGTATGTTAAATATCTACTTATGTAAGTATGTAATTTTTTTTTTGGAATTTTCTTACACTGTCTTACACTTTTTTCTGAAAAAAAAAACACCACACGTCTTGCTCTTTTAAACAATTTTAAGGTGAACGTTTCAGTGAAGTATACCTGTCCGTATTTCCCCGCTGGCCCCGCCGACCCAACCCCAAACAAGACAACCGTCCCCCAAACCCCCAGACCGCTGTCTGTCATTGCGCGTCTAATAATGGCGACTAATTAAAATGACATTTTGTTTTATATCATCAAATTAATGAATACAACGCGGGTGGGGCGGGGCCCCCCGACCAGCCATCGGGGGCCCATTGCCCACAATTTATGGGGCTCCACAGTCGCGAGATGGATAGCATGATTTATGCGCTGTTTATCATCTTTTTATGGCATCGAATGAAATAATACCATGTTTATTTTTTCTCTGTTTTAATTATAGTTGTTTCTGGACTGTAAATTTACTTATTTATGATACCAGTGACGGGAATGATAGTTGTCGAATGGATATTAAATTATTTTTGTTGTTAATAAAGGTCGGCTTTAGGGTCTTTCGGAAAAAAAGGTTTAGTTATAAAATCGCTACGTAGTGTTGGAGTTATGATGGTTTTTTCTAATTATTACTGATTGAACATTGGTGGGCTAGATCTTTGGACGTACAAATCATTTGAAACGGTTGTAAAATATGTATTGATGTTATCTGGCTCTTGTTTTTGTGTTTACTAATTTATCCTTCACTTTGTGTGTTGGTTATAAATCTATTCGGCCATATGTTGAGGAGGGCGTTTCGATTATATATTCTGATGATTAAATGGAGGAAGTTATACTAAATGTTGGTATAGTCTGACACGAATAGCTCTGCAATGAAACTATATGCTGTCCTATTGTTATTATGCTAAATTTAATAGCATTTAAAGTACAGTCATGCCCTCCTTGTGACGTCGTTACTGCACAAAAAGCCGTGTCAGGCTGATGCAATGACAAAGATTGATGATATACTTTAGTTTGATGACTTTAAAATTTAAATTATAATTTACTTTAAGGAAGTTAAGACCGGTAGAGAATTCAAGCTCTAATACCCTTTGGATATGAGTAAATATTGTCCGTGTAGTGACGGATTAAGAATACATAATGTCACTACCCCATTCAACCCGTGGGTGGCAGACAAGAGCACTTCGAGAAAAGAAAAATTCGAAACAAGACCCTATACCAACCCGTCTGGCCAGCGTGTTATAGTAGGATAAATTCTCTCCAAAAGATTTACCCGTACCTAGCAGTGGGACGTTTATGGGTTAAAATGATGACATGTATAATCTTGAAATAATAGTAAAATTGAGAGTGATATTAATGTGTTCCTTTTATACCATTACCGAATGGTCGCTTTATTAATGAGATAAATTACACCCAGACTCGTAACAAATAACTACGGATCTCACAAGTAAAATAATATTTTTGCACAAAATTAGTAGGTATGTATGTTCGAATCTACGACAATTTATCGTAAAATGTGCAACAAAAAATCCAGTCATAATCTGAACAATAATCAAAATCCTTTACCCAAATGCAAGAAAATAGTAACTTAACCCTCCACTCGTGGCGTAACTCACCCATTTACCCCCCAATAACTCAAATTTCGACCATTCCACTCCAATTACTGGCCAAAAACATTTTCCAGCCTCTTGAGTGATGGCTGCTCATGATCGTGAAGTAAATAGCAAGATTTAGATCGTACAATAAATGATTTAGTCCAGGTCGCTGGTAATAAGTAGATTGATGTCGGCGACCCCCGCGCCATTTGTCTCGTCGAGGTAGGGTTAAGTTGCGTGAGCAAAAACAGACGGACTTTTTCTTTCTTTCGCCTTAGTTTTTGTGTATTTAAGTGTGAAAAGTGTAAGTGTTATGATTTGATGCCTTTTTGTTGGTTGTGTGAATTCATTGCAGTAAATTACATTTTGTGCAGTTGCAAATTGCAAAATGCGTCGGTGGTATAGGGTGGATGTGTTTGTTAGTCACTTACGCCATAACGGCTGAATGGATTTGTGTGAAATTTGGCACACATATTTACCGACATATGCGAGCCGTGTAGTGACGAATTAAGAATACATAATGTCACTACCCCAACTTAACCCGTAGATGTCGTAAAATGTGACTGAGGGAGTACCTAACCTTATATAGACAAGAGCACTGCAAGAAAAGGAAAATTTGAAACAAACCCTATACCACCCAGACGGGTGGACGGCTGGCCAGTCTAGTACAATATGCTGAATTCCCTCCACATTCTTTGGAGGAGACCCGTGTCCAGCAGTACACGTTTATGGGTTAAAATGATGATGATGATGATGGTTATGCGAGCCGAGCCGTAGGAAGAAGCTGACTATAAATTGAACTGATACAGTTTAATGCGTCTAACTGACAAACAAAAATGAAAAACGAACACAAAATATTACTCGAATTAAATTTATACAAATTAATCGCTACACAGTGAGCTAATGCGTGTTTATTTTGGACAAAATTATATCGTTATTATTTAACGTGGGCGTAACATTTAGCTTCATTTATTGTAACGTATTACTTTTGACGTAAAATAATTATTATATTTTGAATGTAATACTCGTTTGTTAGTTCTAGGCATTTATTTTAATTGATAATGCTGGCTGGATTATGGACTTTGTATTGGTTTTTTAATAAAATAATTTGATAAATTAAATGTAATAGCTATAATAAATAGCATGTAGTAGTTTAAAATGAATCCATAGTTTCTTACTTTTAGTAAAAAAATAATTGTAAAATTGTGTTTATTGCTTTTTTTTCATGTTGCATCGGTGACGGATCAATTTTTTTTTAACCTCCGACGCAAAAAGAATGTCATAAGGTTAACGTAACTGTGTGTCTATCTGTGGCATTATAGCTCTTGAAGAAATGGGCCGAATTTGATATGATCGTGATTGTTCTTTAACATGATAATATATTAAAATTGGTGCAACCTTTTCAAGGTCTGGCTCTTGTCGGGAGTGACGTAAAATGTTTTTGTTGGAATAGTCGTTAAGGAATATATAGATAATTTATCACATTCCAATAAGTAACTGGCTAAACCACGGACTACAGCTAGTCTTATACACGACTCGTGTAATATAATAAATTAGTAGAAATAGTTTCGACTATTTCGGTCTACCAGATGCACCGACGGTGAAGACCTAATAAAGGTTGCGGGTGGCAGAAATAGGTGAGGCCTATGTCAATCAGTGGACGTTATTGGGCTGATATGATGATGAAGATGATTCTGATCTATATTATAAATAAATTAGGAAGACCAACAGTTTGTAGTCCTGAGTTTAGTTGTAGTTATCGCCATAGAATTGTATGCATTTTAATATGTAAATCTCGACGTAAATAAAACTTAATAATATTAAAATAATCAAAAATTCCGATAACATTTGTATTGTTTTATTTATAAGTTCTTTATATTTACGTCACTTCAGAAGCAATACACTAAATATAGATTAGCACAGTTTCTATAAATGTAACCCCAAGTAAACTTGACTGAACAAGCTGAATCATCCCCTCGGCGACCTTGAGCTTTGAAAGCTCGCGATGTTTTGAATGAAAAAAGTGCGTCATTCATAATATCTCATATAGTATGATAATAATGTAACAAGTGTTATTTTATTTTATTTATATTGTATAGAAGTTTAATAAAATCTTTATAATTAGATAACTAGTCTTGAAATACCACATTTGCAACTATTTAGATAAATATATAGGTTTTAAAATATCACAATGAAAACAAAACTGTGAATAAAATAGTATTCTTAATATTGAAATATTAGGTAATTATTTCTACTAAACCTTATTAGATAAGTAATGTTACTAAAAATCTTCAGAGGTGCCGATCAAAACTGAACTACAACATAAAATACAAATATTATTTTGCTAGAATAAAACCCGTGTTTACTCATTTCAGAGTTACGACTATACTAATTTTAAAGTCAAATTTTTCAAACAGTATTTTATTACAGTATCTTTGCTCAAAACAAACACTACCAAGTGAATATCGATTACTTCGGCAACTTCAACTATATTGAAATGGTGCGCACTCCACCTATAATTCTTGTCGAAACAAATGCCGTCCACTCGGCGGCATCTGTCCGCACTGATGGATGACGGGACATGTGTCCATTATCGCTTACACACTGCTACGACATGCACAAAAGAAGGACAAAAAATAACGTGAGTGAATATGACACGCTCGTTAATCAAATTATGCGATTTAGTGCAATAAATTTTGCAGTATAATACCGAGGGGTAACCTTACAGAAATTGTTACTTCAGACTTTTTTCTAAACAAATTATATTTCATTCAATTTCCACAGACGTTATAAATAAAGTGCCGTGATTGGCAGGATTTATGACCGATATAAATGTGGCAGTTAAAAAAATAACGGCAATATAAATATCGGTTCACGTTCGCGAATGTACTTAAATAACAAACGCAGACAAACCGTTGAAAACTAAACGATCTCATAGAATGATAGAAAAATTATAGGCAAAAACATAGATACACATGAGTGTCTTCGAAACGATTACGGAGCTAAATTAAGAGATCTCTAGTGTTCATCAAACATCAAATTTACGTAAAAATTAAATTAAAATTTGGTAACAAGGATAGCATCTGATTCATAAATAACACGCCATTTACATTTGGAACAAAAATCATTTATAGCACTGTATATAAAGAAAATGAGAAGGAAGAAAGCAAAATCTATTTATTTTCAGACTCTAATTTACAGAGTACAGTACTCTAATTTACATATACTTACATGCTTAATAAAATTTGACAATTTAAATTACTGATTACATTTCAAATATGACCAACAAAGTAGATAAATAATTTAAGTTAATTCTTAAATAATTTTAATATCTTATAACCTCATTTATTCTCATATAAATAATAATTACAGAATAGGTGCTATTTTTACACATTAAACAGTAAACACATTTTTACACACAAACAAAAAACCATGATAAAAGTAAATAAAATCCATCTTCACCCCTTCACCTTTCACCCCACCCCACCCTATCTCAGCCTAATCACGCACTCAAATATGATTTCACCCTTGCAAAAAAAACTTAAACCAAAAACCACCTGCGAAACCCTTTGTCCAGACAAGATTCACGTGGCTCCCTGTGCACACATTTGACGATGACGGATGACGGACGGACGCTTCCGCGGGGGTGACGGGTGACGCAGGGGGGCTCGCAAGACCCGCTCTAGATATATTCCCGTCTATCAATCCACGTTGACGTTGACGGGTTGCATGAAATGGTTGCTCGTACGGTATTTTCGACCCAGTGAAAGATGTTGTATTTTAGTAGAAATTTTAAATTAGATTTGTGTTGTGAGGTCACTTGAATATTTTTTATTACCATAGACATACAAAAACAAAATATAAAATAATTTCACAGGGTTGCTTTCGAACCAGATTTTTTAATTTTCCTACACTATATTTTTCGTTTATGAAGTACTCAAAGCCTTCGGGATCCGAGGAGACATAGACTTTTATTTCCATAATTTTTGTATCCTGCAATAATATTTTATGTATAAAAAATAAAACAATAATGAAAAAAGAGACAATGAGAGCCTTCTTCCACCGCCACTTTATGAAAAATTGGAAATTACTAGTTTCGATAATTTTTGTTTCAAGGGGGAGGATTCAAGATTTTTAATCCAGCTTGATTTTTCCATGACATTTTAAAAATTAACACATGTCTAGTATTTGTCAGAACTCCCATGATATAAAGGTCAGGAAATAGTATAGAAAAGATTTAAATTTATAAAGTCAATAAATTATTTTCAGGAGTTATACCTACATAAATATATTTCATTTTAAAATCAAAAGTGATAAGTTATTTGCACGGTGTGGGCAATCGTACACACTCTAGGGGGAGGCCATTGTCCAACAGAGTACAGTGACAGGCTGTTAATGATAATGAATGAATACGTTACGCCTTGTCAGTCTCTCAAAGGAAATCGCTAAAGGGGTCAGCAGTATTATAAGTAAGTAGTAATTACTTTAGGATAGGCTAATGGTGTTTAACCATTAGTGCATTCTGGAGTTGTTCCGAGAAACTTTCAAAGACTGATTACGTTGAATGACACGTTTTACTTCCATACACTATTCAATTTAGTTTGGGTACAATATACATATTTGCAAAATGTATTTTGTAATAAAACTGGATATTCTTATTTAATTTTCACTTAAATAGGTAGGTAGATTTATCACCCTTACATTTTATCATTAAATTGTCCGGGGCTTCGCTCCCATCCTTTTTTGTTTGACCAATGCTGAGCTTCTATTAGCCGTAGCGTAATTTTATATAGCCTATAGCCTTTCTTGATAAACTGGTTATCCAACACTTCAAATAATTTTAAAGTCAATTCATCATCATCACTTCAACCCAGAAACGTCCCACTCCCGAGCACGGGTCTCCTCCAAAGATTTTAGAGGGAATTTAGCCAACTATACCACACTGCCCAGGCGAGTTGGTTAAAGGTTTGTTTCAAATTTTCCATTTCTCGTTTCGTTTTTTCTGTTTAAGATTTCTCCCTTAGTCGCCTTTTACGAACCTCACGGGTTGTAATGGGATAGTAACAATAATATCTATTCTTAATCCGTCACTACACGGATCAATTACAATAAGTTAATTATTTTCAATTATTCAACTACTATGAATAAAATTAATCCTCGAAATAATCAACTAAACAGCTCAAAGCCCACAAAAACAACAACAAATGAACACATCAACTTTTTACAGTACCCTCAATGAATAACGTAATTGATAAAAATCTCTTTGTCCGCGCACGCGTCGTGTCGGCTCACTGTGTTGACTGTTGATTGACGTACGATCGACAGCCAGCGATATCTCGACATCGTTTCACTTTCGAGTTCTCTTCAAAATATATTGTTCATTTTGTTTTATTGTTCAATTCTTTGTTATGATCATTGAAGTTTTGCAGAAGACTGCCTTGGTGGTGAAGAGTGGTGGGTTTGATGCCCGTGTTGTGGAAAAGCGGTGATGGGTTTTTCTGTTTGAAATTATAGTATCAGCTTGGAATCTTGAAATGTGAGCTAGGTAAGTGGTAACAGATTTGTCCCCTATTGCTCACATGAGACTTTCGTAGATGCGATACACATCTACCTATCTATTCTATATTATATCAATGAAGTTAAGTAATGTAGTGTAAGGTCATTTTACAGATGGGTGACCATTTGCGCCGATTTCACTTGCGAGCGTTTCGAGAATGCACGTATGTAAAGCTGTAGGTTTTGAATAACTCGAGCCATGTTTCAGCCTGGGTGGCTGGATAAATTTCGATAAGAAAGAGACGATTTATTATAAACCTTAGGTTTTACTGTGTGATAATAAATTGCAATAGTAATATGCAATAGTATTAGCAGATGCTAGCTACACCTGTTATTGATAAAAAAGCAAGTATTGAATAGCATCATATTTCGTGTTGTCAAACTGTATGAAGTTGAAAACATTTTTAAATTACTTTCTTTTAATGATTATTAATTTGAAATCTTTTTTTTTTAGTACAAAAATATTTTATTTATTATCTGTACAGTTTCTACGATATGTTACTTATAATGTCGTTGTAATTTTACCTTTAATCAATGCGTGTATAGGTTTGTAAATCCTTCAAACCACACAATCATCCATCATTCTATTACCACCTGATAAAATAGGATCGATCAAAAAGCTGAACAAGCACGTTGAATCTCGTCGTATTTAATCAATATGCGGTTGGAAATTGAAACTAAAAGAGTCCAGGTCAAAACTATAATAGCCATGCTTATGTGTACAGAACAAACCCCAATGGGCTGTGGTACAAATCATAAGAGTATACGAGTGTTATTGAAGACTAGAAATCAGTAGCTCCAATAGAAGGCCTTTGGAATCTTGACTTCAGTTATCGCCTAGATTTCGATACCATTTTCAAATGTATAAAAGTTTAAATATGGTGGCTGGCATTCCCAAAAATATGACAATAACATTAAAATTATCTAAGTCAAATGAGCCTTTAGATAAGTGGTAGCTGGTATGGTGGCAATAAGTGGTAAGCTTTTCTTGGACATTGGTAGCATCAAGCCTGTGTTTTTGAAGTCTAGACTACACCAACGTTGAGACAAGACGTCAAGAGAGATGATTTTTCATATATAGCCAATAGGTGAGTAGAAAGTGGTATGTGGATTTAAATTCTATTGGTTGTTTTACAATACATTTTATCATTTCTCTAGAGTCGAGGCCTTAGGGACATTGCCAAAATCCAGTAGTATTCTGTAAGAAACTTCCATCATTTCCTACCTTACTTTAAAGAAAAACATAAAAAGAAACTGCACAATTTTTTATCATTTGTACCTTAAAGTTAGTAAACTTAAAGTCCAAATTTGAACCCGCTATCTCTTATTCATTAAACCATTCGACTACACACCACACCCCGCGCCTCGCACACGTCAGTCAGCACACATCAATCACTGCTGCCGTGACGGCACCACTCATATTTCAAAGCCGAGGAGGGGGGGGGGAGCCTTCCAACAAACCATCACCCTTATTACCCAGGTCATAAAGTTCAATTCAACATACAAAGGTTAACCTTCCAATCGATTAAGTGCTGTTCCGCTTAATGAGTTGGTCATAAGTTTGGACTATCAGTTTGGTTTACGGATTTTTCGATGGAGGGTATTCAATTTTGGTTGTGATTGTTGAGTTGATTAATATGGTTCGTACTTAATGTATGTATATTCGTTTTCCAAAGGTGGGGCATAATTATTTTTTGCCTTAAATAAATAATATGAGAAAATTCCTGGAATTAACTAGCCTTCAGGAACACAAAACCTATTTATATCGACCAAATTGTTGATATTGACCAACTGAATCGAAGTGAAAGTGAAAAACATTTATTTCCTGTAATAGGTTTAACCGTTAGAGTAAAGTTTTTTTTTAAGAAAGCACCCGCATTCAGTAAAAAGCTCCATGTCGCGGGGATTTTACAAACATACAACGAACTTAATCAAATTACACCCAGACTAAACAAATAATTGTCTCGTGTGTGGGATTCGAACCCACGTTAGTCGGCACGGTGAAGTATATACTGAGGGCTGAGACTAATGTAATGTAACAACTTAATATACCTGTGTTTAAATTTAAATAAATAATGATATATTTAAATAAATTATGATTATAGCGCTGTTGATGAGTATTGTTTCTGCTGTTGCTGTTCAGAGTAATAAATGAGATTATAGCGGTGAAGGAAAACATCGTGAGGAAACCCACATACCCTAGGAGAAATTCTAAGTGTATGTCTGATCCACCAACCCGCACTAGTCCAGCGTGTGTGGATTATGGCCAAAAAACCCTCTCAACTTTCTAGATAGAGGAGAGGAGACTCGAGCCCAGCAGTGGGACTTTAATGGGTTGCTGATGATGAATGAATGATAGCGCTGTTGAGTGTCCAGCACCTGTTAGTTGCTGGCGCCGCAGCATTATGCTGAGCTGAGTCCAAATTCCCGCAGATGTGACATGCTGTACGTACAATTATTAGTTATATCTTTTTCTTTTTTCTTGTCAGTGAACTGGCTGTAGGCAAATTTACTGACACCTTTTCTAGCTTTGTATGACGTTCATAAGTATCATGTATATGATCCAAATGAAATAAAAAGATTTGACTTTGACTAATCTTAAGTAATTTTTTTTTTTTTTTTTAATTTAAAACAACGCCCGCACTAGGGAACAAGCCCTGTGTCGCGGGCAGCTTTACAAACATGCAACTAACGAACACAAAGTACACCCAGACTAGAAACAAATATCTATGAATCACACAAATATTTGTCTCGTGTGGGAATAGAACCTACGTCACCCAGCACGGCGATGTAGTGGCGAGGCGACCACCTTAACCACTGCGCCACGGTGACTGTCAAATTTTCCTACTCTAGTCACATTGACTGTAGTGAATAAATAAATGTTGTTTCTTTTTTCTTTCATTATGACATGGAACATACCCCAAAAGCCCACATAACTAAAATCGAATACAAGATAGCAGCGCAATAAACGTTTGAACTATTACTCTACTCAACGTTAATACTGTTGTATCATTTACTATTTAATTAGCTATTCAGTGAACTGTGAAACTCAAACGATATGACAGCTGGCACTTTTCCCTACGTCCAACGAAGGGCCTAAGGTAGTATTTAGGGTATAAATTATTTACACCTAATAGTGTTCAGGTGGACAGGTTACTAGTTACCAGGCTTTTATTATCATTTACCTTCTAATTTACAAATTAAATTGAAGGGTTGATGTTGTTTTAGTTGTTGCCGTTGGCATAGTAAACAGTCATGCTATGGTATTATATTATTTAGTACAATAGTTTGTATGACGAAAACTATTCCGTTTTGGTCTGTTATTTGTTGAGCATTATCACAGAATAAGTAATAATACTAATGCATTATATACAATTTTGATTGACTGGCCTGTTGGTCTAGTGGTTAGTGACCCTGACTGCTAAGCTGCTGCCAGAGGTCGTGGGTTCGATCCCCACCCTGGACAAATCTTTGTGTGATGAGCATAAAGATTTGTTCTGTGTCTGGGTGTAATTTATCTATAATAAGTATGTACTTATTTACAAAAAAAATGTATTTAAGTAGTATATCAGTTGCTGAGTACCCATAACACAAGCAAAATATAATTGTTTTCTTTGGGACTAGATGGCGCTGTGTGAATGTGGTAGAATATTATTATTATATTATTATTAATTAATTGTTACTGAAAATTTCTAAAAGTTATTTAGTTTTTGTAAAACTACGAAATATTTCCTGTAAAACCTCAATTACAGAAAAGGGGGTATCCAGGTATACACATCCTGCTGCGCCACCGAGGCAATACTTCTTAATTCTTTAATGTACACCCAAAAACAAATTACAATTAACAAAAGAAGAAAATAAAATGTACCTACATAGGCGAGCTTAACTCAAATATGAGTTTTCTACCAGCAAACCCAGGAGTGCAGAGGAAATACAAAATGTATAGCATGGGAGCAAAAGAAGTGTACAACGAGAAAAGGAAGAGATTTAAGGAATTGAAGAAATATAAAATAAAAAATTACTTAGTTATAAAATTTAAAAGCAAAAGCGATGGTGGCTGAATGGATAAGGGACCGGTGTGCACATCACGCGGTCCAAGTTCGATCCCGACCGGCAGTACCAATGTGGATTTCACTTTGTGGAATTAATATGTACTAGTCAAGTGACTTACCATCTGCTAACGGTGAACGAAAACATCGTGAGGAAACCCACATACCCTAGAAGAAATTCTATGAGTATGTCTGATCCACCAACCCACACTAGGCCAGCGCGAGTGGATTATGGCCTAAACCCTCTCAGCTTTCTAGATAGAGGAGAGGAGACCCGAGCCCAGCAGTGGGCCTTAATGGGTTGCTGATGATGAAAATTTAAAAATATTTCCAGTTTCCTCATCCATAGACAAAACTTTTCGTCAGTTATGTACATTGAAACCTTACCCAATAGTGCTCACATTAGGTAGTACATTAACATCAGTAATTACAAGACAAAGCATATCTGCATGTGACGTCTGTAGTCTCAACACAAGTAAGTTGACCGTCCAATCAAACACATGACACCACTTGAAGCGATCGATCGGCTCCCACGACTGGGATATGATACAACACGTTTTTGTTGTCGCCGACGCCATTTGGACTTATTAAGCTGTGCCCGTTGCCCTTTGAGAGCGATAGGTTCGTATGGATAAGGTCATAAGAGGCAGAATGATCTTAAGGTCAAATGTTTGAAGCGAGTTTAAGCAATGACTATTACCATGGCATAGCGGGTAATATGGTCGCCTTGACGTGATTGGTAACATATCAAGTGGCAGGGGTTCGATTCCCATAATACAAATATTTGTATGATTAGATATTTTTTTTGAGTCTGAGTGTATTTTGTGTCGGTTAATTGTAGGTTTGTAAACCTCCACGACACAGGACTTGTTGACAAAAAAAATAATTCAATGCAAGAAATTATTATAATAATATTCTACCACATTTACACAGCGCTATCTAGTCCCAAATTAAGCAATTATATTTGCTTGTGTTATGGGTACCTAAATTACACCCACACATAGAACAAACCTTTATGCTCATCACACAAAGATTTGTCCTGGAGGGATATCGAACCCACGACCTCCTGTTTAGCAGTCAGGATCACTAACCACTAAACCAACAGGCCAGTCAATATATTGATTTTAAGAAACTACCAGACATGTTAAAGATTATCTTTACACTTTTATGCCTCTGAAAACACAAAGACATTGCTCCTACACGTGATCTCTCACGATTGGTGTAAACTTGAAACCAGAAAGCGCCAAATATTCGATCTAAACACCCTCTTTCATTTGTACATTCATTAATATTTTTCTTTTTTACAGCGCATCACTTATTTCATCGCAATTGTCGCCTATGACGGGTTATCAATAATGCATCCAATATCAGTGTCATCTCAATGAGAATGTCAATTGCAAAGACATGTTATCTAGAAGATGTACGTACTTATCAACACACAATCATATGATCGGGTGACAAGTCCACAAATAGTTTGTAAGGCTATCTGTCACAAATTCCTTTCCTTTATCGGACCAAATTAGAATCAATCTCAGAGACGTCAAATTTTGATTTATATGACGGATGTCATCAAATATTTGATAGCATTTGAGAGGAAAACTCCAGCAATATAAACACGATAGTGTGCTACGGTTCATGAAATATTATTCAGTATGTAGATATATACTGAATAATATTGTGTAATAAATATAAGTGACCTTACTATTGAAGAAAAAACATTCGCATTTATAACATGTAGTATAAAGTTCAGTTTCACAAAAGACTGTAGTTATAACACTACTAGGATAATAATATGTAAATTTTTTCAATAAGAAACTACGTGAGAAAGAATAAATTATGCCAAGTGCTTTCCGAAATAGTAGCTCTACTTTAAGCAGAATTGCAACGCCCAAATGCGTCTAATAATGTAATAAAATATTAATTAGTAACCTATTATTGTCTCACTGTGCTTTCTCTTCATAGAGAGCTGAGAGGTTTAATCAAATGGCGACCTAATGAAAGAAAGAAAGAAAGAAGAAAGAAAAATATTTTATTTTGGTAACCAAAAAACATACACAAACAGAACACAGATTAACATAATTATTTACATTACAGTCACCAAAAATGCGAGTTATCGTCTAACTTTGTCAACATCTATAAACTGCACACTGAAATCTAAAATATAAAAGTCATATCCATAATATCCTACCATCCATTACTCGAGATTACCGCTGATGCTTTGACAATTGATTTATGTCTGTCAAGGCTCGTCACAGCGGCGTCTGCGCGCGCGCATCTGTGCTCCCCCTCTTCCCCCCCCTGCGGGGAACGGCTAACAAATATTGGGCACAGACTAGTTAGTAATATAGATATGGATTTACAGGATTTCTATCGAGATTGTTAGGAATTAGAGAACGAGAGAGAACTAGCACGAAATACGAAATTATACTTTATTCATCATATCAGCCGTAGGATATCCACTGCTGGACATGGCCTAACAAACATATTTCAAATAGGACCGGATGTATGCGGCCTGCATCTCTATCTATCTGCATCTAGCCTGCTGTTCGGATCAGATCGTCTGTCCCCCTTGTGGGTGGACATCCTATGCTGCACTTGCTGGTGCGCGGTCTCCATTCGAGAACTTTTCGACCCCATCGGCCATCAGTTCTACGTGATATGTACCCTGCCCACTGCCACTTCAACTCGTTATTTCGGTGGGCAATATCGGTAAATGTCAAAAAACTTTGGTTCTTCTGCGGATCTATATTATAGTACCTATAATGGTAGATAGTTAGGCAATTTATTTCAAGGTTAGTCATACGAGTATTGTATCAGAAATCTTCAACACTGTTCCTATTTACGATTGCATTGCCAAGCCTCGTTGCAAAAATGCAATAAACAGCTTAGCAGATTATATTTCAATCAACGTGAGTACTATTCTACCTAAAGCCGCGTCTGTTTCCGAGAACCAATCGCGGGAAAGTCGACAATTAATCATCAAATCTAAAATAGACAGGACGCGTTTGCGGGAGTGAGTTGTGGCGAAAAAAGACACGCTTTATTTTTAATAACCTGTGTCGCTAACAGCTGCCTGTGAGCGGACAAATAAACAAGCTTGTTGATTTTATATAGAATTTTTATTATAGTGCTTTGTTTACGTTCATTTTCAGGCGTGGATTATGTTTTAATAAGTCTTTTAGAATGGGCAACAGTGTGACATGTATTTTGTATTCTATTTCATGAAACAAACGATAATGAAACTCATTACAAAAATTGTAATGCCTCTGGGGATAGATGAGTAAGCGCCTCGTGTGATGGAAAGTGATAAGCAGAGTTCATGGGTTCTGGCATTGTCGAAGCCCAGTAACACTCCACTATATAGTTGTACAACTATGCAGTAAACAACAGATATAATATACTCAAGGATACAAGTTTTACGTTATAATTGTTTGTTTATAATAATAATTTCTCGAAATCCTGTACTACTACAAATTAAATTTTATGAATAAGTAAATCGTTTGCAAGTGCTTGGGAATTAAATTTAGATTAGCGGTCACCTATCTATAATTCGATAGTCCAAACATTGCATAACCTTGATAATAGTAACATTCGTAACGAAATTTACAATAACGCAAGCGCCTCCTAAAAATAAATTCATGAAGTTACACATTCATTCATAAAACAAATTGACTGTGAAATTCCCAAACTAAAATCCACGAATCCATGAACTAAAAACAGTAACATCAAGTTACCGTCTAATTAACGAACTGTCTGAACCGCTAGTGGCAGGTAAGTGACGGCTGACGTGACAAGTGACAAGTGACGTGACGTGATGTGACGTGACGCGACGTGATGTGACGCAGATCTCGGCAGTAATGAAATTGTGACGTTGATGGGAGATGTAAGTGAAAAGAAAATGGCGGATGATTAAAAAGGAGCAATGATAATGATACAATTTCTGATTGTAAGTCTCTATATGAGAGTTTTATTGAAACCGAGTAGATAACCAGGCCGTGCCCAGCAGTGGGATACTCTAACAGGCTAGTGAAAAAGTTCATAAAATTAAGTACCTATGTGTAATATGATAGTTTATGAAATACGTACAATAAAATTGGGATAAAATTTCAATCACATTAATATCCACTATGAGCAACAGTATTGCTTTTCTTGTAATATATTCTTTATTTTTTCACCAGAAAACGTGATTCCTTTATGTATATCTACTAGTTGACTAGAAACTAATGAACATTAAAAAACAGTTTCAGTATGGCTATAAGCCGCGTGTCGCCAACAACTTGTACCATACTCGTACAGAGCAGAACAGTCGCTCAGTCTCAGAATCAATATTAATTATTTTCACAAGACGTTTGCTCCGGATTATATTAACTTTCACGACACTTTTACTCAATACACAATGGAATTGTGAATGAAATGTAAAATAATTTCTAATTAATTTTATATAATTTAAGGTTTTTTAAGCAACTGCCGAAGGAGAATGATGTATAAGGAAGTTATGATTGTTATGAAACAATTGAAATAGTTTTTTAAATAACTAAACTATACTATGGGGCATGTAGCTCGTAGAACTGATGGCCAATGCGGAGTAAAAAGGTTCTTGAGTGGCGGCCAAGTATTGGAAGACGCAGCATAGGACGGCCCCCCACCAGATGGACCGACGACCTGGTCAAGGTTACGGGCGGCTGTTGGTTACAGGTGGAACAGGATTGCTCGCAGTGGCGCAAATTAGGTGAGGCATATGTTCAGCAGTGGGCGTCGTTGGGCTGATATTATGATGATGATGATGATGACAGAATGGAGTTCTTCAAAAAAGAAATGAATTGGTTTTGTATGGGTCGGCAACGTGTTCGTGATACCCCTAGTGTTGCAGGCGGGTTTTAAAAGCCCGTTTGACTCTGTATTAAAATATTTCTCCTCCGCAGTTTTGAAGGTCGTGACTTCCACTATCACACTATCTCTGCAGATGTTGCCACCTATTCGATAGTACAGATCCAGTTGGACCAACAATTATATTACAATTTCTATAGACTACCACCACTTTTTCTGGCAATTAGGCTTAAGTATTCGACGATTGATTTGATTGATGACTGTCACCGTGGCGCAGTGGTTAAGGTGGTCGCCTCGCCACTACATCGCCGTGCTGGGTGACGTGGGTTCGATTCCCACACGAGACAAATATTTCTGTGATTCATAGATATTTGTTTCTAGTCTGGGTGTACTTTGTGTCCGTTAGTTTCATGTTTGTAAAGCTCCCCACACAGGGCTTGTTCCCTAGTGCGGGCGTTGTCGTTGTCGCGTTTTAATCAGTCATCAGGGCAGTCATGTAATTGTATCATGTTTGGTATTACCTATGTAGGTAGCGATCAGTTATATAGTAGGTATCCGATTGCGAGCCTATTTACGCTTTACGCATTAAATATGACGTAAAATACCCAATATCTTGATAGAATTTATTTTTATTCTGTGTGTAGAAAATAAATTCAAAGTGACGTCACGAATTCCCGTAACCAAAGTTGTAAGTCCCTTTAAACTTTTCCAGAAATACAAACATAATAAAAATCACTAGAAACACACAAAATTCGCTCTATACGTATTGCAATACGCCCACAACAGCATCGCACAACGGTGTAACTGCAAAATTCGTAATAAATCAATTTTATACAAAACTACTAAAAACACAATAGTCGCGTCCGTGCTTTGCCCGCTTGGATTTGCATTAGTGTTTGCATTAATCATTTTATACAATTCGGGTAATAAAAGCCATAAAACTTTGTATAGGAAGCCATTAATTGTCATTGACAGTTGACAGGAGCGAGGGTTGATTGACAAATGTCAGGCTTGCAACTGACAAAAGACTTTTGTCAGCGGTTCGTTGTTTTTTTTATTGCAAATGGTTCAGTAGTGACTTGCTATGTTTATTGATGTATTTTGTGGATTTGTGAAATGTTTCGAGTGTAACTTTCGATTCTAACTTTTTTGTTATTTTTATATGACGCGTAAAGAAACTTAGAATTTTAGAAATGTTTGTATTTTGCTAAGTCATATTTTCTAATTAAAGTTAGTTACTAACTAATAATATTTAATTTCAAAAATATAGTTATTTAGACGTTGAAATCTGAGTAGTTTTTAAGAATACATTATTTCTCTACCCCGTCTCAACCTGTGGGTGTCGTATAAAACACTGACACTGACAAGAACTTTGACTGTTACCGTGGCGCAGTGGTTAAGGTGCCTCGCCACTACATCGCCGTGCTGGGTGACGTGGGTTCGATTCCCACACGAGACAAATATTTGTGTGATTCATAGATATTTGTTTCTAGTCTGGGTGTACTTTGTGTCCGTTAGTTTCATGTTTGTAAAGCTCCCCGCGACACAGGGCTAGTACCCTAGCGCGGGCGTTATCTAAAAAAAAAAAAAAAGACGACTAAAGGAGTAAACGTATGCAGACCAGAGCACTATGAGAAAATAAAAAATCGATTTCAGCGTAGTTTATTAGGTTAAATTCCCTCCACAATCTTTGGAAGAGACCCGTGCCCAGCAGTGGGACGTTTATGGGTTGAAATAATGAATAAAATGAGGATGATATATTAAGATTAATGGTAACTGTACTAGTCAAGTCATTTAACTTCTGCTAACGGAGAAGGAAAACACAACCACACACCCAAGAAGCAATTTAAAAGTATGTCTGATACACCAACCCGCATTAGGCCAGCGTGAATGGATTATGGCTTAAACCTTCTCAGCACTCTACATAGAGGATAAGAAACCCATGTCCAGCAGTGGGACATTAATGGTATTACATGGGAATCGAACACACTAAAAACCTAGTTTTTAATAGTTGTATACAACGACAACGAAACCAATGATGCAGTGAAAGAAATTAAAAAGCTCTTACGTCATTTAAAGAAGTTTAAAATAAAAAAAAACTATCAAACACCTAAGATAGAATACATACTCAAAAGTCCACGTTTTAAAAGCCTTAACTTCACAAAAACAAGGACGTAAGTGCAAAATTGACATTTTATTCAATCGTCCGCGTCGTGAGTGACGGCCGTCAGAGATACCGTCGTAACTGACAATTGACTAAGGATCACCGATCGACAACCGGAGATATGTCAAGAGGAACGTGGAAAGAGACAGCGATGTTTTATGTTGAAGAATAAAAAGGACTTTAGTAATAGAGCTTGGAGTTGTAAAGTTAGAATTAGGGGACTTATTTTAGACGATTAAAATAATATGTAGGTCATTCTGATTACTATAAATTGGATATTTAAGTAATCAATATCCTACTACTAAAACCTACGTAAATTCGATTCGAGTTCCATCCCGACCGGCAGTACCAATGTGGATTCCACTTTGTGGAATTTATATGTACTTGTCAAGTAACTTACCATCTGCTAACGGTGAAGGAAAATATCGTGAGGAAACCCACATACCCTAGAAGAAATTCTATAAGTATATAACCCGCACTAGGCCAGCGTGAGTGTATTATGGCCTAAACCCTCTCGGTTCTCTAGTTAGAGGAGAGAAGACCCGAGCCCAGCAGTGGGACTTAATGGGTTGCTGATGATGATGATAACTAGAAAATTATAATTTCAAAAATCATTAGGCTTGTTTAGACTAAGCGTTCCAATATACGTGTACACAGAAACGCTTGTTCGCACCAGTAATAACGTGTACTGTCAATCAGAGTAACTTACGTATCCTCCTGTAGGCCTGTCCATGTCGTGACGAATTTAGAATACATAATGTCTCTACCCCATTTCAACCCGTGGGTTTCGTAAAAGGCGACTAAGGGACCTAACCATAAGCAGAAAAGAGAACTGCGAGAAAAGGAAAATTCGAAACAAATCACTATACCAACCCGTCCGACCAGCGTGGTCTAGTAGCCCAAATGCCCCCTAAAATCTTTGGAGAAGACCCTTGTCCAGCAGTGGGACGTTTATAGGTCGTAAAAAAAAATATTACCTATATTATTTGTATATAATGATTATGCAAGAGCTTAGTATAAGCCATTACAATACGATGAAAAACATAAACAAATCTATATTTGACACAAAACCTTGGACAAAAGTAAACAAAACCCACTTGAACCATCTTACACATGACCATTCGAGTCAAACCCTCCAACATATTTGGACTATTACACCCCATTGATTTATAGGTTATGAATCAACCTGCACCCCTGGCCATTATGGGGGTTGATGTATCGGCCTGATAATGAATCTAGTTGTATTTTTGCGCACACCGTATGATGGAAATATGACGGGTGGGGGTGGTTGAGTTATGTGTCTGACGGGATGGGAGGGGGGTGGAGGGTGGAGGGTGGCTGTTTTGAGGATTAAATACGGACAATTACGTTCGTTTGGAAGTGAACTTGGTTAGTTTGATTGAATGAGATTTTGGGGTTGTTTGAAGTTGACGAAATGTAAAATAGATACATTTTTCAGTACTACGCCAGTTTAAGAAGCCCAATTAATAGATTTTACATTGCAGACATAGAGTTCAAAGTGTTAAAAGATCATCATTTCAACCCGCAAACGTCACTGCTGGGCGGGTCTGCTCCAAAGATTTTGGAAGGAATTTGGTCTCTACACAACGCTGGTTAGACGGGTTGGTATAGTGTTTTGTTTCAAATTTTCCTTTTCTCGCAGTGCTCTTGTCTGCTTAAAGTTAAGACCCTTAGTCGCCTTTTACGACATGCACGGGTTGAAATGGGGTAGTGACATTTCGTATTATAAATCAGTCACTACACGGATAGCGCGTAAGCGTACAATAACAGACACAAAGTACATCCAGAATTTATCTCGTGTGGAAATCGAATCTACGCCTTACGTCTCTCGGTACGGTGATATTAGTGGCGGGGCCACCACTGCCGCTACGCCACGATGACATTCGAAATGACAGTTTCAAATGAAAATCAAATTATCGATAACATTATCGGACACAAAATTAAAACCAAAGCCAAATTTCAGTTTATTATTCTGCCCAATATCAAAGAATCAATTTGGTCAATAAATTCAATAAGCTATCAAAAATCTGTCCGCTGAATGATATTAATTTAGCAATAAAGGCGGCATTACACGGCCCATTTTTCACCCCCGTGAGGGTTGGACGTCGACGTTGGTGCACCGTCAACGTCGGCATTTGTCACGTCAGCGATATGCAATAATGTTCGGAAAAAGGCTCTGTTGGTAATTTTTTTCGTTAATTACTGATTGACGTTTAGGTAAGGCTTTTGAATAATCTCAAATAGACATAAATGTGTTTTTCTAGAATCTTCTGTCTTCTAAAATTATTAACTGATTAAAAGTGATATGTACATATTTATAAAATTCCAAGAATATTCAGATTTGCCAAGAAAAATTACCAATGACACTGTTGAACTTGAGCAGCTTGAGAGTCAGGTGATTTGTTATTATTATATTAATATAACTGAAATATGCTGGTAAAGGATTTTTTAAAGCTCATTAATGGATGTATTTTGAGTAGCATTTATAAAATATGTGCATCATCATCATTATCAGCCCAATGACTACTGCTGGACTTAGGCCTCACCTAATTCCTGCCATTTCCAGCGATTTTGTGCCGCCTGCAATCAACAGGCACCCACAACCTTGTTTAATTAAAAATAAATATTTAAATTATATAATATAATATAATATTCTACCACATTCACACGGCGCCATCTAGTCCCAAAGTAAGCAATTATATTTGCTTATGTTATGGGTACTAAACAACTGATATACTTCTTAAATACATTTTTTTTGTAAATATATACATATTATAGATAAATTACACCCAGACACAGAACAAAGCTTTATGCTCATCACACAAAGATTTGTCCTGGGTAGGGATCGAACCCACGACTTCCGGCTTAACAGTCAGGGTTACTAACCACTAGACCAACAGGCCAGTCAATTACAGCACCACTAAAAAGTTACTGTAACGCTATGCAGGACACACGAGTAACATTAACCCTTTGCCAATCACATAACAATCAAATGACATCATAATTCTGCATTGATTTGACATCGTTCAACTTAACATTTAGCTGCACAAACGCAGCGAAGTTATTAAAGCTATAAAAACAACGGTTTTACTGCATGCATTCGTGTATTAAACAAAATTCCCTGTGACGTGGTGCCCGTGTAATAAAATGAAATGAAACAATCCTATGAGTTATTCATGCACCGTTTTGTGCAATATATTTTTGATTTTTATGTATTATTTTTGTGATCTCGTATCACTAAATCTGATTTTCCGTTAAGATTGATTTAGTATAATGGTCTAGATTTAAATTTAAAAATTAAATTTAATGTGCAGTCAGTTTTGTTTCACATAATTTCCGTTTAATTGTAATAATAAAGCTTTTATATCAGTTTATCGTTAGTGTAAACTCTAGGCTTTTTTTACATTAGGTATTAAGTTACATAATTATTAGGTATATAGGTAAAAAAAGCGATGGTGGCTGAATGGATAAGGGACCGGCGGCGGGCGTGCAAATCACGCGGTCCGAGTTCGATCCCGACCGGCAGTACTAATGTGAATTCCACTTTGTGGAATTTATATGTACTAGTCAAGGTACTTACCATCTGCTAACGGTGAAGGAAAATATTGTGAGGAAACCCACATACCCTAGAAGAAATTCTATGAGTAAGTATGTCTGATCCACCAACCCGCACTAGGCCAGCGTGAGTGGATTATGGCCTAAACCCTCTCAGCTCTCTAGTTAGAGGAGAGGATACCCGAGCCCAGTAGTGGGACTTAATGGGTTGCTGATGAATGAATGATGAAAACATATGGGCTATCCAACACTAAAATAATTTTGAAAATCGGTTCAGTAGATCCCGAGATTACCCCCTAGAACGTCACTAACTCACAAGCTTTACTTCTTAATAATATTAGTATAGATAAGTACTATCTTCAAACCAAAACCATTTAAGAAACGATAGCACGCATTACTTCCTGAATCTGTTAAAAGTAACTCGTAAAAATGGAAGATTCCTTGCCGACAAAGTCGTAACATAATTATTTAAATGTTTCGCGTGTTTTATTGCGGCCCCCGAGAACCATAAACTGTTTAGTGGTCCATCTCATTAAAAAGGTTTAAAAAGGCTCCAAAGTACTCTTTCACTGTGTGATTCTCTTACTTTTTAATATCTTGTCGTCAAAGTTATGTAGGTAAGTGTAAAATCGTAAAAGATGACGTGAGTTTTTTCTGGCGTGTGACTTCGGTTAATTTGTATAATATTCTATTTTCTATTCTATTCTATTTTTTCAAGACAACGCCCGCACTAGGGAACGAGCCCTGTGTCGCGGGGAGCTTTACAAACATGAAACTAACGGACACAAAGTACACCCAGACTAGAAACAAATATCTATGAATCACACAAATATTTGTCTCGTGTGGGAATCGAACCCACGTCACCCAGCATGGCGATGTAGTGGCGAGGCGACCACCTTAACCACTGCGCCACGGTGACAGTCTAATAATATGTTGCTTAAAAACATTAGGATACTTTTACCCAATAATACATCCGTTAAACACCCGGGTAAAGTCACCGGTGCAAGCTAGTGTTAAATAAATAAAGACCTCCTACTCTACTGTCCGCCTAAACTAAACACAGCAATATGATAAAGACGTGAAAAATTATCTAAGCAATAAAGTATTTTGATTTGACGAAAATATAGCCGTTAGCCGCGAGATTACAATAGAATGGTCAAGCGTGAATGTATTTTATGTGGAAAGTTCCGTTTTATGTGCTCAGCTCTTTGTATGGGAGATGATTGTTACTAAAATATTGCTCATAAACAATATATAACTAATATTTAATGGTTTTGTTGTGTGTGTGAGTGTTAATAGCAACAGAATCCAAGTTTATTAATAATAAAAAATTACTTGGAACGTGGATAAATTGATTATTTTTATCTTTCGACTCAGAATGGTGGATCATCATCGTCATCATATCAGCCCAATGTCGTTCACTGCTGGCTGTGCAGGCCAGGTTTCACGTAATTTCCGCCATAGCGACTGATTTTGTATCGAATACAAGCTTTCAGCTTCGCCACCGAAGGAGTTAATATCAAATGTTATATAAATAGAACTTTCCCAAAACGGTACCCTAAAACAATGACCTCATTCATTTATGTGTAGGCAAAATATAGTACAGCAACATAAAATTTATGTTGGATATAAATTTCATTAATTACTTACGCACAGATGATTAATGACCACTACTAGTGTATTTAATAAAAGTAATAATTATTGATTAACTAGGTATCGAATAGGATTCGGATTGATTGAATCGGTCCTATTAGAAATCTCATGATGAGGCTTTTGTAGAATTGTCGTTTTACGTCACTGCTCAGCTCGTATTGGCGGTAGCGTGGTGTTATATAAAAAAGCCTATGTGACTCAGTGATATTGTAGCTTTCTAACGACAATAGAATTTTTAAAATCGGTCCATTCGTTTTTAAGCTGATTCGTTACATACAAAAATACAAATCCTTTTATTAATATTAGTGTAGAATTTGATTTTCAAGTAATCCTAAATAGGCCGTTGGCATAGGATGAGTTAATGAATTACTCATACTGAGTAGTATTTTATGATAGTACAACCCAAAACCGTTCTGCACAATGTATGTTTCTTGGAGTACCTTTATATTTTTTTCTTAATTTTCTCTGCAACGTGCAACGCACCATAACATAGAGATCGAATACGAACCTACTTATTTGAAGTCGGTTAATAAAAAAATTGTCTAACAGCAGCCATATGCGGGCAGCTTAGAGCAGTCGGGATCGACTGCTCCCATCCTAGAGGAAGCGGCGAGATGTCAATTTTGGGATTATTCCCGGTGTCCACCACCAATTTGTCCATCACTGGTGGACAGAGAGACAAATTATGATTATATAATATTAGATATATATTTTGAAAAGTTCTGACATTGTCCACCAGTGGTGGACATAGGAAGATATTTTGAAAAGCTCTGACACTTGACACCACCAATTTGTCAAGTGTCAGAGCCAGTCGATACCGGGAATAATCCCCATTTTGTATTTAAACTGCAGATTGCCCAACAGCGACTGCTTGAAGCTGTCGACACTGACTGTTCTAAGCTCTCCGTGTATGGCGGCTTTTACTTATTGTTATCTACGATGTCTGTTTAAATATTCTTGGTTTCATGATAAACATATTGAAATACTCCTTTTGCTATGATACACCTCTACTCACTATTGTTACTTGCAATATTGCAAGCCATCTTTTAACATTTTCAATAGCGAAATGCCGCCTCATAATATCAGATACGGCCATCTAACTTAACACAACATATTATATTGAAGTACAATGTCATAAAATAGTCGAAATTACGCGGGACCGATATCCAAAAACAATGTCCCGATCGACGATCAACGCCAAAACATTTTCAACTTTATACCCAACAAAATAAAGTTACTTTCATATATTACTACAAACGAATGCAACTACGCGACTGAATAAGTTTTTTTCAATTACAAAAGACTTAATTTGATATGGAACCTGCGATCGAAATTCAATCTTTCACATACTGTTTAAGGTTGAAAATCGCTTGTATATTAAAATGATATATGACCTACCAAAATCAAAAAGGTTATCCACGAAAATGTTAATATAATAGTTGCTTCAGTACTACGGGTTTTGTTAGCGTGAAAGCATAAATCAATTTTATGGCCTCATCTAAATCAAACGCGTTTTAATGGGCGGCCCACGTCATATCATGGCGTAGTATGATAATTTACTGCTACTATGTGACGAATGTTAGAAATAAAGGCCCCTCGGACCCCCTCTTCTTGTCCCCCCTCCCTCTCAACACCCCCCTATGTCGCAGGGATTAGTTTTATGCCCTAAACCATCGTCGTAAGTATGTCACTCGTATCTTGGAGACTCGGAGCGTGTGTCACAGACACAGAAGATAATTTTTAAATTTACTCGTTTTTTGAGGCTTCGTTAGAGTGAAGGGTTTGTGTTGTGTTTATAAAATAGATTGGTGTACGTTTGCCTTCGTAAAATAACTTTCCATAAGTAGATAATTTAGTTTTATGTATATTTTAAATTAAGTATGTGAAGAAAAAATCGTATTGCTGAGACACTGCGTGATCGAAATGCTAGCCTTTATCTGGGGCAACGGAGTATGCTTGCCATCTAGCGTGACAATATAGTCAGAGGGTTTACTATGGATTTCGACATTCGAAGTTTTCGGTTTTAATGTCGCTGTCAATTGTAAGGAAATTTAGATAGTACGGTCGCTGTCACTTTCAAACATTTGACAGCGACATCAAAACCGAACTTTCGAATGTCGATATAAGCCCCCAGTCTTTTAGGCACCATCCCTCTGAGTCCCGATTTCAGCTATATTATTTTATAAAACAAACAAATAATAAATACAGCATAATCCGTGTAGTAACGGATTTAGAATACAATGTCACTACCCCATCTCAACCCGTTGGTGTCGTAAAAGGCGACTAAGGGAGGAATCTCATCACGCAGACAAGAGACCCGGGCCTTTAGTTGGATGTTTATGGGTTGAAATGATGATAATGATGACTTACATAAGTATCTAGTGCACCGTGAGGTCTCCTAGTACCTAGGTATTCCATGCGTAATATCTAAGAGTAGAGGAGTAGAATAGGATATCAGTGTCTCACTTATGATAGATCTGTAGAATTATTTCAACTTGTTATAATTCGGTCATTATGAATACACTCACAATATTATAATACTAGGGGAGAGCCAAGAGACATGGCAATTCGTCACGCATAGCCGGTATTTCCTTAACAAATTTAATCAACGACAAATCATAAATTAATACATTTATTATAGTATCCTTCCAAAAATATTGACATTAAACATAATTTATAACAACCGGTAGGACAAGAACATTTCACAAAAATAACCAACTTAATTTACGATCGATTGAAACTATCGATATAAACTCTAATCAATCGATTACTTAACAAATAAATAATACAATTTGTATCAATTAAAACACTGTAAAAATAACATAAAAATACCGGCTCTTAAAAAGTGTATCAGTATTGGATAGAGACATATTATCTGTCTTATCCAACCAAATGAAAAAGTATAAAAATCGTTATTTATCTATTTTACGAGAGCCGCCATTCCGGATTGGTGACGTCAAACTTATGGTCATAGGCCATAAACCAACCAGAACACGATTGGCTGTCCAACACTAAATTTACTATTTTACTGGTGAAGAGTTTTATGGGTATACTATAAAACTTTAAGGTGTCAATTGATTTCTAATAAAAAAAACTACATAATATACCCAATTAAATATATTTTTAGTTCTTTGAATATTTGATAGATAAGGTTGCTTGTTAGTCTATGTAAAATTATATTA
Organism: Laspeyria flexula; assembly: GCA_905147015.1. NCBI lineage: Eukaryota > Metazoa > Arthropoda > Insecta > Lepidoptera > Erebidae > Laspeyria > Laspeyria flexula. The sequence goes on along the minus strand of LR989952.1, from coordinate 16,963,214 downwards.
TATGGTGGTGTGAATTGCATCAAATTTGTGAAGTCGATCTTGAGATATGCAGTGATATATAGATAAACATAATTTATGATAAAGATACGGTTACTCTTCACACTGCCTTTCATCTGATGAAAAAGAGGTCGTAATTCAATGTGGTCGGAATGCTACATACATACTCGTATATCGATTTTATTACATAATATAGCTTTGATCTTTTTCCTAAATTTCAAAACAATTAAACTAACTATTTACCTTTTGGAAGTAGTAAAGGATGTATAAATAATTATTTGCAACGACTACTATTTGACAAGTAGACAAAAAAACGTCGTAAATATTTATAATTGTTGTATGTTACTTGAAAAGTCTGATGAAGTTCCGAAAATGATAATTTCATAGAAAAATAGTCTTTTGTTTCACGAACTCTCAAAAACAACAATACAAAAAACAAACACTTGGTTTAAACATGTAGCAGTGCAGGGAGCAAGTCTGTCCAAAGGCGAACTTGCCGGTCCCCTCGACTACATAAATCAATTTGTCAGTTACACTGTGACGTAGTGCTTACACACACACACGTACATGTGTAGCTGTTGAAGTTTCACGATTCTTTTTACTTTAAGAAGGCGGTGCAATTAATGATTGATAGGTTGAACAATTATGTTAGGTTTTACGTTATATCGCGTATTGTATATGCAGAATGCACAATGCGACACCAATTGTTTCATGTGAATGTTATTGATAGAGACAATGAAATTAAATTATGCACCAAATTCATATTTGATGCATTATGATGTACAAAAGTTGGATATCGTTGAAACATTAAAATGGCTAGCTGCCGTGTTTTCAAAACGTTCCGATATGCACTTTTTCCAACAAAGTTCAAGGATAACACTTGTTCGAGGTTTAGTCTGAGGCATTGCTGATACTGATGGTCAATGGTTACTACTTTTTATCAGATACCAGGACTCATACGTCAACGCATTTAATAAAAAAAAAGAAAAACAGAATATTGGATTATGGATTAAGGTCACTGATCGATTATTTTGATCAAATTAATTTTAAAAGACCACTCATCTGATGATAATTTTCAATCCTCTTTATTTATATGATAATTTTATCCTGCCAAAATGTTCCACTGCCATGAGTCAAGTTTAATAAATTATTTACTGATAGATCGTACATATAAAATAATGGTTTTCATTATAATAATCAAATAAATCAAAGTGAAATATGTTGCGTTTTTTGACTAATTTGTATCTTGTCATCGAGTTACGTCACAATCCCATGTTTTATGAGTTTTAAGACGTGAGTGATATGCGAAACTTTGTTTGAACTTAATGCTACCTTGAGATTATAATAATCTTACTACTAATTGTTTGTTTATTCTTTGAAATTGAACCTTGATGCCCTATATAACTAGGGTATGTGTTAAATCGAAAAAAAAATATTATCATTTAAAAATTTGTTTTGATACGTATTTAATACTATGATTGATTTGAGACATACAAAATGACGTGCCTTTGTTTGAAAATAAAATAGTCAACACTGATTACATTAAAAACGTTTAACATTCATAAGATTAAAGAATTGAATTAGCTTGAAGATTGAGGCTTAGCTGATAATGATAACAATGGTTACTTCGAAGTTTTAATAGACAAAGTAACTCTTTATGAGTTACTTTATTTATAATATCTATTATATATAATATAATATCTATAATGGTCACATCTGCAGAAGGACCGATGGACGGTGGAGCAAACGTGACCTAGAGTGGAGACCGCGACTCGGCAAACGTAGAGTAGGACGCCCTCCAGCTAGGTGGACCGATGACCTGAAAAAGGTCGCCGGATCTGACTGCGGAAGATCGACTGTTATGGCGCGTGTTGGGAGAGGCCTATGTCCAGCAGTGGACTGCAATAGGCTGAGATGATGATCTATAATATTGATTTAAATGATGATAGTGTATCAGATATTTTAAATTTCAAAAGTCATCAGTATAAATTACCTTTTGAACCAATATTTTTAATTCAAATCATATTAGAAGCAATTGACACTTTGATATTAGAAAATATACGAAGCAATATTTCTTCCGATCCCCTGCATTGGTTCTAAATGAAACGATCGCGCGATTACGCTACGTGTTTACTCAATAATTCGATGCGACTGACTGGTTGTCCTAAGGGAAGAACGCATAGCGGTTTTGTGAGTGCGGAGTCTGAAATAAACTATGACTTACTCTGGTTTTCATTATGAAATTTAAAAACACAATATGTGTTTCGACATTTTAATTTATTGACCTTGTCAAATAAGGTAAGATAAGGAAATTATATATACCTTTCAATTTTATTGTTAAAAAGGTATACCTATATAAATTTAATTTAATTACATAATTATTAAATATACCTTAAAAAACTTATAAGTCATATTTTGAGATGATACCAAATTATTGATTTTACAAAATATACGTATTTAGTTACTATAAATTATAATGTATTTCAAATTCTATAGACTTGCGCCACACTAGTGTATCGCTTGCGATCCGGCCGCGACTCGTCATTTCTCGCATTGTCGTAATCCGCTGATTTACTAGCGACATTAATCAGGTTGACGGCCGATAGGGACTAAATCACAACCACGCTGTCTAATACCATCAACACGAACTCTAACCTCATCAGCATAAGATCTAAACTCGAACGACACAAAGTTTTCTTACACACACGATATTAACACTACTGCATGTTATTGCTTGTAATTCTTTTTGCGAATTTTGTGCACATATATACATTTTTTTGTTTCATACATGTTTTATTTGTCTAGCACGACATTTTGCTGATTTATTGGTTGTTTCCTTTTATACCCGTTTTAGAGGGTTTGACTGTAACACGAGATTTTAAAGCGTGTTGAGATTTTGAGTGATATATAGTGATTATTTATTTTGTATTGTTTGGTATAGTTCCTGTGTGGAAGTAAAGAATAAGTTAGATAGGCGTGGAAGCAAACAAATTTCTGTCATTGATATGGTTACAGCCATCAATATCGTTTTGTTCATTTTTGTCATGGAAAATATTGACTTGGGTGGCAGCTGTAGATTGTAACAGCCGTAAAGTAACTTGACCATGAAGTTTAGTTCCACAGAACGCGATTTTAAGATCTCATCGGTGGTAGCTGCTGTCACACACAAGCATTCACTGGATCATAAGACGCGTATCATTTGATAATCAGTGCTCAAGAATTCTGAATTCATTAATAGTCAGTCATTATTAATTTTTGGATATGTCCATAAAATCTCAAAATTGTTCAAGATGATGAAATTACAACCTCTTTCAATTTGCAAGCCCATTCTTCTCCATCTTCTCTAACCCGAAATCCTCAGTCCCATTCCTTCACCCCTTTAATCAGAGCTCGTAAATCGCGATCAATGTATTATATTTTTAATTCCGCAGCTCTAATACATCAGACAGATTTATGTCGTGACAACAACTTATGGATTTATTGCACTTCTCATCGCCGCCATCTTTTGCGTTCTATCACGATTTGCGTTTAGATAGAAAGGTTTTAGGAGAAAAATAGATGTTTTTTTTTGTAACTGTGATGTTGAAAATGGCTCGTATAATAAGCTTTTATAATAGTTGATAACATGGTGAAATGGAAGGACTCATGGATCACAATCTCCCAATAAATGTTTCATATCCTCTAATAAGACCTTTCTCATGAAATTCCCTTTCCTTTTTGCTTGTCTTCTGTGAAGCCTTCCACGTTTTAGTGAGAATAGTCATTCTTTTGGATTCTGTTCTATAGATATGTCATAGAAAGGAGACTCATGAAGTTAAGACTTGTTTTTCATACTATGTGTTACAAAATCACGCTTACAAATGCTGGGTGTTCTTCGATACGCACCGACTTTGACACGTACCAAATGTAGCGCATTAAAAGTATTCCTCAAAACGCACCATTTTGTGAGTAGATGGTGCGTTTCAAAGTTGATGCGCTCCGAAAAATACGCCACAAATGCTAACAGTTCGCGGCAGGGCTCAGCAACAGCACAGAACCAAAACACGTCATTGTAAAATAATCTCCTTTTAAAATGTACGCATCATATTCTGCTAACGCCGTACTCCGCAAGCGTGATGATACAAATAGATGATGCGAACAACTTGTGGATTTATGGGCCGTTTCTGACACAAACTTGTGATGGACGGCTCGACTCGACGCTGTAGGGTGCTTTTAGATGTAGCGCCAAGGGTTTTTTGTGCGAAACCTCTGTCGTAACGATGTTGTAATACATTTATTTGAGAAAATGATTAAAATAGTAAAGATATCTAGTCTACAGTAACATTATAATGATTGATCATTCTCAATATTGATTCGATTGTAAATTGTTTAATTTTTCTGTATAATTATAATTATATTTGTGACTACGTTGAACGAGTGCAGTAAAGAGGCAATTACATGTCAGCAAATAACTTGATATAGGTATATTTTTTAGTTTTTTTTTGTGCTATTTCAAATTTTCCGAGTGTCTTACTACACATTTGTGTGTCTTATAAACTTGAACAGCAACATAATATTTCCTTCCTATAGTTAGACTTGTTTTCGAAATCACCATGCAGGTACGTATCATCATCATCATATCAGCCCAACGACGTCCACTGCTGAACATAGGCCTCACCTAATTTACGCCACTGCGAACGGTCCTGGGTACGTATAGCTTTAGGTATTAATCGAAACATAAATTTAGTGATAACTGCTCTTTTAATAGCGCAAAATTGGCGATCAAATAATTAAAGTTAACTATATTAGTTAACGTAACGTCAAGAAGCCACGTCAATCAAAATGATCAAGAAATTTTAGCTTCAAGTGATGAAAGTTTAAGTTGTAAGGTGGGGCCGTGAAATAATTATTCATAGCGTTTTTAACAGCCGGGCCAGGATGCGCGGAGTTGTGAGAGGCCACTAGAATAGCGGGGAGAGCCTCGCTAGAAGAAGGTAAAACTGTGGAGTCGTTTTTAATAATTTTTTATCAATTTTATAACGAAATTAGTTTATAATACTCTTTGTTAGTGAGTAGGTTGTGTAGTATGTTACTTTAAATGTCTTAATTTAGAATTCAGAGCATTTTCAAGTTTCATAGTTTTTTTAAACGTAATCAAAGAATACATCGTAAACAAATCGAATCTATTAAATTGTTATTAGAAAATACAGCTCTAGTTTATATTTGTATCGGTCTCCATAATACTTTGTTACATATCGAAATATCATTAATCACAAAATAATATCATTGCGACATAAGAAATACCTATAGATCACAGGAATAAAATAAGAACAAGAAAATATTAGTTATCAAGAACAGAAAGTTTAAAACCATCTCCACGCCACCTCTATTCCGTTGAAACACGACCATCTCCTGACTTGTTAATGCGGCTGGCTCCCATCTTAGCATATTGCAACTTCTAAATAAGCCCATTATTCCTAACATTCGCTAACATTCGGCAACGATGAGCAAGATCCAACGGGTGGGCACGGACGAACGTTATCACTAACAAAATATTTGATGGGCCAAACCGTGTGCAAATTGAATTTATTATTCAGGTTCAATCAGAAGGGTGGGAACTACTGGGTTGCCAGCCTTTGAGGAAAAATTGATTTTATATTTTTGGATATTGAAGAACGAATGGAAGGAGTTTGTGTTGAATTTTCGAATGTAAGTACAGATGGAGTAAAATATTAAATTATGACAATAACCTCGCCGTCTACAAATAAAATTGCTGGCAAATTGTAAGTTTATCTTCTTTCGTTATTTTATCTTCCGTCGCCTATTAAAATCATCACTATACAGAGTGTACACAATGCTAAGGGAACCAATAAAATCTAGAGTAAAAGAAAGAAGTACTCTGTCTCATTATGGGCAGATTTGTAGTAAATACATCCTACATCTTATGTTATTAATTCACATATTTGTAGCCGTTTTGTTGTAAAATAAGTACATGACATATTCTTAATTAATTTTTATGAACTATGTTCAAAATTTCAGCACTGTTCAATTATTTTTAAGTATAAAAAAGCCGCTATATATACCGCTCGTTGTGGCAGAAATTGGGTGAGGCCTATGTTCAACAGTGGGCTTCGTCATTGAGCTGATATGATGATGATAAAAAAAGCCCAGCTCTCTTCCAAAACTATATTTTTGCAGATAAGTATACTACATTATTATAGGCACGAAATAAAATATTCATATAAGTTAAATATTTTATCTCTATTTTATTTATATATATTTTTTTTTTATTTAAAACTAACATTACGTTTCACTTATAAACTTAAGAAAAAAAATATCGATAAAACTATTTTTGGTTCGCCACACTACACATAGTGAGTAGTGTTGCATATTTATGAAAAACCATTGACGAATATGAGAGTAGGTCACAACAACAGTACAGGGACAGGTTACGTGGTCGGATTGATACCGTCGCTAACTTGATGCGATCTACCCGAATGTTAGAGGGTTAAGAACTGGGTTGAAATATAAATGAAACTGTAATTTAAAATGAATATTTTGTGGATGAATTTGTTTGTTTTAATTTAGTAGTAACAGCGGTGGTAGACTTTGTTTGAGAAGACACAATTTTAGATAAATTTGAAAGGTAAGTACCTAGTTACTTTATCACAATATGTATTTGAACACAACTTGTCAAATTGATTATTAAGAAATAAATTGAGAGATGGAGAAATTATTTTTGGGTATTTGCAACGGAATAATCCTACACTATCCGTTCCTGCAGCTCCTGAAAAACAAGATTTGACAAACACACAATTTAGTAGCATCACCTAACAAAACAAAACTATTAGAATCAATCGCTGTACCACGAAGTACCCATTCTTATTTTTCAAAATAAACGAATCATTATTTTGTAATAAATATTATATACCTTAGATAGCAGTTATTCCGTGTTCAAGTTTACTTTATCCTTTAATATTTCCTACGATAACTATGATGATTTCTTCGTAAAATAAGTTGTTTTCCTTATTAAATTATAGCCATATCTTCCCCTGTTATTTTTCGTCTAACCATGACGGAAAGAAACCGTAAAGTAAAAATAACCATAATTTAAAAGATACGCAGCACCGGTACTTTCTCGAATAGTTTAGAACTTACATAATTATATTAAATCAACAAGAAAACAGTTCTAGAAACTTCTTTCTTGAATTGAAACAACAGCACGCGACCAAAAAGAATCGGTAAATAACTCTGTACAGCCATACTTCCTAGGAGGTACTTCTTAAATTTATTGCGTAATGCTTAACCGACTCGGAAAAAGGCATTGAACAATGTAAAAAAACACAGTATCATTCTAATAGCAGAGCCGAGTGAGTGAAATACTTCGGTAAGGGGAGGAAGAAAATAAAATGAATTTATTTGGCTCGGCGCTTAGGAAGTTTTCAACTGTTTAATTCTTGAATCTTGTACCGGCTTTTGTTGACTTAGAATGAACCCTGTTGGGCGCCAATAAGGCTAAATGTACTACCTACTATAGTAAGACGGGCTGACAGTCAGTACCTATAGTATACTGAATTAAGACTAAGATTCTTTAGTGTTTCTTATTTAGAAAATAAAATTGGGTAACTGAGCTTTGTTTAGTACAATAGTAGTTGTAGATCCCATAATATCATCAGCAACCCATTAAGTCTCACTGCTGGGCTCGGGTCTCCTCTCCTCTAACTAATATAATAAGTAATATAATTATTATGTTATTATTCTCCCATAATATAATTTTATAAAATTGAGCAAGCAATATTTAATTATTTTTATTGAAATAATGAACTTGGACGTTTTTCAAAAACTTGCTTAAACATATCTGCAGAACCGAACAAAGCTTGGAATTAGTATAACAAACACAAATATTTGATAAAAAGGTTTGAAAGGATTAATAATATTAGTATTGTATGAGTTTAAGTCCAATCCAGGTGTTGGAAATTAAAAAGTCACCCAGAACGAACTTGACTTAACTACCTATTAAGACGTAACCGAGAATAACGGTTTTATGTGTCTTCCGAAGCATAGAGAAGTTCGGAAATGAAAATGCCCCAAACGATCACCCATCTATGAGCTGACCTTGCCGAACGCTGCTTAACCTCGATGATCGTACCGAACATCTCAGTACACAATGCTACGAGCGCATTGTTTAAAAGGATTGAAAAAGTATGTCACGCGAAACGTTCTTAACATAAAACAGACCGAACGATCAAAAACTACATAATTAAACTACAAAGAGCAAATTGCTAAACAAATATTTTTAAAGAGACGCGCGTAGCCGCCATGTTGACAAATGCGCTTACGCAGCGGCGAGTTTGAAAAGAGAACAAGTGGTTGTTTGGCGGTAGATAAGAGAGGTTTTGTTTTTAATTTTTGTGTACTCTGGTAATGAAATGTGTGTCAGCAGATGCATCTTTAAATACTCATGCTGATGTCGTCATTATGACAACAAGTTGCAATGGCGGTACTGGTTAAGTTATTTTTTTCCCACTGCTGGGCACGGGTCTCCTCCAAATACATAATTATATTATTCAGAAATTATTTTTTCGCGAGTGTCATTAAAATAACTGCTAATTGCCAACCCGATACTTAAAGATTATTAATTAGTCCATTAATATGTTTATTATCCATAGGCCTACAAAAGTTCACAATAACTTTAATAGCGTTACCACATGAGAGAACACATGCAGATGACATAAGCGTCACATCATCGTGACGTTTGTCGCTATTGTGCGACAAGTGTCGCATATATCCGTCATTATTCTGATTTATAGGACTTAGAACATCTGCTCGCCATATTATATTGCACTAAGTATATCGTTTGTTTGTTTAATTAATTAAATTTATAGTTAGTGTGTGTGGTAAAAATCATTGTATATAAAATAATATTTATAGTTAGGGACGTCTCATCGCTTTGGAGTCTTAAAGATTCTTTCCTTATATCTGTCTTTTCAGTCAGTGAATAGGAAATAAGTATATTTTAATATTTTTAACCGACTTCATGTACGTTTGGCATCAATTGGTTTTTGTTTTGTATCAATGAAAAGGTCACTCTTATTTTAAGAATGAATTGTTTTATCTTAAAATTTTAATATTTTTTTCAGAATTCAGACTCCCGTCCTGACTATGGGTTTCACAATTAATGTTTGTCAAATGTATGTATAGAATATACAATAAATTAGTGTGATTTCTACGGCAATTTCAGTGCATTAATTTAATTACAGAAATTTTAGACGCATGACCATTTTGTCGATTCAACCGAAATTGAAATAATAACGTTTCAGGCACTTAACAAAATATTATTATAATTTCAAAATATGAATTCAAGATAAACAAAACCGAATATATAAAAGAAACGCAATTCCAATTTTAAACGACACACGGCCATAATTCAAAAGCACTTTGAAAACGTTCCACAAAGAAACTGAAAAGTACATTACTGCCACCCCATCCATCTGGCCTCGTCACAAATCAACAAGACGCATGCTTTCCGCCGGGACTCGAACCCGGACTAATGGCGCCGTCCGATTTATTAACAACACTACATAAACACGCTAATACTGTTAAAGAAGGGGAAATAAAAGGTTTCAACAAATTATGGAGGCAAACAATGGACTTAGATGTTTTATTTAGTTAGAAAATATGTTTGAGGAGTTTAGGGTTAATGGATAAATAACTAAGTCCACAAAAAATATGGCTTTGTCTTTGACTATAGATTCATCGTAACGGTCATGTCAGATCCAATTTTTTTGTTCTTTAACCTATTGTATTATTATAAGTCAAAATGGATAACGTAGTTACTGCTCTGGGTCACGTGAATAAACCCATTGGTGGTACTACCCTCATAAGGTGTAATATTTTAACGTATTTCGATGAATAATAAAACTGGCTTGCATGCTCTTCTTAGGGCCCATTACCGTACCATTACCGTAAACTGGCCTTAGGCAATTTTGCTTAGACGTTTTTGTCTTTGTAGGGCGTTTCTAATTATCATCCAGATGTCTTAAATTAAATAACGATATTTTAATCACCTTTAAAGGAACCGAAACGAACCGTAAACTGCTTACTAGTACCAATAGTCTGAAAAGGTTCAGTGACTAAAGTTGCAACCTTGACTGTGACTTATCGGAGGTGGAGTTATCTAAAGAGATAAAAAATATCATAATTATCATCTTTAGCAACCCCTTAATGTCCTACTGTTGGATTCGGGTTTACTCTCCTCTATTTAGAGAGCTGGCCTAGTGCGGGTTGTTATAATAATAATATATGTTAATCGTAATATGAATCTGAAATTTGTATTTCAAACCATCAATATCTTTTATTCATCTTTTAAAACAACTTTGTCGGTCAATAACCTGCCAAATACTGATCCATTCATTTCTTTCACACTCTAATAATAAACAACCCAATATTTCATCATAATCAAATTATTTATTTATTCTAAGCTGGGGACACACGAGCGACGGTGACGTTTTTTACGTGATGTATAGCTTCCTTTACGCGGATTAGCGGCATAATGTTGAACACCAAATGTTTCGCGATGCGATGTGTACTCGGTCTTATAATTGGTGTGTGAAATGTTACAAAAAACTTGACTTAATGTGACAGATGGTAATTGGTCGTAACGGTTAGGGTTAGTTTACAAAAAAAAAGGTTTAAATCTGCCTACGTAAATATTCAAGAAAAAATATAATATTTTAATTATGATGTTAAATATTTTAGGCATTTTGAACTACTATGACTAATATAGCCAACCTCAATGACATACTTCGTCGGGCTCTTGTCACCGCAGGAGTGCCAGCTGTTCTAGAACCAAATGGCCTGGCGCGCGACGATGGCAAGAGACCTGATGGTATGTCATTATTGCCTTGGAAGATGGGTAGGCCTTTGGTGTGGGACGCGACTTGCGTCGATACCCTTGCGCCATCTCATCTTCCAAATACAGCAAATTGTGCCGGCGCTGCAGCTGCATCTGCCGAAACTTCCAAGCGGCGCAAATACAACAACCTCGCTGGCGAGTATCTATTTGTGCCGTTTGGAGTCGAAACACTTGGGCCGTGGGGTTCAAATGCTCGCGCTCTTTTTAAAGAGCTATCCAAGCGTTTGTCCGACGCTTCCCGTGACCAGCAGGCTGGATATTTTCTTGCACAAAGAATAAGCATTGCCATACAACGTGGCAATGCTGCCAGCCTGCTGGGCACTTTTCCAGTAGACAGTGGCAGCGATGCGGAAGTATTTTATGATGCCATTTTTTAATTTTTTCACCACTATTTAATATTTTGTTTTTTTTTTATTGTGTTAGGTTGTAAATATTGTTTATTTTTATTTTTAATTTAAGTTAGTTGATTACCTTAGTTTAATATAGTTCATTGAATTAAATAGTAATAAATAGTAATTGAGTAGATAGGTTTGTGTATACACTGTAAATAAATATACATAATAAATACCTATTAGCTGTTTATAGTTTTTAAAATATTGCCATCAGTCTTTTCGTAGACAGTAAAGTAAATAATAAAAATCATCAGGGGAAAATTTTGTAGTATGGAGGAGTATGATAATTAGTTATTTTTATACATATTAATTTTATTAAGTATTTATTAAAGAAAAGAAGATTGGAAAGTTAAAGTTATAATATGAAAATGATTAAGAATTTACATAACAATTGACCAAAACCGATGTGATCTTTGACTACTAGTAATATGCTCTATGTTGCTAAAAGTCAAAGTAGTAAATAAATATTTCTAATACATGTTAGTTTTTTATTTTATTTAACGTCTTAGAAAATATCAAATATTTAGAATTCTACCCCGAAAAGCAAAAGTACGAAACTTTACCGTAACATCATAGAAATAAGAATCAAATCCAAATCCTTTTCTCTTTTCATTATATCAATAATCAATACAAAACACAGAGATATCGAAGTATCACAAATACCGTTTGTCTGTAAATAATGTTGGTATGAGAGTCCAACGTTCAGCGCCACCTATTGACTTAATCATGGAGCTAAATGTGCCGAACGGTCGACGTGAGAGGTGTTCGGTACACGCGTACTCACGAATACAAAAGTGGATTACAGTTATTTTTATCTAGGTATTCAATTTTATTCTAATTTCATTTAAAAATATTGGATTACTTATGTGGATTATGTTTATCTCTAGTATTATACATTCTTATTTTTTATCTTATAGTATAAAAACGCGGTGAGACAATTTACATGCGTTGGGAATTTTATGATGGATGCCTTTATTTAGCAGTGAGACGATTCAGGTAGATATCAAAAAATAATAAATAGTTAAAGACATACCTGACCAAAAATAATATAATCTGTGCAGATTTAGTCAAAGAACATCCTTTCTATAATTAAATCTGTAGCTAAATCCAAGATTTTTTTGTAATTATTTAATTTTTTCTAAGAATTGCTTAAACACTTTTCTCCTCAACAGTCCGTCGGCGAGTTATCAAAAAGCTCTACTTATGCATAGTTTGTGTGCTAAGTGCTTACTTATCTGCGTCGGTGCAAAAGTGGAGTTCTGTGTTTATCTCATGCTCAAATGATGTAGAAACAGTGCTTGATAATGTCGGCTCTGCTTTCAATCTGGTGAAGAAAATTTAACTGACGTAATGTGCGTTGGGAAACAGTGATGGAATGTGACTGAGGAGTAGTAGGTTTAGAGTACTTTTCAATAGGTCATCAATCAATAGTGCTTGAAGTTTCCTAGAATGGGTGAATTCAAATTATTGAGTGATGTAATTTGGCTTTTATTCACTGACTCGGCACACTCACTCGACAGTGACCTCAGTCATCCTGCGTCCACAATTGGTGCAATTCGATTACATCTGTTGCATAATATATAAATATTAAAAATAAAATATGTACAACTCGCGAAAGTTGAAAAAAAATTTCTAATTTCAGGAATAAATTGTTCATATTTGACTGGCCTGTTGGTCTAGTGGTTAGTGACCCTGACTGCTAAGCCGGAGGTCGTGGGTTCGATCCCCACCCAGGACAAATCTTTGTGTGATGAGCATAAAGGTTTGTTCTGTGTCTGGGTGTAATTTATCTAAAATATATATGTATTTACAAAAAAAAATGTATTTAAGTAGTTATCAGTTGTTTAGTGCCCATAACACAAGCAAATATAATTGCTTAATTTGGGACTAGATGGCTCTGTGTAAATGAGGTAGAATATTATTATTATTATATTAAAAAAATATTTTAGCCCATTTATCGAGAAAGGACACTATAGGGTTGAGTATAGACCAAGTAAAGTTCCACGCGAGCGAAACTTCGGTCAACAGCTTGTTAGTACATTATTCCTAATCTATAAAATACATAACACTAGAAATACTTCCCAAAATTAACCATATTATACCAAAATCAGCAGCGAATATTAACACTGTCTGCTCATAACTAATAATTATATTTGGTCCGTCCATACAACTGTAACGAATATGTCCCAGTGCGGTCATACCGATGGTGTTAACCCCCCCACGGGCCCCTGTTTACCGGTAACACTTCGAATATCGGTAAACCTTAATAAATTTGACACTGAAATTTAAAGGGTTGAGTATAATTATTGGCTTTGATAATTTAGAAATATTGAGGTGATTTTCTGTTTGAAGGTAGCATTATAAGTCAGGGAATGAGCAGATCATGATACAAGATTTCATTCAGTGCAGTCTTTATGGGGAATAATTTGACTGGTAGGTTAGTACTAAGTTTTACCAACAGATTTTAGGGGTAGACTGTATAATTAAACTATCTTCAATAGCACTAGATCAATTGATAGATAGTAGAAATGTAAATTAAGGTAAGAAACGATTGTCACTTGTTTAGAAGCATATTTGTTTTGGAACTACGATCAAACCTTGTGTTGCGGGGACTTTAGAGTCATAGAAGTAACGGATACAAAACGCACCACGGGTTTGTGTGAGAATCAAACCCACGACACTCGGCACGGGCGGCGCCGGCACCCGGTGCGGTGATTTTAAGGGAGAGGCGAATAACGTAATTGCTTTACCACAGTAAGACATAGTTTTTATGTAGCTACAACAAAAATTTAAAAATCGAATCTTGCCATATAACTGGCACAAACCGAACCGATTGATTTCCATTGTTTAAACAAATCAGAGACAAAGGGCGAACGCCGCTAATGCCATCCGATTTGATCATTCAATTAAACCTCAATGGAAGAAAAGAGGTTTACAGTCAAAAATCCTCATAAATCACACTGGCTGATAATAATTGCTTCGATTATAAGCGGCAATTTGATCGCTATCGGTTTTAGACGATTATTAATATTCTATTTTTGAATTATTCGATTGTGTGAGATATTATACTTTTTATACATTCGAAGAGTTTGAGAATGAATCGTATAAAAGCAAGATTTTAGATACTGCTGAAATGATCATAATTGAGTAAGTACTTTACATTTATATTTAATGTTCGTTTAAAACCATAAATTAATTAGGAATGAATCGACATAAAAAAACAGTCGCCTCTATTAAAAACTGAAATAGGTATTGTAGTACCAATTTGTTGAGTTAGTTGAGATAGCCAAAAAGCATAATGTGCATTTACAGAGGTGTAAAAACGAAACTTTACACCTTAAATATAGCTTAGCTAGAACTTTTGAGCTGGCCTTTTAATTTTGTAGTCGCTCTTACACAAAGTCAGCAGACTAACAGTTTAAAAAAAACACTAAAATAATAATTACAAAGTATTCTATAATTGTACACAACCTAAACAAAAAACACCATTCAAAATTCGCAACATTAAAACCAGAATTTCAATACTTAACACTACGAATGCTACTAAAACATCAAACCCTATAATGAATTAGGGGTATTCTAGTTAGGCCCCCCACCCCCCGGCCCCCGTTGGTGTGGGGCCTGGCAATTTTATCGAGTTATAAATTTGAATTTGTATAATACTATGGCATTAACGCATGATTTATATTACTTGACTCCGGTAAGATTTCAAAGATGAAAAACAATAAATTATGTAACCGTAACTATTGCGTTTAATGGCGACCGTGAAGAAAGAATTGTGTGGATGAGACTGTTTTTTGTATGATGTTGGATGGGTTTTGTATATGAAATACGGTGTATGTTAGAACTGGCTTGTGTACTTGGCGATGTCTGTTCCGTAGACCTTAAAAAAGCTTTTTTTTTTGCTTTTAAATTATAATAGTAATTATGTAGCCTTATGCTTAAGACATATATAAGTTAGGTAGTTAAGTCATTTTGAATTTTATCTATTAGAAGTTTGAAATTTAGCATATAATCCAATCTGTTTTCGCTCAAATTGCAGGTAAGTAGGTACAAAAGTTGGTATTTTGTATGAATAAATTATAAATGTGTTTAGTCTTAGTGTTATTAATAAAATAGTTCTTTATTTAAATAAAGAAACATAACATTAAAATAAAAAACAACATTTTAAAATTGGTTCTTATCTACCCTAAGCCACCGTCTAAGAGTTGACGACTTTTTACTTGGTCAAATTTATACGACACATTTAGGAGGCGCTTGTCGTATACAAGTCAGTTAAATATTTAGCTTTCATCCACATTTCTACGGTTTATACTGGTAAAGGCGCGATTTAGTTCCACGACGTAAATAGACATGATTGATACATTCTATTATGCACTAAAAAGGTTTGTTTCGGGACTTTTCGGACTAGGTTTTTTGGAATTTCTGTATTGACAATTTTTTTTGTGAATTTTGGTTTTTATTGAATATAGATTTCACTTAGGATGTGCTAGAAACATCGCAATTTAACCGTATTTTTTTTAAGTGCCGAATTTTACTCATTTTTAGCTAAAAATTCACTTAGTAAAAATTAATACCTACTACAGCCCACTAAATGCATTCAAGTTGAATGTGAGATTATGTGTTTTAATGTAAGAAATCGCCAAAGAAATAAAGCTTATCGTTATAATAATATGCTATATTTGTACATTAGGGTACTAAGGTATTTACAATAATATCATGTAAATAAGATACTGAAAATATTTTTTTTCTAATATAAAGCGTGAATTCACTTCCCAATTCGACCTAGGTGATTGTTTCGTAGACCCGACCTCATTCTATTGTCAAAACCGAATTTTAATTCTAAAAAATCAGTAAATAGAGTATACAAAGTTAAATAGATAAACACTTAGCTACTATATTATTTAATACAACTATACAAATATCATGTAGCAGAATTATTGCAAGAAGAAAATGCATCATCTAAACCAATTTTATAAGGCCGAAGAGTTTGCTTGAATGAATGCTAGGATTTCAGGAACTACTTGTCTGATTTGAAAAATTATTTCAGTGTTGATTAGCTCATTTATCGAGAAATGCTATTGGCTATGTAATATCACGCTACGGCCAATAGAAGCTAAGCAGTGACTTAATAAAGAACTATGGGAGCGAAGCCCCTCGCGTATAATCAACACTAAAAGATTTTTTCTACTTGGACCACTGGTTTTTGAGATTCTAGCGAGCAACCAAACAAACAAAGAAAGTCTTCAGCTTTATAATATTAAGTATGGATTTATAAATGTATCAGGAATCTCCAATGATATTAAAACTACTTACCGTCTCTCATGCACCCAATACGTATGCCTCAAATAGCCACCTACTTATCAATACAAGGTACCTACTATAGTGCACGTATAACTAACATCAGACTGACCAATAAAAATCACACTTTACGACATTAAAATGTAAAATTAGGTTGTATCCACACAAAATATTAGTCGTAACTTTGATATACAAAGTGATCAGTACGACTGACGGGGTCGATACAATACGGCTTTAGTTTTTGATATATTTATCGATATTTTTTATATCGATGACTTTTAGTATCGAATAAAGATGAGTATTTAGTGGCATTTATAAGGTTTTATATACAGTAAAGGTATGGAGAAAGATTTTTTGATGGGCGTGTGGGTATGACACGGTACTATCCCGCTGTTTTATTTATTTGCAAATAAGTATGAAATACTAAATAAAGAAAGTATTGAATTTGTTTTTTTGGTGTTACAGCAATAATAAATGCCAGAATCTAATAATACTAAATGCATAATCATCTATCCATGTAGTGGCAGATTAGGAATACATAATGTCACTACCCCATTTCAACCCGTGGGTGTCGTAAGAGACGACTAAGACCTACAAGAGCACAGCGAGAAAAAGAAAATACGAAAGAAACCCTATACCAACCCATCTGGCCAGCGTGGTATAGTATGCTAAATTCCCTTCACAATCTTTGGAGGAGACCTCCGCCCAGCAGTTAATGGGTTGTAAATGATGATATTATCATTATATGCACTGACATCTTGGAAACGTCTAAAATCATTTAAAAGAAAATTTGGATATGGATAGATTTCCTTTGTAAGTTTACTCGTACCTATGATGATCATACGATATTGTGCCCACAGCGCAACATCATCTGTCGGCCCAGCCTGATATTACCATGGATGATGGACGCAACATTAAAGTCTACTAACTAAATCTATTATCAACACTAACCAATATCCATATATCTTGTAGTATTTTAGTAACAAACGCTATTTGAATTAGTTCCGTAGAACGATGGACAAAGACAAACTGTCACGTCAGATTGATGGGCGACTCCACCGCACGACTGATGTATGGACGTCATATATTTAGGTTATAATTAGACAGAAAGACAGACTTACTTTGATATACTTTTGTTTCAAATATTAGTGCCTAGTAATTTGTTTTGTTGTTATTTAAATCTATGCAATTGAAAATATAAGTCTGTACAGTAAAAACGTCACTAGAAAATGGCTGAAATCATTCGATAATCGTTTACTGTAAAAAAAATTATGAAACCTCATTTAGTCGTTCGTCTAATTAAAAACTAAATCATAAGTTAAGAATTATTTTATTCATGCCCGTATCCTGTTTTGTCATGTAGTTTTCCGTTGACTGTTAAAATATGTATTTGTCCAGTTTGTTCTTAAATTGTTTTGTAATGTAACAGCTAATCTGAAAAAAACATGTCTGCTAATTTCCCTACAACCATCTCATCACGATGAGCTATGAGAAGAATTGGCAAGAAAATTACATACCATATAATTTTATATATACCACGACGGTAGCAAACAGACGTACGGCCCGCCTGTTGGTAAGCGGTTACCGTAGCCTATGGGCGCCTGCAACACCAGACACACACACCATCACAATTTGTTGTGATTGGCAATTCAGCATAGTGCGCAAAGTGACATAAGAAACATATTAAATTAATAGCAATATTATTAAGTAAAAAACTAATTTCAAATGAAGTTGGAATACTTTTCGAAATCTAAATTGCGATATTAGTTTGCTGTATTTGAGCAACAAAGCTAACTGATCTACGAAAAAAGTTACATAAGACGCAATTTATTTAGACACAACCGATGTGCTTTAATTTATCTAAGAAACGATGCAGTCTAAACCAGACTCATCACGGGTAGGCTGAACCTAATTCCGTAAAACACCGTTAAATAACTCACAGCATGTTAATAGAAATCGATCTGAATCAACGACTTGGTAATTGCTTCTCCGCACTTTATAATATACAATTAACAATAAATAATAACTCAGTTATCTCATTAAACTGCCGGTTAACGGATAATTGAAATATTGAAAATATTTTTTGATCAATCAACTTTCAATTCGTCTTGGAAATGTCGTTGGGATATTGAGTGGAATTGATGAAAATAATGTGTGAATAAATTTTGATACATTCAGTTTAGTCACTAAATTGAAATCAAACTGTTACCTATCTGTAAAAAAAATGTTAGATATACTAATAATTTTTTTATTAATTAGTCAAACTTTACTAAAAGTAGAAAATTGATTGATGGAAATATTAGACTTCTAACAGTACTGAAAAATATAGAGTATTTTTACTTACTTGTATAGAGTCTTGAAAATTGCTTTTTTCTTTGTTAATTTCACTTTTGATCTTTTTAAATGCGAGCTGCTAATTAGACAATTAACAGAAATATAGTTACTACTATCACTATTACCACTGCTATTACTGCCGAAGCAGTGGTAGCGAGATCCTTACAAAACGCTAAGTACTCATAACAATAAAGTATTTAACTTCATGTATCACTCTATACAATCAAAATAGGTCTTAAACCCTAAAACAGTCCGTAATCTATTTTCGAGGCCACTGGAAGAAAATAAGCTTATTTTTTTCATTTACACGAAAAATTCGTATTGTAATGTGTGAAAGTGTCATCATATTTCATTTTCTGTCGGATCACTTAGCTTGGCACTGTTTCCATTGGCACACGATGTGCTGGTATATGTTGATGTGACTTTGAGTAATTGTATGAGTTTTTAGTAGTTGGGGTACGTTTTGTTAGCGAAATTTATTATTTCCGAAACAAATATTCAATAAATTAATTTTAATGTTGCCAATAGTTTGTTGTTGCCATGAAAAGAGTAATAATTCTGATATAAACTGCATGTAGATGTTGTATTTATAAAGCTGAATGTGGTGGCGCCAAGTAAGTTTAAGGTTTTGATAAAGTATTACGTAATTATTATAAGAATAATTAAATAAATAACTTATAATTCTACGTTCTGCATAAATATTCATATTTTTTTGGATACTTACATAATATCTACAGTCGTAGCTATATAATATACTTGCGGGTGTAAGCTTCGGAACGCGTGATATATGTATTATGTCGGTAAAACGTAGCCTATACGCTATTCTAGACTATCCCTCTCTTTACCAAATTTCATATAAATCCATTCAGCCTGTCTGACCTGATTAAGTAACAAACACAAGGTAGGTAGAATGCAAAAAAATATACATATCTTTCATATTGTAAGATCTTCAATGCCTCAACTGAAATATTTCCATCCACTTTCCATAGGCCTAATCCGTCGAATGAGTGCCGTATGACAATGGAACTGTGTCCAACACTAGTGGCCACGGTCCAGCCTGCAGTGTCCAGATAGTGGCCGATGATTTAACGCTCAACTTTTGACACAACTAAGCTTTTTGGACACGGCCGCCTCGACTATAAATAACGTCTTACGTGAACTTGAGAATATGGCGTGAAATACGAGTGGGAGGCGATTAAGGGTTTCGGATAAGGATACCGAAGGACCTTGTTGTAGAAAAAAGTAAATTAAATAATACTTAAAGCTCTCGAGGAAGACCGAATGCTTACCGAATGAGTACGTGTTGGGAAAGTCCTATGTCCAGCAGTAAACTGTAAAAGGCTGAATTGATTATTAATGATTAAAGTTTTCGATGTTTCAAATAACTAGCCGGGATCATAAACTATTTCATTGTTCATACAAATATTTGTTCCGACCCTGGGGATCGAACCAGTGACCTCAGAAACAGTAACTGTATACACTACCGGTGCGCCACTGAGGCAGTCAAAAACAAAATAATAATTTTAAGTACTAAAATATTAAATAGATACTCCAAAAACTATTACGTCTTTATCAAATAGCAGCTCTGCTCATGCTTACACCTTCGGGAAATTTTATTTACAATTATCGAGAACTCCAAAATACAAAATTCCATCACTGTGAACAGTCAAAATATCTTCCCAAAAGTTGTCTCCTTATCGAAATATTCAATTTGATGCATACGCGAAACCGATCAAATGAAACGTAACTGTACCAATCATAAACCAACTTCCACGAATCAAAAGCCTTAGGCTTCAAGGAACACTTATTTGCGATATTTACAACACTTTCAGTTGAAATTGACCCCCTAATATCGAGCTATAAAGTTTTACTCGTCGCAATATAAAACTGTACATGTAATAATATATCTTTTTATTATAATAATATATACTTTTATTGTAATAATGTATGCTTTTATTGTGTTTCAAGTGGTCATCAGTGCGTGAAGGGTGGCTCAAGTAAGTTTGATATGATCTCGGACACGCAGCATGGAGTTTGGAGGAGGCATTGAAAAATATTGTTTGTACAATAAAATTTTAATGTCTAGATTACTTAGTGTTGGTAGTAGTGTTACAACTTTACTGAAGTTTTAAGAAGAAAAACCCGATAAGAACCTGTCGGACCATGCTCAATGTAGGGTTCCGCAGCAAAAGAGCGTATTTGTACGGCATCTTACGTTCTTTTGTTGAGAAACGAAAAAGATTTTCGTCAATTACTCAAAAATGGTACATCCGATCATGTTGAAAATAATTTTCATTGGAAGTATTTATTAAACATTATCTTTCTGATTTTTTTTTCATATTTTTAGGTCTTACGGTTTAGAAGATAGAGTCGAAACTATAAAGGTTCAGTTTTTTTACTTTTGAGGTAGAACCCTAAAAAGTTGGGCACAGTCCAAAATTGATTTTAAATCACCACTATTTAAAGTTCATTAACAAAATATGTACCTATGTAAAAACTTATCTAGTAAATGTAGAATCTTTCTCAGCATCTTATCCATATTATTTATACATCCACGTCGCTAGCAATAAATGGAAAACAGTGTCCATCGCGCATTTCAGCGTAGCCTTTAACAAAAACTTACATTATTCACAATCGCCTCACATCAAAGTGTTCGTTATATTTTTATGGTAGAACCAACTGTAAAGGCTGATAAACATTTAGATACGACCTTCTTTTGTCTTTCATGTTTAACTCACAAATTGGGTATGTTAGTTTCTGTTTAATTTATGAATGTATTTTTTATGTAAGGGTTTGTTTTTGATTGATATTTGACTCTAATGTCATCAATTTTAAAGTATAAATTTATCTGTTTGGTTATTACTATGCCTGAAATGGTTTAAAAACAAAATGAAAATGGCTAATAAACTTATGAGATGATTTTAAGGTTTTTCTTACTTATTTAATATATATATGTATATTATAATGTGGATTATAAACGTACCTAAGTGTACTTGATCAGTATCTGAAGAAGATCTGCTTTTAACGGAGCTAAACTGTAAACAAAATGTAATAAATCAAGAAAATTATTCTATGGCTATTACAGACTTGAAAATGCTTAACAAGTAATCTTTATAAAAACATATTTAAATAGATTAGAAATTAAATCATCGATTTTTTGAATATCACTGTGTTAAAACAACAATTTTCAGATTATGCAATTACTAAAAAGGTTTTAAATCTGGTATTTCCAGCTTCAAATAACGTCATAAGTATTTCAACAATTTAATAAATATAAGGATATGAACACAAGGCTTAGCTCACTGACGGATCTAGACGCAGCTATTGAAACCACATAAAATATTTTATACCAATCATTACCTTAGCATAATACGAATATGTGTTTCTGATTGCAATTATCGGCGCTCGTTTTGTACTTACTTGATTGTGGCAAAGAAGGGTAATTGTTTTAATGTTGCCAGTTTTAGCAGGATGTATGACAAGGCTATTTTGTTTTATGCCGGCTACGTTACGTCATCGACAACGTTATTGACGCGAAAATATTATTTTGTAGGTACACAAACTGCAAATAATTAGTTTTTAGTGGAAAAAAAATAAATGTGTGGTGATATTAGACTACTGTAAATACAAAAGGTATAGTTATAATATATATATATAGAAAATATAATAAACATATAAATGTAAAAAGATAATTATAATTAATATAAGAAAAGGCTGAAACCACCGGTTTAAGATACAAAAAACCGGCAGCAAGTTGATGTCTTTACTTCCCAAACTTGCCGAATAATCTCCAAAACTATAATTTACTTTACATATTCACATATCAAAATAATTTATGACACCAAAACTGTCATAATTTTTAAGTTCAAACATGTCAAGTTGATCCGCAACTTGCACTGAGATAAGCAACGGTTTGACAGGCATGTCATGACAGCTCGTTGTTTGAACGGGATCAGGTTTATCACTGTTTTATGATAATGACGGCATGCTGTAAATATTGAGGCATTTATAAAGATGGGTTTACGAGGTTAGTAAGGTAGTGTGACTTTATAGAGGTGTGTGTGATTAGATAGGCAAAATTTTGTGTGTTTGTTTACAATTTAGAAGTTCCTCCACATGTCACAATAAGAAACAGAAACAGAAATATTTATTTGTCAATGTAGGTAGGTTAAATTTACAGATAAAAGATAAAGATATTTATTGCGTATACTTTGTACAAGGATGAGTGTGTACAGATCTTGCGTTATTAAAAAATTGAGCGCTACATTGTACCCATAGGTATACATATATTATTTTATGATTAAAAAAAAAAAGAAATTAATTAATTACTGTTAATACTACAAACTAGATAGCAAACAAAATAAAAACTTAAAAAACTAGAGCTTTCAAAGCGATTGTCCGACGCTTCCGTGACCGACAGGCTGGCTATTTTCTTGCACAAAGAATAAGCATTGCCATCCAGCGTGGCAATGCTGCCAGTCTGTTGGGCACTTTTCCCACAGACAATGGCAGCGATGCGGAGGAATTTTATGATGCCGTATTTTAATTTGTAATTTCCTCCCCCTTTTTTATTTTAATGATACATTTAGTTAGTTTTTATTTGTAAATATTATTTTTAAATTTAGTTTAATATACTGAATAAACGGTAAAATAAAAACTTAAGGTTTGACTATTTCAATCTAAAAATTCACAAAGTGAATAAAAACATTTTTAAGTTAAAGGTTTTTTAGGTCTGTATCGTGATGAACAGTTGGCTTAGTCATGACTCAAGGATTGCGTATGCTAGCCTTCTGCCATGTTAAGTCTAACGAGCCCCAGATAAAGTTTAATGATATCCGTAGACTACTATTTAAACGACTTCAAAAAAGGAGGAGGTTATATGTTCGACTGTATGTATTTTTTTTTTTTTTATGTATGTTCAACGATTACTCGGAGATGCCTGAACCGATTTAAAAAATTCTTTTTTTGTTTGAAAGGGTATACTTCCGAATTGGTCCCCTATTCATCACGTCAAGTTCTGATGATGGAATCTCAGGGAAATCGAAGGCAACCCTCAAATTTTACAGGCACATGTTACGTGTTTCATATATTTTTTAAAGTTATTCAAGTATTTACGTCTGATAGTCATCATCTCATGTTGATGAGCTGGTGATGGAAGGTATAACTCCTTAACTGTTAGGAGTTGGAGGATAATTCTTTCGACATTATAGGTTTTTATAAACCAATAGTTGTATTCTTGTAGGTTATTTAGGTGAGCTGATACTGGAAGGTATAACTCCTTAACTATTAGGAGTTGGAGGATAATTCTTTCAACATTATAGGTACTTATAAACCTATAGTTGTATTCTTGTAGGTTATTTAGGTGAGCTGTCAGTGGAAGGTATAACTCCTTGACTCTTAGGAGTTGGAGGATAATTCTTTCGACATTATAGGTACTTATAAACCTATAGTTGTATTCTTGTAGGTTATTCAGGTGAGCTGTCACTGGAAGGGAAACTTCTTAATGTTTAGGAAGAAGATGATTTCTTTAAATATCACATCCATGTATAAACCTTAAGTTGTGTTAGTTCAAATGTCTGAGGTGAGAGCTCTTGATGGAAGATAAAGTTGTATAATTCAAAGGAATTCTTAAATGATATTTTAAGTTTTCGATATAGTATCTAACCTGCATTGTATACCTATACTTGTTACCTGTCGCATTTTATAGGAAAAAAGAAAGACATAAAAAGCTGAGAGTTTTGAGATTCCTCTATTCTACAATCAGGTTGTGTTGTTAGAATATTTAAATAGACGTTCCCTTCTATCGAAGATTCTTTATTTCGGTTTTCCGTCTTAGTTTGCCAGTCAGTATTATTAAATCTGCTAGATAAAAAGTACACTAAAAATGGAAAAATAAACTATTTTTAACAAAAAAATATTAAAACGACTTCAAATCAGTACTAAAAAGCGAAAAATAAACTGAATTAGATATTTAATTCCAAGCTAAAAAATACCTACCTACCTGTTTAAAGTATAATACCGTATTACTAATCTGTTTGAAGTCGGTGCCAGCCTAATGGGGTTGTATCACTCAGTTTGAGCCGTCCACTAGGTACGATCACACGCAAGTGCGAGGTGGTGTGAAGTAGCGAGAGGTAACAGATGTACGTACTAAGTAGTACGTAGCATAACAAACTCTTTAGGCTTGGCACCGACTTCAAACAGATTAGTAATAGGGTATTATACTTTAAACAGGTAGGTAGGTATTTTTTAGCTTGGAATTAAATATCTAATTCAGTTTATTTTTCGCTTTTTAGTACTGATTTGAAGTCGTTTTAATATTTTTTTGTTAAAAATAGTTTATTAAAATAGTCAAAAACGCGCTTGTGATGCCCTCGGTATTGCAAGCGTCCATAGGCTACGGAAACCGCTTACCATCAGCCCCCTGATTCTGAGCTGTCGGAAAATTTACGGCTGGAAATGTCAGTTTAATTAAAGTTAAAAAACATAATGTCAGAGAAATAGATGATTGTAGGAAAAATCTTATATTAATTAGTTTTTGATTTTCTACGAGTATACGGTAGACTATTTTCTAACATTAAATAACTTAAGCCTTAAAAATACGTTGTACTAAGATTCGAAAAGTTTACGATCCGGGAGCTATCCGACGAGTCAGAATCAGGGGGCAGGTGAGCCGTACGTGTGTTTGCCACAACATCACTTCTATCATCAACTCTATCCAATACTAGTGACTGTTTTTTGTATTAAGTACTTGATACGTTCATGGTTTGGTATTTAGGCAGACTCCTTAAATCGGTCAAAGAATATCCGTTATATATAATATATAGTTCCCCTTAAACTAATTAGCTTTACCAGCAAGACATTAACATTACACATCAGCCAAGTTTACGTTTATCGTATTTTGATTATTTTTCCAAAAGTGACAGGCTTTTATGACCAGCCGATGCAGTTAACGTCTTGATCGTAAATTGCAATTTAGGAAACGTTGTACCCTTTGGACGAGTTGTGAATATATCTTGCAGAATTTACGATTAATAAAATTATAATCAGTAGCTGTATAACGCGGGTTTTTAAAGTACGAATCAATTTTACTGCAAATTTGGATATACGTAATGAATATTGGGTTATTAGTCATCTATTTAAATTGATATTATATTATTATAGAATAGTCAATCGTTCGTGTAGTGACGGATTTAGAATGAGTAATGTCACTACCCGATCTCAACCCGTGGGTGACGTAAAAGGCGACTAAGGGAGTTATCTTAAGTAAACAAGAGCACTGCGAGAAAAGGAAAGTTCGAAACAAAAAGCCAATAACAACCCGTCTAGCCATCTTGGTATAGTAGTCAATTTTCTCCAAAATGTTTGGACGAGACCGGTGCTTAGCAGTGGTGCATTAATTTATGGATTGTAATGATGTTTAATGATAGTACAATAGTCATAGAGAATCAAAACTTTTTTGTGATACGACGGTGAGAAACAGTCATACAAAATGGTCCGCCTAATGAGCAACTATAACACTGATTCCAGATGCGTACTGGCCTTTAAAAAAAGTAATTAGGTATGCTCTTGAAGGTCCCTAAGTCGTGTCTGTCCGGAAATAACGCCTTATCGAGCTTAGACATCAAATATTCAATCATATTCAACCCTACACTAACATATTTTTTTTTGTAAAAACAACGTTTCCTCAAATACAAGTAAGAACTTTTAAACCAAATAAGTTCAGATATTTCTTTGAACGTCTTCACAATATTACCTTCCTCACATAAAACTTGGCGACACCAACACTTACCACAATCTCTTTTATATAAATATATTAAATATAATTAAATTCGTAGAACATTACCCCTCACTTAGAAGGCGCCATTACAAATATTACGCTCTTGAAGAGCTCTCCTTTCACGCGCACCGACGATTATCGTAAACGCGACGTGTTGTAATCGCATCGATATTTGATGCGCATGCGACTGTTAGTTCAATTCGTGCGAGTTTCCAATGTCCCTGCTTTTTATTATTTAAAAAAAATACTATATTATTATTATTATGTTCGAGATATTTCACGACAGAACTGGCGTTCACGACGATCATGGAGCTGTTGTACAGCACCGAAATATCAGACACTCTACTACTCACACTAAAGCACATGAAAAATATCCCGAACATTATAAAATATTACCCAGTTATACGACAATGACAATTTTAAAAACGATTACTATTTAGTGATACAATAATATAATTTTTTTTTAGCTATGGGTCTTAAGGTGGTCTTAAGGGCTGGTCTTAAAGGCTTAATGCTGATGCAATGACAATATTTGCAGTAGAGCCTTTAAGTATGATGTAAACGATCGAAATGCCATTTTATTCAATTAACTGTTATGATTTACAAAAAACGTGCGTTAAAAATGCGTTGCTAACTCTGAACAGTATCAAAACGAATATAATATATTTTTAATTACCCTTACTAGCATGGCGTTTGAATGTGAACAAACATTTTTAATAATTAAATAAATTATTTTCCGAAACAAATTTTCCTTGCCGTGACGTGAATACGAATGGGTACTGCCAATAATCAGGTCGAATCCTTTCATGTCAAAAGTCGAAAGGATTGTCGCCTTCTCTTCATGTCAATTTAAAACCCGTAAACTTTTTATTGTACAAACAATTGCTTGGACATTGAGAATCAGCGCTTAGCCACCAAGACGTGGTTATTATCGCCAATAAGTTGCGTATTTACCACAGAACTAATATAAAATTAAAATTAATAAGGTGATACGGTACTTTGGTTGTAAAAATACTTTTGTAACACGGCTACTGATGAAATTACTTTAAAGTGAATGGATTGTGTCTGAACATTGTATTTACTATATTTTTCGTTTATTTTACATGTAAGTATTGTTTTGAAATTAAATTTAAAGAAAATATTATGTGGATGTCCTTACACGTAGAAATGGTAAGTACAATAAAATCTTACAAGATGTACTTTGCCTCGGTGGCGCAGCGGGAAGTATATACGACTGCTGCACAAGAGGTCCTGAGTTCGATTACCAGGTCGGGTGAAAATTTTTCTATCATGAAACTCCAGCAGGTATTGAGATTTTCGCGGAATTTAGAAAACAAATTTTCGCAGTTGATTACTATAGGCTCGCCCCCTATTTCATGGCACCAAACATTTTTTAATTAATAATTCGCCAATTTTAATGGCACAAGCAGAGCTTGCCAAAATAGAACCCTATCCCCTTTTTTACAAAATATGGACTAAGTATTAAACCAGCTTTAAATTGATATAAGCTACCTATTGTTTTAGTGTCAAAGTTGTCAATTTAAACCTGATTTAATGCTTAGTCGGTATTTTGTAATAAGGGGGTTATCCTTCAACAGTTGTACACCAAGACTGAACGAATGACGCATTGAAAATCCTTATCAAACAACACTAAGTCATATGGAAAATCATTCCTACCCCCATAGTAACATGCCCAACCCCCTGAAAGGGAGGGGCAATATAAATCAATGGAGCCAGGTCCCTTACTTGTCAAATCGTTTGGCGTTGCGATCGAGAGTTACCAATTAAGACAATAATAAATAACTTTAGTTAGGCGGTGCTTTGTTAGGCTGCGTGCATATGAGCGGGAGTGAAGGAAATTTTAATTAATATAATAATTAATTATGATTATTGTGAATAATTATTATGAAGTCATAGTGAAGGTATGTTTCTTGAAATAATTATGTCACTTGACTTTATGAAAAGTCCTAGAGGCTTAATATAGCTGATTTTACTGGAGTGTATTATAATACACTTAATAATTCACAATTGTATTTTGCCAGATATTGAAATACCATTTAATTGTTTATGTATAAGGTACTAGTATTATGAAATCACTAGCACTCTACAGCCTGTTAGCATACAAAATTGTATTCATAAATATTAAAGAAACATTTCGATACATATACACGCAAAATTTATATTTATCACTCTTATATATTTAAATTACTTTCATACTATGTATACTGTCTTTACTTATAAATCAAGTTTGTACGAAGTAGTGACATGACGCCATCTACCGTTAATTGTAGCAAACACAAAAATTTTCACGTCAAACTCGAGATTTATATCGTTTTGTTCAGTTTCGTTACATACTTACTTCTTGTTAGTAACAATAGACCGAATGTTATGAAGTACACATTGTTTTACGAACTTTTCGGTTATTTATAATAATGGGGTTTTGTGTAATAGTGTTACGTTGTTGCTATTACGAAAAAGAACGTCTTCGCAGACTGTTACTTCTACGTTTAATGTACTACGTAAAAAGTACAAATATAAAAAATAAGTATGAGTCAAGAAAAAGATTTTCCAAAAAAAATATATATCATCAGCAGCCCATTAAGACCCACTGCTGGGCTCGGGTCTCCTCTCCTCTAACTAGAGAGCTGAGAGGGTTTAGGCCATAATCCACTCACGCTGGCCTAGTGCGGGTTGGTAGATCAGACATACTCATAGAATTACTTCTAGGGTATGTGGGTTTCCTCACGATGTTTTCCTTCACCGTCAGCAGATGGTAAGTCACTTGACTAGTACATATAAATTCTACAAAGTGGAATGCACATTGGTACTGCCGGTCGGGATCGAACTCGGACCGCGTGATTTGCACGCCGGCGCCAGTCTCTTATCCATTCAGCCACCATAGCTTTATTTTTTTTGAAATGTAATTAAAGAAGAAAAATTTAGGTAAAAAGCTGCTAAAAACATCACGTGATTAATGGACTTCCCTATAGCTGGTGATATATCAGTATGATGCACCTATCCTTCGGGGGCTCGAAACTATGTTATAACTAACGCTGCGTATTATAGATTGTTAACATTTTAAACCTCTTCTCTTCAAAGATAAAGATAAAGATAAAGATATTTATTCGCCAAGAACATGGTACAGTGGTTGTTACTTATGTGACTTAGAATCCAACATATTCACCTTTTTAAGGCATGCGAATTTTACAATAAGTTCAATTAGAAACTAAATATATAATAACTAAACTTACATCTATACAGTTATTAATATATATGTACACGAAACACCTATAAAGTTTTACAATCAAAATATTCTTTTAAGTTGTAAAAACATTTTTCAATCAGCCAAGACTTCAGTCTTGACTTGAATAAAGATGGCGGTAACTCTCGGATCTTTTTTGGAATCTTATTGAATATTCTAATTGTCATAACATAACTATTTTTATAATGAAGAGTGCTTTTACATAGCTCAGATCTTAACTTAGTTGGATCTCTTTTAACAAATTTAGTATCATCCTTAACTTTACGGTAAACTTGAGGGTTATTAATAACAAACATACCAACTTCAACAATATACATGGACACCAGAGTTAAGATATTTAACTGTCTAAATATGGGTCTACAGCTTGTTAAGGGTGATACATCCATGATGGCTCTAATACATTTTTTTTGTACTATGAAGGCTCTTTCGACATGTACAGAGTTGCCCCATAGGAGTATACCATACCTCAAAACTGATCCTACATAGCCATGATAAGCATTTATTGCAGTAGCTTCGTTAGCTCTCATGTTCTCTTCTTGTTTTCATTTCTATGGCAGGCCATAATCTTATCACCATCAATCCTTACGTAAGCAACAAGCACTTTCCCCAATACGTCCGAAGAGGCGTTAATACTGCCTGTCTATTGTTTCATAAGTTATTACTCTTGGAACATAAAATTGTGAGCGATTACGTTTCTCACTCAAATTTATAGGTGCTAACGGAAAACTTACGTAACGTGAAGGATAAGGCTGAATTATTTTGAGTCGAACTGTCTAAATATAAGTAGGGTAATCGGAGGATGTGCGTTGGGTTATCCCTCTCACTATCATCATCAGCAACCCATTAAGTCCCACTGCTGGGCTCGAGTCTCCTCTCCTCTAACTAGAGAGCTGAGAGGGTTTTTTAGGCCATAATCCAGTCACGGTGGCCTAGTGCGGGTTGATGGTTCTCTCACCATACACCATGCATTTTAGTCGTCTTATGCTCGCCATACATGCAAGGTTATGCATAAAGATTTTTGACTTAACAGGCACATACAACTGTCATGCAAACCCTAGCGTGTGTGGTGTAAAAGTGTTCAGTTATGTGAACTATAGAACTTGGTATTGCCTGATGGTGGTGTTGTTTTTTTTTTTTTTTTGAATAGACAACGCCCGCACTAGGGAACAAGCCCTGTGTCGCGGAGAGCTTTACAAACATGAAATTAACGGACACAAAGTACATCCAGACTAGAAACAAATATCTATGAATCACACAAATATTTGTCTCGTGTGGGAATCGAACCCACGTCACCCTCAGCACGGCGATGTAGTGGCGAGGCGACCACCTTAACCACTGCGCCACGGTGACAGTCATGGTCCGCACACACGTGTTGACTAACTATGAAGACGTATACGTATATTATTAAATACATAATATTAGTATTACAGCCAAGCCTCAACCCATTAAATCACTCTCACAAAAATAAATACTATAAATATATACCTACTTTCAAAACTTATTAAATATTCTAACATGATTAATACCTTCTCGTTTATTTACAACAACTCGTCAACGATTACTATTTAGATAATTTAAATTAAGCCTATGATATATAACATAAAGTAACATATATAATATCTAACCCATACATTAATCTAACGCCTCCAAAATAATATATCTATCTCTAATCACCAATATATATCAAAACTTACAATTAATTAAAACAATGGTATACTCAAAGAAATCAAACTGTAACATAAATCTTTAGTTATTCAGAAAAAAGCTTAAGGCACTAAAGCGATACAATATCTATCTGGATATGTACTAGTACTAAAATGCACTTTAATTTCTTACCACTACAGTTAAAATTGGATTATCTGTATAATATTTAGAACCTAGCTTACTTTAAAGATACGAAACAATCGAAATCAAATTCTAAAATCGAAATAAAACAGTTGACATTCCTTTGTAGTTCCAACCTCATCCAATCCCTTATTAATCAATATCAAAATTCAACTCTATACTCCGAAAAATAAGGTGTAAACTCAAATGTGAATATAATTGTATAGTTTTAATACATAATATCAATCACAAATCAATAGTGACATGGCTCTGCCCAGTTCGTATAGAGTTAATTGTTGCCTGCGCACATTATCATTAGTTGCACCGTGCCGTGCGCCCGCGCAGATAATATCAACCGATTATAAATTTAAGATGGTCAGTTGTATGATTGTGTATCATGAGATAGACGATATGTTTAATAAAATGTATTTTAGCTATGAGCCAGTTTTGTTCTAATATATTTTCTTCCTTCTTGTTATTATAGGATTGTAGCTAACTAAGTTTCGTCCGAATTTGCGTGCTATGTCGGTAAAAAGCTAGCTATATATAGTATTGCCTAAAATCATTTCAGAAAACTTTGTTCTAAATATGAATCTAGCACAAAATCGCACGCAGTGGCGGAAATTAGGTGAGGCCTATGTTCAGCAGTGGGCGTCATAGGGTTGTACTGTCAATAGGTATAGGTAGTCAATAGGGGTCTTTATAAAAGTAGTCAATAGGTTTTTAATTTGTCGACAATAGGCTCGCACCCTATTTCGTGGGACCAAATATAGCTGGCGAAAGTGGGTGTGAAACACCTGTGCCTACCGCTTCGGAGAAAAAGGCGTGATGCTATGTTATGTTATGTAAATAGGTTTTTTAAAGGTCGCCAAAGCGCCCTTGTTGTTTATGGTGTGCAGGACGTACGCCTGTATGCAACCGTAATGATATAAAATCTATAGGTCAACCTCGGCTCAAAAACTCAATCTCCAAACGTAGACCGTACGTCTCAGTTTCGTCTGGTATCAGTTTGTTATGACAATGCCGGACGGAGCGTATCTCTGAATTTTGATGAAACATCTTGTATTGACATTCGTGAATGATTTATATTATTTATATTCTAAGGGCAGATTTATTACGTCAAAGGTTGAGACGGGGACTTATAAAATATCGTCTGGAGATAAGAATTTTTCATGTAGAAGCTTCTAAATTCTGAATGCCTGTTTTTTTTGTATTTTGATTTTGTGGTCGTAAGATTGACTACGAGACTGTTCAATTCCCAAATAAGACAATATTTTTCAAGTCTGCAAGTACCTAGTTGTTTCAAGTCGAGGGCCTACTGAGAATTTCAACATCGAGTCAGTCGATTTTGATATTATAATCAAATGTTTGGGCATCACCGCAACTATAATAAAATTTCAGGTAGGAAAATTTTTAGTAGGGCTTGTTTCCTCGAAATCCTTAAAAATATCTCATAGTTAAAAAGTACCATAGGTTTTATATAACTACATACAAAAGTCGTTATAATATGTATAAATCTTTCAGTTTCACCTCATAAACATCTAAACAACACACCAAACAACCTTGAGAACAACAAAAAAAGGTAAATTAAAACTAAAAGCACTTGCTATAAATATGATCAGTTATCAGATTGGGCGGGTAACGTTATAAATAACAAGCGGTCGTATTGAGTTTTTATATTTATTTGTAAAAATTAATAATAATGTTGAATAAATCAATAAAAGAATGGAAACATTTCAGGACGGGCTCCGCTTGAATGATTTGTAGTAATACGAGTGTAGTGTGCCGTCTGCGCTTCCTACTCAACACGAATAGTTTTGATACTTTAACATTTTTATGTACGCAGATATACGTAAATACTTAAAGTGTTCAATGAAAATTAATACAATAGCAATTGTTGTGTATTTACAAGATCTGTGTCTAATTATTGCCAAAAATAACGCCAGGGAAGGCACTAATAAAGATCTTGTTAAAGCACATCAATTGCTAATAGGTTAGAAATATAGAACTGACCATAATACAGGATCATGTATTTTTCATGATTTTTTTTTTTTTCCCGAAATGGTAGGAAGTGTATCACTATCACATTTCTAGCTATGTTAGATCGAGCTAGGCGAGCCTATAGCCATTAACCAGGCACAAACTACATTTTAAGATAGAAAATCCAAATAACATTTTGCCCGATTCTCTCTTTCTCTTGCATATTAGGTGTATGTTACAATCATAGTAATATTGTATACATTTATTAATATTTAATTTTAAGACTGATATTGCTAATATTATCATCGTATAATACGTCTTATTTTCTTCTAAAGAGGTGGGCAAAGTTAAATGTAGAAGAGTAGTAAGAACCATTAGACTCTATAACTAAAGCATCAAAATGATTTGATCCATCGATATCAAAAGCTAGCCTTATATCAGTTGATATCGAGTCGAGTCGGTTGTACATCTCAGTCCCACCTCCAATAAAGTGCGGCCATCAATTCCGACGGTCGCAAAAAGGTTCTGTTACCTCCGGCGAGGTATGACGGATGGATGGGTGGCAGTGCGCGCCTCTTCTTAATTGTTGCTACGAGTGTTTTGTACGTTAGTTGCAGCTAGTATCTATGTATTAAATATATAACAAAGTAATGTATGATAAGCTTTGAGTATCATGGAAATGACTTACAGAGAGGCAAAAAAATCCAACAAATTCTCAAGTTTTCTATAAAATGAAGATTGAGATCAATTTTGACACGTACCTATGTATTTTAATCATCTGAAATATCAGATTTTTGTTTTGCAGTAGGCTTTATAGTTTATTAATTCAACTAAAACTTTTGCGACGGCAGACCTTCTATTCATAATTTCAAAATCTTTTACTAGAGAAATAAAAAAGTATTTGTATAAAACTATCTTGAATCAACTGTTCAACCTTTTATATATTTTCAAAGACAAAATGACAAAAGTCGAAGCCAATCGACACCCGCCATTCAGGTGCCATGAATAATGTACCCGTTGTTAAGACAATTTTCACAGAGCACCAAACAGAACAGAGATCACATACAACCGAATAAAACACACGTCTAAACAATATGTAGTTGTCACCGGTTGATAGGACCTGTCTTTCAAACTATCTACTGTAAGTTACTCTATGGAAAACTGTAACAATCTTTTGTTTGTTCAAAGAAATTTACACTCTATCTATATGTGTATAAAGCTTAATACAGTTTATCAATGGAAATTGACATAAGCAGATATGGAAACATGTATCGATGTAAACGTGTTCCATGATTTTCAAATTTCGATTCGATCACAGTTTCTTTATTACAATGCTGGCTCAGTACAGTTGCAAATAGCACTTAGACAGTTAAACTCGTCAATGTATATCGAAATTTGGATGTGGCGTTACTGTTTTAAAGTGTTTGTGTGTGGAGTTGACGTCTCTAGGGAGATGAGAGCTAGGTGTTGAGATGATCCTGGGCTGGAATAGATCAATGATATGTCAAAATCGTGTTATACTTGTGGGATTTATGCAGACTAGTTTCGGTAGCAATCAGGACAGTGATAGATTCGAATTGAGGTGTGGAAACGTTGAGAACATTTCCCCTGGGGGTGTTGCATCGGTTTCAGCTCTGTCATGCAGTTGAGGGAATGATTTTCAGCTTGGAATTTTGTTGCTATTTCATATTATGGGTTTGAATTGGGTATTTTCAAATAATATCGCGGTAGCATGGATATTGAAATGTCTGGAAATGTTCTATAACTAAATTAAAAAACATTTATAATAATTGTTGTTGAAATAAAATATATTGAACAACATACAACAACAACATAGCTCACGCCTTTTTAGGCAGATGTGTTTCACACCTATATTTGGTCCCATGAAATAGGGCCTATAATAGCCTATTGTCATCTACTGGGGTCATTTCTTTACCAAACTCCGGGAAAATCTCAATACTGGAATTTCATGTTAGAAAAGTCCAATACCATTTTCACCCGACCCGGGAATCGAACTCGGGACCTCTTGCACAGCAGTCGTATACACTTCCCGCTGCGCCACTGAGGCAGTTAAAGTAAGTTAAATATATTGAAGCTACAAATATACCACTTTGCGTAGGAAAACTTTTCATATCTTTACCCAATGATATTGTATGTTAACATACAATATATCAGGTCATACGTCACCAATGACTAGCTTTTTACTATCATCGTCAAAGTCAAATCTTTTTATTCATTTGGATCACATACATGATACTTATGAACGTCATACAAAGTCAAAAAAGGTATCAGTAAATTATGAGAGTCAAAGTGGCGGGTGTACCATTGCGAATCATGTTGTACCACTTACCAAAAAAATGTACCTAAAATGTACTAATAAGTACCTCGGACTAAAAAATAAGTACCTGATTCAGAACGAAATTATTTCGGAATTAAAATACACCCGCCACATTGACGTCAATACCGCGGGTGTACTCTAATATTTTATTACTTAACCATTATTCATAAAATATAATTACACCAAAAAAATGTACCTAAAAAGTACCTCAAGAAAAAAAAAACACACACTTGATCCGTTGGATAGTTTCTGAGAAATAAACCAACCGTGTCTAGTTTACTTACGCTTATTATTATAATGAAATAATTATCTAGGTAGTCCAGTTTTGGGTGCAGTTAACTATATTTGTATAATCAGATTACTAACTACAACGAGAAGAATTTAACTAAATGTAGTTATGATTACTTGTAGTTTAACTACATGTAGTTATGATTACTTGTAGTTTAAATACATTTGTTAATTTGATTACTGCAATCAAGTAGTTATAATTACTGATTGCTTTGATTTATAAGAACTTAAATTTTGCAATTAAATAAATTATATATTGTATAGGTATTGGTACTTGCAAAAATGGTCCCCATCTTGAACTTTGCTGTTTTTGGGCATAGTGACTCCAAAATCGATATCTAACGATCCCTTTGACTGTTTGACATACTAGTGAAGTCAAAATTTGGAAAAATGGCCACCATATTGAACTTTGCTGTTTTTGGGCTTATTGAATTCAAAATCGATATATGGCGATCCCTTTGACTGTATGACATAGTGCTGTGATCAGATTTGGAAAAATAGCCGCTATCTTGAACTTTGTCGTTTTTGGCTTCATGGACTCCAAAATCGATATCTGGCAATCCCTTTGACTATTTGACATAGTGCTGTGGTCAGAATTTCGAAAAATGGCCGCCATCTTGAACTTTGCTGCTTTTGGGCTGATTGACGATCCCATTGACTGTTTGACAGAGTACTGTAGTAAGAATTCGGAAACATTGCCGCCATTTTGAACTCTGCCGTTTTTGGGCTGATTTTCTAAATTTTGACCACAGCACTATGTCAAACAGTCAAAGGGATCGTCAGATATCGATTTTGGAGTCAATCAGCCCAAAAATAGCAAAGTTCAAGATGGCGGCCATTTTTCCAAATTTTGACTTCAGTACTATGTTAGACAGTCGAAGGGATTGTCAGATATCGATTTTGGAGACAATCAGCCCAAAAACAGCAAAGTTCAAGATGGCGGCCATTTTTCCAAATTCTGACTACAGCATTACAGCAAAAGGGATCGTCAGATATCGATTTTGGAGACAATCAGCCCAAAAACAGCAAAGTTCAAGATGGCGACCATTTTTCCAAATTCTGACTACAGCATTATATTAGGCAGTCAAAGGGATCGTCAGATATCGATTTTGGAGTCAATCAGCCCAAAAACGGAAAAGTTCAAGATGGCGGCCATTTTTCCAAATTTTGACTTCAGTACTATGTTAGACAGTCGAAGGGATTGTCAGATATCGATTTTGGAGTCAATCAGCCCAAAAACGGAAAAGTTCAAGATGGCGGCCATTTTTCCAAATTTTGACCAGAGCACTATGTCAAACAGTAAAAGGGATTGCCAGATATCGATTTTGGAGTCAATCAGCCCAAAAACGGCAAAGTTCAAGATGGTGGCCATTTTTCCAAATTCTGATCACAGCACTAAACAGTCAAAGGGATTTTAAAGATAATCAGCCCAAAAACAAAATCTCGCATTTGAGCGAGTTTATTACAACATTATTTTTGTGTAGTTAAAAAAGTAATCATAACTACTTTTTACGATTACTTTTTGTAGTTAAAAATTATGATAACTAACTACAAAATGTAGTTGCAGTTGGTAATCAGTAGTTAGACAACAACAATATGCCCAACACTGCTAGGTACATACTTTTATGTCACACGCGGCTCCACTCGCGCTAATGTCGGTTTCTCGTGACAAAAAATAGAATATATCCTCCGAGGTCCAGCCTATATCTATAAAAATATAGCCTATGTTACTCCGTATTCTATCAGTAAAAGACTTTTCTAATCGGTCTAGTAGTTTTGGAGCCTATTCGTAACAAACGCACAAATGAAAAATCTTTTTTCTTTATAATATTAATAATACAGAAGTATAGATTACAAGGAATTTTATACTAAAAATAGTAGTTACTGTTTTACCAATACTACGGTATTTAAACTACAAGTAATCATAACTACATGTAGTTAAATTCTTCTCGTTGTAGTTAGTAATCTGATTACACAAATATAGTTAACTGCGCCCAAAACTGGACTACCCAGATTATTATTTCATTATAATAATAAGCGTAAGTAAACTAGACACGGTTGGTTTATTTCTCAGAAACTATCCAACGGATCAAGTGTGTGTTTTTTTTTCTTGAGGTACTTTTTAGGTACATTTTTTTGGTGTAATTATATTTTATGAATAATGGTTAAGTAATAAAATATTACAGTACACCCGCGGTATTGACGTCAATGTGGCGGGTGTATTTTAATTCCGAAATAATTTCGTTCTGAATCAGGTACTTATTTTTTAGTCCGAGGTACTTATTAGTACATTTTAGGTACATTTTTTTGGTAAGTGGTACAACATGATTCATAATGGTACACCCGCCACTTTGACTCTCATAGTAAATTTGCCTACGGCCAGTTCACTGACAAGGTTAAGCTCTGAGAAGAACTTGGCAAGAAACTCAGTCCACTCTTTTTAATCGCCATAGTTGTTACAATTTTAATTGGTTACAGTTTGAAATATCACAGAACCAGACCAGCCATCATTCTCTTCAACCATATTTGAGGGAAGAGAATGACCCGGCCAATACGACATCACAAGCAATGACAGTTCAGTGAGCACGACAATCGAAGACACTTGCTTAGCAAAGAAAAAGAAATCATCTCAAAATGCTTCATCTTTCTCAAAATCGTAAGAGCTTGAGGCAGACACTGTTTTTTTTTTGCCTGATGTGATAGACAAGCCAGGTAACCGCTGCTTATGGATGTTGGCAATGTTAGGCGCACAGCCAAGCCGCTGCCAATGTCTTGACGACTACCACATTAACTGATAATGATGACTGGGATCAACGGCTTTACGTGCCTTCCGAAGTAGGAAGACTTTTCAGAATTAAAGTGCCTAATACTTGAAAAAGCCTTACCTCGATGATATAGGTAAGTACCATATAGCTGCAAGCAATGGTTGACTGGCATCAAGAGAATATAATACAGACCCTGGTACAGATGTAGATTCACCTTCAATATGCTGTACAAAACAAGAATGCAGCACACGTCCTTAGTTCCACAAACTGATGGAAATGAGTTGTTATTTTATTCATAGACAATGGTCTTGCAACCTGTCACGTCTTCGCGACACGTTTCTGTGACAACAACAACATATTGTAGAAAACCCTTGAAATATACAAGCCGCACCTTCTGTTTCAGGAATATTTTTGGTTTGAATTATATAGGAGGTGGTTGGTATATATCTTTTAGCCGACTTCAAAGTATACATAGGTTTTATAGTAAGGTCTACTATAAAACGTATGTATATTTTGATGTCTATATATCTCAATAACTACTATGAAACAAATCCTAAAGTTTTGGATCTTACAGTAATCATTATCATAGCTTAATAAAAACTTTCACTCCTGCGAAGAAGTCCTCCTCTTGCACATGTACGGCAGTTCAAGGAAATGTCTCGGTTAATAGTAAACCTTGCCTCCTATAACACAGGGGCTATTTATTTTAGATGCCTTAAGCAGCTTCTTTGCTACATCAACCAGTTACTGCACAATATTAGTTACTGTTAGCGCACACACATACAGTTAGAATTGCTTCTAGTGTATGTAGGTTTCCTCACGATGTTTTCCTTGGACGTCAGTAGATGGTAACTCACTTGACTAGTACATAAAAATTCCACAAAGTGAAATCCACATTAGTACTCGGAAAGAAATACTCGGCCAGTCGGAATCGAACGCGGACTGCATAAGTGCATGCCGGCCGGTAACTTATCCATTCGGCAAACATAGCTTTGTAGCAGAGAAAAAGGCGTGACTCTATTCAAAATTAATACGTATAATTGTGATGCTAATATGAAAGTAAAGAAAATCATCTCTTCTATCAATATCAGATGAAAATGCCATTTCACCTTCACAATACTCAAACAATATCAATATTTATAATCCACACACGGCAAACTAGGTAACGTTCAAAACACCATTAAATTAACTCTCATTGTCTCAAAACTTCTATCTGTGAGGATCGAATCGCAAAACATCGTACCTGAATAACCCAATAATTGTGTACATAAATCATTCCAACGACTTCTGATAATTCGCCCTCCGAACCAATTGTGAGGGACGAGAAGTAGACGGAGAGCGGACAAGTAACGCGAAAAGAAAGTTAATTATTGGTGTAAAGTAGTTTGTCTGTTTTTCTTATGGTTCCTTTTTAGGTCTGCCTTATGGTAAGCGATTACGTATTACGATACGATTAGTATATGGACGCCTGTAACACCAGGAGAATCACCAAGGCGTTGAAGACAAACTCTGTCAGTGACCCAAACGTAAAACAATTGTATTTCAAGAGTTAGGTTATTTTCAAGTTAAAAGCATTAATGAAACTCTTAGTTTGTTAAAAGCAGATATCATGTCAAAATACTAACATCAAATTTAATAATAAAATTGAGCTTCCAATAGACTAATAATCATCATTAACATTTCAACCCATAAACGTGCCACTGCTGAGCACGGGTCTCCTCCAAACAATATGGAAGGAATTTTGTCTACTATACCACGATGGCCAAATGGGCTGGTATAGGGTTTTGATTCGAATTTTCCTTTTCTTGCAGTGCTCTTGTCTGCTTAAGGTTACTCTCTTAGTCACCTTTTACAACGACCACGAGTTGAGAGGAGTAGTGACATTATGTATTCTTAATCCGTCAGTACACGTGTATACGACTAATAATCCTAATAATTTCATGATTTTATGAAGCTTACCCAGTACAGTACAGACTTACTCATATGTTTTCCTTAACTCTGTAGAAACGGGTTCCTCAAAACGTAATTATAATAATTGTAGTGTTTCGAAACGCTATCGCTTGTATATTTCGCTACGCATAATTCTCCCTCCAACGTAAGGGTTCGAACAGACCGACCGATAACAGCGATACGTGCGAAATGCGACTTTTCAACCTTTTGTGGCCCAACGTCGCGATAATGTTTCTAATGTATGCGCTATGTTGTTATATTTTTGAGTTTTGTCATAGATCTTGTCTTAATACCAGCATTGTACGCCTGCCCTTATCTCTTTGCGCTAATTCTGACTTTGAGGCGATTAGTTCAGATGAAAGTCAAGCAAGCGTAAGTGATCGTGTATTTACTAAGGCTGACTTTCGTCTATAAATTAAACCGTTTATCTGCATACCTTTAAATGTTGTCTTTTCATAAAATAAATACAGCATTAAACTGTAAGGAGGTTAGCGGAATCGAGTTCAAAAAGTACCTATGTTAACATTCAGGCATAGAAAATATTGTAATTCCTTAAAATATTTACAAGATACCTTTATGTAATGTAGATCTAAGTAATCTTAATCTTATTAGAAAATCCGTATAATATTTAAAAAAACGAATTGAGGTTTGCCGTCTGATTCTCTAGCCACATGACCCAGTTCGATGCTAAGATCAGTCGTGAATAAATAGACGAGTGGAAAATTATGTACCTATTGCTTCACTTTGTTCTGAGAATCAAACCCTAGACCTCAGATACCGCGACAGTGTTCACTGCCGCTGCGCCATCGAGGCAGTCAAAGAGATCTTACACACCTATTACACTAAGGGCCTGTTTCACGACTGGCAAATAAGTGCTAGATAGCCTATATGAAACTTAGTTGACAGATTTTTGACGCATTTTCCATATAAAATCTGTCAAAATGTCTCAGATAGTTTATTAGACACTCATTTGCCAGTTGTGAAACAGGCCGTTAAAGTAGAGTTGTTATATTGATAATATATGTTTAATTGACAGTCCCCGTTCAATAGTAATGTGAGAGACTATATAGCCATTGGAGGGATGGGGGGAATCACTATACTGATAGTACATTATGCTAGCTTTCAAGCTTGCAATATAATTCTAAGCTGCTCTCTCACATGTCACACCCATCGGCCACCTAATTAAAAAAACATATAACAGTTTTCAAACTAGCCTAATCAAACTATACCTAATTAATTGATCCTCAGA
This sequence comes from Laspeyria flexula, assembly GCA_905147015.1. Lineage (NCBI taxonomy): Eukaryota > Metazoa > Arthropoda > Insecta > Lepidoptera > Erebidae > Laspeyria > Laspeyria flexula. The sequence continues at coordinate 16,920,860 of LR989952.1, read as the reverse complement.
TTGCTTAGATGGGTCCGGAGATAAACAAACAATCACTAGTTTCAATACAGTTGGCAACTACATTGTTAGCTAACTTATAATTTGATGGCAATCGGCGACTCAGTCAATTCGTTTGTTAGTAAAGTGTATGTTATGATGTTATGTATGTATGTATTTTAATAACTAGCTTTCACCCCTGGCTCCGCTCGCGTGGTATTTCAGTAACCTATGTGCTATTCCAGACTATAATCTATATGTGTGCCAAATTTCATTCAGATTCTTTCAGTCGATATGTCGTGATTGATTAGCAAACATCCATTTGCATTTATAATATAATATATGCTAGAATGAATATTCTTCTTCTAATCGATTGCGCTTGAGTTTGATCCTGATGTTGGATTTCTCAAATCGCCCAGAACTTACCACCTTAAGTATGAACTTTTAAACCATCGCGACTTGTACACAAATTAAATTATCATAAAACGGGTCTACGTCACGTATATTCTTTGGACTGAAGTTGTCAAACGTTGTATAACCTCTTAATAAACATTACAGTACCACAAATGCTACGAGCATTTTCCGTTTAAGGAGCATCTTGAACAACTTTCCCCTATTTTTGAGTCAAAAGTCATAAAATAATAAAGTAGGTTACAAATTACTGTGGTACAGTGCTTAAGGTGGTGGTGGCGCCAAAATCCGCCTGCAAAGTGTCCTGGGTTCGATTCCCACACGATTATAAGCTGAGTTTCAAGTCTGAGTGTACTTTGTGTCTGATAACTGTACCTATGTTTGTAAAGTCCCCCGTGACAGAAGATTTGTGCCTTAATGGGGCCGTTATATTATTAATAAAAACATTGCTAGTGTGTAAATTTTCAAGATATTTACTTTCCCGTCTGCGTGACTCAATGAAAGATTATTTACTTATAACCGGGATGAAAAGAATACAATGTTATAGTTAGTCTTTCTGTGTCTTAGTCAACCTCACAAGCTTTCGCAATATTATTATACATAACATAACATACATAAAACATAGCATCACGCCATTTTCCCCGAAGGGGTAGGCAGAGGTGTTTCACATCCACATTTCGCCAGCTATGTTTGGTCCCATGAAATAGAGGGCGAGCCTATTGTCATCAACCGAGAACATTTGTTTACCAAACTCCGGTAAAATCTCAATACTGGAATTTCATGATAGAAAAACCCAATACCATTTTCACCCGACCCGGGAATCGAACCCGGGACCTCTTGCACAGCAGTCGTATACACTTCCCGCTGCGCCACCGAGGCAGTTAAACCGAGGCAGAGCAAATATTATTATATTACCTATATTATATGAAGAAAAAATTTAGAAATTTGGAGAATATTATGCAGGACTTAGGTACTGAACTCATGTACCAATCATCTACATACCTATCTACTCTTTTCTCTTTATCTACGTCATACTTACCTACCTATATTTATGAAAGTATGGAATACTACCTACACACAATTTAACAAAGGCCAAGCTAAAAATTAAAAACACCATCACTTGTAAACTGTCCCCACTTCATACTTATTCCAGTTGGGCATCTAATAGATTTCCCGCTAAGTGCTCTCGGAACAATTTCATAAAGAAAAAAAAACTTGTGGCAAGAGTCCCGCCATTCATTAAGGCCCACGTACACTGTGTAGGGCGATGTCACGTGATGATTTAAAGCTCCATGCGGTAATGGTACGATAAATAACACGGTCACACAGCTACACCCGAACTTAAGTACGCGAAAATGGCGCCACTAACGCTGCCATCTAGTGGCCGCAAATAAAAGTTGTAAATCAAAATGTTGCTCTTGATTAGTCTGTGTAGTTGTGCGGAGTTTTGTTTTTAAAGTTTTTGTTTTAAAATAATAGCTCAAAAATTTTTCTTTGTTTCGTTTATTAAAATTAATGTCGATTAAAATATTTTGTTGTTGTCTACAAAATGAGTTTGAACTTCTACATCTTTAACCTACTACTTTCTAGAAATTTTTCAGAAAAGTGATATTATTAGATTGGTATTTTTGTCTTTAAAAATATCTTCAATTATAAATCCAAAACTATTTTCATTAGTGATTATAATATTCCTGCCTTTATCATCGATCTTTTAGGTATGAAAGTGTAGTAAACAGTTCAATAGAAAACCACTAGATGACGCTTTTCAAATGGTCATGGACCATAATAATATATAAAAAATATATCTATGTGGCTTATTTACCTATGTGGAGAAGTGAGACAGCTAACTTAATAAAATGAAAAAAATGCAGATGTTAAAAAATAACATACATTAGTATAATTTTCAGATCTAGATAGTACTTTATACTAGTTTCAATAAATAAAACACAGATGGCGTTAGCAACATGGTCGATGGCCATAGTTACTTTGACAGCCGAAATTGAACATGAGGAGCTAGTTCATCAAAACATCGTTTAGATGGCGCTGCTGTCATAAACAAAAATTTTACTGTTTTTTATTATTCATTAATTTATTAATTATATACCTAGATGTTTATATAAGTGGAAGATCCATCCAAAATATTAAAATAATTATATGAAGTGCTATTTATAGATCTTATATTGTTTTTATTACTATTTGTGAAACTATTAAAGCCATCTCCTTTTATGAGCTGGGTCCTAATCATACATGTTGATCTAGTCAATCAATAAAAACACCCTCAGAGGCCTCTGACTGCCGGCTGAATCTGCCCTTCCACTATGCTATCAAACATCGGGTAACATGTAACCCAACACTGCCCTACTAAGCGCAAAAGCGGTATCTCAGTGAAAGCTAGTTTCGAGATAATTGACGTTATGTAAAATTAATTTTTTTGTTAATTTATAGATTGTTATTTTGGGTTATTAAATGTAATTTATATATAATATTAGGTATGTTTTCTATTACAATAGTTAAAATATGTAAAATATACGTGGAAATGCCTTAACCATGAGATACTGCTACACCGCTTAGTAATTACAAACTTAAGATTTGAGTTGCCGCCTTTTGGTTAGCGTTTCACCTAACATGCTTGTATACAAAAGGACATGAATTTTCAGTCGAATAAAAAACATATTCTTATAAAGAAAAAAACAAATCAAAGTGCACTTATAAATTCTTTTATTATTTAAATTTATAATCATAAAAAAACATATTAAAAAAATAAACGTGTTCTATGAATTCTAATCAGTCAAAAGTAAGGAGTTCTCTCCAAAAGGACATTCTTTTTTTAGGGTATAATGCAAAATCATATATTTTGAAAACTCAACAAAAGTTGTACTTCTGTGATATCTACTAGATTATTAAGTTATTTTTTAGTAAAACCATTGTATCTGCGATATATCTTGTACACAAATTCAGACATCAAAGTACCGCATAGAGTTTACAGGATATTACTTTTACCAAAATTTAAATTCAAAGTTAAGAGTATCTATAATACTCTTAACTGAGTATATTAACAGTTACCTACCTGATTGTTGAAGCACACAATCACGCCACTGAACTTATTAATTAACAGTATTTTAAGCCACTTGTTTACAACAATAACAAACAAGTAATGATACGAATATTGGTGGCTGAATGGATAAGGGGCCGGCGTGCAAATCACGCGGTCCGAGTTCGATCCCAACCAGCAGTACCAATGTGGATTCCACTTTGTGGGATTTATATGTACTAGTCAAGTGACTTACCTTCTGCTAACGGTGAAGGAAAACATCATGAGGAAACCCTAGAAGTACATACCCCAGAAGAAATTCTATGAGTATGTATAATCCACTAAACCGCACTAGGCCAGCGTGAGTGGATTAAGGCCTAAACCCTCTCAGCTCTCTTAGATAGAAGAGAGGAGATCCGAGTCCAGCAGTGGGACTTATTGGGTTGCTGATGATGAATGACACGAATATTAGCCTAGGCAGGGACAAATCATTGAAAGATGTATTAGAAATCCGACCGTATAGAATAGGCCTTAAAGATCAATTTGACTTGTAGCTGCAGCCGTATCTCATGATTTGCGGATCAAGTAAGCCCAAAAATACTAAGCGTTGTAGTGGTAAGTCAGTGAGCAATGATATTGTATGTTAAAAAAGGTGAACATACAATATCATTGTCAGTGAGTATAGTCGTTCTGTGGTTATGCCGCTTATTGGCTTAGAACACGACGCCGCGACGTGCGTAAAACGCTCCTGTTTTTAAAGAGATTTTGGCGGTATTTAAATATACGGCTGGTTGCCTACGTTATATTGATATACCTCTAATATCCTTAGAAATTTAAGGTCAAACTGAGATAGAGAAAACTTTCTTAACGTTTTTTTATACTTTTTAAGTAATATACCGCTATAAGTCTTAGTTCAATAGAAGCGTATTTGTCTAAGCTATCCGATGCCATAAAAATCAAATTTTCGATTTTTTTTGAGATACCGCTTTTGCGCTTAGTAGGGCAGAACAGTAAAATCCCTCTAACTTGAAGCCTTATTTACGATACTGTAATCACCATAATAATTACCGTACCCCACCTTGACGACCATAATTTCCCTTAGATGAACGGCTTAAGAATCCGATTGGTGTGATTTATCGTCCGGTATCGGACCGGGCCGTGTCCGTATCGGAGTCGTGCCGGAACCGCGGAAGGGACGCTATCGGTAGCTCACATCGCACGTCTACGGTAACTCGTTAATTTCTGGAGATGTCACAATCGCGGCCTATACCATACCGAGGCACAATGGGAGCAAATCTAATTTAGGTTTTATGTGGAACTATGAACCTTCTTTTTATATATCTATAATTTTATCTATACAAATAAATAAAATTGGAGTGTCTGTTTGTAATATTAAAATAACCGCTTTTTACTACATGCATTATGAATGTAGTATATACGGTACATATACCAAAATAATTTTTTTTTTAAATTTTTGTCTGTCTGTCTGTTTGTTCCGGCTTATCTCTGGAATGGCTGGACGGATTTTGACAGGACTTTCACTGGCAGATAGCTGATGTAATAAGGAGTAACTTTGAAAAAGTAATGTTGCTTTTGTTAAATTCTACGCGGACAAAGTCACGGGCACAGCTAGTCTATACTAAAATTTGAACGAGCAAATTTCAGGAACTATTGGACTTAGTAACTTTTATCTAATCTGTGCTATTGGCACGGAAATTCTTTTAGTGTGGGATATTAAATAGAAAGCCTATTTATCGAGAAACGCTATTTAATGGTATAATTTATATAATTATTATTAGCTATTTATTGGTTTGTTATAAATTTATGCAAATGTTTAAAAAGTGTCAATGTCCCACAAAACTGCACAGGCAGTTTGTGGGATTTGAACATTACACTTATACTAACAAGTTCTACTTAACTAGGTAACTACTTTATCTACTTATACTAACTATTTATACCTTTATCACGCTATGATTAATAAAAGTACTTAAGTAGTAGGCAAACAAAGATTCACGGGAGCGACCAGAACAAACTGCTACACAGTTAAATTTAAAGACAATTGAAAGTAAGTAAAATAATTAGTTCACCTAACTAATTATTTTAAACGGCCGAAGTTTTTGACTGCAGCTAACCTACTGACAGTCAAAATTCGATTGGTCAAATTCTATGTCGTTGTCAAATGTTTCATCATGTATAGTCATTTTCAAACATTTTGACAATGATATCAAAATACACTTAGTATCAAAATTACGTACCTATTAAATTACCATTACTCATATTTCACTAGTAATTTTTTTTTTTTATTTAGGTAAGAAAATTTATTAAGGGATATTGAAAATATTTACATATTATATCTACAATAAAATAAAATTTACAGCTAAAACTAAGTACTAAACAAAACAAAAATAAAAATACGAAAATAACTTAAATTAAAATGCGTCAAAGTATTCCTCAGCATCAATGCCACCGTCCGCCGGAAACGTGCCCAGCAGACTGGCAGCATTGCCACGTTGGAGGGCAATGCTTATTCTTTGCGCCAAGAAAAAGCCAGCCCGCTGGTCACGTGACGTTTCTGTTTTTTTTCTAGTTAACTACCAACCTACCAACTTACTTAGTCTTGATACAAGGATTAGAAGAAATAAGCTTACAAAATCTTATAATCATAATCTCTACCTTATTTAGCTAAATAATCCTTTCTATCATTGCACCCAGTGTGTCCCAAAGGTTGCTACCAGTCGAAGTTAATGCGACGAAGTTGGCGGCCAAATTTTAATAATAATATATCTTTGTAATTTATTCGATTCGCGACGCTAGCGCCCCGCTCTCGTGCCTTTGCGCGTTGTCGCGACCAAAACGTGGCGTTTTTTGTTATAGTTTTATGTTTATAAATTAGGTGCTGTAATCTAAAAACATATTTTTCTTTAGATATACGAGTGTAAACGAAATACATTTTTGATAATAAAAACTGCTAATACCTCTAGTCACTCTAGGCTTCCTGTAAGGGCTTTCGCAGTGACATCCAGGTAGTCTTTCTTTTTGGACCTAACATAGCAGACGAAAAGGGAGTGTGATGCACCTTAACCAATTCTTGCGACTTTTCTGTCCCCATTGCTTTCAAAATATGCAGTATGCATTCAAATTAATGATGACATCCAAATTAATTGTTTATTTTGTAACTTTTTTCACATAATTCGTCTATTAGTGAAGTCTAACCACAAAATGGCGTAACATTTGTATAAAACGTCAGCATATACAAAGGCAAACATGTAAAATCATCATGGTCAAATGCAGGTACGTCATCAGCTTTCAATTTTAGTTGTTCTGTCGTTGTAGGAGGTAGCAAAGATGCTAACGGTCCACTTGATGACCTGAGACATCTACGCTTATCGTCAGCCTGTAAAACAACCGATAGAGACTTTCATAGCAACCAACTTCAAGCGATCTGCATTAGCTATCGATACTTTTTGCTTACCTCAAATGCAATTTTCGAAATATTGAGGGGTTGCGAGGATTACTTAATTGTGAAATCATTTAATATTTTCAAAATAACAGCAAAAAATATTCACACATTTGACACCGATATAGGGTTGCTACACTTACCGATTTTGGTCGTTAATTGTGGACATTTCAGTGACATTATGAACTCGTGGTGAGGAGTGGATTATGATGTTGTGTTTAAGATAATGCTATAAGTAATTGTTTACCCGAAAATCAATGCACACTGATAGCAGACGGTACCAATATAAGGAATTACATCTTAACCATAACCTAACCAAAACAAAAAGTTGGGTAATGACAGCATTTTAAGTACGGAACATTACACACACCACCTAAACTCAACCCTGCGAGCGCTATGGGGAAAAACGCCCCCGATCGGGCCGCAGGCGAGTCGAACCGACCCATAAATAATAAATACTAGCACGGTGCGTCTGTAGATAATGGTAATTTACGATTCGCTACCATTGACGTCAAATCTTTGGCAGCAGCGGGACGGTTAGATCGACGCTCGGTGTTTTTCGGAAACATTCGGGGGTTTTCGCTGTTTGTTTTGGTCGGTGATGGGAGTTTGTGCATATGATGCAGTGGACAAGCTAGTGGTTGTGTCTATTGCAATATATCTCGATGAATAGCAAGTATTTTTACAGGATTTGAAAGGGATTTTGAAAAAAAAAAATTACACATGATATTATCTTTATGGGTCTTTATCCATTTTAGCGGATGGAAAACAAGGACTCGTATTACCATCACTTTGCCTTTTGAACTCAGCCTGTAGACGTCCACTGATAAATTGATAAATGAAATACTCGGGTGAAACATTCCAGGATCGATCGCTTGAGAGATCCTTAAAAAGAACCTTCATCATTGTCTTTTTCCCTACGGATAATTTAGCATTCAAGCTACGAAAAGTTTAACTAAGTATAAAAATTACAAATATTATGTATTTCTAAAATTGTAAAATAATGTTTAAATAACACCAAAACCATTCAAATCGTATGCAAGTACCCTAAAACACATAACATGACTTCACTCCACAGCTTGAGGCCTCAAATCAATACAGCGGCCATATTTCTTGAAAATGGCTAATTAATAAAACTTAAGCAATAAATACTCGGCCGTAGGTAGCTGTTAGCAAAAACTGTTAGGATCATAAACCTGTCTGGGATGAGCAACTGCCTTTGTTGCTGTACGTCGCGCGATAAATCTAATGCGAGAACAATTTGGTCGTGGTCGCGAGACGTTTTGGTCGCGAGGGTTGCTAGAGGGTTATTGGGTTTAAGTGTTTTAATGGCAACTTTTATGTTTTAATAAGTTATGCTTATGAATGGGGTTACGTGACTCTGTACAAGTATCGTTTGGAGAATAGATTAAAGTAATGCTTTGTACAGCGATGGTTGCTGAATGGATAAGGGACCGGCGCGGGTGGCGTGCAAATCACGCGGTTCGAGTTTGATCCCGACCGGCAGTACCAATGTGGATTCCACTTTGTAGAATTTATGTACTAGTCAAGTGACTTACCATCTGCTAACGGTGAAGGAAAACATCGTGAGTATGCCTGATCCACCAACCCGCACTAGGCCAGTGTGAGTGGATTATGGCGTAAACTCTCTCAGCTCTCTCTCTAGTTAGAGGAGAGGAGACCCGAGCCCAGCAGTGGGACTTAATGGGTTGCTGATGAAAGGTTTAGTACGTCAAATTAGAATAATATTTTATTATTTGGTTAAGCATTCCTCAAAACCTGTATGGTATGTAAAACCGTTCGAATGAATAGGGGCCGTTCGAGTTTGTTGATTAGCCAAAATAATAGACGGTGTCAATTGTCTACTAATAACTTATTTTATTCAGCAGTAAATTTTTGCATCAGGCGTTACATTTACTTGTAAAAAATGCTCGTATTAAAGATTTTTTTAACATAGCTATTGAAAGGCATACGAAATTGTTACCAACGTAAGATTTAATGATACAATTATTTATGTAATTATATAAAAACAATATTTTAAATAATATGCATGCTTTAAAAGAATTCTTCAAATAAAATTTCAGTCTTACAATAATTACCAATACTACTCCTACAATAAATACCTCACGTAAACAGAAATTTCCTGTGTTGAAATAATCGTTCATCTCATGCGAAACCTCGGAATGTGTTTTATACTAGACCTACATACTCTAATAACATTAAATCTGCCAAAATAGTTGTCCATAAATCCAGTTCCAAATCTATCACTTTCTCAAATAGAACATTCTAAAATCCATCCGTTTTACCTGCACAAATACATCGATACATTATAAATTAAATAAAAAATACCACCCATGACTCAAGCTCACGTGGAAAAAAGCGTATAATGTTATTACAGCGCATCAAACGGAGTATAAAACTATCATCAGCTCGATAAATCTATCAACAAGTGCTGCCATCTATCACGAAGTGTGCGCAACGAGCAAACGTGTAATGTTCCTTATTGATTGATAGATGGCGTGACTGTGTTAGCGCTCGCGCACGGTAAAAGTGTTTCTGATTTGATTTAGATTGTTTATATACCTACCTGTATGTTTTTAAAGAAAGGTCGTTTTTTCATGTTCTGGTAATTTTCAGAGTATTTGAAATACTTTAGTTATTTATTACCCTGCTTTTGATAAGTATCTATTGGTAAGTTAAAGTTCTCAAAAAATATAGTTGCACAAAAATTGAGAGCTTATGTGCTTTTTATGTAATCAATAAAATCTAGAAATGTCTCCCTACATCTCTACCTCTTCCCAGATATGAAAAAATGATGTTATGTTATATTTAAATGAGTTATCTGACATAGTTTATGGCAGCCGAATGGTAGTGACCAGCATGCAACATGTAATTGAGTTCGATTCCGAACATCAGAAGTACATAAGTGGATTTCACTTTGTTAAATTTAATATACCTACCTACTAAGTGATTTACCATCTGCTGACGGTGAAGGAAACATTGTGAGGAATCCTAGATAACCTAGAAGTAGGTAACTTTAAGTGTATTGTCTGATCCACCACGCATTAGGCCAACGTGTGAGAATTATGGCCTAAACCCTCTCAGTTCTCTGGACAGGGGAAAAGAGACCCTTGCCCAGCAGTGGGACATTAATAGTTTGCTATAATCAACTTAAACCAACCGGTTATGATAATATTTTATTGATAATAATAATGTTTTTACGTTCGTACACAGCGCCATCTAGTCCCCAATTAAGCTTATGCTGGTAATACTAGACAGCTGCTATAAACTTTATTTTGTAAATTAATACCTATACATTAGATACATTACACCCAGAACCAGAACAAATAATTATGCTCATCACACAAAGATTTGTCCTAGGTGGGAATCGAACCCACGACCCCTGTCATGTCTGTCAACCGTCAAGGTCACTAACCACTGAGCAACGGAGGCTTCTTAAATATTATTAAACAGATAAACGATACGCTAGAATTAAAAGACGTTATTTTTATAACTATTTATCTAACCAAAAGCAAATAAATCTTTTATAAATAAATTTAAAGCTAAACCGTAATAAACCGACGTGAGTGCAGGGCCGCCTGACGAAAGGCCCCCGCGGGCCGTCCCTAATCACTCACTCAGAGGTGAAAAGGTGATCGGGATTCGATGCTCGGTGGCGGAAACTTTTATTTATGGAGTGTTTTGCTTGATTCATTTAACACGATTATGTTAAATTTAGATATTTTTTAAAGAAGACTTATGTAAAGCTATTTTTTTTATTTTATAGTAATAATTCACGTACGGTTTTTTTTAATTAGGTACTCTTAAACTATAGTATTATAGTGAAGATTCAACTTATACTGTCTTTAGCTTTACTGGTACTTTATTTATTCAATACACACATTACAATGTGCATAGGTACGTATATACGTATTGCATTTTTCATCATCAGCAACCCATTAATGTCCCACTGCTGAACTCAGCCCCCTGATTCTGAGCTGTCGGAAAATTTTCGGCCCGAAATGTCAGTGTATTTAAAGTTAAAAACATATTGTTAAAGAAATTAATGGTTGTTGGAATAAACCTGATGTTAATCAGGTTTTAATTTTCTTTCCGTTAGACTATTTTCTAACATTAAATAACATAAGCCGTAAAAATACGTCGTACTAACATTCGAAAAAGTTTACGATCTGGGAGCTATCCGACGAGTCAGAATCAGGGGGCAGGTCTCCTCTCCTCTATCTAGAGTCAATAACTATATTTTTTTAAATTTTGTTTTATTACTAATTTTGCTTTTATATTAAATTTATGAAAATGCGAATATGTATGTGTGTATATATATTATAGTTAAACGTTGGTGTGATGCACCTCTGCTTACCCCTTCGGGAAAAAGGCGTGGCGCTATGTTCTTTCATTTTTTTAAACTACATAGTTACATTAGTTGTGTTTCATCACTGATCGCTCAAATACATTCTAAAACTTACTCTTGTTCAATTATTGAGTGTATTACATTGCACACATTAATATTGTCTATATAAATACCGATCTTATAGCAATATGAAGTGTTCGTAACCTATATAACAGCAAAACCTCTCGTGATGCCGAGAAATAAATTATCTATGAAAGAGATTGGCTACTCGCTGTTGGGATGATATGCAAAGTGCTCTATTTTAGTAGGTTAGTGTTTAGTACCTGGCTGGTAATAAATCAATATGTACTGTAGTGTATTTTTACTATGGAATGTTAATATTGTGGATTGCATCGCATATTTTTGGTTTATAAATCAAATGTTTCTATTTTTATGGCATTAAGTAGTCTTTTTTATACGGTTTTGAAAAAAAAAGATGCGTTAATCCATTTGATAAATCAAATAACTTGTTAGTTAATAGTACTCTCAATGTTATGGAAATATTAAGGGATTAAAAAAATTTAGAACTGTAAAGTGTAGACTGTGGGAAGGTAACGTCAATCAAACACGGAAGGTGGCGATAGTCTGATTTATTGCGAGTAAATATGGCAGTAATATACATTTCAACCTAAATAAATCATGCAACACAGACATAAAATAATCCAAAATCCAAATTAAAATATAATATTTTAATTAAAAAATACAAATAACATTTTAAGGGTCAAATCTTTTTGATATTCTTTCATAGATTATGTATCTTCAAAGTTTGTCATAGTAGCAAAGTTATGATCCAGGTTTTTATAATAATATGACGGAAAAAAGCAGTGGGATTTAATGGGTTGCTGCTGATGATGAAAAAGCAATATTTTGGTATCCTTATAAATTTATATAAAAAATTAGCTAACTAACCTTTCTGTGTCATTATTCAAAAGCTTAAACAACACAAGAAGAGCCTCTTACCCTCCATCACCACTAAGAGTTAAGCTCCCGATAATTTTCAAGGGGCAGGAATCTTACAGCAGACTGAAATATCGATGCGATCACTACAGAGCACCAGATATATATCATTCACCATGCTATGATGCACAGATTTATGGCAAATAATCTATACTTCACGTGGAAAAGTTTTAAGTAAAAGGAGATTATAATGAGATAGGGTTGCTCTTGTTATAAATTCCATAAGACAATGAATAAGTGTTGCTGTCTTGTCAAATTTAAAAAAGCATATTTGCTGACCCCTTTTTTTGACTTTGTGTGACGTTCATAAGTATCATGTATTTGATCTATATAAAATGAAGATTATGACTATGACCATGATAATAATATGAAAGCAAAATTTGTAATAAAACGAAAAAAGAAATTTAATATTGGTACAGAAGGTGAACATTTTGTTTTTTGTCACAAACATGACTGATATTTTGTAACGGTGCTTATCATTCAAGCGAAGCGTGAAGAAGCAGGCCAGCAAGGCATTGTCAGCTGACATGGCACTTCGGTACCCTGTCAGCCGGAGCCAATATGTCAAGCTTCTAATAAATAATAATAAAAAATACCAGAAAAAAGTTAATTACAATTGTGTTTTCCGTTGGCCCCACACTAGGCAAGCCTGTCCTGTGGGTACCGTAGCGATTACATTGTACGTTTAGGCACATTGCTCGGTCGACATCTTTAAGATTTTACAATTAATTAATTAAAAACTACACAACTAACTTAATGATTATTTTATAAAATACAGAACTAAACAAAAAAAACAAAAAGGAAATCATGTTCATGTGTATCAATTTAAAGGAATAAAAACTAAACTGTACTTATGTGAATTTGTTTTAAACTGACTTATCATATTTATTCATCTCTACTGGAAAGTGAATCCTACCACTACAAAAATATACAATCATGTATTAGATATATAAGTTGCCATCTTTTATTGTTATTATTATAGTATGTATTTGTATTTTTATTTCTATTTGTGTCGTGTTTTTATCATAATGTATGGGTTTATAGGTTGCCTGAAATAAATGCTTTTTTTTTATTTATTTTACAAAATCAGCAATATTGTCACCATTGGTTTCGGTACACCTTAATTTATTATACTCATACACTTTTAAATATCAATTGTAGACATCAATCTGAATGGAGTATTTTGAATTAAATCACTTTTACCGAACTTAAAAAAGGAGAAGATTAAACCTAATGATTTTTTTGAGAATACTTAACCTATGCCGCAATACCTTCAACTCACTAAATCATTCGTCGCAAGTTAGCAACCTAAACTTAAAAATTTCATCTAGTAAAAGCTAAAACTAGTTTTCACGTTAAAAAATAGCTGAATAGGAAAACAGGTAAAAAGCCATGTACCATAAATAAACGATGACACAGGTAGCGTCCTTATTATTTAAGATGTGTGTGTGTCTGTCCGTCCGACCGGCGGCCGATATATCAACATTAGCTATGTCCCCCGTCTCGTCCGTGCCAGACACAAGCAAGGATGTTGTGCGCCAAGAAGTGGTAACAAGCTATGTACGATTAGGACGTGAGTTCTGTAAAATTTATCAAGGCTTTGCCCCATATCAACTGCGAGAAGTCCACTGCTGGATGGATTCGTTTATGATCGTTGATCGGATCGTTTATGGAGATAGGCCAAGGGATTTCCAACAGGGCCGGTTGTATAACGTAACGAAGTCCATTTACTATGTTAAACAGCAGCGGAGTGCAACTTCAGAGCGAACTAGGAGTTTGAAGAGACATATACCACTACAGAAAAATCTAATATAAGCCCAAGTCTTATAAGACAGTCGTACAGCCAGAGCCAACTTAGAATGAAACAGAATAGTAGTGCTAATATTATTATTTTTATTAGCAAAGCTTAAAATTAGTTAGGGCACAAAAATATGAACCGTAGCCTGTACAAAACAAAATTTAAAGTTACCAATAGACAAACGTGTTATTTGATTGCTGATTTCCGTAGTGAGTAGATAGTGTTTATTTGCTATTAAATGGGACACTATTCCGCCTGTCTACAAATACCAACAAAATACTTAATAGAAAGAAGAATAATCTCTCTTTATAAATTCATCATTTGAGCCTATTGCAGTCTTCTGCTGGACGTAGGCCTCTCTAACACGCGCCATAACATTCGGTCCTCCGCCCTCCGCATCCAGCCACACCCAGCGATATTTGTTAGGTCGTCGTCGGTCCCTCTAGTTGGAGGGCATCCAAGGGCATCCTACTCTACGTTTGCCGAGTCACGGTCTCCACATAATATTATATTATTATAGATAGAATCTGTAATTTTCACGCAACACTTTAATCCACGACTCTTCCAGTAAAAGCTAACACATCACATCTTCGTATTGACCCATGGGACGTCAAAAATGAAGATTTAGTCCCCCACCGCGTCATACGTTAGGACAACTAATGAAAACACGGCCCGGTGCTGATGAAGCCGTCAGCCTTTAAACATACCTGGATTATGGGGTGAGCAGACTTAGTGGTCTTATAAGGGTTAATTTTACTATGATTAACTTTAATATGTGGATAATTTTATGTAGAAATTATTGTTTTTAGAGATCTAAATTATGTTACTAAGTATAGCATTTTGCAGTGAAGTGAGGAAAGGAAAAAACAATATATTTATTTTAAGAGGACCTAATTAATTCCGACATAGCACTTAGTCGATAGACTAGCTATCGGTAGCAAATGTTTGAAAATGACAGCGAGCCAGTGTGAACCAGTTATCTACGATCTCTCTGAAGTAGATTCCGAATAGATCCTCTGTGTTGCGGGGGTTTATAAAAATATACAGTTAACTGATACTAAGTATCCAGACTCACCGAAGGAAAAATTCGCCATGATAATTAACGTGTGTAATTTCTTTTCTTTTTTTATACTAGTGACGCAAACAGACGTACGGTAAGCGCCGCCTGATGGTAAGCGGTTACCGTAGTCTATCATCATCATCATCATCTGCAACCCATTAAAATCCCACAGCTGGGCTTGGGACGACCAGCCTATGGACGCTTGAAACACGCCTTTCAACGTCCTTAAGAAACCTATTCACTCCTTGAAGAACCCCATATTGTACCTAAATTATTTATAGATAAAGGAAAATTATGGATATTCATACGCATTACTTCAGACCTATCTATCATAGGTGATATTAAAAGGCACACACACCTCTGCCTACACCTTTGCAGAAGAAAGGTGTGATTTTACAGAAGTCACGTATAAGTCGAATGCGAGTAAGTAGTTCAAGAAGTAAATCAAAGTAATAATTGCCTCAGACAAACATTACAATAAATTATATGTACCTATTGAAAGCAATTTAAAACGAAGGTTATTACGAGTACAGAAGGTGATGTTTCTTACACAATATTGATATCTGTACATCTTGGGTTTGGCTACTTGTTATTTATTACTTAATTTTGTATATATAATATGTCGCAGCCAACTGCCTAGCCGTTTAATTGAATGGCTAATATCGCTCAGTTAGTTGGACGCCACCATTTAATAAAACGGCTAGGCAGTTAATTGAATGGCTGATTTAACTAGTTGGCTGCGACATATATCATAAAACATTTATTGTGATACCTTCTTATCTCAACAAATGTTGATAAAAGAAACTTCTTGTTAGATCCGAGTAAATAAATAACGTTTTGATTATAAATAATTAGGGACTCATTTATTGATTTGTCTCATAACCCTTTCATTCCATATTAGGGACAAAGGAATTCATTGATTTTCATCCTACGAACGTTCCGAGTCGGTCACAGAATTTGAAAAAATATATATATATTATTTCTATCAAACATAAAAAAGAAACTATTTTTATTTCAATCCTCTGCCTCATTTCAGTTAATATTATTATTTCATATAAGGAATTAAATAATAATATTTTCTGTTCTGAAAAAAACAAGAACTATATAAGTAGTAAACCCAGGACCACCAACGCAACCCATCCAAAAACTTCACCACCAAAACTACCTCTTAACTAGAACCGATCAATCCACAAATCTACAGTATCTTTCAACCCCGTCGGTCTCCAAGTCAAACAAAGACAGACCAAAACTATTCCACATTTTTCGTTATCTTCCTTCATAAACAGGGATCATGAGCCTTACCCTTTCGCCATAAATCTGGCGCCACCCCCCCTCGCCTCCCCTACCCTACCGCGAGGTGGTTTTGAATGGAGATTGAGCCAATTAAAGTAATCGCCGTAACAGTCGACGCTGCCTTGGATTAGTTCTGTGTGGGGTATAGTAGTGGAGCTGCTGTTGCTGCTAAATTTATTTGCAGTACTATTGGGGTTTTGTGTTCGAAGTTTCAATAGTAAATTGATTTAAAAAAAAGGTTTAATCTATGAAATATTGATAAAACGTTCGTCGTCTTATGATATGATTATTTAGTATTTTTATTTTCTTGACCACCAGCATCTTTGTATTTTATGTTATTTAAAAAAACACATGTATACTAATATTACAAAGAAAAAAGATTTGTATTTTTGTACGTAACGAGTTAAAATCTAAAAACTACTGGATCGATTTCAAAAATTCTTATCCCGTTAGAAAGCTACATTATCATTGAGTAACATAGGCTGTATAACACCACGCTATGGCCAATAGGAGCTGAGCAGTGACCAAATAAAGACGGGAGCATAACTCCGCGCGACTTGTAGTAAATTCTAAAATACGTTTCATGTATCAATTTTCACGCTACAAACAAAAAAAAAACCCTCAAATATTTCCAGTTGTAAGTCGACTCCACAGTTTGGTCTCCCGCAGGATTAGTATCATACAATACAAGCAACAACTGAATCCTTTTATTTATTGCTATTTATTGTTATTGCATACTCTGTGCTCATTTCTCTCATCTAATATTGTCTTGGCATAAATTTCGCTTAGCGTTTCTGAACGTTTTAAATATCATTGCTAATTAGAGTCTCTGCATTTCCTTAAGCTTTTAGCTGATGAGGTTTTTTATTCTGATGTAGAATTTTGGAGATAAGACTCTGTTTTAGAAGAGTGCGGGGAAGGATTTTTTCTGTGGAATTGTTGAAGTTTTGAATTTAGAACATATTATATACATATTTTATATGTTAAAGAAAAGATACTATGTATGGTCTTCTAAAAGTAGCTATGTAATAAAACTAAAAGTCGCGTGTAGCTTCGCTCCCGTCGTTCTTTATTTGGCCACTGCTCAGCTCCTATTGGCCGTATCATTTTATTTTATTTTATTTTATTTGGAAAACATACAGTGAAATATAATAAATGTTACAACTCATTATAAAACTAAGCAGCTTAGCTGTTTTCGCAAGTGTATGACTAAATATAACAAATTTGCATTAAACTAACATTAAAGTGTTTCGAACAAAATTAAAGTAACTTTTTTAAAACTAAAATAAGGTAGCTATACAGAATGAGAACCAAACCAAGAGTTTGATAGTGTTTTAGTGAAAACATGTGGCTTTGAGTTAAATACATCTAGTTCCGGGAAGTTAACTAATTTGTTAATGTCTCTAGCTGATCTGACAAAGAATGAGTTTTGTCTATAATTTGAGGAGCTCTGGGATACGTCCAAGTAAGTGTGATGTCGTGTCATTCTGTTTGGGACCCTAAGGTTAATTTTAGACAATAGTTCTGGTGAGTCAATAACACTTTGGGCAATTTTAACGAGACAAGCTATATCGGAGTGACTTCGTCTCCTATACAATGGCAAGATATGATGTCTTCGACATCTAGCTTCGTCACTTATCATGATGTTATATTAACTATACCCTTCCTCAATAAATGAGCTATCCAACACTAAAATAATTTAAAAAGCCGGTATCACTTCTGTGACCTCCCGCCCCCTCCCGGTGTTGTTTTTTCGTTTACCAATCTATTACTTATAATATTAAAAAGCTGAAGAGTGTGTTTGCCAGCCCCATTGGAAATCTCTTGAGGAGGCATATGTCCTGCAGTGGACTCTCTGCGGCTGATAATTATGATGATGATGATGAAGAGTGTGTTTGTTTGGTTGAACGCGATAACCTCAGGAATTACTGAACCGAAATAGAAACTGAGTCCATGGGAGTAACTACTAACTAAAGGTTTGTTTAGCTACTCCCGTGGATCTTTATCCACGTGAGCGAAGCCTAGGGCGACCGCTAGTTGCACATATATAAAAAAACCTCTGCCTACGCCTTCGGGAAGGCAGTATTTACATTTATTTTACTTTTTTTAAAACAACCTATTTCTTTATACAACCGTAACACGCATAGTGCTCTTAATAAATAGTTAAACCGCAAATCCCATCAGTCTAGAGTTATATCAACCTGACTCTACATAGCGGCATTAATAAGAGCCGCTCTCTGGTAGAGTATTTCAAATGATTAGGCAGATTTATGCGGGTAGGGATGGCCGCTATCGGCACCGCTTGACTCCACCTAGAGACTCGAACAAACTAGATTTTGTAGAGTGTTTTATTTGAATGTAGCTCATGTTTGAGAATCTGAATAGCGATGTTATCTCTAGCAGTTTTATTTGGTTTTAAATTTATTGTTTTAGAATTGGTTTATTTCTATGATTATTATTAGA
This sequence comes from Laspeyria flexula, assembly GCA_905147015.1. Classification (NCBI taxonomy): domain Eukaryota; kingdom Metazoa; phylum Arthropoda; class Insecta; order Lepidoptera; family Erebidae; genus Laspeyria; species Laspeyria flexula. The sequence goes on along the minus strand of LR989952.1, from coordinate 16,902,006 downwards.
AAAAAAGTTTTTACTTTATTGTAATTTTTCATTTCTAATTGTTTCTCAATTTATTGGAACTATTTATTTTTTATTTATTTGTAAATAAATAATTATTTATTTATTTAAAATACCTACATTAAAATATTCAAATATATTTCTGGCAAAAAATTAATTAAATAATAGCAATTTTATAATTTGGCATTTTCCAGAAAAGTCTAGACTGGATTTATTACCAAAGTAATTAATTTCATGTTATCTCTACGTACAAGATAATACGCACTGCCGTACTTATATTTTTTAAACGATATTTAAATACTTGCAACTGATACTTATTTTACACTTAAAACATTACTAGACAACAAAGAAACTGTTTCACAGCTTAAAAATATACTGAATGTAAGTTTGGTCACCACATAGCACAGTGAGGTAAGTTCCTAGCGATAGTATTTGGTATAAAGGGACCCCTTGATAACGTCGAAATAAATCTGTTTGATATACCGAAGAGTGGAGCGATCGAGAGAAGTGGTTCGCGTTAGACCTGGTTCTAGAGAAATATTTCTTGGATAAAATTGGACAAAATCAAGGTGATGAGTTCATGACATCATTAACGCTACCTAAATGATAGTTATGAATGATTTTTTAAGGCTAGCCATACAATTTGTTTCTTCGCAATGTTTGCACGTTTGCATCGCGGTCCATCGCTTGGACGTCGAGCCTGAGTAGTTTATTCCGTCACGTTTAAAAAAACTATTTACCTTTTCAAGAGTGAAATGAAATGAAAATGTTCATATATCTAGGTTATAAAGTAACACCTATGAAAGTAACAAGTTAAGAATGTAACAGATTATCCGACAAAATTGTGTCAGCTCTGCAGCATTATGTATCTACGACCAGTTTTTAGACAGGGTGAAGCTATGTTTTTATTTATTTTTATTGTGTTAATTATTATTCGACACGAGTTCTTACATTTTTATTCCTCAATAGTTATTTTCTATCTGAAGTTTGAACTATACCACAGCGGTGAGAAATAGGTGCACGGCTCACCGGCGGTAAGCAGTTACCGTAACTTATACAACATCAGGGGTATCACTACTCTTAAAAATCTATTCCCTCCTTTTTAGCCGAACTTCTCGAAGAACTTATTTTAATATTTTAAAATAAGCTAATCAAAAGCTACATACAAACCTACACCATATACCTACACACCTGTAGACATCTTGAACAGATGGTCAGTACAGCCTAAGGCAAACACGACAGGCTATGTTAATCAATTGAACAATATGAGGCTCTTGTCTCACTGTGAATAAAAAGCGATTGAATACGAATGGCCTTTGTTTTGATTTGATATTATTTAGAACTTGAACCCGCAGCCCTGGCGATTCTGATTAATAAACGGAGTCTACGTAGCAACAGATTTAAATTTCAGTTTTTTTTCCCGATGTTTTTATTGAAATGTATGTACTTATTTGACTGGCCTGTTGGTCTAGTGGTTAGTGACCCTGACTGCTAAGCCGGAGGTCGTGGGTTCGATCCCCAATCAGGACAAATCTTTGTGTGATGAACATAAAGGTTTGTTCTGTGTCTGGGTGTAATTTATCTATAATATGTATGTATTTACAAAAAAAAAAAATATTTAAGTAGTATAATTATCAGTTGTTTAGTACCCATAACACAAGCAAATATAATTGCTTACTTTGGGACTAGATGGCGCTGTGTGAATGTGGTAGAATATTATTATTATGTCTCTTTTTTCACGGCTATACTTCTAAGGTGAGAAGTACACCCGGTCTTTTTGGAAGGCTTACGCGGGGACACAGGTCCAACACGCAGAGGCCCTTAAAGAATTTTAATTTAGAATGGGATGAGACACTTACCGCTGCCATATCACAGCTGCACTATTGTAGTACAGCTATGATTTGTCACTGATAAGTGTAAAGCTATTGATTGATGTTATGGAGTCAAATAAAATTGGGCTATGGGTTTGGGTGTTCGGTGGAATGGTGATATATGGCATACGGGAACTACGTCGCCTGCTTGCCTCCTCTAGCGGTGAATATATGTTGTTAAATGAGGATTGGGGCAGACGGTGACTCGCCTTACACTAGATGGGCCCCTTCCACAACCGACATGGGCCGAAGTCCACGGGTCTCAGGGCAACACCGTAGTGCGCGGCTAGGGGTGTCGAGCGGTGCGGCGCCGATTTCGCCATCGCGGGTCCCAAGCGGAGACCCGGAGCGGGTTTCCTCGTAATTATGCCATTGAAAAATGACACTTCCACCCCCGAGCATATAGCTCTGGCGACCCCTCTCTGGTCAGCTGGTTAAGGCAAGCCAGAGTTGAGAGTCGTGTGGTCGCTCTTGGAGATCCACTCCAGCCAGCCAACAAAGACGTGCTGGAGACGAGGCCTAGACCGACTCTCAGGGGCATTCAGGACCGCAGTGTCGCCACTCACATTCAGCTCGCCACTAGCTGCCCTGCGGTTTGTGGGCTCTTCATTTAAACTTGCAGTACATTTTTTTGTTTATATGGCAAGTGTTTGAAAAGCCACACTAATCTGCCCTCCAAGTTTGCGTTAATCTTATGAGAAGATAACGACTGCCCCAGAGGATTTTTTTTTTGGATTTTTTTTTTATTATTATTATTATTACTTATTGGTCACAGTGGTCAATGAATATAGTTTACGACAATGACTCGTTTATGATCTTAAAAGGCTTTGCAGTAATATAATTATTTGTTTACGTGAGACTTAAGCCCGTAAATTCTGACTTGTTTGTAAAATCACGATGCAAGACTTGTGCCCCTGTGCGAGCTTTGTGTGCACTGTATTTTCCCATCACTCATAAATCTCACCGGTTACATTGAGACCTATGCTTTATCATTATTTATTACAATAATGACATTTTGAGACGGCGTATGGTGACAGCTGTTTTATTGTTCATATCCAATAGAGGATGTAGTACTATCAATCAGTGATAATATATGATGTATTGAATCTTAATCATAGATATGCATTCATTTTGTCTATTAATTAGAATTGGCGAGATGGTGAATGCAGAATAGACGCTTACCCAATATAAAAAAATCCTACATGTTCTTCCATAAGTTTATTTAGAATTTTTCGTTAAGTCTTTAAACGCCATGTCGGACAGCGTTATCCTAAAAATAATACAATATGCTATTGTGTTTGTGGTCTGACGTTCAATAACATAAATATTCGGTATTATAAGATACATAGATAAAATAGATATAGGCATTCGTATAGGTATAAAAGATAATATCGAATCGAGTGATTGATCGAGAGAGAGAGTTCGGTCAATCACAAAACGAGTTCTCGATTTATGCTTAGATTTTAAATCGCTTTGTTTCGTAAACGAAGTATAGATTAACATTTGGAAAGGAATTAATAATCAACAGTTTTAAATCATGCGGTCTATGTAACCTATTTTGTAAATCTATAATGTAATTCTTCTGTACATCTGTATATCATTAAACTTCTCCTCTCGGTTAGATTTACAATTCGATCCTCTAGGAACCTGCCACCTATAGCCCACTAGTAGGATAGGTACGGCAAAGCGGAAGCAACTATTTTCCCCTCTTCGTCTTCCCCCCTCTTTGTTGAAGACCCGAACCTTAGACATGTCCAGTAAATTATGTATGAAATATCGTGTATTTTATTTTTCAAGTTACTTTAGTATAATAAGTTAGGTCGAGAATTGTGTAGTTATGTAATAACAGCGATCTGTTTCGACTTTAAACAGGAATCATTAAAATTACTAACCTTTTACTTATAAAAATCTGCTCGGGAAATCCTTGCCCTGACAATTACAAATAAAAAAAAAAAAGTTAAATCCGTTCAAATGATGCGTAATTCGACAATAGATTTTTCTTTAAATAGATTTAAGTATTTTTTTAGTTTTATCCGCAAAATAACATTTGCAAGCAATACCTATGCATTTACAAAATTCATTCAGTCATTATATTATTCAAGTAAATGTCAATCCCACACAAACCAAAATATGTGGGTTTTCGAGGCATCGTTTACTAAAGGTACATGCAAATGAAATTCACTATTGTTTTTAAACAAGAATTAAGTAATTTGGGAGCAGCTTGAACTATTTCGCAACAAAATGTTGTCGGAACAAGTCGGGCACAATGTGCGGATGCAACTGTTTAGTTGCGCAACTACAGCAACTAAAAGTGAACGTGTATCGCCCACCGGTCAATGGTAATGGTAGCACCATGTTTATGGGAAGCGGACATTATCGGACATAAAATCTCGAGATACTTGTGCTACCAAATGTCAGTAGAAAATTAAGGTATTTAGGCAGAGAAATATTTGAGAACAGGTAAGCCGGTAATTACCACAAAGTCGAAACTCACCCGAAGTATAGGTAAGTTGTGAAGAAAGGGCCCACTCGTAATAATAATATTTTTTAAATAAGAATAAATATAATTCTTTAAGGGCCTCTGTGTGTTAGACCTGTGTCCCTGCGTAAGCCTTCCAAAAAGACCAGGAACACTTCTCACTTTAGAGAGAAAGAAGTATAGCCGTGAAAAAAGAGACATATTTTTTTATTTAATAGTAGCACTGTTCGAAGTTAAAACCTTCTTGTTATAATTTGTACACCCTGGCCACTTTTATATATGAGTACTATCTATGGACGTAATAAAACAGTTCTGTCGCGTTTTTTTTCTGAATAGGTTATGGGCAATATTTAACGCTTCATATACATACAAAAAAATGGCTACATCAGCTGAAGGCCTACCCCTAGCGGAGGCATCCTACCGACATCCAGTCGTTACCAGCGGTGTCCCACAAATACCCAAGTTGGACGGGCGATCCAATTTTGCTACTTGGAGCTTTGGTATCAAAATGTACCTTATTGACTGTGGGTTGTGGAAGTGCGTCGAGTGCCCAGAAGAATTCGCAAAAGAGCGAAGCGACTTCAATAGAATGGATGAACAGGCAAGGGCAAAACTATGTCTATCTGTAGCGCCAAAAGTTTACTCCGTCGTGAAGTCTGCCAAAACGGCAAAAGAAACATGGAACAAATTAAAAGCACAATATGCCGACAAAGGTTTGGACAGAAGGCTAAATCTACTTAGGCAACTTTTTAACATAAAATTAGCAACATTTGGAGATATTGAGAGCTATATTAATGCCATAAGAGATATACAGGAGAAACTCCATGAAATCGAAGCTGGACTGGAGGATGAATTTATCGGAGTCATAATGCTAGCAGGTTTGACAGAAGAGTTCAAGCCTCTCATCATGGCACTGGAGCATTCAGGTGCAAAAATTACTTCAGACTCAGTAGCCACGAGGCTTCTCAGCGAAGATCACAAGACACCTGAAGAACTCTCCACGAACACTTCTTTTTCGGCCACAACTCCTAAATTACAGTGTAAATTTTGTAAGAAGTTTGGACATGTTATTTTAAATTGTAGAAAAAGGAAACAACACATGAAAACACTTTCTACACATAACAAAACAAATTTTATTACAGATGTTACACTTTTATCTTCTTTTAATTCAAATTTCTCAGGTCCCCAACTCAAACAAAACTGGATTCTGGATTCCGGAGCAACAGCACACATGTGCAAGGATAAGAATTCCTTTCAGGACTTAAAGTCGTTCAAATCCAGACCAATATATGTTGCCAACAACGATCTAATCCCTTGCTCAGGATCAGGTACCGTAGTTTTGCCTTTACCTAGAGGTAATTCGAGCACACTCGATAATGTGCTATATGTTCCAGACATAGCGTCGAACTTATTATCTATAAGTAGCCTTGTACGTGAAAATCATGTCGTTGTATTTTCCCAAAGTGGTGCTACAATTCTTCGTAGGGAAAACTGCAAAGTTTCCGGCGAAATAGTAGCAACTGCGTCGAATTATAAAAATCTTTATAAACTCGATATGGCACAACAAGTTTATTTGACAAATGAATGTTCACCAACAGCGTTGCTATGGCATCGACGTCTTGGACATCTCAATGACAAGGCCGTCAATATATTAAAAAATAAACAAATAGGCGTAAGTTTTTCAGACAGACTGCCAGATACTTGTGTGCCATGTATACAAGGTAAATTAGCAAAGAGGCCCTTTAAAATTTCTCAAAGAGAAACTAGTAATAGATTAGAGCTCATACACACAGACCTCTGTGGCCCAATGAGTACGCACTCATTTGGTGGTGCTCTATATTTATTAACATTTACGGACAACTTCTCTCGCAAAACTTTTGGCTATTTATTAAAGTCTAAGAGCGAGGTATATACGAAGTTTGTCGAATTTAAATGTATGGTGGAAAACCAGACAGGCCTTAAAATAAAAACCCTCCGCTCAGACGGCGGTGGTGAGTACGTAAACCGTCAGATGTCTGACTTCTTGAATGCAAATGGAATAGTTCATCAGACTTCTATTCCTTATAATCCACAACAGAATGGACTATCTGAACGCGTCAATCGTACTGTAGTTGAGAAAGCACGGTCAATGCTGCAAGATGCAGGTCTTCCCAGAGCCTATTGGGGCGAAGCTGTTAATACAGCAATTTATTTGAAAAATCATTCCCCCACCACAGCTCTGAAGAACGAAATCCCCGAGGAGAAATGGACTGGCAAGAAGGTAAACCTTGCACACCTTCGAGTTTTTGGATGTAATGCTCATGTGCTAATTCCTAAGGAAAAACGTAAGAAGCTTGATCCGAAAACCGAAGTTTGTGTATTCGTTGGCTACTCCGAACAACACAAAGGCTATCGCCTAATCAATCCTCGTAATCCGAGACGTATAATTGTTGCTCGAGATGTTGTGTTCCTAGAGAACAACCCCGCCGCGGTCACCTCTAGTCACTCTACTATTGAAGATTCTCCTGACCCTTCCTCAACACCCAACGAACCCTACGTGATCGACGTACATCTGCCTTCTATCTCTTCTTCACGCATACAACCGATCCTTTCGAGTCCTTCACCGGTTACCGTCCCGTCTTTTACGTCTGAATCATCCGATACACAGCCTGATTCGGATGATGCTGTTCCGGAATCTCCTACTGAACCGGAACTAGAACCCGAAGTATTCAATGACGCTGAGTCAGAACCATCTCCAGAGTCAAGTTTAGAGTACCAAAGACGATATCCGACCAGAGAGCGACAACCTCCAACTCGTTTTCCAGAGAACGACAGGTCTACTCTCTGCTTGATCTCCTGCGACTCTGAACCTGAGACTTACGGAGAAGCTATGACAGACTCGAATAAAGACGAATGGGTGGAAGCTATGAGAGTCGAGTATAACTCTCTTATCAATCATGGTACTTGGACTTTAGTTGACAGACCTGAAAACCGAAAGATTATTAAAAATAAATGGGTCTATAAAATTAAAAAGGATACTAACGGAGAGATAGTGAAGTTCAAAGCTAGACTTGTAGCCAAAGGTTTTACACAAGTTTACGGCGTTGACTACGGAGAGACATTCTCACCGGTCACTCGGCTATCCACCATAAGACTTTTAATCGCTTTTGCAGCGAAAGATGGACTTTATCTTGAACATTTAGATGTTGAGACTGCATTTCTCAACGGTGATTTAGAAGAAGAAATCTTCATGGAGCAGCCAGAAGGTTTCGCTTTTGAACCTAAGAAAAAGGTATGTCTCCTTAAAAAATCACTGTATGGGCTTAAACAAGCTCCACGTCAATGGAACAAAAAAGTTTGTGAAGCCATGAACAAACTTTCATTGACTCAATGTTCGAAAGAGCACTGTCTTTATTATAAAAAGTCAGGCAAAAAGCTTCTAGTCGTCGCTATCTTTGTGGACGATTTCTTCCTCCTGTCAAATGATGACAGTATGAAAGATTCATTCAAACGAGGACTTAGAGAACTGTTCACTGTAAAAGATCTCGGTATTCTTAAAGATTGTTTGGGAATGAGAGTCACTCATTGTGAAAAAAGTATTACTCTCGACCAAACTAATTATATCGACGAACTGATTAATAAATTTGGCATGGAAGATGCTATTCCAGTATCCACACCAATGGAACTTGGACTAAAATTAATCCGGCCAAAAGATGGTGAGGAACGATTTAATTTGCCTTATCAGCAGCTTATTGGGTCACTAATGTATATTTCCATTGGCACAAGACCTGACATATCCTATGCTGTCTCCTATTTGAGCCAATTCAATACTCATTACGGGGAGGAACACTGGAAAGCTGCAAAACGTGTACTTAGGTACTTAAAGGCAACTAAAAATTTGAAACTAAACTACACCTACAATACTGATCGAAGTGTACCTATTGGTTATGCTGATGCTGATTACGGTAGTAGTGTTATTGACAGACGCTCATACACTGGTTACACCTTTTTGATGAGTGGCGCACCAACTTCGTGGGAGGCTCGCAAACAGAAAACAGTTGCCCTCTCGACTACAGAAGCCGAATATATGGCACTTTCTGAATCAAGTAAAGAAGCCATCTATATACGTTCCCTCATCAAAGAAATATTTTCAATAGACCAACCAATAGTAATATATTCAGATAACCAAAGTTCACTTAAACTCAGCACAAATGACACCTATCACGCTCGCACAAAACATATTGATATTCGTCATCACTTCATACGAGAGGCCTTAACAAATAATCAAATTCATGTTAAGTACATCTCAACCACACATCAGTTAGCAGACATACTAACCAAATCATTACCTAAACTAAGACACAGTAAGCTAACTACATTATTAGGTTTACTGTAAAGTTTTTATTTTTATAATGGTTTAATACATATTTGTTTCTATATTAAGTTTGCTATTTGATATTCTTATAAATTAATTCAAATGTTTATAAATTAATTGTCATATTGTGTATTAGTAGTCACTTGTGTTTATTATCAGTTTATATCATGCATTGTACGTACAGGGTGATCTAATTACGGGGAGGTGTTCGAAGTTAAAACCTTCTTGTTATAATTTGTACACCCTGGCCACTTTTATATATGAGTACTATCTATGGACGTAATAAAACAGTTCTGTCGCGTTTTTTTTCTGAATAAGCACTGCATTGTGGCTGACCACTTCGCCTGATAGAAAGATAAAAGAAGCAAGGTGCTTCTTCACTCTTCGTTTTGAAGGATCCCATATCATATATGTTTGAAAATGAAATGAAAATTTAAATTTCCTAATATTTGACAAAGCCGGTCAGTCAGTTGTCCAGATTTCAAGTAGGGTCAAAGATAATAATATGTTATACTGAATGTAAAGAGGTCATAAGGCACTGACAACTAAAAATACTGATAGTGATTCTTAACACTATGCAGATAGAGTCACCAGTCAACCGCAGTAGTAGTATTTTCTCTTATAGTTACCCCATAATGGAAAATGTTTGCAGGAGACCCGTGCGTGGAGTTAGTGGGATATTTATAGGTTGTAATGATGATGATGATGATGAATGGAAAATCTATTTCTAAAGTTTGAATACCAAGAAAATATTATGTGACTATTTTGTTTTTTATTGAACTTTGGAACCGAAATGGTCTCGTACCACGCGGTTTCAGAGGAATTTCCTCCCAAGAACTAAGTATCAGGTTGTGGAATGAACTCCCTGACGAGGTTTTCCCAAGGGACTACAGTATGGGTTCTTAAAAAAAGGAGTGAATAGGTTTCTTAAGTCTAGTGTTGTAGGCTACGTTAAAAAAAACAATAAAGTCGACTTGACAATGAAAGTGAACTTAAATTTCGTCGTCTAAAAACAACAGTCCACTGGTTCAAAGGCGGTACTTTGACGTAACAATAGTGAAATCTAAATGCGCACTTATGATCTTTCAATTATTATTGTTAACACTTATTACCTGTACACACACTCGAAACAATTGGTGTTATGTACAACTATTATTTTGGAATTTCTCACCATTCTTTTTTATAACTAACAAAAAACGGACTTTCCTTATTAGACGAAGTTAATGTATACCTACTAAAAATAAATTTCTAACTATTGTTTACTACAGTTTTTCTTTTTTTGGGCTCCATGAGTGTCTTTGCTACGTGCGTCGACCAGTTACTGATCTATTATAGCGCCCACACATACTCTTAGAATTACTTCTAGGGTATGTGAGTTTTCTCACGATGTTTACTCTAACTCTCAGCAGTTGGTTGGTTACTTGACTAGTACATGTATATAAAATTTACAAAGTGAAATCTGCATTGTTACTGCCGGTCGGAATCGAACTAAAATCGCTTGATTTGCATGTCGGTCATTTATCCATTCGGTCAACATCTCTTGCTAATTCCTGTAATGTAAAATAAGTTCCTGAGTTTGGTCTTGGTATTGGTCAGATTAAAAGATGTTTTTTTTTTTAATATAAATTCTGTATAGGTTTTTCTATAATTTAGTTGGCAAACATTTTAATTCCTCTAGCACACATAGTTCAAATTAATTGTGAGTTGTTCGACTAATGGCTGATTTCAATAATCTATCTATCTATGGATTTGGTTACTAAAGTTAGAATTTTGACATAAGCTCCATACAAAATGTGTCAAAATTCTAACTTTTTACTACTACAGGAAGTAGAGGTCTTACATTTACGCTGTTACTTACGTACATTGTAAATACCTATTCTACACTAGGTGATCTTGTGGTGTAAGTAACCTTGAAGTAAATGACGAAATTTACAAAATCTTCTAATTTAATTAACGTTACGACCACGCGGTCGCTTGACATACTTTTTGTTTGGTGTTCTGTTTTTGCTGAATTATTTTTATGTAACAAGACCATGTTCGCATGACTACAAAACGGTAGATACGTGTCATAGGTTCAAGTACAAATTGGTCAATTATCTGCGTATACAAAATTACAGATGTTATTCATTTTATTATGATTGATATGTTGTATGTTTCGATGTACAATTTAAGGTTTTTTTTTATATTTACAAAATTTCTTTTTAAAACATATCGTTACATTATATTTAATGAAAATCTATCCTAATATTAGAAAGCTGAAGAGTTGGTTTGGTTGGTTCTCTCTGGAATCTCTGGAACTATTAGTCCGAATTGAAAAATTTATTTAGTGTTAGATTGCCCATTTATCGAGGAGTTATAAATCACGTTAAGACCAAATGGAACTGAGCAATCGCCAAAGAAAGATCTACGGGAGCCAAGAGCAACAGTTAGATTCGATATACCATAGATTCGATAAAAAATAAATAGCCAATATTATACCTAACATTAGTGTGTGTAAGTGCGTGATAGACTAAGCACGGTAAATGGGTCTGTAGTTGGGATAAAATTACGTACGGTATAATAATATATGGGATATGATACGTTCGTTTTAGTTTCGTCAACTTAGGTACCTTTTATATTATACAATTTTATGACTAAAGTTATTCAATTGCACTTGGATGTATCCAGGTTAAAGACTTAGGACAGCCACGTGTTAAGTGATATTACTGCTATATAAAACACTACCGCTGATCTAATGGTACCACAACTGCATGCAAATGTACAGTATTATACATACATTGATGATGAACACATATCCAACGTGACTTTGTCTAGGATGTAATAATATCAGTAGAATACATCTAGGTATAATAAACAAATAATACTTAATAACAAAAAACCACCAACTTATATATTTCTGGCCTGTTGGTCTAGTAGTTTAGTGACCCTGACTGCTAAGCCGGAGGTCTTGGGTTTGATTTCCAACCAGAACAAATCTTTGTGTGATGTTGGTTATGTATCTGGGGGTAATTTATCTATGATATGTAAGTATTTACAAAATAAAACGTATTTAAGTAGTATATCAGTTGTTTAGTACATATAACACAAGCAAATATAATTGCCTAATTTGGGACTAGATGACGCTATATGAATGTGGCAAAAATATTATTAGATATTATTAAAAAATACCATAGTTATAAAGTACATGTTTTTGTTATTATTTAAATTACAATGGTCTTTGATTTTTAATCATTTGGTATGGGGTTCTATAAAATAAAGGTATTTAGACGACTAAAATGGCATGGCATATTAAATTATGAGTTGAAATGATAATTTCACCTTCATGGGTATATTAGGATGGAAGTTTTCGCACGTAGTTAGATTAACTGGGTGGAAGCAAGTCTAATAATAACGCAGAAACAGTTTCCACTACATTACAAAATCATCTTTTACTAGCAATAGATGATAAAGATAGTTCTTAACAGTGGCATACGAAGTAAACACTATAAAACGTGTAAGTAATAGTTACTTTAATGTATGCGTTACTTAGCCCACTTACATAAGTAAGTTAACTGGATTTTTTGTTGAGCCTCGAGTTACCGCAGGTCAATTGTTACGTAAGCACACATGCTTACTGTGTCGTGAGATTTTGTTTATTAAACTGTCTCATTATTTTCCTCAGTGGCTCAGCGGTGACAAGAAAATAGCAGTACATCATCATCATCATTTCAAACCATAAATGTCCCACTGCTGGGCATGGTCTGGATATGGTCTCCACGTTATGTGGAGCAGTACATAGACGAACTTAATTCAAATATAAGTTTTTACTTAGAACTTGAACCCGCAGCCCTGGCGATTCTGATTAATAAACGGAGTCTACGTAGCAACAGATTTAAATTTCAGTTTTTTTTCCCGATGTTTTTATTGAAATGTATGTACTTATTTGACTGGCCTGTTGGTCTAGTGGTTAGTGACCCTGACTGCTAAGCCGGAGGTCGTGGGTTCGATCCCCAATCAGGACAAATCTTTGTGTGATGAACATAAAGGTTTGTTCTGTGTCTGGGTGTAATTTATCTATAATATGTATGTATTTACAAAAAAAAATAATATTTAAGTAGTATAATTATCAGTTGTTTAGTACCCATAACACAAGCAAATATAATTGCTTACTTTGGGACTAGATGGCGCTGTGTGAATGTGGTAGAATATTATTATTATGTCTCTTTTTTCACGGCTATACTTCTAAGGTGAGAAGTACACCCGGTCTTTTTGGAAGGCTTACGCGGGGACACAGGTCCAACACGCAGAGGCCCTTAAAGAATTTTAATTTAGAATGGGATGAGACACTTACCGCTGCCATATCACAGCTGCACTATTGTAGTACAGCTATGATTTGTCACTGATAAGTGTAAAGCTATTGATTGATGTTATGGAGTCAAATAAAATTGGGCTATGGGTTTGGGTGTTCGGTGGAATGGTGATATATGGCATACGGGAACTACGTCGCCTGCTTGCCTCCTCTAGCGGTGAATATATGTTGTTAAATGAGGATTGGGGCAGACGGTGACTCGCCTTACACTAGATGGGCCCCTTCCACAACCGACATGGGCCGAAGTCCACGGGTCTCAGGGCAACACCGTAGTGCGCGGCTAGGGGTGTCGAGCGGTGCGGCGCCGATTTCGCCATCGCGGGTCCCAAGCGGAGACCCGGAGCGGGTTTCCTCGTAATTATGCCATTGAAAAATGACACTTCCACCCCCGAGCATATAGCTCTGGCGACCCCTCTCTGGTCAGCTGGTTAAGGCAAGCCAGAGTTGAGAGTCGTGTGGTCGCTCTTGGAGATCCACTCCAGCCAGCCAACAAAGACGTGCTGGAGACGAGGCCTAGACCGACTCTCAGGGGCATTCAGGACCGCAGTGTCGCCACTCACATTCAGCTCGCCACTAGCTGCCCTGCGGTTTGTGGGCTCTTCATTTAAACTTGCAGTACATTTTTTTGTTTATATGGCAAGTGTTTGAAAAGCCACACTAATCTGCCCTCCAAGTTTGCGTTAATCTTATGAGAAGATAACGACTGCCCCAGAGGATTTTTTTTTTGGATTTTTTTTTTATTATTATTATTATTACTTATTGGTCACAGTGGTCAATGAATATAGTTTACGACAATGACTCGTTTATGATCTTAAAAGGCTTTGCAGTAATATAATTATTTGTTTACGTGAGACTTAAGCCCGTAAATTCTGACTTGTTTGTAAAATCACGATGCAAGACTTGTGCCCCTGTGCGAGCTTTGTGTGCACTGTATTTTCCCATCACTCATAAATCTCACCGGTTACATTGAGACCTATGCTTTATCATTATTTATTACAATAATGACATTTTGAGACGGCGTATGGTGACAGCTGTTTTATTGTTCATATCCAATAGAGGATGTAGTACTATCAATCAGTGATAATATATGATGTATTGAATCTTAATCATAGATATGCATTCATTTTGTCTATTAATTAGAATTGGCGAGATGGTGAATGCAGAATAGACGCTTACCCAATATAAAAAAATCCTACATGTTCTTCCATAAGTTTATTTAGAATTTTTCGTTAAGTCTTTAAACGCCATGTCGGACAGCGTTATCCTAAAAATAATACAATATGCTATTGTGTTTGTGGTCTGACGTTCAATAACATAAATATTCGGTATTATAAGATACATAGATAAAATAGATATAGGCATTCGTATAGGTATAAAAGATAATATCGAATCGAGTGATTGATCGAGAGAGAGAGTTCGGTCAATCACAAAACGAGTTCTCGATTTATGCTTAGATTTTAAATCGCTTTGTTTCGTAAACGAAGTATAGATTAACATTTGGAAAGGAATTAATAATCAACAGTTTTAAATCATGCGGTCTATGTAACCTATTTTGTAAATCTATAATGTAATTCTTCTGTACATCTGTATATCATTAAACTTCTCCTCTCGGTTAGATTTACAATTCGATCCTCTAGGAACCTGCCACCTATAGCCCACTAGTAGGATAGGTACGGCAAAGCGGAAGCAACTATTTTCCCCTCTTCGTCTTCCCCCCTCTTTGTTGAAGACCCGAACCTTAGACATGTCCAGTAAATTATGTATGAAATATCGTGTATTTTATTTTTCAAGTTACTTTAGTATAATAAGTTAGGTCGAGAATTGTGTAGTTATGTAATAACAGCGATCTGTTTCGACTTTAAACAGGAATCATTAAAATTACTAACCTTTTACTTATAAAAATCTGCTCGGGAAATCCTTGCCCTGACAATTACAAATAAAAAAAAAAAAGTTAAATCCGTTCAAATGATGCGTAATTCGACAATAGATTTTTCTTTAAATAGATTTAAGTATTTTTTTAGTTTTATCCGCAAAATAACATTTGCAAGCAATACCTATGCATTTACAAAATTCATTCAGTCATTATATTATTCAAGTAAATGTCAATCCCACACAAACCAAAATATGTGGGTTTTCGAGGCATCGTTTACTAAAGGTACATGCAAATGAAATTCACTATTGTTTTTAAACAAGAATTAAGTAATTTGGGAGCAGCTTGAACTATTTCGCAACAAAATGTTGTCGGAACAAGTCGGGCACAATGTGCGGATGCAACTGTTTAGTTGCGCAACTACAGCAACTAAAAGTGAACGTGTATCGCCCACCGGTCAATGGTAATGGTAGCACCATGTTTATGGGAAGCGGACATTATCGGACATAAAATCTCGAGATACTTGTGCTACCAAATGTCAGTAGAAAATTAAGGTATTTAGGCAGAGAAATATTTGAGAACAGGTAAGCCGGTAATTACCACAAAGTCGAAACTCACCCGAAGTATAGGTAAGTTGTGAAGAAAGGGCCCACTCGTAATAATAATATTTTTTAAATAAGAATAAATATAATTCTTTAAGGGCCTCTGTGTGTTAGACCTGTGTCCCTGCGTAAGCCTTCCAAAAAGACCAGGAACACTTCTCACTTTAGAGAGAAAGAAGTATAGCCGTGAAAAAAGAGACATATTTTTTTATTTAATAGTAGCACTGCATTGTGGCTGACCACTTCGCCTGATAGAAAGATAAAAGAAGCAAGGTGCTTCTTCACTCTTCGTTTTGAAGGATCCCATATCATATATGTTTGAAAATGAAATGAAAATTTAAATTTCCTAATATTTGACAAAGCCGGTCAGTCAGTTGTCCAGATTTCAAGTAGGGTCAAAGATAATAATATGTTATACTGAATGTAAAGAGGTCATAAGGCACTGACAACTAAAAATACTGATAGTGATTCTTAACACTATGCAGATAGAGTCACCAGTCAACCGCAGTAGTAGTATTTTCTCTTATAGTTACCCCATAATGGAAAATGTTTGCAGGAGACCCGTGCGTGGAGTTAGTGGGATATTTATAGGTTGTAATGATGATGATGATGATGAATGGAAAATCTATTTCTAAAGTTTGAATACCAAGAAAATATTATGTGACTATTTTGTTTTTTATTGAACTTTGGAACCGAAATGGTCTCGTACCACGCGGTTTCAGAGGAATTTCCTCCCAAGAACTAAGTATCAGGTTGTGGAATGAACTCCCTGACGAGGTTTTCCCAAGGGACTACAGTATGGGTTCTTAAAAAAAGGAGTGAATAGGTTTCTTAAGTCTAGTGTTGTAGGCTACGTTAAAAAAAACAATAAAGTCGACTTGACAATGAAAGTGAACTTAAATTTCGTCGTCTAAAAACAACAGTCCACTGGTTCAAAGGCGGTACTTTGACGTAACAATAGTGAAATCTAAATGCGCACTTATGATCTTTCAATTATTATTGTTAACACTTATTACCTGTACACACACTCGAAACAATTGGTGTTATGTACAACTATTATTTTGGAATTTCTCACCATTCTTTTTTATAACTAACAAAAAACGGACTTTCCTTATTAGACGAAGTTAATGTATACCTACTAAAAATAAATTTCTAACTATTGTTTACTACAGTTTTTCTTTTTTTGGGCTCCATGAGTGTCTTTGCTACGTGCGTCGACCAGTTACTGATCTATTATAGCGCCCACACATACTCTTAGAATTACTTCTAGGGTATGTGAGTTTTCTCACGATGTTTACTCTAACTCTCAGCAGTTGGTTGGTTACTTGACTAGTACATGTATATAAAATTTACAAAGTGAAATCTGCATTGTTACTGCCGGTCGGAATCGAACTAAAATCGCTTGATTTGCATGTCGGTCATTTATCCATTCGGTCAACATCTCTTGCTAATTCCTGTAATGTAAAATAAGTTCCTGAGTTTGGTCTTGGTATTGGTCAGATTAAAAGATGTTTTTTTTTTTAATATAAATTCTGTATAGGTTTTTCTATAATTTAGTTGGCAAACATTTTAATTCCTCTAGCACACATAGTTCAAATTAATTGTGAGTTGTTCGACTAATGGCTGATTTCAATAATCTATCTATCTATGGATTTGGTTACTAAAGTTAGAATTTTGACATAAGCTCCATACAAAATGTGTCAAAATTCTAACTTTTTACTACTACAGGAAGTAGAGGTCTTACATTTACGCTGTTACTTACGTACATTGTAAATACCTATTCTACACTAGGTGATCTTGTGGTGTAAGTAACCTTGAAGTAAATGACGAAATTTACAAAATCTTCTAATTTAATTAACGTTACGACCACGCGGTCGCTTGACATACTTTTTGTTTGGTGTTCTGTTTTTGCTGAATTATTTTTATGTAACAAGACCATGTTCGCATGACTACAAAACGGTAGATACGTGTCATAGGTTCAAGTACAAATTGGTCAATTATCTGCGTATACAAAATTACAGATGTTATTCATTTTATTATGATTGATATGTTGTATGTTTCGATGTACAATTTAAGGTTTTTTTTTATATTTACAAAATTTCTTTTTAAAACATATCGTTACATTATATTTAATGAAAATCTATCCTAATATTAGAAAGCTGAAGAGTTGGTTTGGTTGGTTCTCTCTGGAATCTCTGGAACTATTAGTCCGAATTGAAAAATTTATTTAGTGTTAGATTGCCCATTTATCGAGGAGTTATAAATCACGTTAAGACCAAATGGAACTGAGCAATCGCCAAAGAAAGATCTACGGGAGCCAAGAGCAACAGTTAGATTCGATATACCATAGATTCGATAAAAAATAAATAGCCAATATTATACCTAACATTAGTGTGTGTAAGTGCGTGATAGACTAAGCACGGTAAATGGGTCTGTAGTTGGGATAAAATTACGTACGGTATAATAATATATGGGATATGATACGTTCGTTTTAGTTTCGTCAACTTAGGTACCTTTTATATTATACAATTTTATGACTAAAGTTATTCAATTGCACTTGGATGTATCCAGGTTAAAGACTTAGGACAGCCACGTGTTAAGTGATATTACTGCTATATAAAACACTACCGCTGATCTAATGGTACCACAACTGCATGCAAATGTACAGTATTATACATACATTGATGATGAACACATATCCAACGTGACTTTGTCTAGGATGTAATAATATCAGTAGAATACATCTAGGTATAATAAACAAATAATACTTAATAACAAAAAACCACCAACTTATATATTTCTGGCCTGTTGGTCTAGTAGTTTAGTGACCCTGACTGCTAAGCCGGAGGTCTTGGGTTTGATTTCCAACCAGAACAAATCTTTGTGTGATGTTGGTTATGTATCTGGGGGTAATTTATCTATGATATGTAAGTATTTACAAAATAAAACGTATTTAAGTAGTATATCAGTTGTTTAGTACATATAACACAAGCAAATATAATTGCCTAATTTGGGACTAGATGACGCTATATGAATGTGGCAAAAATATTATTAGATATTATTAAAAAATACCATAGTTATAAAGTACATGTTTTTGTTATTATTTAAATTACAATGGTCTTTGATTTTTAATCATTTGGTATGGGGTTCTATAAAATAAAGG
This sequence comes from Laspeyria flexula, assembly GCA_905147015.1. NCBI lineage: Eukaryota > Metazoa > Arthropoda > Insecta > Lepidoptera > Erebidae > Laspeyria > Laspeyria flexula. The sequence goes on along the minus strand of LR989952.1, from coordinate 16,883,322 downwards.
TATTTAGACGACTAAAATGGCATGGCATATTAAATTATGAGTTGAAATGATAATTTCACCTTCATGGGTATATTAGGATGGAAGTTTTCGCACGTAGTTAGATTAACTGGGTGGAAGCAAGTCTAATAATAACGCAGAAACAGTTTCCACTACATTACAAAATCATCTTTTACTAGCAATAGATGATAAAGATAGTTCTTAACAGTGGCATACGAAGTAAACACTATAAAACGTGTAAGTAATAGTTACTTTAATGTATGCGTTACTTAGCCCACTTACATAAGTAAGTTAACTGGATTTTTTGTTGAGCCTCGAGTTACCGCAGGTCAATTGTTACGTAAGCACACATGCTTACTGTGTCGTGAGATTTTGTTTATTAAACTGTCTCATTATTTTCCTCAGTGGCTCAGCGGTGACAAGAAAATAGCAGTACATCATCATCATCATTTCAAACCATAAATGTCCCACTGCTGGGCATGGTCTGGATATGGTCTCCACGTTATGTGGAGCAGTACATAGACGAACTTAATTCAAATATAAGTTTTTACTTAGAACTTGAACCCGCAGCCCTGGCGATTCTGATTAATAAACGGAGTCTACGTAGCAACAGATTTAAATTTCAGTTTTTTTTCCCGATGTTTTTATTGAAATGTATGTACTTATTTGACTGGCCTGTTGGTCTAGTGGTTAGTGACCCTGACTGCTAAGCCGGAGGTCGTGGGTTCGATCCCCAATCAGGACAAATCTTTGTGTGATGAACATAAAGGTTTGTTCTGTGTCTGGGTGTAATTTATCTATAATATGTATGTATTTACAAAAAAAAAAAATATTTAAGTAGTATAATTATCAGTTGTTTAGTACCCATAACACAAGCAAATATAATTGCTTACTTTGGGACTAGATGGCGCTGTGTGAATGTGGTAGAATATTATTATTATGTCTCTTTTTTCACGGCTATACTTCTAAGGTGAGAAGTACACCCGGTCTTTTTGGAAGGCTTACGCGGGGACACAGGTCCAACACGCAGAGGCCCTTAAAGAATTTTAATTTAGAATGGGATGAGACACTTACCGCTGCCATATCACAGCTGCACTATTGTAGTACAGCTATGATTTGTCACTGATAAGTGTAAAGCTATTGATTGATGTTATGGAGTCAAATAAAATTGGGCTATGGGTTTGGGTGTTCGGTGGAATGGTGATATATGGCATACGGGAACTACGTCGCCTGCTTGCCTCCTCTAGCGGTGAATATATGTTGTTAAATGAGGATTGGGGCAGACGGTGACTCGCCTTACACTAGATGGGCCCCTTCCACAACCGACATGGGCCGAAGTCCACGGGTCTCAGGGCAACACCGTAGTGCGCGGCTAGGGGTGTCGAGCGGTGCGGCGCCGATTTCGCCATCGCGGGTCCCAAGCGGAGACCCGGAGCGGGTTTCCTCGTAATTATGCCATTGAAAAATGACACTTCCACCCCCGAGCATATAGCTCTGGCGACCCCTCTCTGGTCAGCTGGTTAAGGCAAGCCAGAGTTGAGAGTCGTGTGGTCGCTCTTGGAGATCCACTCCAGCCAGCCAACAAAGACGTGCTGGAGACGAGGCCTAGACCGACTCTCAGGGGCATTCAGGACCGCAGTGTCGCCACTCACATTCAGCTCGCCACTAGCTGCCCTGCGGTTTGTGGGCTCTTCATTTAAACTTGCAGTACATTTTTTTGTTTATATGGCAAGTGTTTGAAAAGCCACACTAATCTGCCCTCCAAGTTTGCGTTAATCTTATGAGAAGATAACGACTGCCCCAGAGGATTTTTTTTTTGGATTTTTTTTTTATTATTATTATTATTACTTATTGGTCACAGTGGTCAATGAATATAGTTTACGACAATGACTCGTTTATGATCTTAAAAGGCTTTGCAGTAATATAATTATTTGTTTACGTGAGACTTAAGCCCGTAAATTCTGACTTGTTTGTAAAATCACGATGCAAGACTTGTGCCCCTGTGCGAGCTTTGTGTGCACTGTATTTTCCCATCACTCATAAATCTCACCGGTTACATTGAGACCTATGCTTTATCATTATTTATTACAATAATGACATTTTGAGACGGCGTATGGTGACAGCTGTTTTATTGTTCATATCCAATAGAGGATGTAGTACTATCAATCAGTGATAATATATGATGTATTGAATCTTAATCATAGATATGCATTCATTTTGTCTATTAATTAGAATTGGCGAGATGGTGAATGCAGAATAGACGCTTACCCAATATAAAAAAATCCTACATGTTCTTCCATAAGTTTATTTAGAATTTTTCGTTAAGTCTTTAAACGCCATGTCGGACAGCGTTATCCTAAAAATAATACAATATGCTATTGTGTTTGTGGTCTGACGTTCAATAACATAAATATTCGGTATTATAAGATACATAGATAAAATAGATATAGGCATTCGTATAGGTATAAAAGATAATATCGAATCGAGTGATTGATCGAGAGAGAGAGTTCGGTCAATCACAAAACGAGTTCTCGATTTATGCTTAGATTTTAAATCGCTTTGTTTCGTAAACGAAGTATAGATTAACATTTGGAAAGGAATTAATAATCAACAGTTTTAAATCATGCGGTCTATGTAACCTATTTTGTAAATCTATAATGTAATTCTTCTGTACATCTGTATATCATTAAACTTCTCCTCTCGGTTAGATTTACAATTCGATCCTCTAGGAACCTGCCACCTATAGCCCACTAGTAGGATAGGTACGGCAAAGCGGAAGCAACTATTTTCCCCTCTTCGTCTTCCCCCCTCTTTGTTGAAGACCCGAACCTTAGACATGTCCAGTAAATTATGTATGAAATATCGTGTATTTTATTTTTCAAGTTACTTTAGTATAATAAGTTAGGTCGAGAATTGTGTAGTTATGTAATAACAGCGATCTGTTTCGACTTTAAACAGGAATCATTAAAATTACTAACCTTTTACTTATAAAAATCTGCTCGGGAAATCCTTGCCCTGACAATTACAAATAAAAAAAAAAAAGTTAAATCCGTTCAAATGATGCGTAATTCGACAATAGATTTTTCTTTAAATAGATTTAAGTATTTTTTTAGTTTTATCCGCAAAATAACATTTGCAAGCAATACCTATGCATTTACAAAATTCATTCAGTCATTATATTATTCAAGTAAATGTCAATCCCACACAAACCAAAATATGTGGGTTTTCGAGGCATCGTTTACTAAAGGTACATGCAAATGAAATTCACTATTGTTTTTAAACAAGAATTAAGTAATTTGGGAGCAGCTTGAACTATTTCGCAACAAAATGTTGTCGGAACAAGTCGGGCACAATGTGCGGATGCAACTGTTTAGTTGCGCAACTACAGCAACTAAAAGTGAACGTGTATCGCCCACCGGTCAATGGTAATGGTAGCACCATGTTTATGGGAAGCGGACATTATCGGACATAAAATCTCGAGATACTTGTGCTACCAAATGTCAGTAGAAAATTAAGGTATTTAGGCAGAGAAATATTTGAGAACAGGTAAGCCGGTAATTACCACAAAGTCGAAACTCACCCGAAGTATAGGTAAGTTGTGAAGAAAGGGCCCACTCGTAATAATAATATTTTTTAAATAAGAATAAATATAATTCTTTAAGGGCCTCTGTGTGTTAGACCTGTGTCCCTGCGTAAGCCTTCCAAAAAGACCAGGAACACTTCTCACTTTAGAGAGAAAGAAGTATAGCCGTGAAAAAAGAGACATATTTTTTTATTTAATAGTAGCACTGCATTGTGGCTGACCACTTCGCCTGATAGAAAGATAAAAGAAGCAAGGTGCTTCTTCACTCTTCGTTTTGAAGGATCCCATATCATATATGTTTGAAAATGAAATGAAAATTTAAATTTCCTAATATTTGACAAAGCCGGTCAGTCAGTTGTCCAGATTTCAAGTAGGGTCAAAGATAATAATATGTTATACTGAATGTAAAGAGGTCATAAGGCACTGACAACTAAAAATACTGATAGTGATTCTTAACACTATGCAGATAGAGTCACCAGTCAACCGCAGTAGTAGTATTTTCTCTTATAGTTACCCCATAATGGAAAATGTTTGCAGGAGACCCGTGCGTGGAGTTAGTGGGATATTTATAGGTTGTAATGATGATGATGATGATGAATGGAAAATCTATTTCTAAAGTTTGAATACCAAGAAAATATTATGTGACTATTTTGTTTTTTATTGAACTTTGGAACCGAAATGGTCTCGTACCACGCGGTTTCAGAGGAATTTCCTCCCAAGAACTAAGTATCAGGTTGTGGAATGAACTCCCTGACGAGGTTTTCCCAAGGGACTACAGTATGGGTTCTTAAAAAAAGGAGTGAATAGGTTTCTTAAGTCTAGTGTTGTAGGCTACGTTAAAAAAAACAATAAAGTCGACTTGACAATGAAAGTGAACTTAAATTTCGTCGTCTAAAAACAACAGTCCACTGGTTCAAAGGCGGTACTTTGACGTAACAATAGTGAAATCTAAATGCGCACTTATGATCTTTCAATTATTATTGTTAACACTTATTACCTGTACACACACTCGAAACAATTGGTGTTATGTACAACTATTATTTTGGAATTTCTCACCATTCTTTTTTATAACTAACAAAAAACGGACTTTCCTTATTAGACGAAGTTAATGTATACCTACTAAAAATAAATTTCTAACTATTGTTTACTACAGTTTTTCTTTTTTTGGGCTCCATGAGTGTCTTTGCTACGTGCGTCGACCAGTTACTGATCTATTATAGCGCCCACACATACTCTTAGAATTACTTCTAGGGTATGTGAGTTTTCTCACGATGTTTACTCTAACTCTCAGCAGTTGGTTGGTTACTTGACTAGTACATGTATATAAAATTTACAAAGTGAAATCTGCATTGTTACTGCCGGTCGGAATCGAACTAAAATCGCTTGATTTGCATGTCGGTCATTTATCCATTCGGTCAACATCTCTTGCTAATTCCTGTAATGTAAAATAAGTTCCTGAGTTTGGTCTTGGTATTGGTCAGATTAAAAGATGTTTTTTTTTTTAATATAAATTCTGTATAGGTTTTTCTATAATTTAGTTGGCAAACATTTTAATTCCTCTAGCACACATAGTTCAAATTAATTGTGAGTTGTTCGACTAATGGCTGATTTCAATAATCTATCTATCTATGGATTTGGTTACTAAAGTTAGAATTTTGACATAAGCTCCATACAAAATGTGTCAAAATTCTAACTTTTTACTACTACAGGAAGTAGAGGTCTTACATTTACGCTGTTACTTACGTACATTGTAAATACCTATTCTACACTAGGTGATCTTGTGGTGTAAGTAACCTTGAAGTAAATGACGAAATTTACAAAATCTTCTAATTTAATTAACGTTACGACCACGCGGTCGCTTGACATACTTTTTGTTTGGTGTTCTGTTTTTGCTGAATTATTTTTATGTAACAAGACCATGTTCGCATGACTACAAAACGGTAGATACGTGTCATAGGTTCAAGTACAAATTGGTCAATTATCTGCGTATACAAAATTACAGATGTTATTCATTTTATTATGATTGATATGTTGTATGTTTCGATGTACAATTTAAGGTTTTTTTTTATATTTACAAAATTTCTTTTTAAAACATATCGTTACATTATATTTAATGAAAATCTATCCTAATATTAGAAAGCTGAAGAGTTGGTTTGGTTGGTTCTCTCTGGAATCTCTGGAACTATTAGTCCGAATTGAAAAATTTATTTAGTGTTAGATTGCCCATTTATCGAGGAGTTATAAATCACGTTAAGACCAAATGGAACTGAGCAATCGCCAAAGAAAGATCTACGGGAGCCAAGAGCAACAGTTAGATTCGATATACCATAGATTCGATAAAAAATAAATAGCCAATATTATACCTAACATTAGTGTGTGTAAGTGCGTGATAGACTAAGCACGGTAAATGGGTCTGTAGTTGGGATAAAATTACGTACGGTATAATAATATATGGGATATGATACGTTCGTTTTAGTTTCGTCAACTTAGGTACCTTTTATATTATACAATTTTATGACTAAAGTTATTCAATTGCACTTGGATGTATCCAGGTTAAAGACTTAGGACAGCCACGTGTTAAGTGATATTACTGCTATATAAAACACTACCGCTGATCTAATGGTACCACAACTGCATGCAAATGTACAGTATTATACATACATTGATGATGAACACATATCCAACGTGACTTTGTCTAGGATGTAATAATATCAGTAGAATACATCTAGGTATAATAAACAAATAATACTTAATAACAAAAAACCACCAACTTATATATTTCTGGCCTGTTGGTCTAGTAGTTTAGTGACCCTGACTGCTAAGCCGGAGGTCTTGGGTTTGATTTCCAACCAGAACAAATCTTTGTGTGATGTTGGTTATGTATCTGGGGGTAATTTATCTATGATATGTAAGTATTTACAAAATAAAACGTATTTAAGTAGTATATCAGTTGTTTAGTACATATAACACAAGCAAATATAATTGCCTAATTTGGGACTAGATGACGCTATATGAATGTGGCAAAAATATTATTAGATATTATTAAAAAATACCATAGTTATAAAGTACATGTTTTTGTTATTATTTAAATTACAATGGTCTTTGATTTTTAATCATTTGGTATGGGGTTCTATAAAATAAAGGTATTTAGACGACTAAAATGGCATGGCATATTAAATTATGAGTTGAAATGATAATTTCACCTTCATGGGTATATTAGGATGGAAGTTTTCGCACGTAGTTAGATTAACTGGGTGGAAGCAAGTCTAATAATAACGCAGAAACAGTTTCCACTACATTACAAAATCATCTTTTACTAGCAATAGATGATAAAGATAGTTCTTAACAGTGGCATACGAAGTAAACACTATAAAACGTGTAAGTAATAGTTACTTTAATGTATGCGTTACTTAGCCCACTTACATAAGTAAGTTAACTGGATTTTTTGTTGAGCCTCGAGTTACCGCAGGTCAATTGTTACGTAAGCACACATGCTTACTGTGTCGTGAGATTTTGTTTATTAAACTGTCTCATTATTTTCCTCAGTGGCTCAGCGGTGACAAGAAAATAGCAGTACATCATCATCATCATTTCAAACCATAAATGTCCCACTGCTGGGCATGGTCTGGATATGGTCTCCACGTTATGTGGAGCAGTACATAGACGAACTTAATTCAAATATAAGTTTTTACTTTGTTTATTGGGATGTAGGTAAACACAAAATCTTAATTATATTTAATAAAGCAAAAGTTTATTGAAATTAATGGATGATATTACCCGTTTAGGCAAAACCCAGTAGTTTAGAAAAATAAAGGATTAGGTTAGTCCACTAGGTATAGTGGACTAACCTAATCCTTTATTTTTTTTTAAAAATCTCAAATCTAAATTGTTGGTAAACAATTTAGATTTGAGATTTTTTATTTTGTCTCTATTGAATTATGTACATTTTTAAGTATAAAAAAATAATGTGTATAACTTTTATTTATGGAATTCAAACTAATTACTAATAAAAATTGAATATATTCAATTTTTAGATCATACAATCGATGAAATTAAAATCATCTAAGATAACGTACTTATTATTTAATATAAAATTTTACCACATTCACACAGCGCCATCTAGTCCCAAAGTAAGCAATAATTATATTTGCTTGTGTTATGGCTACTAAACAACTGATATAGTGTACTACTTAAATATATTTTTTTGTAAATACATACATATTATAGTTAGATAAATTACACCCAGACACAGAACAAACCTTTATGCTCATCACTCAAAGATTTGTCCTGGGTGGGGATCGAACCCACGACCTCCGGCTTAGCAGTCAGGTCACTTACCTCTAGGGGTCTTTCCCCTTTGGGACCACGACATTTTGGGACTACGGTGTCAATCGCGGAATGGCCTTTTTTGAATTGGCTGTTTCACACCAAGACCAAACCGTGGTCCGTTTGGTCTTGGTGTGAAACAGCCAATTCAAAAAAGGAAGACCAACAGGCCAGTCAAATTACTTTATTACTTTACGTAATAGTATTAAGTCTAACAAACTACCCTTATCTATAAAATGAGAATCGAATTGCCAAATTCAGTTGATAAAAAGTTGCTCACTAGTTAAGTTAGTGCCATGTTGACAAAAACGTCGTAAGGATATATTAGTAACGCATGTCGTAAGCAGAGTTAGAGGCCTAAGTACAAAACGACGTGTAATTACAAGAAGATTGCTATTTGATCGCCTCGAAGCCTCGCAAGTATGGTGAAAACACACTTCCTTCTGTTTATGTAGGGTTATCAAGCTTTTATGGTCTTTAAAATCGATGATAATTTAACTGTACTAAATTGAAATGAAATTAAATGAAATCTCGTTTATTCATCTAGGTTACAAGGTAACACTTATGAAAGTCACAAGAATGTAACAGGTTATTCGAAAAGTAGTGTCAGCAAATTTGCCTACGACCAGTTCGCTGACAGGGTGGAGCTATGCTATGATAAATGTTTATTATTATTATTATGAGAAGAACTGGCAAGAAACTCACGCCACTTTTTTAAAAAAAAATGGATAGTTACAATCTTTTGTAATTTACAAAGTGGTTGAAGGCGCTAATCTTAGGGACTACTGGTTTGATTTGCAAAATTCTTTTAGTGTTGGTTAGTTCGCCGGGTCCAAGGGAGTCCGAATAGTGTCCTGAGAATTCTTGGGGTTATATATGATACTTTTCTCATGAGCAGATTCATGGAACTTCATGGGTTGGGAGCTCGGTGAGTCTGCGTATTGCGTATGCGTATTTAATTTAACAGTGTTACTAACAAACTATGCATTTGAGTCTAAAAATAAATTATTTTTATTTTTTATTAAAGCCCATTTATGTGATATATAATATATATTACATATAATATATTATGATATATAATATATATTACACATAGAAAAACACCAAAACTCCGAAAAAGACATTTGCAGATCATACAAATATACGACTGACCTGTTGGTCTAGTGGTTATTGACCCTGACTGCTAAGCCGGAGGTCGTGGGTTCGATCCCCACCCAGGACAAATCTTTGTGTGTTGAGCATGAAGGTTTGTCCTGTGTCTGGGTGTAATTTATCTATAATATGTATGTATTTACAAAAAAAAATGTATTTAAGTAGTATATCAGTTGTTTAGTACCCATAACACAAGCAAATATAATTGCTTACTTTGGGACTAGATGGCGCTGTGTGAATGTGGTAGAATATTATTAAAATAAAAAAAATATATTTGTTCATACCCGGGAATCAAACTCGAGACCTTAGAAACCATATGTGAAGACTCTACCGCTGCGTCACAGAGGCAGTCAAAAATATATTGGACAACCGGTATCTTCATTAAACTGTGCCACTTTTAGAGTAAATTCTTGTGCTATCGGCACTTTACTCACTTAGTAAATACATACATGCCAATTATCACGTAACCCAAAGAAACGTTCCAAACATAAAACAAACAGATAGGCAGTGACTCATGCGCATGATTCACTTTAATGCCTCATGCACTGAAAACATAACGCGCAAATACGCGTAAGTGAAGTTGCGTGCGCGGAACAACTTGCGCACTGATGTTTGCTAAGTAAAATGCTATTTTATAGTATTTGCGTAAGAAATTCTGTAGGAGATCATTCTACTGATAAGGCTGTATATTCCACACTCTTTCCCCCTTATTACAAAATACGGACTAAGTATTAAACCAGGTTTAAATTGACAACTTTGACATTAAAACAATGGCTAAAGTCAATTTAAACCTGGTCAATTTAGTCTATATTTTGTAATAAGGCTGTTAAAGATTACTGATATAATTACATATTCACTGTTCGAATGTGGGTTCAATCCCCATTCAGAATGAATCGTCCCATTATAGAATAATGCATGTTTTATCGTCACATATTATATCAAACATGGTTATTATTATATTCGGCATTAAAACTGTAAAATTATCGATTGAACTAATTTGATTGGCCTGTTGGTCTAGTGGTTAGTGACCCTGACTGCTAAGCCGGAGGTCGTGGGTTCGATCCCCACCTAGGACAAATCTTTGTGGGATGAGCATTAAGATTTGTTCTGTGTCTGGGTGTAATTTATCTATAATATGTATGTATTTACAAAAAAAAATGTGTTTAAGTAGTATGTCAGTTGTTTAGTACCCATAACACAAGCAAATATAATTGCTTACTTTGGGACTAGATGACGCTGAGTGAATGTGGTAGAATATTATTATATTATTATTATTATTAATTTGTATTTATTTCTTTTGTCAGTAATTTACAAAATACAAATAAGATCCATCGATAGTTTACAGTAATGCCGAATTTGTAATAATATCTGTTGATATCTGGGTGTGAATTGTGATGTACATCCACCTATCTTCATTCTAAAAGTTGAACCTAAGAATCTATATAAATAAAAACGGATCGCCGAATAGTATGTGATGGATTCACGTGAGAACGGCTCGACCGACTTGGGTAATTCTTTTTTTTTATATTTGCTATTGTCGAGGCAAGGCATGTATGTAAGAAATTATACAAAAAATTTAGTGTAAAATTTTGTGTTTTAAAATCTCCATATAAATATTTGAAAATGGAACATTCACGAATAATAAAATATGGCGGTATGAAGTTCGCCGTGTCAGCTAGTCATGAATAAATAACATCAGATGACAAGTATGCCATAACACTAACAGATCTGACACTGGCCATTCATCACGGTACACCTGTTCACTTATGAAACAAGGAGGATAGATCACGTCCAACATGGCTTCCTTATGACCGTTACACAAGCATCGCTCGGACAACGCATGAACTATCTCGGTACAGTCTGACTTCTGATTACACGTATGGTGTGCTGGTTAGATAGGTATCTTAATGCTTGATGGAAATTCAATAGCTATATAAAATCGTAGACCTATTTTTAGTATCTTTGGTAAGGTGATCACCTTAATGGCATAGCAGTTAAGGTGATCGTCTTGCTACTCGCTTTAAGGTTACCGAGAGATGTGAGTTCGATTCCCGCACAAGACTAAGATATTTGGGTGATTTATTGATATTTGTTTCAAGTTTGGAAGTATTTCGTGTCCATCAATTATATTTTTCTTTAAATCTCCCGTGAGACAAGGCTTGTTAACTAGTACGCTGTGTTTGAAAGAAAAATATTTTATACTTAAATCATAATCTTGCTAAGTGACCTAACAACTACCACATCAACTGTTAACCATAATTAATATTATATTATAGTAGTTAATTTAGTGTAAGTAAAACTTCTTTTAGTATAAGTGTAATGGTGCGATCCCTCAGACAAACAGCCTGTGCAGTTTTGTGGGACATTGTCTTTATTTTTAAGCATTTACATAATATATTCAGGGTGTATACGACGGTACGACATTAAATGAAACCACGTGTAGCATGTGATGTTGGAAGGCTATACCAAAAATTAAACAGAAATTTGCAATAGTTTAGACGCAAATGTACTTTCTTTATGTCACAGTTGTTCACAGTTTTAAACAACTTGTAGGTATTTACGTTGATCGTATGTTGTCATTACGTCATTCAATTAATTTAAATATCTCTGACTCTTTCATATTATCTTATCTCTTACTCTGTTCCGCACTGTTGTCCTCTTCATGTCGAAAACGTCATGATAGAAAAATAATGTGTAGTTTTATATTCTTAAATTTTTCGACTTTAAATAATGTGTAGCTTTTTTTTTTATTTTTTTTATCTTTTTTTTTTAATAATTTACATTAGAATATGTTTATAAGGGTTAACACTGGCTGCCTTGTCATTTAATGTCGTATCGTCGTATACACCCTGTATATAATAAATAAATAAAAATAAATAAACCAATACCAAAGATTTTGCATGAATTTTGAAGTAAACAGACCCTCGAGAAATAATTGGTTACAAATAGTCATCCATCGATGGAATGACCTTGCTGAAGATTGCTTAACTTAGATGATCGTAACAAACAACAATGTCATAACATTACGAGTGTCTCAATGATATAAATAGACAATCTATTAAGACTAAGTGCTGGGAAAACCACCTTATTCTAACAAAAGCAGGCCAAACGCCAACTGCCTGCTAAACGAAGATTATACAAACGTATTTGTCAGATGAACATGGTGAAGATCATTTAACTAAATACTTCTCATACATTATGCATGAGTTGTGTGCGGAATTTCTTAAATGGATTAGCTGTATGGTATACTAGCTTAGCATCAATGAAATTGTATGTTAAAAAAGGTGTAGATAGGTTATAAGCGCTCGAAAAGTGGCACACTAAAAATAGTCTTATTAGCAAACTTCATCTCAATGTCCCGTTGACGGTGAAGGTATTTTGTCATTGTATTATTACGATATCTATGTGTGCGTTTGTGTGCCATTTCCAAAGATCGAACGCTATGTAGGTAACCTATCTACACCTTTTTTAACATACAAAATCATTTCTTAGCATGTATGAGATGACGCTACACTGCAAGAAATCTTCGGATTGTCTTATATAAAACAGAACATCACTCCGTTTTCTCGAAAGCGGTAGGCAGAAGTGCATCATACACACATTTGTCAGCTATGTTAAGTCCCATGTAATAGGCAGTGTTGAGCACATTTTAATTGTAATTAACAACTAATTATTTGCTTTTTAAATTTCTTAGACACCTTAAAATAAATAAAAATAAATTTCGAAAAACACTTTTCGAAATTGTGTTTTAAGATTTGTCGAAGTATGTATCACTCGTAAATGCATGTGTATGGAGATCTTTAAAATATTTATTTCTATTACCTAACTACCAAACCTAGTAGCGGTCTACACAAGACACCTATTCTCTAAATTTCATCAATATACATTGAGTAGTTTTTGAGTAAAATGCCTGTGACACACAGACGGACGGACTTGACGAAATTATAAGGGTTCCGTTTTGCTATTATGGCTACGGAACCCTAAAAACAATTGTAATTCGCCACCGCGTAAGGTGTCGCTAAAACGGCAGCCTTTACGATAATAATTGTAAAACCAAACCAATAACAGCATCTTATTTATATCCTTACATAATATAAAGAAGACACAATTTGCGATACAAAACCAATTACGTAAAGAGGCCGCCGATAAAACTTTATTTACTACCGAACGGTCAAATTCCGAAATGTTTGCAAGAGAATCATATCTAGAATACGATCAGATGGTATCACTGTATGTTGCAACGTGTTGTACAATAATGTAATCAATAAAGTCCGAGGTACACTCGTAGGTGTGACTGTTCTGATCAACTAGTACAACGTGGCAAACTGAGTAATTCTTCAACGCAATATAACATTCATAATTTTCATTCTAAATATGAGTCTTTTGTATTGTGGAGTTTGAAATACCATTAAACAATTTAACTACGACTAATACTAACAACTAATAGAATCTGAGTAGTATGTACAGTACAAACTTACGGTCCTTTTAGGATGATATTTATTTATTTTTAAACTTTCGCGTTGCATGATAATATTTCGTCCCATTAGAAGAATAATGTTTTATCTTCACATAAAACAAAAATGAAATTACTTATTAAAAAATTCGGCATTAAAAACCGTAAACTATCGATTGAGACATTTTTATTTTATTCTTTAGTCAGTATTTTACAAAATACAAATTTGATTAATTGATAGTTTACGGTTTTTAATGTCAAATTTATAATAATTTCATTTTTGTTTTATCCGAAGATAAGACATTATTCTTCTAATGGGACGATTTATTGATTTAAAACGGGAGTTCACGCGATTATGATTTAGGTATTTACATACTTTCTGGTTCTTGACGTTTCAACCAGGTTACACCGGCCGTGGTCACAAGCTGACTGACTGCTGACTTTTAGGAAGACTTAGAGAAAATATTAATAGGATATAATATAATAAAAAGGTAAAGTTTGTTTTTTGTAGGGGGTAATCTCGGGATCTACTAAACCGATTTGAAAAAAAATACTAGTGTTGGATAGCCCATTTATCGAGGAAGGTTATAGGCTATATAACATCACGCTACGGTCAATGCGAGCTGAGCAGTGGACAAATAAAAATGACGGGAGTGACACGACTTCTAGGAAGAAATATGTATTTTCATTCTGCAACTTAGCCGTAACTTGCATTGACTTCTGCAACATTTTCGATAACACAACTTTCAAATGAGTTCCTAACATTATTCATTTTAATATGCCATCAATATACATAAATATGCAATAAACATTATACCAAATAACAGCTATCATTATGTTCTAATATTTCGTTTATAAGTAATTACTATTTTGAAATGTAAAACATATCATTCTGTCTCTTATATTGCTGATCGTTTTTAAATATTGTTTATTGCTGTTTCTAGATCAATTTCTGCTTCAATATATTTTGTTGAGTTTATTATAAAATAAGTGATTTGGTTGCACAGCGGGACTGTATTAAGATTCCCAGACCATTCTAAAAGGTTGTCGGTTGTCGGGTTTTTTTGTCAAGAAGTCCGTTGTTTGAAAATATGGTTCTCTCTCACATGGTTATACCATAGCTGAAGAGATGTGGGTGCGCCTTTGCCATACCACTTACTTCAGTTTAAAAAGAAGTAATTATAAGTTGAAGTAGGTAAGTATGACATTTTCATCCGAGATAAGTATGTATGTTTTTTGTATTGTGGAGTTTTTATAGGTTTGAAATTCTACTAAACAATCTAACAATGACTAATTGAAGCTGAGTAGTATGTACACGAGCCAAAAGAACGACGCAAGGGCAACAGCTACTTTTATATTAAGTAAAATCAATATAATTTTAAATTGACTGTCACCGTGGCGCAGTGGTTAAGGTGGTCGCCTCGCCACTACATCGCCATGCTGGGTGACGTGGGTTCGATTCCCACACGAGACAAATATTTGTGTGATACATAGATATTTGTTTCTAGTCTGGGTGTACTTTGTGTCCGTTAGTTTCATGTTTGTAAAGCTACACAAGCGACACAGGGCTTGGCTCCTAGTGCGGGCGTTGTCTTTAAAAAAAAAAAATATTTGAAGACATAAACAAGTAAATATATTTACTACCCCATGTTATATACACATACATAGGTACTTATTCAGTTCGGCTAGCCTCAGTTACCGAATGTAAACACGCTCAGTAGCATAATGTAAACGCAGCTTTTGAGAGCACAGATCATTATGACATGAAGCCAATCAAGCCGTTGTGGTTTGTTAAGCAAGTAAACTTGATTAGTGAATGTGCTTTATGTAACACACTTGCTGAATTTTAGTGTCAGAAGAGTCTTTGATTTGTTTTTGTAGAATGCATCAGAGCGTTTCATTGTAGCTTAACAAATTCACTATCCAATGAGTCACATGGTAACTTTTGGAATAAGTCCATGAGCCACAGGTGACTCAAATTTAGATAAGAATTCGAGATATACTTTTGTTAGGAGCGTGACATAAAGAACTAATAAAAAATACGTGAACGTGTGGCAAAAACCCTAAATGAATTTTCGCAAAAGTTTGTATATAGGTAACATAACAGAAAAGAAAACATGATGGACGTGGGGTAGGTATATTTCATTGTATGGGGACAGTTAAGTTGTTAAAATAGAAAAAGACAGACTTGCAAAAAGTTTGAAATTAAATCTCGTTTATTCATCTAGGTTACAAAGTAACACTTATGAATGTCACAAGTTAAGAATGTAACAGGTTATCCGAAAAGTAGTGTCAGCAAATTTGCCTACGACCAATTCACTGACGGGATGGAGCTATGAGAAGAACTGGCAAGAAAGTCATGCCACTCTTTTTATTTATTTATATTTATTAGCGCAACCACATCATAGGTACATATTATAACACTAAAAAACACGCTAAACTATTTTGTACCAAGATGGCTGATCTTGGATTTGCAGTCGTCACCGTAATTTTGCAAGATATTAAACCCTACACACCAATTTAACACAATCTTTAACAAGCATTTAAGCACAACCTTTCACCTTTCAATCAATCATGCTCTTTTAAGTGTAACCTGCGATCTTCCCATCAATCAATATGCCAATTACTATCACCTGATGGATCTTCCTCAAATTAATTTTACACGATACTGTCATAATACTTCTTGTTAAAGTATTACTATTTGGCTAATGAAGAACCGAAATAAATAAAAGCACAGTTTTATTAAAAATGCAGCAAAAATGTACATTTTAGCTGCGATTTTTCCATAGTTTATGTAGTACATTATCTATACAAAATATATATATAAAGAGTAAAAATTTGTATTTTTGTATGTTACGAATAAACTTAATAATTACTGAACCGTTTTTAAAAAATATTCTGCCGTTAGAAAGCTACATTATCACTAAGTAACATAGATTATATAACACCACGCTACGGCCAGTAGGGGCTGAGCAGAGGCCAAAAAAATATCGACGAGTGAAGCCCCGTATGACTTCTAGTATAATATATTATTATGTATTTTTAGCTCATACTTAATTCAAATACTGCCTCGGTGGCGCAGCGGGAAGTGTATACGACTGCTGTGCAAGAGGTCCCGGGTTCGATTCCCGGGTCGGGTGAAAATGGTATTTGGTTTTTCTATCATGAAATTCCAGTATTAAGATTTTCCCGGAGTTTGGTAAACAAATGGTCCCGGTTGATGACAATAGACTCGCCCCCTATTTCATGGGACCTTATGTAGCTGGCGAAATGCGGGTATGAAACACCTCTGCCTACCCCTTCGGGGAAAAAGGCGTGATGCTATATTATGTATGTTATATATACTTAATTTCTAGGTTTCTCCATTAAATAGTTTGATGAAGTAATTAATTTTTTGCACCGTCTAAATTCATCATATTTCACAGTCATTGCTATTTTTTGTATGATACGAGTCTCCTTTTCTCATTTATATTAGGCAGAAAATAAATATGAGTTGACTGAGACGCGCCAGACATTTTTATAGGTAGGCATCTTGTTGGCATTGTATGTTGCTGATTCAAAGACAATGTAGTTGCTATTGGACCTGATATGCAATCGATAAAAATATAAGTGCAACTGAATTAGTTTTCAATTAAACTCTTGTTAATTTTATTTATGGAGTACATTGTCTCTGCCGCACTCAGAGACGTCAATTAGCAGTAATCTGTCTTTATAACATTTTTTCATTGAATAATCGTCTTTAGGCGTATAGACTTAAGTATTACACGTTTTTACTTAATAAACTTTGAAGTTAAGTAACGTCTCTGAGTACGACAGTTAGCGATTATTTAGTATTATGTTACATTACATTATGAACAGCTCTAAAGAAGTTTAAAATATAAATACAAATCTTTACACCTACGTCTACGGAGTAGTCTTTGCATTTCACCACCTATATTATATAACAGGTAAATTCATAACATCTGACTAGTTACTGTGAGCTAGTTTCAAACCTAAATATAGACAATAAAACTTTCACTGTTACTAGCATCATCGTGAAACATTGAAAGTATTCAACCGCAGAATTATTTGCAATACAAATTTAAAGGTTACCATTTAACTACATTTTTTTTTATATACCACGACGGTGGTGGTCCTCCTGACGGTAAGCGGTCCCGTAGACTATAAACGATTTATTCCGAACCTGACCCGAAATTCTAACCCGGTCGGGGGTTAGGTTAGGAACTTAAAAAAATATGCTATAATATAAATTAATAATTTTAATATTTAATAACATTACTATTGTGACATTTGAATTCAATGAACTATATTTATACGCTAGTCTTAGCAAAACATGTTGATACCAATCAATTGAAAACCTATGTAAACCACACATGTTTAAAGCAATTAAATATATCTTTATCTTTATGCAATATTTGTTCCGAACGTAACCCTCTTCATAACCTGACCCGAATGTATGTTCCTAACCTAACCCGAATTGCGATACTTATAGATAGGCTATCCCTTCTCCTCTTTCTTATAATAAAAAGTAAGTATATTAATTTAAATCAGAGTTTATTATAATATACTTATATTTTTTGCAACGAGCTGCAAGTTACCCTAGTTAACTTGCAGCTCGTTATTGTTGGGATAAATTGTAACTATCACTCTCCGTGATCCTATTAATATTCTAGTTTAGATTAATGGATAAATGTTTGCTTCTCAATCACGCCAGAACGGCTGAAAAGTTCCGTATGAAATTTATCTTTAATATT
Organism: Laspeyria flexula; assembly: GCA_905147015.1. Classification (NCBI taxonomy): domain Eukaryota; kingdom Metazoa; phylum Arthropoda; class Insecta; order Lepidoptera; family Erebidae; genus Laspeyria; species Laspeyria flexula. The sequence goes on along the minus strand of LR989952.1, from coordinate 16,865,057 downwards.
TTTTATTAAAGATTGTACAGATAGAATAGTCTGGAATCATCTTTACCTGCACGTGGGCGGAAGGAGTACCTATATCAATAATTTCCAACCATCGGAGAGTCCTCCGCCTGTCATAATTTACAATGGCTTAACTGGAAGTCTTTAAATAGACTTCGGAGACAGGTCGGCCTAACTAAGGATAATTTGGCCAGATCGGGATTTTCTGATGGCTCCGACTTAGAATGCAAGGGTGGTGCCTCAGACGATGACCTACCTGATATCATGCTCTGCGTGCCCAAACAACTGCTAGAAGGAAGATTTGATGAGCGCAACTGATGGTGCGGAGGCCGTGGCCAAGGTTAAGGCTAATATAATTTAAATTAATATGCCATCGACACGAAAAGAAGAATAATAATATTTACTCAGTAGATTATACAGAACTTAAATAGAATTTAAGTTGTATTCATAGAAAATAATTGACAAGAAATTCAAGCTACTTTTGTACATGTGTAAATAAATTATATTAAATGGCAGGACCGATTCTGATTATGATCCTCGCATGTTTTACGTAGTACGTACAAGTTCTAACAAGACTATAATTGTGGATAACATCAATCAAGTCCTTGTACGAACTATTTATTCATTGAAATTTCTAAAACGTTTCGAAAACCAAAACAAAAGCGAAAGTAAGTATTATGAGCCGTGTTAATATTCAAAACCAGAAAATAACCAAAGTAGATAGTATCTGTTCGCCAGTCACTTGCGCCGGCGCGCCGGACATCATACTGTGTCTGCGCAAGATTGATCGCTTACCCGTCACAGACTGAGTAACGCGCAGACAGACTGTGTTATAATAATTATTAATTACAGTTTAGAGAGAAAGAGCTGAATTATATTATAAAAACATTAGCTGTGCCCGCGACTTCATAGCTTTTTTATTGTTTTATGGAACACTGACATCCTAAAACTCCCGTCGAAATCGGCCGATTAGTTTCGGAGTTTACCTCAAACAAACAGATAAAATTGATACTAAGTGTGTTTTATAAGTACCTATTGATCATATAATGTATCAATCATAATATATTATGCATGCTCTAAAAAGCTGTTACTTTAAAATTACAAAACAGACGTATGCATAACCTAATATATTGTTACTATAATAAACAAAATATCCTACCTTCATGAGTCTTTTGTTAAGCCCTGCGTAGAATTCAGCAGCCATAGTAACTTCTTTCCTCTACCATGTGACGTAAAGTTTCAGCCTTCAGCGGTGCGTTGAAATTATATTGTTATCTATGGATAAAAAGTATTAACTTAGTTTAGCTACGATTTGTGATATGTATAGATAGCATTTTTTTATTTATATAATAGCACAGCTACATTATATATATTACATATTTCTACCTAATGGTTGGTAGTATATTAAACATTAAGGCAGATATAAATGCTAATATTATTAGAGTAAGGATTCATCATCAAGACAACTTATTTGAATCAACTCTAATTATATAAATATAAAGCTTATTATCATATGTGACTTATCAATTCCTTGATTATGTAAAACCGTAAGATAATACATCGATATGAACTAGCTGATCTTCCATAATCTGTGGTTTTTCCAAGATTAGATCGACAAAGCTTAGCGAATTAAAAAGTACATATGTGTAATATAAAATTGGAGATGCTTTAGTAACAAAATCCTTGTCGTGTGAGTTGCATAAATGTTTGAATTTGTTAATTAGTATATGTGTAATCTGTGATTAGTATGTTGTATATTCGTAATATGAAGTTGATGAAAGTGGCTCAAATACCAAATTAATTTCGATCAAATTATGTTTTGTCATATTGTTAGTTCTCCTTTTTACTGTAAGTCATTTTCATCAGTTTACAAACGTCCCACTGCTAGGCACGGGTCTACTCCAAAGAATGTGGAGGGAATTTAGCCTACTATATAACGCTAGCTAGACGGGTTACTATAGGATTTGTTTCGAATTTTCCTTTTCTGTTTTCTTTTCGCAGTGCTCTTGTCTGCATAAGGTTAGTCCCATATGGCTGATTTCAATAATCTATCTATGGATTTGGCTACTAAAGTTAGAATTTTGACATAAGCTCCATACAAAATGTGTCTAATTTTTTACTTTAGTAGCCAAATCCATAGATAGATAGATTATTGAAATCGGCCGTTAGTCGCCTTTTACAATACCCAAGGATTAGGGTAGTAACTTTAGCAATTCTTAATTCTTTATTACACGGATAATTTACTGTAGAACTGACAAAATATTCTTTAAAACTTTCTGTTAATGTATCGAACACCATATTATGTTCTATGGTTTAATGTTTTGATTTGTGACAATTCTATGATTGTTTTCGCATTAGCGTACAAACTCTGTGTCGCGGGGGACTTTACAAACATACAAATAACGGACACAAAGTACACCCAAACTCGAAAATTATATTTGAATCAGAAAAATATTTGTCTCGTGTGGGAATCGAACTCACGTCCCTCACACAGAAGTATTAGTGAGCAAGCCATCACTTTAACCGCTATAGCACGGTGACAGTTGATGCTCTTATTATGATTATAAAAATTTCCACAAATATTACTATTAAGTTGAGGTCTGAGGTTAGATATTAAGTCAGTGACCTTTCACTGTTACATAAAATAAAGATGAATGTGGTTCAGAACTTTATGTCTATAATAAAGTTTGATTATTACCTAAGTAATCTCAATTTTAACCTAACCATTAAGTATAGGTATTATAGCAATAGCCAATATTATTATTAAGTTACAATTGTGTTGTTTGAAAGTTTATCATTATTATGATGTATCTATTCGTTGTTATTTTACAATAAATAGTAGGGTGTCGTAAAAGGCGACTAAGGGAGTAACCTTATGCAGACAAGAGCGCTGCAAAAAAAGGAAAATTCGAAACAAACCATTATGCCATGATAAAATCGTGGTTATTTAAAAATTAATGTATCAATTTCCAAATAAATTATAGATATTTAAAGTACATTATAATGCCCTTCTTTTGATACCAAACACTTACCTATAACTACCTGCATTATTTATAATAAATTATACAAATCCTCAGACGGTGATGTTTACGCGCGTGCGCTGGGCTCTCACGGCGCTCTCGCTCCCGCTCGCTATTTTTGATGATTACTCGATATTTTTGTATAACGACTATATGACATTTTTGTAGTTTTAAAAACTAAATAATATTTTCTATATAATAGTTGCAATATATGTGTAATTTACACATTTTTTTAACTCTAATATATCTATACACCCAGCTGCGAGATACCGAGTATGCCACTACCCGCGGGCACGAAATAATTTTTAAGATATTATAATTATATTCATAATAATGTGTATGTCTTTAAAGTTGATTAAATTGGCCTTCATTTGGTACCAAACACACTTTACTGTACTTTAATTATAAAAATAGGTATTTAATAATTTGACAAAAAAAAATTACAATTTTCACAGTGGTCGCTGATCGAAAGTGATGTGTATTTTTGTGTTTTATGTCATATAGTAAAGAAATTCACGTGTTATGTATTAAAACAACATTTCTAATTCAATTTTCAAAATTAACAACTAAACTTACCGAAATATGACGCCGTAGTTTCATCGCCGTATTTTTAAACAAAGAACACACAGGCTTGGATTCAAATCCAATAATAACACACTGAATTAAATGTCTTTATCACTATTATAATCCACTAATCACAATAAAACACAAAAACAGTTCACGTAAGTAAGTTCACAGAATATGTCTAGTTTTCACTTTCAACGACAAAATAGAATAATTATTTTTAGTGTATCATTGTTGTCATTATTATGCCTTTATTTAAGGTCCCTCTTCATTACGATTCTACTGACCTTTAAAATACGTCGATACGTTGAAAAATGATAGAGAAAATTTTAAAAATGTTTTAGTGCGCGGATTAGAGCTAAAGAGGTTGTAGGTGATATTTTAATGTTATTATGATAGAGATATTGGTTTTACTTTTACTACAAATAAATATTTGAGAAATTCTTTACAAATACCACATTCTAATACTAAAGGTATTTGTTTGAACAAATATTGGATACCATTAATACATATGGATACCACTAATTACATAAAGAGTCGTATCCGTTTGGAATCTATTTTTACCCGACTGCCAAAAAGGAGGGTTATGTTTCGCGCGCGTATGTATGTATGTGGGCATGTCTTGTCAATTTCCATTGTGACCTTCTGTAGCCTAAACGGCTTGGCTGATTTTAAAGTGTGAGGTGTCATTAGATTTCTAGTTTTCCCCCGAGTGTCATAGGCTATGTGACGTCAACAAAAAACCAATATGGCGGACGTGAACTGTCAAAACAGACCTTTTTTTAGTGCTATCGCTATATTGAAATTAGATAAAAACTAATTAATAGCCTAATTATATGCACTAACTATTGCCCGCGGCTCCACTTATCTCTTGTACCCTAAATAGCTTGACCAATTTTAAAGTGCAAGGTGTTGTTCATCACCGAATGTCTATATCTAAGCCTATAGACCTTTTATACCAGTGATTTCTTTGAATTAATTGCTTTAAATTGACTGTCGAAGGCTACTTTTAGGCAGTCGGGTTATTTTTGTTTTTTTTAATTAATTCTTGTTTTACCTATTATAATTGCAGCAATACCTGTCCTGACAGTCGGGTAAAAATTAGGGGGATGTTTGTTACTCAATCACGTGAGAACGGCTGAAAGGATCTGAATGAAATTTCGCACACATATAGATTATAGTCTGGAATAGCACATAGGCTACTTTTTCCTGACATACCACGCGGTCGAAGCTCAGACGGAAGCTAGTAGAAAATAAATATAAATTGAAACAAATACCATCGATACTAAACTTGTGGTATTCGATTAAAATAGATCGTGCAACTAATGTGTAATTAATGTTACGATTTATTAACAGAAAAACGATATTTATGGTTCTCAAAATGAGTAGATTTGTCAGCCTTCATCATTTCATCTTCATCATCATTTCAGCCTATTGCAGTCCACTGCTGGTAGTAAGCCTCTGCTAACACGCACCATAACACTCGGTCTTCCGCCTTCCGTATCCAGTTAGATCCAGCTACCTTTTTAAGTCGTCAGTTCATCAGTCAGTGTTTACGGTGTTGTAATCCAAAAATTAACTATTATTCCTGGTCTAGTAGATTCAATACTCGTACTAAGGAAGTATATTAGTCATAATCTAGAATTCTCCGTATTAAAGCGTACATAAGATATGTATGTGAACTATACGATTAGCAATTCTACACAGTGTTCAGTTCGTGATGAAAATTCACAAAACAATGATACAATTCACTTCTTACGTCACTGATATTAAGATTGGCTTTCTCTTTATCCTAAACTGCGTTTAAGTTTAAGGTCTTGTTGTTCAATATGTTTTGAATTGAATCATATAATCAAGTCTGCTATGGATATTGCTAAAATATATTTTAAAAACAATCCGTAATTTAGTACAAATATGAGTCGGTGCTATTTTGTGATAAGGTCAAAGGTTAATAGATTTCACGCCAAAACTACTCATAAATAAATGACTATACAGCATATATTTTAACACTGATGTCTTAAAATTACAGTATCTGACATTACCTTTATTGTACAGCTAAAAATGTAATTTAAATGATCAGCCTCCGCAAGCATATATCTATTACACGGGTAATAACAATTTTATACATTGATGACTTAGTGAATTAGAGAATGTCTGAATACATCATTATATGTATGAATAATAATAATAAATCCCCATGTAAATGAATTGTAAATTATTGCCAGCTTTAACTGATTAATTTGTTAAAACGAGATTAAAAATGTTATTATAATAGTTAAGTGAAATAGTCCCGGTATACTGCCTTGTGGAATCTCATATGGATATGGGATACCACAAGGCATACTGCCGGGACCATTCCACTTTGTAAATGTGATGTGACACGTCATTATTAATTGTCAACTAGTATTGGCCGATAGTACTACATTACAGTGCACGTAATTTTTTTCATTAATGCAGCCCGCCAGTCAGCTGTTAACGTCACCTACTATCGAGTGGGCAGCCAAGCCACTGCCTACCTTTATTCTACTCTAGAAGTTGACAGAAGAATTTTGAAAAGTTTTGAAATTGTAATTATTTGCCCGTATATCATTTCTGAAATGTTTTCTCATAGAAGAGAAACTGAATTGTTTGTAGAATAACACTACTACTATTACGAGTATACTACTATTTTTACACATTATTTATCAGTTACATAGGTCTTTTATTTTTTTTTTTAATCAGAGTTGATGTGATTTTGTACACACATTCATATTTAAAATATATGTAAAGTCGAGTACGCTATTATGAATGACATGTTCTTAATACGTAAGAAGCAAGAATTTTTACTTTCATAGTTTTAAACAGTTAATTAAAATTATCCAAATAAGGTGTAAACAAGATGTTTATTGACGAGGCCACGAGAGCGCACGGATCAAAATTAATTCAATCCTAAATATAGTATGCTAATCGTCGACTGCAAGAGGATTACATAATTCCTTAGTGTTACGTACATTTATTAGAATTCGAGTGTAGTATTATCATATATAATTTATTCAAGCATTGTTAGGTTAAAAGTGAGTGTTTCCGTGCATCCGTGTATTATTTTTACAAGATTACGATCGGAATCTATTGTTTTAGTCACTTTCTGGTCTTCATTTTCTAGACTTGGTGATGACTCTGTCAATTATATTTAGATGAAGTGACTTGTCATTTTTATTACAATACTAGTTCTCACCCGCGGGTTTGCCTGAGTGTTCCACAGGAATGCATTAATAGGATCATAATTATAGCTTTTGTCACTCTCTAATTGTTCCAGTGAAAAAATACGGATGCTGATGCTGCTCTGAATAAATGAAAAGTTTGCTTTTTTAATATAAATAAAACAGATATTTATTTAATTTAAAATAGAAGACTCACAGCAATATTTAAATGAATTGATAAATAAATTGATTAGTCAACAAAAAGTCGATAATACGTCCTCGTAAACATTTAAAGCGGATATATAATATGCTAACTCTTGCCCGGGGCATTGCTCCCGTAGTTCTTTGCTTGGCCACTGCTCAGCTCCTATTGCCTGAAACGTGAAATATAGCATAGTTAATAATTTTTCAAATTGAACCAGCATTTCGTGAGATGAGCTCATTTGACCAAACAAATAAATTCTTCAGCTTTATAATATTAGTATAGATGGAGTACATTAACATAATTATTGCTATTCTTATGAATGTCTCGTCAGCACAAACATATAAGTTTCATCGTAAATTAAATCATAAGAAATACTTATTGCAAAAACTTTGCAATATGTTCTATCAATTAATTCGTTTAGAAATAAGAAGTCATGTCACGTGTTTCAAATATAATATATTGCCTTTAATTACAGATTTCAGATTGAATTGATAGGTACGCCTAATAAATTAAAATGGATTAACAACATATATTGCTTTACAAACAAAATTAACCTATATGTTAATTAGATGGCTAACGCCGGCGTCTACGCATAGGAAATTAATATAGTATGCCATTAAATTTCGGATACTTTAATTTAGACAAAGATTTTTTGTTGAATGAAAATTTTAGTGTTAGCTTTTTGTTTTAAAGAATATATTAATATCCTTTTTAGTTAATTTCTAGGAGTAAACATATTTTGATGTTGCGCATGACGTTTTGGTTCGTATTTAATTTTTTTAGATAGCTGTTTCAATTTCTTCACACAAGTATTAAGATCGAACCAAATATTTTTTTATAATAAACAAGAGCACTGCTATTTTTGGTAGTACTTACATTTTGTTAATCTCAATTCTTCAATTTCTTTTAATGTTTTAGGCAAATAAATTTTATTTGGAACTTGTTGAACTAGATTCAAGATTATAACTAACTCAAAAATTCAACCTTAATAAAACAGTATACTAGAAATAAACAAGACACAAAAAATCGTAAGAAAATAATTATGCGTGAATCCATGTATTAAAATAAATGGGTGATTTAAATTCGATAACTTTTGACCCCCCATGTAGACACCAAATTAAGACATACAAAAAAACTTGTTAGACGTTTAGCAGAAAACAATGGAAATTCATTCGTCCAATATCAACTTTCTCTAGCCTTCTTTAGGCTGACCTATTCAATGCAAATTTTTTATTTGTTTGTCCGTACAACAACGTAATATGTTAATGAACTTTGTTTTAACGTAACGATCATTTTGTGCAAATTGGCATCATGAAATCAGGCTTCATCGTTAGCAGTAATGACCTCTAATTGAGCTGCCACTTTCTGGTGACATCTTCAACTGTAGTGAAGCCATTTCATACTAATGATATGTGACTCTTGTAGACAATGGTAATTTATATGAAACTACATTATGTTCAATGTGTAGCTGTCACGATTTTGTTTTAAATTTTTAATATACTTCCTCTTCTGACAGTAATTGCTAGTTGTGTGGTGGGAATTTGCTGAGGCCTATGTTCAGCAGTGGACGTCATTGGACTTATATGATGATGGATACTTTGGTCTCCTTACGAGGGTTGGCCAATTTTATAGCAATTTCAACCTTGGGCATTTAAACGGGGAACGCCTACTTTTGTCAAACCATTGTCGCAAGTTTTCCAGCCACGAAATATACGTCTTCATCATTGTTTCGATCCATAAACGTCCCACTGCTGGGCACGTATCTCCTCCAAAGAATATGGAAGGAATTTAGTCTACTATATCACGATGGCCAGATGGATGGTATACGGTTCGTTTCGAATTAGGTACCCTTTTCTTGCTTTGTTCTTGTCTGTCTAAGGCACTACGATACCCACGGATTGAGATGGAGTAGTAACATCATTATTGAATTCTTAACGATCACTACACGAATAACAAACAAAAACACGGGTAAAACATATTTTACAAACCCTATGATGAATATTTATTGTCCTTCTGGTAGATTCCAGCGTCGGTGACTTCAACGACGCTAATAAAAAATAAAAATAATATAAATAAATATATAGTTACTACTGAATTCATAACGGCACACACCTTCATTCACTCCAACTTTTTTTCAAATTAACAATCATATTCTCTTGGCTGTAAAGAAGTTATGCGCTTTACCGGAAAAGTCAATCCCTGACCTCACTGAATAAATTCACACTTACACTAACATTTATAAAGCAGTCAGACCAGTACTAAAGGACAAATTGCCACCCAACCGGTACATTATCTAATGCACCCTTCTGTGAGTACAAGTTAAGTTAGGTCATAGGTCAATTATTACCTTTGCTTGTTTCATAAGGCATTTTACTCTAAGGCGTAGATCGATCAATCTGACACCGTTTGTAAAGGCCAGATGTCTGCCATATTGAGTTAGCTTATTAGCTGATATCCATGTTGGTATTTTTTTATTGAAGTGGAAAATGGCATGATTAATGAACGTAGTTGCTGAAATATTTGGATGCTTAATGATATTATCATCATCATCATATCAACCCATAAACGTGTCCCACTGCTTAATGGTATGATTTGGTTTAATTAGTTACATTATAAAATAAATAAATTATATTATTGGCATATAAATTAATTATAAGTATAGATGTAACCTAGATGTAATAAATGTAGTTCCTAGAGATAACCACAGGCTCTACCAAATTTTAAGCATGATTTTGACTTTTTTGGAACATTTTGATGGTTCCGTACCTCAAAAGGAAAAAAACGAAATCCATTATAGGATCACTTCGTTGTCCGTCTGTCTGTCTGTCCATCTGTCAAGAATATTTTTCTTAAGAACGCGTAGAGGTATCGAGCTGAAATTAATTGGCATCTAAACCAAAAATAATAATAAATATTAATACAATAACAACTCTAAATTACAATTCAATATTACGTACACTTATACGTAGTAGAGTTCATTGTATCTTTAACCGACTGCGTCGAATGAATGAGGTAAGTGGCAATTGGTTTTTATTTCTCACATCTATTGTTACTAATCGATTACACTAATCGATGTCGGATGTTATTTAATGATCGTATTCACTGTAGTACGAATTTATTAGTATTCATTTGTTTCAATTTCTAATTAATTATAAGTTGATCTTTGTTTGGGAATTTTAATGTAAAATGAGAAATTTATGATGAAATTGGCACTGTTAAACCACCAAAAGAATGCAGGTGTAGGCTAGTCAAATGTTAGAAAGCTAGATGCTATTGACTGAGGAGCGAGACTAATAGAAAATTAGATATGCTGAAATATGTGATGGTTCTATCACTACTATTCTAGTTATATGAATAATATATAATTTCACATAGGTATTATCAGGATCACGATGGAGAAAATGAAATCAATTTTAAAATAAAAATCTTGAAACTATTTTATTTTTTATTTTATAGTTTTGGACATTATATGCAAAACTAATATTTAACTATTCATCATTTCAACTCATAAACGTCCCACTGCTGGGCAGGAGGGGTCTCCTTCGGGAATTTAGCCTACTATACCACGCTAATCATTAATCTAACTATTCATAGGTATTTGAATATTTAAAACTAAAGTAACATTCAGAGAAATGAAATAAATGATTTAAATAATTTTATGAGTGCGTCAACTCAAGATGAAGAATTAAAAATTCTGCTCTGCTTAACATATTTCTTCACCCACACAATAACAAAGTACACATGTAACAACAAATAATAAAGACATTTGAATGCTCACAAGACTAACGTTACATTCGTCGCACATTACAAACATTACGATAACATTATATGTATATATAAAGTTATACAATAGTTACAAAAACTCGTGTTACTACTATCTAAAGTTGACCACAGTATAGTTTTGATATGAAATTAAGGCTCGGAATACAAGAAAAGAGAATAGAAGATAAATATGTAGGTATTATAAATACCATAACCAACGCAGGTGAAAATAAATTCTTTTATTATCGTAGGTACTTACATTTGCAAAAAACTTATAGAGTTTGCGTGTTAGGCATGTCAGAATGAATTAATATTTCTATCATCATTTTCATCATTTCAGCCTATTGCAGTCCACTGCTGGACGTAGGCCTCTCCTAACACGCGCCATAGCACTCTGTCCTCCGCCTTCCGCATCCAGTCAGACCCAGCGACCTTTTTTAGGTCGTCGGACCATCTAGCTGGAGGCGTCCTACTCTACGCTTGCCGAGTCGCGGTCTCCACTCTATTTCATTGGTTCACACATATTTTGGCAGAAACCAGAACACCTCAAAACAAAAGTGTTGCCGATTTACAAACAAAGTCCTTACTATAAATACTATCAAGTTATTTTTCGCTTCCTCCACACTGTTCTATTTGGATAAGAAATTTTGCTGATTGAAGACAGCACCACAAAAACAACTGACACTAAACAACACTCGGGTCTCTTCTCATCTATCTAGAGAGCTGAGAGGGTTAGGCCATAACCATACACGCTGACCTAGTGCGGGTTGGTAGATCAGACATATACTTACATAAAATTTGTTGTAGGGTATGTGAGTTTCCTCACAACACCGTAAGCAGATGGTAAGTCATTTGACTACTTAGTCTATATTAATTCCACAATTTTATATCCATATTAGTAGTGTCCTCAGAATCGAACTCGGATCGTAAATTGTTGTTTAGTGTCAGATATTAGCAGATATTATTACTATTCATCATCAGCAACCCATTAAGTCCTACTGCTGGACTCGGGTCTCTTCTCCTCTATCTAGAGAGCTGAGAGGGTTTAGGCCATAATCCACTCACGCTGGCTTAGTGCGGGTTGGTGGATCAGACATACTCATAGAATTTCTTCTACGATATTTGGGTTACCTCACGATGTTTTCCTTCACCGTTAGCAGATGGAAAGTCAGTTGACTAGTACATTTAATTCCACAAAGTGGAATCTACATTGGTACTGTCGGTCGGGATCCAACTCGGACCGCGTAATTTGCACGCCGGCCCCTTATCCATTCAGCCACCATCGCTTGTTATTACTATTAGTCAAATTTTTTCCTTGAAGTTCACACTAAAGTTCTGTCATGCTTTGACGCATTCAATCTCAATCGCAGATGCAAAAGATTGCGCCAAAAAGAATGACAAGTTCTCGGATTATCTTCCGTCGAATCTTTGGAATTGAGGTCGCGTTCCGGTCTGGTAAAACATTACAAAAAGTGTACTAATGCATGTGATGTTTTAATAATAATATAATAGCGTTATACAAATTGTTGCTGTAATACCGGCACTTTATTTGTACGAATGTTTACATTGGTTGCGAACTCACAATTTTTACTCTGCCTACTCGTAAAGTGAGCCTATTCAGAATCTTGAAATACATAATGCTTGCAATAGAAAGAATAACTTTAGGTTAAAAATTATATTAAGAATGCTACCTACCTACTTATGAGTCATAAGTAGGTTAATCAGAAATAATATATCTATCTAGCCATATTATACAAAAATATTATTTTGTCTGAAACGGTACGTTTTGTGTCTGTAGATGTAAACCAGCTTTATTCTTGTAAATACGTATTGATACAAACAATATTTCGAAATTCTCGAAAACACATCTTAAATATACGCTTTTACGCCTTTTATCCTCGAACAACAGGGCAGTAGTGCATCAAATACGCATTTTTCCAGCTCTTTTATGTCCTATGTGTGGTAATGTGAGGCGAGCCTATTGCCATCAACCGGTACTGAGAATATCGTGACAGAAAAACACAATACCTTTTTTGCCCGAACCGGGAATCGAACCCGAAACCTCTGGTGCAAGAATAAACACTTCCCGCTGCACCCAGGTAGACCACCAAAGGCAGTCAATTACGTACTATTTCTACCAAGATAGCATTATTAGTGTCTCATTGGGAACTATGTATAAGTTGACTGTACTGTCTCATACGTAATAGACTAGAGAGATATATCGCACAAAATACGACGATCGACGCGCAAATTAATGGACACCGTTTCAAGAGAATTCAGAAAGTAACAGGTGTACAAACTAAGTAACTACCTTTTACAATACTCGCGATCTAAGTTGGCCGGGCTGAAGTTGCCGCTGCGAAACATTTGCGATTACGATTTAGTTCCAAAAAACGACTTCTGCGCAGCCACTCGCGACAATTCAGGCCGGCCAAGTTAGATCGCGCGTATTGTACTTGAGAGCTGAAATGTTTGTTTGTTTAGTTGAACGCGCTAAGCTCAGGAACTACAGGTTCAATTTGAAATAAATAGTTTAGTGTTGGATAGGATATCATCACGCTTAGACCAATAAAAACTGAGTAATGACCAAACTTGACTGACCTGTTGGTCTAGTGGTTAGTGACTCTGACTGCTAAGCCGGAGGTCGTGGGTTCGATCCCCACCCAGGACAAAACTTTGTGTGATGAGCATATATTTATTATATAAAGATTTGTTCTGTGTCTGGGTGTAATTTATCTATAATATGTATGTATTTACAAAAAAAAAATGTATTTAAGTAGTATATCAGTTGTTTAGTACCCATAACAAGCAAATATAATTGCTTACTTTGGGACTAGATGGCGCTGTGTGAATGTGATAAAAAAAAAAAACAAATATCCACGAGTGAAGCTGCTGGCAATAACTAATCTATAAATACCGTTCAGTCTTATGAATGCGAAAGTTAGATTCATCTATAGATATTTAATGTTTGTTACTTTTCTCGAAACGTGTTCTGTGGAGTTTGATATAATTCAAATTTATAGTGGTAGGTAGAATAATAACACTAGAAGGCCCACGCGGCTTCGCTCCCGTTGTTCTCTATTTGGCCACCACTCAGCTCCTACTGGGCGGAGCGTGATGATATATCTCACATCTATTGTTACCATTACCCATTTATCGAGGAAGGTGGCTTCTGGTTCCTCGATAAATGGGTGATCCAAAGAATTTTTCAAATGGGACCAGTAGTTCCTGAGATCCTAGCGTTCAACCAAACAAAGAAACAACTCTACAGCTTTATAATATTGGTGTAGATTAAATTGATGCTACAATTTTATTTATCTCTGAATACGTTCTCCTGGGTCGAGCAAGTGAACCACATACGAAGCCAGAAACTAATATTGACTTAACTTTAGTATCACAGAATTCATAAAATTAATATTAAAGTTCTTAGTTAGGAAATGATAAAAGTAAACGTACAAATTAAAACTTCAATGCCAAAAATACTTTTTAAGAAGTTAACGAGATATAAACAAATTACTTATTATCCTTGTATGTTGAGAAGTTTTTTGCAATAGCAGCTTTTTCACCTCGTTCACCAAATTGTTTCATAATAGTTGTTAATTAGCGAAACAGAGTGAGGCAAGAATCAGATGTACCTAAACAAGATCCTATATTGGACTCGACCAGATCACTCGGCCTTCTTACGCATGTTACGCAACAACAGCCGCTCTCAGATTCGGAACAGGCGTAGTTACCGGAGAAAGTGCAAGCTGCACTCAGATTAACAACCCGAGCGAAAATATTCGCTAATTTCGCGAAAATGGACGCTTACGTAACAATTTCGACACTTGTCTAATTTTCGAAAGCAAGATCTTGATTTTGAATAATTTCTAACTCTTCATTAACTAAGGTTGTGTTACATTAGACCGGTATCGCGGTCACCGGGTTTTGAAATTACACATGAATCATATCATCTGCGTAACTAGTAAAAGTAAAGAGACGATAAACTAAGTCCACTTTACGATTAAATTGCACGTCAATTACGTCACACTCGTCATAAAGTCGTCCACTTGGACATCAGTACTTTCGATTTTATCGAAAACTACTTTCGATAGGGACAATTACTACGTCTTTAAGGCGTTGAAACATGTTTTTGTTCTGAATTAATGTATTTTTGTTGATCCATACAAGGTATTACGATTGTACTCAGATGTACCAGATTCAGAACTTTGAAATGTGAAAGTTTGGGTGCTTAAACAAAATTAAGAAGATATTTAATTTTGTATAAAAGATCGTTTTATATTTACAGAAACTTATAACAACAAATATAATACATAACATCTAAGATGCGATCACATGATTTACATTAAATGAGATGAAATGACTAACATTTTGGGCCATTTAATGGGGGGAACCGTAAGATGAGGAGGGAACAGGGACGCCGTATGATCCAGAGGGAACACCGATGGTAGAGAAAGAGCCGCCGGAGTATCCGTGTCCACCGCTGGAGTATCCCTGACCACCGCTGGAGTATCCCTGACCACCGCTGGAGTATCCGTGTCCACCGCTGGAGTAGCCGGAGTATCCACCAGCGTAGCCGGAGGCGTAACCTTCCTCAGCCTGGTGGTACTGAGCGACCTGGATGGCCTGCTGGATGTGGTCTAGCTCAATGCCAACGATTCTGTCCTGAGGGACACCGTAGACAGGAGCAGGAGGGCCATATTGGCTGGAGATGCCATGGGAGCCGTGAGAGGAGCCGCCGGAGTAGGCCTGGTTTTGGATCTCATCCTTCAAGATGATGTGCTTGATTTTGGAGAGGAGATGAGGGTCGACATTGTAGCCTTCAGAGGTTTGGTATCCAACGGGGACGGATGAGTAGTGGCCGCTGCCGCCGCTGATTCCACCGACGGAGATGTATGAGGACGATGAGGGGGCGGAGTAGCTGTAGCCGAGTGGAGCCTCAGCAGCAGCACAACCCAGAAGAGCGAGTGCGACCTGTTGACAAATACATATTTTGTGAATCCTTGTTTCACTTAGTAAAGGAAATATAGGTTAAAAAAATCTTTTTTTAATCTATATTTCCTTCACTAACAAATTTCAAATATTAATTGCTTTTGATCTACATTAACGTAAGTAGGTAAAAGTTAAGTTTTAAAATTCATGTCTTTATTTTTTTTATGTTAGTTAATTTAACATTGTTATTGTTGTCATGAACTAAATCATCAAAAAAAGATCAAATTTTCACGGCATTATTCTTCAAAATGATCCAAATAACAGAGATAAACATTTAACAAATCCGAATGTATATGTGGATTAACTTGAATCCGTTTTGTTTCAAGACTTTTGTTTTATTAGGTATTCGTTGAGTTCAATCCACGTCATGGTGAAACTATATCACTGTAAGCACTATCACGTAAACACTATTCACTGCACTCCGACTTACTAGGTATTTGGCCATGTTGTACGTTGTGTGGTTGGTAGATGTGTGATGACCGTATGTCGTGTGCCCCCCTTATATACTGGGGAATCAAGCCTTCTACTTTTACTTTAGTAGCAGAGGCTGCGAGGACGAATTCGGGTTACAAATGAACTATTTTTTCATTTCAGATTATAGGTAAAAGGTTATATTACAATTTTTTTTCGACAAATTGATGGCATCGTTCGATTTTGTATTATTTTTCGCTGAGGTTAAAGGTTTTAAACTTTTTGGAACGTTTTAAATTTTTGTTTGTAATAAGAACTTGTGTGTAAATGTAAATCAATCTTGTTTAGAACGGACTTTTATGTAATACTTAGCTCTTATTTTGATTAAATTTGTGCTATACATTTGTATTTCTTATGCATTTATCGTTCGGAAAGTTTGCAATTTTGTTTGTTACATTAAATACTTTGAATATCGCCGTGTTTAAGAAATTAGCTTATTAGCGCCATATTTACATGTTTTAACATATTTAATTTGTTATTTATGGTATTAAGATAAAATTTGAATGTATTACTTAAATGCAGAAATGGTTTTTGTTATACAATTAATTGTCATTTTATAAATGTTTTAAAGAACACCTGACTTTTTTTTCATCACATTACATTACATTTGTAAACTTGCATTGGTACATTATGTGATTATGTTTGGTTGGTCACATCATGGGAATGTCAAGGCGATGAGACTGGCTGAAGGCCGCACACTGTGTAAATTAACTCGAGTAGTTACTCTACGAAAGTTCAGCCCTAAAAGGGTATGTGTTGTTAAATAAACAAATAACCTAATTTGCATTTCAAAAAGTGTAATAGAGCGAGTCAAAGAAAGGATAACATCGTGGGGAAACCGACATATACTGAAAGAATCGTATAAGGTATGTCTGATTCACCTAACTGTAATAGAGTGAAGGATTGGAGAGAGCGTATAGCATTCTGCACCTGTGGATGAGTACTGGTATCTATAGCTTATTGGAACAGAAAGGGATTTTAAAGGTGCTCCAGGTGTTGCAGGCGTCCATAGACTACGGTAAACACTTACTATCAAGTCGACCGCGGACCTGGTTACCACTATCGAAGTATAAAAAAAAATTATGACCTTAATTTAATAGTAATCTGAGAACTGTTCTCCTATTTTGAAAAAGTTTGTTCGTAGATTATAAGTACCAACACTAACAGGTAATATTACTAATACATAATTATGGAGTCATTTCCGAAATAAAAATAATTATTAAAATTGTAATTAACTTAATAAAGATGTGAAAAATATGCCTAGCAGTAGTAGTCAGTCCGAAAAACTCTTCAATTAAAATGTAAATTAAAAGGATCATGTAAACAAACGATTGGTATACCCTAAAATGTAAGAAAATCGTTTAAATCATCTAATCTCGTAATTAATCAGAATACATCTCATTACACGCACAGTTACCTCCTTGACACAGTTCTCTACTATTAAAAAATCACTCTGTCTGTATGTGTAATTAACTAAAGAAATCACATACTATTATGCAAATAACGTTTTAGAATTGATGTTTGAATGTTTCAAGTTATTATGACTGTTAATAATCATTTTTGACAGCCTCTGCGTTTAGTGAATACAAGAAAGAAAGAAAGAAAGAAAAAACATTTATTTCAAAAATCAACTGCAGGATAACATGTAGGTACACAATTAAATATGAAATAGACATACTGGACATCATGCTCCTGTAGATGACCAAAAAAAATGGTACCTACCTCAGCTAATGTTGCCGCAATAAATTAGCCGCGCAACGCTGATATTCTGGTAGGCCCAGTTAACAAAAAATGACAAAAGAAAAACAAAATATATAAAAAAAATACAAGTAAAAATAAAATAAAATATGATAAAATACATAAAATATTAACATAAATATAAACAATAATAAATAAAAAGATTTACATAGTAGGGCTGAAAACCCTACTATCCAAAATCCGAAGACAGGGCGGGGCGCGATTGACGTTACCGCTGACATATGACATTCCCGCCAACAGGCAACGTGTCAATGTTGAAAAGTCACTGCCCGCTGCCCGCCCTGCTTTTACACAAAAATGGAACAATCGGGAATCTTATTTTACACTATTTATATATAACATGTTTTTATTTTACTTATTATTACTAACATTTAACAACTTAATTACTAACATTATAATATAGTTTACTAAAACTTACGCTGTGGAATACTTCCCAATGGCATGGGCAAATTGGGCATGGAGTATGATACTAATTTCACGTGTAATGTTGTGCAGTGTGTGTGTGTTGTTGGTTTAAAAGTAAAATCCGTTTAAATTTGGTATGGAATGAGTGCAATGTCTGTAATGAACGCAAAGGTGGAGGCAAATCGTTCCAACACTTCGAAGCCGCAAATCTGAAACTACCGCAAAAGGCAGCAGTCCTATGCCCAGGTGTTACAAGAAGATATGATGAGGCCCTTGTGCTATGTAGATTGATGTCTCTCGACCAAGTTATTTTATTAAATAAGTAAACCGGCTTCTCAGACTTAATGATGCTAAATAACAAGGAGGCCATGTGCAAGTGCCTACGTGCTGACATTTTTAACAAGTTTCCACGATTAATATATGGCGTCACATGGCTACGGGGTGGGATGTTGTAGCAAAACCGTGCACAAGAGTTTTGGACCCGCTGTAATAATCTCTGAGTTCTATTTAATATACATGAACCATAGACTACATCAGCATAATTTAATTTAGATAAAATGAGAGACTCACAGAGAAGAATTCTTAAATCAATGCTGAGATATTGGCGAATACGATACAGCAGTTTGAGACGGTAAAAACAGTTCTGTACAGCTTCAAGAATGTGTGTCTCAAAATGCAGTTGACCATCAATCACCAAACCCAAGTTGCGAGCTTCTTTCACTTGCTCTATGGATTTACCACCTATCTTTATGCTGGGATTTGAGGTTTGTATCTTAAGTGCACACTCTTTAGATCCCATAATCAAGAATTTTGATTTAGCAGGATTAAGTACCAAAGAATTTCTTTCCGCCCATACTGCTATCCTATTCAAGTCATCATTAATTTTAGCTATATTTTCGTTGCAGTCTTGTGGGTGGAAAGATAAATACAGTTGGAGATCGTCAGCATACAGATGGAATTTCGTGTTATGTATATGATCAACTATATCGGCGGTGTAAATAATGAAGAGGAGTGGTCCTAATATAGATCCCTGCGGAACGCCCCGAGTTACTCGACAGCAAGAGGAGCTGTTCTTTATGCCATTGTAATTTTCCACTTGCACATATTGGGATCTATCTGATAAGTAACTCCAGAACCATTTTATTGTTGATGAGTCACATCCGTAGTAGGAAAGTTTAGCTAGAAGCAAAGAAGTATTTATCGAGTCGAATGCGCGCGAAAAATCGAGAAGCGTAAGCACTGTTCCCATGCCCTGGTCCCTTGCTAACAATATATCATCGACTACATCTAAGAGGGCAGTAGTAGTACTGTGGGCTTTTCGAAAGCCAGACTGCCTAGTGGGTAGAATGTTATTTGCTTCCATAAACTCTCTTAGTTGATTACATACTACCTTTTCCAAGATTTTAGATAAGCAAGGAAGCAAACTAATAGGTCGTAGATCTTTGGCAGAGCTTGGATTTGGGACTTTAGGTATTGGTTTGACCAATGCGATTTTCCATGAGTTTGGGAAGGAGGATGTCTCAATAGATCTATTTATGATTGCTGTAATTGGAACAAGACTATGGGGGAGAGTCATTGTCAACATCTCCAAGGAGATGTTGTCGGTGCCCAGGGCATTAGACTGCAGGCCCTTTATACACTTTAGTACTGTATCCTCACTTACTGGTTTAAGACCAAAGATGCCGGTGTTATATCTATTAGACTCGAAGTATATTATATCAGCTAAGTTAATACTATTGCTACCAGGAATGTCCAAAAAATGCTTATTTAAGTCCTCAGGATCGCTTAGCTGTTGTGGCAAATCAAGTTTTTTAGGTTTCCCTATTGATATGGTACTACTACCTATCGAACTGATCGACAGGTCATCACTTACACTTAGAAAGTCTCATCGAGTTCACTGCTAGGAAACAAGTAGTTATGTGAACAAATGCAACTTACTTGAGCCATTAGCAATGAACTGTGTAACATAATACCTCATACTTTTACCAATAAACTAGACAATTATAATACTAGCTTCTGCCCGTGGCTCCACCTGCGTGGGTTTAGTAAAAAGTAGCTTAACTGTTATTCCAGACCATAATGTATCGCTACGCCAAATTTAATGTAAAACGATTCAAATCTTTTTACTTAAAAATTTGGTCCAATTGTCAAAAAAGGTCTAATTCATGGATAGTCCATTCCGAACTTAGCCCAATACGCGGTTGGTCTAATTCGCGGTCGGTCCAATTTGGTTGCTTGGTTTGAATTGTATTATTTAAAATCTAATAGAAGATCAAATTGGACCAAATACGTTTTGGACAAAAATCAACTTAGACCAAACGTTATTTGGACCAAACCACGAAGAAAAAAAAACTTTGCGATGGCCTTATATATATATATTTTTTAATTCTTTCCCATTGACACAGCGCCATCTAGTCCCAAAGTAAGCAATTATATTTGCTTGTGTTATGGGTACTAATCAACTGATATACTACTTAAATACATTTTTTTTTGTAAATACATACATATTATAGATAAATTGTCCATAAGTATCGACCATCCAACACGAACGGCTTATTCTGCCGGTCGCAAAACCGATAGTATACCCACCAACAATTAAATCGAACTGATCGACAGGTCATCACTTACACTTAGAAAGTCTCATCGAGTTCACTGCTAGGAAACAAGTAGTTATGTGAACAAATGCAACTTACTTGAGCCATTAGCAATGAACTGTGTAACATAATTACGTTCATTATTTATAATTTTACCTCAATACTTAGAGCACCGTCACTTCCCATTAATGTCGTAATCTTAAACGTTGTTAGATGAAATTATAACGCGATTGTTGGGAGCAGTAATTTGCATTTAACTATATGGTCAGAATTAACAGTAAGTTATCCAGTAAAAGTGTTGACATTAGTATTTTTTTTATACATGTCATGTTACATTGAATAGGATGATATCGCCAACTCTGTTAAATTAATTTCATAATAATTATTTTGACATGTTTCAAAACTACGAATTTTGTAGATATATTTTTGGTAAGGCACTGCCGCTGTAGTGAAATTTGTTCCTCTATTCTTTATCAGATTCTTCAATTACTAGTTTACCGGTGCGCCGCGGGCGCACACTCTAGGAACCCCTTCTCTATATATTTTTTATATAAATTGATAGTACTTGTGATATACATATAAATAGGCAGATATATGAAAAATAATAACATTCTTTAGATTAATACATTTAATATGTATATAATATTCTTTATAAATTAACGGTACAGATTTTAAACTTGTTAAAGTCTATGTTATGTAGGTGAAGGTTACTTCATACTTAATTATATTCTTTATTATAAGTTAAAACAAAATTGTTGTTATTTGTATGATTAATACTATTGTTACATAATTATGTAAAAACAAAGTTCAGCTTTAACTCATTTTGACCTTAACAACCTAAGATCATGAATGGCCAACATTTTAGGGCAAAAACCAGTTTTTTCATTAGGCCACACTTTTATGTTTTATATAGAATTGGGAATCAAATGTTGTGTCGAATGAATGTGATGTTCTTCCTACTGCAAATACTTTCTAGTAGTGGTAGTCGCTATTTTGGTTGAGTTTTTGGTTTAGGGACGGAGAGAGTCTTTTCTCAAATACCAAACAAACTATAAGATTGGTTCAAGAGCACTATAAGTATAGTACTTAAACCTACGACGTACATATTGCCTCTAAAAACATTTAGTTCACGCACACATATGAAATGGAAAGTTTAAATTGAGGTAAAAACAGTCATATCATTTGGTACTTATGACGCCTCTGTTCAAATACTTTTGACTCTGAATTGATTCCACGTGAACATGACACGTGCAAATATTAAAACGAATCAATAGGCCTACCGTGCAACTAGATTCTAAAGTATTGCATGAAATACACCAATACGGCCGTATTCGAGATATATTATGTATATGGCAGATCGACTCGTATGAAATTTTCATGTGAAACTTCAAAATAATATTCTGTAACTTTTGCCTATACCTAGTCTATAAGAAAACTGTTCTCTTTTCAAATTAAAATTAATTTTGAATGAGGCTAAGTTGTTGGTCTTCTTAAATTGTTTTTTTGGTATCCATCATATCCTCGTTAATTGAAGGACTCAAATTATATTTCGTGATTAAATTGAATCAATAAACATAGAAAAAATATAATTATTATTCAAATACATAATAAGTCATAATATAAAGTAATCCTATGTATTCAAACATTAAGAAAATGTTTAATGTTCGTTAATTACAAGTTATATCGTAACTGTGTTATTATCAAATTAGTTATACTTTTTAAATGGCCGGCCGTATGTGGTGTTTTAACAATTTTATAGTTGAGTTTTAGTATTATGGTTATGTAAATAAATGTTTTTATGTATGTATAGGCTTAGAATATAAATTAAAATTATATTTTTAAGTTTAAAAATAACTTTCAATGTTGTTTTTCAAGTTCATTCTGATACCTACATAATATATTACCATACAACACAAATTAAAAAATATTTATATCTCAGCTCACTCGATTGTTTTTCCTGGTTCAGAATACGGCACTCACATTGTCAACTTTTTCGAATCTTAGAACGAGATGTGAAAGATTTATGGCCTAAGTTATTTATAAGAAAAAAATAGGTAAGTAATCATATAAAAACAATTATATCCTAATATATATTTCTAAATATTTTTGTTTCTACATTAAATAAACGGCCGCTTCCATACGAAAGTTTTCCGACAGCAGCTCAGAATCAGGGCGCTCGCTGATTCTTATATAGCGTGATCAGATGTATCTTATACATCGTGTTTATCACAAAATAACCTTAACACAATACCTGTAGCTGTCACAATCACTCAGTACAGAGCACATCCTTCACTATAATGTCAAGCTCAATGTCCCCACGTTCGTGTGCCAATGACCTTTTGACAGCTTTTGATTCATGCGTGCGCACACGCTAATGTTGCATTGTCAGCTGAATTTACGTCATATGGGTAATTTTACTTTTTGTTGCATGAATTATCAGACGAGCATGCGGCCCACCGAGCATGAGTGGTAAGCTCTGGTCATGGACTTGACTGTTTTCTCTTAGCATTTTTTTCTTTTCCAGTACATTTACAACGTAATCTATATCATCTTTGTTCACTTTATGTTTAGCTGAGATGAACAGCAATGGTGTCATCAGATTTATATAATAATATAATATAATAATATTGATGAAACCCTTCCTAAAGGGAATGTCCTGTATCTTATAAAATAGCGTTGATAAAAACTTAGGCTTTCGTGACTTGATATTAAATTATTATGAAACGGGCTACGTCACGTATTGTTAATGAATATTAAATACCTTATTTATTTTATTTAGACTTCATAAATCTTTAGACATTTAGTAAGTAGAAGTTGTAGAAGTACCATAAATCCAAGTGAGAGTATTTGATAAGGTATGGCTACGTAATAATTAGCACCACACCCATACCATTCACAATTGTGTGCAACGGATGCTGCGGTCATCTCGGAGAAAGGAATCGAGAATCGCGATGTGTGTTCGCGTTGTTTTACGAGATTTATAAAAATTGAAATATATTTTTCATGTTTTTTAAATTACACCCCTCTTTTCCTTGAATACTTTTTCTATCGATTGGTTGGTGGTTTACGTAGTGAGAGTCCAGTTGCTGTAAATTTTTGGGAATAATAGTATTATTATTATTATCCTCTTTATTAAAATAGATTCACAAAAAATTACATTTTTAAATATATATTATCTAAAAAATACATTTGAAAATATAAAAATTTGGAGACCCACCGGTATCGGGTACAGGGACCAAGCTACCGGTGGGTAGGGCTCCAGAGAGAGGAACCTCCTCACAATGCGTGCCGTGTCCAGAAGTACTGCCTTCTGCATCTGGCCCACGACCCATCCACCTAACGCGAGCCTCTTCAGGTGTCGATGGAGGCTCTTGGCAATCAGTCCATTGACTGAGACGACTATCGGAACAATGATCGCCGAATCCACATCCCACATGTCGACAATCTCGTGAGCAAGGTCCAAATATTTTTGTATTATTATTATACAATTTTGAACTTGTAGATTTATCTATACAATTAGTGTAGGTGAAATTTAAAACAATAACAGTATGAAAAATAAATTCTAATTTACAATTTAAAAACACTTAAATGAAAATAAAAATAAGATCAGAATTTATAGTATTAACTAAAATGTGAAAACGGTCTGAAACCTTATTTCATTCTTTAAAAAAAATCTATTATTTTTAGAGAGTAGGTACATCAAAGAGGACATAATGAAAAGTGTTATATTTAGAAAACCTTCCAATGAAATGTCAAGATTCGATTTTAGTTTTCGATTTGCTTACACTATCGTTATCGTATAATTAATATCATAAAAATAAAATAAAAAAATTACAAATTTGACGTTAAAGATCATCTAACTGAGATTTTCTTAATTAAAATATATTTGAAGCATATCGCATCGTATCTAACAGTGCAGCCTCTCAAATCTAACTAGCATGCATCGGAACAGCGTCGACCTGCCAAACTTATCCGTTCACTAAATGTTATGTAAACTTTTTATATTTATTATGTTCGTCAATACACATATCATAACTCTCTACGAAAAAGACGTTTAAATAAATACATGTACTGCAATTATCACTTTATGCTTGTTAGGATAAGATTGTAAATTGAGAAATGACATTTATCACCGTAAGGCATTTTGCTAGTGAGCATGCGATATTCGTGCTAATACATTCTTTATACTAATCCACTGACATGTCGGCTTAGTGTTATTGTGGTTGATTTTGTTAATAATATAATCAAAATAGTTATGTAAAAATTCTTTCGTTTTAAGAAAGTCATGTTTACAACATACTTTGAATGTTCGTTGACAGTCAAATTCTTATTAAATGACGCTCATATAACAAATATTTAAACGGTCAAATGGTTGTTCTGCGTCTGGGTGTATTTTGTGCCCCAAATGGCTCTGTTCTTTAGTGCATACCAGGCGGACGTCTTTAAAATAACTTTAGATTGATACCCTTCACAAGTTATGTAGCAAGCTATTTAGGAATTCACAGACTCCAGCATTGTTTCCTTTTAATCTTTAGCTTTTCATTATAATTATACTATCATCATCATCATCATCATTTCAGCCTTTTGCAGTCCACTACTGGACGTAGGCCTCTCCTAACACGCGCCATAGCACTCTGTCCAATTATACTATACTCCGGCGGTAATGAATGCAGAATGTTTGTAAAGAAATCGCTGTCAAATTGGATTTTATATATTATATATATTATATTTTCTTATGCCGATATCAGTGGCTTTAAACTGTAGCTTCTTTCAAGATAAAACAAAAAGTTGTTTTTATTTATTTAATTAGTTTTACATAACAGATATAGATATAGTATTAAAAGATAGTTATTGCTTATTCTACACCAAATTTGGTCCGAACCCACGGTGAATCCATGCAATGTTAAGATCTCATAATGATAGCTCTCATAATTTATTCGCCGTTCGACCAGTTTACACAAACCATGACCACAAATCAATACAGCATTATTAAACCTCAATTGACGCGGCAGATTTTTTGTTCAAGTATCTTAAGGATATTTGTGCAAACAATTTAAAAGCCTGTTTTCTTATCTCATACTCTTTCGGAAAACTAGCTCTTGTTTCGTCAGATCGTGATCTAATTGTCAGCTTCGAGTAAAATATGACCTTAAATAAACTGTGTACCTTGAAATGCGACTTTGACTTTACCCAAAACGTGAAAAAGGATCTTGAGATATTAAAGATGGCGGTGAGGACTAGATCCGTATGACCTACATTTAAATCGCAGTACCATAAGAGGACGCAATAGTATAAATAAATATATGAAATTATTGTAATCTCCGATTTTGTAAATATATTTGGCAACACTAATACGGTTTTCTAAAAAAACAAAACAACAATACGTAGTCAACTCTTTCGCTCGTAAAATATTTTGCCATATTAAAATCGTTGACCAAAGACTTCAGAAAATTAAGTCATATTAAACAAAATTCAGATTATCTGAGATGACTCGCTGATTGCACAAAATAAATTATATTCTGTGGTTTGTGGCTGTTTTCTTTATTCCAAGAATCGATGTAACCTTGAACTATCGATACGGTATTTAATAGACTCCTATGAACTTGGGTCACACGGGTCTCCTCCAAAGAATGTGAAGGGAATTTAGCGTACTATATAACGCTGGCAAAAGGGGTTGGTATAGCGTTTGTTTCGAATTTTCCTTTTCTCGCAGTGCTCTTGTCTGTATAAAGTTACTCTTTTTACGATACCCACGGGTTGAGACGGCATAATGACATTATGTATTCTTAATCCGTCACTTACGGAATGCTAGAGATAGTGTCGATATAATAACTAAATTGCATCAAATAAATAATAAGTACACTATCTAAAAGCAATACAGACGTATGACGTGTCAGGTTTAGTGAAAGAATCTGCTACTGGTTGGACCGGTCCGTAATAGGTACAGAACTAAGTGGGCTTGGCTAATCCTAACTATTGCATGTAAGTTGATCATCATGGACCGGTCACTTGTATTGTTGCAATCACTTTAGTTAGTAATATATCACAGAGATTTCATGTTATGCATTTTATGTGCGCAAATTATTGAATATTTTTTGGATGTTATTATGAAGAAGTGGTTTAAACCTCAGCACTAATCTCGCCGTGCTGAGTATCGTGGGTTCGATTCGCATCCGAGACAGTGAACTGGTCTAAGTCTAATTTTTGACACCTATTTTTGGTTTTGTATGACGTTCATAAGTATCATGTATTTGGTCTATATGAAATCGTTTGAGCCGTTCTGGCGTGATTGAGTGAAACAACCATCCATATACATCCTCACTTTCGCATTTATAATATTCAGTAAATATATAAATATTCACTCATATAGAATAAGTTCAGAATTAACTAACAACTTTTTTAGAACTTATTTTTTAAACAACTTTCCATCAAGTTTTTTATATTAGGTAGAGCTAAGTGATTTAGATACTTATTGCTGTTATTCATGTGTTTGTATCTATACTTAATTAATCACATGATTAATAACATTTGGTAATTTTAATTTATATTCTTCTTGTTATCGAGACTCGAGTACCAGAGACCCTGTCGTTGGAATTTATCGTCGCCCAGAAGACTTCCAAGTTGACTTAACGACTACCACATTAAATGACAACCGAGATCAGTTGCATAGATAATAAAATATACGGATGGGCGTGTTGCGTCATCGCTGCATCGTGCATCGCTGCATCGGCGCGGCGCCCTGACAATGTTACCAACAGTAAAAAAAAATAATACATTTACACATCTTTCTTTTTTTTTTTCTTTTTATTTTGTTCACGTATTTGTTTATTTATTTATTTTTTTGTATCATTTTAATTCTCATTATTTATATAGTATACACTAACACACACACACACGACACACGGGTCGTTGACTCGCCATCCTGTCCCTGGGGCTTTGCTGAAAATCAGCGCTGTTGAGTGTCCAGCAGCTGTTAGTTGCTGGCGCCACAGCATTATGCTGAGCAAAGTCCACATTCCTGCAGGTGTGACATGCAGTAGGTGGAATTAGTTATTTTTTATATTTTTTATTTCTTTTATTTTTTGCTTTGTTTTATTTTTTTTCTTTGTATTAGTTTTTTCATTTTTATTTTATTATTCTTGACTATGTACTATTGTTCCTACTCATGTCATGTCATGTGGAGAATAAATGTATTTTCTTTCTTTCTTTCTTTCTTTCTTTAGATCAATGGCTTTACGTGCCTCCCGAAGTACGGACACGCTCAAAAATGAAAGTGCCACAAACGGTCACCCATCCACGGACGGACCTTACCGAACGTTGCTTAACCTCCATGATGATCGTAAAAGTGTCAGTACTAATCTTTGAATTGCTGTTTTAACTTCAAGGTCATTTTAAACATTTCGAAAAAAATATGTAGTAGAATCTATAAAAATATTTATTGAATTACTATTCTAATCAGACTTTTCGATAAGTGTATAAAACTAGCAAAGTAAATTAAACTTAAACTTGCTCGCAATAAAGTTTATCTTCGTGGATTGTCAAAGTAAGTAATAATTTTGAAAGCTATTATTTTGTTGTATATTTCTGATGTTATCTGCATTTGATTTAATGTCAATTTGTTATTTATTAACTCTGTTATTTATTGTACTTGCTTAATGTTGTTTTGTTTTATCGACATCTTAAAACGATTTAGAGACAGCTCGATATAAAAACAGACAATGGAATACAAAATTTGGAAGTACATGGTTAGTACACCGTATATATGATATTCATCATCATCATCATCATATCAGCCGCAGGAAGTCCACTGCTGGACATAGGCCTCCTCAAGAGATTTCTAATAGGGCCGGTTGTATATTATATTATTCTGACTGGCCTGTTGGTCTAGTGGTTAGTGACCCTGACTGCTAAGCCGGAGGTCGTGGGTTCGATTCCCACCCAGGACAAATCTTTATGTGATGAGCATAAAGGTTTGTTATGTGTCTGGGTGTAATTTATCTATAATATGTATGTATTTACAAAAAAGAAATTTATTTAAGTAGTATATCAGTTGTTTAGTACCCATAACACAAGCAAATACAATTGCTTACTTTGGGACTAGATGGCGCTGTGTGAATGTGGTAGAATATAATATTATTTTATTAATTATTGTTATATGATATTATGTCTTGATGTTTAAAGGTAGCTTACTAAACTCTTTTCTTTGAAATTTTCGAGGACTTGGTAGGCGTCAATAAGTAACGGTAACCCCTTACCATCAGGCAGGTCGTAATCTTATTTGTTTCTATCGTGGTATTGTAAAAAATCAGAACTGATTTTCATACAGTCTTTGTTTGTCAAGCATGTTACTTAATAATAATGTGTAAAGCTGGCTTAAAGTAGACCTGTTTTGCTTTTGTTGTCTTTGATGATGATGATCTTTCTTTTGCCACTAATTATTCAATTCCTATTGGTCGAAACATGATGACGCAAAATGCATTTAGCCTGTCTGTTATTTGGTGTAATCAAGTTTAAGGAGCCTCAGTATTTATACAACAAACTGACCTGGAGAGCCAACAAAAGGGAGTGCAACACGAGGCTATGTTCGCAACAGCTATTAATCCAAAAACACAAGTCTGCCTCATTTAAGGGTAGTTTCCGCTACGCAGCTTCCAAGATTTGGAATAATTTGCCACCACCTTTAAGAATGGTGAATAACATAGATACATTTAAAAAAAAACTTCGACAGCATCTCTTGGAAGCGCAGCGGAAACTGAGCCACGTCATTGCGAACATTTCCTTAATATAACTTATATTATTGGTCTTGTGATTGTTCTATATTGTTATTATCCTATATATAAACGCACGCACACACATACACACACAAACACAACTATGTTGACGTCCATATGTTACATACTAGCATACCAATAGGTGCCAGTTGAAAACCAGCGCTTTGCTATCTGCTTAGCATAAGCAGAACTGGTCACCAATTTGGCGCAACCGTGAGGCACACATTGTGTTGATATAAATTGTATTTAGTTTTTAATTATGTCTCCTATGTTAATGTGTAAGTCTAATTATATTTTTTTTGGATCTCTTGTAGCGGTTGTACCAAATAAATTTATATTTCTTTCTTCTTTCCTTAATTTCTATGTTGTTTAGCCAATAACTTTAAGAATTTTTCAATTCAGTTTAGTAGCTCTTGAGATTAACACATTAAAACAAACTGTACAACTATATAACATAAGCTTTTGTTCCATATTTTTTGCTAATATGGAAGCTCCTTTAAGAAACTATTTAGTCTAGTAACTAAGGTCTTAGTTACTAGACTAAATACTTTCTTAATCTAATACTTTCATGCAAATACACAACGAAATAGCTGTTTCTAAGTAAACTTTCACAGAACAAACCTACATAATAGTCGGATGGTCTATTTACCTTACGATTTATACTCTATGGGTCAACCGGTCAGTCTGAGTCATATTTACGTAACTCGAGTTCCTACTAGTGAGGGGACCATTGTAAATCGATTTTATAATCGATTCATATTTGCCGTCGCCGTTAAATTTAGTGGCTACATATAATTCAATTTTGTTTATGTTTGATAACTACATAGGTACATCATCCTTACATTACATAATGCGATTTAAACATTAAGGGCTATCATAATAATAAACAATGATCCAAGCGCGCATGCGTAGCATTATAGGGCACCAAGTGTCAATAGGTACATTATACCATGTATAGTATTGGCGAAGTGGCCATTTTGGACTTATGCTTAACGTATTATGATAACTGTAAAAACGTGTAGTAATGCGATTGATCAATAGAATTGTTTATTACGTCAGAAAAAGAGTGTGTCGTCATCTAGATGAGAGGGATCGAAATTGTACAGGAGCTGTTCTGAAATGAATTTAATTAGAAGATGGAATTATTGATTCTAAACTGTTTACCACTGAAATAAAGTATACTATACTTATGACGATAATTATAAAAAAAAATATTTTTTATATCATGGTGTATAATGTAATAATAATATTCTACCACATTCACACAGTGCCATCTAGTCCCAAAGTAAGCAATTATATTTGCTTGTGTTATGGGTACTAAACAACTGATATACTACTTAAATACATTTTTTTTGTAAATACATACATATTATAGATAAATTACACCCAGACACAGAACAAACCTTCATGCTCATCACACAAAGATTTGTCCTGGGTGGGGATCGAACCCACGACCTCCGGCTTAGCAGTCAGGGTCACTAACCACTAGACCAACAGGCCAGTCAAAGTGTGTATCATCATCATATCTGCTGCTGGACATTACCCTTACCTAATTTGCGCCACAACGAGCGATATAAAGCAATACATCAAAACAATTTGTTATTGAAACTAATAGAAAATTTGTGATTCTTTAAACCTTGAATTGTAAAGTAATGGTGTTATACTTAAACATTAAAATATTACTTCCTCATAATTGAAGTATATAATTATAGTCTACCTTTTATGATATCTGCTGGCCTATTCGGAACCTCGGCAATGTTTAAAAATGACACCGATCACATTTAAATTTTCGAACATTTGACAACGAGTGCATTACGTAAGTGAATTGTCGAAATTTCGAGAAGAAGAACAACAAATAAACAACCAATAGACGTGCATTACCGCACGGCATTCTCAGTGCATATAAGATTGGTACCTATTCTATTGTTTGTTTATATCAATTAATCGATATCGTATAATATCGATTTCTTGAACAGTTTAGCATCACTAGGTATAACGTGAAATTTGGGGAAATGTGATTAAAAGAAATGTTTCTATTGAAAATGAATTTTAATTACTATACCTTTCTTCACAGTTATACTTCATCCCATTAGAAGAATAATGTCTTATCTTCAGATAAAACAAAAATGAAATTATTATAAATTTGGCATTAAAAACCGTAAACTATCAATTGATCAAATTTTTATTTTATAAAATACTGACTAAAGATTAAAATAAAAATTTATCAATCGATAGTTTACGGTTTTTAATGCCGAATTTTTTAATAATTTCATTTTTGTTTAATGTGAAGATAAAACATTATTCTTCTAATGGTACGACTTCTCTCTAAGGTGAGATGTAGGTACATATATGTATATACAAGTCTAACTTTCGAGTGGGCTGATCCTTCCTTATCTCTCGTCTACATTTTTATTGGCAGTGATGATACGGTCGAATTTATTTAGGCATTAAAACATAATAAATTGGGTTAAAAGTGACTGTGATGAAAGTTGTTGTAATAAATCAAGGACAACGACGTCATATTTGGCAATCTTTTTTAAGTCAGTTACAAGGGAAGGAACTCAAGGCAGTCTATTTAATTCGACAGTTAAATACTTGCTATATACTATCATCATCATCATCATATCAGCCCGACGACGTCCACTGCTGAACATAAACCTCACCTAATTTACGCCACTGCGAACGGTCCTGTGCCACCTGCAACTAACGGCCTTATAGCCGACTAACTAGCTATATACTATCATCATCATCATCATCATATCAGCCAAATGACGTCCACTGTTGAATATACTATAATATACTATACCTACTAATAATCACTATAAAAACATCACTATATATTTCATCTCAGTTGTTAGACCTCAAAAACACAGTCATGATTAGGTAGACCCCGTAGAGCTGCTAGGAGTAGGAGCCACTGGTTGCAAGTCACGTAAAGCCAGCCGCTGCGCTTTAGAAGAATAGTGTGACCTACGTTTAGCAATATAGGGCCCCAAAGATTAAAATTTAGCTTGATGACATCAGTCTGAATGAACTACTTTGAAACTGTGAAATGTAATAAAATAAAATAAATTTTCTGTCATCATGACATTGAAAACTTTAGTGCCGTCATTTGTTTTGTGGTGGAGGGTGATTTGCGCACCTAATCCATTGCATATTGAAATCGGGGGCACGGTATGAACGCATAGCAATACCGTTCGCTTGTAAGACGTCACCTGAGTACTGAGTTATATAATTATTTATGTGAGACGGAAATAACTGTCAACTTAAACATGTCATTAAAGCCTCTTTCATTCAGACACCTCAAAGATTTATTGCAAGGTAAATTAAATTTATCGATATCTGTAAAATAGCTAGTTTGATTTCCCCATCCCTACTGTAACATAACTACAAAACTTTTGTTGTTGGTGATACTTTGATAACCATATTTAATTATGATTATTTTATTTTATATTGACTATTATATAAGATTTAGTAGTCATTAAATAAATTGATAAATTATTCATTTAATGTATTTATGTTACACCTGGTTTTTTTGGTGTTTTACTTTCTTTATAATAAACATTGTTTGATATTGTAACTCTAATTTTGTAGTTATTAGACATATTATAAAAGTAACCTGAAATATTTGCCAGTTGGTTTCAAATTAGTTTTGTTGGCGAGTTTATATAAAAATTGAGTAATTTGGTTTTTGTGTGACTTAAATCAGTCAGGCGTCACTCAGGCGGAGAACTTATAAAGCCTGGAACAGCTTCCAGGCTTATAATATTTGTGTGCTTCATTATCAGCAACCCATTAATGTCCCACTGCTGGGAGTGGGTCTCTTCTCCTCTATCTCTCTATTTGTGTGCTTAATTTTATACAAATTCTTTCAGCAGTTCTTTTGTAATTGAATAATGCGTGTGTGAATTAATAAAATCCGCTTAAAATCTGTTCAGCAGTTTTCGAGTTTGTCTTGGCCAGTCCGACAGAGATATGTGGTGGGACTTTGTATTATAATGTGTGTAGTGATAATATTCTTGAATTCATAACATAGCAACAATATTCTAATAACATCTTGGCGGACGATATCAACCAGTTTCAATTGCCAAATTAATGTTAATCTCAATATAATTAACTTTCTAATTAATGCACAGAAAGTGATTTAATCAATGCATTGAGACATTAGCCAATATATTGCAAAAATAAATCGCTAATATTAGACTTATTTTTTTAACCCACTTCAAGAATGACACTGTATTTGACAAGCATGAATATTTGATGCGTTTTTTTTTCTACAAAAAAAAACCTTCACACAACTTGTAAAGGGCAGGACTTTACAAACAAGTAACAAAAAAGTACACTCAAAACAACTTCAGGCTTCTTTGAGCCACTCAACTGTAACGCTAATTTGAACTTACGGTACTTGTTAAAATCAGCCTAGGTCTTAACAGCATCACTACACATCAGTACTTTCTCCGAAAGGGTAAGCAGAGCAGGTACCTAAGTTCATTTCGCCAGGTATATTAAGTCTGATATAATAAGGAACTTGCGATAGTAACGATATACTATAGTCAACTGGGTTCAATTCCAAACTCTGGACTAATACGGAGAGTTACAATACAGAATAGTCCAATACCGTTTTGACCAGACCCGGGAATTGAACTTGAGACATTTAGCCGCACGGCATCGCACTTTACTATGTTTCCAAACCTTGCAGCTCTAAATGACAAAAAAGAAAAGAAGCATAGCACAGCAAAAACAGTTTTTACATTGTGTGTGAACAATAATACATTCTAAAAAAAATATATAAAATTAAAATTAAATTACATATTGTGATGACTACTAATTAAAATAATAATTTAAACAATAACTAAATAAAAAATACATTAATTAAAGATGTCAAAAATGCAATATCATTGTATGTCATAATAAATTTGTTTAAAGGTTCTCTAAACATTCTGTAGGAAATTAAGCCTATACCAGGCTGGCCAGACGGGTTGTTTTAAATTTTCCTTTTCTCGCAGTGCTTTTGTCTGCTTAAGGTTACTTCCTTAGTCGCCTTTTACGTCACCCACGGGTAAAATGGGGTAGTGACATTATGTATTCTTAATCCCTCACTACACGGTTATATCAAAGACCATTTCAACCATTATGTGTATCTCAAGTTTTTAGTCTTCGGTTATCTTTTTTTAGTCTTCAGTGTACAATAGTCGAATCGAAGGGCAGTAGGCAGGCCACATAACCCGCAGAATTGATGGCCGATGCATGGGGCAAAAAAATTCTCGAGTGGCGGCCACGTATTGGAAAGCGCGTGGGGCAGCCCCCCGCCAGATGGACCGACGATCTAGTAAAGGTTGCGGGTGGCCGTTGGATGCGGGCGACACAAAATCGCTTGCTGTGGCGGAAATTAGGTGAGGCCTATGTTCAACAGTGGACGTCATTGGGCTGATACGATGATGATGAGTGTACAATACATGTAACAACGTCCAGATCTTTACGTTCCATGACCATTGACCATAGCATAGTGACGTAAGTATGTTCCTTACCACGTTAGGACATACTCCTGGTCATACACTTGTGTAATATACCGTATGTGTTGTTAACTAGATCAAATTATGTAACGTTTATAAAATACTAACTTTGGTTATGTGTGGGTTAAAGGATAAGTGTACGCGTTTTTAATTTTCCAATTTTTTTGATACAAAAATACAGTATTTGTATTACATAATACATGTTTATATAAACTTTACGCGATTTGTACGAACTTAATGGGAAATGCTTTTAGTTTCTTATAAATTAATTTTTATTTTTATACACAACACACAACGTCTAAAGACAAAAGTCGACTGATAGAATATTTAAAACATGATATTTAGCCTGTTACAATTGTAAATTTGAAAAAAAAAAATGCTAAAAACACTATGTTTGTTTCTGAAACAACGTGACGTGACAAACCCTTAGACTGTTTGACAAGCACGTCTTACAAAGCAGCACAGTTTTTTAATATATTTAAGAACAGGTTACAATGACATAACATTTTAAACTCGCCAAACTTAATTGTTTAACAGTGAGAAGAAAACTTTCTTAACTACTTTAACAAACAATTGGATAATTTACCAGACCCTTTTCAATACACTGTTTCAAAACTCGCTACCGCTTATAGCTTGGACACAAATTCCCCGCAGTTTTTCGTACGTGCCGCGTCAGTTTGTGCCATTGACCCTAATACTGTATGCGATGACTTTACTTTTAACAGAATTCTAATGGTTCTTTTATGGTAATATGTAATAGTTTTATGTTACACCTGATTTTATCGGTCGGTGTTAAAACTTTATTTCATAGGTCTTGTTTTAATAATGGCTTTGTTTATGTACATCGCATTTCCGTAAACAAACGTGAGGCAGTAAAAAAAAAATTGTTTAATACTTAGGATATATTTATAAAACGCCATTTGGACCAAAATAGGTTAATTTATGTTTGTTTATTTGATCTAGACAAGTGATAAACATACATAATTATACATACATACATATAGATCACGCTTTCCCAACAGAGGGGTAGGCAGAGACCATTTCATACATACATCTTTGGCTTCTTCAACATTCATCAGTCTTTTCAAGGAAGAAAGGGAAGACCTAGAAGAACGTAACATGACCAAATAGGTGAATTTCTAAAGAAGGGACAGATCAGGAGTACTCTTAACCGGCGAGAATGCATGAAAAGACTGATAATTATACATCTAAATCTAATATATATAAATCTATATATCTAAATCTAAATATATATTTAGCATAGCAGTAAATACTGTTGGTTGCAGGCAGCACAGGACCACTCGCGGTGGCGTAGGTGAGGCCTATGTCCAGCAGTGGACGTCATTGGGCTGATATCATGATGATGATAGCAATAAATAACCCGGTATTCAATATCTTTATATACAATTCTTCTGTACATGTGTTGACAGTGAACTCCTCCTAAACGGCTGAACCGATTGGAATGAATTTTTGTGTATGTGTTCAAGTGGATTCGAGGATGGTTTAGATTCATAAATAAAAAATAAAAAAAGCAATCGATTGGTATATCATGCAGGACAACGTCTGTCGGGTCCGCTAGTATATATATATATACATATATTTAATTTTTTTTTTCATTAGGAGTTTTTAATTTGAATAGCCTAATATTTTGGGCAGCTGTCAATTTTGAAGCTTCACACAAAGATTTGTCCTGGGTGGGGATCGAACCCACGACCTCCGGCTTAGCAGTAAGGGTTACTAATCACTAGACCAACAGGCCAGTCTAAGTCACTAAGTATAATAAACGTATTATACTTAGTGTTTTCCAATAAGTTTTCGTTTGTTCTGTGTCTGGGTGTAATTTATCTATAATTTGTATGTATTTACAAAAAAAAAAGTATTTAAGTAGTATATCAGTTTTTTAGTACCCATAAAGCAAATATAATTGCTTACTTTGGGACTAGATGGCGCTGTGTGAATGTGGTTGAATATTATTATTTATTATTATTTACCTATACTCAGGGTAACAAGTAAAATATAATTAAAAAAATTTAATAACCTGACTGCTAAAAATCGACAGAGAGCAACGCACTAAAAAGACCATAAAATTATTGTAAAATTGATTAAATTTAAATACATAACATATGTATATTTGTAATCTCCATTTGATTCCCTTTATTTTGATACTCTACTCGATAGGTTTGGTTAAAAAAAATAATAGAACTCCTTACAATTTGGAACCATTCAATTATGTATAATCTCTTTTTGAATATAATGTAATCTCCTTTAAATTCTCTTTATTTTGATACCCAACTCGATTTGGTTAAAAAAAAATTGAACTTCTTACAATTTGGCGTCAAAAGCCCGCCGTTTAAGTTTTTTATTCTGAAAACCTATCTAAGGACACTTGGTTTTCTAGACGAATCTAACGAAACCCTATTTGTCAAAATCCACCCAACCGTTTGGAAGATTCGTGGGAATAAAAAAATTTACAAACATACAAGATACGCGCGAAAAACAATACCCGTCCTAACAGTCGGGTAAAAAGGCTTTACAAAAAATAAATTAATTTTGAATTTACTCCAACGTCGGACAATCTACAGTAGTACTAAACTTTAGAAGGCATCTCACAAAACTTCACACCTTCAATCTGTTAGCTAACATGCTCACCAATATCGCTCCTTTTACTTTCACTCAACGAATGACTATTAAAACTAATACGAAATAAAATGTAACGTGTCGAAATAATACTTCGTATTGCTCAGAACATAATATCAGTTACTCATCCAACTGTGGCGAAACAGATGTATTTTCTGTTCAGACTAGCTGTTTAACTTTTGGTCACTACTCAGCTCCTATTGTACGTAGCGTGATGTTATATAGCCTGTAGCATTCGTCGATAAATGGGCTTTCCGACACTAAAATATTTTTTCAAATCGGTTCAGTATTTCCGCGATTAGTACGTTCAAATACAAACACTTCAGCTTTATAATCTATACATATTCAAATAAATAAAATTGGTGTGTCTGTTTGTAATAACATTAAAATAACCGCTTTTTACGACATGCTTTTGAATGTGTATACGGTAATACCAAAATAACATTTTTTTAAATTTTTGTCTGTCTTTCTGTTTGTCAGTTTGTTCCAGCTAATCTTTGGAACGGCTGGACCGATTTCGACGGGACTTTAATTGGCGCTAATGTCACAAGGAGTAACTTAGGCAACTTTGGTTTTGAAAAAATATCAGGGTTCCGTAAAAAAAAATTAAAACTCCATGAAGCGATTAGTTGTCCACGCGAACGAAGTCGCGGGTACAGCTAGTATTAGTATATAATCAATAGGACAAGCTGTGATTGAAACTGAATAGTCTGCACGTCTATCCCCTTTCTCATCCTAACTCAACAAATTCACAATTGAACATTAGAATCGCAACACTATAACATCTTATTCTCCAAAGCAATAGATAAAAGAGCATCACTACGCTGGTATTACGAGTATTAGACAAAACTACCTCAACGATGCAGCGTAAGTGTACATGATTTTTTTTTTGGTTATTTTTTTTTAAAGACCACGTGTGCAGACGTGGTCTTTTAAAAAAAATAACCTGTGATATGGGTGAATCGCGGGGACTTCACAAATATATTTATAACGAACACAAATACACCCAGACTCGAAACAAATATCTATGTGTCATACCTACAAATATTTGTTTCGTTTGGGAATCTAACTCACGTCACTCGGCACGGCGATATAGTGACGATGCAACCAACTTAGTCGCTACGTCATGGTGACAGTCATAGACTAGACTCTTGACATGACACCTAGATCTAGGGTATAGAACTAAATACTTATTTTAGAAGTCAGGCCGCTGAATAAACTAAGAAAACAACCAACTCAAATTACAACACTAAGTAAAAGTAAAAGAATATTTTATATCAGCAAGGTGATCAATTAAAAACAAAATGATTTGTTATCATTGCCAAATTATTTTTGGGATTAAATCTATTGTTTGAGCAACTTCTTAGTAAATGGATTGTCTGTGAAATGATTAAACATTTATTGTTACGATATGAAATTCGATCACTCGAATAATTTCGTTTTAAGTACCTATGTCTGTAGAACCTGCTGTCTGTAAAAAGACACCACATCGAATACCATGTTTGCAAAAAAAAGTTATGTATTAATTATGTAATAGGACATTGATTTCGTAAACTTAAAGATTCGCGTAAATTAATTTTAAATTAGACATTTTAATTACATAATATATTACTTTTTATGCAATATAAAGATGAATTTATGTTAATTATGTAATTAATTGATAACCATGTGTATATATAGACACGGTCTTATTTTGAATGACATTCATTGATCAGTTAAGTCAGCATGATAAATGTTAAACATAAATATTTAGTTGTATAACGGGTCTACGTCACGAATTATATTTAAGGAATATGAAAATACCTTAGTTGTTTGCCCGACGTTTCGGTCGAATTACAGCGACCGTGGTCACGGGCTGACTGGAGCGGCGGCCGAGCGTCGTTCCTGATGCGTGCGGGTTTCTGCTACTACCCTCACTTTGGTCATTTAGAAGCTCGGCCGCCGCTCCAGTCACCCTGTGACCACGGTTTGTGTAAATCGACCGAAACGTCGGGCAAACAAATAAGGTATTTTCATATTCCTTAAATATAATACGTGACATAGACCCGTTATATAATTTAAATAATTGCTAATAAAAACCCTGTGTGCTAATGTGATGGTAAAAAAGGTATCGTGACGAAACCAACAGATTCCTGATCAGACAGACAGAAAGGCAACTAGATAAAAAATCTAAAAAATGTAGCTTCTGTGGCTCTACAAAATATTTACTATTTTTCTTTAATATCTATAATGTATACACATCAACCCGTTTTATTTTTATTATGTGTAATAGATACTTATCACTAACTAAGCAAATAGCCATCAAAATACATAATCACAATATTAACACTATGGTACGCAATACAAGTAAATGATACTCTTCACTGTCTATTTAACATGAAACTTTAACACCTTAAACTACACAACAGAGTGAATTTGAACCCAAAACTTGTGCGACATAAACAATTCCCGAGAACTTTTCCAAGGCAAGATCATACCATTAAATCAAAACCCCTCAGGCCTCCGCTACGATCCCGACAAAGATATGACACAGTAAACATACACGCCCTGTGTACGTATCTACCTGATCCCAAAATTCACATACAAAGTTATGGAATTAGTCATAAAATGGATTCGTGACTCAAATATCTAACCTATGCATTGTGTACGTAAGTCTGTTTACATATCTCTACCAACACACCACTGAAATTTCAAATGTATTTCTTTTGCATAAAGTTGGTATTCAATTGTAGATTTTCTGTGATATATGACGTTTAGTTTGTTGAGATAATAAACGATGCCAGTTGACATTCGATAGAGGGCGTCATGTGACGTCATTAAATCAGTACGGCAACAAAATTTAGGGCTTAAAGGGGCTTACGATAGGGAGAAGTAGGTACGTTTATACCATCACAGTTTGACTGTGGGGGGTTCAAGTCAAATTGCCAGTTGGCTATACGACACAGGCATGAGAGAAATAATTTTAGCTATGTAGTTTGCCACAGTATTTTCATTATATTTACTAAAAAACTAAAAAGTTTTTAAAGATTTATAAAAATATACCGCTTGATATCGTAAGATCATTTCCATCTTTAACATCAATAAGTTACTCGGTAGTCAAAGATAAAGTGGTCGTAATTGGCGACTGCTGAGTATGAGTTTGGAAGATTGATCTCTACATACAAAAATAAATTTATTTTGACGTGAGACAGTCTGAGTATTGCTATATTTTTTGTCAGCTAATAGTAGCAGACTTTGTAAAAAAAAATCACAAAAACAATGATAAAATTTAAAAAAAAAATGTACTGCTGAATATAAAACTCATCCATAGAGCCCTTTCCCGCTCATTTTTTTTTGCTAACTGCTTGCAAGTACCACCAACCTTCATATACAAAGTTAGTGGGGGTGATAAAACTAAGAAAAACAAATGACAAACCCGTCTCCAACTTGCACCGAACAAAAGACTGAAGCTACAAAATTTAACTTCATCTCAGTATTTAGTTTTTGTTAGAGACATGATCTCGATAAAAACGAATGTGCAGCAGCTTAAAAATTAAATTATTTTAAAATATTTAGTAACTTAAAAAGTGCCCGTAACAAATTATTATTTTTTCTTCTGATAGACACATATTTCT
Source organism: Laspeyria flexula (assembly GCA_905147015.1). Lineage (NCBI taxonomy): Eukaryota > Metazoa > Arthropoda > Insecta > Lepidoptera > Erebidae > Laspeyria > Laspeyria flexula. The sequence continues at coordinate 16,823,575 of LR989952.1, read as the reverse complement.
TTGAAAAAGGGAAGCATTGCTAATTTGATTACCGGTTCAAACGGCCGTCACGCACAACGATCCTTTGATCGGCAAAAATACAGATATGTGGTGTGCTCTGCCTTACATCGTGGTGCAACTTATACGAATTAGCGTTTTGGAGAGCGTTTTAATGAACTCCTATATTAGATTATAATAATAATTATGTGACCGATCATTATACAAAAAAAAAGGATATTAAGTATGAATACATAAATGATTAAAAATTCACATCATGTTTCAAAGTTACTATAATCTGAAGAGAGATTGTAGACATATTATATTTGGGTAGGTATTTTAGGCACGCTGAAATACAGACCAGGCAACTTTACAACAAGAAAAATAATGACCGTGAATGTAAAATGTAATTAAAATTTTATTCCGTTAATGGTACGACCATAATACATTTTTATTTATTTATTACATAAATGACACTTTGCACGTTTTATTAATAGCAGACCATAAACCACTAGGGTTTGTCGAAATGCTAAGATACATTCTTTAAACGTAGTTCAGTAATTACTCTGTATCTGGATCTCATCTTCTTTGAAACATCTTGTAATATCAACAATATATTTTATACACAAACTTTTCTTTCTCCCTCACAGCTCCGCTACCGCTCATAACTTGAGGTACCAACGGATAGTGCCTGAGGCGTATCGTTCCCCGCTTTAGCTAATGAGATGTCAGTACAATCATTTGTGCTTTAACCTTACGCCGATGAGGTTTTTGGCCTTTCATTTTGCCCGCCTTTAATTCTACCATTAATTAATTTAAGACGCACAGTGGGTTGAACATATGCTGATTTACGAAAATAGGCCAAGGTGTGTTTCTGATACTGTTTATGTAATTAAACGATTACTTGTAACTGTTTATTTCCATTGTCAACTTGTTTCGGTGTTTTTAAATGTCAGGAATTAAATATTGAGAGTTCTCGATGAAAATTTTTTGAATTTATTGTGTTCTTTTTATGAACTGTCTGTCAAATTTGATTAGAAAACATAATTTTAATGTTAAATCTTCTAAGTTAAAATGAGAATCAAACCATAAATAATTATCTAAGTTTGAAATTAGTATTTACTGAAATAAGTAAATTTAAGGGAAAAAACACAAATCATAATAATCAATTATTTTCAAATCTTTTTTTAACATTTTCTGTTTCTTTCTGTCCCACATTATCTTACGATTCAACTATTTCTGCAAAGATAAATACACTTTTTATGAAATATTAGCAAGACATGCAATTCTTTATCCACGAAATATATTTTTCCTAGTATCATAAATCAACATATATTTAACCTAGGATTAACCTTGGTGTATTCTGTTTAGCAATCAATCAATTAAAACATACTACTCATCATGCCAGTACACACCCACACAATTGCATAACTTTGATTAAAGATTTAGATTTTTAGATTATTACAGAAAAAGATTAACAAGAATCTGATATTTAAATAAAATGTATGAAATATCACAAAATATAAGACTATGACATAACTATAAGCCTTTTTCCCGAAGGGTAGGCCGGGTTGCATTACACCCACATCTCACGAGCTATGTTAAGTTCTTTAAATTAAATGGATTATGTTGTTTATTTGATTAATACATTTCTCAATCTGTTTTACAATATTTTGGAGCACTCCTTTTAGACAAATGTAAGAACATAACGATGGCCAAATGGTGGGAAAAACTGTATGGTATGGGTGTAAGTGTACTGTGCGAGACATAAAAAAAATTCTAAATAACTAAATCACTTATGTACCTACTATGAATATGGGCATCATCGCCAAGACTAGCTTAAAATGCTATTATGATGTCTGGTGGGACAGGGCTAGGGAAAGATTGTTTTTATTCAGTTAAGGAGTTCTTCGATTATAAAACTAAATGATTGGAGACCGAAAAATAATAGTCAACATTACATTGCATTTGATAATAATTAATTGTACTATACTATAATATACTATAATATAATTGTATGTTTGTATGTCATAACAATGAAAAATGTGCTGGACTAATATATAATATTTAATAACTTTGTAATACACAACATTTACACAAATAAAGAGTTTGAGTTTGAAAGTTATTGCTCAACAGTTGGACGATATAGCCTGTTATGAAACAAACCATGCTGAATAAGAGGTCAAGACTGACCATTGAATAAACAAAAGAGGCAGGTGTACTTAGCAGTTTCACCCATTTAAAACGTCATTGAATCTTACAACAACATTTTTTATATCGAAAAACCTTTTTGAATATTTGCAAAAAGATTTATCTACATCGGATTAGTAGGTTAACAAATAGACACTTCAACTTTATATTTAATATTATCATAACATTTTGAAGTAATCTTTGCAACGAGGTGTAAATCTTAGGCAACTCTAATTCTTTTTTTTCTAGAGAATGGAACAGTGCATGAAGGCGAACTAGTTTAGGCAGCTTAAAAGTAGAAATTGGTCACTATTATGTCTTATTCAGATAAATACAAGCCGAGGAATAAGGTTAGTTGGTTTATGTAATTATATTTTTTCTGGACCAACTGGTGGGTTACTCGCTGCGTAGATGTAATCCTTGACAATATGTTATTGTAACAAATATTAAAAAAACACTTCGATTTTTTTATTAAAAAAGGTAATGAAAGTGCAGCTAATGAAATACCTACATAAATTTGAAAATTATGATCATTAATTCTTTTATTAGAAAAGTATGCACAACACATCACTACTCCTTTGCGTTGTGCAGTCGGGTAAAAATACTATTCTTTCACACAAAAAAAACAATGTGACCATTTTTTTTGAAAAAAGTAATCCTCTTTATTTGTTTCATAATACTTGTACTTATAGTAATTTTGTAAGGTACATTACATTATCTAATCAAATATATTCAGTATCGGTAGCTTTAAGTACATAGCGAGAATAAATTAGTAAATTTAGTATTAAATACCTACTTACTACTGTTTTTCATTGTATCAAACCACAGCGATACAAAATGTGAAATAATTAATGAAATAAACAAACTAGAGCAAACGCCCAATGGGCTTCACACACACAAACAAGACAAAATCAGCAAAAAGCAAAATTCCAATTACGCATAAGCTTTAACATTTCAAAGCAACTGTCCGTATCACTGCAAAGACCTAGACGATCCCATTCTGTTCGCATTATGTGACTAATTGAATAAAAAAGTAAATCTTTTATAACAAAAGGTTATACGGATGCTGAGTTTATCTCCCGTTGCCTCAGGTGGTACGGGTAATTATTATTTTACTTTGTACTTGTATGTTTTATTTCGTTTCACTGTTCCTTTGTACGCCATTACGGGTATTGTCTTTAACATAAATTCTAATCGTCATTTGTTAGATCTGAGCTCATGCACGTTCTTTTTATGAATTTTAGTTTTTGTTCTTTTTTAATAGTGTCAGTAACTTTTTTATTAATAATAAATTCAGTTCTTTGATTATTTCAGCCAGTAATTTGCATATATTATTTAAAACAACAACTTTTTGATTATATTTTATTACAAAAATATGTATTCTTGCAAAATTACATATTTTTTGTGCAAGAGTTAGTTTACGCTCTGTCAAATATGAATGCATTAAATTTGATAGATTTGATTGTTGCTAAGATAATTTGCGCAATTTATTTTAGAATGTGCAAGTTGTTTTTAATAACCTTTTCTACACTAATTTATAGAGAAAGGATTTGTGTTTGTAATGAATAAATTCAAAAACTACTGGACCGATTTCAATAAGTAATAATACTTCATTAACACTAAGCAACATCTTTATTACTCATGTTAATGTAACTATAAATAACCTACTATAATGAATTAAATTAGACACGCGCGCAACTACTAGTAATTATTAAAAACCAAAAAATTTTGCCAATGTTTTCACATAAACTCTTCCCAAAGACGTTTGATGTAGTGATACAGGTGATCAGTCCCCCATGCCCTGTCCCGCGGGCGATAGTCCCGCGCGTGCCTGTGACGTGTCACGCTTATTAAAGCCCATTAATTTGTGTGGGTAGTTCCCTATTGTCCGCGGATTATTTTTGTGAGATCAAAGGATGGGGATGGTTGTTATGAGGGAAAAAACTACATGTTTGGTTTTGATTTGTCATTAAATTTTAGAACGAGTATTATCTGTTGTTTTTTAGATTCATCTCCCTTTGTTTTTGTCAACACTACTACTTTTCATACCCATGATTTCGTAAAAAAACAACTAGAGACACAATAAAACATGCAAGTAATATCTATAATAATATTATGAAAAGTTTGTTTCTTTAGTAATACGCTAGGATCTCAGAAACTACTGGTCCGATTTGAAAAATTATTTTAGTGTTGGATAGCCCATTTATCGAGGAAGGCTATAGGCTATATAACATTACGCTACGACCAATAGGAGCTGAGTAGTGGCCAAATAAAGCTGCACCAGAGCGAAGCCCCGGACAACAGCTATATCTAGATAAAATAACTTTTAAAACCGAACGAGGAATGAATAGCACCACAGTCATTGCAATTTCTTTGTTCGGTACAGTACAAACATTGGTAATGTCGTGAGAAACGTCACACAAAGGACTGTCGCAAGTTCCTTACATTGAACTTCAAATGTAAATATATTAAACTGTGAGAGACTTGTTATTCCATGGAAAATTTTTGTTATTATTAGTTTAATGACTTCTATGACCACTGGGTGGTTAGACTAAATTTTTTTACAACCGCCTTGTAGCGGGACGAGCTCGTTCAATGGTATGTTACGTGGCACGGACGTAATAAATAAGGCTTGTTTTGCTTTATATAAAAAATCACTATATTAAGAAGTTAACACTGAACTTTATTAAATAATAGAGATAATATAAATGGTAAAAATAAGGTTACTTAAATGGTAATTAAATGGTAAAATGGTAAATGGTAAGAATGGTCGAGCTCGGTCGCTGTATGATTACGAACTGACTTTACATATGAAATTATAAATTAATGAATTGATAATGTGCATGCAATGCACATTATGAATCGCTGCGCTGTTCGATTGCGTAGCTTCGAACACGCCTAAAAATCTGTGGTGTAGTTTATAAGATCTAAGCGTACAGACAGCGGGATGTGATTGGTTTAATACAATACAAAGGAGAAAAATTTAATTTTGAAAGGAGTGGTAGGCCTATCTCTGTTTTGTGGGGTACACTTTAAAGAAGTATCGTCCATAAAAAAAGGAACCTAGTGAAGGAAAAAAGTGGGAGTCGTGAAACAATGTGAAAAATATAAAATAATGTAATTGCTCTGGTCAGTATCAGCGAAGCTCTGAAATAAAGGAGAGAGATTTGTTTTTATAATAGATTTATTTACAAGCTAACTCGGCGAATTGTGTACTTCTTTAGAATTATTAATAATGTTGTGTGTTAAAACTGTTGTAATAACTAAATAATAAACTTATTAGCTGAATAAAATGCAATAGGTATATAAAATAAAAAATCATCAAAATTAATCAAGTTCAATAAATGAAAAACAAAATTAAAATGAAATGTATTTAAATTATGTAGTAAATTAAAGTTAAAAAAAGGATCTAGTGAAGGAAAAAAAGGGAGTCGTGAAACAAAGTAAGTAAGTATTTTATGTAGAACATTAAAATTAATGTAGGTAATTCATGTGGCAGGAATAAAGTACCGCAGAAGCTGTGAATGCTATGCAATAGGTCATGTTAAATTTTCAGAGCAGAAAACAATATTCCAAGGTTTGACTTTAACAGACACGTCACGTTGCAAGTTCAGTAATTAAAAGATTGTTAAAGAAAGGGCATCAAATTCACGAGCAAAAACTAAAGCCTGATAAGAAAATTCCGGCACAGCTGTTTAATATCCTCAACAATATGTATTATCCACAATACTTCACACGATAAAAACATCAGGATTCAGGGGCTGTAACAATTAATTCAATAACAGTGCCAGACTAACATCTGTGGAGAGATCATTCGTCTCACGTATGCCAGGGCCCAGGTTCGGTGCCAACTTGTTACCATATTTATGTCTGATTATTGAACGTGATGGCTCCTTCTTTTAGTTATAAAATTATTGTTATTCTTGTTGTTAGATTTTCTATTTATATGAGCATTATATTACTTTGCAAATTAGTCTTTATGTCTTATAATTAATTGTTTAATATTTGTATCTCGTTTACTTTAATATTCACGAATTCTCTGGTCAATAAATTATTCTGTTAATTATATAATACGATTAATTAAGTATAACACTTGTTGTTTTATGATTTTCACCTTAGAGGCAAAATGTGTAAGGATTATTTTCAATTAATTTTAAGACATTATAATACATGATAGAACTATTTATTCAATTAAATATTTACACATAACTTAAAAATTATACACAACTAATCCATTTAAAAAAAATAACCAGATACTTTATTTACAGGAAATTCCTATAAATAGAATATGTGATTGAGATCAGATTCCTATTATTCTATAATTTCTACATCCAAAATATTTCAATATTCTTAAATTCACTCAATTGACGAATCTGGAAACCTCAATCTGTAAGCCACCCTGCTCTTATTAGACAAAAATACACATCTCAGCATGTTTGGTCCAGCCGGGGGCCCCGGGAGGGTTTAATTATCGGTCACTAAATTAAGTTGGGCCTCCTTTCTGCTGGCTTGCATTTCGGAGACGTGTTTTGTGGGAGTTGCTACCGTTGCAATATACGAATAAGAATGTTACGGCCAAGTTGAGGATTAGATTTAGTTTCTAGACAATGTTGTATAAGTTTAGATGTGTTAAATTGGTATATATACATGTAGTTAACATGTTGTATCTATAATACTTTGAGAAGTATGATTGGAGTAAATTTGAGTGATAGGATAAGGAATAGTGTAATAAGGGAACGTTGTGACTTAAAAATAGATATTGTGACGCGAATAGAGAAAGGAATGTTAAGCTGGTTTGGACATGTCGAGAGAATAAATAAAGGAAGAGTGATAAAACAATTAAATATATGAGGCGAATGTGAAAGGAAACGTTGGAAGGGGAAGACCTAGAAGAGCGTACCATGACCAAATAGGTGACGTTCTAAAGAAGGGACAGATCAGGAGTACCCTTACCCGGCGAGGACGCATGAAAAGACTGATGAATGAAAAGAAGCGAAAGATGTACTCGTACGTCAGATTCGTAGCAAGTGGGAGGAAATAGTCCCTGTCTACCCCTTTGTTGGGAAAGAGGCGTGATCTATATATGTATCTATGACTAATGTTTTATGAATTTCTTCTGAATCGGTTTTACAAAGTGTTTTTTAGAGTTTTGGAGTTCAGTACCTCAAAAGGAAAAATGTTTTTAATTATAATTAAATTAAGCGTGTTTCTGAGGTATCACATGATCCAAGGGCTGGCCTCTACCTGTGGCAACGCATTAGCCTTGCTATCCAACGCGGTAATGTGGCTAGTCTTTTGGGTACGTTTCCTCAGGAATCTGATCTTAATCAGATATTCTATTTATAGGAATTTCCTGTAAATAGAGTATCTGCTTCTTTTTTCTTTTAATAGGTTAGCTGTGTATGTTTTTAAGTTATGTGTAAATATTTTATTGAATAAATTATAATCTAGGCAAAACTTTGTAATCCGACTAAAAGTGCACGCTGTATATACCTAACCTACCTATACCCTATTTTGTTTCATCAAATCCTTTTACAACTATTTGGTTACGAGTTAGTCAGTTTTTTTTAACTTGATTTGCGAAAAGAGTCGTCATGTTAAAATATAACTGACTGGCTGTTAGGTTTATTTATTTTGCCTCTAAAACCCGAACTGGCCGAACGTTTCTGATACAAGCGACAATTCACGCCAATTCGTTTGCAGTGGACTTCTGTTACACCGTTACGTAACACGTCACGGTTTTAATGTAAACATAAATTCATCATCTCAGCCTATTGCAGTCCACTGCTGGACATAGGCCTCTCCTAACACGCGCCATAACACTCTGTCCTCCGCCTTCCGCATCCAGTCAGACCCAGCGACCATTTTCAGGTCGTCGGTGCACCTAGCTGGAGGGCGTCCTACTCTACGTTTGCCAAGTCGTGGTCTCCACTCTAGGACAAGTTTGCTTATTCGACGAGCTATGTCGGTAATTTTGGTCCTTTGTCGGATTACTTCGTTGCGAATTTTATGCTTCAAAGAGACGACGAGCATAGCTCGTTCCATAGCTCGCTGGGCGACTTTTAGTTTGTGACTAGTCCTACAGTGAAAGTCGCTTTCTCTGTCCTACGCTACGGATTTTGATGCGGTTTTTTTAATAGATAGACTGATTCAAGAGGAAGGTTTATAGGTATAAAATACATACCACACGGGCGAAGCAGCGGGCGGAAGCTTGTTTTAATTAAAGTGATCGCCTCGGCATAGCATATAGCCATAAGTGACGAGGATTCGATTTTCCCACTAGACAAATACAATTTTTTGTGATAGATATTTGTTTCAAATCTGGGTGTTCTTGTTGTATGTTTATAAAGAGCGGGTGTTCTTAAAAGAAATCATCGGTAAGAAACCCACATGTAAGAAAAATAAATTGTATGGATTATGGCCAAAACCCTCTCATCTTTCTACATAGACGAGAGAAGACTCTTGACCAACAGTATTATAAGTATTCAATATAACATAATAATAAATATAAAACTTTTAAATTTATTCACTTTATTTTTATTACGGCGCGTTGGCAGGATTATATTCGTCAAACTTAAAATGGAAATTATTTACAATCGAATTCCATACAATGAAAGTAAAAGAAACTAATAAATTCATCATTCATTCATCGAATAAAACATTCAATAAAAACAATTTAAAACTACACAACGATAGGGTTATTCAACGTTAGGCAAGATGTCCGACTGTTTTGCAACATTATAATTGGTCATCCATACAGAGCAGAGTTAAATGCCTGAAGTCTAAATAAGTACCACATTAAAATTTACTACTATAATTTGTAGCATTCTCAATTTGTAAAGTATACGGCCGAATTCCGTAGTAATACGATAAATGCTTTGTAAGGTTTGGTGCTAGTGAAGATGAGCGAAACGTAGCTGTGTTTGAAATTCAATGAGAAGTAATACAAAAGTAACTTGACTGGTATATTATATTATTTGTTAAAGGTTATAAAATTATAGTTTAAACAACAAGATAAGACTATCAAAGAATGAGTTTGAAGAAAAAAAATTACTGGACCGATATCAAAACATAATTTTGCCGTTAGAAAGTTATATTATCACTGAATAACATAGGCTATATATATAACACCACACTACGGTCAATAGGAGTTGAGCAGTGGCCAAATAACGAACGCGATGCTCCGCGCGACTTCTAGTCTAGTAATTAATTAATTAATAACGACATTGCCTGATTTTATAAGCTTTATTAGTAAAAAAATATAAAAACTATTTTTTTTTTCAAATATAGTTTAAAATCTAAAATATTCTACATGGTGGTGGTGGTTAAACATTTTGATAAAATATTAATTATTATAATGTTATCACAAAACATCTCATTTACAGTAAAACCCTACTCTGATAAACGCTTATATGGCATTGAAAGTAACGTATTAATAAAACTTGTTTGGTCTAATAGCTTTATATTTTAAGAAGACCACCATTTATGTGGAATAAGAAAGTGTAATAACAATCATTTACACCAATTTATAACAATTTAATGTTGGTATGTTTGCTCGCCATAATCTGAGGAATTACTGCACCGATATTGAAAAATCTTTTATACACTAGCCAGTTTATTAAAAAAAGTTTTAAGCTACAAAACATCAAGCTGTGACTCATAGGAGAGCGGCAGTTATGACTTACATGGTTGAAACTGCGGCCCATATTATTGTGTCACAATAACGGATGTTATTTATATATCTTTATTATAATTAGTCGTTAGACTATATTTATCTATACTAAACTTAGTCATGCGTGGGTAGAACAGTAATTTATAAAGATAATCTGCATGTAAGTTTTTTAAATAATTTACTTTCACTTGATTTTGAAATCAATTATTTTTATGCATAATATTTTGGCGATACATTTAATTAGACTTTCCTGTGCCTGAATTTACATAAGTTAACACTTATAAATGGATATGAACATCTGGTTGTATTTCGAGATGGTCAGATTGTCTCTGCTCCTGAACCTCCCCCCTCATTCCTACTTCTCTAGTCACTTCTTCGCCCACAATAATTCAATGTCACTCCTTGGAAAAATGTTGATTTTGTTTCATAAAAATGTTCCACTCATAGAAATTCAAATTCATTTAAAATACGTCAACTCCTAATAATGTTTGATGTCCAGTAAAGTAGATATAGAGATGACCTATAATGTGGGTTTAAATTTTATTATTTATTTTTTTAGAACTAGTTATATGTTATGTACCGATCCAAATTAAATGCAAAATAATAATAATAACAAGTAGGTATAACAAATAAGGCCATACTAAAAATAATTAAGCCAAAATAGGATTAAGATTTAAATATTTGAAATAAATTATGACTCCTAATGCCGGCTTACAAAATAATACCGGTATAATTTCATCAAAGCTACAATCAGATTTAATTATTCTGTTACGAAAAGGAAAGCACAAGTTTATTTTGTAAGAGCTCGCTGATATAATTCTAGTAATCCTAAAACGCGCTATTCATTATACTGAATTACCTAGTAGGTATTAGACCAGTCAATAATAAATTTAATGTGGTTGTGACGTGTGTTTATACTACAATATCTATCTACATGGAAACTATGGTCTGAATTGGCAGATGTATTTACTTTATTTTTAATATATTTACTTACGAACGTTCACCTACAAAGTCGATAGATGATCTAATTCGCATACAACCGCTCCTATTCGAGACCTCCTATTTGAAAATATATAATACATAATATTATAATTAAGAGTAATTCCTTTTTGGATTTTTTTTATTTCATAATTTCTCTTTTGCGACGGTGTGACACACAGTCGCTTCCACAAACCAAAAAAAACCGCTGACTTATTTACATTTTACACACAAACGCTATCCATTGGTCGTCAGTCAATCGACTTTCACAATTTTATTTCGGAACATCAGACATGAATCGTCCACTTTCCGAAATAAACATTTTTCGCTCGATTTTCCGAATTGAAGTCGTACAAAAAAATAGTTTTAGGACTCTTTTATAGATAAAAAAGTTACTCATGACGATTGCATATTTTTATACCCATGCGGCGTGTAAAATTAAAAACGTTTTCAAGTTTCAACTAAAATAGTTGATTTGGTTAGAAAAATTTAAATATGGTAGAAAAATGAGTTTAAAGTTGACAACTTTTATAATAGTGAATCAAATATGTAAATGCATCACCAGAGTTCTAAAGCTACATTTATAGTTTTTTGTTTAAAATATTTATACTGTGTAGAATATCACTAATGTGGCTGGTTGACTGGCGTGCTAAATACGCGGTCCGAGTTCGATTCCGACCAGCAGTACCAATGTGGAATTCACTTTAATGAATTAATACATATATACTAGTCATTAACGGTGAAGGAAAACATCGTGCGGAAACCCACATCATCATCATCATCATATCAGCCCTAACCTCCCTAATTTCCGCCACAGCGAGCGATTTTATGCCGCCCGCATCCAACAATAAATTTAATAATAAACCCACATACCCCAGAAGAAATTCGATGTGTATGTCAGATCCACCAACCCACATTAGGTCAGCGTGTGTGGATTATGGCCTAAATACTCTTAGCTCTCTAGATAGAAGAGAGGAGACCCGAACCATTTAGGTTGCTGATGATTATAAATAAATTTATTGCTAAATATATTTACAAAACTCAATCTATATAATTACTATAATTTACAAATGAGAATGTAATTATTCCGTTTGACTGTTACGAATTAAATTACTTTCACTGTTTTGGAATTTATCATAGAGGTTCTGGAGAAAAATAATAACTAAGCAACTTGATATTGATTAAGCGAGCGATACCTCGGGCAATGATAGTATATTTTAGAATATTACCACATCTTAAATTACAACTAACAAATTCTGTGAAAAAACTGATTGCGAATTGACTTTTTAAACAATAGATTTTAGACACATTGCCCCATCATTTTAATATAGTATTGTTTCAAAGTATCTATCTGGTCCAAATGATTGATGTTTTGTGTCTTATCTAGATGTGTATCTATGTCAGTAATGATTGTTTCGAATCAATTTCCAAACGATGTTGGTGTAACCTGCTTTTAAGTGAAGCGTCTATTGCAGTTACTTGAAAAAATTATCAAGATTTCTCAGTTTGCATATTTTGCAAGACTCAAGGTTTGTGATTTATATTAATTTTATTATGAACATGCTTATGCCCATAGCTTTAACCACTGTGGTATGTCGGTAAAGAAATCAACTTCTCTTTTAATTACCCGACTGTCAGGACGGGTATTGTTTTTCGCGAGTATATTGTATGTTTGTAAATTTCTTTATTCCCACAAATCTTCCAAACGGCTGGATGGATTTTGACATTTAGGGTATCGTTAGATTCGTCTAGAAAACCCTTAGATCTCTGATCTTAGAGAAGTGTCCTTAGATAGGTTTTAAGAATAAAAAGACTTAAACGGCGGGCTTTTGACGCCAAATTGTAAGAAGTTCATTTCTTTTTTTAACCAAACCTATCGAGTTCATTTTTTTTTAACCAAACCTATCGAGTTTGGCATCAAAATAAAGTGAATCAAAAGGGGATTACATATATTCAAAAAGAGATTATACAGAATTGAATGGTTCGAAATTGTAAGTAGTTCTATTATTTTTTTTAACCAAACCTATCAAGTAGAGTATCAAAATAAAGAATCAAATGGAGATTACAAATATATACATAATTATGTTATGTACTTATTTAAATTTAATCATAATTTTACGGTCTTTTTAGTGCGTTGCTCTCTGTTGATTTTTTGCAGTCGGGTTATTAAATTTTTTAATTATATTTACTTGTTCTAGAATAGTTTTATGTAAAGTTTCATGAAAATTGATTAAATAGTTAAAGCGATAAGAATAACAAACTTCTTTACCATTTATAAATATATGTTAGGATGCAAAAGTTTATTAAGAAGGACTATGGTTTCGATGTTTGTTAATCTTACATGGAAAAAATGCTGAAATAAATAAAACTTGGCACATTTAGCTTATGTATTTGTCTATGTGTTCGTATGCGGAGGAGGCAATAACTTTTATATCTAAATCAAATCATATTTATATTTTCAGAATAAAAATGTCCCCTTAATAGTTATTTTACAGTTTAACACACTTATAATATAATTACATAACAGAACTACTTCATTTTGCCCTTTGATGTGCGACTGGGTGGTATTTGAACCTCTACAATAACGGGTTCAGGATTCTATTGGGGCTGCCGCGACACTGTAGTCTGGCATTTCGCACACGTTTCAATTATTTGAAAGCAATATCGAATTCGATTAAGTCAAAGTTGAGAATCTGAGTAGGTAGGTAATCAGCAGCTGATTTTTTAAATAGCACATAAAATGACGCAATCAAAGTATTTTATGAGGTGTTTTCTCCAGAATCACCTGAGATCGGCCACAAAGTTTACAGTTTCCAGTAATATATCCTGAGTATGTCAAAACATACGAGAGTTGTGCATATAAAACGTAAACTTTCGCGTTGAGTATTTTATTTTGCTTAAAATACATTATTGAAAATATTTACAAAACATAAATTAAATTAAGTATCAACAAATAAAATAAAAATAAACTGACTATCTAGTCTTTATTCATTTCATCATTTTTTATCGTTTATTCAGTCATCGTTCAAGTTTCCAGATATAGACATAGACGGCCGCATTTACTGTCTGCAACTCTAGAAGCCTTCAGGGTTTAGACAATTTGCTAATAGAACATTATAATATAAGTGCGGTAAGTTGATAATTACAGCCGAGGCGATATTGCTAGCCCGAGCCGCAGGCGAGGGAGGGCTACAAGAAAGCAGAGGCTGTAATTATCAAAGCGCACGTGTCATACGACGTTTTATAACATATTTGCGAGGAAATAAATAAAACTGGACTTTCTTAGAAAAAAACAATACAGCGAAAAGAAAAAGCGCGCGGAATAATTTTTACTTGTCACAAATTATAGATGCGCGCTGATCAGCGTTTTTTTTTAAGGCAAAGGCACAAAACAGCCAGTATTACTAATAAAGTAAATTAATATTTTTGTGTTTTATTACAGATAAATGGTTGAAATTTGTGGTCTAAATTTAAAGAATTAAATGTTTATTTTATATAATTAATAAAATAATAAGTAATTGTTTTATCTCCCAACGTTAATTTTATTCATAAAATGTTGACCACTTTTCTGACATAAAAACTCTTTGCTAAGATTTAAAAAAGTACTGTTCGTTTTAGACGGAGCATCTTCATTATTAGTCTGTGATCTTGATAAACCGTGCATTTTACATTACATTACCACACATTGCGTAATGAGATACATTAGGACACTGAAATTGGTGAAATAAGAGACCCTTTACGAGCAAATGTGTTATAAATTTATTTTATATATAATACGCTATGCAGACATTTCAATAATTAAATAATAATGACTCCATATCATCATATAATAGCTTTACACTTACTTGTGATAAGTCATAACTGTACTACAATAGTACAGCTGTGATATCGCAGCGGTAAGTGTCTCATCCCATTCTAAATTAAAAAGGGCATCTGCGTGTTGGACCTGTATCCACGCGTAAGCCTTCAAAAACGACGGGGTATACTTCTCACCATAGAGAGAGGTATAGCCGTGAAAAAAAGAGAAAAAATAATAACAATACTCCATTTATGCGGGATTACATAGATCCCATAGATAAATACCTTATAGACAAACATGCATAGGTATATTTATTATAATACAAAGACCCTCAGCTCCTTGCAGACTGTTAACTAAAAGGCCGTTAAGTCTCATTGAATTAACAGATGGTAGATTTGCTAACTATACTCTTACCAAAGAAAGCAAAAAAAAAAAAAAGATAAATTGATGTAAAATAAACAATAATTTATTAAAAAGTTACAGCTTAATGACACTGATTATCATCATCATCATGTCAACCCATAAACGTCCCACTGCTGAGCACGGATCTCCTCCAAAGAATGAGAAGGGAATTTAGCCTACTATACCACGCTGGCCAGACAGGTTGGTATAGGGTTTGTTTCGAATTTTCTTTTTCTCGCAGTGCTCTAGACTGCATAAGGTTACTCCCTTAGTCGACTCTTACGACACCCACGGTTTGAGATGGGGTAGTGACATTATGTATTCTCAATCCGACACTACACAGACTGACTGAATGACACTGATATCTGCTGAAAATAATTTTTAAATTAAAATGCAATTTGACAGCATCTTACAAACAATCTACATTCATTTTAACCGGAATGTAGACGTAAATAGATGGGAGGGGCGTTTTGCTATTGATACGTATACAGTACGTACGTAAGGAAAACATCGCAGCTGATTTTAAAACTTTTTTTTTCTCCATTCCCACACGCAACAATGTACGTAGTATAGGTGCGCGCACGCAGTTTACTTTGGTGTCATCATAAAGTAGAAGTTATAAAAGGCAGATATGTTTACATTACGGTGTCCAACGATTGAGTGAATTCAAATTGATTTTAGGCATTTCTGAGTACTCGCAGACTTGAAACTGGGGCGAATATGATGATGGAAATAGTCTATATGATTCATTGAACGTTGTATGCGTTATTGGAGTCAAATAATATGTGTAGTGTTTATAAAATAGAGTTATTTATATTACGGTACACATTCAATATTTTTGTTTCAGTACATATCTCGCTGCTCTAATAATAAATCAATTGCAACTGTCAGACTCTCATTGTAAGGACTAGGTTTGCATGAAAAAAAATAATTGGAAAAAATCCCGGTCTTACCATCAGGTCGGTCATATGCAACCGTCGTGGTATACAAACCAAGTCGGTTCTTTGTAGTAAATAACTACGACTATGGTAAACTGTTACCGTAGCATATAGATGTAACACTAAAAGCATTACATTGACTGACCTGTTGGTCTAGTCGTTAGTGACCCTGACTGCTAAACCGGAGGTCATGGGTTCGATCCCCACCCAGGACAAATCTTTGTGTGATGAGCATAAAGGTTTGTTCTGTGTCTGGGTGTAATTTATCTATAATATGTATGTATTTACAAATAAAAAAAAATGTATTTAAGTAGTATATCAGTTGTTTAGTACCCATAACACAAGCAACATAATTGCTTAATTAGTGACTAGATGGCGCTGTGTAAATGTGGTAGAATATTATTATTATTATTATTACATGCGCGTTGCCTAACCTTTGGAACTCGTTCCCTCCTCAATTAACTCTGGAGGCCACTACTCACTAGCACTCGCACAATACTACTGAGGATAAATAATCATTTCTGGGTACCGGCTGGGCACGGGTCTCCTCCAAATCGAGGTCGAGGGTCGAGGGAATTTAGCCTACTATACCACGCTGGCCAGTCGGGTTGGTATAAGGTTTGTTTAGAATTTACCTTTTCTGACAATGCTCTTGTCTGTATAAGGCTACTCCCTAAATTGCCTTTTAAGACACCCACGGGTTGAGATGGGGTAGTGACATTATATATTCTTAATCCGTCACTACACGATAAGTGAAACATTTTGAGAGGATGTTATCTAATCGCTGTGCCTAACCTCTGTATATAGGTATACCATCACAATAATATTAACAAATAACAAAAACGAATATAAAATTCGCAAGAACTTTTTCAGACGACATTTTCTTAAATACACCTTCTCAAGTACAATCAAGAACAAAAGCATCAATAACAGGTACAGTCACCGACATAACCTCAGAAGCAACAAATAACTCAGCGCAGAGATTTGTTGTCGCAATCCATTGTCGCCGCGACACGCCAGTAATGAAAGCCGCTTATCTGCGCGACTGTACCTCAGCGCTGTCGGTTATCTCCGTCACTGTACCCTCAAGGAGGCTAATCGGGCGTTGAATTAAACTTGAAATTTGCATTTTTATTAATATAGTTTATTTTTTGTTTAGTAAGTTTACTTTAATCTGCATTTTTAAGATATCACAATTGAAAATACGAATTAAAGGTGTAATCGTAAAGGTGGTCGCCTACCGTGCGTGATTTTGCGAACGCAAATCAATCCGCACCGGCCTGCTATGTGTAGAAGTCCGTAGCAGTGATACGCGTTACGCTTCATAGATGACCACCGGAACACGTACAGCTGTTCGTGGTATTTCACACTATGTAACAAGGGCAATAAAGTCTACTGCCTGATCATCATAATCGTCAGTAAGGTCATTCCTAACCCTACCAGACATAACTCCAGACGGACACACACACATACAGTGCTCTCGTAAATACAACGCAGGTGTGAGTTGTTACGTGTTTCCGCTGTTATTACGGAATTATTGGACGCATGTCGTCTTATCCCTTGTCTCATCAGTTCTAGAAAATTATACTCTTAAACATCAAGCCTTTTCCTTCTAAAGAATAGGTAGAGGATAGAGGTGCACATTGTGCTACTTTTGAAAAAGTAATTTGTTTTTTGACGAAGGTATCAGCTATCATCAGTTTTCATTGCCGAAAGGATTGTTCCACCCAGTATAATATAAATGCCAGTGTGTTTCTTTGAACTTAGAATGGATCAATGTGATTTTTAACATCTGAATATTTGGAGCGTCAAACTTCAAATTTATTCATTGTAAAACATAGGTATTGTGGATTACATTATATAAAAATT
The DNA here is from genome assembly GCA_905147015.1 of Laspeyria flexula. Taxonomy (NCBI): domain Eukaryota; kingdom Metazoa; phylum Arthropoda; class Insecta; order Lepidoptera; family Erebidae; genus Laspeyria; species Laspeyria flexula. The sequence goes on along the minus strand of LR989952.1, from coordinate 16,805,751 downwards.
AAACTCAGTATCACTATGTTTTGTCTTCAAAGGCATACAATAACGGCGTCGCTAACTAACATTGGCTTCAATTTACTTCGATAATGAATGCTTGTGAGCCATATTATTATACCAAAAATTAACATCATAAAAAACGATAATTACCTCAAAATTAATTCCTCTAATTAATTACTTCAAAAAATTAAACATCAAAGGCTGGTACGGCTGTAAGCGATGTCATGCCGTGACGTCATGGCGACAGTGAAACCCTGAAAAGGAAATTAGCCTCAGTGTGGCGTCCATTCGCATTTTTCCATTTATGTCAACATGACAACAACACAGTGTGCCGAGCCGACAAAGGATGGAACAACCATCAATGCTCATGGCGACACCGCAATGGGAAACATTAATTTTATTCACTGATTTTTATTAAATTGTTTGTAGTTGTATTCCTTTATGATTTCAGTTTTTTGTTTTTGATTTTTAAATGCTTTGGAATAAAAGCGTTTATTAAAAATAATAAAGAATAAAATAGTACTCTCAGTAAAATTGGTTAATATGATTTTCTGCAAGGGTCAACTTGCCAAGCCAAAGAGTGACAGACTACGGTCTAATTTGAAAGAAGTTTTACATGAAATTGAATATCTCTAGTAAGCTAACAATTTTTTGTATTGCTTGAAGTGGCACTCGAGTTTAAAACTCACCAAGGTAAGCCATTACCGCCGCTCATGGACGTTGGCAATGTTAGAGGCACAGACAAGCCGCTGCCTACTTTGACAGAAGAGCTCCTGTCAATGAGAGATCTTTAAACCCCGTTTGAAGAAGAACAAATGTCATTGTTTCGATTGTATAATGTTGGCTAGGCGCTCGTGATGCCTCTGGTGTTAAGGTAGCGGTAACTACTTACCAACAAGCAGGCCTGTTTGCCAATAAGTGCTATCTTTGATTAGATTTTTTTTTTTAATGTTAAAATTTTGACAATAAGAAGTTTATTTATGTAATTATCTAAAACATGTTCATTGCCTACTTCATAGCTGCACCTACACTATGCTTAATTTAAATACGAAGATGTTCGCATTTTTATTGACCAATCACATTCTTATTCAATTTGCAATGGCAACCTTGCAAGCCCATTAGGAGATTACTTCAATCAGAAATTATGGTCTTGAGGTCAAATGTGTCGCAAAAATATAATTAAAATTAGTCAAACTTATAAATTTACCTTATCTATTCTATTACTTTAAATTTAAATAGATTATATTTTTGGTCTGTTTGATCGCGTAATCTCTTTATACCTTTTTCTTGTATCTAGATACCCAACCTTAGGTTAATAGAAGATTTGGCTCAAAAACAATGCCACTGCCGGTAACAGGCGTAGAGCAGTAAAAAATAAATGTTAATAATTATATCATTAGATACCGCCCGCGGTATCCATCTGAATGAAATTTGTTAGGTGAGAAATTCCTAAAAAAAATCTGTCTTAGTATTTACATTTCGCCGTTCCCACCGAATAATATCGTAATCGACTATTACTATAGAAGTGCTTTTATTGGGAATTATTGTTCTAGAGGATTGATTACACCTTGTGAATTTTTTTCAGAATATTCGTACGAGTACTTCTCGAGATAGTCATTTTGTAATGACTTTACCTATGCTATTCGCCTAAAAATAAAATCACAGTTTTATATCGTAATAGGTATTACTCACTTTTCAATATCTCATCTTTTACAGCAAACTGTTATTACGATCTTATTCGGGTACAAAAATTAAGACAAATTTCGGTAATGTAATTTCCATTATTATAACTATTTATAAAACGGGATACAACTAATCTTTTATAAGCCAAAAAAGGATTTGTGTACAATTTACTCTCTGTATGAACAAGCTGAAGATGCTAAAAAGCTATTTTTGTAATAAAATAATAATAAAGTTGGAACGTTAGATAAAAAGAAAGGAAAAAGCTGCGGTTAATTCAACAAATACTACAGTCGCTGTTTTTGATTTAGAAAAGACTTAATCTCAGTTAGGTATTTTACATTAAATGTGCAAATATCTTTTACAATTTTTAACACACCTATTAAATCAGGATGTTGACAATACATGTCTGGCACCTTTCTATTGCAAAAAACGAAAGCAAACGAAATTGGAAGCTGTTTATTACAAATCATTTTATACTGATGTCTGTGCTGGAAAGAACAAAAATAGATTTATTTTGCTTTAAGTCCTAATATACCATCTTCTAATATCGTTTTTTTTTACGGGCCATAGTCCAAGTGAGGGAGAATATAGTGTTGAACGTGCAATAAAGAATAAGTTATTATTTACATCTTAAGATTTAAACTACTATGATTTAAAATGTCTCATCTCTGGAAAAAACTGGCATAAAGATACACAAGGCCCTTCGTAAACTTAGCTCCCTTGGTAAAGACAAGGTGACTTTGCTTGTGACTTAGGTTCCCTAAGATTTTCGTGGGCAAAGGAAAATAGAGAAATTTTCTCATGGAAAAGTGGTCTAACAATTAAAATGTAATTTTGTGGAAGAATATTTCGACTTGTACACTGACCCGGATCCTGCAATATCAAAACGTGGGCGGCAACCGAAAAATCCTCTGGAATTTACAATGGTCGATAACTTGACACAGATATGCCACCAACTTATCCCCATTTCTAAATCTGTGTATGATGATTTACTTGCATTGTGTGCTAGTGAAGCTATACGTAATCATTACCATGGTTTTTAGAACTATCTTGTATGTTGCAGACATTTTTAACAGTAAATTCAGACGATTTTGATGGGTCAGACCTATATGATGCCTAAATGGCACTGAAATATTAATATAAATGAATATTAAATTTATAATTATGTTTCTTTTATGTTATTTTTCCATACATTTATTAAAAACCCCTAAAACAATGTAGAACATGGTTTATTTTAAGAATTCGATTATTAATTACCTTTTATTTTGTAATATGGACTATCCGGTATTATATTTTTACAATTGTGAAACTTATTTTATTTGACATGGAATATTATCGTTAATTAATATTACACTTGTCATCTCATTTGTATAATCACCAAATATTATGGTAACAATTCATTACTGAGTTAGTTAACATTGCGACAAAACAGCGAATAAGATCGCATTCAACTATTATGTGTAGCTCACTGTCGATAATTTACCCGAATAAAATCGTATTGTTGCTTTACGGATGAAGATTCTATTTCAAATTATGGTAATATACATTTTAGCTTTTAACTTCAATCTAGTATAATAATATTTCTTTTTAAATGTATCACAATATCTAAGAAAAAATCACCTATCTTTTGGTATATAAATGATTTTTCTATGTAAACCTAGTAAAAAGTTAGAAGCCAAAATCCGTATTTTATTTTTCCTGTAAAATTTAGATTTTACGATTACGGTATTATTCGGTGGGAACGGCGATTTAACCTACATCAGTTAAATTATGTATTAATTTATAGAGTATTATAAATTTTTTTTCAAGAAAATTATATTTAGAACTTCATCACCAAAAGCCCAATGAAGCCCACTGCTGGACATAGGCCTCACCTAATAACCGCCACTGCAAGCGATTTTGTGCCGCCTGCAACCACCAACGGCCACCAAGGGTAATAAAGAAAAATAAATTAAGGATCCGTTATGGTTTTTTAGCCAAAGGTTTATATTACCAGACTCAGCGGTTTCGACTAAGCATTGAGATATAAATATGACAATATGAATACATCGTATGGCAAGATGTCAAATCAATTAAATTTTAATTTGAAGTCGATAAAACCACGTGGTACAACTAGTTAATGAAATAAAACTTGCAAAGTAGCATGTCGATTTATGGACAAATAATTAAAAAGTTTAGATAATTATTGTAATTAATTTTTAATTAATATATACGAAGCAATCGCAACTTTAATTGAAGAAAGTGATATTTGATTATTATTAAAATTTGCGTAGAAATGGCTAAATCAAAATTATGTTAAAGAGGTAATTTAATGTTAATTTGAATGATAAAATTTTGCTTTGATATAAAATTGCTTTGTAATGATAGCTTTCTAAGAAAAATTCAATATATTATATAGGTATGACGTTCGCTACTTGTAAGAAATTGTAGTCATAAATTTAATTTGATCTGCTCCAAGAAGCACGTTTTTTGTATGCACGTATTAAATTATTTAGTTTTACTTTATTTAAAACCATTAAAGCAATCACTAATATTTTGTACTAAATTCTTATTTCACTTTGGCAACATATCATGACCACAATCGTACAGCTGGTAGCTGAATTTAAATATTTTTAGTGCTCTCTACGAAGTGGCTACCATCCCTAATAAAACCTTTTAAGCGAATTAAATACACGAACAATTCGGAAAGTCTAGATAAACGAAAAGGCACCCCCCCTCCAAAATAACAAAATAAAAAAGAAAAGTCGGAAGACACAGGATAACAGTAACACATTTTCGTCGCGGAGGCTAACGATTCCGAAGTGAACTGTCCCATAAATCTAGGGCAGCCTGATTGATACATGGCGGTGGGTTGACGCCCATCGAGTAATTTAGTGCCGACTCCCCGCCCACCACCAGATAGCGAGACTTTTGTTTTGCATTAATTCTCTTTCCTTCCATCGATGCTAAAGAAAAGAATTTACTTTTAAAGAATTCGCACTGGTGATAAATGTTAAGATAAGTTTTTTTTTGGAAATTTCTTTGTCTAGAATTTGTATCGTTTCGCCCAGTGTGCGGTGTGTATTTTTCCACTGATATGATCTTAGATTATACACGTAGTTCTCTGAGCGAGTGTATATTCACATTATTGTAACGTTACATCAAATGTAGAAAGTAGTTTTTTGAATCAATTTATTTGGCCTTCACTTTAATGTGTAGTCGGTATTGAAACTATCTACGTATCATGTTGTGAAACAATGTCCATAACTATTATTCATCATCATCAGGAACCCATTAATGTCCCACTGCTGGGCCCAGGTCTTCTCTCCTCTATCTAGAGAGCTGAGAGGGTTTAGACCATAATCCACACACACTGGCTGAGTGCGAGTTGTACACCTGGAATTTCTTTTAGGGTAAGTGGGTTTCCTCGCGATGTTTAACTGAACTTAAAAGGCAACTGATAAGTTACTTGAATAGTACGCATACATTCCAGAGAGTGAAATCCATATTGATACTGCTGGTCGGAATCTAACTTAGACCGCATGATTTGCAAGTCGGTTACTTATCCATTCAGCTACCATCGCTTTATTTATTTAATCATACTGTCACATAATCTATACATAAAAAAATAAAATACTATTGTACTGAATACAATATAAAAAGCAGCACACACTCCCGACTAACTCACACATAGATATATATAAATTTCGAATCAGAGCTTCAGTTAACAAAACAAAAAGCGAGCATCAAGTCAACACACTACTTCATTCCTCATAGTTTTTCAACAAAGCAACAAAAACCGGCTAATTCCGAAGCTGAGTTTCAGACGACACAGGCTGTAATACAGCCTTTCTTAACAGCTAATCTTAGGACAAAAGCTTTAATACAAGCGGCCTCGGGGTGTAGGACGAGTGTTGCTATTGTTTATTTTAATTTTTACGCCTGCGCGGCCCACAGTGTCTGCGGCATGCCAAGGAAAATTATACAGGGCGTGTGGACTATCGTCGTATTGTGGATTTTCTTTGGTGTCTTGGCTATTTGAAAATTAATCATATTAACATATTTTTATTTAGAATATTGGGTAATTAGGAATGTCTTTTGGTGTATGTATATTAATGATAACCACCATAACCTGTTTACCTTTCGTCCTCTAAGAAAACTATCTCTGTTCTGTGCTTCCAATACTGCGTTTATTAAAATTAGGTTACTTTGAAATGAAATTATTTGATTTTTTTTTCGACTTGCGTAAAACAAATGACAGCGATGGTAGCCGAATGGATAACTCACCCTTTTATCTATACTAATTTGTTTGGTTCAACGCTAGGATCTCAGAAACTACTGGTCCGATTTTAAAAAATATTTTAGTGTTGGATAGCCCATTTATCGGGGTAGTATAAAGGTTCGGTATTGGGAGAGTAAGTAATACGACGTGTGTGGTCGAAATATGATTTATTACTGACTTATCCTAGATACATTCTTAGTTTATATACTTACTTTATCTTACCACTATACGCCCTACCAAAAACAGAAAAAAAAAATTAAACATAAGTACAACTTTTTTTTTTTTAAACAAATACATTGTTTATGTATAATACAGTTTTGTTCTATTCTTATGTATAATTTCGACTTTATTATTTCGTAAAATTTTAACATTGGGATCAAGATCCTCTAAAACTTTAAAAGGACCATGGTATACATTATCAAATTTATTTCCAATTTCGTTCTTAACTAACAATAGATCATTTTTGTTATACATTACTGGCTTTAAATACTCATCAAATTTTGATTTTCTTAACAATTTACTCTTAATTAAATTTTGTCGTGCGTCACATTGCGCTTTTTGCAACTTAAATTTAAATTCTAAAGGGTAACTATCTGTATTGTATAAAGGTTCCAGTTTACAATCTTGAAAATTACTAGGTAAATTACAAGACTTTCCAAACACTAGTTCAAAGGGAGTATATTTAGTTTCGGAATGCACAGAAGTATTATACGAAAAACACCAATATGGAAGCCAATCACTCCAATATCTACTATTGTTATCAGTTTGAATTCTTAAAAATGCATTAAGCGACTTGTGTGAATTCTCAAGTGATCCAATCGATTCATGATGATAGGCACAGGCAAATGTTTGCTTAATTTTTAACAGTTTACATACCTCAGTCATAGTACTAGAGATGAACTCAGTTCCCCTGTCAGTCGCGATCTCACGAGGGATACCATACCTCAGTACGAAGTTGTCGACAAATGCTCGAGCTACACTTACGCTATCTTTCTTAACTAACGGATATGCTTCTACATACTTACTTAGCTCACATTGAAGTGTAAGAATATATGAATAGTTATAATAATCCTTATCTAAGGGCCCAACTATATCTAAAAATATCTTATCAAAAGCTGACCGCGCAGTCGTGGTTATAACCATGGGTTGTTTTGTATGCAACGCATGCTTTTGCTTTTGACATTTGTCACATTTTTTAACAAATTCTGTAATGTCTTCTGCCATTTTTGGCCAAAAGTAATATCTTTTTATATTATTTGTCATGCGCCTAATACCTGCATGTCCACTAGTAGGAAGCAAGTGAAAATCATTTAGTATTACGCGTTTATCATCATCATTTGTTATTCTTATTATATTTTTCAATACAAGAATTCGCGGACCGGTCCAATTTATATCTCCACAATATTTGGTTAACCATTTAATATATTTATCACTTGTATCATTCTTGATTAAATAAATTTCATCAATATTATTATTTTTACATATAGATTGCAAATCTCTCACGAAAGCGTCTCGCGCTGAACATGATCGAGAGTTTGGGTCTATGTAAATTGATAATTTAGTTGGTATATAAATAAAATCATTGACTCTGACATATTTAGTGGTACTCTTTATCACACACGGAGAAAATATAATTTCAATGCAATTATTCGGTTTACTAAAAATTTCAACGATTTTCGGTTGATCAGACCGACCATCTGTTTTATTCTTATTGACCGAAGAATTATCATTTAACTTATTTCTTGTCATACTTCGTGTTACAACATTCGCAACATGCTGATTTATATTCTTTAATTCATCTGACGTAATTACGATGCGAGATAACGCGTCTGCAGCCACGTTATTTACACCTTTAACATATTCTACAGTGTAATCGTATTCATCCAAAACCAATCGAAATTTTAATAATCTACTCGATGGGTTTTTGAAACCAAATAAATAAAGTAAAGGTTTATGATCTGTTTTTATTTTAAATGTTTTCCCAAATAAATAGGGCCTAAAATATTTAACGGACCAAACAATAGCAAGGAGTTCCTTTTCTATTGTTGGATAATTTAATTCTGATTTATTTAAAGGGCGACTTGCATATGCAATCGGCAAGTCGTTCTTATTACACAATACGGATCCTATAGCCAAACCAGAAGCATCTGTGTGTAATATGAATTCATTATCGTCTTCAAAATTTGGATACTGTAAAATAGGTGGATTGATCATAGCTTTCTTCAATAAATTAAATGAATTTTCACACTCTGAATCCCAAACAAATTGAGCATTTTTCCTACAAAGTCTATTTAATGGTACTGTTAATGAAGCAAATTGTGGAATAAATTTACGGTAGTAATTCACAAAAGCAACAAAACGCCTTACTTCATCCACGTTTTTAGGCGTGGGGTAATTTTTTATTATTTGTGTTTTTTCAGGGTCAGGTGAGACTCCATTAGCCGAAACAACGTGTCCTAAATATAATAGCTCTTTCTTTAAAAATTGACATTTTTCGGGATTAATTTTTAAATTTACACTTCTCAGTCGTTCAAAAATATCAATAAAATTTTTATTATGTATATCTAAGCTTCTACCTATGCAAACTAAATCGTCTAAATATACTAAACACTTTTCTTGGTTCAATCCAGACATTGCTATAGTCATTAACCGACTGAAACAGCTTGGGCTTATTTTTAAACCCATAAGAAGTCTTTTCATCTGATATTGTTTGTTTGTAGTAAATGCCGTGTATTTTCTACTGTCAGGGCTTAATTCTAATTGATAATAACTTTGACTAAGATCTAAATGACTAAAATAAATTGCACCTGATAGTGAATCAAGGATATCTGAAATATTAGGCAATGGAAATTTATCATCTTGTAAACTGTCATTCAATTTCCGATAATCAATAACAATACGCCATTTTTTATTACCGTTATTATCACATTTTTTCGGTACCAATAAAACTGGACTAGACCATTCACTCCTACTCTCCTCTATAATGTCATTACGCAACATCTCATCGATTTGTTTGTCAATCTCAGCTTTCTGACTTCTTGGAAGCCTATAGGGCTTGGTATAGACCGGACTCGTATTTTCCTTCAAATGTATTGACTGTTTGTATAAATTCGTAACACCTAATTTATCACCTGGCAAAAAAAATACGTCTGCATATTTTGCACAAATGTTTTCAATAGAAACTTGTTCTTCCTTATTTAAACCTTTAAAATTTAAAATCGAAAATAATTGTTTCACACGCTCTGCATTCAAATTATTACTTTCAAAAGAACATAAAAAATAATCATTTAAAGTTCCAAATTCCAGAGTAAAATAACTTAAAGAAACCTCTGTCTCTCGAGTATTTAGAAATTTTAAAGGAATTTTACCATTTTTAGGCTTTACTAAAACAGATGCCAAAAATACACCTTCACACAACTGCATAGGCATAACTACACATTCGTCCTTCAAGTACGTCTGCACTAAATAAGTAACTTCACACCTAGCCGGTATCGTTATATAAGCACTTTTCCCGAGACTACCCATTTGCAAAGGAATAACTACGGGTGTATTATGGTTAATTGTCAGAACGTTTCGCTCAAAATCTAATATGCAGTTAAATCTGCTGAAGAAATCCTGTCCTAAAATTCCATCAGTTCTGCAAGGAAAATTTTTAAATACATAAAATTTATGCTCGAACTCATAACTATCATAATTTAATTTAAGATAAACAAAGCCATCGCAATACACATGACCACCTATACCGTTTATTTTAATACGCTCTATATGGAATGGAATGTTCAAGTTCTCTAATATCTCATGTCTAACTACGGACAATGACGCGCCGGTATCAAGTAACCACCTACGCGATGTTTGGAATACATTTAAATTAATAGAATTAATGTTATTACAATAAAAATGTTCATGCCCGAAAAAACCAATTCTGATTTTGAGTGTTGGTTTTTGTTTCGGGTGTTTCATTTAAACGTACAGTTTCATTCGACTCAGCTACTCTAACTTGTTGTTGTCGAGCCGGGCGACGATACGATGTATGGCCACGAAAACCACCGCGACCGCGGTTATTAGACGAATTACCGAAGTTTGAATTATTGGAATAACCACGACCACGATTATAAGAGTTAGAAAATTCTCTACCCGCGCCCCTAGTAGAATTATTATAATGATTTCTACGGAAATTACGGTTAGACTTACCTCGACGGAAACTCATCACTTGCTCTTCACTCCCACTAGAGACTCTCTCATCCAACGCACCCTGGATGGCGTCCATTAACGTGGTATAATTCCTGGCTGCGATTATAGTACTAAGGCGACTGTTACGCAGGCCATCAGAAAACCTTTTTATAGCTATCCGCTCGTTTAATGGCTTCAGAGTTTGATATAGGTTCGTATCTCCGTTGGCCTGAGTAATAGTCAAATCGACAAATAACTGTTCCAATTCCTTACCATAATCTTCAATAGTCTTATTATTCTGCCTCGTATGCTGCAGCTTGCTGTGGATCGCAGTATCAGACTTTTTAGGCAGTAAAATACTACGCATATCGATAAGTAATTCTGAAACAGATAAATAGTTACTACGCATGCGCAGTTTTGCGCTTTCAGATAAACGAGACTTTAAAACAAACTGTATAAGTTGCTTTTTACCACTGTCCTCTATCATAGAGTCATACATCTCGATGTTGGAAATTAAGCGCTTGGTGACGTCATCATCACCCGTCATTATAGGCAATAAAGAAATTGCAGTTTTTAGCTCAAATTTTTCCATGGTGCTTATCGTTTCCTCTGTGCTTTCAGAACAAAGCTCAATTATTTTGGAATACAATTTACTTATATTATTAGATAAATCTGTGTAAAACTGAATTTCACAGTCTGTAATAGTTTTATTTATCACTCGAACTTCAATATCTGTTTGTATCGAGGTAATTTGTTTGTATAAAATATCTGCTTCCTTAAGTTTTGCTTGAACTAGCTGTACAGTAGCTGACCTTCTACTTGGTCCTAACTTGGTAAGATAATCTTTAATATACGTCAACTTAGCAAATATTTCGTTAGCATTACTCTCCATAACGTAAATACACAGATCTATGCACAATTACCATGTAAAACTATTTTCATACCTAATTAATATAATATTATCATAATTATAGAAAAACAAAGACAATAATCATAAAAAAAAAACATTGTAGGTATCCTTATAGGTACCTATACTTAACCAAAACAATTTTTCCTTTGTTTTTTTTTTTATTTTTTAAGCCACTTTCCACTGACCGCACATCACTATTCACTCACACCGAAGATATACCAATAGGAGCCGCAGGAGCCCCCTCGCTTTGCTGGCGACGAAACAAGCTCAACGACCTTCTGAGATAGTGCTCGTTGACTCTTCTGTCGATCCAATTTCTATGGCACTTTCTGTAGTGGCGCCACAACCATATCGCGCCTCCAACAATTAGTAGCACGCAAATTGTTATTAACATAAAAGTTGTAGTGCTAATATGCTGCATTAACTGGTCACTCGTAGCGGAATTCCCAGCTCCGCTTTGCGCAATGATAATTTCCTGCTCCTTAGACTGTTGTTTTCCCATATTGGATAATATATATTACTTCGATATTCACAGTGTACACAAGAGAGCCTATTTGCGCCAAAAACGAATAATAAAATGCCATCGCGATTATAATGTCTTAGTCTATTGCACTGTAATATGATGTTTACACTCGCGTTGCCTTTTATGGGACATACCACCGCACTGGCAGGGTCGCCATATAAAGGTTCGGTATTGGGAGAGTAAGTAATACGACGTGTGTGGTCGAAATATGATTTATTACTGACTTATCCTAGATACATTCTTAGTTTATATACTTACTTTATCTTACCACTATAGTAGGTTATGAGCTATATAATATCACGCTACAGCCAATAAGAGCTGAGCAGAGGCCAAATAAAGAACGACGGGAACGAAGCTCCGCCTGACTCTAGTAATCTCATAATTGTTTTAAATCATAATAAATCGCTACAAGTGATAAGACCGCCCATTGTACTAACTTATACTTTTTTTACTAAGTATGTATACATAAGTATGTATATATATTTTGTAACATTTTTATGGTGTGTACAATAAAGAATATTATTATCATTATTAAATAAAATCTCTATAGTAAATTTAAATTATTGTTGTTTATAACCAAGATGTGTTAAGTTAAAATATAACTTTTATTCATAATTTTAGTCAATTTTATAGCAAAATAATTTGCGAGCACCCTTGTAGTCGCTCGCAGGACGACTAACGAGTGATATGCAGCTCATTTTCAGCTGTAGCACGAATTATCCGCGACGCGTGATGACAATGTATTACATTGCATATACTAGCTTATGACATTGTATGTATGTGTTTACTTATGAGGTTTTAGTTCTATGTATCTTTGGTTATGTATGCTATTTGTTAAGTATGCTAAAAATTGTGTGTTCTAAAAATATATCTAGTGGCTGTAGCACCTTGAAAGCCCTTGTAGATATAGATTCTGTAAGTCTGTAGACTTCTTTATAGTATTAATCTGAAGAGTTTGTTTATTTGGTCCGATTAGAAAAAATAATTTAGTGTTGTATAGCCCATTTATCGAAGGTTATAGGTTACATCACGCTACAGCCAAAAGAAACTGAGCAGTGGCCAAATAAAGAACGATGGGAGCGAAGCCCATGCGTCTTCTAGTAATTTTATAACTAAAATAGTTAAAAATAAAGTTATTAAATACGAATAAAAATCTACTTACTGAAACGCATTTATCCTTTGTTCATAATGTATACGAACTCTTAATTATATGCTAGTGTCTAGTACAAAGTAAATAACAGCCAGTAAGCGTCACAACTCATTTTAAGTCGCAGACAGAATTACAGCCGAGCGCGAGTCTACCACGATGCGACACTAAAACACCACGGCTCCCTACACTCTCATTAATTTCTTGATAGCTTGTTTATCTGCGAACATTCTGTCATATTTAATAAAACTTAGAGCTACTCTACAGTAAATCTTGAAGACTGGTAACAACGTATTATGTTAACTAAATCTTTTTTATTGAATTATATAAGTCAAGTGGCCATCCATATCCTCAACTGTCAGAAATATCTCAGAAGGTTAATTTACAGGTAAAGTTTCGTTATCCGTGTAGTGACGGATTAAGAATACATGTCACTGGGTGCCGTAAAAGGCGATTATGGGAGTAACCTTATGCACACAAGAGCACTGCGAGAAAAGGAAAATTCGAAGCAAAATCTATACCAACCCGTCTGGCCAGCGTGGTATAGAAGGCTAAATTCCCTCCTTTGGACGAGACCTATGCCTAGCAGTGAACGATGAAGGAAAGCGTCGTGAGAAAACCCACATAACTATTGATTTATGTGGGTTTATAATCGCAAGGCTACTAGTGGGAATTTACACAATATTATATAAGTTTTGAATTTAAGTTTTTTAACATAAAGTTGGCTTCACAAAAATGCAGTGACTGTCACACAAGACAGCTGGCAGCCTGTCTCCGAAGAACAATGGTTAGTTTCGCACTCTCTCGGGTGATGTGCAGATATGAAAAACATGTCATGTTTTGTTATTATGAATGTTGACTTCTGTATGAAATGAGGTGGACTTACGACGTTTTGAATTGTATAGTTTTGAGAGCCCTATTAGAAGATGTCCGTTAATATTTCGGGATGGCTATTTTACGGTAGAAAACGTATATGTTATTACAGTCTGTTTCTGCTATCGGAATCTATGCTTCTGTCTTGTGTAGTATACAGGGGCTTAATCTGAACTTCGATTTTCATTCGAATGTTCGATATTGTCGCTGTCATGGAAGTAGAATTACCCATGGAAGTGTGTAAAAGTAAATAGAAAGTCAAAATAATAGTAGAACAATAATTGCATTATCTGAAACATTTGGCATGAAACGAAAAATGACATAATATTTAACCACTTTTTAAAACAAAATAAATCTCAAATCGCAAATAATCTTACTTTGGGATTTGAACCAAAAATATCTGAATATTCTGGCAAATCAAACACTTATCTTGGAGACTGATCAAACCAAGCTGCAAATTTCGGTATACCTGACGAAAAAAAACTTTAAAAAATCTAGCATCTTTATTCACACCAGCTAGGACATCTAAATCAAAACCTAGCCTGAGCCAAACTCATTCAGAATTCACGTGCCACCCTCAAAGGCTATCAAATCGGAAATATCTTCACGTAAATGCACCCATCTGGACGACTGAGGCTGCTAATATCTCAAGCGCGACCAATGACTTGCTTTTACTTAAGAACCAACTTACATTTGCTGTTGCCAAAACTGGTACAGGTGCTACAATTAATGACATACAATTGTATCTCCTACGCTTCATAATTTCGGAACGGCAAATGTATGTTTGTGGAGTGTAAAGCAGATAGCGTTTACGAAACGGGCTGTGGTCGAGCTAAGGTTAAAATATGCAGCGCTTGTATTGAGGGGACCTGTATAAAGGGGTAAGACAGTCCGTGTGGCCGCGACGCACTTCGTGCATGCACTTTCTGCAAACGTTTCCAAAAGATCTAACGATACGACGAACTATTATTTATTTACCCTCAAACTGGATACTTGTGTTTGTATCATTAATCATCATGAAAAAATACACAAGTCTATGGCTGCATTGTAAATAAAAGAAAGCTATTAGTGAGCTTTTAAGATAGGACCTATGTTTAGGAGATACCTCTTCTCTTGATCTTGCAAGTTAATGGATCCTGGATCTCATCAACACCATCATCATATCAGCCGTAAGATATGCTGGACTGCTGGAGACGTTGTATGCGGGGATTTTACAAACATACAATCAAAAAGCTACAGAGGGCAGTCCTACCCTCCAAAAATAAAATTAAATCAATAGGCTGGCAGCTTGCAGCAAAGAAATAAAATCCTTCCGTTAGATACGTGTGTTTGTCATTAACAGCAATACAAAACACAAGACAATTTTTACTGCAATCTCCTGAAATGTCTCTGTCTGTCTGTCTGTCTATACTTTAACAAACAGGCGTCTAAGAATAAGGATATAATAATAACTTTCTTAATGTATAAACGTCTCAATGAATTCTCCAACATCTTGGACCCTTGGAAACGTTCACTCCAGTCAGTTTACAAAAACCCTGAGGGACGTCCTGTGCACAAAGTGACCGCTATTAAACATTCAGTGCTGTAACACTAAGGTGTTAGGTTGTCTCCGGTCACTTTGTACTACACTTGTATGCGCGTGTGGTCGAACTAAGCAATGAAGCATCCTCTTGGTAATTTGGAGAGCAATCAGCAAGTATATGAGATAGTTTCCAAGATATTAAGATAGTAAGTTTAGATCACACATGAATTGTTACATTAAAGTCATGGTATATATAAAATGAATATAACAGTAAGCAAAATAAAATCTAATCAATTTATCAAGACAAACTTAAGCTCATTTATTAATTGATGATATTTATTCATGAACATCATAAAAAAATAAAAAGTCGAGGATTACTTTTATATAATTATAATATATATATATATACTTATATATATTATAATTATAATGAACTAGCGACGCGGTTAATCGACACTTCACGTGACCAGAGGGCTGGTTTTTATCTCGCACAGAGAATCATCATTGCCATCCAGCGTGGCTGTTAGCCTTCTGGGTACTTTCCCTTGTGACAGTGATGCCGACGAATACTTTGACGCCTAGCTCATATTACCTTTTGTATTATTATTTATTTATAGTATTGTAAATAGAAGTTGTAGATATGTAAGTAAATAGTTAATAATGTTATAATTATAAATAAAGTAAATAAATAGTTATGTTATTGGGTTTCAGATTATGATATACAAAATTAAAATATTATTTTGTATAGAATCTAATCCTTTTTTTTTATACCACGACGGTGGCAAACAGACGTACGGTCCGCCTGATGGTAAGCGGAATCCTATTAGAGAGAAGGCATTGCGGTCAAAAATTTAAAAAATCACGGGACCTATACCCCCTTATTACAAAATATAACGAAATATAACTAAGCATTCATCATCATCTCAACCCATAAAATTAAATATCCCACTGTTGGGCACGGGTCTCCTTCAAAGAATGTGAACAACTAAGCATTAAGCCAGGTTTAAATTGACAACTTTGACACTAAACCAATGGCAACTTCTTCAAACACCCTATTACTATCCCACTGCTGTGTTCGTGTCTTCTCTCCTCTATGTA
Organism: Laspeyria flexula; assembly: GCA_905147015.1. Lineage (NCBI taxonomy): Eukaryota > Metazoa > Arthropoda > Insecta > Lepidoptera > Erebidae > Laspeyria > Laspeyria flexula. The sequence goes on along the minus strand of LR989952.1, from coordinate 16,789,570 downwards.
GAGAGCTGAGAGGGTTTAGACCATAATCCACACACATGCACTATAGGTGGCAGGTTGGTGAATCAGACATACACTTAGAATTTCTTCTAGAGTATGTAGGTTTCCTCAATATGTTTTCCTTCACCGTCAGCAGATTGTAAATCACTTAACTAATCCTATACTCTATATAATCCCTAACTATCTAATAAATAAAGGAAATCCACATTGGTACTGCCAGTCAGAATAGAACTCGGACTGCATGATTGCATACCGGTCACTTATTCATTTGACAAAAAACGCTTTTACGCCCAAAACTATTGAAAGACCAAAGCAATCCATCTGCTATTTCTTCTCGAATAAATTCTAAGCTCTGAAGCAACGAAGCAACGTAGCAAGCACATCACATACGAGTACGAATGCTGACGTCCGATATAAAATAAACAAGCGGGTATGATTACGGGGGAGGAGGGGGACAGGAGTCGATCGATGGCGTTTGACCCCTTTACCTGCCCCCACTGTCCGTCCGTCCGTCTTGAAATTCGCTGCAACTGTATTAAGGGGAAGACAGCACAGATTAAGAAATCTGAAATAAGTACAAAATTTACGTCGCCAAGCAACTGATTATTTCTATTTTAAAGAATATCGTGTTCCATACAAATAAACTTAAAAACAATACTTTAACAATAGACAAATAAATGTACCTACATATTTTTGTCATCATTATTGTAGGGCACCGGTACCTGCCTACCTTTGTATACTGCAGGGAATCCTTTTATAATTTTTTCTACCTTTTTGTCAATAAAGATTATGTTTCAACAACATCGTCGCATCTTTTATCCCATAAGGGTAAGGCAGAGATGCAAATGCTATAGTCTTTCTCGATAAATAGGCTATCCAACATTAAAAGAATTTTTCAAATTTTGACTTTTAACTGGCCTATTGGTCTAGTGGTTAGTGACCCTGACTGCTAACCGGAGGTCGTGGGTTCGATCCCGATCCGATCCGATCGAAAAAAGTATTTAAGTAGTATATCAGTTATTTAGTACCCATAACACAAGCAAATATAATTGCTTAATTTGGGACTCGATGGTACTGTGTAAAAGTGGTAAAAAAAAAAAAAACAAACAAAGAAATAAGGACTCAAGTAGTAACTTCCCCTTAACACAGGGGTGGTAGGTGCAATCTGCTGCCTTTTGTCCGTATCATGTCACCCCGGTCTTCACTCAGCGATCTTTTATATCAGCCGGTGTGCTCTTAGCTTTATGTTTATTACTCAAGTACGGAGAAATCCTTTGTTACGCGGTTACGTGTTTCTTAATTAAATTATTTATGGTTTTTTATAGCAAGTTTTGTTTGCTTGCAAATAATTACAACCACAGCAATATAATAATAATAATATTCTACCACATTTACACAGCGCCATCTAGTCCCAAAGTAAGCAATTATATTTGCTTGTGTTATGGGTACTAAACAACTGATATACTACTTAAATACATTTTTTTTTGTAAATACATACATATTATAGATAAATTACACCCAGACACAGAACAAACCTTTATGCTTATCACACAAAGATGTGTCCTGGGTGAGGATCGAACCCACGACCTCCGGTTTAGCAGTCAGGGTCACTAACCACTAGACCAACAGGACAGTCCACATGAAATATAATGAATTATACACATGAATTATAATGAAATATAATTGTAAAATATTATCTTGGTGAAAAAGTTGCCGATTCATAGACTCACTCTACCAAACATTTAACGTGTTTCGAAGTGAAAGTCGTGCAGACACTGATAGAAACTCATGGAATTTTACGAAGGCTTCTTCTCCAAATAATTTTATCAGTATCCTCCCTATTTTCTGTTGAGTTTTTTTCGCAAACAATGCTAAAAGGACAAAGGCATGGGGTATCCAACACTAAAAGAATTTTATCAATTCGGTTCAGTATTTCCTGAGATTAATCAATCAAACAAACTCTTGGGCTTAAATGGGCTTTATAATATTGGTATAGATAATTACAACAATAACACACCAAAGATAAAGTTAATATTACTTACTACCAAGCACTATACGAAAACACAAAAATTTACTCACAAAAATACAACAAAAAAGTATTTTTACAACCTTATTTATAAAACGAAACTCTAGATTAGTACAAAAGTTGTTTTGTACATAAAATTTGATGTCGCTTCACATCTTAGGAACTTGAAACTCATTTTCATATTTCCAACTATCTGACCGGCAAAACAAATCCACAACTCACCCAGTAATAGTTACATACAGTCGTAGTGCATTAATGTGCTCTTACACAGAACTTAACCCTACTAGATGTGGTTACAGCGTAGTTAGATGCAGTAAAAAGTTGAAGAGTGGATTGACAACGAGGTGTAGTGTGTTTCGATTAATTGATATTTTTGTGTGTGTAACCAAAAATTGAGTTGTTAATGGGAAATGTCGCCGGTTGATAGCAATAAACTTGCCCCTAATAGATGGGAATTTACTGCATGTAAGTCGACAATTGAGACTGAAATGTTTACTAAATACATCAATCAAAGAAAACAAAGAAAGAAAATAATTATTAAGAAGACCGTCCATGGTGCCAACATTTTGTCAATTTGTGATATCTGTTATTAATCTAAGTGTTGTATGTACAATAAATAATATAATATAATTTTTTTGTAGAATCAACATATTGGAAGCAAAATTAAATGACTATAAACAAGCAACGGATGACCTGAAACGCCTTCACCATTTTTGATAAACCATCACGATCATGCCATCTTTCAAACAAACAAACCGCATCAAAATTGGCCTATTCGCTTTAAAGAGACATACAGATACATAATACACGTGGAACTTATAACACCCCTCTTTTTGCGTCAGAGTTTAAAAAGAATAAAAATATTTCCTTTATTTGAAAAATAATATTTAAAAAATCCACTCGTCACTTCCAGTACTACATAACATTCGCAACTATTTATGACTACTGCTTACCACGCTGCATCCGGGGGTCTCATAAAATTCTATCGCCGGGATTGTGCCACGTTGATCCGTCTGCATCGGGGGGTCGTACATTATGAAATAACCCCCTCCAGCCACCCCTATGACCCCCACTTTGAAGCAATTATTTGGGAAATTAAGGGTTGTTTCAACTTTGAATAGTAAAGTGCTTGTTGAGTTATCGTTATTGACGGTATTATAATGTTATTGGTGTGGGTTTGTATTACAAAGATTAAACTTTTGATGATGTATATTTTGATATGGTTAGAAACATATGTGGAAGGCCTAGATTTACTTTTTAAAGACAACGCCCAACAGTTCCTGCGAGATACAGGACAGGTTGCCAAGTGCGGTCTAGACAACCATTTGTATGTGTCGCAGGTAAAACAGGCATAATTTTAAAACTACAATAATTATAAATACTCAAAGCACACCCTCATATTATTATAGAACTATTATTTATTCGTAGACCATCAAATTTTTCATATTTTTAGTTTATTATTTTAACTAACCAACTGCCCAGAAACAAGAGAGGTAAAATACTAAATATTACAATACTCTCTCTCTCCAAGAGACAAAAATATTATAAAATGAATTTGTCAACGCTACTTGCAAAACTAAACTACACTCATGCTAAATAAAAATCCGTATATCTCAAAACACAGCAAAGCTACCAAATCACCAACAAGCCGTATCTTCTAAAACGCATTTTCGAGCTAATACAAAACGAATATAACTAATAAAAACACATATATAGTAGAAATGGTTCGCGAACCGAACAATATTGCTGCATCGCTTGCCAAATCGAAAACTAAGCTAGGTCGTCCTCGTAAGTTCGTTGTATCTCTATTACACAACTTCAGTGAAGCTCATTTGCAAACGTAATATAGGATTGAATTTGTGAATTGCTTTTTATGCTACAATTTTTAGTATTAAAAAGAAACTACCATTTTCGGCTTAGGAGTTCAGAATCAAGTCATTAAACATAAAAAACATGAAACGTAGTATCATCAAACAGTAGCCATTTGTACTCATCACAGCCATATTTTGTCCACTATGCTAGGTCTCGTTTAATAGAGCGTGAGGCTAATGCCATAAAATTTGCACTTTTTCAAAAATTGTATAACAGAAAAACCCAATACCATTTTTGGGCAACCCAAATCAAATACCGGGGCTTGAACCCTGGACCTCTTGAGCATCCGCGTTACATTGCGCCACCGCAGCAAAAAGGTAGGCATGCTTAAAGATAACTATTTAAAACAAACCTTCAGTATTAATTCATGCAGCTAAGGCATAACCTTGACCTTCTACTTTTGACCTATAAAATCACATGTAGAAAGTTATAAGCTGTCTACAAACACTACACGTGAAATAAAAACTGAAGTATAGTCAAAAATCTTATCAAGACACATACATTAATAATGCTGCCAACCGTAATTATTTAATATAGCAACACTAAGGACAAGCACGTACGGTCAGCAGGTAAACAAAGCGGCGCATTAGGAGGGTAGATTAACAAAAAAGGCGGGGAGAGGGGGGGTAAAATACGACGGTGCCTGTAAATTTTCTTACGGCACCCCCTCTGACGGCTGGGAACATCGACACCGCGCTGACATGAGTACGGTCGACAAAAACACAATGTTTTATTTTTGTTACTTTTTGTAATTAATTTTTCCTTTGTACATTTTACTTTTGCTCCTCTTTTGCATTTAAATCTTTACCATTTTAATGAGGCATTTGGTGTTGTTAACGTAAGATATGTTACAAAGGAATAAACAAGCTTTATGTATTTTAGTTTTGTAATTAATATTATATAGTTTAAAAATATTTATTTGGTACTGGTAAGAGGATAAGACAAAAAAGGTAGTCAAATATTGAAACAATCTATTGTCAATGGAACTACTAGGTATCTAGTAAAATCAAAAAATATTACAAAATGTATAACAGTATGAAAATTATAGTAAAAAGATTGATTTAATGTAAGTTTTACAGAAGCCTAATGAATTTCAGAAATTGGTTGTGATATATGATTATTTTATATATATACATGAAAATATATTATTAATATTGCAACAAAAAAGAAACATCACTTGTTCTTCTGTCCGTACAGTCGTCTCCCGATTCGTCCCACCGAAAATTTTCGTTCGAGCCGTTTCTAAAGCGCCTTTTTTAATCTCTATAAATCAAATTTATGACTTGTGTAAGCTTTCTGTTTTATTTACCCTTTTATAATTTTGTTGTCTGTACATACAGGGATGGAGTCGGGGCAGTGAGCTGTGAGTAAACTCGCACACTTGAATATATTTGTGACGTTAATGTCATACAATACTACAGTGATAAATGTGAGGGTCTTCAAGGTAATTCTGCAAAAGTAAAAGTGTTTAACTTAGTTATTAAAATATTTTGCTTTAGAATATATTTTAATAGGTAGGTTTAATAATATAAAAACAACTATTTCATTCTTTATCATTATTGATTGTCCGAAATTGAAAATTTGAATTTGAAACTATATTGTAAGTGGAGATGTTTAAAGCTTGTGAAATCATTATCATTGGAGCCAAGTTTCTTATCAAACTACTTTTACGTGCGCGTTTTTATAAATGGAGACTAAGGTTTGAGACGGAAAACAACATCATAGATAAACCCCATAGTGGCTTTAAATCATATTGCATAATAACAAACGTACACTATTTTACAGACCTCAAGTAACATAGAATGTGGACAGGTGGTGTTCCTCCACCATGCAGTTGACCTATAATTGTTTTTTTAACGTTAAACTTCAACGTGAGGTGGTTATATTCTTGTCTTTGGATCAAACGGTGAGAAGAAGATTTAATAATATTATTGCGATATTTACAGAACTATGGAAATTGATACATTGATGCATATTAAGGTATTTTTATATGATGATATTAAATCCGTGTAGTGATGGATTAAGAATACATAATGTCACACTACCCCATCTCAACCCGTGGGTGTTGTACAAGGCGACTAAGGGACAACTTATGCAGACAAGAGCACTACGAGAAAAGGAAAATTCGAAACAAACCCTATACCAACCCGTCTGGCCAGCGTGGTATAGTAGGCTAAATTCCCTTCACTATCTTGGAGGAGACCTGAGCCCAACAGTGGGACGTTTACGGGTTGTAATGAATAAGGTATTTTATCATATTTTCCTGGACGTTTGGTTACGTCAGACGTGTTATCTTAATATTCATTTTATGATGAGTATAATAATGTAGTGTGTTTGGATCAGAACAATTGACACTCTATTATCTCCGAATAGAAGAGATAACCTTAATGGTATATCTTACAAGATAATATTATACACATACAGGCATTTCTCCACACATATAAGGCCCTGTTTCATCAATACCGAAGCTAAATCATAACGCCTTCAAACGCAAATATCACCAATAAACAATCGTAAAACATCTGCGCTGCTGGGCGTATTAGGTAATTAATTCGAGTATTGTTCGCAACGTGTCGTAGACGAATTATAGCCCATCTTTGTGTGGGGTGACGGGCTTACGCCCAATCGGGGATACGATAAAAAATATGTTCCGATCTGTTGTTTGTGTTTGATTTGTTTTTGATTTTGATATCTAATTCAACTAACGAGCAATTATTGTTTGTGCAGATTGTACATACACATATAGATAGCCTTTTTCCCAACAGAGGTAGACCGAGACCATTTCTTTTCACTAGTACAATTCTGCCTGAAGTGGCAGACGAGCAGGCGGCCCACCTGATGATAAGTGGTTACCGCCGCTCATAGACGTTGGCAATGTTAGAGGCACAGCCAAGCCGCTACCTAATTAGAAAGAATAGCTCTCTTTAAACCTTGTTTGAAAAGGACATGTCATACTCAAGAAACACCGCTGCAGAAAGTTGACTCCAGAGCCGGCACATATGTGGGAGAGAATTTTAATTATTTAAGATCGCTAGCCAAATACGACCTATCCAATTAAGAATCTCTTGGGATCTAGGTCCAGCAGTGGGCCTTACCTTTTGCATTTGACATTTGAGACCAAGGTTACGAAAACGACTACGGCTGGGCGGAGCCGTAGCCGTTTAGTAAGCGATAACGAGTAAGCTAACTGTTCCAACGGTAAGGACAAGAAAATCTTTGGGTATAGCATTTAGATTAAAAAAGATTAGATCATAAAAAGTAGGGTACATATTATTGTAATAATACAAACGGAAAATGGATAGATATTAACTTAACACAGTACAAAATAAACTCCAAATTCGATCACTAAGTAACTCTTATTCAGTAAGTTATGAATGTTACAATTAAATGAAAAAATATAATAATAATTTGACCCGACAGCACCTCATAACTAAATCGCTGACCTCAATAACACATCCAATAACCTACGAAAAATATATATAAAACATCGAGCATCAACATTGAAATAATAAATCTGAGCGGCCACCCCCCCCCTCCCCCCTCCTCTTGAAGCTCAAGGAGGCATCCATGAACGCTGTCAGGCAATGATGGACGGCCGGCCATAAAACTGACGAGACGACTACCCACGCTACGGAATGGCTCTATGGAGCCCAGTATATCACTTTTATTACATGCCATCTTCATTTTCATATTTCATATTTGCATTTCTGTAGCGTCCCCCCTCTCTAAACCCCCCCTTTTTAAGCGTTTCGCACGTTTTTCTATGTAATCGCTCGCTTTGTGTGTGCGACGTGGTCGGTTCCGTCAAAGGAAAGTTTTTTGTTGCGACGCCGAAGGTTCGCTTCACCAATATTTCAATGGTTCCGTATACGAAGTTTTTGTTAACCTTGGATGGACCCACTGTTTTCTAAAGTGTTCACTAAATATGATAATTTTTATGCAGTTTGGTGTCTGACGGGTAGTTAACATTTTTTGTCGCATTCAGATACAGAAAGCACATTTTTGCAAGGAAAATTTTTATTATTATCTGCTTTCAATTGAGGACACATGGGTACTTCTTATCAATGATAATCTATTAACTTTGCTCATTTGTTAATATTTTTTGACATTACCACAAAGAAAAACAAGCGTATTAGATGATAGCATCCAAAAGACGGACAGTAAATCTTTAAGTTTTATTAAAATATAATAATAGTACTGACGCAATATTGGATAACCACCAACCCCCTTATTACAAAATATGGACTAAGTATTAAACCAGGATTTGTTAACATTTAATTTATAATACATATTTTTAATTACAACAATATAAACTATATTAAACTAAGGTTATCAACTAACTTAAATTAAAAACCAGGATTAAATTGACATAAGCCCTTGTTTTAGTGTCAAACTTGTCATTTTAAACCTGGTTCAATGCTTAGTCCGTATTTTGTAATAAGGGGGCAATGGTTTGTTTATTTGGAAATAAACAAACCAAATACTTTGCCCAACTCTGCATCACCTGAGTTTGACTAGTAGAAAATGTATAATGCATTAGCCAATGTACCAATGTGCACATTTTTTTGTTGTATTATCTACGAAAAGTAATGCCCATTTTTAAATTTTTTACGGAACCCTAAAAAGTTAAGTCAAGGAAATGTATAACAAAGTTCAGGGGCTGTTATGACGTGTGCCTTGTTAGGTAGCGCTCGCAAAGTAGCCT